>OV884060.1:186235252-188735252 GCA_930367215.1 Pollenia angustigena | reverse complement strand
CATTCTATGCCCTAAATAGGCAAAATATGCGCTATAAACCTAAAAAATGCTGCAAAAAGGTCCTTTTAACTAAGTTATTCAAAAAAAAAAAAATGCTGCAAACGGTAAAATATGCAAAAATATGCACTAACAAATCGATGCCAAAATTCATAAAAAGCGCTAAAACGGGTAAATATATTGTTTCTGCATTCGTTGGCCGCACTACGAATAACATGCAATTGCATATTTTTGGTTTCCCTGATAATTACCAACAAAAAAAAATTTATAATATTTCCACAATCATCTTGTTGTTGTTTAAAATCTTCTTGTGCCAGATGAAAAAAAAAATGTCAAATTGACATTTGACCGATTTCCACGGTTTTGCATTCGTTGGAAAGGTCTCGGGCTCCGTGAGGTTTATAGCATATAAAATTGTTCCCCGCCCACTTTTACGCCCACTTTTTCTATTAAGCACATAACTTGAGGACGGCTTGACCGATTTGGACGATTTTTTCTTTAGAGTGATCGCCATGGTCCAACTTAGGTTTATACGGAAAGAAAATTGTTCCCCGCCCACTTTTACGCCCACTTTTTTCGATTTACCTAAAATCAGAAAACGGCTCCATCGATTTGACTAATTTTTCTTTCAAATGTTCGTATCAATGCATTTTAAGTTTCCATCGAAAGAAAAATTTACCACACCTACTTTTACGCCCACTTTTTCTATTAAGCACATAACTTGAGGATGGCTTGACCGATTTGGACGATTTCTTCTTTAAAGTGATCGCCATGGTCCAACTTAGGTTTATACGGAAAGAAAATTGTTTCCCGCCCACTTTTACGCCCACTTTTTTCGATTTACCTAAAATCAGAAAACGGCTCCATCGATTTGACTAATTTTTCTATCAAATGTTCGTATCAATGCATTTTAAGTTTCCATCGAAAGAAAAATTGATTACGCCTACTTTTACGCCCACTTTTTCTATTAAGCACATAACTTGAGGATGGCTTGACCGATTTGGACGATTGCTTCTTTAAAGTGATCGCCATGGTCCATCTTAGGTTTATACGGAAAGAAAATTGTTCACCGCCCACTTTTTTCGATTTAACTTAAATCAGAAAACGGCTCCATCGATTTGACTAATTTTTCTTTCAAATGTTCGTATTATTCCATTTTAAGTTTTCATCGAAAGAAAAATTTACCACGCCTACTTTTACGCCTACTACGAAACAATCAAAGCCGATTTGGAGGTACTATGATTTGTTGGCAGGTGATTTTTGGCAAACACTTCCAGTGATACCACGATCAACGCCCGCCGATGAATTAAATGCATGTTTGAAGTCGTCTGCTTTGTGGAAACACGTTAGGAAGCTCAAATTGACTCTGAAAATGCGGGTCGAACTGCAAAACAATCAATCTCGAGACGTATTTTCCAAACAATTGTTGGACATAGGAAACGACAAAATCCCGGTGGATATTTCAATTTCTGCCGGTTCACCGAATCAAAGTCCGAACTCATCCGAAAGGTGTTTTCAAACATTACACAAAATTACAGAAATCATGAGTTGAGCGAACGTGCTATATTAGTTACGTTGATGTCGACGAACTGAATTTTAAGATTCAAAGTGAAATCGCTGGAAAATTGGAGACGTACAAATCGGTAGATTCCATTACTTCTCAGAACGATGTCGTCAACTATCCAATCGAACTCCCTGGGATTACCCGGATTACCTCCTCATAAATTCAAACTAAACGTTGGATCGGTAATCATAATGTTACGAAATATAAGCCAACCACGTCTTTGTAATGGCACCCGACTTACGGTAAAAAAAACTGATGAATAACGTCATCAAAGCAACAATGCTTGAAGGAAAATACAAGGGAGAAAATGTTTTGATACCTCGGATCCCAATGATTCCAACCGACATGGCATTCAATTTTAACGCCATTTACTTAGAGAAGTTCAACTAAATAACACTTCATTTTTGTAAAATGAAATAAAATTTTTCCTTTTCAAATATAAAACAAAAAAAATTGTTCTTCATCTTTTAATCACCAAACGAAATGTTACATAAAGGCTTCGTTTTATGTAACATTTCGTTTGGTGATTAAAAGATGAAGAACAATTTTTTTTGTTTTATATTTGAAAAGGAAAAATTTGGTGGCCAAACGGAGTTCGCCGGGTTTGCTAGTATATCATAAATATGTATTTCTTATTTCGAAAGATCTTTTAACATAAAACCGATATTCTCACTCTTATTGACTATAAATTCAAGTGTTTACTACTTTTTCAGTTTAACTAAAATAAGAGCTCCTGGGGTTTTTAAATATGAAAAATTCAGTTTTTTTAAATATCCAAAATAGGAAAATCTTTGAAAATCTTTGATTATAAGTTATCTTGTAAGTAACTTTTAAGTTGTACCTATTATTTAAGAACTATTATGCCCAATTGTATATCAACTCCACTGTACGGAACTTTTTAGTAATTGACAAATATTTGTGACGCCCAAAGGTAGACTTAAGATTAAGATGCATAAAAGTTTTTTTTAGAATAACTATAGCAGTACAGTTCAAGAAACTTCGGAAAAAGGTTGTGAACTTTAAATACAGGCTGATTCATAAATGTTTAGTTCTGCTTTATTCGAGACATTAAACGGTTCAGTTCGTTACAAATAGACACTGAATAAGTTTATGCAATTATTATGATTTTCTTTTAGAAGAACTCAAAGTTTTATTATAAATGGACTTATCCAAAACGCCATTCAAAAAGTAAAACCGTTGCAATATATTGACCATAATCTAGTAAAAATTCACCGCCACAAATTTATTTTAGTTCATAATTATTATTGTGGTATTTGGAAACAAATTTCCATTTTATTTGAACATAATATTGTTCTTGCTGCCCTAATGCTTGTACAAAGTACACCTTTACATTCGTTCTTCCTCTTTCACCAATAAACTCAACTATTTCTTAGCAAATGTTTCATAGTGTAGACGGAGAACTTGGCAGCTGTTAAACTTTTGAAGTGGTCACTTTTTTATGGAAGATTATCGGAAAAGATGATAAATTAGTCCATACATTGAACATTTTACTATCTAATACAGCATCATAATGGAACATTTCTTAAGTTAGACCCAAAGCGCCACTGTTCGATTTGCTTTTACGGAACATTTTCGGTGTAAGCATTTTCGGGGAAAGCATTATATTGTTGGCCGCCTCGTTTGCTTGATTTGAACTCCTCCGAATTTTTTTTCGGTTATGTAAACCAAAATTAAATATTTTAACCGTTATAAACAAGTACTAAGATTTTTATTTGTAAAAAACTTATTTAAAACATTTTAAATTCAAAATGTTTGTAACTCTTTTTGTAACATATTAATGCTCGGCTTTAGTAGAAACACCAAATTCGAAAAGAAAGAGGTTAAAGATAAAGTTGCTGAAGAAACCCCCCATCCAGCAGCCATTAAATTACAATATTAATAAGTAGGCTTTAAATATTAACACAGATTTTGCCTAAAAGTATGCTCTATAAAATTTTTTATAACAAAGTGTTTGCACAAACAATTTCTTTTTCTTGTATTTTAATTTTGTTTTACAATAAAACATAGTATTATCTACTTAAAAAGCTTGTAAAAAAGGAATATTACCTAATTTAAAGGATAAGTTTTAAACAGTTTTAGCTTTTTTTTCTTATAATTTTCCTCCTCATCATCATCATCATCATCATTTTAAAAAACTTTTCAATACACATTCTACTCTCTCCATAGACGTTATACTCATACATATATAGTTGATTAAAAAAAAGAAAAACCAGGAAAAATAAGTTTCCTTTTTAAGGAATTTTATTAAGCACTCACACACAGACACACACATACGACTTTAGCTGCTGTTGTACAGAATCCAATGATAAGAGTTTTTCTTCATTTTTATGGTATCAAGCTATCGAAGAAGGATAAAGTTTCGTAGTTTTCATAGCAAATTAAGTCAGTAGTGTCTAAAACTAGAAATAAAACGTAATTAATTGAATACCGAAAAAGAACATAAAAAGCCAGGAAGGAGTCTGAGACATACTAAACTATATTTTCAAAGACTTTTAAATTTAGGATATTAAGCAAAACTTTTATAGAAATATAATGTAAAAGCCAAAAAAGAATTTGCTTTAGAGTTAAAGAAAATTATTTTCAATATTAAAGAAAAAACTTCAATTTATTTTAGTTAAGTACGCTGAGTTTAGTCACTTTAATGTATAACAGTTTTTGGAATATATATTTGAACAAAATCGAAAAATTATATTCAATGTAAAACTTTATAAAAGACTTTAAAACATAGGCTGCCAATTCTTAGCACAATTGTCACTCACACATATTCAAATGCTCTTTCATTTGGCCCTTAGCTCCACCCGGAGTTAAAGGAAATTATATATATCGAGTCACAACCCCAAAACAAAGCTTAAGCGACAAAAAACACATTTTAAAGGAGAATTATTTGTTTTTATTTTATTTCCTATAAATTTTTAATGAAGGTTGTCGCTTTCGATAAATTTTATTTGCAAGTGTTGCCAATAGAGTAATTTATTAAAAAAAAGAAAATTGAAAATAATGCCGTTCAACCTTTTTTTGCGGTAACGCCTCGTTATATATTCATTTAGCTGTCAATGAGACAACGACGAGTGTACATGAGGTGGCTGCTTTAATGTTTTTTCAGCAATCATTAGGTTAGGTTCAAATGCAGCTGACAAGAGGACGGCTCACTTGGCTCCTAATAAAGGTCCTTTTGTGATGCCCTGAGCCAGTGAGTCAGCCAGTATCCACCAAATTATTCCCCAGATATAACTCGAACCACGCCGGCTCCCTGCAAAAAATAGATATCGATTTTAGTCCTGCACTATACACAGCGTACAAACATGATCTCCAAAAATGCCCCTAATCCTAATAGCCCCGAGATCGGAACATTGTCATTGAAAGTGAAACACCATTTCCCCTCCTCCTCATCATGACTACTGCTACCGCAGTCATTATTATCCTGACCCATTCTCCCCTCATGAGTCCCCATCACCCATTGACCCTTCATGACCGATATCACTGTTCTAATTTGGTTCCTACCGATACCAAGTAGCACGCCCGTTCTCACCGCAAAACTTATTCAGCAATCATTTCAAATTCAAAATGATATTCGAAAAAGATTAATCATGATAATAACGCATTTGGTAACACGCAATGTTTATTCATGTTATCAAATATTTAAGGGAAAAAAGGGAGTACATCATTAAAAGACATAATGATGCTTTCCATAGTATAATAAATAAATTTCAAAAAAGTTCTCATTTGTTCAAAGCAACGCAATAATTAAATTCGTCACATATTTATAAAACACATTTTATTAATAAGAAACTGTCATTTTGATTATCTATGCAGTCGCGGAGTACTTTAGGTATGGTGGGATATCTGGCAGGGATATTCACGGTATCACCAATAGTTAAGCGACCATCAAATTCCTGGAGAATGTGTTTATCACATCAAAAATTGTCCGAGAATGCCGAATGTCTCTGATGGAGACAACTAGACATTCAGTGGTTACCCTTAATTGGGTTCTTGGACACAGGGACATACATGGAAACTGTATAGCTTAATCGTTGGCGCACGCAGGAACCAACTTGAATCGTAGCAGTTCGACATATGGTATAGGTATTTCGCTTCAAAGGGGTCAAAAACCCATTGCATACAAATTTCCTGCTATTGCAAATCAGAGGCGGTTTGATGAAACGGCATATGGCAAATGACTGGACCCAAGTGAGCAGTGCAGAATTAAGGCTGCCAGTGGAACCTAAACTATAAATTCGCCATAAAAGTATTAACACAGACAATTTAATTGTTAAAATAAATTTTGTTTGCTGGGTAGTTTGCTTTTTTTTAGCTTTGGCTGACTATGCTTCAAAATTTTTTGAATTTAGTAGGAAACAGCAATTAAAGAGCTTAACTTTATATTTTTAACTCATACATACATTTTCTGCAGGACTCGTATGATTAGAAGAAGGCTAAACACCTACATATGTGAACAGAAACCGTGAAGGGAAACATTTTCGTCCGGCACTGGCAGGGCATAAAATAACGTATTAGAATAAGTTTTGATTAATTATTGCTTGTTCATATTAAATATATGAAGATTCAATCAGAAAATAATAAAAAAAACCCATACATACATATTCCACAAAATAGTAAAGCCTACCTTTAGGCTTTACCAATTCATTAAAGAACAGCACAATTTTTGGCTCAAATAAATATTTGAAAATTCTTTAAATCTCTCTTATTAATAAATAAATTGTTTTTAAGCCATAAGATTAAAAAAAATTAGCTTTTTATATTTTTATTTACAAACAATTACGACTTAAATTTCACAAAAATCTTTTTATTATTTTATTGAGATACAAATTGCTATCGCCACTTTGTGGGGATACTCATATAAAACCTAACAGGTTCACAAAACTCAAATATATTCACAAAATATTGAGAAAAACACTCTTTTTATAAAATCTAATAAAAAATAATCTCTCTCCTCTATTTTCTGCTTTAAAACAAAACAAATAAAATCTAGAATATGTACATATAAAAAATAAAGTAGGAAAAAAAAGATGATATTTGAAAAATAAACGCGTTTTCATTTATTTTGTAAACTGTAAATAGACCAATAGGAAACTTGTTAGAATTAGATTTCAAATAAGAAATTATATCAGCCGTATTCATAACGCAAAGTTAGCCAGAGTTTGTACACCTACGTAGATGGAGTTGCTAACTAAAATGCCGATTAAGCTTAGCAGCTTGTTAGCACAGAGTACATTCATAACAAACTTTTCTCCATCTGCTAACTTTCAATTAATCAACTCTGAATTTAAATGATACCACATTATATTACTCAAAAATGCAACACGTGTTGCGTTAATCATCGCTGGTTTTGTAATTTTTTTGTTTTTTTTTAACACACTAGAGAAAAGAACAAGCAAAATTGTTTAATATTAAACGGCTGTTTTTCAAAAATTGGCAAACATTTGGCAGCTCGTTAACCAGATTTTAGCAAATTGTTAGCCAGAGTTTGATAAGTGTATTATGAATAAACATTGTGCTTATTTCATGCCAAATTTTCATTATGAGTACGGCTGTATGTGAAAAACAAATTTTTGGAAAAATTGGTTTTAAAAAAAAAATTTCAAGGAATTCTCCTATTAACAGCAAATTTTTAAAAGTTTTCAGAAATTTGTCTTTAACTTGCAACCAGTGTTCCAAAATAAACTGAACATTATTTAGCGTGCGGGTTACACAGCCAGACGCGATATCTATTTTCTTAGTATTCATAACGATTTTCACGAAAGTAACAAACATACAGCATATTTAAATGTTCTAAGGTGTTTTTTTTTTTTTACATTGACAAGGGAATAAGCAACCAAAAAATGTTAGAAACGACTCCTACTAGTGTTGCTGTTGTTGCTTGGAAATTTTTACAACCACAGCTCGAATAGCCTCGTTCGTATTGTAATCAAATTTTTTTGTTTAAAAAATTTCAAGTTTAGTTTACCAGCCCAAACTCAACTGAAAAGGAAGAACCTTAATGTTCTGAACCGAACACAATGAATTTTGTGTTTTTTTACGAAATACCGAACGCAATGAACAGCTTTCATCTTTTGGTTGGGTTGGATAAGTACAGTATTTGTATTCTGTACTAAGATCTCAAACAGAAAACTTTTTTTTAACGTATTTACTACATAAACACTATTAGCCTTTGCGTTTTGCATATTTCTACCGTACAGAACACTAAGGAACAATATAGTATTATGCTTATTTTCCAACACTGCAACGAAAAATAAAACCAAAAACTTTCTTTAAGTATCTTTTTCCAACTGAGTGTTAATACATCCTTTTTTTTAAGGTATTTACTACATAAACACTATTAGCCTTTGCGTTTTGCATATTTCTACCGTACAGAACACTTAAGAACATTATAGTTTTATGCTTATTTTCGAACACTGCAACGAAAAATAAAACCAAAAACTTTCTTTAAATATCTTTTTCCAACTGAGTGTTAATACATCCTTTTTTTAAGGTATTTACTACATAAACACTATTAGCCTTTGCGTTTTGCATATTTCTACCGTACAGAACACTTAAGAACATTATAGTATTATGCTTATTTTCGAATACTGTTTGCAACGAAAAATAAAACCAAAAACTTTCTTTAAGCTTCTTTTTCCAACTGGGTCTTAAAACATCAAATAGATTTCACTTATTTTCAATATTTCTGTTATTGCAACAAACTAGTTGGATATTTTGGAACAATAATACAACTGATAACAACGAACATAGCAAACATACCGAACCAAACAAAAGGAATTTTTTTTAACTGAAATGAAAACAGTTTAAATAAAAAACACTAAAATCCATTCGATATTGCTTTCGGTAAATATGGCAATAAAAATTTTTCACTAAATCGTACGCATTTCAACAGAAATTCTTTGTATAAAAATCAATTAAAACATTGCAATTGCAACTTTTGTTTGAGTTTCCCCCTTCCCTTGCCACCTACCAAAAAAAAAAAAAAAAAAAAAATCGATTCTATCATGATACAAACAGAAACTAAATTAAAATGTTTTGTTGGCCAACTTTTGGATAGTGTTAGTTTTTCTCTCTTTTATACTGTATTTTTTTGTTATTCAAATAAACATCAACTAATGGTAGTTAGAACAATTTTATTTATTTATTTTTTAGTTTTTGCGAAATTCCACCATGACAGAACAAATAAAAATAAAAACTTATATTGACACAGTTGTTTGGTTGTGTTTATTTAACACACTGTTTAGACAAAATGAAAAAAAAAGAAAGAGTGACAAATTTAACTGAAACATTTAGGCGCCTTAGTAAAATTCAACGCAAACAAAATGGAAATAACCAGAATTTTGGTTTAGCTCCTCTAGTTAAATTGCTTAAATACTTATTTGTATCCAATAAAATTGAACAAACTAGTGCACAAAGTTACAAACATACATAATTAAAATAGAATACCAAAGGATTTTGGTTTGCTATTTTAATTACATGTACAATATCAAATGTATTTACTGGATACACTGAAGGAAAAAACTACAAACGAGAGATTATAAGGCGAGTTCTTTGCTTACAGCTGCAGAAATTTTATGTTGAAAATGTATTTCTTCTTTAAAACTTCTACTTCATTCCGAATCTCTTTTGCACTGCACACAATATAACGAAAGTTGGATAAATACCTGCTCACACTATGCGACATGTCGAGTGTAGAGATGTTTGCTTCTATATATTTTATCATTCACAATAAAGTATTAATAAATAATTTTAAGTTCTGTGACCGTTTTCCCCACGAAATTTTATTTTACAAAACTGGAAAAATAATAAATTTGTCTTGGATAGAAAAATTGTTTTAAAATTTCTAAAGCATTTTTTTTTTTTTTTTTTTGAAAAAACATTGTTGTTTTTCAATTAAAATCCATTTTTTACTCTTTTAAAATTAAAGCCTAACAAGATGCTACATGATATAGCATATTCTTAGGCTTAAAGGCTTTCTCATATAACCTCTCCATGCGCAACTTTACATACATACATCCACCGTTGTGAAAATGTTTTAACTAAATCCGTAACTTTCATCATCACCCTTTAAAAATAAAAAAAATCACGAAAAAATGCACTTTATTTTAACTCACGCAAACAAAAAATCTGAAAAAAATCCTTTCTATCACACACGCATTCATACATTTCTGCGATTGTATGTATGTTTGTGTATAACACCTCGCCATAAAATCTAAAAAACAAACAAATTCCCCAGCATTTTTTCACTTTCTCACACACTCTCACATACAACAGTTATTAAAATGTTGTGTTACCTGCTCCATTGCCATAACACTAGACTACACAACATGGCCATTAAAAGAATCCTCCATAGAAAAACTGATAAATTTCATACACGAAGCTCACCTGAAAAAAAAACCCAAAATTGTACTAAAAAGTATTTTTCATTTGAGTGCGAGCTTTTACGTATGTATGTATGTGTTTTTTTTTTTTTAGATACATCCCAGCAAACACAAAGTCAAACCTTGAATCTAAAATGACTTAATCATTTGATTTTAAGACCTTTTTCAAAGGTTCGATTTTAACATTTCAATTCAAATTGAAATTGATTAAAAGAAAAATTCATCAAGTGTTATTACCAAATCGAAAATAAAGTTGGCAACCCTAAAGCGAAAAATTCAAATATCTTTTACACATTAAGAAAAACCATTTGCTTGTTAAAAAAATATAAAATAGTTTGTGTTTATTTCTTTTATTTTATTTATAAAGGCTGTGTTTTTTGAGATCTCTGTTAAACTAGGCTTAGTTAAGCCGAAAACAGATTTGTTCCGCCATTACCAAATTTTGCTTAAAATGTTGGTATTTAACCCTTTCAGGGTCAAAAATAATTTTTGGTGAGATAAAAATCTAAAAATTTGTATTTAAGGTAATGTGATGGCGCTGAATCATCTCAAGTACCTCCCCTGGTTTTTAGGGAATGTCCAATAAATTCGACATTGACCTTCAAGGATACATATTTTTACGTATATATGCTTCTCTTATGTACGGAAATAAAAGAAAAAAATAGATTTTTTACGATTTTTACGTTGAATATTTATTGAAATAAGACATTATTTTGCAATTTCACACCTGCTGTTGTTTTCTGACAGTGGCACACAATGAATGCCTCCATGGTTTTCGGGTATTCGGACTGTTTACCAACTTGTATTGCTTTTAAGAGTCAGTGGAAACTTCGGAACTCAGTGGACGCATTGACTTGGAATATATGTATATATCATCAATATTTTCCTCTGACATAAAGTTCTGCTCGCCAGGCACAATATCCTTTGATAACACTTGTGGGATTTCAAATATAACGTCATCACCATCATCTTCAATTACGCCCTCAACATCCGAAAAAGCTTCTAACATGGCCATTACCTGATCATTATTTAATTTTTCCATTGTCTATGAAAATCTGTAGAGAATATGTTATGATTTTTAGATAGAAACACTATCTTGTAGTGCTTAGTAATAAAAACAAATACAACCTCTTAAGGTAAAAGTCGATTATATTCGATAACCGAAAAAGGTCCACAAAAGAACCTTTAATTTATTTTTGCAATATTTTTTTCAAGTAAACACTTATTGACCTTTGTATCAATTCTAACATTTTTTTTTAATATCGGCTGATCACCGAAATTATTATTTTTTGCTTCCTAAATACAGTGAAACTTGGATATTGCGAACTTCGTATTTTTTCAGAAGCCTCTAAACAACGAAATTAATCTAATTCCATTGGCTATGATAATATAGATCCCCGTTTCATAAAAATCCTACTACCAAGGTCATTACCGTTTCTTTAACATATTTCCAACACTATTTTTACAACTTGCGTCTACCCCAGCAACTGGAAACAGGCTAAAATAATTCCGGTTCCTAAATCTAACTCCGAAATCAGGCCAATAGCGATACTCCCATATATTTCTAAAGTAATGGAAAAACTGATGTACCTACAGATTAATGAGCATATACAAAGTTTCAGTCTATTAACACCAATTCAATCTGGATGCCGATCGAAGCATAGTTGTTTTACTGCTTTAATTAACCTGTGTGAAGATATTCGTATGGACATTGATGTGGGAAAGTTAAATATTCTTGTACTACTGGATCACTCAAAAGCTTTCGACACTGTTGACCACTCCATGTTGAGTATTAAACTACAAAAATTGTTTCGATTTTCCTCAACATCTAACAGATTACTCAAATCGTATTTATCAAATAGACGCCAATCGGTATTCTTAAATAATGGATATTCATCTTCCATCCCAATTTCTAAAGGAGTTCCACAAGGATCAATTTTGGGGCCACTATTGTTCTCAATGTATATAAATGACTTACCACAATGTCTAAAATATACAAAGGTCCACATGTATGCAGATGATGTGCAAATATACATTGATAGTACGGTACAGCTTATTGAAGAAAATGTGGAAAAGTTGAATACTGATTTGAACAACGTCTACAACTGGGCCACAGCCAACAAACTTTTAATTAATCCTCATAAGTCAAAATGCCTTATTATACACAAAAAAACAACTCGGGTAAACTCGAACTTTGATATTTTGCTAAATAACCAGAAGGTTGAATGTGTATCATCTGCAAAAAATCTTGGTGTCATTTTTAACAACAACTTGAAGCCACATCAGAAAAACCGCTGCAAATACATACCTAAGGCTACGAGAATTATGGCCTTCACAATTTCTTACACCTCTTGATACTAGAATTTTGATAGCAAAAACATATATAATACCTCAATTATTATATGGTAGTGAAATTTTCACTAGCTGTGACTCTGCAAGTAATAACATACTACGCAAAACATATAATAACATTATAAGATATGTATACGGTTTACGCAGATATGATCACATATCGTCATTTTCAAACAAACTTTACAAAATATCTTTTAAAAATTTTATGGATATGAAAATACTTGTCATGATGCACAAAATCATATATACAAAGGAACCATCTTATTTATATAATCGCATAGTATTTGCAAGATCCAATAGAGGCAACAAACTTATTCCATTTAGTCATCGTAGTCTTGTCTCTGAGTACCAATTTTTCGTATATTCTATCCGTCTTTGGAACTCACTTCTCTCCAAGCAAACAACAACGCTAGAGATTTAAAAAAAGTTTTACTTGCACATTTTACTTAAAAACCATTAATAATTAGTACTGTGGTTATTTTGTTGAACTATTCATGGTTTTTAATCCAAATTTTTAATATTTTTAATTAGGCTTAAGTTCATGAAATTTAATTTTTCCATTAAATTATTTTTATGAAGAAAGGAATTTTACAACATGAAAATTAATTAAAATTGTTATTGATAATCTTTCATTCTTGACGTGGCTGGGGCTCGAACCCCGGCCGGCAGGTTACCATGACATGTTTCGATTGCAACCACTCAATCTCCTCAGATGGATTTGCCGTCTTACACTCGCAGTCATCGACGACTGCTGACGTCAATAGTCAAACATCAATCCTTAAACCAAATTGTATTCTAACATTTGGTAGATCGAAATTTGCTTTCCTGAATGATTATCCATTTTTAATTGATTTTACATGTTTTTTCCTTACTTCTGTTTTCTCGTACTTTTGTCAAGAATTTTTCTTGAAGTCCAAGTACATTTTTTGTTTTTTTCCATTTTGTCTTTTTCTTTTCTGTTGACCTTTTTCAGCACAACTTGAAGGACAAATGTACACATAGAGCTCATGACTTAACAATAATTAGTACTGTGGTTATTTTGTTGAACTATTCATGGTTTTAAATCCAATTTTTTTTTTTTTTTTTTTTTATTTAATTTTAATTATTCCCAATAATATAGTATAATAATTAGTAAACATTGTATTGTTATTTATAATTTTTAATTATTGTATAAATTGGTTTTCACTAATGCATTATCTACACAATCTACCTTTTATAACAAACTTAATTCGCATACTATAATTATAAGATTTAAATCTTGTTGTATGCGATATACAAATAAATAAATAAATAAAAAAAAAATAAAAAAATTATAATTGGGAAAAACATACATATAACATTTTAATGGCCATTTTCTCAATGTATCGACAAACTGTCTGTTACTTAATGTCAACATAAATTTATTGGACCGATAAACTGTCCGCTAACGATTTTGGGTTTCTCAATATACCGACAAAAAACAAAGTTTTCAGCTGGCAACGCCACTCAAAATACATGTAAAAGATGGGAGTCAGCTGATTGAATTTATCTGTACGGCAAATAAAAGGAAAATAAATAATTGGCAGATGAGTGCCGGTTAGCTTTGCGATTAAAACGAAGCAAATGAGACATTGAGAAAACCAAATTTCTTTAATGTGCAGTTTTTCGTTGGGAAAAAAGATAATCGCCTAATGAGAAAATGGCCATAAGTGTGTAAGTCATTAAAATCCCGTTATCAAAAGCCTCTACATAACAAAGTCTTGAACTAAAGCCTCCATACAACGAAGTTAGCATAAAGCGAAATTAAATTTTTAGCAAAACGGGGAAGTCCCTTTTAAAAACAACGAAGGTACCATACATGTCTTTGCATATGTAAAGCGCCACAAATGTAGTCAGTTCTGTTTTGGTTCTTTGCCAAAATGAGTGTATTAAAGCGTAAATCAATTTCTGTATGAGAAAAAATTTATATAATTGATGCTGTTGATCGTGGTGACAAATCTAAGCAAGAAATTTAATATACCGCCACGTACTCTTTTCTACACCGCAAAATACACTCGACAGCTTAGCATCTGTCAAAAAAACAAATATTGACGGTTGCATTCTAAACTTGCGTAAACAAACAAAAATTACATAATATTTTACTAAAATGTAATAAAACAAAAAAAAAAAAAAAAAAAATAAAAACATAATTTTATTTGTTTACCTCTTAAATAGTGAATTTTTATTATGTACATAGTATTTTCGTGTTAAATAGAATTTGGACAAAAAAAAAAACTGAAGTTATAACAAATTTTGTTCGTATTTGCTTAAATTTCGTTATACCAAGGTTTCACATTTGGGGGATTCACAAGGTGTCATAAAGTCATAAGTCTTAAAATAATAACATGAAGAAATATGACTGTTGTGAACAACCCCTCATAATTTAGTGTGCTATTTTTAATTTAAATCAGCTGATTTAAAACAAATATAAAAAATAAATGTTTACCTACCATCAAAATATTTTTTAGTCCTAATCCATGAATTAATAAATTAAATTAGATCTTACCTGACTATTTTCCATTTTTTAGACACAAATCACAAATAAATTTTATTTCGTTTGTTTACGAAACATCAGAGTCCTAAGCCGATATAATTTGACGCCGCAAGTGTTTTGTTGCAAAAATTGTTAGCCGCAGGTTATATTCGGATATTAGCCGGATAAAACTATACCATCAACGGCGACGGCTACAAAAACTAATGCGGATCGGCTCAGCCGCTCAGCGCAGGTCTCTTCTGATCAATTACGACAGCACAATAAACATAGCAAGCAATGTACTATTAATTTAAGACACTTTTTGTTTACAAAGCAACAACAATATTTTAAAACCATTTTAAAATGTTAGAACATTATGACAATTTAACATGATAGCACACCTTGTGAATACCCCAAATGTATATGTTTAACGAATCAATAGCTATAACGAAGTATTTTTCGATCCCCTCTAGATTCGTTATATCGAAGTTTCACTGTATAACCTTTTTACAAATTTTCTGACTAGTGTACGACAATGCGCTCAATAATAAGAACAGAAAGTCAATGCCTACTATAATAACAAATTAAAACAGCAAAAGTGTCTCTGTTTCAGATAAAACAAAAAATATATAATTAAGTGCCAATTCACACGTTGCAAGTCTTATTGATCAGCTTGCTACCTTATAGGCGAGAGAGAGTGAGAGAGAAACGTTTATTTTCCTCTCTTCACTCTCGTTATAAAGTAGCAAGCTGATCAATAAGACTTGCAACGTGTGAATTGGGACTAACTGTACATTTTTATACATTAACAGGGCGTAGAAACAGAGTACAATGTAATGTCGAATATATTCGACAAAAACACTGAAAGGGTTAATGTAATGAAAATAAATCACATTTCGTCGGAAAATCCGAGCTTCAGTCACGTTAAACTAAGTTAAACATAATCTACATCTCAAAAATCTGGTCCATTGTGACTTAAATGCACTACTTACGATGTAATAAGAAATTAACATGCAGTGCTGTTTATTTAAAAGTGAAAGTTTGTGAAATTTATGGAAAAAATGTAAACAAATTAAAAATACCAAGTAAATATATTTAATAATAGCAATAAAAGACTACAGTACACACCATGAAAGGCGATTAGTAAAAAATTAAAAAGAAAACTGCTTAAACTTCCCCTTAAGTGTACTCCATACAATAGTAACATGGAGTACTTTTAAAACTAACCCACTTTAGTACTCCATGGAGTAGTATAGGTACTACTTCGGTGGGTTATCCTAGGACATCGTAATGTTTAATGGACCACCTTTTACCCATATATTTGTAGTACTCCCACTGCTTTATGGACTACTCTTTACTTGCATGTATGGACTAGTCTCGTTATCTGCAGTGGCAAGTCCAGGGCAATCGGGGAAATAAAGAGGAGGCTATTCTCCAGCAACAGCGATGGTGGCGAATGTTTGGACGGCAGTTTTTTTTAGTAAGCCACAAATTTAAATTCAAAAAAATTAAAAGAAATTTGAGTTTACAAAACAAAAATTATTTTTCATTTTTTTCTTACACTGTATTACAATCCTTTATTTAAAGAACATTTTAAAATAACGTTCGAAAGGAAGTTTCAATGAATTTTTAAATTTAAAAACCAACCATCTCTTTACGTTAAGATGGCTGGCTATGTTTCTCAAATTATTCTTAAATAATTTTCAAATGTTTGAGAAAAGGTTTAATTTCAAGACATTTTTGATTTAAATTCAAACCTCCGTGTTTGTTGGGATAGTTTTAGTGGTGTCTGTATGTGCACAGCGGATATTGAGTTCATGCTTAAATTGACAATTTAATGAAAAATTTTGAAAATGTTTTTCGTTCTCTTAGTTTTTTTTTCGTTCTTTTTATTGCAAACAATAGTTTTTCGGTCATGTCTTAAAAAAAATAAAATAAAAAAAATTGCAAATAAAAAAATGTTGTGAAAAGAATTGGCGAGAGTTTGGAGACACAACATAGAAGTTTAATTTTAGTTTATTTTATGTACTTTATATTTAAGGCATCAGCAGTTGAAAAAATAAAAAACGACAACAAAAAGTTTTTTAGAAGTGAAAAAATATCGTAGCATACTTTTTTCGGGAAGCGAACAGCCAATAAAATTGTATTTTGTCAAAAATAAAAGAACAGAAAAGTTTTATTAAAAAAAAAAAATAAAATATATAAATTGCTGTATTTCAAGTCTTAACTAAAAGATTTAAAACAAAATTAAAGGGAGAAAAAAAAATAAATTTGATATATTTTGTAGAAATTATATGAAGCATATAAAAAGGCTGTAGCACGAAAATTATAGCATACTATTAGGAGTGGTTCTAAATAAATTTTTAAAGTTTGCAAATATTTTTTAAACAAAACTTTTAATTAATGTATAAACTCATTGTAATTGTTATTTTTTTCTTTCTTTACTCTTTTTGCAGGTAATATTTTGTTTCTAATTGCATGAGCTTGCATCTAAGTTGTAAGTATTTAAAAATTCCTTTAATATATTCAACAACTGTTAAGCGTTAATTTTTATGTGATGGTAATACAGTACTTTTCGCTTATAGTCACATCCTTTAGTTGCAACCATAACGTGGACTATATCGCTAATGTGACTGTAAGGCTAATTCACATATATGCCACTATGACGCATATAACCGAATTCGAATATAATCAAGTTATGTGAATAAAGGAAATTAAAAATGCATATAAATTACACCGACATCAGGCATATGGTTTTACAACAGAGTTGCATACTGTATAAAAAATAATAAAAATAATAATATTTCATAACTGATACCAACGGCAAAAACTAATCTTTTACGAGTGGAGAGTTGATGACAAAAATTAAATGATTTAATTAATTCTCTCTTTGGATGGGTTTTGATTCGAAAACTTAAATTTGTTCAATTAAAATTTCCAGAACATGACTGTATATAAAGGAATACCTTGAATGTATTAAGTGTAATAAAGGAAAAGGGTATTTTTTTTTTGATAATAAGTTAGTTGTCTACGTTTGTTAGAAAACATACCAGAAGTATGAGTGCAAGATGTTCATATGTGTAAAATATGGTGATCTGAACATAAAATTCAGAAAAATGCATGAAATCTTTATTTATATCGAAAGTACGGTCCATATAATTTAATGTTTGAAGATTATTTCATGCAAATGTTGACCGTGACTGCGCCTCAAATGGTCCATCCGCTTAGTCCAATTTTGGCATACTCTTTCCAACATTTCGGCCGGTATCTCTTCAATGTTGTCTTCCAATGCGTCAATTGAAGCGGGCATCTGTGAATAGACATGAGCTTTAACATATCCCCACAAAAAATAGTCTAAAGGCGTTAAATCGCACGATGTAGGCGGCCAATTGACCGGCCCCAAACGTGAAATAAATTATTCACCGAACACGCCTGTCAATAAGTCCATTGTTAAGCGTGCTGTGTGGCATGTGGCACCGTCTTGTTGAAACCACATGTCATGCAAGTCAAGCTCTTGCATTTTTGGCAAAAAAAAAAAGTTGGATATCAACTCACGGTAGCGCTCACCATTCACAGTTACATTACGATTCGAATCATCTTTAAAGCAGTACGGTCCAATGATGCCATCAGCCCATAAACCGCACCAAACTGTGACTTTTTCTGGATGCATTGGTAGCTCTTGCAATGCTTCTGGCTGATTCTGGTTGTTCATTTGTAAGACGATTCATGGTTTAATTATAGACCAAACTGAAGATGTTTGACAGTGAAACAAAACACGAAACGTGCGTCAGCTGTTCAAGCCAGTGTTGCCAAAAAGATAATAGCTAAAAAATCACCCATTAATATTATTAAAGGCTAGTTTACACTATTATACTTTGTATTAATACATGTCAAAAACTCAAGTAATATGTAAAAGTCTGATAGTATGAATGCATGTTTGATGAAAATGACAAGTATTATGAAAAAAGTTGGACGAAAAAAAAAACGATGAAGTCGTATGGGATGACTTCATCGTTTTTTTTTTTTTTTTTTTTAAATATCTAAACAATAGTACTTTTCATTGGATCAGGGTTGCATTTTATGTCATGTGTGAGTGTTTATACTTTGTGTGAGGTTGTGAACACAAACTGTTATGTTAAATTAGATTTTTTGACAGTCGCAACAAAACTTATTAGTGCTGGTTCACACACGTCAAGTTTGACTCGTCAAGTCTTGAGTTTTTGAGAGAGAGGGGAAAAGAAATGGCATTCTCTCCTAAAAGCTCAAGACTTGACGAGTCAAACTTGACGTGTATGAACCGACACTTTGATTTCTATCTCACAAATTATTATGGAATACGTAAGACTTCTGAGATAGTGTTATCTAGCTTTAAACAGTAGTATGAGAATACGAATATAAGATATAAGAAGTTTGAGTAAAAGTAAAACTCTATATGAGAATAGTTTTATTATTCTGTGGAAACCTGAGTGGAATATTAAAATACAGTAATGTAAGCATAAGAGTATACGATATTAAACGTCTGAGTACAAGAATGTAGTTTAAGAATTAATGGTTGTTTAGCTATACTGAATAATTTGAGTTTAAGACCACTATACTTTTTGATCTGCTTTAGTCACATAACTCCAAAAATCATAATTATTTCAAAGTCCATGGTAAGGTTTTTTTTAAATTTTTTTCTAAAATTTGACATTTTAAGAACAATTTTTGATTTTTAGTTGAACTGTTAATTTTTAATTTTTGATATTCTTTAATTGGGCTTGAGTTCATCAAAATTTAATTTTTATTAAATTATTTTCACTGAGGGAAGGAATTTTACAACTTCAAATTTTTATTAAAATTTATTTATAATTTTACTTGGCTGAGCTGGGATTTGAACTCGGGTTGATCTTTACATGTTTCAAGAAACACCACTTTCTATCGTCAGAAGATCTTTGTGCTCTACCCAGTGCACCAGTGCCCGTTAGCCAACAGTCAAACATCAATCTTTAACCAGTAGTACTGTTATTATCACTTAAATTTCAAATTACTTTTTCCTCTGTTTTTTCGTATTCTTTCTGTCAAGACTTTGTTTAGAAAACCTGAATACATTTGTTTATTATGTTTTTTTTTCCACTTTTGTCGACATTTTATTTGTACTCTGTTAAAAATTCTGGGGATGGAAAACGATGGAGAATAGTATTGTCCGCAAATCCTAATCATTTTTTTTTTCGCCCACGTTGACTCCTTTTCCAGAAATCTGGATTTATCCCCTAGAGAATTCAAAAGAGTAAATTGGCCATAAGTCGGTCCAACTCGCTCTGTTAAAAATTCTGGGGATGGAAAACGATGGAGAATAGTATTGTCCACAAATCCTAATCATTTTTTTTCGCCCACGTTGACTCCTTTTCCAGAAATCTGGACTTATCCATTATTACAGCATTTACATTAGGTCTGTTACGTGGTTAACATTGTTCTGTAAACATAACATAATGTGTCTAGGGTTATAAATTTTAAAATTTAACTTCACACACATGTTTTGACATATTTTATCGCAAATTTGTGTAGAGTTAAAAATTACAAAGTTTACCTTTTTATTACACAATATTTGTTTCAATCCCTTACTTTAATATATAATAGCTGCACATAAAAAAAATAAAATAATCTTTGATTCATGAAAAACCATGGATAAATTCGTGTTTTATTCCCGATAAAGTGAAAGTACCTAGTTTTGATATTTTTTTATCGCAAATTTGTGTCAATCAACATGTTGCAATCATAAGGTAAACATGTTTCTTACATTAAGTGTGTTCAAATCTGGTCAGGCTGTCAGCTGTTAAATATCTCTCATCTGTAGTATCATTTATTAAGCGAAAGATTAGCCATTTACGAATATGTATCATTAAACAACTGATGAACGCGTAAAAGGGTTAATACAAAAGTGGTGGTTCAAAGTGGCCACTTTTCGAGCATTACGGAGTGAGTATGGTAGTCATAATCGACCTAATGTGCAATGAATTGGAATTAGGTTATAAAGAAATTTAAAGAGACTTTAAACTCGACATATATGGTCAGGACTGTGCATCATCGACGTGTGCCGAAAACATCGCCAAAAATATTGAAAATACCGCTAGAACCGCTACCGTCTATTCAAGCGCTATGGCCGTATTATAACCGACTATTTTTGGCCTGAAGATTATGAACTGCACGATATCTAATTTCAACAAAATTTTTGGTTTTGCAAAACGTTTGGCCAGATCAAACATCATTTAACAGTTTCTTATAACATTAAAGAATTATCTTCTTGCAAATAAAGTTTAGTAAATCAATAGAAATTGTTTCAAGTAAAGCTAAAGCTTGTTCAATGTAATGATCACGCTTTTTTTGGATTTTTTTTGTTTTTTGTCAAATATTTGTGAGGTCTGAACATACCGTTAGTTCATACCACTAAATTTCCTCATCGGTTTAATTTCTACATGTTCTATTGCCTACATTAAGGCAATAATATTCAAATATTATAAAGCATACCTTTTTTAAGGTAAAAGTTTTATTTAAAAAAAAAAAAAAACTATAAATAAACTTTCAAACCACAACTTTATTTCTAAACATGATTAGTTCTTGTACCTGTAAATACCTGTCAAAAACATAATTTTAATTAATTTTGTTTGATTCAATACAAAACTACAAACAAACTTATGAAACAAATAAATATTCAACCTTAACATATGCATGGAATAGTCAGTTATGTGCTGATTTCCTTATGTAATCAAGTGCTGAGTACTCAGCTATACGCACAATTACTCCTGCCGTAGTTTTAAAATTCCTCAAGAGATATAAAGGGTGTTTTCTATTGAGTGACACAGATTTAAATCGTAATAAAACAAGGAAATATACATTTTTAATATCAACGAAACGGGCTTTACTGGAAAGAAAATTTTATGAAATTAATGTTAAAATATGATTTCTGCTACGTGGCCGCCCAGCTGGCGCGTAGAAGGCGCAAGCTGGAACACCAGTTTTCAACAACTCTTCGAATTCTGACCATCATCGTTTTTGACGATATATAGGCCAATGATTCCGCCAGACCATAAAGCGCAACAAACAGTAATTTTCTGTTGATGAATGGTTTGTCGACAAAAGCTTGTGCATTCTCCTCACTCACAAATGCGACAATTCTGGGGCCCAATTCTGGCAGTCGTGAACAAGTACTTTCTCGATTCAAAAGCAATTTTATTTCAAATTTTTTCCGTCAATACTGAATGAATCGTTTAGTATTGACTGAAATAATAAGATATGAAATTGCCTTCGAATCGAGAAAGTACTCGATCACGGCTGCCAGAATCAGGCCCCTGCTTGTTTACGTATCCATTCAACCAGAAATGGGCTTCATCGGAAAATAAAATTTTGAATGGAAATTCAAAAAAATCAATATCAATTTGGACTTCAGACCATTCGCCGAATTATTTTTATTAAAAATTTTAACAATTTGCACGCGTTGCTCTGGTGTAAGTCGATTCATAATGAAATTTCAAAGCAAATTAAACAAAAAGCAAATATCGGCTCTTAAATAAAACAAGTAAGAAAGTAAAGTCGGTCAAGCCCGACCATATGATACCCTACACCACCGTATTTAAAAACACATCATGCTTATGTGTCCATATAAATATGGATTTATATGGGTAATTCCAAAGTGTTGAACGTGACAGTCGTACGCATCAAAAATGCAATAACATTTTAAGCAAAAAATATTTTTACGTTTCCTTAACCCTTAAATTATAGCACTAAGAAAGCACTGTTATCTATGCTTAAGTTTATGGAGGGCGCGATTCTAGGTCAAAGATAATGGCAAAAGACGTAGCGGTTCGAACGTGAAAAAAACAGAAGTAGTTTTTGTGGCCATGTATAAAAAGGCGTAATTCAGCGAAACCTGGCACAATTTTTTAGTCAAACTAAGTACTTTCAGAATTTAACGTAGCAATGTAACATTAAAATATCTTGGTTTGATTCCAAAGTCTTCTGTATTTTCTTATTTTTAAACCAAAATATGGGTCGATACGTGACATTTCGAACGTGAAATTTTTTCCGTAATAATTTAACTGAATAATGATCAAAATAAAATAAAAATTAACCGTTAATCCGAATACCATCTTTCTCTTTGAACTCTTCTTTAGATTTCAGACCATGTAAGAAAATTTGTTTGGAATAATTTTTATCAAATATCACCTCTTTTAAGAAAGATAAATATTAAAGAAAGCGTACAATAAAACATTCTCACATATAAGAAATTACGTTTGCACAACTTTGCAGTCTGACAGTTCACCTAAGTGAACGAAGTTATGAGTAAATTTATAAAATAAGTAAAATCTAAATATTTCTCTATAAAAATATCGTAATATAATCAGATTTTAATAACTTTTTAATTTTCGGTCACGGTGGACGTTTTGACGGAAATGCCCATAAATGTTAATAAACTTCATTAAAATTAGTTTGAAAGTTTGTGGTCCTTTTTTGGAAAACTGTATAGCTTATGTGTCCATACAAATATGGATCTATCTATGGTTTAAATTTCATTAAAATCGGTTTGAGAGGCAGAAATTTACCCTATCTCCCCTCGTGGTCCTATTTTTTAAAACATGCATACCTTTTGGTTCTATCTATGTTGTAAATTTCATTAAAATTGGTTTAATTGTTTCTGAGAGGAAGAATTTTCCTTCTATCTTCCCTCGTGCTCCTACGATTTGGGCCATTTTCAATAAGCTTGGTCCTTGTGCCACTAAGAACCTATGACCCAAATTTTATCAAATTATCTGCAAAATTTCGACCTGTACTTTGCGCACAAGGTTACATGGACAGCCAGCCAGCCAGATGGACATCGTTAGTTCGACTCAGAAAGTGATTCTGAGTCGATCGGTATCCTTTAAGGTGGTTCTAGGACCAATAAAACAGTTGTGACACTCTAAAAAACACCCTTTACATGAAAAAGATGTTTGTAAAATAATTTTCAAAATGAATAATAGTAAACACTAAAATTGAATGGTCATTAAAATTTTCAACTTGAAAATTTTGTGTAAATACTTTTTATATGTGTGTGAGTGCGTGTGTGTGTGTGTGTGTACGAAAAGGTAAACTTGGGTAATAAAGTAGACTTTTTAAATTAGTTATTAGAAAAGTAAAACATACAAGTAGTAATCATAAATTCCAAGCCACTAACTTTAATAACTTAAACAAACAAATAAGGTTGAGTTTACGAGTAGATGTGGTATGTGTGAGTATTACAAAGTATGTCTGTGTGTGCACTTAAGTGCGTGTATGTATATGTAAAATATTTTCAACTTGCACATGTCTACCTACATAGATGTCATTCCTTGAAGCATATAAATAAAAATATAGGCTAATGTACAGTGTTATACAAAAGTAAGTGCTTGCGAATTTCGATTGAAAAGTTTTTAATTAAATTAAAATTATTAAATTTAGTTGATTTTCAGTACTAAAGGAAATCGAAAAAATAACGCTATTTTGGATTTAGACAAAGTGAGTGTATAAAACTATAATTTCTGTGGAATACGAAAGACGTAGTACAAGACTTGAAGTCTGTATAAAAGTATTGTTCAATTCACAAGCTCGTAGTATCGTCGTATTTGTTGTATTATCGCCTAATTATACAATATTCAATATTTGTTGTTGGTAATTTTCATACAACAGTGTTGTCTCATAAAACGATTAATTTTTAGGTGTTTTAAAAAATTTTGGAACTGTTCGATTTGTTTTGGTGAATTTGCTAAAATCTTTTTAGAAAGTAATGATGTGAATGATTTATATATGTTTGATTCATATCAATATATTTTTTAAACTATTATCATTAAAATTGCTTAAGCTGTTATGATACTTGCTATTTTTTGTATTTTTTCTATATTGGAGAACAGTGCAAATATATTTGCATAGGAAAACTGACTAAGTGTAAAGAGTATGATTATATCATAAAAAATCTTGATTAATCTAAGACTGGCAAAAAAAATATAAAATTTTTTAACTTAAAATTTACATTTCCAGATTAATTGTTAGCACTGTTGCAAATTTTTTTAGTTTTTGATCGAAAGAAACGGTTTTTAACTTTTTTTTTTGCGATTTTTAGCTTTTATGGCGGTTTTTTGTGGGGAAAAAACGTGGGCAGTATTGTTTGTTTTGTTTACATTTTATCAAATTGTATTTCTTGTTCTTTCTCGCATTTTTTGTTTCATTCAGTCAATCCTAAAAAAATCCAATACTAAAAATAGAAAGTATCATAACACTTTTATCAATTTGTATATAGTATTACCATGACAACTAAAATATTCATGCTACCAAGTTGTTAAAGATATTTTTGCAGTGTTCGAAAATAAACAGTACATTATTTAGCGTCCAGCTCACACCCCCAAGAACGATATCTATTTTTTTAGTGATTGTTTGGGCGAACACAACCCTTAATAACGTGTTACTATTTTAAAGAAAGAGCCGAATATTTTGGGGGGGGCCTTATCTCTCATACCATGTGAGATAAGGTCAAGATGGCTTTATCTCTCATTCAACAGGGAGATAAAGCCTTTTTATTTTTTTTTTTTTTCATTTGAATGGGAGATAAAGCCATCATGGCCTTAGCTAACATTAGCAATATTAGAAAATGGCTTTATCTCTCATTTCAGTTCCGGAGACTCTAAAGTTAAGTATTGAAATCTGGCTTCGCATACAAAAGTTTTTCTGCGTGGCTGCGTGGCGGCCGTGCTTAGGGGTTTTTTCCTCCAGTAGGAAGCGGCAGGTGGCTTCGGTGAATAAAGTTTTCCTGCGTGCGTCACAACAATAAAAAAATGTTTTTCAATGATAACTTAGGATTTTGCCTTTTACAGAATGTTTACACCATGCATAACAATTTTCTCAAAAAATATGGCTTTATCTCTCATTTGCGGAAAAAATATGGCTCTATCTCTCATTTCGCAAATTTCTAAATATGACCTAACCTCTAAATGATTGGGCAATAAGGCCATTATGGCTTTATCTCCCATTCAATTGAGCAATAACGCCATCATGGCCTTATCTCACATGGTTTTAAAGCAGTTGGAGTGATACTGTAGACAAACATTATATTTTTATGTTCTATAATGGTTCTTTTTTACATTGATAAAGAAATGAACAAACAAAAAATTTTATCAACGACTGCAACACGAACAGCTTTTGTGTGTATTGCGTATATGCTTTGTTTGTATAAAATTACTTTGCTGGCTTTTT
Organism: Pollenia angustigena; assembly: GCA_930367215.1. Classification (NCBI taxonomy): domain Eukaryota; kingdom Metazoa; phylum Arthropoda; class Insecta; order Diptera; family Polleniidae; genus Pollenia; species Pollenia angustigena. The sequence goes on along the minus strand of OV884060.1, from coordinate 188,709,211 downwards.
TTTCGTATGTGTATTTTGTTTTTGTAAAAAATTTTCGTTTTTTTACCAGCCAAAAGGGACGAACATAAATGAGCCGAACTGAACACAATGAAGTTTTTGGATTAAAAAAAACGGAATTAAATGTTCTCATCTTTTGTTGAGTTTGATAAAAACGGAATTATTTTTTTGTTCGAAAGATGACTAACAGGTAAACGTTATTTTTTTAATGATTTTCTACACAAACACTATTAACGTTTGTGTTTTCCACAAATCTACCGAACCGAACACTAGGGAGCGATAATTAGTGTTTATTTTCGAACACTGCATTTTTTATTTTTTTATGATTTTTTCGATTTTTTCGTGTTTTTCTCAATTTTTGGCGTTATTCAAATTATATTTTATAGAGTAGTTTTGTTTTATGTTGTTAAAAAAAACGTTACAACCTTAGTATAACTCAAATGCTAACAAAGGTTATGGGCCCAGCACGCTTCAAATGCTAACATATGTAAACAAAATTTAATTTAAAAAAAAAAAAAAAAAAAAATTACAAAAAATTATAAAATAAAATCCAAATACTTGATACCCTCCACCGACAGTTCAAATATTTCAGGAATGGGATCTATATGAAATCTTTTTATAAATTGTTGACCAACAATCAGAAAGTTTTATGCTTTTGATTTTAGCAATTTGAAATAGCTTGAGTAAAATATCATGATTCGTAATAGTTTAAGCTTAGAATGTATATTGGAGCCACGGTAAGTTATGACGCAATCATTCTACAGAGTGATTTCTGTCATTAGAAAACATAAATTTGAATAAATTTCAATACAAGCCGTTGCAGAAAAAGATATTGCGGTAAAATTTGTTCCAGCTTCTGTTGGCCAGAAAAAAAGTCATGCAGTTTTGTGATATACGGTCTCTAATTTACCTTAGATCCCATATTTAGCAGCCGTCTGAAATTCACTGTAAACGCTAAAACTAATTTACCAGAGTGGGCTTTAAATGGGGCCTATAGTAAATTAAGGGCCCATCATCACGAAATTAATTAGTGTGATTTCTAATCCTATAAAACTGTGACGTACCAAATTCTTTTATGATAGCATTATTTATTGTGGTTTTAGGCGTACTAAACTCTATTCCGGGAGTAGGGTTTATATGGGGCCCATGCTAAATTATATACCGATCTTCACGAAATTTCACAGTGTCATTAATAGTTCTATAAAACTGTGATGCACCAAATTTTGTTATGATAGCATTATTTTTTACGTTTTTAGGCGTACTTAGCTGTTTTCCGGGAGTAAGGTTTATATGGGGCCTAGGGTAAATTATGGACCGATCTTCACAAAATTTAGCAATATGATTTCTAGCCGAATAAAACAAATTTTTGCAAAATTTTATATCATTCCGTGCATTGTTCCACCATTTATGTTAGTCTTTGTAACAAAATTATAAATTTTTTAGAGTGTTGGTTCCGCATTTTGATTCATAGCCCTGATACAACTGAGCCCATTTTGCTGGATTTCAATCCCAAACTGTTTAGGATAACTTGAAGCACTTTGACACCAAGTTTGGTCATTTCTTTTGAGTTTTTCGAAAGAGAGCGTGTTTTCAACAGACGGACAGACAGACGGACATGGCTAAATCGACCTTATAAATCGAATATCTATACCTTGTGGGGTCTGAGATGAATAATATAAAAGTTTTACACGGAATGACAAACTTAGTACACCCTTTTCACAACTAATTGTGGTGGAGGGTATAAAAACTGAACAAAATTGACTTTTGGCATCCGGTTTGGCGATAGGGCTGAAAAAAATCTGACAGCACTGATCTTTAATATTCTAATGAGCAAAATAAGCCACACACATTGTTTGGCAAACATGTAAAAATTTTATGTTTGTACAAAAATTTTGCATAGTTAATTGGGGTGTTTGCTGTTTAGACAGCATTTAAAGAATGTTTGTAAAATACTAAGAAAAATTAATATTTGGCAGATATGTTGGACTTAATCAATTCAACGAAAACTTTGCAGAGTGAAGACGTGCTGCTTCTTTGCATTAAAAAATGATTTCAGTCTGAAATTCTAGTTTTTTTACGCAACATTGTTTACAAACAAAACAGCTCGTTGTTTAAAACACTCTTTAATCCAAATTTTGTTCCCTGATTTTATAGTTCTCCTCCGTTTTAAAACAATACGGAGAAAACTAGCCGCAGCACTATCGTCTGTTTTTATTAAAAATAAACAAAAAAAATGAAAATTGTATATATGTATATGAAATATGTTTGTGTTATTTATTGGCGAACATAAAAGGGAAACGAAGTGTGTGTTTGCCAAACTATTTGTGTGGTGTATTTTGCCCTTGTGGCCCGTTTTTACAGCTAACCGAAAGCTTAAAGTAGGAGTTTTTCGGTCATATAAAAGTGTTCCATTATTAAAAGTTTAGTTTTTGTCCATATTTAGTACACATAGCTGGGTTATCAATACACAACCTCTCTAAAAAACGGGCTGGATTGGAGAAGTGGGCGTGGCATCTCTCGTATAAAGACATTAAAGATTTCTGTTTATATGGAAATCAATAAGAGTAAACATTTTTAAATTAGGTACAAGCATCTTGGTTATGAATACACAATACCCGGCGAACTAGCGCTCATACTTTTATTTAAATCTGTTTGATAATGTGTGTTAGTGGGTAAGTGGTCTAAGAAGCTGCAATTAATAATAACCCCTTTTATTCAGAATAAATAATTTTGATTTATAAAAGGCTTATTTAACGATTTTTTATAGAAATTTTTTTTTATAAACCTTTTATAATGCGAAGTTCACACTTGGGTTTTTAAACGCGTTTAAGCAAAATGTTGATTTAGCTAATCAAAGCCGTTCACATTACATTTGAGATGATTAAGATGACAGATGATTAAGAAAAAACACACACACAAACACACAAAAAACAACAAACAAATTTAAATTTCTTTAAAGTATTAAAAATGGATAAAAAACACTTTTATAAAGTTATTAGAAGATTATTTTAATTATTTTAATGATGAAATTGTGAAAATTTATGAATTATTTAAGGAAAAAAATAAAAACATTAAGCAGAAATCTTGGCCGGTTGTACACGACATGTTGGCGATTCTACATTATTAGGTATGTTCAGTGGATTCTATGTGGTTTATGAAGTGATTTAGTTGTAATCATGTCGATTTGAAGTGATTAACAAATCACTTCAATGTATGGGTAATCATCTCGATTTTGAAGTGATTAGAGCTTAATCACGTTCGAGCTGCTTAAACTCGTTTAAGAACTCAAGTGTGAACATAGTATAAGACACAAATATTTTGTTTATGAAAATGACCTTAAATCTTTAAAGTATTATCTGTTTCATCTTGTACTGTATTTATAAATTTATACAAATGAATTTATAAAATCAACATAATACTTTGAAAATTAATAGCATGTGTGTACCACATCATCACTATCAACTTTACACTAATGCACATACCCACGCACACAGAAATATGTACATACATACATACCAACATTTTAAAGTTCTAACATTTTCCCATATGCATACATTTTCACTAAACATCACAAATAGAAACATATACACAAACACTAAGCCCATTTTACTACCAAAGTAAAACCTAAATAAATTTTCTTCAACAATTTTGCCACAGTAAATCATCATTAACATTATTATTAACAGGAGGTCAACATGTAAGCGTTAAGATGTAGGCAAACGAATACAACATTCTCATACGCATAAATATAAAATTTTCTCTAGATCAAAGTGCTCGGCAGTTCATGTGGTTGATACCGCAGAGTATGGTCAAATAAAAGAATGAATCTGCTTCTAAAATAAGCTACTGCTTACTTCTTAAGTCATCTGTAATGATGTTAAGAATTGTATACTAGAGTGTCATAATTTGGTAGTGCATTTATCTCTCTTAGCAAATGACAGCAGAAAAAATATTTTTTTTTTCGTACACTACTTTTCACATTATTTTATAACTTACCTTTTGTCTTAAGTGTTTTGTTTACTCCCTTCAGAACTGCTGGGCTTGTAAAATATATGGAAATATATTTACGGCCTTATGTATGTAGCTACAATTTATTTCGAAAGTTTTCCAGAAACACAATTTACAGTGTTTATGCACATGGGCTGCATTTTATTATACACAGACACACAACAACAGGAGATGAAAAAATAATAATAATAATGAAAAACTAGCAACACACAAACACAAGTTACACAACTTGCCTCATTTTCTTAACTCTAGGGAAATATAAAATATTCTATGACATTGCCAACACTATGGAAATATTCCATTTCTATGTGTGCGTTAGGAGTAGAAGTGGCAAAGCCATTTGCATAATGTGACCATCAATATTTAAGAAAATATACTTAAATTTTTTTGAACTCCTAAAATCATCCTATAAAAAGTAATTTATTGTCCAAGTTGCTCTTCAATTAAGTTTTGTAAATTGAGCGGATCCTCATGTACCGAAAACAGTTTTTGTTTTTTTTTAAGCCCCATAGAACTTAATATTGTAAAATGTAGCACATAAATTAAATTTTAAACAAAAAAGTTGTGTATTCGAAAGGTGTATTAATCTATATATAAAGGGTGATTTTTTAAGAGCTATAGGAAAGTTTAAAAAAAACACATAAAATTCAGAAAAATTTATGAAATCCTTATTTGAATCGATAGTACGGTCCATATAATTTAATGTTTGAAGATTATTGCATGCAAATGGTCCATCCGCTTAGTCCAATTTTGGCATACTCTTTCCAACATTTCGGCCGGTATCTCATGAATAGATGCTTCAATGTTGTCTTCCAATGCGTCCATTGAAGCGGGCGTGTGTGTATAGACATGAGCTTTAACATAGCCCCACAAAAAATAGTCCAAAAGCATTAAGTCGCACGATCTAGGCGGCCAATTGACCGGTCCCGAACGAGAAATAAAATGTTCACCGAACTCTCAATAAGTCCATTGTTAAGCGTGCTGTGTGGCATGTGGCACCGTCTTGTTGAAACCACATGTCATGCAAGTCAAGCTCTTGCATTTTGGGCAAAAAAAAAGTTGGATATCATCTCACGGTAGCGCTCACCATTCACAGTTACGTTACGATTCGCACCATCTTTGAAGAAGTACGGTCCAATGATGCCACCAGCCCATTAACCACACCAAACTGTGACTTTTTCTGGATGCATTGGTAACTCCTGCAATGCTTTTGGCAGATCTTCACTCCAAAATCGACAATTCTGCTTATTAACGTACCCATTGAGCCAAAAATGAACTTCGTCGCTGAGCACAAGAAGCGCGCGATAACAGAGCACGCATTTTGATAATAAAATTCAATAATTTGCAAGCGTTATTCGTTTGTAAGACGATTCATGGCTAAAACACGAAACGTGCGTCAGCTGTTCAAACCAGTGTTGCCAAACATTAAAATGCGGATGAACATATATCTCTCCCATCCCCTTTATCAATCTCCTTCACTCGCTCTCCAACTTCCTATATCAATTTCTATCCACATCTCTCTTTTACTCTTTCCCCTTAACATAATAATAAAAGTTGGCAGCACTGTTGACTTTTTGATTTTTTGTTGGGTTATGCCATAATCCCAACTTTGTATGATGAAAATTGTCCCGAAGCCCCAGAAACATACTACTACTCCTTATATAGCAAATATTTTCCTATTTTGGTTATTATTTATCCGAACTTTGTTTTCTTTATAAGAAATTTAATTTTTCATTTAAGCTCTAACCTAAAGCTCTTCTTGCATTCTAAAAGTCGGTCCCATTAATATTAGACATACAATTTTTTAACATATCAGAATAAATTGGAAAACATGATGAACACTAAATTAAATACAACACATACTCATAATGTTCTCTTACAAACAACAAGAACTATAGTAACAACAATAACTTCAAGAGCAATATGGAAAATAAATATACCCATATATTCTTACACATACCCACTGACTCTTTCACTTATGCACCTACAAACATTAAGTTGACTATTTACTTACACTATCTTAAACATACCACAAGGACCAAACACTCACACACACACACACATGTTTATTATAGTCAGAACCACATTTCTTACCTAAACTTATGCGTATTTGAAAGAAAACTGAGTGTTTTTTTTTTTAGAAAATATCTTTTTTTTTTGTTAAAATTTATAACCTCATTTTTAAGTTTTTCTTACCAATGGTATTTTTGTATGTGAGTTTATTTTCATCTTATGTTTTCATCAAACATGTTTAAGGATTTAAGCTTGACAAGGATTTGAAAGTAATTTTTTTCTATGTTTATGTATGTGTGATGGAGTTATTATGTGTATGTGTGTTTAAGTTGGTCATTTATTTTACTTTTCGAAGCTTAACATGTTTATTTTTTTTAACACTCTTCTACTGTTGTTAGATTTTTTTTTTTTTTGCTATAGCTTCATTTATTTGGTCCTTATTCGCCTAAGTTTACAATTCGTTGTAATAAGTACTGAAAACGTGGAGTGTCAAATAAGTTTTTAGAATCTTAAACCGATTTGTTAAATTCTCTAAGGCTGAATTCATAGCAACAAAAGACAAATCATTTTTGTCTTTTAAGTCAAATAAACTTGTTTGATGCTAATCCACACCAAGTAAAAAAATCATCTTATCAAGTTTGTGTATAAAAGCAGGCTTTGTCAATTGATTAGTTTAACGGTTGTCGAGTTGGTTGAAGAAAAATCAAAAGATTTTGATTTTTTCAAGTTGACTACTAATGGCGATTTCTTTTCTAAGAAATATGTTGCATAAATGTAAAATGCTCTATCTCTTTTGTGTAGAGCATGTAACATTTATGCAACATATTTCTCAGAAAAGAAATCGCCATAAGTCTTTCAAAAAGATTAAACTGTGTGTCCTCGATTCTCTTGATCAGCTGTCAAAATTAATGTTTGTAGTTTTCTTTTGCAAAAAAAGTTAAGTATTTTAAAAATTGTCTTTTATTTCATTAAATTTTACAACAATGTACTTTATCTTTTTTGGTTTTTTGACTTGTCGTAATTAATATGGGCTACATCATAAGAAAGCAGGCAACAAGGTTCGTTTCTCTTTGTTTTTTCTTACTCTGTGTGGGTATCAAACCAGTAGGTAAAAAAAAAATTTTCCGTTTGTTTTGGTTGGTGTGGGCTGACTCATAAGAACTAATGTTCTGTTGTCGTTTTAGTCAAAAAAAAAAACTCTATTGTCTTTTGTTGGGGTGTGTTCAGCCTTACGCTGGGAATAGTACTGGATTACTTGATCTATTTTGATAAAATGGACTACATCCGGGAATGGAGTATACCATGGAGTAGTTCTAAGAATAATCTTTTGTAATGCAAAGCTGGCTAATATGGGCCTGCCCTAGGACATCGTAATGTTAAATAGATCATGTTTTTTCCATACATTGGGGTTTCCTTTGGCCTAGTGCTAGTCCCTAATATGCTACATTTTACATGCGTGTCCATACACATCGCATACATACAGTCGCATTATTTGCAGGGAAGTCATCGAAAGGTATAAAATAATAGCTAAAAATATTCCTTAATGTGTTCTAAAAAGAAAACATTCTTTATAGAGCCAATATTTTACCTCATTTTAAATTCACCTACGTATACACGCATATAGTCTTTATATAGCCCAGAGTTATTTTCCAAACATGACCCGTTACATCTGCATATGGTTTATGAGAAGTCAGTCAGTCAGTCGATTGTTATTCTTGTTTTTGTTATAGTTGTCATCATGTCATGTTGGGTGAAGTTTATTGCTGTTGTTATTTAACAGTTGTATGGGTATTTACACAAACACACTCACATATGTATATCTTTATAAATCATATAAATACCTGGGTATGTTTGTCGTTTTAGGGTACGTGTGATAATCTCATTTTAAGCTTCTTTATTTTAATTATACCCAGAAAAAGGACTTCACTATGAGACAGAACGTTAAAGCGAAAATACACAAAGGGATTTTAAACAAGTTTTCATTAGAGATTTTTTTTCTGGGCAGGTGTTGAAAGAAAAGATAATTGCAAAAAAGCTGTGTAAGCAATTTTATCGTACTTGAATGCACACTGGGGAAATTTGTGTTACAAATTTATTTCCTTTCTTTTTTTGTGATTAAGGATATTGTTTGGTCAAAGATTTTGCAACGGAGTAAAAAAAATTAACTTTTATGCAATAATACCAAAAAAAAAAAAAAAATAAACTGATGTTAGATTTTTGAAAGTCGATAGGGAACTGTAGACTTAAAAAGTTAAATTTGTTATTTTTCCTATAATTGAACATTGCTGATCATTTTAACAGGACATTATAGTCTAAATTACAAACACTGAAAAGAAAAATCAATCTACCGTACTTAAATCAAGTCGAAGCGATTAAGTACGGCTTTTCTTAGATCAAGTTTAGAATGCTGGATTCAAGTACGGATTATTCCAGTGCCCCGTACTTAAAATAATCCGAAAACTGGATTGATTTAAGTAAAAGTGAGATGAAAAATGATCTCAAACTGTGCTTTTGATTCAAGAACTTCTTAATTTGGGCTTAATCCTAAATTCGTACTTGAAACAATCCGAAAGTTAGATTGATTCTAAAGTATAATAACAGAATATAAACTAACAATTAACCCCACTGAACCCAGAGAGAGAGAATATTATTATTGTTTACTTACAACCGAATTTAAGCATGTGCGCAATGTTTTCTTCGTTTTCTAGATTGACGAAAAAATTATGCCATTATTTATTAACAGGGAAACCACAAATATGCAATTGCATGTTTTTCCTTGTGCGACCAATGAAGGCAGAAATAATATATATCTAGCCGTTTTAGAGCTTTTTATGAATTTTGGCATCGATTTGTTAGTGCATGTTTCGGCATATTTTACCGGTTGGAGCATATTTTTGCATAATTTAGTTAAAATTGCCTTTTGCAGCATTTTTTAAGTTTTTAGCGCTTACTTTTTAAGGCATATTTTGATACATATTCGATTTTTTTGCATTAATTCGCCATCCACATTTATTTTTTACTCTAAAGTTAAGACAAAATAGGCTGTCATTAAAGATAATGTTATTTTAAAATTTTAAATTTTACATAACAGCAAAAATTAAGAAAAAAGCAATAATAAACATACGCTTTTGGCGGTGTCTGCAATACATAGAAATCTGAACAAGTATTTTAGTACACCGATCGACTGAGAATCACTTTTTAAAGTGATTTAACGATGTCCATCCGTCCGTCTGGCTGGTTGTCTGTCCGTGTTAATCTTGTGCGCACAGTATAAGTTGCAATTTTGTACATAATTTGACCAAATTTGGTAAAGACATATGTAAATGGTGAGAATCGGTCTTTAATTTAATATATACCCCATAAAAACTTCTTTCCAAATTAGACTATTTGTGTACGTAAGCCAGCTAATTATTTTGACATTTAGATCAAATTCGCCCAAAAAATATGTTACAACAGATTAAATTCTTTTCGAATTGGTCTGTAAATACTATGGTGTTTAGACTTTACCGATTATAATTTTACTATTGTTGTTTTTAAATGCATAAGACGCATTTTTCAGAGCTTATTTCTGGTTTCTCCATTTATTAACAATAGCAGCTAACTTCACTATTAAACGCGCTATCAAAATTGAATTTTGCAGTTGCACATAAGAACTCAAAATTATAAGACAGCATCAGTATGACCGATATGGTTATTGTTATCAGTCTGCTTTCAAAGCTTGATGTATTTAACTTAATACTTTAATCAAATAGAATTCGGGAATTTTTAATTTCTAATTTTACTTTTTAAACATTAACAACGTATGGTTTTCTTTTTGTAGTCTTGGTATTGTTTCTGCACAAAGCAAGCAAATTGTATTTACCTAGTTTTGTAGTGTTGTTGTTAGTTCCACACAAATTTTGCAATGCAATCAATGGTTTTCGAAAGTTAAAGTTATCACATTTTGGATTGTTTAAAGAATTTTTTAGTCTTTTTCGTTCTTTAATTTTAAAGTTAATACAACTCGTATTAAAAGTAAGTTGAAAAAACTTACTAAATTAAACTTTTGTTTTCTGTGCATTTATTAAAAAGAAATATTGTTGTTGTATTGGCTTTCTATATATATCTATGGATTTGTTTAAATAAAAATGCTTTTATTTCAAGCTCGAGGCCAGTATATGAAAAGGTCGAATAAAAACAACTTGGATCTAAAGATTTGTTGTATATTTTTGTCAGCTATGGGCATCTAAAGATTTATGAGATTAAAGTTGATTTTGGGAAAGAGGATTAGGTAGTATGGCAGAACCACCATAAAAAATGAGCCGATCTTTTAAAATGTCAGTATTTTCTATAAGTAATTAGATTACCATATTTGTATACCAAGCGGAAGTAGTATTGATCAATTTGGTCCAATTTTTTTCTACTTTCGCAACAAATATTATGAGAATATGTTGTGCTTCCTCGAAATATTACGATTTTGTGTCCACCCTTAGATGCTTATGATTGCTTTTAGGAAGCTTATACGGTCAAGACTATTAGAATGATGTCAGCTTTAATCTGTTGAATGGCGTACACCTCTTTATCTAGTTTTCATCGATTTTAAAAAAGCCTTCGACTCAATAAGGCGTAGTGCAATATGGGAAGCACTTAGAGCTAAAGGAGTGCCTACAAAAATAATAAATATGATAAAGACAATGTTCAACAATACTACACTCTACGTCAGACACAATGGAAGAACTAGTGAACCCTTTGCGACAAATGCTGGTGTGAAACAAGGTTATCCTCTTTAGCCGCTGCTTTTTGCCGTTGTACTAGATGAAATAATGGAAAAACTAAGCACAAAAAGAAGAGGAATTGTATGGACCTTCAATAAACACCTCAAAGATCTAGATCTAGTGCAATGCAAATAAATAACACTTCCAACAAACATATCAAAATACAAAATCAGAAAATTGAATATGTGAAATCTTTTTGTTATCTGGGTTCCATGATGTCGGTCGATGGGGTTGTCGACAAAGATGTATTAAGCAGGCTAAAAAAAGCTAGAGCTGCCTTTGGACGTCTTAACAAAACGTGGCGGTCTCCGCAGATCTCACAAAATACAAATTTAAGAATAACGCTTGTGCAAAGTATACTCTTCTTTACGGAAGCGAAACCTGGCTGATGTCCAACAACATAGCGCAGAGACTGCAGGTCTTTATAAACAATTGCCTGCGTATTATATGTATAATCTTTTGGCCTACACAATAAGAAACGTTGAACTATGGAGAATAGCTAAAGAGGAGCCAATAGCCACCCAAATAGCTAAAAAAGAAGTGGAGTTGGGTAGGCCACACACTGCGCAGATCAAGGAACAGTATTACAAGGACAGCGCTAGAATGGAATCCTCAAGGCAGCCGACGTCGCGGACGCCCTATTAATACTTGGAGAAGAACGGTATTGAGTGAACTAAGCAAACACAACAAAACCTTTGATGAAATTTAAACAATATGTTATGACAAAAGTAAATATAAATCTCTTGTAGAAGCCATATGTTCCCAAGAGGAACAAATAAAGGAAAAAAAATGCTGCTCGAAAGAAATTATGTTTAATAAATCTGAATTTCTGATATTCCAAAATAAGTTCAGACTTATTAGAACTATCTTCTTATGTGAAACAGGTTCCGCTTCACTGTAATACCCTCCGAAACACACTTCTTCGATTGCAGTGTTAATGGCATACAGAGAGCTGCTAAGAATTTGTGGTTACGCAAATATATGTTGTGCAACCTCCTCCATTTTCGAAATAACCATATATCATGAAAACAAGAGCTAACCTAAAAAAAACGGCACTGGATTCGGCGTGCTCGACCAAGGTCAACCCGTCGGGTATCCCGCTTGGCGGTTTTTTCAACTAGCACAGAGTAATTTAACTTTTTTGCTGTTTAAACATTTTTCTTTTGTTTAATTAATGCAATTTTTTACTTAAAATTTAGTAATTTTCTGTGGTGAAGAATTGGCAACACTGCTGCAAGTATTCAACAGTTTAATTTAAAATATTTTAAGGCGTTTAAATCATTGCGGTTAATGTTTCCTATAAAAATATCTAAGCATAACCATTAAATATAATTAATGACATTTACTCAGACTTTAAATATCCATAACATAAACATTTTTAAGATTTAAAGATTCGAACACAAAACAAATTTCCGTCAATTCAATTCATTTCATTTTGTAATGCAACTTGCCTGAATTTTACTCGTACAAGAGTTAAATCTACTGACTCAAACAGTATTAAATTGAGATTGAGCTTAAAACATTTTACAGTTTATTTCCTTAAAGATATAAAAACAATAAATAACCTGACAATCGATACATGACAAATTTGTAAGACAATTAGTTACCGTTAAATTTAGCTGCCTGAATAGATCTGTGTGTGTATTTGCAAAGATTTAATGTTTGTGTTTATAGTGTGTGTAAATGTTCAAGCTTGTTTGTGTATTTAAATGTTTATTTGTGAAAACAAATTGACATTTTGGCACGATTGCCAACACTTGACATGTATCTAAACAGACTTTAAATTACTTTAAACTACCGCCTCCTTCTACTATTCCAACTACTGCAGGCATGAGTGTGGTGAAGTGATACCCCCCACCCACCACAACTCTCAATCAGTGTTATCAGATGAGGGGGTTTGTCCCCAAATTGGGGATTGCAACAATTATTTGTGTGAGAAGGGTTTTAGGGGTTTTTGCAAAATATGGTTATACATATTTGTTTTTTAATTTGTAGTATCTTTCATTCGCGAAATTTCTCAGTTAATTAATATAAAGAAAAATGTGAAAAAGTATTTAAATTAAAATTATTCTAGTTTTTAAGAATTCATAAAATACCATTTTGCCGTTTTTCAGTCCTTTTCGTAGGTATTTGCTTCTAAAACTTTGGGTACCGTTTTTAAGGGCCTGTTCGTCGATAACGAATGAAGACTTCGTTCGCTTAAATTACATTTAAAACAAAAACAAATTATAAAATATTGTTTTTGTTTTGCATGTAAACTATGCGAACGAAGTCTTCATTCGTTATCGACGAACAGGCCATAAGTTTTAACAAGGTTTCAAGCTCGCAAATGACTACAGGTAACTTGCTTGTGACTTCAGAAAATTGTTTTTTCTCTGAGTGTAGAAATCTGTATTGTCGTTGTACGAGAGGTGTCATTCCCACTTATCTCAACCAGTCCACTTACATAATAATAGCTGTGAAAATTTTTAGAAAATGCGAGATTCGAACCTACAACCCTCATAATAATCACACTAGCTCATTAGCAACTAGCCTACCGGGGCAATCATGATAAATGTAATTAAGTGTTTATAGCTGATGTGTAAGTTTGTGATACAGTCAAAAATTAGAGTTGAAATTTAAGGGGGGGGGGACGACACAATTTTAATTTAGGTCATAACTCAAACGTTTTATGGCAACACTGCTCTCAATCAATATAGGAAAACAAAAAAAAACACTTTTAAACGAAATTAAATTTAAATAAAGCTTTAATTACACGGAAAAGAAAATAAATTGGGTATTTTGGGTTTTTTGGTCAAATTAGAACCAGGAAGCAAATAGCAAATATATTCTGTGTAAAGGGTGGCCCAAAATTAACACAACATTTGAATTTGTCGCCATTTGCGCAGTGAAGTGTTGACAACCCTAACAAAAGACTTAAAACTGTGTTGTCTATTTAATTCAATTCTTGCGTTAATTATAACGTGCTCCAAAATTATGTCTTCAGTAGAATTATATGGTGATTCTTTGCTTAGAATATATTAACCCTCTAGCACTAATGTTTGGGGTAATTTTTGCCCTTTTTTTAACTTCCACGTAAAAGTATGCGAAAACCGCACTTTAGAAAGTTAAAATGTTCCACGAGTATTTTCTGCATCAAGTTTTACTAAAGGTCTTCTGAGACCAAAAAATCGTGCAATGTATGTAAAACGGGTTTTCGAAATCCGGGCCTTGATTTATTTTTGTTGCACAGTGTTATGGGACACCATTTACAAATTTTGTTTTCAAATTTCTTTAAGTGTTTCCAATATTTTGTTAATTCTAGCACGTGGGCTGACTAAACTCTTAAAATTTGTCTTGGACATAAAACTTACACTCACACACACATGCCCAAGCACAAACACACTCAAAAACAAACAGCACTTAAACCCGAGGTGGTCATAAAACTGTCGATTGAAAATATATTATTGACTTGATAAATGCTCCCCTGTGGTTTCACATACATATTAATATATTTTTTTTTGTCTGGAAAATTACTACCTCAACTTGCACTCAGTCAATTTTCTCTCCAGCAAATGCTTCCAAAATTTGCCAAACGCCAAACACACACAGAGTCGAAATGATTTAGTTGTGCCACAAGACAGCCAATAAAGAAAAATGGAAAAACTAAACCAAAATAGTGTTATAAAACAAAAGAATATGGTAATTTTCCTGATTTTATGTTTTTTTTTTTATAGTTTTATTGTTGTTATTATTGTAAAATTCATATAAAGATTTTTATCAATCAGAGAGTGACATAGTTGGCAGCACACATGTAGCAGAACAGGCCAATGTTTGTATGGAACACTGTTAGACAGGTTTTTTGTTTTGGGCTACTAATATCTTCTCTGGCTGGAGGTTTCTTTTTATGTTTGAATGTTGGAAAACATGCAAAAAAAAATCAAATTATTTTGTTTTGTGTTTCACCATTTCAACCAAACCAGCTTCCTTCCGTTTGTTGTACAGAAATTTCAATTTAAATTTTTTCCTGTAGATGTGTGATTGTTTTCGGTGCTTTTTTTATTAGCCTTTTATAGGAGGAAGGACTCAAAAGGTTGTAGAAAACTCCATCTCTTTAAATGATTTCTTTCCATACATTTGATAGATGGTTTCTACACCCAGAGAAAAAACATGTTAAAATATGGTCAACTCCAACAACACTATTTTTAAAGAAAATTTCGATATGAAGCCACAACCATATTATGGTTACATTTGAACATGTTATGGTTAATAATAACTAATATATCGACCTCTAACCGCGAAAATAACGTAAGCGACAAAAATCAAATTTTACAGGAGAGAGCTTTTTTATTTCATTTCATATTAATTTTTTCGCTTACAATAGAGTTGTTTTTGCTATAAAATCGTAACGGTACCTTTTGTGACCATGACATTTTAGGAGATGATGCAAGTGTTGCCAACAAAGTAATTTATTAAAAAAAAACGAAAATTGAAAATCATGTCGCTTACGTTATTTTCGCGGTTAGGGCTCGATATGTTAAACACTTATAAAAGCATGGTTGGTTTTCAACCATAGCATGTTGCTCTTGGACAAGAGGAAAATATTATTGTTATTATGTTTAGAGGCAACCATAATATGGTTATAGCTTCTTGATGAAGGACTAATTTAACTATAATATGGTTGTTGCTGACAATAATATGGTTAAATTAAACATAATATGTTGGAAATTTCTTTAAAAATAGTATTGTTGGAGGTGACCATATTTAAACATGTTTTTTCTCTGCGTGGTTAAAACATAAACTTCTTAAAACAATTTTTTTTTTTTCATAAATTTTAGTATCGAAAAATGTTTTAGGTAAAAAGAACTAGGTGACTTTTCAAACTTACCTCGTATTTTTTTTTTAGTATGTATGTATATACATATTTTCGCGTGGTTATATTGTATACATGTTTATGGCAATGCCACACAGTATTGTTGCTCGCAGACCAGCTACTGTGCAAAAGAAGCACGAGCCAAGGACCACTAGTGGAAAATACAATTAGTGTTGTTGGTTTAGCTGTTGTCATTGCAGACACGTATGTATTTGTTGTATTGCACATACATCACATTCATATATATTATACTTTATATGTTTATACATATAAGTTGACCAAATATCTGAATACATATAGTTTACCAAGTAAAAACTATTATTAAAGGTGGAAAAAATTGTGCCAAACTTTATATACAAGCATGCACACACACACACGGTCGCACTGACACCAATAATACACACAAACAATCACGTAAAATTGGGTGTACAAAAATTGTTAACGTGCTTGGCTCATTGCACCTGGGTACCCATAACATGATAAATTGCCATAGACACACACACGTTTATATGTATGTATATGTATTAAGATATACTACATGCTAGCGGTAAACTTTTGGAGACCTTCATTTATAAGGCCTTCTTTAAGAGCTTCCTAGACCTTTTTTTATACCCTCCACCACAATTAGTTGTGAAGAGGGTATATTAAGTTTGTCATTCCGTGTGAAACTTTTTTATTATTCATCTCAGACCCTATAAAGTATATATATTCTGGGTCCTTGAGTAATTTTAAGTCGATTAAGCCATGTCCGTCTGTCTGTCCGTCTGTCCGTCTGTTGAAAACACGCTCACTTTCGAAAAACTCAAAAGAAATAAACAAACTTGGTGTCAAATTGCTTGTAGTTATCCTAAGCAGTTTGGGATTGAAATCCAGCAAAATCGGTTCAATAGGATCTAAGCTATGAATCAAAATGTGGAACCACCACCTAAAAAAAATTTATAATTTTGTTACAAAAACTAACATAAATGGTGGAAAAATGCACAGAATGATATAAGATTTCACAACAGTTCGTTTTATTTAACTGGAAATCACGCTATTCTTGAAGATCCGTCCATGATTTACCCTAGGCCCCATATAAGCCCTACTCCCGGAAAACAGTATAGTAAGCCTAAAACCCTAACTAACAATGCTATCATAACAAATTTTGGCACGTCACAGTTAAATAGGACTAGAAAGGAAACTATTAAGTTTCGTGAAGATCGGTCCATAATTTACCATAGGCCCCATATAAAACCTACTTCCAGAAAACAGTTTAGTACGCCTAAATCCGTAAAAAATAATGCTATCATAACAAAATTTGGTACATCAAAATTTTTTAGAACTAAAAATAATAGTGTGAAATTTCGTGAAGATCGGTCCGTAATTTACCATAGGCCCCATATAAACCTTACTCCCGGAAAACAGCTTAGTACGCCTAAAAACGTAAAAAATAATGCTATCATAACAAAATTTTGTACATCACAGTTTTATTAAACGAGAAATAAGACTTTAAAATTTTGTGAAGAACGGACCATCATTTACCATAGGCCCCATATAAACCTTACTCCCGGAAAACAGCTTAGTACGCCTAAAAACGTAAAAAATAACGCTATCATAACAAAATTTGGAACATATAAGTTTTACAGGACTAGAAATAAGACTGTGAAATTTCGTGAAGATCAGTTCATAATTAACCCTAGGCCCCATATAAACCTTACTCCCGGAAAACAGCTTAGTACGCCTAAAAACGTAAAAACTAACGCTATCATAACAAAATTTGATACATCACAGTTTTATAGAACTAGAAATGACACTGTGAAATTTGGTGAAGATCGGTGCATAACTTACCATAGGCCTCATATAAAGCCCACTCTGGTAAAATAATTAAATACGCGGTAAACTTTCTTCCAGTTTAGCTTCATATTGCCAGAAAAAATGTTATGCAATTTTGTGATATACGGTCCATAATTTTCCTTAGATTCCATTTTAGCAGCCTTCTGAAATTTACTGCAAACGCTTAAACTAATTGCACCGCTGTATTGAAATTTATGTTTTTTAATACCAGAAATCGTTCTGCAGAATTTGGGATGATTGGTTCATAGCTTACCATGGCTTTTATATAATTTGTTCTCTTTAAAATCATTTAAGTTCATCTTAAACTGATATTCTACTCAAACTTTTTAAAATTGATTCTGATTTTCGGTCAATAATTTTATATTCTAAACCGCAACAAATTTTAATGCAGATGTCTGCTTTTACAAAGATTATAATAATAAATAGACATCATACAGATATTATTCCTAAAACATTCGAAGTGTCGGTGGAGGGTATCAAAGATTCGGCACAGCCGAATATAGCAATCTAACTTGTTTAATATACTCATGCTCGCTGCCTTTCTCAGGAAGGTCATATGAAAGGCCTACATACTTCCTTCTACATACATATGGCTACAATGAGACCTGCTGAAGAAGGCCTGTAATCTGGCCTGCTGAGGAAGGGAACGCAGAAGGCCTTGGCTGACTAGGACATCGTGTGTAAAAAATGTATGAGTATGGAATGGGGTAGTAAGACCTGTGTCTAGGAAATAAGGGCTTCCAGAAGGCCTGCTTACTATTTCTTTTTACCGCTGGGGCATAGCTTTGTATATATCGTCGGTCTCATGTAGAAAGACCCTAACTCGATTTTTTTCGAAATTGAGTTTTTTTTAGTGATTCCAATACATTTCCCACAAATACACCTCGTCACAAAAATTTAATACAAAAGCATCAAAAATATCAGTTTAACAAGCAATTGAAGAAGCCATTTTACATTATGATACATACAGTTTCTATTATGTTTTTGCCTTCTCCTGTAAAGTTTCATTTATGTGAGTTAGGGCCTTTCTACATGAGACCAACGATATGTATGTATGAATGTATGTATCTATATACTTCCACTGAGTATTCTACTACGTTCTGTTGTTGTTATTGGACTAAGCATTTTTTTTTTGCGAATATTTGCTAAAATGTATTTTTATTAAAATCCCTAAAGGATTTAAACAGTATTAAAATTGTACATTAAATTGTATTTCTTTTATTTTTTGTTGTTTGTAAAACAATTATATGCCGGCTTATACTAAAATGTTTTGAAAATAATTCAAAATTCAAATAAATAACGTTATTTATTTTGTTATGCAAAATAGGCGGCTTTAGCAATGACAATTGTAACACATGTAGCAATTTTAAGACTTTTTTAATTTATTTTTTCGTATTAAAAAATAGGAAAAATAAATTATGTTTTTAATTTTCTTTTTTCCTGTTTTAATTTAAATTATTGAGAACAAAAGTAAATTGTTTCATACAAAAAATGGATGCGAACAAAAATTTGGTTGAGGGCGGCTCACTTGGGTCCTGTGTTACCACCAGCAAAATTTAAAATTACACTTGAGTTGCAGAAAAATTATGCAATTTAAATAAAATTAACGTTTTTTTTTAAAGCTTCCAAACCATGCAAATTTACTTTAAAAATCATTAATCGATTCGCGCAACTTAGAAGAAATTTTTGGATATTTATAGCGCACCTAATTGTCCGTCTAAACAGGTTTATAAATGAACAAAACTGCGGCATATAGAGTGAGACCAATCCACCACAAACTCCATTACATCCAGATAACGGCACCGTTTGGTGCAGTTTATACGTAACGATGGTGGCATTATTGGACTATAGTTTTTCAAAAATTAGACCAAAAAGTTGATTTCGAGAAAAGGATCTTTCAATTCATCCAAGATTGTGCGATTATTTCATGTGGGGCTACGTGAAGTCACTGGCTTATGCTGATAAACCAGCAACATTGTTTATGTTATTTGTAAAATATGGCCAGATATGCTTGACGAAACGCATTATAGACTTCAAATATTCGTTTCATTTTCAAATGTTAATGCCATGTACTGGTCTTTTGAATAAAATTAATTTTTTTGTTATTTCTTACAATTTTAAGTTTTATTGTCTTTAAAAAACATCCTTTATGGTTTCAGAGAACAGTCCAGGGCTGCCAGATAAATTTTTGAGTAAATCGTCAATTTCCTGAGAAAAAATAAAAAAATCGTCTTTCGCGTTTCGAAAAATCAGAAAACTTAAAATTTAGTGCTTATTAACAATGTTTTGTAACACGACTGAGATTCTTCCAAAGACGCTACTTCAATAGTTGTGGGAATCGTTTAAAGGCCTAACCAGAATGTGCTTAAGTTGAATTAAGCAAATGTGTGAATACATGTAAATCATATGAAGCAAACCATATTGAACTTACGGAAACTTTTTGTTAAGTTTTATGAAACTGTCATTCGCTTAAGCAAAGTGCGAAACTAATCGCACATTCCATACGGAATCAAATGTTTTTAAAATTTTTTTTTTAGTTTTTTTAAACACATTTGAGAGATTTTTTGGTAATTTTTGACAGGAGTTTAAGCACGGCTATGCATATTATGGTTGGGCCTTAAGCCGTTGGTAAAGATTATCTATGGAGTCTTTCATGTCAAGAATCGTATGAGACTCATGTAGCTGTTCGCCGTATAATTGCTGAAAAATGATTTATACAGAGAGTCGGTAAAAATTCATTTGATGATGGTTTGACCAGAGATAAACAAAGTGTTACATTGTTGTAACATAATTATTTCAAGATTTTCTTAAAACTTGCATATTACAGCCGTACATAAACAAACGCTTTTTCTAGTTTTTGGAAAGAGCGGCCTATTTAATAGTTTATTAGTGAAGTTTGCCGCTATCGTAAATTAATAATGGCACTTAAGGTATTTTTTGGTCAATCTAACGTTTTGATTTCTATTTGTATTTACCATTTGTTGGTTTTTTTAAACCAAAAAGCTATCACTTCTGTTCGTGACACAACGTTGACGCTCTTGCTTAGGTATGGCATAACAGCGTAAAGGCTAAGCGAAAGAAAACTTTTCACCTTCCGCTATTGTTAATGTACGGCTGTTAAACATTCCGATATTAAAAAACCAACGTGTCAGAAAATTTAATGCTTTATTCAGACTTTATATATATATATATATTATGTCCTGTGGTTCCTAGTAGGAACAAAGGGCCGCAACGAACTCTTTCCATTCGATCCGGTTTGATGCTAGATGTTTAATTTCCCTCCAGCTTAGCCCACTTTGGTTTACTTCCGATTCAAGTTGACGTCTCCAGGTGTGCGTCGGACGGCCAACTCTTCTTGTATTACCATGGGGGTTCCAGTCAATCGCAGATTTAGTAGGGTCGCCATGTGGTCTACGGAGCGAGTGACCTATCCAGCGCCATTTTCGATTAAGGCTCTCGATGTTAATTGGCCGTTGGTTTGTCCGTTGCCAAAGGCTAGTGTTGGATATGGTGTTTGGCCAGAATATCTTGAGTATCCTACGCAGGCAGCGATTAACAAACACCTGAATGGCGTTTATTTCTCGTGATGTCGTGTTCCATGATTCACAGGCGTAAAGAAGCATCGATTTGACGCAAGAATTAAATATGCTAATCTTAGTGTGTTCCGAAATAGAGGCAGATTTCCATAGAGGGCGCAACATGCCAAACGATTGCTTGGCCTTTGACATTCGATAGGCCACATCATTGCTGCAGCCGCCAGTATGTGTTAAAATGCTACCAAGATAGCAAAACGACTTGACTTCTTCTAGCTCAACATCCTGTATTTTAAATTTGCTGTTATTGAGGGTATTGCAACGCATTACCTAACTCTTTCCAGTATTTATTTTTAATCCAGCTTTTGCAGCTTCGGTTTCAAGAGATTTTAGTTTAGCTGACATATGACGATAGCTGTGAGATAGGAGGAGGCAGATATCGTTGGCGTACTCCAGACTCTCAAGTTGTTGAGTAAGCCCCCATCTTATACCTCTATTTGTTTGAGTGGCGTTGCGCACTATGACGTCAAGGACAATGTTGAAGAGAAGGGGTGATAGTATACATCCCTGGCGCACTCCGGTTACCACATTAAAGCTGTTACTTAGAGCGTTGTCATGAACAACTCTACATTTAACGTCTGCATACAGTGCCTGAGTGAGTTGGATGATCTTAGGTGGAACACCTTTACACGCAAGGGCGCTCCATATTGCATTATGGCTTAAGGTGTCGAAAGCTCTTTCAAAATCGATAAAGACCATGTAGAGGGGGGACTGCCACTTTGCGGACTGCTCAATTATGATTCGCAAGCCATTGATATGGTCAACGCAAGATTTTTGTGGACGAAATCCAGCCTGCTCTGGTCTGAGATCATCCATAATAGCATCCGAGATTCTTTTAATTTTATTAACTGCACTAAGGACTTTGGAGACTTTGGAGACTAATAAAAATCGTCACTTTTTAGAAAAAAAATCAGCTAATCGTCACTTTGCTAATTTCGGAACAAAAAATCGTCAAAATGACGATAAATCGTAAAATCTGGCAGTCCTTGAACAGTCTGTTTTTTAAATCCGTTTTAAAACTGTTCATTTCTCCTAACTAAAGCATTTGGAAGTGGCAAAATAAAATAAAACTTTAAATACCCTTTTCCAATAAACTTCGTGTTCTAACTAACTATGGAACTCGTATTTTTTGAAACAGAAAAGTACATCTGGTACTATTCATTATCAAGCACTTGAAAATCTACCGTGACTTGGTTGCGAAGACTGAGCCTTTTTTAGCCCATCAATACTAAAAATGATATAAATTTTACTCTGAAGTCAAACCTTTGTATTACTTCTCTTATAACGAAAAAGTTTAAAATTACACCTGATCTACACATCTTTATTTATCACATCCAGACGGGACAATTCTGGTCTTCCAAAATTCCTTATCATAATATACCTAAGTACAGGGCATTTGTTGATAAAATTAAGTATCCTCTTCATTCTGCCAACTCCTACAGTAATCACTAAGGATTCGTTTTAGTCTCATTGAATGGGTTCCTATCGACGGGTGACCCGCAATGAACAATTTCACTGTTCTAATTTGATACCTTCCAAACCTAATTGGCACGTTGGTTTTTCCCGCACCAAATCGAGATCATAGATCATGTATTTTCACCTAGCCATCTCGATTGAGACTTCGTATACAACTCCCGTCCTGCTGCGAGCCATTGAAATCTCAACTAGGGTGTTTGGGAGTGTGTAGTCTAGTTTAGTAGCATGCAGTGTGGTTTCGTAGACAGCCACTGTATTCTGGGATTTATGCCAGCATCACCTTAGAATATCTTGTAATCGCGTTACGATACATCCGGCACTCTGTACTTAACTTTGATATCGTAAAGACGCCCGCTAGTGTAGAAAAAATATGCATACACGGAAAGAATAATTTACTAAATTTTGCATTATTCTTGTCCAAGCGAAAATTTCTTGATTTTAACTTATTTTGTTATTATTTAGTAAAATTTTCATTAATAAAGAGACGTATATTTAGAATAAGTAATTTTTGGTTTGGAAGAGAATCATGCAAAATATTCTTGGTTCAAGCCACATTTAGTAAATAATTCTTTTCGTGTATATTTCTCGATATACATACTACCTTAGCCAATTACCCGCTTTCTTACGTAACAACTTAATATTTTTCACTCCCAGCAAAAAAACTACCTTGAAGCAGTTTTGTAAAGGCATTTATAAGGCATGATTTTTGTTCGAGATGATCCGCATAGAAGCAATAATTTCTATCTGTTGCATACAATCAACAATTATTTAATCGTTCCCTTAACTTATCGGCTCTTGAAAACAATTCTGCGATTAGGTAAGCAATGTATTGATATTTTGTTTGCTTGGTAATAATAATCTTAAAGTTATAGATTCTTAACAACAAAAGTTTGTTGCTTTTATGCTTAACAGCAAACTAAGTTTACAAAAGTTCTACTGAGTTCTATCATTAAGCGCAATCTATCTTTAAGTATCGACAGCTCAATTCCAAAACATGCTAAGTTAAAACGTTAGTTTTGCATGAGAAGCTCGGGCATTACAACATTCAGATGTATGCTAAGTTACTTTGTTATGCCTACCTTTGGATTGGCTAGGCCGATCAACATTAAAATTAGACAAAATTTAAGTTAAGTAATACTGAATTCAAAAGCTTTAAAAAATTTAAAACTGTCTGTTTTAAAATTGAGCAGTTGCAAAAGTAAAACAAAGTATGTTACAAGATATTCTTAAAATTGTTTATTCGTTTTAAAAGGCGTTTTTTCTTTTCCATGATTCTGGCGTATAAATTTAACTGAACTCGTCCGATAGCATGGGCTATGTTGGCTTTAAGGGCCACTGTGGGTCATGGCTTACGAAATAAGTCTAACGGGGTCAAATTGTACGATCGCGGTGGCCAGATCACATTACCCCCAGGCTATATGAGCATGCCCTCAAAACGCTCGTACAGAATATTAAATCTGTCGTTGTGCCGTCCTCTTGAAGCCACATATCGTTGGTGTCTATATCAGCCAATTCCAGCGAAAAGAAGTTGGTAATCGGCCTATAGGGCTCACTGTTGGGCTGGCCAACGACTTTTTCACAGAAATAGGGACAGATCAAATCAAACCCAGTGTTTTTTTCCGGGATTTATAAGACGCTCTCGGACCTCATATAGAATGGTATAAACTTTAAGTGCATTGCTGATTACCTATTGATCCGAAATGGGCCTCATTTTTGAAGATGATTTTTCAGTTTAGGGTCAGTGTACAACTTTTTATAGTTTTATTATTTGCACGTGCTTTTGACCGCTTTATTCGTACATGGTGAAAAACAGTTTGAAAATCAATAACAGCCAATTCTACTTATGTAGCTTAAACAATATGGCTGCTAGCAACCCAATAAAAAATTTCATCATTTTGCGAAGAACTAATAATACATTTAAAAATATAAGCGCACAATTATGCGCTACGCAATAAGACATACAGCAGCAGATGCAATAAAGTAATTGAAGGAACTCTTAGCAAGTTTCATTAAAAAAAAAAATAATATAAGGGAAATCACGATGGTCATTGTGAAAATTTGTAATGTGTTAATTTGCAGTGCATATTATGATTGATCGTGAGCATACAGTACTTTTCGCTTATAGTCCATTCCGCTTAAAGGCCAAAAACGGATTAAAGCCAAAACTGTCATATTCACTGGCACATTCTTTCGAATTTCATACAAATTATTTATTCTAAGGTCCATTTCGCTTGTAGTCCATTTTCGTTTAAAAGCCACATTTTCTTAGCACGCATTTATAATTCTTTATGCAAAAATGGTCGCTTATAGTCTGTTTTTTTATATTTTTTAATCAACAGGCAACATGTTTTTATTAACCTTTCTCGCAACTATTATTTTTAACAATTGATTCCAATTTAATCAATATTTGATTATGTTTTTAATAAACTTTTCTTTTGTTTAAAAATAATGGTTTTATTGAAGAAAATAATATTTATATAGTCCAAAATGTGGATAATAATAGATTTCATTTATTATCCATAAAATGGCTTATAAAAAAATCGGTTATAGTCCAAATTCGCTTATAGTCCACAAAAGTTGTGCAACTAGAGTGGTGGACTATAAGCGAAAAGTACTGTATAACTTTTATTTTATGTGCAAATGTGCTATTTTTCTATAAAAAATCTGCATTTGTTTACAATTGCATATACACAAGCAAATTAAAATAAATTTTTTCTTTTTTATTAATTTAAATTTAATTCTCTATTTTAAATTAAAACCCACAAAAAAGTTTAATTTATAAGTTTCCTTAAAAACAATATGGCGTTTAATCAAATGTTATTGTTTACATTTGTTTGCAACGGAGCAAATATGCACTACTAATCTTGCTTATGGTTTTTTTTAGTGCAAACGAAGTAAAATAGAGCAAATTGCAAATCCATACATTTTATGTTTGTATTGTGCAAATGTGTGTATTTTTGCACGCATTTGCACCTTTGCACTACCCATCGAAATTTCCCTTTATATAAATATTATAATACGTCATTCCTTTACTACGAAGCAAGTTTGTAAGGGAGCAAGTCAAAAATAAATGTGAAAAATCGTTCAGTGCTGGAGGCTTATTCTGAATTGCGATGCGAAAACCAATGCGATGCGAAAATGCATAAATGCGAGCAACTGCTATTCTGTATTGCGATATTCGCAAAGTTTTTTTTAAATCGCATTTCAAATGCGAAAAGGTGACAAGTCGGTATTCTACATTGCGAAAACAAATGTCAAATTCGCAAAATTTATTCGACAACAAAATAGCATTCGCAAAGTACAAACATGTTAGTGAAAGATAATATTTTATTTATTTATTCATCATGTATTTATTATTTAATTTAGGGAAGCAAGCAATAAGACCACCAAACCGCGCCAATTTGAAATAATGATAGAATATACTTATGAATAAGCACAGCCAATTGACAAGAGGCCATTTGAAAACACCAAATGCACATTAGTCGGCAAATACTTTGTGGCAAACGTTAACTAAAGAACTAAATATCAATGGACCACCTATTAGAGAAACTGCAGGATGGAAAAAGTATGAAATATATAAACCAGTTCAAAAATATTTGACTTTAACTTACATACATTTTAATAGGTTTGGGCCGATTTTAAAGTACACACAAAACATTTTCATTTTCTTCGTCGTCGAACCACAGTGCCATAAAATCCACTTTTATTATTTTTTTTTTATTACAGAATGTCCTAAATAAATTATTTAAACAAACCATTTATTTATTTTTAATTTGACGTTTATTGAAACTGAAGTATATTTGAGCAGCGTTGTCACGATTTGAAATAAATTGCCAATTTTCTTTCGCATCGCATTTCATTTGCGCATCGCATTGATTTTCGCATCGCAATTCAGAATAAGCCTCCTGGTAGCTACGTTCACCAGTTTTGATATGCGTTAAATAAAGCGCTTTTTGTATTGTATTTATTGTATGTATTGCTTCAAAGTGGGAACTCGCCATATAAAATTCATGTCTTCCCTAAAGGCCATTTTAGACTATAATACTTTGTGTTAAGACATGTCAAAAACTTACAAATCATTCATAATGTATAATAGTGTAAAAACATTTTGTAATGAAATGTCAAAAAATACGTAAAGAAATTTGGCAGTCGTATGGTTCTCTCTATTTTTTGAAATTTTTCTAAACGATTAGATTTTTCATTTTATCAGAATTGTGTTTTTACAAAAGCACAAGAAGAAAATCAGGGATGGAAAATTAAAATTTTGTGCACAAATATTCACTATTATTTTTTCTAATAAAAAATTGCAAAACGATAAAAAAAATATAAAATTTCAAGGGAATTCTTTTAAAATTTAAATAAATCACAAATATTTGTTGTAAAAAATCGTTAAATACGGTACACAGACGAAAAAAAAAATAAAAAAATATGATTGTATCAACTTTTCCACCCTAGAAGAAAATAAAAAAACAGCTGTTGAATAATTTGCCGGCCACATCAAAATAAAAATTATTAAATATTAAAGAAATATTAAAAATAAAGCAAAAATATATCTGAGGACCAAGGTGCAAGTTTAAATGTGCAAGTTAGTGAATAATACGCCAGCTAACAATGTTCCAATGCTTAATAAAATGTTTTTTCGTCTTTATTTTGTAATCTAAAGTGGATCTCATAAATCACAAAGATTTTACTTTTTATTTGAAGTGTGATAGTGTAGAAGCAAAATGTAATGAAAAAAAATTTCTCTTTGATTTTTTGACAATCAGACCAAAAATCATTTCATTTTGTAAGACCAAAAGTCTTAAGACTTGTGTGATAGTGTAAAACAGCCTTAAGCGGCATGGTAAGCGAAACTCTTACATTTCTCCCTTACAAACCTGCTTCGTTTGAAGCACAATTTTTTATTGGGAACTGTCAAAGTTCGGAGGTTTTTTCGAATCCTTTTTGTTATTTAAGTAGGCCAAATAAATATTGTTGCCTAACGATTAAATTAGAGGTTAACGAATATGAAAATTCGCTGAAAAAAGTGCACATTTTTAATTTAATTGCACATACTATAGCCATTTCTTTCAAAATTTAAAAAAAAGCTTTTTCCTTTAACAAAGTAAAACTTACTTCTTCCAAAAAAGACAAGATAAAAATCGGTTACAAAAGAATGTTTTCTGAATCTGAAATATAAACGTCATTTCATTATAACAAACCCCTTAACAAAGTGATCAGTCAAATTATTGATATTTTCGTATTCTGTGGACTGTGAACCCCTTTATATATCTTGTGTAGTCCAGTGTAAATTTAACTGAAATTTTTTTTAAAATTTTTTTGATTTTTTAGCAAATAAATTTTATTAATTTAGCAAAAACTTTATATTGCATTTGTTATAAACAACATTGTTTCAATACATTCATTTGCCGACACGTTGTGTATGATTTAGTTTTTTTTTGTTTGTTTTCCACAAATAAATCTGTATGCAACTTAGTTATGCCAATTGTTTAATTTTTATGATTTTAATCGGACAAATTTATATGACTCTCTATAGAAAACTCTAAAAATAAAACAACAATACAATCAAGGTACAAACAATGCACAGAGAAAAAAATAAAACAAAAAATAGTCAATAGAGAGACACACAAAACTATGGAAAATAAATAATAGAAACTCCCCAGACAGACAAACAAAATCAAAAAAATTAAAAATACTCTTACACACAATAGATTTGTGTGCATATAAATATATATAAACTTTGGAAACTACTTTACTTGGATGGATCCCAGAAGTTTTGGGAAAGTTTTAAGTTACAACTTTTTAGATCATAATTTTCAAATGCTGGCTATTTGATAATAAGTTTTATTACATTATAGACTACCTAAGAATGAATATCAATTAACTACTTTTCTTTGTGCTGCAGAGCAGTCTTAGGTGATGGCTGTGCCAATTTAAACTCCAATGAAATAAGTCTTCAAAACGAAAATGAACTTAGTACTTAGAGTTATCGAATAAGTTTATTATGAATTAAGCCCCCAATTTGAAAAATGAAACAAATCCTAAAAATATGAAATTATCCTCCAAAACAAAAATTAACTAAAATCGCATACGTTAAAATTTATTTCACAACGATGTAAGTCTCACCTTTAAAAATTTTACAGAGAAGCTTTAGTTAGCGAAGCCGGTGTTTGAGTAGAACATCATTGTGACCGGCAAAAGACCAGCTACGCAGATAAGCTTTACTTAGCCAAGCCAATATTTTGCAGGGATATTCACATTATTACCGATAGCAAGGTGGCCTTAAGGTCCCTGGAGATTGTGTTTATCACATCGAAAACTGTCCAAGAATTCCGCATGTCTTTGGATAAGATAGCGAGAAATTCAGTGGTGCCCTTAAAAGGGTCCCCGGACACAGCGACATATATGGAAACTGGATGGTGGACACGTTGAAGCGTGCAGTTTACACGTTTAGCACCTCTTCCAGGATGGGCGATCATTGAACCCTGTTCCGCAATACTTACTTAAGGTGGCTATTTCTGGACGGCTGTCCTTTTAGTCGAACGCAAAATAAATTTGCTGGTGCCTCGATGACTTAGAGATGACTTCCTTCACTTGATCTGTCCATCTAAGTTTAAGTCTTCCCTTCCTGCGTGAGCCGGTTTTGTATTCAAATGATTTTTTAAGCTGGAGTACCTTCATACATTCGCACAGCTTAGCCTAGCCAACTTAGTAGCCGTAACTATGTCAATTTCTGCAGCAGTTCATAAAGCTCGTGGTTAATACGATGCCGGTATTCTCTGTTAACGCAGATTGGTCCATAAATCTTACAAAGAATTTTTCTCTTGAGCACACCAACCACACTGCCTCATCTGCTTTTGCAAGAACCCGCGATTTAGAACCATATAACAGCACGGGTAGCATCAGTGCCTTGTACCAAAAAAACATCTATTGGCCAGCAGTCTTCTCCGTTTTATCTCAAAACTGATGTTGTTTGTTTTGTTTATGGCGGTACCGAGGTAAACAAACTCGCTGACTTACTCAAAGTTGTGGTTTTCAACCTTGCGGACGTTTTGTACGTTGATACCGGTGGCGTGTCATAACGTCCAGTGTAATAGTGTCCGTGGACAATATGACACTCCAAAAAGTGACACGTGTCCATGGACTTTATTTCATGCCACCGTTGCTGCCATATCACTTTTGTTTTATCTTCATTTATTGCCAGACTCACTTTCCTGGATTTTTCTTCGACGTTCTCAAAGGTGGCAGCTACTTCTTGTCCGACACAGTATGTAAATTTAGTCGGCATAAGCGAATAAATATCATGTCGGTGGCTTAAAATAAAAAGGCTTATTCTGTTAAACAAATACCAATTGAGTATTTCATTTAACTTTAGAGGGCTATTTATTGTTGATGGGATAAGCTATTCCTATGCGCATTTCACTGGTTGCTTAGTCCAGGGCGGTAATTAAAAAGAGTTATTTTTGTGTCTAAAATTCTACGGATTTAATTCAGTTCTTTCTTTTCTCTACAACCAATAAAAATAGAGTTATGCCTTTTTTATATTAAGCCTTTGATGTGTTGTTTTGTGTAGAATTTGTCGGTTCTATTTACTCCTATGTCACGTATGACCTTTTCCAGCAGGATGATACAAATGTTATAAAGATCGCACGTGATCTGAAACCATGTTTGGTAATGAACGGCTCAGAGAGGCACCTTTGTATTTTAACTAAGGCACGTGTGCCAATTAGGGGCATCCTTTAAAGTCGTTTTTGCAGGGACAACAAACACAGCCATAGTTTGAAACACTTTTGAACGTATGGAGCTGTCGAAAGCGGCCTTGTAATCAACGAATAGGTGGTAGGTGTCGATTTGTTTTTCTTGGGTCTTTTCCAGGATTTTACGTATTGTGAATATGTTGTCAATGGTGGAGTACCGCAATACGGACGACTTAATACCTAATAATTAAGGTTGTGGAAGCTTATCTTGAATTAAATTACTGGCTTTATTTTCGTTGCGTCGTAACATAAGAATATAATATTTTGATCATTTTAACTCGTTGCTTTGTATTCATTATAAATTTCCATGGATTCACGAGTTGTAAGATAATCCCTACACGATTCGCAAACGATTCTTGATATGCTTTCTGAAAGACTCATTAGATAATTTTTGAGCACATTTCAAACGAGTCCCTCTACGATTAATATAAGCATCTTTCGCTGTGTTGTAGAAGTATCTCACAGAGGAATCAGCTTGTGTAACAGCTTATCCTGTGCGAGGACCCTTCTACGATTTAACATGAGCTCGTCGGCGATCAAAAACGCTCGTAATGGGATTCCCAGTATACTCTTACTCAATTGAAAATGCTAGCTGGGCCTGCAAAAAGAAATAAAAACAATTATATTACCAAATAGAAAAGTTTAACGTGCTTAACATCGGTGGGTCTGTTTAGGCCACCTTGTGGTATTTGAAATTTATTTTCTGATTCTCATTTATTATCCCGGTGATGATTTTTAGACATTGAACGGGATAAAATCGATTAATTTAAAATGTATATTACTGCCAACTGACTGCGTTAAAGGTTACCTATATATTCTCCCTTCATGCTATTGAAGGGTCTCAGTACTCCACTGATTACTCAAAAAACCCTTCTTAAATAGTAAACAGAACTTATGCCTTAAGAAATATATAATACTTTGGAATGGGTTGGTAATAAAGAGCTTAATTAATTACAACTTTGGTCTGTAGTTCCACACTGGTCTTCTTAAACTATAAGAAATTACAGCGTTTATTCACCCAAATGATACTTCTCGGAAAATGTTTTTGAAAGACGTGTTAAGGTTATAACTATAAGGATAAGTTCTGAATTACAAAGCATAATGTATAAGTTATCTAACTCTTAACAGTCCGTATTTTCCCTGCTTACAACTTTGGACTTAAATGTTATAGTGGTCGTTGAAATCTAAACCCCCGAACTGTGCAAAATTTGTGCAATTGCTCTTCAATCACTTATTCCGAGACCAGTAAATACAATTTTAAAATAAAGAGGAACGCATTGTGATCATTGAGAACCATACATATCACTTAACTAGTGCTTAAAGTGTGCTCCAGAGAAAAGGAAACTGTAAAAAAAGTAGTCATGTAACTGGATTTGGGCGACTAGTGGCAGATTATTTCTGGTTCTGTTGCCTTATATGAAGGGGAACTACCCTAGTAAGATGGGTAATTCGAGCCAATATATGCGATAGGCATTTCTATAACCGAAATCGAACTTGTCTTTGCCGTCATTAATTGCTGCTTACAGCCAACTGTTTACGTTTAAGATTACCTCGGAACGGCAAGTCCATGCCAGAACTACAGGGTAATGAATCACACATACTAATTCACACAACTACATAAAAACCATTAAAACCGCTACATCCAATAGATTTGATTTGTTGTAGTAGTTCCTATTGTTGTGTTGTTGTTGTTGTTAACCCTTTGCTTAAAGCTTTTTGGCAACTGCCATGCTGGGCATCATTTGTTAGTTGCATGAACCGAACAAAAAAAAAATAAAAATCAACATCAACTAAGTTAGATAGACATGTAGACAGACACACGGACAGGCACAAAGACGGATAGATGGATGAAATACATAGATGGAAGGACGGACATAAAATTGGACGGGAATACAAAGGCTTAAACAAATAAACCAAATTTGTCGTTTGTTAAAATTTTACAAAATGTTGATGGTGTTGGTCAACAAAAATGAGAAAACAAAAAAAAAATTGATTTAAAAAAGTGCTGGCAACAACAACAGAAAAAAACAGAGTCATTGGCAAAAAAAATACAATGGCAGCAATCACGGCCGATTCAAATGCTGCAAATCTAACAAACGGACAGACAGACAGACACTCAAATACACAGTTGCAGCAGCGGCATTTTGGTTGATTCATAATTTTTCCGCTTGTTGCAATAATAAATTCATTTGTGACTTTGTGGAATTGGTGTATATTTGTTGTTGGTATTTGCCATGTTGCATCGTTTGTTTGTTGGTTGTTTGGTTGGTTGGGCTGTTGGTCTATGAGTTTGTTTTGTGGGACCTGTATGTAAACTCGGCTGTAGGAAATATCGCCCAAAGAAAAATCGCCCAAAAAAAAAAAGTGAAAAATCGCCCAAAAAAATTGCATGTAAAATTGGGCCTGATTTCATATGAAAAATGGCCCAAAATTTTTGGGCTATTTATCGTTATTGTTGGGTGATTTTTCGTTTTTTAAATTTGGGTGATTTTTCATTATGAAAAATCACCCAAAAATGTTGTATGAAAAATGGCCCAAAAAAAATGGGCTATTTTTAAAATTCTACCATAATCTTACATAGCAGAGAAAACCATGTTTTATTATGGTTGCAAACAACAAAACTATTTTTCAAGATACTAATTTAACCATTATATGGTTGTCGGCGACAATGATTTGGTTAAATTAAACATAATGTCGGTAGAATTTTTTTAAAAATGGTTTTGTAGCTTTTTCTCTGGGTGTATATATTAAATATATACATATATATCGAAAATAAGGATTTTCTTTTCTATGGTATAACAAATACTGGCTTCGCTAACTAAAGCTTCTCTGTATCGCCGGCCTTCGGCCGGGCGCAAGAATTTTCTCCTCTATGGTATAACAAAAACCGGCTTCGCTAACTAAAGCTTCTCTGTATAGCCGGCCTTCGGCCGGGCGCAAGGATTTTCTCCTCTATGGTATAACAAACACCGGCTTCGCTAACTAAAGCTTCTCTGCGTAGTCGGCCTTGTTCGGAAACAAGGCAGTTTTTCGAAGCTTTACTTAGCGAAACCGGTTTTTGTTAGACCATAAAAGAGAAAATCCTTGCACCCGGCCGAAGGCCGGCTATACAGAGAAGCTTTAGTTAGCGAAGCCGGTCTTTGTTATACCATAGAGGAGAAAATCCTTGCGCCCGGCCGAAGGCCGGCTATACAGAGAAGCTTTAGTTAGCGAAGCCAGTATTTGTTATACCATAGAAAATGAAATCCTTATTTTGGATATATATATTTAATATATACACCCGGAGTAAAAGCTATAAAAATATTTTATCCATATTATATTTAATTTAACCAAATCATTGTCATCGACAACCATATTATGGTTAAATAAGTATCTTTAAAAAAATCACTTGAAATTTTAACGGTATTTTAAAAAAAAATGTACACATTTTTGATTATAAGTTAAGTTACGTTATGACATGTCACCTAAATTTATATGAATAATAAACACTTTTTTGCAAATTTAGTAATTTTTTTTTTTTTTTGGGAAAAAATTAGTTTTTGCTTTTTGGGTCATTTTTCATTTTTTTTTTGGGCCCTTTTTCGTTTTTTTTGGGCAAAATTTCATATTTACCTTTTTGGGTCATTTTTCATGTTCGCTTGGGCGATTCTTCATTTGGGCGATTTTTCATTTTTTTTTTTGGGCCATTTTTCTTTGGGCGATATTTCCTACAGCCGTAAACTCTTGACAGCTTTTGTTTTTGGATTTCTGTTTAATGTTCATGTTGTTTCATTGTTCAATAAAATGTTGATGCACATATGCATAAATAAATGTATGTATAAAGGTTGGCAATATGGGTATTTAATTTGTTCGACAAAAGCTCGATTTTCGCAAAAAGCTTTTTGCTTAAAGCTGTAAGAAATGAGATTGAAAATGTACTTTTTTTGAGTATGCCCGCCATAATTTAAATTTTCATTTACTTATCATTTAAGTGAATACCCTTATTACTTCCTGTTAGACCACAATTGCGTTGCTTTAGTTTCCCTTGTGCTTTTTACACAAAAAAATATATGCTTAATACGCTTTAATGGCAGGAGTTAAAGCAAAAAAAAATTTTTTTTTTTTTGCATATTTTCGGCTAAAATGTTTTATTGAATTGTTTATTTGAAACCATCGTTTGTCGGTTTGTTTGTTTGTTCCTCCAATCGTTTGTTTTTCGAAAGAACCCTCGGGTTGTTTTTTGGTCTTTAGACCAAAACAAAAATAACAAACATGGTTAAAATGAAAAAAAAACGTGATTTATTTTAAGCGTAATTGAGTTGTTAACGGATTTGTATTATTTGCTTTTTGAAATCGCTTTAAATTCATTTGTAAATATTTAAAAAGTTATTTAAAATGGAAAAATATTTTTAATTTTGAAAGCCCCTTAAAAATAAATTTCACGTAAATAATGGTTAATATTTTTTAAAACCACTAGAAAAATCTGTTGAATATTCTATAGAACAAACAATGAAATTTCATTTTACATTCATTTTGAATCTATTGAACCAACGATATCAGAAAAAAAAATAATATTTTGTCCACTTTGTATGTCCTCCTCATTTATAAATAGTGCTTTTTTTTAATTTAATTTATTACTTTTCAGTTAAATGTTTAATACTTCTGAAAGCTCTTTTAATTGATTTTAATTCTCTTTTATTTGTTTAACATTTATTTTACAGGTCAATGGCGGCAGTTTAGCTGAACAAGCTGGTTTAGTGCCCGGTGATGCTGTAATTAAAATTAACGATGTCGATGTTTACAATTTGCGCCACAAAGACGCCCAAGATATTGTTGTGCGTTCCGGCAACAACTTTGTCATTACTGTACAAAGGTAATATAAAACTTTTATTTAATGCAAATGTTTTTTAGAGCCAAGCTGGATACACACTATCCGATATGAATAAGAGTTTTGCTCAAATTTTCGCTTACGCGATAGTGCTTCCTAATTTTTGTCAGTCAACAGTCAACCACGAAATAATTTTTGAATGTCAATTAAGTTCGATAGTGTGTACCCCGCTCCACAGAATAATTTTTGAATGTCTCTTAAGTTCGAGAGTATATACCCCGCTTTGCATTTTTCATTAAATTTGCACCAGTAAAAAAAATTAATAGTTTAATTTAAATATTTTTTGATGTAAACCACATTTTTCCCGGATATGTAAATGTTTAATTCACTTGATTAAACTTTTAATTAAACCAGATT
The DNA here is from genome assembly GCA_930367215.1 of Pollenia angustigena. NCBI lineage: Eukaryota > Metazoa > Arthropoda > Insecta > Diptera > Polleniidae > Pollenia > Pollenia angustigena. The sequence goes on along the minus strand of OV884060.1, from coordinate 188,673,704 downwards.
TTCTTAATGGTTAATGGTTTAATAGAAAAAATTGACGAGAATTTTTCTTTGACTGGGCATAAAGGACTGTTTGTTTACAGGCATAAAACTTTATTAAAAATTAAACACAACAAATTTAATAGAAAAAACAAAATTCATTATTCAATTCAATCACAGATTTCATGGCGTTTAATGTTTAAGCTTTTTCGGCATACGATCTCCGTAACTGTGCCTTTGAACGTCATCGTGTCGGTACAATTTTGCTCCACTTTTTCAAGCATATCTGATTTTATTTCACAAATAGTGCGTCGAATGTTGGCTTCTTAATGATCCATCGTTGCTGGACTGTCAGCATAAACCAGAGAGTTAACGTTACACCACAAAAAGTAGTCCAAATGTGCCATTAAACACGAACGATATAGCCACAGATCCATTTATTGAGATAATGCAGTCACCAAACTTTGGCTCAACAAAGTGATAGTTTCCCGCTATGTATAGCACAATGCGCAGTCTTTTTGGAATTATTTTTTCCCCAAATAATTTGCAATGACATGAGGAATAAAGAAATCACGAATGAATTGTCTAACTACAGTGTTCGCCATTCACGGTAATGTTGGCCCCAATTTCGGATTTTAAAAGAAATCGGCCGATGACACCTTCGACATGTAAGCCGAATCAATCGGGAATTATTTCTAGATGAAATTCTCCTTGTTTACATACCCGCTAAGCCAGAAAAGGCTCTCATCGCTGAAAATGATTTGACGATAAAAACTTGGTTCAACTCCCAGTTAATTCTCAGCCCTTGCACCGGCAGCGTGAGTCAATTGATAGCCCGCTGGCCTTATTTTATTGCATTAGTTGGACCTTATATGGAGGCCAGGTTATTCCTTAAAAATTTCCCAAGTGAACAGGCAAAGACCGAGTTGCTTAAAACAGCGTCGGATCGATAAATCCTAGTTCACTGTCACACTCACGTCAACAGCGGCGATGGTCTCTTCTGCACGGGTTCTATTTGGATGAATATTATCCAAAATAGTAAATGTGGTTATGAATCGGTACATTGTATTGCTTTTATGTTGCTCAGATGTGTTATGTGCACCGTAAACTTGAGGAACATGATTTGTAAACGTTATTCTGGTGTAAGTCTTTGAATGGTGATTTGCCTAAGTATAATGCGAAAAACACACTTCATTCACGAAGTACGTTTACTGCTTACTCTGTCATGTGTCTCGAAAAAAAGTCAAGAAAATATCAAACACATTGAACGCGTGGTGTGAACTTTCAGTTTAAGTTTTTTTTTTAATTTTTTGTCTTGTTTCTGCCTTAACCTGCAAGAGATTTTTTGTTGTGCCAATTGTGGCATGAGACCGCCAAGGTCAGCCAATAAATTCCAATATAATGAATTCAAGAAATTGCCAATATAATTGATTTAAAGTTAATAAAAAACTTTGCAAAACCATTGGGATCAATTTCAAAGCGTTTGCATGCAGGATGCATCCAAAAGAAAGGAATTTTGGGTTAAAAGAGCGTTATTGAACGCCACAAAAAGATGTCGATTTGCACTAAACCATTACCAGCAATTATTTTTCTATTGCGATAATACGAAGCGCAATAAGTTGAACATAAGGTCTTGCAAACTAGCCGAATCGGCTCCAAAGCCAATTATCAAAAGCTAAAAAGAAAACCATTGTATTTGGTAAAACCAGAAGGGGTCCATATATTATGTGCAATTGAAATCGCATCAGACGAACGCAGGAGACCTTTACCGAACACAGTTGATTTGTTCAAAGCGTGCATTAACCAAAAATCACCTAAGAAATGCGATTGAACATGAAGCTGCAATATTATATAATGATAACGCTTCGCCACATGTCCCAACCAGTTTAAATTTAGGAAGCCTTAAAATCCAGACCAGAGATCTGCAATGCTAATCATACACTGAGAAAATTAAAAGCTTTAAAGTCAAAGAAAAAACGTCTTTGTAAAATTGTAACGAAAATATCTTTGTTAGAAGGAAAAAATCCTTGCATCAATGATTTATTCTTTAAACAAGCAAATGGTGCGTCTTCAACACAAACGACTAAAATTCTTTGAAGCTTAATCAAAGAAATTATCTTTTCCGTAAAGATAAAATATTTGCTACAACGATTAATGTCTTTACTAATAAGGGATTGAAAAACGTATTTAAAATTAAAGACTCTTCTTTGTTTTTTTAAAGCTAAGCATCCTTGCTACAAAGACAAAGTCTGTAACTTTAAAGAATTTTGTCTTCAATGCTCAATTGTGCATGTGCGCCTTGTCTTTGTCTTTTTTTTTTCTTTTTCGTTGAATTTAATTGCGTTTATTTCTAGCCCGGTAGGCTAGCTAGTAGTGAGCTAGTCTATCAACCCCGGGGTTGCAGGTTCGATTCCCGTCAGAGACTCTGGTTTCTTTCCTGCAGACAAGCGTAAAGCATAGATTAGATTAGCATAGGGAATTAAAAAAAAATAAAAAATAAAAAAATAAAAAAATACGTCTTTGTAACAATGAAAATTGTACTTAAAATTAAAAATTCAAGTCTTAAGACTAACGAATGAAAGTCTTTGTGCCAAAATACTTTTTCCTTAATTTAAGGACTTTTTTCATGTGTTTCCAAAGACGTACATCCTTGCCACAAGATTTTAAATCTTTGATTTTAAGTATATATTTCATGGAAATCTAAAGATCTTTGCGCCTTTCCGGTAAAGATGTTTTGTCTTTGGGCACAATCTGACCAATAAAAGTCTTTGCAACAAAGTATATTTTCTTTGATTTTACGATTTAATTTTCTCAGTGTACTCACTCATGAAATTTTGAATATGAGAGAGAAGCAATCATTATAATTCAACTTCTCTGATGTACTGACACTCACAGCAACGTTGATTTATAAGTCTATGTTGAGGTAAATATGAATGCAACGTCCATATTATACTTATACCATCTAAGGTCTGTTTGATTCGTACATTGCTTCAGCTTGATTTTTAATATTTGGAAAATACTTTTTAAACTGGCAAGCGATTCAACTCTTCAGCAAGAATCACTTCCATCCGTCCGATCTCCTCACTATTTATACCGCCTGAATCCGACTGAAAAAGGAATACAACTCACATATCTGGGCAGGTGCTTCAAGGTATATCTTGAAGTTTCAGGATCGTGTGCAAAGGATTGTGTTGAAGATCATCAATGACGGTAGGGTATCCAGCTCTATTGACTCATTTGAGCATCGTCGGAATGTGGGTTGTGCGTCTTTATTCTATTTTAACGCAATAGAGTAAACACACAACCTCATAATGAGGGCTGCCGGATAAATTTGCAGAAAAATCGTCAACTTCATACATAAACCATGAGGAAAATGTAATCGTCAAATCGCTACTTTGCTAGTTTGGGGACAAATCCGGTAGCCCTGCTTATGATTTATACTTAAGTATAATATCCATTTTGTATCGCCTACACACATTAGCAGTATTCAGATTCAGTCATTGACAGTAACGGAGTTCAATTTTTGATGCAAACTGTCTTGCCCGGGTAACCAGTTGGCAGATGAGCTGGCCAAAAGAGGTGGTCGCATGGATGACACATTCACTGATCGATTCATTGGCCTTCCAATGGCTCACTGTAAGTCACTTATCAAGAGTGAGTCTTATCAAATTGTGCAGGGGGGATAAACTTGTGAGTCCACCTGCTCCTTATCCAGGGCACATTGGCCTGGCTTTCATAAACGGAGAACAAAATCTCTACTAAGGTTTATTAGGGACTAAATTAGAACAGTGGTATCAGTTGTAGCTGAACACTGGACTGTTGGGACTCATGCTAGGAGAATGGGTCTGGAATTCCATGACTACTATAGAAGTTTTCACGATGAGGGGGCAGAGAAAACTGTGCTTCACTTTCTCTGTCAATACCAACGAAAATCGGTAATTTCCTGCAATAGAACTTAAAATGCTTCTTTCCTTCATAAGGAAGACAAATTTGTTGATCTCAGCAGAGACGCCAACTGAGTAACTGCTTTATGAAGGACAAGTGAGCAGTCTCTCGATGGCTTCCCATAGAACCTAAACTAATCTTTATTAAATCCGATAGGAAAGTACAAAGAGTTTCCGTGAGATTTTTTAAAAAAGTGCTACGATATTTCGCAATTCATCTTACACAAGGCAATTTGCACCAATCACTGAATTCATCTAGTGAGCAGTAATTTTCGCAACTTTGCAATGCCAAAATATCGGGTGATTTTTTAGCTATTATCGTTTTGGCAACACTGGTTTAAACAGCTGACGCACGTTTCGTGTTTTGTTTCACTGTCAAACATCTTCAAATTATTGAATTTTATTATCAAAATGCGTGCTCTGTGAATGTGAATGGTGAGCGCTACCGTGAGATAATATCCAACTTTTTTTTGCCCAAACTGCAAGAGCTTGACTTGCATGACATGTGGTTTCAACAAGACACTTAATTTCACGTTCGGGACCGGTCAATTGGCCGCCTAGATCGTGTTAAAGCTCATGTTTATACACACATGCCCGCTTCAATTGATGCCTTGGAAGACAACATTGAAGCATTTGTTCATGAGATACTGGCCGAAATGTTGGAAAGAGTATGCCAAAATTGGATTAAGCGGATGGATCATTTGAGCCGCAGTCACGGTCAACATTTGCATGAAATAATCTTCAAACATTAAATTATATGGACCGATTCAAATAAAGATTTCATGCATTTTTCTGAATTTTATGTGTTTTTTTTCTAACTTTCCTATAGCTCTTAAAAAATCACCGTATATAATCGAAGCATAAGTAGATTTTTTGACAATTTTAAGTTATTGTTTAAAAATGTCAGCTGTTCGAGCATAAGAGATGCAAATGCAAAATATGTACGTAACAGTTTTAGAATTGTACAAAAGCATGATCTGGCAATTGCGATTCTGTGTATTTTGTTTTTGGATTGCAAACAAAAGCTACAATATGTTGCAAATACGCTTCCGCAACTGCATTTGCATCAAGCACTGAACTCCGCTATTGAGTTAAGTTGAATATAAAGCAAAAATAATGATGATAGTGATAAATGCTGTTAAATATGAACATGATGAGTTTTCTCAAACTCTTGCATCGGTATGAGATTCGATAACATTGCAATAAATTTCAACGCGTATAAGTACAAGGAATTATGAATCAAACTCTACTCACATTGTCAGTACTCATTGCTGTTTCTGTTTTAGACCTTGTCCCGTAGGACTACCATTTGCTACGATTGATGCAGAACGCTCCCACTGAAATATTCTTCACTTCAAAACAGGTTTTTTTTAATATTGGTCCCACAAAATGGGCTGTCTTTTGCCGGAGAATCCTCATTTTTCCAGAAAGTTGGCAAAATGTTATGGTATATTAGTATATTAGGGACTACCGTATATGACGGTAGTGAGACTGTATACCGTATATCAAAGTAGTAAAATGAAATTAAATGCTTTTAAAGTAAAACTTGCTTAAGTTTTCTATAAATAAATATTCAAATCGAGTTTCTCTTATTGCATAATCTGCGAATATGCTTCCTTTTAGGATTAATTTCACTTCCTTTATAAATTACTTTAAATTCTCTAAGTTTCCGACTTTCAAATCTTCCAATTAATTTAACCTTTAAATATACATAAATTAACCATTTAAATTAAGTTTATTTCTATATCAAATTAACATAATTATAATATTTATTACGTTTTTCTTTACACTATTACAGAGGTGGTTCAACCTGGCGTCCACATGTTACTCCCACTGGCCAAATGCCTCAACCCAATTCACCTTATTTGCAAACAGTGACGAAAACTTCTTTGGCTCACAAACAACAGGACTCCCAACATATCGGCTGTGGCTATAATAATGCGGCCAGACCCTTTGTAAGTTCATATTTCTGTGTGATAATAAAACGCTAACAAATCTACAAATAAATTTTACAATCAACCCCTTAAACCTCAAAGAAAAACTAAAAAGCGATCCTTTTTTTTAGAATATTTTTTCTTACTTACACAACTCAATATTCATTATACTAATCCTTTTTGTGTAAAGTCCAAAAGGAAAACACAGACATTCACTTTTAATGTATGTTTATACATATTTTTATGCTGACTGACCTCTTAGTTCTTTTAGTGTTTAAACATTTTACCCTTTTCCCCTTTTTTTTTTTTTTGCTAACATAATCATGTAAATTAGCTTCTGTTGCTGTTGTTGTTGCTTTCTCCACAAAGTGTTAAAATCTCTGTGTCGTGTTTGAAAAGGGTTTTAATACAAGAATAAGTTATTTTATAAATGGCCTTAAGGTTATGGATGTAAGTATATAAAAGTGATATATCCTTCCTTCCTCTTCCTTTTCCCATTCCCATTCCCCTTCCACTACATCATTATCTTTATCTCCCCAAACCGAATGTATTATGACATTTTAATAAAATGACTTGACAAATGATTGAAATTTTCTTTAATATTTTATTATTTTGATTTAGTTTTCTTCTAATGTCATTTTCAATATTACTGCTGCTTAAGGTTTTCCTTTCCAAGGATATTAAGTATTTTATATCCCAGTAGTACTTATTGCTTTTGCAAGCCTTCTCTGTTGGTGTGTATGGCATCCATTAATAGTTTGTTTGACAGTTATTTGTATTCATGGTTTTTTTGTTTGAGAAGTGTCAAAGTATGTATGTTTGTTTAGTTTCCCTTTGGAGCCAGAGAATAATACTTAAATATTCAATATATATAGGGATTAGGCTGTGCATACTTATTTTTAAAAGATGATTTAAATTGTAGTTATTATTTTTGTTTTATGAAAAAAAGGATATTAAATATTTATGAATATTAACTAATTTACTTGCTTTTAAATACATTTAACATTGACAATATTAATTGCTTACGAATTTGTACGGATTAAGTATTTAATTTGTGTGCATATGTCTAATCAAAATTAATAATCGGGGATTTTTTAGCTATTATCTTTTTGGCAACACTGGTTTAAACAGCTGACGCCGTTTCGTGTTTTGTTACACTATCAAACATCTTCAGTTTGGTCTATAATTTAACCATGGATCGTCTTACAAACGAACAACGCTTGCAAATTATTGAATTTTATTATCAAAATGCGTGCTCTGTTAAGAAAGTTCATCGCGCGCTTTTTGGCTCAATGGGTACGTTAATAAGCAGAATTGTCGGTTTTGGAGTGAAGATCAGCCAGAAGCATTGCAAGAGCTACCAATGCATCCAGAAAAAGTCACAGTTTGGTGCGGTTTATGGGCTGGTGGCATCATTGGACCGTACTTCTTCAAAAATGATGCGAATCGTAACGTAACTATGAATGGTGAGCGCTACCGTGAGATGATATCCAACGTTTTTTTGCCCAAAATGCAAGAAATTGACTTGCATGACATGTGGTTTCAACAAGACGGTGCCATTTGCCACACAGCACGCTTAACAATGGACTTATTGAGAGGCGAGTTCGGTGAACATTTTATTTCACGTTCGGGACCGGTAAATTTTCCGCGTAGATCGTGCGTTTTAACGCCTTTAGACTATTTTTTGTGGGGCTATGTTAAAGCTCATGTCTATACACACATGCCCGCTTCAATTGACGCATTGGAAGACAACATTGAGGCATTTATTCATGAGATACCGCCCGAAATGTTGGCTAGAGAATGCCAAAATTGGAATAAGCGGATGGACCATTTGCGGCGCAGTCACGGTCAACATTTGCATAAAATAATCTTCAAACATTAAATAATATGAATAAAGATTTCATGCATTTTTCTGAATTTTATGTGTTTTTTTTTAAACTTTCCTATAGCTCTTAAAAAATCACCCATTAGTGGAACTAACAAATACACAATTTCCAAAACTAATAAAATATTTTAAATGTCCAGCAAACAAAAAAATTGAAATATTTAATACCTGTTTTAGTTCAATTGTTAAGAAAATATATTTTTAACTTTTGATATTTTTATTTATAATTTATTGGTAACCACCGGTACCACTGGTTAAAGACTGATGTTTGACTGTTGGCTGTTAGGCACCGCAGTGGTGCTGAGGTTAGAACTTAAAGAATTCTGATGAAAAAATGTGGTGATTCTTGAAACATGTAAATTAAACCCAGGTTCGAGCCCCAGCTCAGCCAATAAAATTATTAATATATTTTAAGTAAAATTTCATGATGTAAAAAAATTCCTTCTTTCAGTAAAATTAATTTAATGAAAACTAATTTTTTTTTTTTTTAAATTTCCTAAGCTAATCCCGCGAAGCTCTATGCTTGTCTGCAGGAAAGAAACCAGAGTCTCTGGCAGGAATCGAACCCGCAACCTCGGCGCTGATAGACTAGCTCGCTACCAGCTAGCCTACCGTGGCACTCGATTTGATGAACTCAATCAAGCCTAATTAAAAATATCAAAAGTTTAAAATTAACAGTTCAACTAAAAGTCACAATTATTCTTAAAATATATTTTGGCTAAGAAGATACGGTAAAAACTTAAGGGCGGTCCAACCATAATGCACGATGCTTATTGCGAGTCAAAGCTTAACGTCAAGTTTTTGTCCAACTTAATTTGGCATTTCTATATTCACACAGAAAAAAATACCCATGTAAAATTAACATGGAAAAATGTTGATTGAGAATCATGTTAAATTTCAGAAAAATTATGCCCTTTACTTAAATTTATCATTATTTCATATTAATTTTTGATAAAAAATATCAAAATAACCTTAAATTACGTTTATTTAATATTATTCACTGTTAAAAAAAAAAAAAAAAAAAAAAAAATATTAAAATATAAATAAATCTGGATTCAATATTGAACCCATAAAAACCTGCTTTGTATTAAAATCAAAAGTTTATCTTGTTAAATTAACATGCTACCTACTTAATTATGTACATTTTTTATTTTCACTTTTAAAATATGTTATAAAAAGAAGACAATTCCCGTATTCTTTTAATTAAAATTGTTTATTTAAATAGTACATCAAGTTTTCAAAGTAGAATGATGACCATATCGGGCGATTCTGCTGATGCTTCTGTTAACAAAGGAGAATACAAAATAAGTGAAACATGTGTTACAGGGTTTTGAATTATTCTTACATAAATGCCAATGTTGTCTGAAGCTTCTTCACACTGTTAAAATACACTCAAACCCATTTGATTCTACATGAAATTCACGTTGTTTCAACTGGAAATAACTTTCATTCAACGTGATTCCGATTGTTATTTCAATATAAATTACATTTTGCTCTAACTTTACTGCAATGTTAAATTAACATGAATTATAGTTATATCAAAAGAAAAAAATGTTGTTCGCAGTTATTGTAAAATCAGGTTGAATTAACATGAAACCCGTATGAAGCAAAATCACCACCGAAAAAATTTAAATCAACCTTGTTTTCGACGTTTTTAACTTGATTTTTTTCTGTGTGAATAAGCAAATGCAATCAGTTGATTTTACTTGTAGTGTTTTACAGGAATGCCCCAAGGGGCCGAGCACATTTCGAGATTTTCACACACACACACACACAATCTTAACGAAACTCACTTCAAATATTGTAAAAATCAACAATCACTTAAATTTAAGTGATTGACAAATTCAACCATGGAAAGGTAGATAATTAAGCAGCGCGTTAAAATCAAAATGCATTTCGTGATTTTGTTTTTGGTTAGCATAATCGACCAAATGTCACCACAATTGTCAAATTTGGGCAAATGGGAAATATACGAGGGATTGTTGAAAAGCCGATGCATCCACAAAGAGTGACTGTTTGGTGCGGTTTATGGGCTGGTGGTGTCATCAGGCCGTGCCGTGAACGGTATTCTCTATCGCGATATGATAACGGACTTCTTGTGGCCAGAAATTGAGACTACGTCATGGACGATATGTTGTTCCAACAGAATAATGGTGTCGCTTGCCATACAGCCAACGAAATAATGGCACCTTTGCACGAGAAATTTCACGTCGTGGCGATGTAGATTGGCCGCCGTGATCATGTGATTTAACACCGTTGGTTGGACTTCTTACTTTGGGTATATTTAAAAGAAAAAGTGTACGTCAATAAGCCAAGAACAATTCAAGATCTAAATAATGAGATAATTCGGCACATTAAGGACATTGAACCTCAATTATGTCTCAGAGTCATTGAAAATATGGATCGTCGGATAGAGGTATGCCACTGAAGCCGTGGAAACCATTTGACCGGTATTTTGTTTCACACATAATTGTCATAGATCCTTCTATAATAATCAAAGATAATTCTCTAAAAACTTTTTATTTTATTTTTTATTTAATATCGTGAGTTCTTGTTAGGCCACCATTTTTTTATAATTTTGTTGATTAAAATGCCAACTTTCACATTTCATAAGTTTTAAGGACAGCTTTTTTTTAAAAAAATTAAAATTTGTTTCTTTCTATAACGTTTTTGAACTTGTTTATTGTGTACTTAAAGTATCTCTTCATACACCACGTTATGTTGCTATATCGTGTCCAAGTAAAAGTGCCCGTGTTAGAATCAATTTCCTCTTAGATCAATTGCTGCTGTTTTCAAAAACTGAGCCTGAGAATTACTAATAGTCATTTCGAAAAAGAACTTACGGGCGAATTGCAATGTATGGTTTTCACGCGCAATCGGGTCCCACTGCACAACTTAGGCGGTTTGAGATTACTGAGTAGAATCTCGGGTGCTTCTACTTTGAGGACGATAAGTGTGTAAGAATGTGGACCAGCTGGGTTTCTCGAAAACTTTTCAACTGAATTGTGCAAGATTTAATATATTCTGGCTCCTTGAGTTATTCTAAGCCGATTTAGCAATGTCTGTCTGCTTGTCCGTCTGTTGAAAACGCATTCACTCTCGAAAATAAATGAAAAAGCTTGGTGTCAAATTGCTTCTAGACATCCAAAGAAGTTTGGGATTGAAATCCAGCAAAATCGGTTCAGTAGGATGAGAGCTATGAATCCAAATGTGGAACCACCACCTTAAAAAATTGATAATTTTGTTACAAAGACTAACATAAATGGTGGAATAATGCGCAGAATGATATTGGATTAGATGCAAAAATTCGTTTTATTCGACTGGAAATCAAGCTGTAAGATTTCATGAAGATCGGTACATATGGGGCCTAGGGTAAAGCCCCATATAAACCCTACTCCCGGAAAACAGTTTAGAACGCCTTAAACCTTAACAAATAATGCTATCGGAATAAAATTTAATACTTCACAGTTTTATATGACTAGAAATCGCACAAATAAATATCGTGATGATCGGTCCAAAATTTACTATATGCCCCATATAAAGCCCACTCTGGTGAATTAAAATACGCCTAAAACCGTAGCAGATAGATATTACGGTAAAATTTCTTCCAACTTTGCTTCATATGGTCAGAAAATTTTGTGGTTAACGGACAATAGTTTACCTCATATTTATTTAGCAGCCTACTGAAATTCACTGTAAACGCTTGTTTCACCACTGTATTGAAATTTATTGTTACAAATCATGATATTTTACTCAAGATTGTCTGTCAATAATTTAAAATATGTCTAAACCGCCACCAATTTGAATGCTGATGTCTGTTTTTATAAAGATAAATTAATACTAAAAAGATATAATATCGATATCACACCTGAAATATTCAAACTGTCGGTGGAGGGTATACAATTTTCGGCACAGCCAAATATAGCACTCTAACTAGTTTTTTTTTTTTATCAATATTGATAGTGAAATCTGAACTATCGATAAATATCGATAGTCCAACACTAATCAATACACAACATCCGACAAAATGTGGGTGGGATTGAAGAAATGGGCGAAAACAGCACTCTTCGCCAACCATAAATAGTTCAACAAAATTACCACAATACTAATTATTGTTAAAGCTAAGGCACGAGCTCTAGGTGTGCATTTGTCCTTCAAGCTGTGCTGAAAAACGTCAACAAGAAAATAAAAGACAAACATGAAAAATAAAAAAAAATGTACTTTGGACTTCAAAAAGAATTCTTGACAAAAAATACGAAAAATCATAGGAAAAGGAAAAACATGTAAAATCAATTAAAAATGGATAATCATTCAGGAAAGCAAATTTCGATCTACCAAAGGTTAAAATACAATTTGGTTTAAGGATTGATGTTTGACTATTGACTATTGAAGTCAGCAGTCTTCGATGGCTGCGAGTGTAAGCCGACAAATCCATCTGAGGGGATCGAGTGGTTGCGATCGAAACATGTCATGGTGACCTGCCGGCCAGGGTTCGAGCTTCGGCCACTGTCAAGAATGAAAGATTATCAATAACAATTTTAATTCATTTTTATGCTGTAAAATTCCTTTCTTCATAAAAATAATTTAATGAAAATTAAATTTACTGAACTTAAGCCTGATTAAAAATATTGAAAATTTGGATTAAAAACCATAAATATCGGGTTATATTTTTAAGAGCTATAGGAAAGTTTTTAAAAAAAAACACATAAAATTCAGAAAAATGCATGAAATCTTTATTTGAATCGCTAGTACGGTCCATATAATTTAATGTTTGAAGATTATTTTATGCAAATTATGCTTAGTCCAATTTTGGCATACTCTTTCCAACATTTCATCGGGTATCTCATGAATAAATGCTTCAATGTTGTCTTCCAATGCGTCAATTGAAGCGGGCATGTGTGTATAGACATGAGCTTTAACAAAGACCCACAAAAAATAGTCTAAAGGCGTTAAATCGCACGATCTAGGCGGCCAATTGACCGGTCCCGAACGTGAAATAAAATGTTCACCGAATTCGCCTCTCAATAAGTCCATTGTTACGCCTGCTGTGTGGCATGAGGCACCGTCTTGTTGAAACCACATGTCATGCAAGTCAAGCTCTTGCATTTTGGGCAAAAAAAAAGTTGGATATCAACTCACGGTAGCGCTCACCATTCACAGTTACGTTACGATTCGCATCATTTTTGAAGAAGTACGGTCCAATGATGCCATCAGCCCATAAACTGCACCAAACTGTGACTTTTTCTGGATGCATTGGTAGCTCTTGCAATGCTTCTGGCTGATCTTCACTCCAAAATCGACAATTCTGCTTATTAACGTACCGAATAGCCGCTTCAGTGGGTCGATTAAACTGACCGTAAAATGGAAGAAGGGCGCGATAAACTTTCTTTTCAGAGCACGCATTTTGATAATAAAATTCAATAATTTGCAAGCGTTGTTCGTTTGTAAGACGATCCATGGTTAAATTATAGACCAAACTGAAGATGTTTCACAGTGAAACAAAACACGAAACGTGCGTCAGCAGTTTAAACCAGTGTTGCCAATAAGATAATAGCTAAAAAATCACCCGATAGTTCAGCAAAATTACCACAATGCTAATTATTATTTTTTTTCTAAGCAAATACCATATCCGTAATCAGAAAAACCAGAGTGGTCTGTGTTGCTTGAGACCTTTTCAAATATTATAGTCTCAAAAAGATGTTTCCTTACCTGTGTTGAAAAATTCCCGAAGATAATTGTCATAAATTCCCCAGAATTTTAAAAATATTATACCCGGAACCACAAAGTACATAAAAAAAAAGTATGATATTACACAAATTTTATATAATTTTGAACAATTTGGCCGAACTGTCGTGTCACTTTTTTGTTAAATTTTTTTATCCCTTTAAAGTTTAACCAACGAAAAGTAAAAGCTGTAAAGAGAAACAAAATAATAATTTTATCACTTTACAAAAGCTTAAAAAACATTTTTATTTAACTTTATATTTTGTTTCTCTTGATAACTTTGCTCTCAGGCATACTTCGTTTATTTTCTTAAACAAAATATAAGTACTTTATGACCTAATTTTCGAACATCAGTAAAATTATCTAATAAACTTTTAACTTACATATAAAAGGAACTTGCTTTGCAAGTTTATTTTACAACATTTTTACTGATTTTTTTTCTCTCTTGTTTATTAAATTTGTCTTTGGATTTTATCAACTTTGTTACAAATAAATTTTCTACTTACATTTTTTTTTTCTCATTCTTTCTTTCAGGGAAATGGCGTTGATGGCAACGTTAAGAGTATTGTCAATAAACAATACAACAGCCCAGTTGGCATTTATAGCGATGAATCTATTGCAGAAACCCTCTCGGCTCAGGCTGAAGTTTTGGCTGGTGGTGTCCTTGGGTAAGTTTGAAGGAACAAAAATAGTTTTTAGTAAAAATTGCACACTTGCTTATAATTTTCAATTTATTTCGCAAAAGTCTTTTAAAAATTGTAAGTTATTTTCTCAAAAATATTGTTGCATGAAGAAAAAAATGTTTAAGAAAATATATAAACGCAACTTTAAAATGTTGTGTTGCATTGCTGCAACAAATTTTAAGTTAATAAATAAAAATAGGCAGGAGCGTCATTTAAATATAAACTGAAATTGTTCAGCTTTTAACTAATAAAGAAAAAAAAAATGAGGGGGGGGGGGGGGGGGGGGGGGGAATATATTTACTCGTATATGTCATCCTTTATTTTCATCAAGATACTCGATAGTGAATAAAACCCTTAATTTTAATAAGCATAAGCCCCCCTTTGTTTCGAAACTCTTTCATATTTCGTCAGTATCCTCACTTTTAGTTTTTTTTTCTTTTTTTTCATATCGCGTATTTGCACTTTTGCACCCGTAAGAGTTTCTTTTTCTATTTTAAAAGGGCCAAAGTTAAAATGTTGCTAAAGTTTGTTTTCATTTCGAAAAGAAAACACAAAAACTAAAACTTTCTCTCACTTTCTTTGTTGGCTGTTAAGGGACTCTAATATGTGTTTAGTTGTTATAACTACTACCATAAAAATGCGAGCATATTCTTACGTCATAGCATTTGTTACATAATATAGGTATATTCTGGATCCGTTTCACGTTCTAAAACAATCAAGCAATGCGTGTTTATTTGCATTATCTGAAGCGGCTCATACACTTGCAATAAACTTGTCAATTTTAGGAATTGTACAATTATATTGTCTATGTGTATGTGATATTCGAAGGTGGAACAATATATTGGCAACAATCAAAAGGCTTTTGATTTTTATTATACAACGAAAAGAAAGTGAAATGTGTTGGCAACATTGTACAATACTGTTTATGTTATTGTCCACCTTTTCATTGAATGAATGAATTCATTGTGGGACTTATTGCAATAATATTGCAAGTGTATGGGCCGCTTGAGAATTATTTAAAGTTATAGTTATAAAATATCTTGTAAGTAATAGCTTGATGTCATATTAGGAACTTAAAATTGTCATGTATAATTTTCAACACAACTATTTAACCACCTAAAAGTGTACGTACCCTGCAAATAAAATTGGACCACCTGATCCATTTTGATAAAATGGACCACTCCA
Organism: Pollenia angustigena; assembly: GCA_930367215.1. Lineage (NCBI taxonomy): Eukaryota > Metazoa > Arthropoda > Insecta > Diptera > Polleniidae > Pollenia > Pollenia angustigena. Next base: position 188,658,373 of record OV884060.1, on the reverse strand, counting down.
TGGACTGGTCCGATGTAATGCAAGCATTAACCATGTCATTGTTAAAAAGTGTTTGTAGTGAGACGACATGTCTTCGTTTTTTAACGACATGCTTTCGTTTTTAAACGATTTCAAAACTAATCCTCTTGAGTATACCATGGAGTAGTTTTAAAACTACTCCTTAGTGTTCCAAAGGTGGGTTATATGGTCCTCTCCTACGACATCGTAATGTAAAATAGACCAGGTTTTTCCATACGTTTGGGTTACTTTTGGACTAGTCATGGTCCCTTGTGGACTACTCTTTACACGCGTGTTTGGACTGGTCCTATTATTTGCAGGGTATTTATTTAATTAATAAGAGTTACAAAAAAAAATTACAAATTATATTCTAACTTAATTAACCGAGCAGCAGAAACGTAGACCTTCTGCCCGTTGTAGTGAAACAGACCAGAGTCTGTGGGGGAAATTGAACCCGCAACCTCCGCACTGATAGACTAGCTCACTACAAACTAGCCTACCGGGGCACTTAGATTATAACAGTTATTTTAAAATAATTACTACATGAATTTCCCAGTCATTTCTAAAAACGGTTTTAGAACATAATAAATTGTTATTACAGTGAGGTTTAGGAAAAGTCTAGAAATAATTATGAAATATAAAAAGGGGTGACTCATGAATAAGGAGTTGAGTGTTTGTTTTGAGACATTAAACGGTTCGGTTCGAACCTAACAGTATTGGATTAAAATTGTGAACGTTATAATTAATTTCAATGAAGTTTGTTTAGTTGAATAAGTGTGTGTTATATATTTCGTTTTGTAATTAAAAGAACTCCAGGGTTGATTATAAAGGGAGTAAACCGAAACGCGTTTATTAAAGCAAAAACGTGACAATAAGTTCCTTTTACTCCTCTGGGGAGCCTAGGGTCCCAAATATATAAAGAAATATATTCTTGCTATATCTTTTGTACGACATGCGTAAAAATTTGTGTAAATTTTAGTTTTAAAATACCAGGGGACAAATTACTGCATTCAATATCGTTCCATCGAATTTCCATTTAATTTATATTCTTCACTCTAGTTGACCTTCTCACTATTTATACCACATAAATCCAACGATGCTGGGGATTTAAAGTTTATGTTGGGGATTCTAGTCCGTGGGCAGAGGAGGGGGAAGTTTCCACATGGTGACAGTGGGGTATCCAATTCAATTAACTCCCTTGAGCAGCGAAGCAATATGGGTTAAAATTGCCTGTTTACTAAAATTGGATATCGAGCCTTTGCTGCAATAGAGTCATAACTCAAAAACCCAATTTTTGAACTAATGTATTTAATTCTTTAATTCCCAGAGGAACAAAGGGCCACATGCCACCTTCTACTTGGTGAATTTATGTGTAATGTAAGTTTCCGTATAAAGGTTTTGCAATAAAACTAAATTGTGTTATACTATTATAGGAAGCAACTACAAATGGTCGAGGCCGACCGAATGTTTCTTATGTTTCAATGAGAACAAAAAGGAGGTAAAAGGAACCTTGTCACTTCTACTTCATCGGAAGCTTTTAAAAAAGCCGCTGAAGGGGTAACATGTTCAAAGTTAATCGCCATATTGTTTCTTCATATTGTGTAAAAATTTCACACAAATATTTTGTATACTCAACTCTAGAGAGAAGAATTAAATTTAAAGGTGCTAAAAAATTCAAATTTTAGCTATGACTCTATTGCAGCAAAGGCTTGATATGTACTGATGTAATTATTTATTCGGTTTCCGAAACTCGTACGTTTTTTCGTAGTAGAGAGACATTTTGTGGTCGGGAAAATTCGTTCTTTGGCTGAACTATTTGTATGGGGAATAGCTTTCGTGCTGAAGTTTTCTTTCTCACTTTTAGCATAAATAAGGTCGAATGTCCACAAGCCCTTCCCCCTCTGTCCGACTTCCCGTAACCTATTTTCCTAGTTCCAACACAATGCAATGCCTCAGTAGAAGTCATACCCTGAGTGCTGGTCCCAACAATAAAAAAATATATTGTAATGACGATCGTAATCGAATGCCTTGATTTTCCATAATTTTTAAAAATCGTTAAATATTGGATGAATAACTTAAAAATGGAAGGATTAACAACAGATGGCGTATTTTGTGCACATGGTTTGTGTCTTTAATAACCAATATGGCAGTTTGGTGAATAAACATCTACCCACTTATGCAAAAAAATTAAAAGTTCACATTAGCTAACCAACACATAAATACTCATACACTTTTGTTGGTGTTAATGTGTTGGTTCACTAATAAGAAGTTTAACTTATTTTGCATAAAATATCACAATATGCTAAAATTTTTGATGATTTTAATGCTTTAGAATCTATAAAATCTCCTGTTCAAACATCACCGAAAAGGAAATCTGCAAGGTTAAACAATAAAGTAAAGTTGACTGAACCTTCTTCTCTGCCATCTTTGCCTCAGAATCCCGAACCCGCTTCTTCATCTGTTAATGATCGTGGGCCAACTCTTCTAAGCAAAACATCCGTTCCAACTAATACTGTCCCAATAAATCATCAAAATGCAACAAATCCTGTTAATTTGATAAATAGTGAAAATAACTGTGCTGCTATAAAAGATCTGAGAGTGATCCCACCAAAAAACAAATCTTTGTATATCGTTTTGCATCTGATACATCTGTTGACGACATTGATGCGTATATTAAATCTAAGATCGGCAAAAATTTTGATTTGAATGTTCATAAGTTTACTTACTCGCAAGCGCGGATTATCACATCATTTAAGCTTACTGTTCCATTTGAAATTTTTAACTCCATTCTCGACCCATCTTTTTGGCCTGAACATGTCTTAGTTCGAGAATATGAACAAAATATTAACCGGCGTCCAACGAATGTTGCTTATTTGCCGAAACAACAATTATTACATTCAAAAAACTAACTGATGCTCCCGACGATCAACTCATTATTATATACCAAAACGTACGTGGAATGAGGACTAAATGCTCCAAATTTTATGTCGATAGTTTTAATTTCAATCACCACATAATTTGTCTAACTGAGACTTGGCTAAATAATACTTTCTTAAATACCGAAATTGTTTGCAATAATGTTCATGTATTCCGGCGCGATAGAACTACAGTTACTACTGGCGGGGGAGTTTTAATAGCTGTCTTAAATACATTTCCTGCTGAAGAGCTAATATTAAACTTAGCAAGTAAAATTGAATTTATTGCAGTGGTAGTAAAAGTAAACAACATTAAAATATTTATTACATGTTCTTATATCCCACCTCAATCTGATATAATTACTTATCAACAACACATTTTGGCAATGGAACAAGTGGCTTCAAAAATCAGTTTGGGTGACTTCATGTTAGTCCTTGGCGATTTTAATATACCTCAGACTACCTGGCATTTCTCCACAGAAAGTAAAACTTACATTCCTAATCGTTCTGATAACATCAGTGATGATATATTCGGTAACATTACAAATTTATGTCTACATCAGATAAATGGCGTCTACAATATGTATGGTAAATTACTTGACCTGGTATTTGTTAATGAGCCTAAGGAATGTACAATAAATCGTGTTGATCCTATAACACTCCCAGAAGATCGTTACCACCCTACAATTGGAATTAGCTGCAACATTTTTAGTTGTCATCGTGTTCAAAATTTCCATAAAAAAGAAAAGGTGTTTTGTTTTAAAAGGGCAAATTACAACGACCTACATAACCTTTTAATTAACACAAATTGGATTCAATTGTTATCCATTCGCATTGGCGCACCAGAAACAATCGATAAAATGATTAATAATTTCTACAGTACAATAAAACAATATATGAATGAATGTATACCAAAATTTTCACTGAGCTCAAAATCAGGACCACCATGGGGTAATAAACAACTTTCTTCGTTAAAAAACTTAAAAAACAAGAATTACAGAAAATATAAGAAATCTGGATCCCACTGCGATTACAGCAAGTATTCCGTCCTTCGTGCAAAATACAATTTGCTAAATGCTAAATTATATAACGATTATTTGATTAAAATAAAAAACAACTTAAAATACGATCCAAGATCATTCTATAAATTTGTAAGTTCGAAAAGAAAGATCTCTAGCGCACCGAAGGTCATGAAATATATGGGTACTGAAACACACGATGAAAAGGAAATCAGTGATTTATTCGCCGACTTTTTTTCGTCCACATATTCTGATGCACATTGTGCTGAAAATGTCAATTATCCATTTAATATTGTTACTGGTCAAACTATTTCATTTTCACCAATAACCACACTTAATATTATCAATTGCTTAAAATCTTTTAAATATTCAAACTCAATGGGTCCTGATGGTATACCAAGCAGTATTTTAATCAACTGTATGGAAGCTTTAGCAATGCCGTTGTCAATTATTTTTAATATTTCTTTGAAAAATGGATATTTTCCAAAAATATGGAAAGAGTCATATTTAATTCCTTTGTTCAAATCTGGAAATAAATCAAATATAATTAATTACAGAGGTATAGCCAAACATAGCGCAATTCCAAAACTTTTTGAAAAATGCATTTTAGATTCATTGGTTCATCAAGTTTCACCGTTATTAACACCTTTTCAACACGGATTTCGTAAAGAATCATCAACTATGACAAATATTTTAGAACTGACAACTTTGGTAAATGAGGGATTCGTCAACAACCAGCATACCGACGTTATATATACCGACTTCAGTAAGGCATTTGATAAGGTAAATCACAACCTTCTTTTGAGAAAAATTGATATTATGGGTTTCGACAAAACTTATTTAAGCTGGCTAAGGTCATATCTTCTCGGCAGAATACAATGCGTAAAATTTGGGTTTTCAACTTCTAAACCTATATTGGTAAAATCCGGTGTTCCGCAAGGTAGTCACCTTGGCCCACTTTTGTTTCTGCTCTTCATCAACGACATGCCTGATATTATTAAACATTCACATATACTAATGTTCGCCGATGATGTAAAATTTTTTTTTTTAACTTCACGAACTCTTTAGACCATATTTATCTTCAAGAAGACTTGGATACCTTTTATAATTGGTGTAAACATAACCAAATGGATTTAAACCTAATGAAATGTAAACATATGCGCTTTTCTAGAAAACGTAGTATTTTAAATAACTATAAACTCGGTGACTATAAAATCGAGATAGTTGACACAATTATGGATCTTGGCATCTTACTGGATGTAAAATTGGATTTTATTCAACACATAACAATGACTGTCAACAGGGCTCGTTGTACTCTGGCTTTTATTAAACGTTGGGCGAAGGAATTCCATGATACTTTCGTCACTAAACAACTTTACACATCTCTCGTTAGACCAATCTTGGAATACGGCTCGATTGTATGGGATCCACATTATATGGTTCATAGTGATCATATATTATTGCTTTTTTGCCTGAGAGATACATATCGAGGATATGATAATCTCCCCTCATATTCTACAAGATTATCTTTAATACGTTTGCCAACACTGAAAAGTCGCAGAGTTATGCTAAATGTCTCATTTGTAATTAACTTAATAAATGGAAAAGTATGCTCGAATTTTTTATTAAGTAGTTTATCATTTAACATTCCACGTCGTACGGTACGGTACTATAATCCCTTATTTATAAAAACTTTCCGAACTAACTATGCTATGGCAGACCCATTTAGAAAACTGTGTTGTTGCTTCAATGACATGTTTGAATTTATTGATTTTTCTCTGGATTTAAATATTGTTAAACGTAATATTATACTTAAGTTAAATACTCATTTGTATTAGGCTGTAAGGATTTATCCATAGACCTAATTATATATATTAAAATAAAATAAAAAAAAATAAAATAAGAGGGCTATGTGTATTCTCACTTCGTTTTATAACGATCAAGTGCAAAAAAAAAATTAAAAATTTTGTGCCAATAAAGCCCCATTTTCGAAAAGCTGTAGCTTAAAAACAGGTGCAGCTGAAGCACATTAAATGCTCACCGAAGCTTATCTAAAATATGTTCTATCGAGTTTAACGTGCCAGAAATGGTTTGTGCGGCTTAAAATTGGAGATTTTGCCACGGAAGGCAAAGACCGCAGGGGACAGCGAAGCAAGGTCGATGATGAAAAATTGGAGGCTCAAGAAAAACTTATAATATCATTGGCAGCCACTCAAGCATCTACTTCAAAACGTTTGCAAACAAAATTATTTTTCCAAAGGCATGAAAATTGGCACCACTCGAATTGAAGCCGAGGAACGTTTGAGAGACAATTAAGTATATCCGAACCATAAAAAAAGAGCATTATTGCGTTATCGACAAATAACCAATCAGCCGCATCGACGACAAAGCCAAAATAGGACTAGAAGACTACTGCTGATTCGTTTAAAGAGAGGATTGGCTGAATGAAGTCCCGAATATGCAAAATCCGTTAAAAAAAATCATTATGAAAATAAAGATTAGGAAGTTATTCATTGCCACCATATAGTCCAGAACTTGCACCATACGATTACCATTAATTTCGATCGAAGGAAAACGATACCACTGAGATTCGCTCAAGTTCAGAATAACCTATCAGAAGTTGGCTTGGGTCTTTCTTTGTTTCCAAAAAAAAATAATAGTTCTTCCGGCGCGGAAGCCATATGTTGCCAGAAATATGGGAAACTATGGGGGGTGTGCTGGAAATCGCAAACGCAAAACGCAAGAATTTGGAGGCTGTTTAAATTCAACTTTTAATCAAATTTTTATAATTTTTGTTATAAAATTCTGTTTAATAGAAAAATGTTTGTATAATATTTGTCATAAAATTCTTTTATTACAGAAATCTTAATAAAAAACGACTTTTAAAATTCTTGCGTTTTGCGTTTGCGATTTCCAGCACACCCCTGTATGAAATTTTCCTAACTTTTTGGCAACTTTAAGTAAATCTATATTCTATCAGCGCCTCTTAAAATTTTCCGCAATTTTAATGAAAAAGTATTTTAAAACCAATGCGCTTTGAATCTAAATTTCAACATACAAAAGATTATCCGATATCATTTTCTTAAAACTTTTCTGTAAAATAAACGGGTTTAAAAATAAATGCAGCCAAAACAAGAACTCTTAGGATCGGTAAACAACCATAAAAAGAAATTACGCATATTTTGGCTTAGAATGGTGTCAAATGCCGAGTTGCTAGCAAAGACAACCCAAATACAACAGAGATACCTTAACAAATGTGGCGGTGGATTGGACACACTCTCCGCCGAAACGACAGCAATGTATCTAAACAAGCTCTTCGATGGAACCCATTTCAACAAGATAGTAAAGAAAGTCATAGGCCACTCACAATAAGGAGACGTTAACGTAATCCAAAATTAACCAACTGGTAATATTTTGGAATGAACTAAGGTCTATTGATCAAAATCGGGTCAGATGGAGAACAGCTGCTTTTGGCTGTTCAACTCGCCCTGGTTGAAAAAGTCTTTTAACATGGTAACGAAACTCAGAACAAATACTTTAAAAACTTAAGCCAAGAATAAGGACCCAATGGGCCTATTTTTTTACCTTTTACCCATGAAATTTTTTTAACAATGATTTTGGTAGTTAACAGCTCGCACAAAACTATCAAAAAGAATTTACATACTACAAAAATAAGCTAATCTTGGTACCAGAAATTATACCAAGATCCAAGAGCAGCCCTTAAAAATCAACGAGAGTACCTCCTACTAGATGAAAAAATTTGATCTGGAAACATTGCATACAAAAACGTGAATTCGAAAGAGTGTCTGGACCATGTTGCAATCAGTTGCTTAGTAGAAAAGCCACACCAAACAAGCATACCCTCAGAAGGCCGTTTTAAGTCGCTTGGTGTGGGGCAAAAATCATCTCTATACACTATATTTAAAAAAATCTCTCATGCCACTATTAAGTTGTAACTACAGCCGTGGTACGAGATACTCTCATCGATTGTCAAACGTGCTTGAGGTATTGGCTGAAAGCCACTTTTATCAAACGATTGTCAAACGTGCTTGAGGTATTGGCTGAAAGCCACTTTTATTTAAACTTTCTGCCGTTTCAAATAAAAGTGGTGAAAGTTCAGCCTATATCTCAAGCTAATTTGACAATCGATCAAAGTTGCATTTGGTACTGCTGTTTTAGTAACGACTAAATCGCGGCGGAACTTAGTGTAGGTGTTCTCCCTAGCAAGGCTGGCATATAATTCGGAAAAACTTTTTCATAGTCTGATGGTGTTGAACGAAACTGATTCGGTCTAACCTTATTCATTGCATTTTTTGTTTTGTTTTTCTCTAAATTTTACTCTAAGGACTTTCGAATGTGAAAGTGAAGTTTCCCTAAGTTTCACCCTTAACAATTTAAAGCAACAACAATACCGCTAACAACAAAGGAAACAATAGCAATAACCAAAGCTTAACCTAGAAAACTCAACAATAACAAAGGCAACAACAAAAAAAAAAAAAGAAAAAAAAAATTAGTTGAAGCAATAACAACATATTGTTTTAGTACGAGTAACTAGGTTCATAGTTAGTGCATTCTACACACACACACACAGAACATATTTATATTGCCAGTATACATGTATACACATATGAATAAGAGTTGCATTGTATCTCATTGTAGTTCGCTTATGGTTGCAACCTCATGAAACATGTTTTTTAAGTCTTATTGTTTAATTTGTTTTTTTTTTTTTTGGTTAAACCATAAACTTAAATTAATTTTCTTAATGCCTTTAAGCCAATTCTTTTTTGTAGGTGTGTGTTTTTGTGGTAGTGAGTACAAGTATCCTCTTCAGGTTTTGTAACTGATTAAAAAAAAAATATTTTTGTAGCGCACAAAAAAAAGTAGGCTACAATAAATATGCAAACTAATTTTATTTGCCTTTGTGGAAGGGGAGCAGGGCTGCCAGATTTGACGATTTATCGTCATTTTGGCTATTTTTTGTTACGAAATTAACAAAGTGCCGATTTGCTGATTTTTTTTTCTTCAAAGTCTGAATAAAACATTAAATTTTCTGACAATTGTTTTTTAATCTTGGAATGTTTAAAAGCCGTTCCTTAACAAGAGCGGAAGGCGTGACGTTTTCTTTTGCTAAGCTTTTATGCTGATATGCCATACCAAAGCAAGAGCGTCAACGTTGTGTCACGAACCGTAGTGATAGCTTTCTTGTTAAAAAAAACCCACAAATAATTAATAAAAATATAAAAATGGTCGATTGACCAAAATATAGCTAAATTGCGATTATTAATTAGCAATAGCGGCAAACTTCGCTAATAAGCGAGCTGTCAAAATCAGTTTTTCCAATTGCAAAGCGTTCAGGCCGCGCTATTCAAAAACTAGAAAACGCGTGCTGCTTTTGTTTAGGTACGGCTGTAATATGCAAGTCTAAAGTAAATCTTTGATTATTTCCAGAGTACAAAAAAACAATGTTACACTTTGTTTATCTTTCGTCGAACCATCATCGAATGAACCTTTTACGGCTCGATGTATAAATCATATTTTCAACAATTATACGGCAAGAATTTAACGAATTGTTATTTTCAAAAATTATTGGGCAAGAATTTCACGAATTGTAAGAGAATATCCACATGAGCCTCATACGATTCTTGACATGAAATTTTCGTTAGATTATCTTTACCCACGTCTTAAACGACTCCCCAAACGATTGAAGAATCGTATTTCGCTGTGCTATGCAAGAATCTCACTTGCGTTACAGTTTTTCCCGTGTGAGGAAACTTTTACAATTAAAAAATGCGGTCATCGACGATCATAGACGCTCTTCATGAGACTCCCAGTAGCTCTTACACGATTAAAAATGCTAGCAGGGTATGAAGTAATTATGTTTTTGTTTTTTTTTTGTTTTTGTTTTTTTATAAAAAATCGAACAAAAATTGTTTAAAAAAAAATAAATTTTAAGTTGTCCAATTTTTTTGACGATTTTTCGAAACGATAAACAGGGGTGTGCTGGAAATCGCAAACGCAAAACGCAAGAATTTTAAAAGTCGTTTTTTAGTAAGATTTCTGTAATAAAAGAATTTTATGACAATTATTATACAAACATTTCTCTATTAAACTGAATTTTATAACAAAAATTATAAAAATTTGATAAAAAGTGTATTATAAACAGCCTCCAAGTTCTTGCGTTTTGCGTTTGCGATTTCCAGCACACCCCCCAAAGACGATTTTTTTAATTTTTCTCAGGAAACTGACGATTTTCTCACAAACTTGTCTGGCAGCCCTGAAGGGGAGTATTAACAAGAAAAAAATATATGCGTACCTTAAAGTATGCTACATATTATTTGTTATTTAAAGAGCTTGTTAAATAAATTTCCACAGTATACTTCAAATTCATTTTGTTCAAAAAGGGAGGGCATTTGTTTAACTATGTAAATTAAAAGCGAAAAAAAAGTGAAATTTGTTTAAGGAAATTTTTAAGCAAAATATTCTGTAATATAAAAATGGAAATTTTATTTTATAGTGTTTACGTAAATTTAGTGTTAATTAAAGCTAATTTTATTTCTAGTGGTTCGTGTTTACTAGAGTTGTTAATATAAAATTAAAAATTTAATTTCCTCTATTTTATTCTGAAATTTTTAAAATAGCGGTGAGTATATTTGCAAAAGAATAACTTGTTAAGTTCAGTTTATGAAAACAGCGCAACATTTGGGAAACGTTTGCAAAAATTTTAATATTTTTTTTATACAGATAAATCAACTTGTTATAGTGTACGGGGGTTGTCTTGCAAATCTCTTTTTTCGTTGATAGATTTTTTTATACAACATGTATATTAGAATCAGTTTTAAAATATTTTTAAAGTGAGCTAAAGTATTTTTGTAAATAAAGTCGAATTTCCATAACTCGAATCACCATTTTAGTGTTTCCATTTTAGCGGGAAAATTTTTGAAAAAATATGTTAACTGCTTTTTAGCATATTTCTGTGTTCAAAATCAGATTTTTTTAGAATATTTTTACTTCTTAGAAAATCAGAATTTTTTTAGAAAATTTTGTTTCAAACAAATATTCAATATTCAAATTATTACTACTTCTTTGTTTTTCGCATTAGTAATCGAATACTATTTTTTTTAAATAAAAATTTTAATGGAATATACTAGAAAATTCCTTTTTATTTAGCAGATTTTTAGCATAATATTTTTTTTTTTTTTTTTGTACAAATTTAACATATTTTTAGAAAATTTAACTTATTAAAAATTTTATGTTTTAGTCTTAGCATATTTTCTTCTTTTTGCGATTGAGCAGATTTTTTTTAAGTTTTTAAGTGGGGAATGTAAGATGAGATAAACCCACTGTTGTTTATTGTTGATGTGTTTTGTTTAAACTTTGATATTGTTACAAGTAGAACTGTTGCTATAATTCTTATACGTTTAACAGTTTTATTTGGTTTAATATCTTTAGTTTTTCTAAAATCTTTATGGATGAAGTTTCCTGATGATCTGGCCTAAGCAACCAGTGAAATGCGCATAGGAATAGCTTATCCCATCAGCAATAAATTTCAATTGTTTTTGTCAAGAATAAAAACTGGGAATTAAGCACGAATAACAAAATCTTTTGAAATTAAAGTTTTGGCATATTCTCATCAAACAGATTTGGTAACACTGCACTGCACCATTATCCTAAAAACACTTAGATTTTTTGATGAAAAAAAAATTTAAATTTAATAACACTGTGCAAGTTGAAAAAACAGACAAGCCGGGCACCTGGCGTATTAAAATAATTCGGGTACGCTAAATACAGTGGTGCTCACCGTTTTTTTTTAGGTTACCTCTTGTTTTTGAGAAAATACCTCCATTACGAAAGTGGAGGAGTTTGCACAACATATATTCACCTAACATAAAAACGGTTTTAGGTTATTGAAATAACGAAAAAAACAAAATTTCGCAATAAAATTACTTTTGAGTAAAGTAAAACTTTTTTTTTACATGCGCAGTCATCTTAGAAATTAATTTTTTTGGCAAAATTTCGAAATTTTCGTTTGTTAAAAATTCATAAAAACAATTGGAAATGCAGCTATGCTTCTAATGTTTTCTAGACATATACAAATATATACCTAGTCTGTATTGAAATTTTTGTATGAGAGCCCCCTTAAGGAATGGTGATAGCGACTATATGTTAGAAATAAATAATTGAGATGAAAAATAATGTGTGACTGGTCATATATTTGACCCGTCTAGGGGCATTCTAGGTGCTGCAGGGGCTTAATTTAAGAATTTTAAGCATACAAAAGTGACGGTTCAATAAAATTCTTAAATTTGGCCTAAAAGGAGAATTGCGGTATTTCAGCGTTTTAAGTTTGTTTAATAAACTAAACCGTTTTTGAGTTACGCGAATGTATGTATGTTGTGCAACCTCTTCCACTTTCAAAATAACGGTATATTTCAAAAACAAAAGCTAACCTTAAAGAACGGTTATCACCACTGGATTCAGCGTATCCGAAATAGGTAAAATCGCCAGGTGCCCGGTTTGTTTAAAAAAAGTGTCATAATGTATCACAGTGTAGTTTCATAAATTTTTTTAAGCCAACAAAAGGCGAATTAATGCAGGTGACCTCATCAGTGAGAGGGAGAGAGTTGGTTAAAAATTGCTGCCGATAAAATTCACATGTATGTATTTCATGCGAATTACAGCCGTACCTTAACCAGAACAGAAGGCGAAAACAGCTAGATGGAGCAAAAAAAAAACTTAATTGCTATTATTTAATTACATATACAATAGCGGCCAACTTTTTTATAAAGCATGCTATCAAAATTGGTTTTTCCAATCGCAAAGCATCGACGCCGCGCTATTTAAGGATGCTTCATACAAATTTTATGGGCATAACAATTTTTGAAAACTAAAAAATGCTAGGTATGGCTGCTATGGATTACTTCTAGTTATGGAAGTTCAAGTTAGAGAGAGAACTAAAAGTTATATACTCTCCTAACGCTACTGCTAACGAAATATTTTTAGATAGAGAAAATCCGAGTTACAGAAGTTCGTGCTGTGGAAGTTCGACAGTAAATATCTGTGGCATTTTGACAAAACATCTTAAGTCAAATTTAAAAAGTTGAACAAACGTTGTTAATCATACAAACTTTCATTTAAAACACATTTTTGTTTATGTTTTTAAAATTTTTTATTATAAACGAAAATTTTCTTTGATTTTGGTTAATTTTATTATTTGATAAAAATGATTCTTTTACCGAGTTTGTTTTAAAACTTGTTTGATCGTTTGTTTATCTCGACTTAAGATGTTTTGTTAAAATGCCACTGATTTTTTTTCTCTTTAATAACCAGTCAAGTGATTTTTTTGTTATTGTAGAATTTATTTTAAATAATATATTAAATAATGCCGATATTCCAAATGTCTTCTATAATGTCTTGTGTCAAGAAATACTGAAAAAAACTTGTTGCCTCAAATTCTATTAAGAAAAATCTCAACAGCCAAATAAACAATTTATTCGGTGCATCACCCAAATATAGGGAACATTTTGATATTTACTGTAATTTTAAATTTATGTGAAATTAACCATAGCATATCTTAAGGATATTACATTTTTCAATATTTTATTTGTTTCTTTTCTTTTCATACGCAGTGTTAACTTCAAGAAAAACGAAAAGGAATACCAGGCCGATAAGTCTGAAGTTTTAAAATTCTTGCGTGAAGAAGAATCTGGCCACTCTACACCAGGTAATATAAGCGATTACTATAATTTAGCATTGATTTTATATTGCATTAATAATGGACAGAATTTGTTTAGACTAGATGATGGCGAGGAATTATAAAATTGTATATAAATAAAATTAGGAAAAAATATAAAAAATTTCAAGACATAAATAATAGATTTGGTCAGGTTTCCGGCGATTCGTAATAAGATTTTTTTAAAATTTACTCAAAAAGACCTTGAAAACTTGGAAGAATAATTATCAATTGAAAATATTTTTAATGCACTTTTTTTTTTTTTTACTATAAATTTTTCTTTTCTATTTCCATTCTCTTTTTATGTCTGTATGTATTATTTTTTGTTTTGTTTATCAATCGAATGTCTTGAATTTGTTGTTTATTCATGTCCAAATCAAACGACTTAATAATGGTGGCCCATCACAAACACACAAACTTTATGACTGCTGCATTTCGTCCAACAATTAATAACGACACTTACACAAAAATTCCTTTCAAACATGACAAAAAAAAAAATTAAATAAAAACAACAATACTGAAAAAAAACCACAAACAATAGCATTCAACAATCATCCATATCAAGAACCCCAACAACAACACCAACATCATCAACATCAACAATACCCACAACAACAACATCATCATCAGCAACAACAACAACAACAGTCAGCCACCAGACACGTTACTGCACCAGTAACCCAACCAAAACCCCCAAGCACTGGTGGTTTGCCAACTGGTCAAAATATCTGTGTTGAATGTGAACGTCTCATTACGTAAGTTTTTCATCTCTTTCTATTTCTATTTAACTATTCATTGCAAAAAAAATATTTGAAAAAAGAATCATACAAAAAACAATGAAAAATTCTACTAAAAATACATTAAAAAAAAATTCTTTTAGCAAAAATACGAACAAAAAACAACAATTAAAATTTGAAATCAAACAAATGCATTCATCATTAATGAAAATAATTATTATTTAGCACAATGGTCATTTCAATTTTATCATTTGTTACAGTATTCTACGAAGTTTTATTAATAATTAAAAAAAAAAAATAGAAATTTCTTAAACAAAACATAAATATTTGTAAATTTTAATGTGCATTTTAAACAAAAAAAATTCCGTTAAAATTTTCGTTAAAGTAACAAATACTTTTATTAAAGCAATGATTTATTAAAGCACTGATTTAATGCACAAATAAGATAAACTAAAGGGTGTTTTGTTAAGCCCGATAGCACTTGGAACTGTAAAAAATAGCACACAAAATTAAATTTTAATCAAATAGATTTTTTGATGATCAATACATGGCATTAACATTTGAAAATGATTTCGGACATATGGGCTGTTCTTGACATAGCGCATTCTGAAGTTCCAATTTTAGGATACTTTATCGAGCATTGCTGGGCGTATGTCACAACTAACACAGTGGGCTCAAAGTCCCTTGTTGTTGCCGATTTATCAGCATAAACTAGTTACTTTACGTAGCCCCACGAAAATCATCAAGAGGTATCAAATCTAGTGCTGGGATACTATCGATATTTACCGATAGTTCAGATTTCACTATCGATATTACTATCGACTGAATGCTTGAACTCATGTAGGAAAACTTTAACTAGTTTTTAGTCAGGGGTCTAATCACCGCATTCGATACTATCGTATCGAATAAACTATCGAATGTTTTTGCATACGACAGACACTGACGTATTGAATGAAAACTCGATAAATGCAATGTCAAGTTACTCGACAACGAATGCTATTATTTCAAATTCCATAATTTTCATTCGATATCGAGTTTCATGATACCAAAATAAATAATTTCGATAAACTTTGCTCGATATCGTATGCGGTGATTAGACCCCAGGCTAAAATTCGTTGTTTTTATCACTTTATTGAACGTATGTTTTAAAAATTGTGATGCTGATAAGCAACTTTCTGAAGGACCCAAAGTAACAGGGACTATAAAATATTTTATAGCAACTTTAGACAATGTTCTAAATTGGATTTGATTCTCAACCCAAAAGGTAATCAATCTAGCGGACTTTTCCTCTAATGGTCGTTCATTGTTTTATCCTATGCCCGCAATTGCAATTGCATTTTTATTTGATTTTTTTTTTACAACATCATAAAACTATCTGACATTTCAGTTCCTATGTAAACATATAAAAATTTCGGCATAGAGGCCTTTTGTTAGTAGCTAAGAAATCCATACCACCTGCCATTTTTGTTGTTTGTATTCATTGCTGAAATTCTGCGCGAATTAGTACATAATAGCAAGTAAAAACTTGCGGCAAAAAACTGTGTGTGCTGCTGTTACAGGTATTCATAGCTGTATTTTTAATAATAATAATATTGATATTGATATTTTTCCTATCGATATTTTCGATAGTTTACGACTATCGATATTTTCGATAGTTTACGACTATCGATATTTTCGATAGTTTACGACTATCGATATTTTCGATAGTTAACGACTATCGATATTTTCGATAGTTTACGACTATCGATAATACTATCAATAGTTTCCCAGCACTAATCAAATCAAACTACCTTGTAGACCAACTGACAGATCCATTTCTCGAAATCAGTTGCGCCATCCTGTTGAAACCACATTTTTCCCGGATCAATGTCGGTCATATTTTAAAGCACATTGAACATTGTGCAGTTACGATCTTCATTGACCATAACTCGAGCTCCGGATCAGTTTTTGGCGAATTTAAATTAATTGCGTGTAAACCACACCAACTGGTGCATTTTCTACATGAAGAGTCTGTTGTGTATTGGTCTCACTTGTATGCTGGAACTTTATTTATCATCAAACCCGCTATACCAAAAAATTATCCTCATCGCTGAACATAATTTCGCGTAAACATCGATGTCTGATTTTCAAAGTAAATTTGTGGCAACGCTGTGGTAGCGTGAATCTTTTCATGATAATTTGCCAGAATTTACTGATCTTTTACATCAGAAAGAAAGTGTAGTATGATCGTTTGTTTGAGAGCTAATCCATTCGAAAGTTCTATCGGGCTTAAAAACACCTTTTACATTGTTGCAGTGAAGGATTAACCTCATACGTTAAACAAAAATATGAAATGCGAAAAACTTTACATTGACATTGCAAACAAGTATGTACATTGTTTTACATAACTTTATATCATAACAACATCAATGTATGACTTTTTAAAGTAATTTTTTTCATCATTTAAATTCTTAACTATTCCTTAAAAACTGTCATTCTGTTGTCATCAAATTGTTTGTTTCTTCAACACAACCATGAATAACAATTTTTGTCTCCCAACTATTCACTTTTTGTGAATATAAAAGTTTTTTCATCCGTTTCCAATACCTATAATATTGATATTATATCCTTTAGGGCCATTATTACAACTTGAAGTTAGCTAAAGTTAAGATTAAATGGACAGATAATAATGTGTTATCTGTCAAAAAGCGTCTGTTAACTGTCGGATAACAGCTAACGCCAAGTTTTTGAACTAAAAAAACAAATCTTTGCTCCATTTAGCATAATCCATATTGATTATGATCGAAAAAGTTTTTCTTTTCTTTTTTTTTTTAATTTATACACTACATAACGAACAATTGTTAGTTGTGTCCTTTTTGATGATGTTTTATTTGCACAAGTTACCGAATTACTTTAAGTTATGTCACTTTAGCTGAATTTTTTCAAGTTTTGACAATTTTGTCAAATTCTAAACTGGCACAAGTCTTATTAATAAAAACTTTAACAAAGTTTTTTTTTATCCAAAGTGTCACAATTCGAATTAAAACTATTTAGAAGGGAAATACCATAATATTTTCTGACACAACTAAAAAAAGTCACTTTTATGAATTGCAACTTTATACCAATTGAAGCATAAAGAAAGACATAACTCTTTTTTAGCAACAGCTAATAACAACAATATACTCCGATAGTGTTTAGAGATGAAAAGTGTTTTGTGCAACCCTTATGAGTAGCAATGTTGAATTAAGAATGTCTGCCTGCCTGGCTTTCGAAGACTCCAGATGTGATGGGGTCTAGTTCGGAATTTATTACTTTTGCATTTAAGCCAGAACGGTATACAATCAAAAGAAAAATCATTCCATCCGTACTCAAATCAATCCGAAGCGGTATCAAGAGTACGATGAGCGAGCGCGGATTTTCTTGAATCAAGTACAGAAAGATTGATTCAAGTACGCATTTTCTAAATACTTAACTTATCCATATTCAATCCCAAATTCGTACTTGAAATAATCCGAAAACAAGATTGATTTAAGTAAAACTTAGATTGGATCAATCTCAAAATGCGCTGATTCAAGTATAAGGTTGATTCAATCCCTTATTCGTACTGCAAATAAACCAAATGTGAAATTAGACGGAGAATTTCATTATGATTGATTTGCCTACCCGTTTTACCTCTTTCAAATCCCCGATTTGGTTTTTACTTTAAAAACTTAATGTATACAACTCAAAATACTAATATGCCAACGGAGTAAGGGTCTTGAAACGAAAGGGCCCATATCATATTAGCTAGGGAACAATTAGCTTTTCTATACTATTGTGAAGGAGATATAAGATTCGGCCCTGCCGAACATAGTATTCTTACTTGTGTGTGTGTTTCTTTTCTTTTTGTTTTGTTTTGTCTTCGTCTAGATAATAAAACATTTTCTGCGAAACATTTAATTTTGCGGTAAAAGGGGGAACCGAAAGGAAAAGCTTTCCTTGTGTCATGTACAAGCTAATTTTGTAAGATTGTTATTCAGAGAAAGGAAAAGAGAGAGAGAAAGTTCCAAAAAAGGCTTTATCTTTAAGCCCAATATAGGGTGGTCCAACCAAAACTTACGATGTTTATTGTAAATAAAAGAAAAAGTTTTTAGAGAATTATTTAAATATTTTTACTTTTATAGAAGGATTTATAACAATTAATTGTGAAACAAAATATCGTCCAAATGCTCGCCAAGGCTTCGGTGGCATACCTCTATCCGATGGTCCATATTTTCAATGACTCATAATTGAGATTCAATGTCGTTAATGTGCCGAATTATCTCATTATTTAGCTCTTGAATTGTTCTTGGCTTATTGCCGTACACTTTTTCTTTTTAATATTGCCAACGAAAGTAGTCCAACCAACGGAGTCAAATAACGTGATCGTGGCGGCCAAATAACATCGCCACGACGTGAGAAAACGCGGTCATTGAATTTCTCGCGCAAAAGAGCCATTGTTTCGTTAGCTGTGGGGCAAGTGGCACCATCCTGTTGGAACCACATATCGTCCAGGTCCATATCATAAATTTCTGGCCAGAAGTCCGTTATCATCTCGCGATAGCGAACACCATTCAGGGATACTGCTTGGCTGACCTCATTTTCGAAGAATTACGGCCTGATGGCGCCGCCAGCCTTTCAACCGCATCAAAAAGATGTTTTCACATTTCCTACAGACTCGGTTTGCTGAAATTTGCACACAATTGTCCCGATTAGGGACATATTTGGTCAATTATGCTGACCAAAAAAAATAACGAAATGCATTTTAATTTGAACGCCTATTTTCGTAAAAGGCTTCAACAATCTTAACGCACTGCTCCATTGCGTACCTCACCATGGTTAAATTGCAAACCCTAAAACAAGGAAATTAAGTTGGGCAAAAAACTTGACGTTAAGGGGTGAATCACAATTAACATCGTGAATTATGGTTGGACCACCCTTTGGAACTGACGAAAGGGTTAACTAACAAGACTTCCGATATTTTTAATAACCCATACAACTTTTACTGATTCGAAGTATTGTGTTGAAAATAAACACGAATTAAGTAATTAATTGTAGTAAAATCGTTCGGATAAATCTAAGAACGTAAAAAGGCTGGTCAATAAAAAAAAAAAAAAAACGTTTGTAAAGCCTAGAGTAGACGGAATGTGAAAAGCCACATGCGCATGTGCTTCTGACATAATTTTGATGGTCATTGTGAGTTGTCTGATGACGTCGAAGCCACATGCGCATATGGATTTTCACATTCCGTATACTCTTAGCTTAATTGTTTTATCAAAGAAATACGACAAATATTTGTTAAAGTTAAATTAACATTTTTCTGAAATATTTTTGTTGGAGTCTTAATTCAGAAAATGTTTATTTAATCCCTATACAAAATTTTAAGGATAATGGAAACTTTAAAAACTAAAACAAAATAACGAGCATAATTTTCATCCCAATAGCGAAAATGATGTAACCAACAACATTTTAGATTTTTGTTTTTTGATGAAAATCGATAATTTTGGATTATTTGCATCATCTCTAAAAATCTCTTATCTCTGGGAAGTACCGTTACGAAATAAGAGCAAAAGCCATTTCAAACGTTGCCCTAGACTGGAAGCAAAGATATTTAAAAAAAACTTTCTCCTGTAAAATTTAATTTTTGTTGGTTACATAATTTTTGCTTTAAGGGCGATTAGTTTCTTTAACCTCAAAAAATATCTGATTGGATTAGGATCATTTCTAGACTCCCGGGTCAACTGGTAGGGCTATACATCGGTTTGGACTGATAGGGATACAATTTTTTATATTTCAGATCCCTATAGAATATTACTAGGGTCCTTTTTATTACCTAGAATGTTACTTTTGTTGGAAAACAAAGTTAACACTAAAATTTTCCAATGTCTGTAGTTCAATTAAATATAGATTATTTTTTTGTGCCCACGCTAAAAATATGACTTTTTGTAAATAAATATTGACTGCCTGTTTTTAGAAAACGTAAGCATGTGAGTGAGTGAGATATTCCTCCATGTCACAGAGTACAATTCCGTTCGGAAACGGAATTCATTCCGTATTTTGACGCTACAGAAAATGACGAAAAAAATTTTCGGAAAAAAAACACATTTTTGTTTTCATGAACGGAATGGGAGTTTTCTGTATCTGAAAGGCCAAAAAAACTATCAAAATACACTTTCTATCAATAAACAAATATGTTTTCTTCAATTCCGAACGAAATTATACTCTGTGACATGGCTGATTATATTGAAAACAACAATAAAAAACGAAAATTTGTTTTTGTTTTCAATATAATTTCTCACTCACTCACTTGCTTACATTTTCTAAAAACAGGCAGTGAATTGTAGTGACACAGAATCTCATTAATATTAAAATTTCTAGCTTAAATTTAATAATTTCATTCAAAAATAAATTATTCAGCTTCGAGTTAGTTAAAACGTAAGCGTTGTTTTGGAATTGAACAAAAATTTATTTATTATTTGCATAGTTTTAGGAGTCAACACAAAATTCAATTATTTAGCATATAGGAGAGAGTGAAAGTTAATTAAAATTCCTTTAAATTAAAATTTTAATTACTTTTCTTTTAAATAAAATCGTAAAATCCTTAAATCTAGAGCCACATAACACATCAAACTACTACTGGACACGAAGTCATGCCATTGGTCATCACAAGCAGGATAGTGAAGATGAACGCATTGGTACGCCACTACAACAAAATACTATTGCACCAGCTGCTTTGCATCGTCCCAGTTTGCCAACACCAAAATCGAATGAACCACCAAAACCCGCCGTTACAACCGTACCAGAAATACCTGATCCCAGACTAATTGTTATGCCAGTCTGTCCGGCATTACAGACACCGGAATATAAGGAAGAAATGGAAGCTGCTGCAGCGGCGGCAGCATTAGGACCGGATGGTCATCCAAGGCCATTATCAGCTAGCGGACATCCGCCATGTGCAATGTGTGGTGTTGGCATTGTGTAAGGAAATTATGCATATACAAAAAAATACACAATTTATGCTTTTGCACATACATACATACACTTGTAAAGAATATACATATGTATGCATGCCATGCATGAGTGTGAGTGTGTGTGTGTGTGTTTGAGTAAAGGTTTGGTATTTTTGTTTCCATGTATGTTTTATGTTGAAATTGTTGTTTTTTAAGTCTTTATGTGATTCCTGCCACATCTCTTTTTGTATTTTCTTTGGGTTAAAACTTATTCATACGCACACAAAAAGTATTAAAAATTCCAATGATGATGACATTTTTATATTCTTTTCTGTTGCTGTCTGTGTTAGTTTATGCTCAGCAGTTATTGTTGCCGCTTCTGGTACGTTCGTTGTGCTACTGTTGATTATTGCAACACACAGACGACACAATAACAACTCGCATGACTATTTTGTTGTGTACAACAACAAAGCCACTCAACAAATTATCATTTAAATTGAAATATTCATAATATGTAGTCGTTGTCCTTATTGAGAGTCTGTATTAAAAGGCTCACACACCCACACTCTTATAGACTTTTGCATACCAAAGTGTTTACAATCACACAGACCTGAAGTGTCTACAGTATACGTCCAGTTAGTACACATGTTACAAGAGGTGTATGTATCCTTTGTACTGGTATTGTAGTGTAAACATCGCTTTATAGCCAACACTACAGTGTTTATCTGTGGCTCTGTGTATGTGTATAACAGTGAATTAAAACTGTACAGTGGATGACAGAATTGACTTGATTATTAAATTTTAAAAATTAGTAGCGATTAAACTTTAAAATATTCGCAAAGACTTCGGAGCAGGCGCGGATTCAGGGGGGAGGGAAATAAGGAAATTCCCCCCCCCCTCCCCGTAAATTATAAAAATATGTTATGTTAATTTCGATAAAACGAGAATTCCCAATAATAATATTTTTTTCTTGTAAAAAATTTTTGAAAATCCCAGCAAGGTTTTTTTTGTTTTTTTTTTTATGGAATCTCTAACGAAGTTTTCAATATTTTTTTTTTTATTTTTTTTTTTATTGAATCTCTAACGATTTTCAATAAGTATCCATATCTTAATCGTAATAGTTATTTATTAGATATTTCCAAAGAAACATCTAGTTTACCGTATTCAATTACTTATTATTCTTATTATTATATATCCAAAGACTAAACGTTTGACTTGATAATGCGTGCGGTTGAATTATTAAAAAGCCTTAGTATTTGCAATATTTATGTATGTATGTGTAATATGAACCAAAATTCTATTCGATAATTTTTGAGGAAAGCACGGATTTGTCGGTGAAAAGCCAGATTTCATTATCTTTAAGATATTTTAACATACAACAAACAGTTGTAAGGGAAGAATTTATTGGCTTTGTTGTAAACGCATTTGAAGAGGCGTCAAAAGATATTGATGACGTTGATGTGTCAATTGATGCGAAATCACTATCATCAATAGTTCTTTAAGCTCTGACAAATTTTGGTCTTGATCTAAAAAATTGTGTAGGAGATGGTCAGCAGAAAATGGAGCTGTTCAAAATTTCTGGAAAATCGGCAAATGTGAAACAAACGCCTTGCTATTCCCATAAATCGAACAACTCAATTTCTAAAAGCAATAAAGTGCCATTAATACAAAAAGTTGTATCATTTGTTAAAGAAACGACAAAATCTTTTAGGCGGCATGAAATAGCCCCCCACGAAATAAGTCCCCAAAACGGAAATGAAATAACTCCCCAAAAAAATATATGAGAGGCAACAACAACGTTTTTTGGGGATTTATTTCATTTTTTTGGGGACTTATTTCATTTTTATATTAAGGAGTTATTTCTTATGATATAAGTCCCCAAAAATCTGAAATGAAATAAGTCCCTAAAAATATTTTGGGGACTTTTTTCATTTTCAAATTTATTCCAAAATCGTCAAAAATGCAGATTATGTCGCGTTATAATACGTAAACAAAACTTGTTTAAATGAATGGTCAAGACCACTCATTCATTAAAAATAATACTTACTAGGTAGTTAGTTTGAGAAATAATTTTGCGGTAAGGAATAAAATAAATTAATTTTTTTTTTTTGCTGGATGCAATGAATCCAGGTCTCCCATTCAAAAGAGAGATAAAGCCTTTTTTTTTTTTTTTTCATTTGAATGGGAGACAAATCCATCATGGCCTTAGGACACATAAGTAATATTAGGAAATGGCTTTATCTCTCATTTCAGTTTTGAAGAACTTTTCCATTTTACATTAATTAATAGTTTTCTTATTTTTATAATTAAGAGGTAATGATTTTCCCTTTTACTAAAGTTAAGTATTGAAATCTGGCTTCGCATACTAAAGTTTTTCTGCTTGGCGGCCTGCGGCCGCGCTTAGGGATTTTTTCCTCCAGTAGGACGCGGCAGGTGGCTTCGCTGAATGATTTTTTCTGCGTGCGTCACAAGAATAAAAAAATGTTTTTCAATGATAACTAAGGATTTTTCCTTTTACAGAATGTTTACACCATGCGTAACAATATTCTGAAAAAATATGGCTTTGCCTCTCATTTGGGAAAAAAATATGGCTATATCTCTCACTTCGCAAAATTGAGCAATAAAGCCATCATGGCCTTACCTCCCATGGTAAAAAAGCACCCCCCTATTTTGAATTGATTGGATGTTTTGAATACTTTTTGGGGATTTATTTCATTTCAGGAAATGGGGACTTATTTTCAATGAAAGAACTCCCCAATTTTTGGGAATTTATTTCATTTTGATTTGGGGAGTTATTTCATTTCGTTGGGGTTTCATTTCGTTTTAAAATTGGGGGTTTATTTCATAATTTTGTTGGGGACTTATTTCGTGGGGGACTATTTTATGCCGCCAATTTTTTATATATAATCATCCCAAGCGAAAAACAGTTTTAGCAAAGTAGCCAAACTCTCTTCATTATGCGTCTTTGCAACAAGTGTACAGCATATAGTAGAAGCTTTGGAATAAATATCTGAGTGGAAAGGTAGTATCTCTACCTTTATATTAAGGAACTCACTTAGTACTTTTGAATTTATTTGCGGAATATACATATTAAATGTGATACCTATTGTAACACAGCCACTTAGTATCAT
Organism: Pollenia angustigena; assembly: GCA_930367215.1. NCBI lineage: Eukaryota > Metazoa > Arthropoda > Insecta > Diptera > Polleniidae > Pollenia > Pollenia angustigena. The sequence continues at coordinate 188,633,897 of OV884060.1, read as the reverse complement.
CTTACAAAAGCAAGATATATGTAGATCTTCAAAAAGGATCAAGCCTTATCAAAATTTTAATCATGTCCCTTGAAGAAAAACGATTTTTGAAAAAGTTAAAGTTATTTGCGTTCAGATCGAGGTTCCAATCGAAAAGACAAGATTTGAACGAAATAATCACTTCCAAAATGTTGAAGATTACTAACGAGTTGAAGGTTACATTCCTCTTATTGAATTTATTTTAGAAGATTGGACATAATTAACTTCTACCTAAAAGGGTAATCAAGTCATATGGGCAAATCCTGCGTAACGAACGCTACATTCGCACGTGTTTTCTGATTGATACATAAACTTTTTTTGGCATTTCAAAAGAGATAGCTTCAACTTATATATAGTATTTAGTGACATTAATATGTGCTTACGAATAGCACATATCATAATTTCTTAGCAGGCATTTGTTGCGAAATAATTGATCACAAAGTTGTGTGACGCACGCCACAAAAATTAGAAGCAACTTTAAAAGTTGAAGTTTGTTTTCCTAATTTTTAGCGAATTTCGCATCATAAGGTATACAACGTCTTATTCCTAAAAGAAAGGTGAATATGAGAGAACTCTAAAATCACTTGTTATTAGCTTAAAAATGTTGTAATTTTTTGATAAAAGCCGTGAACCCTTTGTGACGCACGCCTTACAACGCACGCTACAGTTTTTCATTACTATATAATAAACCCAATTTTATTTATTTTAACAAAACAAATTATATATATATAAACTAATTTTGTGATCATTAATGAATGTATGAATGAATATCAATCTTTTTTTTAACGAAATTTATATTGTGAAGAGTCTGCTGGCTGTAAGTAGCTAATTTATGCTCAAAAAGCACCTAAAATAACGTTAAATTCATGTATAACATCAATAGATCAAGGAAGGGTTAGTACTTGGTAAAAATTATTGTATAAATGATCGTCGAGATACATATTTTTAAAGGTGGCATGTCATAACGTCCAGTGTCATAGTGTCCATGGACGTTATGACACTCCAAAAAGTGTCATAGTGTCCATGGACATTATGACACTTTCAAAAGTGTCATAACGTCCATGGACACTATGACACTTTGCAAATGGACATTATGACACTTTTAAAAGTGTCATTAGGTCCATAATTACTAAAGAAGTTAAATACAAAAAAATTATCTGCATACACGCAGAGAAAAACATGTTTCATTATGGTCCCAACCAACAAGGCTATTTTTAAAGAAACTAATTTAACCATAATATGGTTGTCGGTGACAATGATTTGGTTAAATGAAACATAATATGGTAAAAAAAAATTTAAAAATTGTTTTACGGTTTTTTTCTGGGTGTATATATTAAATATATAACGAATACACTTTTGGGCGCAAGGATTTTCTCCTCTATGCTATAACAAATACCGGCTTCGCTTACTAAAGTTTCTCTGCACAGACGGCCTTCGGCCGGGCGCAAGGATTTTCTTCTCTATGGTATAACAAACACCGGCTTCGCTAACTAAAGCTTCTCTGCACAGCCGGCCTTCGGCCGGGCGCAAGGATTTTCTCCTCTATGGTATAGCAAACACCGGCTTCGCTAACTAAAGCTTCTCTGCATAGTCGGCTTTCGTTCGGAAACAAGGCAGATTTTAGAAGCTTTACTTAGCGAAGCCAGTGTTTGTTATACCATGGAGGAGAAAGTCCTTGAGCCCGGCCGAAGGCCGGCTGTGCAGAGAAGCTTTAGTTAGCGAAGCCGGTATTTGTTATACCATAGAGAAGAAAATCCTTGCGCCCGGCCGAAGGCCGGCTATAATCCAAAATTTGTTTACATTCTTGATTGTAAGAAGTTTTGGCATTATATTTAGGGGGTAATTTTGTTGTTCACTTCACCTTGCGTTGAGAAAATTTTCATATAAAATTTTTTGAATTTTCAAAATTTACTTATTTTGATATTTCAAATCAAATTTTACACATTTTAATATTTTTCATTATAAGTTAAGTTGTGGACATTATGACACTTTTCAAAGTGTCATAACGTCCGCGGACGCTATGACATTTCATTAATGGACGTTATGACACTTTTGAAAGTGTCATAATGTCCATGGACACTATGACACTTTCAAAAGTGTCATAACGTCCATGGACACTATGACACTGGACGTTATGACATGCCACCTTTTTAAATATAAAAATTAAATTATACATTTAGTCTTATATTCCACTAAAAAAAAATTAATTTGAAAAATTTTTGGTTTGTGGACTGTTTTTGAGATTCGCCCATTTACCATTTGTTTTAAAACCACAACTAACCGATGAGCTGATTATATTTGATAAACGAGATTAACACTTCTTAACTTGAGCCTGAACTGTTGCATTGACAACAAACATGGAAAATCTAGCAGATAACGTTGTAGATGCTTTAGTAAACTGTGATGAAGATATCTAACCAAATCTAAGAAACATATTTCAAATTGTCGTGTCAATGCTCGTGAGTAAAGCTACGAGCGGGAGTTCATTTCCTACCCTTCGTCGAATAAAAACATGGCTCGGATCAAAAATGACAGAAGATAGACTGTACTATCTCAATTTGCCTCACAAGGAAATCACAACTTACTTTTTTAAAAAGATACATTTATTTTAATTTATATTGAACGGATCTTATATTTTATTTAACCCTATTGTTTGTATAATATACACATATTGTTTTTAATAAACTTTTAAAAACAAATTTTTTACTTTTTCGTATCATACAAAATTTCCCCCCCCGTAAGGCTCGAGCTGGATCCGCGCCTGCCTTGGAGGTTACCGGATTTTTCGATTCGATAGAAATAATTTACGAGTTCAAACAATTTGTACTGTGTAAAATGATTTTCGAATCGAAAAAAATATGCGGTAACCTTCCCGTATACGTTGGGTCAAAAACTTTTTTTCTTATTAAAAATTCTATAAATGTGTTCAGTTTTGTCATTTACTTTATATGTATTTTTTCAACACATACATACAAATGTTTTAATATATATTTATTCACAAATAATGTATCTTTTTGTATGCATACAAAAATGTATGTATGTGTACTTTGTTTATCGGTTGGTGGTAATTTTGTTTATTATTTATTAAGGTTTTAAAATTTAATTGATAAAATTTCATATTTTTCCCAGTTTATATATTTTCTTTATTTATTTATTTAATAATGTTTTTTTTTTTTTTTTTTTTTGTTTTTAATCGTGTTATGTGTAAAACATGCACAACCATGTACAAACATATCAAGCAATTTTCAATACTCATTATAATTAATAAACCGTAAATTAATGGCTGGTGAGAACAGTTTTCAATCATTTCATTTTAATAAAAATAAAAAAAAAAACGAAAATTAACAAAAAACGAATGTTTATGGCAAATTTGATTTTAAAAATTAACCACAAATTAAGAAAATGAATGCGGTTTGATTTGAGGCATATGTGTTGCAAATTGAATGAAATATAAATAAAAGGTTGTTTTGTGGGGAATTATTTTATACATTTACACATATTTTAATAAAACTATTTAAAGCTTTTAATAAAGAAAGTCTGGGAAATTTAATTGGATTTAAACAGTGTTCAAAAAAACTAAAAAAAAAGTTGCAATAACAATGAAAATTAACAAGTTAGTAAATGTCTTATTCATAAAAAATTCAAAAAGATTTGAATTGTAATTAAGGAAACATTTCTATGGGGCGCTAAAGCTCCTATTCTAACCTGACTCATATCTCCAAAACTAAAAGAGACAGGAAAAAATTTAATTATTATCTTTGTGCTTTAGAGAAAATAAGCGGACAGTTGTCTGGTACTTTTTGAAATTCGGCCCTTTTAGGGAGTAAACGAGTAGAGCCTGCATTTTATACTTTTTTGTCCCCCGTCTGTCTTTTAAACCAATTTACGTACAAATAAACATTGTATCACATTCGAAACTTATCTAACAAATTTGGTACTTTTTAGAAATTTCAAAGTTTAAGGGATGAAATTTGTAACTATTGATGGTACTTTTTTTACAAAGTATTTTTCTCCATTCTTCGGCATATATGCATTAAATGGGCTCCCACTACAATATTGAATTTTTTGATACTTCAATGGAGAGAAAAAAGTACGAAAAGTGGAAATACGAAAAATTAAATTTCTTTCTTTAGGTTTTTAGTAGAACCAAACTGGTACTTTTTATACCCACACCACAATAGTGGAGAGAGTATTATGCATTTGTGCTGATGTGTGTAACGCCTTAAAATAGTGGTCCTAGACCCACCTTAAAGTATACAGATCTACTCAGAATCACTTTCTGAGTCGAACTAACGATGTCCGTCCGGCTGGCTAGCAGGCTGACTGGCAGGCAGGCTGTCCATGTAACCTTGTGCGCAAAGTACAGCTCGCAATCTTGGAGATGATTTGATAAAATTTGGGACATAGGTTCTTATTGACACAAGGACCAAGCCTATTGAAAATGGGCCAAATCGTAGGGCCATGAGGGAAGATAGGGGGAAATTTCTTCCTCTCAGAAACTATCAAACCGATTTGAATGAAATTTAAAACTTACATAGAACCATATCTTCATGGACACAAAAGGGATGTATTTTTTAAAAATTAGGACCACGAGGGGATATAGGGCCAATTTCTGCCTCTCAAACCGATTTTAATGAAATTCAAAACATAGATAGATCCATATCTATATGGACACATTAGCTATACAGTTTTTCAAAAAAAGGACCACAAGAGGAGGTAGGGGGCAATTTCTGCCCCTCACAAACTTTTAAACCAATTTTAATGAGTTTTATAAACATAGATAAATCCATATTTATATGGACATATAAGCATGATGTGTTTTTTAATACTGTGGTGTAGGGTATCATATGGTCGGGCTTGACCGACTTGACTTTCTTACTTTTTTAAATATCCATTAATATTTGACCTAGAATCATAAAATTCAACATGCAATATCCTGAGTGATAAGACTCTACGTTGGAACTTTATATATATATATATATATATATATATATATATATTCGTTCCTTTTACTCCTGCAAGGAGCATAGGGTAATTTTTTTAACTGGTACTTTTTTAATTTCCGTTAGTTTTGGACTTAGAAACATAAAATGTAACATGCAAGGTCCTGAGTGAGCGAGAATCTTTAAATTAAACATGCAATATCCTGATTGAATTCGAATTTGTTAGAGGGGCTTTTTGGTACTTTTTTGTTTGTTAACTGGTACTTTTTTAATTTCCGTTAATATTGGACCTAGAAGCATCAAATTAAACATGCGATGTCTTGAGTGATTGAGAATCTGTAAGACGAATTTTTTTTATTGTACTTTGTATTTCTCCAACTGGTACTAACTTAGAATAAGGTTGAGGGCCGCTAAACCTCCTTTTTTAGAAAATATTAATTATCGCTTTAGAAGAGATCTATTAAAGCAATATTTTCCATATTCAAAAGAAAAAGAAAGCCTTTTTAACATGAGTACACTCTTCACCCTCTGTTCCGCCTCCAGTCTATCCCTCCGTTCGACCGTCCCCTGATCGAATGCAAAAGCGAGAAAATATCTAGCAAATTTTAATGAAATTTGAATATATAGATCAGCGTAATTAAAACACACAGGGTTTATATGTTTTTTTAAGCTATGAATATGAAGGGACAGATGGGCAATTTCGATTGTGATGAAATTTAAAACTTATGTAGATCGATCTTCGCACAATAAAACACACAGGCTTTACATTTCTTTGTAGCAGTGATATCCAAGCCCCGAACTAAGAAAGCCCCGAACGCACGCACACAAAGATATTATGGGCTTGTGTACGGTCGCAGAGACTGATGATAGTCTGATGTTTTGAAACGAACAAAGTTGTAATATACATGTGAATTGCCGACCGTGTCTGTGTGAAAAATACGATTATTGACTGGCTCGCGAGTCTATGGAGTGGTTATCACTGCTTTACAGTTAGTCAAAAATTCATTCTGGGCGGGCAACGCCGCAGGAACGGCTAGTAAGTAATAATACATACCTAACTAACTACAAAACATTTTAATGTTATTGCAAATGCTACAGAATATTTAAAAAATAGAGTTATGGGATTATCATTTAAACGGGTATGTAATTGTAGCATTGTTAAAAAAAATATTAGTTGAATTTAAAAAAAAGGTTATATCCTTAAAATATTTTTTTTTTTTAATTTTAAAGTCTTGAAATAAAAAGATTTGATTTTAGGTTTCATTAAAGCTTTCAAATCATTATAGAGCTCCGAAGGTTGTAAATCGTCTTAAAGCTTTGAGGTCCTAAGCTTTTGACTTAAAAAAGTATCAACTGTTTTCTTATTATTTTTTCAATCACTGTACAAAGACGTTTTGCATTAAAGTAAAACCTGCCATGATAGGCTTATCCTCATGGTGGGGTTGATACCAAAAGGATTCAATATGTTTATTAACCGTTCTGCATATGGACAACCATACTCTGGTAACCATGTAAGTAAAAAGTTTCCTAGACCCTGCTTAGGAGCTGCAGCTATTTGACGTCGATTGCAAACTGATTCTTTTGAATAGCATCATCAGACATGATCATACGCAAGAAGATCGAATTTCACTCTAGAAAACGGAGAGCAATTAACCCATAAACTGGCATTTAAATATCTTCTTCTCCGCAAATGAGGTCTACACCACAGCTACAAAATGACGATTTGGTGAGGATGCTTACCACCAATAACCAATTTAGGGCCTATTCAATCCCCTGGGGGCTGCTGATTCCTGTTGTGTTAGAATTTTATCAGCGTTAGAAAAGCTTTACGTGTTGATTGTATCTGTTTACTCTGATAGCTTAAAGCTTAACTTGTCACAACTTAAAAGCAATTGAATAAAAATACAATTTCCTAGAAATTAACTTTTTTTAAAATCTAGTAGAGTAAAAGCACCCACAGGCGCATACCGATTTTCGAGGGAATCGTTTCCGTACAATTTGTCAACAAAATCGTTTTTGCTCGTCATAAAGTATGATAATGTGGCCTAAAAATGAAAATGAGTGACAAGTCTGTCCGACTAGCAAATGTTTATGAAACTTTTCATAAGATGACGGATTCTATGCAATCAGAGTTGCATTTTCTTATAAAGAAACTGAGTAATATGATTTTGCATCTTTTTTGTGAGGTTTTGTGGCATTGAGAACAGATTTTGCAGACATTGTTTTTTTTTTGTTGTATAGAATTCTGTCAGATTTTCGTGCGAATGAATCGTACGGTTTTGTGGTTACATGAGATGCCCGTCTATGGGATTGTTTGTTTTAATGTGTTAAGGGAATTTAGAAAACGTGGGACTTTCGGCCGCCTATGGAAGCTGTCCGGGTGAAAGTGCTGTCCGTTAGTAGAGCTTTCGCTGCATATAATTTCCTTTAAAGAAATACTTCTAGATTTTAAGAAAAAGTTGTAGAATTTAAAACAAAATTTTAGAAGTTGTCTTAAAAAAATTATTTAATTAAATTTTGTAAATTTAGTCGCTTAAAGGATTTCCTTTTAATAGAAATTTGTTACAATTTTGAGAATATAAAAAAAGTTGTTAAAAATATAATTTCGTAGAAATAAACTTTTTATGTATTTAATTTTCCATGAAAGACAACCCAGCCAGCAAAATAGTCTTAGAGATATCTGAGAGAAACGTCGATAAAAAAGTCCGAATCGTATTAGAGTTCTATCAGATTTCTGACCCAAAAACGTATGAAGTGGTTTACACGAATTCTGACAGACATGTCGCGGGAAATTCTGGTTTTTTTGCCGACAGTTCTGATAAATATCTTACAGAAATCGAATGAAAAAGGCTCGGAAAATTTTGATAAGCTAGCCGAAATTCTTAAGGTTTTTTAAATGATAGCTGTAAGAATTCCGTCGGAATACTATTAGACATATCTGCATATAAATTTCCCCGGATATAACCATTCGAAATCGATCAGAAATCGTCCAGACAGTTAGCATATTTAATGCCTGACAGAAATCTAAACGAAGTCTCTTAGAATGAAGTCAGACATTTGCAAGAAATGTCTTATTCAGACAACGTTGGAGTATTTGCTGGCTGGGAACTTTTAGATTTTAAGAAAATGTTATGGATTTAAAAAAAATCCTATATTTATACCCACACCACAATAGTGGAGAGGGTATTATGCATTTGTGCTGATGTGTGTAACGCCTGAAAAAAGTGGTCCTAGACTCGCCTTAAAGTATACAGATCTACTCAGAATCACTTTCTGAGTCGAACTAACGATGTCCGTCCGGCTGGCAGGCAGGCAGGCTGGCTGGCAGGCAGGCTGTCCATGTAACCTTGTGCGCAAAGTACAGGTCGCAATTTTGGAGATAATTTGATCAAATTTGGGTCATAGGTTATTATTGGTACAAGGACCAAGCCTATTGAAAATGGGCCGAATCGTAGGACCAGGAGGGAAGATAGGGGGAAGTTTCTTCCTCTCAGAAACTATCAAACCGATTTTAATGAAATTTAAAACATACATAGAACCATATCTATATGGACACAAAATGTATATATTTTTAATAAAATTGGACCACGAGGGGAGATAGGGGCAATTTCTGCCTCTCAAACCGATTTTAATGAAATTTAAAACATAGATAGATCCATATCTATAGGGACACATTGGCTATACAGTTTTTAAAAAATAGGACCACAAGGGGAGGCAGGGGACAATTTCTGCCTCTTACAAACTTTCAAACCGATTTTCATGAAGTTTATAAACATAGATAAATCCATATTTACATGGACACTAAGCATGATGTGTTTTTGAATACTGTGGTGTAGGGTATCATATGGTCGGGCTTGACCGACTATACTTTCTTACTTGTTTTTATTTAATTAAACGAAAAACCCGAAGTAAGGAGAACATGTAAAGTAAAAGATAATCTTTCAAAAACTAATTTCGATCTACCAAAGGTTAAATACAATTTGGTTTAAAGGCTGATGTTTTACTACTGACTGCCTGCCGTTGTCAATGGCGCTGACTGTTAAACGGCAAACCTCTCTGACGAGATTGTGTGGTTTCAATCGAAGCGTATGGGCAACATGTCCGTGAAAACCTGGGTTAAATTCCCAGCTCAGTCAAGAATTCAAAATTATCAATAAATTATTTTTAAAAAGACCTCAAGTTTAAATAATTAAAAATAATAATAAAATAAAAATAAATATCAATTATCAATAAATTTTAATTCATTTCATGTTGTAAAATTCCTTTCTTCATAAAAATAATTTAATTAAAATTTAATTCAGTAAACTTTAGCCTGAATAAAATATCAAAAATTTGTATTTAAAACCAGAAATAGTTCAATAAATTAACCAAAATACTAATTAATTTTCGGGAGTTAAAAAAATTTTAGTTCTCTTAGAAAAATTTTTTCAAAATAATTTTCGCTGAAGTCAAAATTTAAAATGTATGTTTGTACTTCTTAAAAATCTAAAAATTTTTTTAAATCTTCGGCAAATATTTTATAAGTTTTAACTTATTTTTTACCACAAACACAAATTTTAATTGTTGTTGTTCACTTTGTTTTTTGTATTTTAATTAACAATTTACCTGTCTCTTAAACATTGAAATAATTTAATTAATATTTAACTTTTTTTGTTTTTTTTTTCTCTTCACAAAACCCAAAGTGGTGTCTTTGTACGCATCAAGGATAGAAATTTGCACGTTGAATGCTTCAAGTGTGCCACTTGTGGCACTTCATTGAAAAATCAAGGTTACTACAATTTCAATAATAAATTGTACTGCGACATCCACGCAAAATTGGCTGCTATGCAAAATCCACCCCCTGGCACTGATGGCTACGTTCCCGTACCAATCAAACCGTAAGTACTTGATAACAAACAAATTTTATTAATTTTTCCATCCCCCAACCAGAATAAAACTAATAAATTGAAACATTTAAAAAATATTTAAAAGTATAATTTTACTGGGAAATGTGTTCGTTCGTGTGATATTTGTATTGAAATCAAATTTACTTAAATCCAACCAACAGACATGTTTAATGCCCCGACTACGGTTTACAACTCAACTCAGTTGAGTTGAAATTGAACCAACTGCTTGTGATGAGTTGTAATTTTTTTTTTGTTGAATTTCAAATTAAAAAAAGTGTAAAATGTTCAATATTGATATTTGATTTTTGCATTAAACACGTATGAAAACAGCAATTAATGACTGGCATATTAATTTAAACAAAAAGGATTTATTTCCTATATACATTTTTTTTTTTGTATAAAATTTTTTTAAATGTTGCAATAATAAAAAAAAATGATGAGTGAGCGATTGATTTTAAATGGAATTGATTATTTGATTAATTAGGCTTTGAAGGGTGTCTAAATGAGATGAGGCACTGGAATTTTAATCAATGTTTTTATTCAAGATTGGCAACCGATACCGTTATTCATAAAATGCCGATACCGCTGTAATACCGTTTTAAGCAGTGTTCGAAAATAAACAATAAATATCGCTACTTAGTGTTCGGTTCGGTAGATTTGTGGAAAACACAAACGGTAATAGTGTTTGTTTAGTAAATCATTAAAAAAATAACGTTTTCCTGTTTGTCATCTTCGAGCACAAAAATAATACTGTTCTTATCCAACTCAACAAATAGTTGAGAACATTTTATTCCCTTCGGCTTAAAAAAAAACCACAAACTTCATTGTGTTCGGTTCAGCTCATTAGTGTTCGTTCGTTTCAGTTGTGCTTTTGGCTGGTAAAAAAAAACCAAAAATTTTTTACAAAAATAAAATACATACACACCAGCTGTTCGTGCTGCGGTCTTTGCTTAAATTTTATGTTTGTTCATTTCTTTATCAGTATAAAAAAGAAACATTATAGAACATTAAAATATAATGTTTGTCTACAGGAACACTTAAATTGTTCTGTTTTTTAACGAAGAACAGAACACTATATAATGTTCGGCTCTTTCTTGAAAATAGTTACGAATGATATTAAGGGTTGGTTGTGTTCGTCTACACAAACGCTAACAAAAAAGATATTATTCCTGGGTGTGTGAGCCAAACGCTAAATAATTTGTTGCTTATTTTCGAACACTGGTTTAAAGTTGAATATTGGTAATGAATTAATACCGGTATAAATACCGAAAATCGTTGCGGTATCTTGGCTCCACCGGTAGGGGATTATCCACGTAGACACGGTCTTTGACGGAGCTCCACAAAAAAAGTCTAATTGACGTCGCCAAAATGTGAAGTTACGCGCTCTGGAGACTTCCCTTGCAATAAAGCATAAATCGGTCGTGATGTGTGGCTCGTGGCACCGTCTTGTTGAAACCACATATCGTCCAGTTCATAATCTTCAATTGCAGGCCAAAAACAGTGGGTAAGCAACGGCCATAGCCCTCTGAAGTGACAGTAACGGTTCTTTTTTGAAAAAATACGGAAAAAATGGCACCTTCAGACTATAATGTGCAAAAAACAGTCACTTTTTCCAGATGCATTGGCTTTTTCACACTTACTTCTGCGTTCTCCGAGCCCTATATGCGACAATGCTTGTTAACATCACTACCGAGTGGGAAATGATCTGCATCGCTAAAGAAAATTTTGTTCAAAAAGTCAACTTTAAAGGCCTATTGCTCTAGCACCCAACAAAGATATCTAAAAGGTTCTGAATGGTCAGTCGGCTTTAATTGGATGGAGGTGCAAATTTAAATGCAAAATACACCATAATGAGCCGTAATATGGCCTGATTGCAAAGAACGCCGTGGAATGGACAAATTCAGATGATCTGCCACACTTTCACTAACATAAGCGATATTTTCGGTAGAGCACACATTGCGATGATGCACTAGCCTGACCATATCTGTAATGCTTCCAGTCTCTTTGAATTTCTTTATAATCTTGCCAATTCCTTGTATAGTAGGTCGATAATAATGACGACCATAATCACCCTGCAATGCTCGAAAACTGGCCACGTTTGAACCACCACTTTCGTAGAAAGTTTTAACAATGGCAAACCTTTCACTAAATAAATGCAACTTAAGATGACAGACCGGCGGTTTTGAAACCACTAAATGGAGAACCCTGAATTATTTGTATGGGAGCACCCCCTAAGGGATGCAGATATATGGCAAGTATGTTTTGAGAAAATGCTAAGAACGAAAAACTAATGGAGGTCCGCTATACATTTTATTTCCCTTGGGGCGACTCCTTGACAGTTATCGGGCTTGTTCTTCAATATATTTCTAGACTGTCTTGAACATTTTGTATGGGAGCGCCCTTAAGGAATGGAGGTAGCGGGTAGGTATGTTAGAAACAAAAAATAAAATTAGGTTCGTCATACATTTGACCTGTCTAGGGGCATCCATACAAAAATCTGGCCTCTGCAGCGCCTGGGATGCCCCTAGATGGGTCAGTATATGACCAGCCCTAATTTTTTTTATCTCAATAATTTATTTATGATATTCATGCCCGCTATCTCCATTCCTCAAGGGTCTCCCATACAAAATGTTCAGTACAGACTGGAAATATATTGCTGAAAAAGTCCCATAACTGCCCAGGAGCCGCCCCTAGGTGGATATAATGTATGACCGACCGCAACTAGTTTTCTGCCCTTAACATTTTATCGAGACTTACTTTCCCTTTATCACCACTTCTAAGGGGGGCTCCCATACAATTATTGCGTTTTATGAAATTCTTAAATTTTCTTTTGTGAGTAAAATCAAAAGCTGTAAAAAGATTTTAATCATTTATGGCTTGTTTTGTTTGCAGCTTCGTTTTTATATCTCCGGAGAAAAAAAAGAAGCATAGCTGCATTTTCCAATTTTTTATAAATTTTAAACAAACAAATGTTAATGTTGCAAAAAAAATTTTAAGTTTAACTTTACTTAAAGGTTATTTTATTGCGGAATTTCGGTTTTTTAGTAATTTCAATAAACTATACCGTTTTAAGTTACGTGAATATATGTTGGGAACCTCATAAATTTTCGAAATAACAGTATGTCTCGAAAACAAGAGCTAACCTTAAACCACCATTGGATTCAGGGTACCCGAATTTGGTTAAAATGCCAGGTGCCCCCCGGCTTGTCAAAAAAAAAAAAAAATGTTAATTCTAGCACAGTTATATAATTTCATTGTACCACAGTGTTTCAGCTGACTCCGCCTGCTTTCGAGATATATCTCCTCAACTCATTAACATTCTCTGGCGCCTTTTAACTTTCACTTTGAAGCAATTACCGTATATCCCTTGCCCGGTGATACTTATGGTGTTTTCTTTTCTGACAATAACACTGCTTTACAAATTTTTAATTTGGAAAAGTACCAAGAACGCCACATGCCTAGATAAGTTGATTTGGACCTCCTGAAAAAGAAAAACGCTGAAATTTTTTTTTTTCTTAAGTACCGTTTTTTAGATCACGGTACTTTTGTGTTTTTCGGCGTATGGTCCCACTCAAACCCTTGTGAAGCCCAACCCAAAAATCCGATCCGAAATTTCCGTTTTTTTTTAATCCATCAGTTTTAACGTATTTAAAATAAACAGAATTTTATATGAGATGAAAATATTGTAGTTCCACAAAATCCTTAATAAAAACTTTATTTTTCACCCGATTTTTTTCAAATTACGCTTAAAATGTTGGTAATTTATTTATTATCAGCATATCGACGGAAAGGGCATTGAATTACCTTTCCAACAATGTGCCACTTGTTTCGATCGGATTTTTCGGTTGGGCTCCACAAGGGTTTGAGTGGGACCATACACCGAAAAACACAAAAGTACCTTTATCTAAAAACGGTACTTAGGAAAAAAAAAATTACAGCGTATTTCGTGTTCAGGAGGTCCCAATTAACTTATCTAGGCATGTGGCGTTCTTGGTATTTTTTTCGGTGTAAACCAGTGTAATGTTTCGGGGGGTGCTTTAATACCATGGAAGATAAGGCCATTATGGCTTTATCTCTCATTCAATAGGGAGATAAAGCCTTTTTTGTTTTTTTTTTTCATTTGAATGGGAGATAAAGCCTTAGCTCACATTAGCAATACTAGAAAATGACTTTATCTCTCATTTCAGTTCCGGAGACACTAAAGTGAAGTATTGAAATCTGGCTTCGCATACTAAAGTTTTTCTGCGTGACGGCCTGCGACCGTGCTTAGGGGTTTTTTCCTCCAGTACGACGCGGCAGGTGGCTTCGCTGAATAAAGTTTTCCTGCGTGCGTCACAAGAATAAAAAAATGAAACAAGGATTTTCCCTTTTACAGAATGTTTACACCATGCATAACAATTTTCTGAAAACATATGTATTTATCTCTCATTTGCGAAAAAAAAAATGGCTATATCTCTCATTTCGCAAAATTTTAAATATGACCTTACCTCTCAATGATTGGCAATAAGGCCATTATGGCTTTATCTCCCATTCAATTGAGCAATAATGCCATCATGGCCTTCTCTTCCATGGTCTTAAAGCAAAGTGTGATAGTGTGAATGCAATGTGTCACGAAAATGACAAGTATTAAGAAAAAACTTTGACATCCCATACGACTTCATCGTTTTTTGAAAATTTTCTAAACAATAATACTTTTCATTGGATCAGGGTTGCATTTTATTTCATGTGTAAGTGTTTATACTTTGTGTGATGGTGTGAACACAAACTGTCATATTACATTAGATTTTTTGACAGTCGCAACGAAACTGATTAGATTTCTATCTCACAAAGTATTATGGAAAACGTAAGACTTGTGAGATAGTGTAATCTAGGCTTTATTAGTACAAACTGCATTCAATATTTAACACACTAAATACACATTAGTGTTGAGTGTAAAACGAAGCTATTATTTTGTTCCATTGTAATTTAAAAAAATTGTATCACTTTGTAAGGATGCGTGTTACCTGATAAATATATTGCACAATTATAATGCATTATTATTTTTTAGAAAAGAAAACACCATTAGTCATAGACCAGATTAATTTACTCTTTTGGGTAACTCAAAAATAAATCGGGTTGGTTACTCCTAAGTGTGTGACGTTTAAAAACTTTTCACATTTGGGAAAAGCCATACTTAATCGCCAAAAATCCAACCGAAACTTTTAATGTAGAGGAATTTTTTCTCCAACTACATGACTTATTTGTGCTCTAAAACATTTTGTTAAATATATTTTTCAGCAAATAATTTTCAAAATTAATTTCAACATTTAAAAAATTCCTGCGCTCCATCTAATAGAATCATCTAATTTTGTTTTTATAATAAAGTAATCAAACTAAAAGCAGAAAAATAGACCAGCAAAAATGTTGTAATCAAAATGGCATATCCATCATTAATTAAATGTGCAATTTAGAAATTGTTTCTCCCAAAATTACCATATAAAAGCCAATAAAAATAAAACCATCAACCTACAAAATACATACATATTGTAAATATCTGCCCATAAATATTTAAAACATTTTGGCAAAATTATTGTTAAATGTTTGTTCTGGTGAATACTATTAAAATATTGAAAAAAGCCAATGAAGCAAAACATTATAAATTCATAAAACACTGTCAATAGGAATAAAGTTTCAATATCTAGATACATCTGTACATAAGTATGTATGTGTACGAAAAAATAACATCAATAATTTTTATTTTAATAAAATAAATTGTAAACTGAAAATGACAACCAACAGAACCCACTTTTTTTGGTGAGCAGGGTTAGAAGGTATGGCAATCTATGTCTGATAAATTTATACAAAATCAATAAAATGATTTATTTTATATAAAAAGAAATAGTAAATAATGGACGTAATCTGTTAATGTTTTATAATACAAGGTGGCGCAAAAGACATCACCCTATCGGAAGATGCGGCAATTTTTGCAAATGGCTGTAAATGTCAGTTCTGCTTTGATATTTGTGAAGTAAATATATATGGAATGAAGCGCTATTCTCCTTGGAAACGCGGAAAAATTGTTTCCACGGGGAAGGAAACAACTTTACATCGAAAATTGTAGGCATCATCGCTTCTGGGGCACCGAAAATCCGCGTATAACACGAAGAGCATTATACCCGATAAAAAATACTGTACGATGTGGTGTTTACGCTAAAGGCGTCATCGAAAACGCCGCAACCCAAACGATTACTGTAAATGGCGGGCCCCACAAAGTCATGCTCAACGACTTTCTTTTACCTCCACTTGACGAATTGGGAAGGAAGAACATCACATCTAGTTTCAAGAGGACGGATCAAAGGCACATGCTGCACGACCTGCAACCGAAATTTTTAAAGCTGAATTTCAACGTTACTTAAGTTCTCGTTTTGGTAATTTGCACTAGACGGCAAGATTGCCCGATTTTACCGTTCATTCAAGAATTCTTTTTGTAGGGTTTCTTGAAGTCACGAGTCCATGTCAACAAGCCTCATACTCGTACAGCTAAATCTTAATAAGAGCGCAAGGTGGAACGTTTTCCTCCGCTTAGATCTTGCGCTGAAAAGCCAAATCTACATTAAATCTTCAACGTTGAGTAACGAACAGTAGCGTTAGCTTTCTTATTAAATAAAACCAACACAATAGTAATAAATAATGAGGTAAAACCGCTAGACTTATCTAAAAACAGCTTAATTGCTATTATTTATTAACAATAGTGGCCAACTTCATTATTAATTTTTTTTTTTTGATTTTGCTTAAACACTAAAAAATTTTTGGCTAACTATCTAGAGTTATATTGCCAGGGTATCACACGGTTTGTTGGAGCCTCATCCACAAGTCCTCGATCGACCTAGACCTTCGTATAGGAAGGCGAAGAGCTTCCAGAATAAGCTCCAGAGTATATCTTGTCTCCACAGTAAAACGTCTGAGTTATTTCCTTGGTACTCCACCAGTAAAACGTCTGAGTTATATTGGTTCTCCCCCAGTCACATGAGTTATTAATGGTTCTCCACCAGACAAAACCTCAAATTGAGGTTAAAAACGATTGCATATAGTTAATGCAGATACCGCAAAAACTGTAACTCGGTACAGTTATACGACGCCGAAACACTAACCAATGCGGGGTGACAACGCAAAACGCAACAAAAGCAGACAAACAAAAACGACCTGTTTGCCCTTAAGAAATAATGACAAAAAGCGCGAGCTGCTTCTCCACTCAGAGCAGTTTTACGAGTGTGGGAACTTCATTATTAAACGGACTATCAAAATCGGATTTTCCAATTGTAAAGCGTTGCCACCACGTTAGTTCGGTGTGCTACATACTTGTGTGGGCATGAGAACTTTTGACAGCTAGAAAAAGCTTTTATTTAGGTGTGGCTGTTAAAGGCTACAAAGAGAATATCCGTCAGGAATACGGGAACCTATCGTCGGAAGGTCTGGCAAAGTGTTTGAAAATGTTATAATTCTAACGGCGGCCACTTGGCCGATATAATTTTTTCTACTTAGACCGCATTTAGATCTATGCAATTAACGCCGAGTTTTTTTTCTATTTTCTTTTAAAGTAGTTTCTAGGAAACTCTTTTCACATTAACATTTACATTTTTTTCAAGCATTTTTTCAACCACGTTTTCTTCCCTACACCTCTTGCTAACAAAAAGTTGCATGCGAAAGTTGCGGCGTTAATTGAATAATGTAAATATGGTCTTAATGTAAAAAAAAATTTGACATCAAATAAACACAATCCAAAAGCAAAACTAAAGTTTTTCATTAATTAAAAAAAGTACAGTTAAGGAACATCGAGTGATAACTTTTGAGCCGCCTTGCATATATTTTAAAAAATTTTAATGCTGATATTAGTGTGTATTTGTGATTAAAGAGAGTTTACCTAACATACATATACATAAATTCTCCAAATGCTAGCAGCGTCGAGTCAGCATTTTTTAAACTATTGATCATATTCAAATCTTTTTTGACTCCCCTCACAGAAAAAAATAATTTTCATATTTGAATACGAAAATCGCATATTTGATAAAAAAAATTTTTGAATTTTCTGTGATGACGATTTTTGCATTATTGATAAAAAAGTTTGTAGGTATAGTTATTGAATTTTTAGTCAACAACCAAGTTTATTGAATCAATAAAAAAAGTTGTTGCCTAAAATAATTTTTTTCAACAAAATGTTTGCGTGATTTGTTAAAATAAATTGTTGGAAATTTATTATTGTTATTATGGGGGAATAAGCTAGTTCCTATGTATGTGCATTTCGCTGGTTGCTTAAGCGAGATCATCAGGAAACCTTTTTCTAAAGACTTTGGCAAAACTAAAGATATTTAACCAAATAAAACTGATAAGCGAATGAGAATTATGACGTATTATAAAATGGACAAGAGTTGTAAAAATACTGTTTTAACGTTGATTTAAATATTTGTTTTATTGAATATCAAGAAATATTTAAATATTTCATTATTAAATATGTTTTATTGAGTGCTATTTTGCAAAGTGTATATTTGATAAATTTTTTCATTGAATCAAACAAAAAGTTTGTTGAACAAAAATTATATTTTTAACAAACTGTGTTGTTAAAAATTTTCTTGAGATATTTTTTTCTGTGCTGTGCGAATAAAATTATCATTTATAAGTTCTTTTTAGAGTCGAAAATGACTGTTCATACAGGAGGAAATGGTACCTCACCTACGACTCTTCTGAAAGAGACTTTTATCACTCGCGCTTCCGATCCATTGCAACTCATTTTTGCGACATTTTGTGCTAGGGCTTATAACCAATTTAGAATCTTTTTGGAGTAATTTTTCAGCCACCCACCACTCATTTGAAGACTGTTTTACGACTTGCGTTTCTGGTTAATTACGACTCATTTCCGAGACAGTTAGTGTTACTACTTTGACATTACTTTTTTATTTAAGTTTTATGTAAAAGCATAAATTAAATTAAATTTTATATCAGTTTTATTCCTAATAGCATGAGCTGACTGAAATCAATAAACATGAATTAACGAAACTCACTTGATTCGAAATCTGTAAAAACATGGTCCAGTTATAAACAGAAACCATACCAAAAGAAAAATAATGCTTAAAACAGTCACATTTCGATTATCTTCATGATCAATTTATGATTGCGCACATTCTTTACATTCTTTACATTTTTATTTTTTTTTTTGTTTTTTAAGGAAGTCACTTTCTAAGCATTAATTTTCGAGTCTTGTTTAAAGCGTAGAACAGATTAATCAGTTTTTGATCATCTGAGATAGTCTTAAAAGACTCGGGTCCGTTTTCACGACTTACCGATAGCTAAAAGTACACTTTAAATGGCCTTATAAAAAGTGTTCCATTATTAAAACTTTACTTTAACCTAAAATGGGCGGTAAAGTAAATTAAGGTTTATCATACCTGGTAGGTTAAAGTAAAGTTGTAATAATGGACCACTTTTTATACGGCCCATAAAATCCTACCTTAAGCTATCGGTAAGTTGTATAAACGGGCCTCAGTATGGTAATTTGATCTTCCACATGCTGACTGGGTATATATATATACATATGTATATTAGGCCGGGTCGATTTTTTTTTTTTAATCGTATAGCAAAAACCTAATCTACATAAAATTCTCCGAAGAAACCATGGGTCTAAAATAAAATCCTAGTCCGCGCCTTTTGACTTGAAAATTTATATGCTCGCCTTTGCAAAAACAAAAAAAAATTTTTTTAAAAAATAGCTTTTTCCAAAAAGAAATCGAATTTTTTAAATAAAATTGTTTAGTAAGGTAGTTCTTTTGCACTGTATATTTTTTTACACTCAAAATTTTTTTTACATTAAAAAAAATTTTCACCCAAGTAAAAAAGTTTTCAAGTCGAGAGGCGCGGATTAGGATTTTATTTTAGACCCATGGTTTCTTGGGAGAATTTTCTTAGAATTTTATGTAGATTACGTTTTTGCTATACGATTTCTAATTTGTTTTTCATCCATACAAATCAACCAGCCCTAATGTGTATCTATAGGGTGACCGTTAAAATCAAAAGTTGGATTTGTTTAGGTCTCACTGGACAATTTGGTGGGTATTGATAAAAAAACAACTCAACAAAATTTTTAGGACGATCGACGAAGGCTAAGCCGTCCCTCAAGCCCGCCAAAGTTTGAGAAAAATCGTAAAGTCCGACTTGTATGACTTATATTTAGGAAAATATAATTTTGACATAAAAATCGTTTTCTAAGAAGTTGTTGTCAGTAAAGTTTCCAACAACTTTTGCCTTAACAAGTTTTCTGTAAAACTCATATTGAACAAAACCTAATTAAAATAAAAAGTAAACAGCAGCATTGATTCGAATTTTTTCTTTAGAACTGTTTTTTCTTCAGCTTTAATATTTGTGTTTGTGTGCGTTTGCTTAAAAAAAAAATAGTCAAACGCATATCATTTGTTTCTAACGTATCGCACTTGATAAAGTTGGTGCAATTGTACTTTTTTGTTGCAATTGAAATCCAAAAAGTACGGTGGTACCCCTGTGACTCATTTGGTACTATTTCCAAAATTTTCAAACCTAAATATTTATAATTGATATAAAATGACAACTCGTATTTACTGTCCACAGAATATAAACGAATTTCAGTGTTTGGTGCAAATGGTTTTGCCAAAGTGCGCTATTGTGAATAGATTTTTGCACTTGATCATTGGACGATTGCATATGCCACATTCTAAATCAAGTATCAGCGGCAGCATATAAGCCTTAATGCCAAAATATTATAAAAACAAAGGAACGAAATAGACCATATGTACCAATGGTTTCAAGTGTAACCGAAACAAGTCTTTTTCTTTTATAAAAAAAATCATTTATTACTATTGGGGTCGAAAAAGTTAGATTTTAGAAGTTCGTAAGTACGATATTGGTTTTCTCATTTATCATCCCTGTAACATACCTGCACGCTTTCTTTATTCTTTAAGGGGGCTCTCATATAAAACTGTCAACACAGACTATAAATATATTGAAGAAAAAGCCACAGAACTGCCAAGGAATCGCCCCAAGGGGGATTAAATATATGACGGACCTTCATTAGTTTTTTGTGCTTAACATTTTCTTAAAACATACTTGCCTTATATCTCTACCCTTTAGGGGGGCTCCCATACAAATATGCCGGTTTAATATAATTCTTAAATTTGGCTACTGCATCGCCAAGTTGGCTCAAATGTATGACCAACCTCACATAATTTGTTTTATCCCCATTGCCAAAAAAAATTTCTATCTATCTTCTATATATATAAAAATTAAAAATGTGTGTATGTTTGTTTGTTGGCTTATAGACTCCTAAACTACTGAACCGATTTTATTGAAATTTTTACAGTAACATCAAAATAAAATAGACTACTTTTTTCAATAGGGGCAGGGGAATTTGTATCCCCAATTGGATGCCAATATTAAATATCGCATATCTTAAGAGCCGCTGCACTCATTTTATTGAACTGTGGTAGTAGGATCTTCTGAGCCCCAAAATTGAAATAAAATAGCAGCGGGGGAAACGGTAACCCCCATAGGACGCCAATGTTTAATATCGCATATCTTATAGTAAGAATGTTCAAACTTTGGAATGTTCAAACTTTGTA
The DNA here is from genome assembly GCA_930367215.1 of Pollenia angustigena. NCBI lineage: Eukaryota > Metazoa > Arthropoda > Insecta > Diptera > Polleniidae > Pollenia > Pollenia angustigena. The sequence goes on along the minus strand of OV884060.1, from coordinate 188,612,432 downwards.
GAAGTCACTCTTATGGTATACTACACTTTTGAAAATAAAAATAAAGAGGGTAGGCGCAGGGGGGAAATACCTCCCATAGGATGCATATATTAAATATAGCTCAAATGAAGAATTATTAAAGGGAGAGTCTTCAAACGTGGTTAAAGCTAATATTACAGCAAAATTTAAATTTCGATTAAAAATGGTCGTGGTAGCCAGAGGAGGAGCAGTACCCCTTATAGATAGAAATATTAATAAGAACCGCTGCACGCATTTTGTTGAACTTTTCGTAGTATTATCTTCTGTGCCCCAAAATTTAAATAAAATAGCAGTGGGGAAATGTTACCCTCCATAGGACGCCAATGCTTAGTATCGCATATCTTAAGAACTGTTATAGTAGGAATGTTCAAACTTTGTAGAAGTCACTCTTATGGTATACTACACTTTTGAAAATAAAAATAAAGCGGGTAGGCGATGGGGGAAATTACCTCCCATAGGATGCATATATTAAATATCTCTCAACGGATGAAGTGATTAAAGCAGTGTAGCGAAGCGCACCGGGTTATGCTAGTTCTATATATTTTTTACATATCCAGTATGCTACTGGGAATAATTTAGCTAATAACCCATTTTTTCAGTGAATTCTTTGTTTCCATTTCATATTGTCAAAAAAATTGTGTTTTTTAACACCTACAGAACTCACAAAATTCTTTGCTTTAAAACGAACAATCTTACTACCGACTGGCTTACCGGGGAAAGCACTTCTTCTGAATTTTAAACACGAATACGAATTAATGGTAAACAGGCGTGGGATATGCTTTTTACACTGTGCCAGATAGAGAACACGTTGCCAGTGTTGCCAACTCTTCACGACTAAAAGTAACAAATTACCTATAAGCGAAAATTACTTAATAAAGTTGTTTTACAAAAACTTATCTACAAGGAAACCGTAAATAGGCAATTATATGTTTTTCCTTGTACGACCAATGGAAGCAAAAACAATTTATTTAATCCCTTAAGAGTTTTCTATGAATTTTCGCTTTTGTTAGTGCATATTTTACCCTTTTTAGCAGTTATTTGCATTTTTCATTTAAAGTGTACATTCCACATTTTTTTTAAATATTTTGATACTTGGTAATTTTTTTTGTTGTAAATACTCCTCTGGTGCGAGGTTAATACATAAGGTTCTAAAATCGCTTAGAAAATAAACATTTACCGATCGCTTATCAAATTTTGAATCCGTATTCTACTACCTACACAATATTTTTTGCTTTTATCTAATAAGATTTTTTCATTCTACATCATTTGTTAACATGTCGTAATACATTGTATTACCATGTAAACTGGCCTTTAATGGCTTAATTGGCAACACTACACATTGCTGCCATCCGAACTACTGGAATGTAGAAGAAACAAATTTGCATACAGACTCAGCGTTACATTGATGTGGTCAATATGGCTGCCAATATGTCATGACTCATGAAATTGTTTGTGAAATATTTCGTTTTTTTTTTGGGTTTTTTTTTTTTTTTTGTTTTATTTTGAAATGACATTTTCAGCCAACACACTCAGCAAAAGTAATAAATTTGTAATAAAAATGACAAATAAAATTATTGAAATAAAATGAAAAATAATATTTAAAAAAAAGAAGAATTAAAAATAAATTTAGAGTTTTGTACATAAAATATTTTAATAAAGAAATCTTTTAATGTTTGAAATTAAATTTTTTAATATGGAAATCTTTAAATGTTTCAAATTTTTTATTAAATCAAATTTTGTTTTAGCAAAAAAAAAAAAAAAAACATTATTCCTAATCCCTTATGAAAAACTTAAAAATTATGCAAATTAAATACAATTCTATTCAAGATTAACTCAAAACAATTTTAAATTTTATTTTCCTGTTTTGTTTTCTCCTTCTCCTGTTTTACAGCAACACCAAATTGAGTGCTTCCACCATTTCTTCAGCCTTAAATGCTCACGGTTACAACAATGGTGTATCCAATGGTAGCTCTACCCCAGCACCGGTAAGTCTTCTAACAAAATATTAAAAAAAGAAAGCATAAAAAAACAACTTTTGTTTTTATGCAAATACATAAATGTTTAAATGTTTTATGTTTTAAAGAAATAATATAAAAAAAAAAATAAAAAAAAATAGAAACATAAACAAAGCAACAGCAAAAAAGTCCTACTAACATAAACTTCTCAAATTCATATTGTTACTCATCTCAGAAATCAGCAGTAAAATTTTTTTTTATATCCAAATACACAAACACAACATTATGGACACACTTGCATGAAAAAATTCTGCTGCAAACATGTTACAGCAGTGGCCTTTAAACAAAAAATGATACAGTGATGAAGAAAAAATGTTAATGAAAAAATTTTGCAAGAGAGAAAGTGCGATTAAGGCGAATTGTTTGTTCGTTATAAAATGCACAAAAAAAAAATAATAATTTTGGCCATTGACAAGGCTCCTATTTAATAGTAGAACACACAACCAATAAATTTTACGCAAACACATACAGCCCAATTATGAATACCAATTCCCCGTTAGTTTTTTCCCTTTCCCCATTTTTACAATTGAATTTACATAGGAAAAATGGCAGAAGGAAGAAAACTCCCAGGGAATTTTTATTCATAATTAGGCTGATAACCAGGGTACATGTGCACCCCATTATAAGTTTTAATCATTTTCAGCTTTACAACAAAAAATATTTCATTTAAAACCCATTAAAAAATATGTAAACAAATTAACCGAATAATTTATTATATTAAAAACAATTTTTTTATTGTTATTAATTATTAAACTTACAAAAAAAAAAAAAAAATTATGCCAATAAATTTTAATTAATATATGAACATACAGTAAACAACATAACCAAAAAATATCACGCAAACACACAACCAGGGTACACAAGCGTGCAACCAATTGTGGAATAAGTACGAGGTATAGTCATTAAAATATTTGTTCACAAATTTAAAGCCCATAAAACGTCAAACAATATAAAAAAAGAAAAACTTAAGACAGGCGTCAAAAATCAAACAAATTAATAACACATTACATGGCTTAATAATGACAGCTCTTCCTAAAGGCTAGTTTACACGGTAATACAATGTATTACGACTTTGTAGAATAAAAATATTATGAAATTCTCTTCGTGTTTAAAAGAAAAAAACAAAAATCTTTTGCAAGTATATATTCATGTTTACACGGATGGTACAACCCAATAAAAAATTTTATCATATTGCGAAGCACTAATGGTACATTTAAAAAAATAAGCGCAGAATTATGCGCTACGCAATAAGACATACAGAAATGCAGTAAAGTAAGTGAAAAAACTCTCAACAACTTTTATAAAAAAAAATAACATTTCAAGTGCTACGGCATTCCCTTACCACGAAGCAGGTTTGTAAGGGAGAATACTAAAAAATAACTGTATCCGAACATTCAGTGTGTAAAGCTGATCGTTACATCCAACAATTTTTTTATGCGCTGAATAATGCGCTTCATGTGTCAAAAATGTATTGCTTCAAAGTGTGAACTCGCCATATAAAATTCATGTCTTCCGTATGCGCAATGGTAAGCGCAACTCTTATGTTTCTCCCTTACAAACCTGCTTCGTTGGAAGCTCCATTTTTTACTGGGAAGCAAAATCAAAAATAATAACAAAAAAACAGATTGTTGCAGTTTTTAATTTTTACAAAAACAACACGAAAATTTCCCGAGTTGATTTTAGTTGTTTTTGTAATTGTATAAAAATGCTACCACCTTCAATATAATCTGTTAAAATACACCTCTGGTGTGATGAGAATACATAAGATTCTAAAATGGTTTAGAAAAAAAGCATTTACCGACCGCTTGTCAGGTTTTGTATTCGTATACTCTCTTACTCCATACATTTTGCTTTAACATGATAAGATTTTTCTCATTCTACATCATTTTCTGCAATGTCGTGATACATTGTAGTACCGTGCAAACTGGCCTTAATGAACATACCTGGTACTTTTTCCACCATGATGCAACCCATCATAATTTCTACCTTAAAAAAAATAATTAAAATATAATCCTTTCATTAAAAAAAAAACGATTGGGTACACATGTACCCAGGTTATGTGTTTGAAAGCTTTAAGCTACGGAACCACCAAACCGAGTTTCATAAATGGTCAAGAAAACGACATAGAAAGACTTCCATTTCCTAGATCTGAAGTCTCAATACTCTATTGGTATTGCAGCTACAAACGTCTTAAGTCGCTAATGAACACACTTAAACCCGGGCTTGCATTCTGCAAAACAACCGATAGCCGATTTAGGTAGCTAATTTGGAGATTTCTCGCCAAATATGGTGAATAGGTTAGGGACAACGGATTTATAAATAAAAGGATTTAAATTAATAAGATTTTGTTTGTCGTGCTTAACTCCCAATTTTTATTCTTGATAAAAACACTGAAATTTATCGTTGAGAGATAAGCTTATCCCTTAAGCTTATTAATTAAAAATTTTGTATTCCCAAAAATTACTTTGATAATAGAAGGATGTTATTTATAAGCCAAAGGTGACAATGCAATTTAAAGTGAATATGATGGTCGACTGAAAATCTTGGTAAGGTCTTCTTCTTTAATATCGCAAAACATTTAAAGAAAACAAATCGTAATAGTTTCATTTAATTTGGGAAACATTTAAGATGTTTCGAAGGCAGGTCCATAAGTCAGTGTCTTGACTTATTTTCCATCTCTTAACTAAAAAGGACAATACTGCTCCTGTCACTAGTTCATTCCTGTCAAAAGTAAAGGAACCGCATCATATAATTTGTGTTTGACAGCCAGTGTATACGGACTTCTTTGTTAGTTGAGGAAAAGATGAAAAAAGTAAATTTCGTATGCATCTCACGGCAAAATTGCAAATATTAGTGTCACGGATTGTTCCTACATCCGCCAAATTCTCTGGATTAAGTTTCAAGTGACTATTTATTGTTAGCCAACCTGAAGAAATGGCCCGACGGAAAGCAATTTGACTCCAACGATGAAAAAAATTACCTCGAAAATTCTTATTTTTTTCGGAAGGAATAAACAAATTGAAGAAACATTGCACAAAGTATATAGAGCTCAAAGAAGTCTACGTTAAAATATAAAATGAGTTTTTATCCAAAAACCTGTATTTCATTTAAAAAGTCACGGACCCGCCCTTGAATCCTGCAGCAATTGCTTAAATCAAAAGAAATGTTATTGCTTTTTCTTTTAACACACCGACCTGACTAGTCATTAAGCGGTATATTCAAACAACAAACAATTTCTTGTGTACACATGAATTTGGATAGTGAAGATGTCGATTTTTTGTTTTTGTTCTTGTTTAAACAGCCTTGTTCAAACCATTTGGTCGCGCAACGATGTCTTACATCATTACAGTAAAGCCACATAAATAAACGCCATTTTGATTATTATTACTGCTTTTCATATAGTTTGTCGCGCCATACATTGGTTGAAGTTCGTATAACGAGCGGCTAAAAATAGAAGTTGTCGAAGGACAATGAAACTTTGCACATAGGCATTTTTTGTTTGAATCAAGAAAAAATGGAAAAATCAAAATAATCCGCCCACTTTTACGCCCACCTCCCATACAACTTGTATTGAAAAAGTGGCATAACTCCCTTGATTTTGATTGTATCAACTCAGTTTTCACTAAAAATAAATAATATAATTGTAAAATGGGCTCCTGAAAATATATACCTTATCCGCCTACTTTTACGCCCACCTCCCATACAACTTGTATTGAAAAAGTGGCATAACTCCCTTGATTTTGATTGTATCAACTCAATTTTCACTAAAAATAAATACTATAATTGCACAATGAGCTCCTGAAAATACATATCTGATCCGCCCACCTCCCATACAACTTGTATTGAAAAAGTGACATAACTCCCTTGATTTTGATTGTAGCAATTCAATTTTCAATAAAAATAAATATTATAATTGTATAATGGGCTCCTTTTTGCCATCTATCTTTGAACTTTGTAAAAACGTATTTTTTTAAAAATCTAGTAAAGACTTCAACATCCTCAGCAGTCATTTCTTCATTGTTATTTGCAATGACTTCGACAGTAATATCAATATCCATTTTGGTATCAATCAATATTTCGCAAATATTTAAATAAGACATTGTTAAATTTTCCAGAATTAAAAAAATAAAATTGTGATATCACTTAATAATACAACACATATCACTGCACTTGCCAATTTAATGTAAATTAGTAAACAACAATTCAAATTCAATTGAAGCTTATGCTTTTTTCAAGAATGAAATGTATAATTAACACTATTGACTAGTATGTAAATTACATTTTGTAATAATTTTAAACAGTTAAGAATTAAGGCAACAACAACAAGCATGAACGAAAATTCATGTTTTGTTACTTTATCACTTTATCACTTTATAGTTTTTACTGTTTTTTTTTTGGAAAAGTGCAAATATAAGCTGAATTTTTTTTTTTAACTTTTAGCTGAGACTTCAAGCTGTAATTTGACATCATTCGTTAAACAGCGCTGAACAGCGCTAAAAAGATACAGCCTATTGAAGTTGATGAACATTGAAATTTTGATGTTGTTTATATTTTGTTCTACGAAATTTTTTATATGGCACTTTTCCCAATTTTTTTTAATGCAAATCTCATCTTTGACAATTGTCATTTACGAAAATATACAACAAAGTCAAATGATAAGTTTACTGTGACTGTGTGATTGTATATAAACTTCGAGCGTGTCTATCCAAACAAATAATAAATATATCAGCCTAATATTACGGAATCATAATATTCAGATATCTGCCAACAAAATACCAAAAAATTATCCAAATCGGCGAACATGAAAAAAATGAATTTTGGCCACTCTTCAACCAATGTGCGCCATACGTATTCTCCACATCAAAGAAAATTAACTTATGTGTGTCGGTAATTCTGCCAACGTTTTTTTCTTGTTCACACATAACATTGGATAGTCTGGACGGTGTGTTAAGATTCTGTGGGAATATAAGTAATTCGCTATATTCTTGCCCCAAAGTCATTTTCAGTTTTGTTCCAAAATGATACTTTGCCAAAGTTATTTTAGGGAATACAAAGATTATTATTAATACGATTTCCGTATGACGTGCTAAATTCCCAATTTTTCATATATGATAAATACACTGAAATTTATTGTTGAGGGAAAGCTAGCCTCTATGCGCTTTTCACTGGTTGCTTAGGCCATCTCATCAGGAAACCTTTTCCAAAGATTTTAGAAAAGCTAAAAATATTAAACAAATAAACCCCTCAAGTGAATAAGAATTATAAAACTCTCTAAGTCTTACTTGTAACAATATCAAAGCTCAAAAAAAAAACACCAATAATAAACAGTGAGTTTATCTTTTCCTACATCCCCCTACAATTGGTTGGGTTCTTTCCGACTCGAATACTTTATTTCGGATAAACTGCTTTTCTTTTTTAATGATTTTGAAAACTTAACCCTTTTCTGACAAATTAATACAAAGTTCTTCTCCTTAAATCCATTTTGCTAATTTAAAAATTTTCTTAAATTTTTCTCGATATTGATAAACTAGCAGTTAGAGCCATTAAGTGTCACCAAAACTTAAGCTTTAAGTCGAAAACTTTAGAAGGAAAATCCCAACGTTTTCCAAAAAAATTTCCAGGTGGTTCCCGGAATTGTCTTTTTTAATAGTAACATACATCCTGACCTAGAAAAATATAGCAATTATGGCATTAAGTTAAAAAAATTTAATTACTGGCTTGTTTCATTCATTACATTTCCCTTATCCAGTTCAAGATTTACCCAAATTGTAGCTCAAAGCTTATAACTAAATGTAATATGTTGCACTGAGTCGAATCTTATGTACTATTGTATTATACACTATACTATAGTATTATACTCTATATTATACTATACTGTATACACTATGCTATACACTTATACACTATTGTATTAAAAATCGTACCAAAACCTCAAGTTCAGGAGCACACTTCTATTTACCAGGTAAAATAATAAACCGATTTGGCTCATTTTAAATATTTATAGAAAAGAAAACCAAATTTTTTTATTATTATTAAATTTATTAATCTACGCTTGTCTGCAGGAAAGAAACCAGAGCCTCTAGCGGGAATGTAACCAGCAACTCCGGCGCTGATAGACTAGCACACTACCAGCTAGCCTATCGGGGCACTCCTACCTCACATTGTATGGGCGTTATTGTGCTAAAACCATTGTTTAGGGGGAAAAGGACGTTATTTGTCTATAACTCTATCATTGATGAACCGATTTTGGTAATAGTATTCTTCTTTGTTTAATGAAGGTAAAAGGGCAAAAATAACGATCAAAGCATATAAGAAGGCTTCAAAAATTAAAGGTTTATAAGTAAGAATTTAAAATTTATCGGTAAAAATTAGAGGCAGTCGTGATTATTTGCTTATATCTAAGCTGTGCCTATGTTCTGTAACTCTCGAGTCGAGAAACTTTTCGATTGAAATGTGTGAAATGAAACAAAAATGCCATAAATTTAAACAACAGCTGTTTTTCTCACTTAACTGTGTCTGTAACTTTTTTGGCGAGTACAAGCTGTCACGTAAGGAAATTACTCGCCAATTTACAGAAAAAGTGTGTCTGTAACATTTTGGTGAGAAAAGTTTCCGCTTTGAACTGTCAAATAAACTCACGAATAAAAATGGGGCGAGAAAAATTTCAACACTAAAAAACAATTAAAAATGCAATATACAAAGAATAATAATAATAATATTTTGTTCTTGTTTGTTTTAATTATTTTGCTTTTAACATTTTTATAAAATATATGAATGTTTTCAAAGTTCGTTTCCAAACAACAAACATTAAAGTCGCACTTTACATTATTTGGTAAAGCTGACGTTTGTATTTTTGCCGCCGTCGTTGAAAAATTTTGAATTTTTGTAAATTTTGGTCGCCGTCAACGATATGTTTTAGTGGCGTACTCAACGTCTGCAATGTCACATCGGCTTCGAGTGCAGTGTTATGACATTTATAACGTAACGACGTAATCTCTTTTGATAGTTTTCGACATAAGTTACAGACTCACTTTTTTCTCAATTTTCGAGAAACGATGGAATATTTTGTTTCACATCTTTTCGATGCGAGAAGTTCTCACTATAGTTACAGATCATGGGTACTGTTTGTATACAGATCTGGCTAAATTGCAAAAGCAATCTATGATATCTATTTTACTTATGCAATACAAGTACTTATATATCGTAATTGTCCTCATCATATCTGGAGTCTTCCGAAAACTCATTTCAACTAATAGACGGATAGACATGTATACTTAATAGGGCCTAAGAGTAATATTTTAGAAATAACACACGAAATGACAAACTTATTAAAAGCCTTTTTCACCTGTGGTTAAGGGTACAAACACACTTGTATGTCCATGGAATACAGTGCACTCGTGATAATATGAACTAATTAAAACCAAGCGACTTTGCTGTTGCAAAAGGCTTATTAATTATTAATTTATTTTTAAAAACGTGTGTCCCTTAAAAATAACAGTTTCTTGTGTTTATTATTAAAGTAATTTTTAGCACGACAAACTAAATCTTATTAGTCCACATTTTTATTATACGATTTTTGTCGTTGCGATTATTGTCGTTTTATACATTTTTCGTCATATGAGGGACCAATACGAGAACGAATGAGCAAACAAAATGAATCGAAAAGTATAATCGCTTGTGTAACCCTTTTAATTCCTCTCTCCCCTCTCGCCTATAAAGTAAGAATCGCAACCACAAACATCGTATAATGTAAATGGGGACATAGTTTCCTATGTTTATTTTTTTTATCCATCACCGAAGGTTAAAGGGCATTCATAACTTTATCAATCCGTTTATAATTTCTACAATAGTGATCGTATATATCTATATTCTGGATCCTTATGAAAAGAGAAGTTCAAAACCAACTGTCTATGTGCCCGTTGAAATTGGTTTTCAAGACCCCCGAATATGATGGGACTCGGTAGTTATATATTTAGGTCACATACAGAACGAAATTGTTTGCTTTTGAAATTCAGCATGACTGCCAAAAACTGATCAAATGTTTGGCAGTCGGTAAGAGAAAAATTGTCCAAATTCAGTACACATAGCTGCGTTATCAATTCAAAACCTCTCTAAAGAAGTAGGTGGAATTAAATAAGTGAACGTGTCACCTCCCATACAAATTTTAGATTTTTTTACATTAAAATTAATATGCGATCCGAGCTGTATGTTAGCAATACCTAAAACGTGTCTGCAAGAAATTTCGATTGACAGCTGAAGCCAATTTATAATACAGTTGAATCAGAATTTAACCACAGCCCTGTTGATTTAGAAAAATTTTCATATTTTAGAGTAGATTCATTGAAAGAAACAAAGTTTTCATATATTGGGGTGTTTATATTATCGCGAGAGTACTGTATGTACAGAATAGCAATAAAAAATAGCAGCAGCAATAGCAACATTCTCGCGTGTACAAATGTATGACTTTGAGCAGCAACACAATGTAAGACAAAAAAAAATTTTTGTTTTTTGATTATGTGTTTGTATGAGTATCGCTATGCAAATATGCGTGTAAGCTTTTAGAGAATGTTGCTAAATCAGCAAAATAAGTTGCATTGTAGTTACAATGTTACACAGCAGCAACCACAGCAACAATAGTCAGAAAAAAAAACAGCAGCAACGAAAATGCTGTTGTTGTTACAAAAAATAACGAACAGGAAAAAAGAAAACTTCAACACAATGTAAAAACGAAAATGTAGACAAACACAGGGTAGAAAATTTCAAAACAAATACCCGAGAAACCAACAAAGCAAACTCTTTTACTCATTTTCAAAACACACACATATAAAAACGCACATACAGTTATATAATTTTTATTTTTATATATGACTGGAAAAAAAACGCAAAAAAGTGCTTTTTTAAACTTAAAAGCCTGTGTTGTTTTTGGCACTGCTTGCAAATAATGCAAAAATGTGTTTGCGTTGGCAAAAAAGCTTTTTTTATTTCTTAAGTGTTTTTTTTTTTTTTGCTAATTTTTATCATTTTTTTTTTTTATTTTATATCGTATGAGTTATTTTTTAGAAAAATGTAAAATGAAAAATAATTTTAAATGTAATTCAAAAACAAATCAAGTAAAGTTTTTTTTGTGTTTGTGTATTTTGATGGAAGATTTTGTTGAAGCTGATGAGTAAGAATATAAATTTGAATAATAAATAATTTAACTTTTGTATTCTTAAGATTATTTTAAATATTTTTTTAACATTTAACTTAGTTTAATATATTAGCTTTTTTATTTTTGTTTTGTTTTATGTTTGAGTTTTGTGTTTTTATTAACTTTTTTTTATTATTTACACATTTCAAGTTAAAAATATGCGTTCAGAATAATTTTTAATTTTTAGTTTTTTTTAATTCCTATAAGAGTAAAGTTTGGGCTACTGAGTAATTTTTACAGACTATTTAAGGCCTCGATACATTTAAGTAACCGTATAAGTTGCAGATAAGATGTAAACAAAACTTTTGTTAACGTGATGCAATGAGGATGAATCTGATAAAATTAAAATGTGTCTCTTTTTTTATGTGTCAGCTGTTAAAGAATTTGATATTTTTGTTCCGTCGGCGTTAACCATGTTATTTTACACTTTCCTTCAAAATGCAAAATGCAAGAATGACTTTCGCTTAAGTTTAAGTTGTTTGAAATAGCAACGACTGCAAGAACAACAAAAAACATTAACGCTGGACCACGCACCTTCTCATGAGGGACATTACATACATCATTACATTATAATACATACATACTTCTTTCTGTAATTACCCAGTTGGCCATGTCGTGCACGAATCATCAATGATTAATTGTCAATTCCAAATCGTCAATGACATTTTCAAACAAGTGTCGCGTAATTCGTGCACGACACAAAGAAAGACAATGTCGCTCAGCCTGTTATACACATAATGCACGACTACATAGCGGGCAATATCGTATACTTTGTCGTCAACGAATGTGCAGGACATTGTCGCCTAGCTTGTCGTCGATGACCACTTGCACGACATTGTCGCCTTACTTGTCGTTCATGACAACATGCACGACATTGTCGTCCATATTTTCTTTGAAGACTATATAGACGATAAATGGATTCTACTTTGTCGTCAACGACTGCGTATTAGACAATGTCGATGAAGTTACACGAGTTACAGCAATACGATGTCGTCTATAAACTTAAACAAATAAATAAAAATAAAGAACAGCACATACATACATATTTTTAAAATAATATATTTGAATCAAAGAATAAATTAAACTTTACTCTGTGACTTATAAAACCTGACTGACTGATTTTCTTCACTTTGCTTCGATTGTTTTTTTTTTATTCATATCGTTGTTTTACATCTATTTTTGTTTTTTATAAACACTTTTCTTGGGAACAAATTATTTTTGTTTGTTTAGAAGACAGCTTACAAGACACTGTCGCTCATACTGTCGTGTATAGTTGTTGATAGAGGAAAACTTACAAGACAATGTCGCTCATGTTGTCGTGGATAGATTTTGATAGGAGACAACTTACAAGACACTGTCGCTCATTCTGTCGTAAATAGTTGTTGATTGAGGATTCCTTACAAGACTATGTCGCTCATGTTGTCGTGTATAGTTGTTGATAGAGGATCACTTACAGGACAATGTCGCTCATGTTGTCGTTGATACATTCTGATAAGGGACAACTTACAAAACAATGTCCGTCATATTGTCGTTGTTACACTTTATTAAAGGACAGCAAGAAATACAATGTCGGTCATGATGTTGTTTATAAACTTCTTTAAAAGACAGTAGTGCACTAGACAATGTCGAGTATTTTGTCGTGCACGGCATTTTTCTCGAAATCATCTTCCAGAAATCCAAAGTGATAGAGGACATGCCGTTCATAAATCGCTGACGACAGTGTCGTCGACGTCAGTTTGGCCAACAGGGTACCTTCAAATGACTTCAAACTTCGTTGTTTTAAATGTTTGTACACTAGTTCTAGATTTTATAAATCGAGCATATAAATATGTTTCATTAATCACCACTTCATGTAGCCAATTAAAAATTCCTTGTTTCCAAAAAAAAGACTCATATTTTAACCCTCAATAAATTCCCACGGGCTCATTTTTAGTGAAAATCAAAAAGAAACTACATCAGTGTGTTTAGAAATCACTAGAAAATCATCTAAAATTTATATTTATGAAAAAAGTTTTAGGTTTTTATGTTTAAATGGCCGTAAACTTTAAAAATTATAGGTTTGAAAAATTAAATCCAAAGGGTTATTTACAACGTTACATCTCAAATCTGAGCGGAAATTAAGGTCCAGAAAAAATATAAGGTGGCTCGAATATATGTCCAGACGCTATTAGCAATAATCTAAAAAAAATTGGGTTCGTGGACCCGCCATAAAGCTTTATCCAATGGGTGTATCTTCAAAGATACAATGGGCAAATTAAAAATACGTTTTTGTGCATGTAGACGACATGTTTCTTACATCTGACTTGTCAACTTTTCAAGTCACATCTAATTGTGCATGTCTGTCAAAATTGCTGTTTTACAGAAGGTTTATAATATTCGGTCACAAACGAACATGTAATTTGCTTCTGACATTGTCTCTGTTTTTTTCGCATAGTTGTTGCAAAAACCAAAATAAAAATGCCGCCTCGAAAATGTTTCTTTACGCCGTAAAATAATTTAGCCATCTTAACATATTTTTTTTTTAATTCAAAGATACCAATTTAGGATATTATAATGAAACGGTTTTTATATAAATCTTTACATAAATTCTATTCAATGGTGGGATGAGATATGTGTGCTCAGTATTGTAAAATATTAACTTCAGCCGGTTAATGATTCCGTCAATAGTGGACGCCCCTGCCGGTTTCTTCTCGGCATAGATTTCTGATGTCAGATGGTTTGTCAGAAGAAAATAGAGCACGCTCTAGTTGAAATTTTGTCAGATGACTTTGCAGCTGACTTTTACAGAAGCAAAGTTGAAAAGGTAACACACGACATGTATGTATTTTGCAGTGGGAAATTTGACATGTCAGAAGACAAAAACATGTCGTGTATGGTCGCCTTTATGCACCGCTTAATTGTTCGGTTTTATTCATATGCTGAGCTTGAAAGGAACTCATACGTGTTGTTGTAGATGGGTTCTCATGAGATGAGTTTTCTCTATTCTTTATCATTCACTTTTTCTTATTTTTCTTATCGACCTCCTTGTGTCTAATTTCCAATCCTATCTATTGTTTCGCAGATGACAGCAGCTTTTGTCATTCATTTTCCTTTTATCATATACCAAGCCTTACAGAGGTTGAAGCTATGAGGTGGAACAGGAACGACACACTCAATCATTACCTTACGACGATCTCCGAGTAAGGTCTTACGAATAGCCACAGACGGGTTGAGGAGTCAGTGTCATCTGTATCCATGGGTTGTATTGAAGAATCATACACTCATGATCTTTTAGGGATGAAAATTCAATGTGTTCGACATGCTTTCAAGTGTAGGAAGATGAATTCAAGTGTCTTGGTTTCCTCAAACGCTGCAAGAATTTCTTCACTCCGTCTGATCTCCTCACTATTTATACCGCTTATAACCGACCAAAAATGGATTACAATTGCTTCAAGGGTATCTTGAAGCTTCCAGATCGGTTGCAAGGAAGTGCGTTGAAGCTCATCATTGACAGTAATGTATACAGCTCTATTGACTCATTTTAGCATTGTCGGAATGTAGGTTGTGTATCATTGTTCTATCGGTATTACAATGGTAAGTGCTCAATTGAGGTGGGCGAACTCATCCCTGAGACGCGGGTGCCTGCCGTAATATTCGCCTTACCAGCAGATCACATCCGTTCTTGTTCGACTGTCCACTGTATCGCACAACGCATTACACAGAATATTAGTTTTTCGCTTGAACTAGCCTTATTTGGAAAAATTCAAACTAACGTCCACAAAAACTACTCTGTCTTTCCTCCTCCTCATAACCTATTTTTTTATACCAACACAATGCATTGCATTAATAGGGGACATCCCCTAAGTGTTGGCTCAAAGTAAAAAAACAATTGATTATTTTTATTATCCTTTTTGTTTTTACCAATTTTATGTTCTTGTATAGATTTTGAATTGAAATGAAATAAAAATATTTAAAAAATTCTAGTTTATGTTTTCTATATATGTATGCTTTGTATTAGTACTTTCGATGAAAAGTACTAACAGGGAAGTGCTCTTTCTTATCTTTTAAAATAAAATTTTTCCGACGAAATCGGTACGCAGTTGAATTTTTTCCATTTTACACATCATATATTTTTTTTTTTATCAAAATCGGTGTTCTTGGGCATTTAAGGGTTAATTTAATCACTCTTTAAACTAAACTATGATTCATAAAATGCTAAAATATTTATTTGTGTTATTAAGTAAATTTTATTTTTCAGTTATTCAATTGTTGTTGTCAATATTTCAAATATTTTTTTAAATTGACTGGTCAATGTTTTTATTTTGCTTATTGATAAGTTTACTGATAATTTTTTTTTTGTTTTTGGAGAACAATGAAAACAAATGTAGTATATATTTTTAAAAATTAAACGAATTATTGTAAAATCGAACAACAGTAAACAACAGGGATGGAAAATTGAAATATTTAGCAAGCAAAAGAGTACTTTTATTAACATTTTGGTACTTTAAAAAAAATTATTTTTTTTTTTTGAAAATAAACTTTTTTCTGATGAGGCTATCTAACATTAAAATATACCAACAAGCAGTGCTGCCATAACCTTTTTTTCATTATTAATTTATTGATCCAATCTTAGCCAAATACTTTATTTCGTGTCCTGCCAGTGCCAGACAAACATTTTCTCATCACGGGTTCTGTTCACTTATATAGGTGTTTATCGCTCATCTAATTGGATAAGTGCTGCAGTGTCTCTTCTTCTTAAGCGAGTGTGGCCGCTATCATTCAAAATATTTCGAGCCAATGGGTTCGGATGCAATTCGAGTCTTTTTAAGTATTTTACTGCATATTTAGAAATAATAGTTTTAACTAATGGAACATTGAGATCCTTGTGAATATTTGAGTTTTTAACATACCAAGGGGCAGCTGTGATTATTCGAAGAAGTTTATTTTGGCGCCTTTTAATTTTTTCGATATTAGAGGCCGAGGCAGTGCCCCATAACTGAATACCATATCACCAGATTGGCTTTAAGACAGAGTTGTAAAGGAGAAGTTTGCAGTCGAGACAAAGGACAGAATTTCTTCCAATAAGCCAATGAATTTGGATGGCTTTTAGTTTCATTTGAGTTAATTTTGCCTCTATATGGCTTTTCCACGTTAAACGGCGATCTAGATGAATACCGAGATATAATATATATGCGAATTTTGGGGAATTATTTGATTATAGATTTTAATAGGGGGCATGATTCCCGACGCAAGGTGAATGTTATATGTACGCATTTTTGCTCATTGACTTTTATCCTCCATTGCTTTAACCACATTTCGAGTTGAAATATATAATCCTGTAGGTATCGAGATGCTTCTTGGCTGTTTTCGTGCACGCTTAGAAAAGCTGTATCAACAGCAAATGTTGAAGTTTTAGCGAAGTTGTTTGTTGGCATATCTGAGGTATATATTAAGTATAATAACGGGCCCAGGATGCTTCCCTGAGGAACTTCAGCGCCAATTGGCTGCGGAGAGCTTCAATAATCCTTGAATAAACCTTCTTTAATAATAAACATTCGACCGATTAAGTAGCTTTTTAACAGCTTGTGTGTGTTTACTGGTAAGTTTAGCTTCAATTTATGTAATAAGGCTTCATGCCAGATTTTATCGAAAGCTTGAGAAACCTCTATGAAGAGAGCGGAACAATACTTTCTTTCTTCAAAGGCTTTTCTTATTGTGTTTTTTATTGCTTAGACAATAATAAATTTTGTGTAAGCAATATTGTAAACAGTGCTGTGGAGTTAGATTTAAAACTAAATTTCTAAACATTGGTACCGTGGTATTTTTGAAAGGAAAAAGTACTCTAAATTGTACCATAATACTGCATTTTCCATCACTGGTAAACAAACTTCCTTGTAAAAAGTTCTAGAGAGCAGATATCTCTAAAGCTTTTAAATCAATTGACCACTCAATACATTGTAGGTAGGGTATTCATTTAATCGACCTTTTGCTTTAATCGGTTAATCGCGCGATTAATTAACCGAGGTTTTGGTTTAATCAGTTAATAATCGGTTAATTTTGTTTTTGATCGGTTAACCGATTAATAAAGTTTTTTTTATAAATTTAGTAATTTCAGTATATAAAAATGCATTAGTTACTTATTTTTTGGAGTTTATAAGTAAAAAAAAAACAATAACATAGGTACGAAACATAACAATTCTTGAACTAAAACGAGCAAGCAAAAAAAAACAATTCATTAATGCACAAGGTGTGGTATCAAGTCATATCATCATAATATCCTAAACAAAATTTAAAATTGTTTAAAGTAAATATGGTTGTGTTTCAAACAAAATAAAAATTGTAATACTGTGTTCATTGATTCGTCATAACTGCATAGTAGAAATCTAAATTATAAGCGGTATCTTACAACAGTCATGTCGTTAGCTTAATATACAAATCTGCTAATTCACTTTGAGCACATTTTACAGGAGAGAAAAAAACTTTTCATTTTTCCTATTTGAAGCTTGATAGAAAATTTAAAATTACAGTCAGTTTTACACACTTCAAGACTTAAAAAGAAGAAACACTACATGCTGGTCGATCAAAATCTAAATTTCCATAAAAAGTGGATTAAGCTGGTTTGCATATTAAGCCGACTATATATATTTCCTGTAATTATTTTAAGACATAAGACTTAATGACTACCTTGTGAAACCTCCAAATATTTACATATGTATACAAAAACAAGTAAGAAAGTATAGTCGGTCAAGCCCGACCATATGATACCCTACACCACATTATTTAAAAACACATCATGCTTATGTGTCCATATAAATACAGATTTATCTATGTTTATAAACTTCATGAAAATCGGTTTGAAAGTTTGTGAGAGTTAGAAATTGTCCCCTGCCTCCCCTTGTGGTCCTATTTTTTAAAAACTGTATAGCTAATGTGTCCCTATGGATATGGATCTATCTATGTTTTAAATTTCATTAAAATCGGTTTGAGAGGCAGAAATTGCCCCTATCTCCCCTCGTGGTCCTATTTTTTAAAAAATGCATATATTTTGTGTCTATATAGATAAGGTTCTATCTATGTTTTTAATTTCATTTAAATCGGTTTGATAGTTTCTGAGAGGAAGAAATTTCCCCCTATCTTCCTTCGTGGTCCTACGATTCTGCCCATTTTCAATAGGCTTGGTCCTTGTGCCAATAAGAACCTATGACCCAAATTTCATCAAATTATCTCCAAAATTGCGACCTGTACTTTGCGCACAACGTTACATGGACAGCCAGCCAGCCAGCCTGGCAGCCAGCCGGACGGACATCGTTAGTTCGACTCAGAAAGTGATTCTAAGACGATCGGTATACTTTAAGGTGGGTCTAGGACCAATATTTTAAGGCGTTACACACATCAACACAAATGCATAATACCCTCTCCACTATTGTGGTGTGGGTATAATAAACTGTGATAATTTTATAAGTTATTTCAATAGTTAAAGGACATCTTATAAAATAATCTTTTAGAAAAGTAATTTGGTTTAAATGCTTAGGATTAAAGCGATTCTTTTCTTTAGTTTTGACAAAAGTTGACTTGGAAAAAATTATTTCACTTATCGTAGATGAATATCTAATTTCTCAGTCCTTTTCCAGGATTTCTCTAAACATATAAAATACTCCATTATGCCTTTAGAGTTTTTAAAAATTTTTAACACTTCTCATTGTTTCGGTTAATTCTGTTAAAAGACTGATATGAGAAGATATGATAAGAAACAAATAACTTAACACAAATATATAAAAAGTACGTGAAACAAAAAAAAGGTGTTGGCAATCATATATTTAACCCATTTTTCGCCACATTCCTGTTGATCGATGAAGAAGATAAAAAAGCATTGAAAAACATTTGTAATTTTAGTCATCGGTCGGGGGAAAATCGGTTAAAATGAAGATCACTGAACTGTTTGTATGAAAAAATATTTTCTAAACAAATACATTTGGTATATTATTTATTTATTTATTTCATTAAATGTAATATAAAAAGCCACTCTAGGCCAATTAAAATATATATTACAAAGCAGTTTGCCTGAATACAGTTATTAGACGAAACAAATAATTAAAAACACAAAAAAAATATGTTATTATACTACAAAATATTGAAAATTTTGTTACTTCGGTTAATCGACTGAAATTAACGGGTTTAATCGTTAATCAAAAAAAGCCAATTTGAAATTAACCGATCAGTTAATCGGGTAGTAATTAATCGGTTAACCGGTTGACGGTTAACCGAATGAATACCCTAATTGTAGGTATTGAAAAATACATTAAAAATATCTTATATGTATATTCATTTCATTTGTGGGTTAATAGAAGAAGAGATACAATTTAGATTTCCTGGGTGATTTTTTTTAAAGTTTTTTTCTTGTTTAATTTTGTCGAGTGATTGCCAAAATTTGTAGGTGATGTCTATCTATTTGATCTTTCTATAATTTGACCAACCTTGTCAATGTTGCACTACGACTTATTATTTAATTATTCTAAGAGCTGTAAAATTAAATATTCTTCAACAAAGATGAAATAATTTATTAAAAAATAATGTTGCTGCAGCATGTTGAAAGCAAAAAAAAAAAATGTTCCATTAGTAAAATTAGTTTATCATAATGTTTTGACAATCGATTTTTTAAAAATTTGTTTTTTTCTAAACTTTTCGCTCTGATGTTTGCTTAAAAATGTTGTTTTTAAAGTTTTTATTAGTATTATTACGTATACAATGCTTATATACATAATTTCAAAACTAATTTGAAAGAAAAGTTCGAAAATCGCATTATTTCTCGTAGAGGAGGAGTGAATTGGCCAGCATGATCGTGCGATTTAACACCTTTAGACTATTTTTTGTGGGGTTTTTTTAAATCAAAAGTGTGCAGCAATAATCCCACAACAGTTCAAGAGCTGAAAAGCAACATTATCAGCAGATATCAACCATTGGCAACAGTTTATTGAAGAAGCCAGGTGGGTCCCTTGACCAACATAGTTTCAAATAAAAATATTTTTAAAATGTATCTCAAAAAAATCTTTTTTTTTTATTAAAATTAAATGATACCTGAATTTTTGGATACCCTTTACTTGCCAAAATCGTGCAACGTCAATTTTGTTTAAAAATTATATAATAGTTGGTTTAAAAACACATTTTAAGGAAATTAATTTACATACTTTATTTAAACAATATATATTATCAACATCTTGCTCAACCATCTAAAGCAACATGTTAAAATATGAAGTAAGCAGCATGTTGAAATCTTATCAACACTTTATGCGAAATCGGACACTAAATGTTGTTGGTATTAGGTTTCCCGTTCTTTTGTTGCTTCGATTTGTCAAAATTTTTGGGCAGATTAAAAACACATGTTGATGACAACAGAATTTTTAAACTCCATCCATAAATTGCAAAATAGCCCGGCAGTCTCTTTAGTATTTCGTGCGGAATGTTGCCAAGCTTAATATAAAAAAATTTCTGTGAAATTCAAATGAAAAAATGTTGATGCTCTTTTCATATTGCCATAAACATACGAAAAGTTCTAGCAACATTTTCGGTTTTTGGAGTTTTAAGCCTAGTACTCTGTTCAAATTTGTGAAAAATGTTGAGCAACATTGATTATTCCACACGAAAATTTTGGCATTTATCAATGTTACCAATCTTACGAGTTTGTACAATTTGACGTTTTTATTCCTTCAAAGTATGCTACATCGTTCCGTGTATGTAAACAAACGCCACATGTATTTTACTAAAATTATTTTTTTTTAATAAAAAATTTAATAAAAAAAAGTAAATACGGATAAAAAACTGTTACCGATTGTGTTATTTTAATTTTTTATTTCTTTTTTAAATATTAAGTTCATACTTTTTTGCTTTTGTTTAAAATTCTACGTGAAATAAAGGCAGCTTTCATTATTTCGCAGTTGTAAAAAAATGTTGCCAAAAACATTTCGGTACTTTTTCACAAAATAAACAGAGTACAACTCCATCAACATTATTTCATGGATATTCCGCACAAGTTTTTTTCATATGCATTTTGACAGCATTTCACGTAAACTGTTGAACAGAGTACCAGGCTTACTGATCATATTTTTGCAGTTTTTATTTTATATATGTATTTACGGCGAAAAGTTTTTGGTTTCAGAACAATGTTGCATACTTGGTATAAATAAAAACGTTAAATCCTACAAAGCCCCGAAATAGATGATTTTGATACATGTCAAAATTCTCGTGTGAAATAATCAATATTGCTCAAAATTTTTCGCAAGTTCGGCTTTATTAAATCCAAACTTTCGGGTGATGCGCAAAAATGTTTCCAGAAACACTTAGGAACATTGTTGCTTATATTTTTTGAATATTTATTATTTTATTATTTATTAATAGATATGAAATTATTTGGACATTTAAAGGTCATAATAGTATAAAAGTTATTTTATCTATATATGGCGTAACAAAATGTTGTAAGCCAGATTAGCACATTACTATTATATTGACTGTAATATATGATTAGGCTACATTTCTATTTATTTGGAATTTAAAGATATTTCTAGTAATTAAATTCATTTAACAACAATTTTCTATACGTCAAACAAACTTTAAGGTATTTATATAGTTTGCAATAGTTCAAGCCGTTTAGTATGCTGAGGACCATTAAGCTGTCTTTTACCAAAACATTCCAGCCTGTATGTGTTGTAGATAGGGCATACACCGATAAAGTGTTGTATGTTTTTAGATTTATCCGAGTTACATATTGTACATATACCAACCGTATTGTTTCTAAATGCTCTTGCATTTAGGTCTAGTAAACCACCTCTGACTTTTATTATAATGCCAAACATACGGGCGTTAAAACCTTCTAGTAGAATTGGAATACAATTAAAGTTAAGTTGGGGGTAGAGGTCGTGGAACTGTGAGTTATATGCATCAGACAAAAACTCTTCCCTCTCTTTTACCATCAGTTGCTGGAGTACACATTTCCAATCCTGGCTGATAAACGAGGTACTGTCGTCAGGCATGAAGTTGATGCGTTCTTTTAATGATTCCCAATCGTTGAACCAGTACATTTTATTATTTATTAAATATTCAGCCAGTATGCGTGGTAATCTTTGTGGATTCATTTTTAAAACTTTGTTAACATAACAGAAGTGTAACTTTAAGGAGGTGATAAACAGAGAATTTTAACCAGTTTCTAAGTGCAACATATAATTTGGAGTAGAGTTTGGCAAGTGCAGCATTTTCTTTACGAAAAATCGGAGAAATTTTTCAACATCTTCTTATTTCTTAATGCCCCAAACCTGTGCAGCATATAACTGGCTGATATTGGAAAAGACTAGTACTCTGTTTAACATATCAATTGAAATGTTGTCAAGACTCATTTAAGAAAAAACTTGTGCGGAATTTCTATGAAATCTGTGGCATTTTGACAAAACATCTTAAGTCGAGATAAGAAAGCAAAAAAGTTTTTAAAAAACTCGGTGAAAAAATCATTTTTATCAAATAATAAAATAAACCGAAATTAAAGAAAAATTTCGTTTATAATACAACTTTATAAAATCGTAAGCAAAAATGTTTTTGAATGAATGTTCGAACGATTAACAACATTTTATTTAAATTTTTTAAATTTGACTTAAGATGTTTTGTCAAAATGCCACAGATATTATGTTGATAGATTTGTACTCTGTTAATAATAAAATCAGCAGTTATTTCGTGGGGATATTGAAACAAATGGGAAGAAGTTTTAACTTAATTATTAATTAAGAAAGAAAAAATTTAAATAACATAACCGGTAACAGTTTTTGATCTATATGAACTTTAATTTTTATTCAACTTTTTTGTGAAATACATCTGAGATTTGTTTACGTACACAAAACACTGCGCATACTGTGAAAGATTAAAAACGTCAAATTAGGAAGCACTCGAGATTGGTAACATTGATACCTGTAAAATGTTGCGTATGAAATATTAGATGTTGCTGAACACTTTTCACAAATTTGAACAAAGAACTAGGCTTAATGCTTCTCTGAAACCATCAATCAATGTTTAGCAATTTTGTTGATTTTATAGTTTCATAGTAATTTTTTTCAATATTCGACTGTACGGCTTTATTAATTCTTATTGATCTTTCAATATATAGTAAGTATTCTACATATGTCGTTTTTAATTAATCAATTTTTTTCTGCACTTACTTAATACTATTTTCATTTTACTTTTACTCATTCCCAAACTATGCATTTCTAAATTTAGCTAAAATCTGCAGCGATTTTTGTTATCAAGTATTTTTTTTTTTTTTTAATTTTTTTGCACTTCTGAAAATAAATTTAACAAAAAATGCAAGTAAATTAAAACCAAAGGTGTGTGTATTTACAAACAACTCACTGCAACACGCCATGAGTTTTTGGTTTTATTTTTATTTATTTATTTATAAAATTGAATTGATTTTTTTAATTCGATTACTATTATTTTTGTTTTTTTTATCTCTATTGCACATATTTTCGAACTGCAAAAAAAAAATTGAAAAAAAAAAATTTAAAAAAACATTTCCTATAGACAGCTGTTCTCAAAATAAAACTACAGTAAGAAATGAATTTTATCAATTTTAAAAACTTGACAATGCCCTACAACATGAACCAAGGGAATTACTAACAATTTTAGCTTTAACCAGAATTGAAAAATGACTCATTTTCCAAATGTTTTTAGGATTTCAATGAAACATATTTGTGATTCCCTTTAAAAATAACTGGTTAAAAGGTTTGAATACAACATTTTGTTCAAGCTTATACACACTGTTAATTGATAATTCATTTATAGGGTTACTCATTGATCTGGTCGGATCGATCACCTACGATCATTTACTCACATTAGTACTTACATATCTTTGCTTTTGTATAAGTAAATTAAGTTAGTGTGTATGTATGTGTGAAATTACCTGAATACATACATAAACAGAGACATTTTTTTTATACAACATGTCTGAATGTCGGAATGAGTAGTATGTCGAACTTAATGCTGCCACTTGATTATTCTGTTAATTCAGTGCGCTTTCTAAGTTTCTTTATAGTCAACGTATAAACAGTTCGTTCGGTTGGTGTTCGTTAAGACAAAGAAACGGATTTATTATTTTTGTTAAATTTATTATTTTTTTTTTAAACTCGAATATTAAAAAAAACAATCTGAAAATTTAGAGTGGTGTTTTTTAAATAAAAAGAAAATAATATAAAAACGACCTTTTTTCAAACAAAGTATTAAGTCTTTAATAGTTTTTACACATTACATAATTCATTTGAAAATAAAACTATCTAAAATAATTATTTAATCCTTTAAAAAATTATTGGAATACTCTTTAATTTGTGTTTTCTTATTAAAAATCTAAAGTGCAGCAATATTTTTGTTTGAAATTTATTAAAAAAAAAAATTTAATAAAATTATACAAAATGACCTTGACCTATTACTAAATTTAAACTAAATTTTATTTAAAAAAAAAAGCAATATCCCAAAATAAAAATTGAGGTTAAGTGTAATTTTATACCTTTTAAAGTGTTAGCAACATGAAGATTTAAAAAATTTCTACTTTAACCCTTAAATTATTTTAAATATAAAATGGAAAATAATAAAAGTTATAAAGAATAAAAGTAAATTTAAAAAAATTTTATATTTAAAAATATCACACATGCTGATACATGTTGCTTAGATATGTTGTTTACATATATTTCAATAGTTTAAATAATTTTTTTTTTAATGCAAGCGTATGTGTTTTATTCACCCAAGTTCTGGAAATCTAATACGAGCGAAATTGAAATCAAACAAATTTCGAGAACTTTCCTATTATAAAAGTTCATTAAAACATCCTTTATATATTTCGTAGTCTCAGTATCATATATAACTACCAGAACTACTTTCAAAATCAGGAAATGCTATGTTATTTAAAAAAAATAATTAAAAATCTTCGATTTCCAAAATATTACTGGTGATTTATTTAAACACAAATCCTACGCATCATTTATCAAAATAAATCTATAGCAACATGTTGCTGAGAATAAAATACATATTGGCTGCAATTCTGTAATAAAAATTTAGTTTCTGCAATTACTTAATTATTGAATTATTAACAGATCAAAATTAAAATGAAACAGAAAACTAGATGTGTATTAACATGTTGCTAGCTACAAACACATTGTGATTTTAATTCTATGGTAAAAATTAAATGTAAACTTTTAAAATAAGCTCAAATATTTGCAAATTTTACTTTCGGCTAAAATTTGCGGTTATATCGTAAGCGACAATTTATCTAAAGACTGAATTTGTACCGTTGCGGAGAAAAAGCCCATCTAAATCCAAATAAAGTATGGCAGTGCTTAAGAAAAAAATAATAAAAACTTTTCTTCTGTAAATTTTGCCTTTTGTCGCTTACGAGATAATTGCAAATAGGGCTCGATATTGTTCATACCTTAGTGAAACCACTCTGTTGAAATATGTGAAAAATGTTAAGCCACATTTATTATTTCATAAAAAATTTTTACATCTATAAGTGTTACCCATTTCGCAAGTTTGCTCAAATTGTGGTTTTTATTCTTTCAAAGTATTGAATGGGAGACAAAGCCATTACGGCCTTAGCTCACATTAGCAATGATAGAAAATGGCTTTATCTCTAATTTCAGTTCCGGAAACACTAAAGTTAAGTATTGAAATCTGGCTTTGCATACTAAAGTTTTTCTACGTGGCGGCCTGCGGCCGTGCTTAGAGGTTTTTTCCTCCAGTAGGACGCGGCAGAAAAACTTTTGTATGCGAAGGCAGATTTCAATACTTAATTTTAGTGTCTCCGGAACTGAAATGAAAGATAAAGCCATTTTCTAATATTGCTAATGTGAGCTAAGGCCATGATGGCTTTATCTCCTATTCAAATGAAAAAAAAACAAAAAAGGCTTTATCTCCCTATTGAGTGAGAGATAAAGCTATCATGGCCTTATCTACCATGGTATTAAAGCACCCCCCGCGCCACATGTATTTTACTTAAAATTATTTTTCTTAATAAAAAGGAAAATAAATATGGATAAAAACTGTTACCGGTTGTGCTGTTTTAATTTGTTATTTCTTATTAAATAATCAGTTCATACTTTTTTGATTTTGCTTAAAATTCCACGTGAAATTGTTTGTTGTTGCCAGAAACATTTCGGAACTTTTGCACAAATTGAATAGAGTACAACACTATCAACATTATTTCAACGATATTTCGCACAGGTTTTTTCATATGCATTTTGACAGCATTTCACGTGAAATGTTGAACAGAGTACCAGGCTTTATTAACAAAACGAATAAAGTACAACTAACTCTGTTAACAATAATTAATCGATGTTCCGCATAAGTTTTTTTCAGATGAAATGTTAAACAAAGTACCAGGCTTAACAGGAAATACGTGATTTTTTTTGTAATTTTGAATAAAAAGTGATATATAAAACATAGCTGGGGAATTTGGATAAGAATTAGAAATCATAACGATTAGAGCAATAAAATAATCTAATCATTAGAATTGAATTTTGATAAAAATTTCAGATTACTAATTGATTTAATTAGAAATAATCAAAAATCTAATCACAATTAGTGACGATTACCATTTCTAATCAAATCTAATCAAAACTAATCCAAAAAATAATTGATTAGATTTCTTGATTATTTTTGATTAGATTTGATTAGAAATGTAATCGTCACTAATTGTGATTAGATAAATAAAAGAAAAAAACTCCGTGCATTTTTACTTACCATTAATTTTGAACACTTTAATTTGAATAAAACAAAAATTACAATCTTACAAAACAAAGATTTTACTTTCAATGTTAAGTAAACAACAAAATTATACTTGTACTTCCTCAAAATACGTTGAAAATTAACATTAATAATAACACAACAACAAAGTGAGCCAGCTGTTTCAAGTGTTTAGTTTAAGAACAGGGTGGTCCGTATGCAATATTCAAAAACTGTTACATTATGTAAATATAACAACAAATGTGATAAATAAATATTTTCTTTTCACAAAAATAGTTAAAAATAGTTGATCTAATCAAATCTAATCAAGAAATCTAATCAATTATTTTTTGGATTAGTTTTGATTAGAAAGGCTAATCGTCACTAATTGTGATTAGATTTTTGATTATTTCTAATCTAATCAATTAGTAATCGTCTAAAATGACTGACTAATCATAATTAATCAATTTTTCAGCACAATTAAAATTTCTAATCCAATTGCTAATCATTAGGATTTCTAATCATTATTCCCAAGCTATGGTATAAGAACATGTTCCTATCTGAAAAACTCTATTTGTTATAATTCAGTAACGAAAAATACTTCTTCTTAATCAATAATAAAAAAAAATTTTAATAATGAATAAATCAAAATGTTGATTAATTAAAAATGTCTGTATTCATAAATATTTTCTAAATTATACAAAAACAATTTTCCTTTGAAAAGTTTCCTTGACAAACGTTTGTGAAATGTGTTCTTCATTTATGAATATGTCCTGTATGTTGCGAGCAACATTTCATAAAGAAAAACAAAGTACATACTTTGAAAAAATTGTTATTGACTTCTTTTAACTATAATTTTTTATAAATTCTTTACAAAGTTGATACAAGCTATGCAACATTTGCTGTTTTCAACATATTGATAATCCAAAATTGTTCTTGTTATCATATACATTTTGTTTGATTATTCTGTTTTAACAAATGAAATTGGCATTTTAGGATCATGCTGCTAGGTATTTTAAATTCTATGAAATTAAAATAACGCGGAATTGAAATCGATGGAGAGTTTCAACTAAATTTTTAATTGACGCGGTTTTTCTGATTTGTTTGGTATTTCTGTTAAAGATAAGTGGTCTTTTAGAAATATAAAAGGGAATACTTTTATGAACTTTTAGCCCGCGTTAGTTTCAAAATTTGTTCGATTTAAATTTTACTCGAATTCGATTTCCAGAACATGGCTGTTAAATAAACTTACTACATATTTAATAAAGCAATATGTTGCTGATACAATTAAGACGAGTGAAAATTACATCATCTCAATGAAATAAGTTGATTTAAGTAAATTTTTGATACATCTTAATAGAATTGTTTTTGGCAACATTTCTACTCTCAGTTGAAAGGGTTGGCCAAGTTCCACTAATTGTGGCACAATATACTTTGATATAGAAATCATCATATAATACCATACTAAGAATATTTCTTCCACAAAAAATCCAAACAGACAAAACAAAACAAAATACATACATACATACATGAATTTTTTTTAACAGATGGTGCTAAAAATGTATAAAAAAACTAATTTCAATACAATTTCTAGATTTGAAAATTAAGCTTCTAAACACTATTTTAAACAAAATTTATCTTAATATAAAGAAAGATATAATATTATTAAGATACAGGGTCGATTACGGATGCCAACTCAACAGAAGTTGAACATGTTAAAATTTAAAATAAAAATACATTTTGTATATTTTAACACGTTATTTCGCTGGCAGCTTAAATGCAGTTGTTGTGTTGCCATCCGTAATCGACCCATAAAATTATATTTTTAAAGCAACATGTTGCTAATAACACAATTGGGACTACTAACCCTCGTGTTTACTCAATTAATTTTAGAAAATTTTTTAAAAACAAAAAAAAATATAATAACATGTTTAAATCTATAAATTTTGCGAGAAGTAAAGAAAGTTTAGAGAATCATCAAAATAAAACAAACAAAAACTAAAAGATCCTTAATTGAATGTAAAGAAAATTTGATCAAAAATATATTGCTGCACTTTTGCTCTGTTTTAATGTTTTTAAGTATTAAATTACAGCCATTTTGATTTTTTTTTATATATAAAATATCTACACAAAATATTTCAGCTGTACTTTTTTTAACATTTGAAATTTTTTACATTCTGAACACATATTGCCAACTTATACATTCTCTTTGTTTTGTAATCGTTTTATTTTTATTAAAGTTTTTTGTTTTTTTTTTAATTTTTTTTTTATTGCTTATGCCATAACTTGCTTGCCTGGCACTGCTAACAAATTAAACGCAACTGCTAAACGAAAATAAAAAAAAAATCACATACAAAAACTCCAACACCAATAAAAAATTAAAGCAAGAAGAAAATATGAACGATTTACCTTTGCCACCACCACCATCACCCACACAATTACAACAATTTGAAATGTATAACAACAGCAACAATAATATAAACAATAACAATAATGACAGTCAACATACACGTACATTAAGTAGCTTGTCATCAATGTCAACTGGTTCAAATACCACACATTCCTCCACCCAGTCCCTGTCACCAACACCCTACAATTATCATCACAGCAACACAGTTGTTCAACAGCAACAACAACAATTACAGCAACATCAGCTGACCCACTTTCAGCCACAGAGTGAGTCTACAAATTCTAGCCTATCGTTGGATCAGTATGGTTCCACCTCACCCCTACACTCCAGACAAGCTTCATCATCATCGTCTTCTTTGAATTATGGCTGCAACAATGATAATTATGGAACAATCGTAACAACAATACCTCCACCACCGCCACCACCACTGCCAGAGGACAATAATCAGGACTTGTATATTAACACAATGAAACAGCAACACAATGCGAACAATAGAAAATTGCTGATGACAAAACAAAATGAGAACGATATGAATACGTATAATAAAACAAATGTGGCACCAGCAGCAACAACAAATTTCCAAGGAGGTCCAGGAGGTGTAGGGACAGCTGCAACACCCATTGTACCCACAACACAAAAAGTGTATAATAAGTTTTTAAAAGAGTATTCCAATAAATTGTTGACCCAGGGTAACAACAATAACAATTCCAATTCTAATACAAACACTAATAAACATTCCTACGATAATGCCAGCAACATACATTCATTTATAAATAATGGCACACCCAAACCTTTCATTGCTACTCCAAGTTTAAATTCCAAACAGACACAACAACAACATAATCATTATCTCCAACAGCAACAACAAACTAACAATAACAATAGCAACAGCAACATTATTAATAATAGTTTACCCAGTGTTGCTGCCATTACAGCAACACTAAATAATCAATTGAAATTTGATTCGTGTCAGGTTGCACCATCACCACCTCAACTACCAACAGCAATCACACCTTCAAGTAGCAATTTTTCAATTGTAGATAAGAGTCCTTTTAATAATAGTAGCAACAATCAAATAATCAACGACAACTGCAACACCACCAACACCGCCACAACTAACGAAATGTCCTCGACCGTGGCCACGGGGCCAAGCGGTGACAAACCATTTGAGTATGTTACATTAACGGGTAATGTTATACGTAGTGTTGTACCACCCGGTAAGGGTAATGTTAATTACAAGGTAAGTTATTTCCGCAGATGCGCCCCAACTGCTACTGTTGTCTTCAATTTTGAAACATCAATTACAATGTTTCCTTGCAATTTTCTTAAGTTTTTTTCCGGTTAGAAGTAGCACATAATGAAAAATGCATGTCAACTAATGCTGAAGCATGTTTTTAAATTTTTTTTTTTTTTTTATTATTTCGTTTATTTGGACAAAAATGCAAATATGTTGTAAACATTTCGCTTTGTTTAGTAACATCTAGAAAAATTTAAGAACTAAAGTTAATTTTAGTGAAAATATGAGTGGTAAATTTAAGGAAATTTGTAAATTTGACACAACATTCGAACAGTTTTAACTTAATTTTTATACCTTAAAGTGTAATATGTAAAGCGTAAAATTTATATAAGAATAAATTTTTTTAATTAAAATTTAAAGTTAATGTTTTAATTTTTCCTAAAAATTTAATTTAACCCTAAAATGTACATTTTACTCTAAAAAATATAAATTTAACTTTAAAATATAAATGTAAAATATAAATTTAATAATAAATCCGAGTTTGACACATAGTGTATGTTTTAAAAATGTAAATTAAACATTAAAATATACATATTACCCGAAACTTTACATTTTTTACTGAAATTAATTTTTTTTACTAAACTGTTAAAATGTGAATTTTCCTGTAAAAGGTAAAGCTAAAAAATGTAAATTTTACATCTACCAACAGACATTTTTTAATTTTAAAATGCCAATATGACATAAACAAAAATGTAAGCTTTAAAATGGCGGCCAATCACATTTTAAGCAAAAAAGTTTAATTTGACACTTAAATCTTTATTTTACACGACAATTTAAAGTTTACACTTTAATTTTTAGCTAAAATGTAAATTTTTCTATAAATGTAAATTTTACACCACAATGTTAACTTAACACTAATATGTAAATTTTACATTAAAACGTTTGTTTTACACTTAGCTGTAAATTTTGCACTAATATGTAATTCTTAGCCCTAAATTACACAAAAATATAAGTTCTGCTCTAAAATGTAAATTTTACACTTAAATGAAAACATTACACAGAATTGTAAATTTTACACTTTAATGTAAATTTTACCCTAAAATGACAGTGTTACCCTAAAAGGCAAATTTTACACTAAAATATAAATTTTACCTAAAAATGTAAATTTTACATAAAACCGTATATTTTACATAAAACCGTAAATTTTACGCTGAACTGTAAGTTTGGCACAAAAATCTAAATGTTGCACTATAATTAATTTTACACTGAAGCTTTAATTTTTGACTAGAATGTTATTTTTACACATGCTGTAAAACTAACACTGAAATGTTAATTTTTCACTAAATGGAAATTTGCAATTAAATGGAAATTGACACTAAAATGTTAAATTGCACTCAAATGGTAATTTAACACAATAGAATTTAAAATTTTAAACTTAAATGTAAATTGTCCACTAATATGTAAATGTAATTTCACACTTACATTTTAGTTTATCGCTCAAATGAAAATTTTGCAATAAAATTAAAATTTTACACTACAATGTAAATTGTACACTAAAATGTAAATAACATATACATATACTTATTAACTAAAGCTTTAATTTATTACTATAATGTAAATATTACTCAAAAATGTAAATTTTGAACAAAAATATTCATTATTTACTCAAATGTAAAATTTACATAAAACTGCAAACGTTACACTAAAATGTAAATTTTACACTTAAATGTTAATTTTCCACTAAAATGTAAATTTTACACTTAAATGTTAATTTTCCACTAAAATGTAAATTTTACACTTAAATGTAAATTTTCCACTTAATTAGACATTCTACCCTTAATTGAAAATTTTGCACTTAAATGTACGAAAATTAGACACATAAATGAAACATTTACGCTAAAGTGTTAATATTGCACTAAAATGTAAATTTTACACTATAATGTAGTTTAAACCCTAAAAAGTAAATTACATAATATGTTGAACTACTAAAGAGTTAAATTTTTACTATAATGTAAATATTACACAAAAATGTAAATTTTACACTAAAATCAAAATTTTACAATAAAATGTACATTTTATGTATACTAAATTGAATATTTTACACTCATATGTAAATTTTACGCTAAAATGTAAATTTTACACTAAAATGTAAATTTTACACTAAAATGTGAATTTTACAAAAAAAATTTTAATTTTACACTAAAATGTAAATTTTACAGAAAAATGTAAATTTTACACTAAAATGTAAATTTTACACTTAAATGTGAATTTAAAAAAAATTTAAATTTTACACCAAAATGTAAGTTTACACTAAAATGTAAATTTTACACTTAAATGTAAATTTTACAGAAAAATGTAAATTTTACACTAAAATGTAAATTTTACACTAAAATGTGAATTTTACAAAAAAAATTTTAATTTTACACCAAAATGTAATTTTTACACTAAAATGTAAATTTTACACTAAATTTTAAACAAATTTGTAAATTTTACACTAAAATGTATTCTTACACTAAGTGTTATATGTTGTCTTAAGCCTAAACTTTTAACTAAAATGAAGCTTTTACATCTACATATGTAAATGTAAATTTTTTCGCTGAAATTAAAATTTTACGATAATATGTTAATATTACACTTGAATATCAGTTTTACACTAAGTTGTAATTTTAAGCGTAAATTTTTAACTGAAATGTAAACTATACACTTAAATGTAAATTTTACACTGAAATGTAAATCTTGCACTTAAATGTAAATCTTACACTGAAATGTAAAATTTTCACTGAATTGTAAACTTTACACTGAATTGTTAATCTTACATTAAATGTATATTTATTTAACTTAATCTAAAATTTTGAACTAGAATATAATTTTATACACAATGTAAATTTTACATTAAAATGTAAATTTTACACTCAAATGTAAATTTTTTACTAAAATGTAAATTTTACACTAACTTGTAAATTTTATATTATTTATTTATTAAATGTAAATTTTTCACTAAAATGTAAATTTTACACTTATTTGTAAATTAAACACTTGAATGTAAATTTAACACTAAAATGCAGGTGGCTTAGTAAAAATAATATTATTACCCCAAAATGTCTTGGAAATGTTAATTGATTTACTATTTTTTATGTATTGTTTTTGGAGAAAATTACTCATTAGAAAAAATTTTATACAAATACGTAAGCAATAGAATAATTGGGGTTATTGGTAAACAATGCATAACTTGATAAGTAAAAATATAATAAATAGTTTAGTTTTTTACTATCAATTATAAATTTTTATTATCAATTATTTACAGTAGTGTGCGACCAAAAAAATTTCTTATCGTAAACCGTTAAGCAAACAAAGACAACAAACAGTTTTTTATTCAATACAAATTACGACTTTAGAAACTTTAACTATCAGTAAGAAGAAAGACAATTTCTTAAATACACCTACCACTCATATTTTCCTTACTTAAATATTTAAGCAATAACATTTTTTAAATTAAGCATATTTTGATTCCATTTCTTTACCTTTTCCAGGTTAATCAGGGAGGTTATGCTCGTCCATATGGTGCCGCTCCACCAGCTGCTGCTCCCAAGTCGCCAGTCACTTATCCACCACAACAACAACAATGGAATCAACCACCACCAACTCAACCCAAGCCAGTTGGGGGCAATGCCTACGCTACTTTGCCACGCAGCAATGTTGGCCAACAAGGTAAGAATAATGAACAGCTTCACAAAGAAGTTCTAGACTATTTGCAAAACCAAGGCGATTGGGTTTGAAAATAAAAACTCAAATCGAAATAGCAAAATATATTTAAACGAAAAATACCTCAATATTATTATGACTCTATATTGATGTGATAAACATATAATTTGTTAAAAATATTAAAAAATAAAAATATTATTTACCCTTTTATGCTTAAAAATTAAATCTAAATTATTTCAACCCCCCATCTTTCAAAAAAAGAAAAAAATCAAACTGCTTAACAAAAAACTCTGGCTCAAAAAACACAAAATTCACTAACTTTAATTTAACCCTTAAACAAAACAAAAAACTGAATTTACATTTTTCCCAGCTTCAAGTTTAATTTTTTTTTTTTAACACAAAATATTATGAAATTTGTATAAAACTCTTTTTTTTTATTTTAATTTAAAATCTTAAAACAAAATCACTTACACTTTTTTGTAAATATATTACAACAACAACAAAAATAAAAAGGTCGTAAAACCCAGTCAATGTACAACAATTATAGCAGCAATTATACAACATCAACACAACAAAATAGAAAATATCCCAGTGTTGTTGGATCCAATAGGTACTCAACTATGCCTTCTTCCTTAAATACAACTTCCTATAACAACTACAATAACAACTACAGGAAAGGTAAAATTCTCAACGAAATGTTAAGAAAAGAAAATGAAAGTTGTTAAGAATTTCGTATTTAATACATTGCAAAAGCTTGACATTAGAAGCTTTATTTTATAAGTTTAAGAAATTCAGCATTGCTTTTGTAGTTATTCAAAGCTTTCTATACAAAACTTCATAGTTAACAATAAATCATTAGAGATTTTATATAAAAAAAAAAAATGGAAAATGGAAACAATTTTAAGCAACATGGTTGATAACATTTATAATTAATTTTTTTTTATAATCTAGAACACTACGCCACACCAAAAATGTATAAAAACTTTATTTCATACTGAAATACGCTCATTTTGAAATTATAGTAATCCTTGTCTTAAATCAAGGCGAATTCATTTTTCAGATGGCGTTGAAAGCACAGCTGTGCTACTTGTTTTTCGAGCTTAGAGAGAGAGAGAGATATGTTGCTTGTGTTTTTGACATATCGATCAACGAAAGCAACAAATAAAATACAATTTTGTGTTTTTTTTTTGGTGTTGTACTTGTTGTAGTATCGCCACTACCGTTTACGTGAATTCGCCTTGTCTTATATTCTATACCTAATTAAAAGGTTTTTTTTTAGCTGCAGTGTCAATTCCCAATAAAAAAATGGAGCTTCCAACGAAGCAGTTTTGTAAGGGAGAAACATAAGAGTTGCGCTTACCATTGCGCATACGGAAGACATGAATTTTATATGGCGAGTTCCCACTTTGAAGCAATACATTTTTGACACATGAAGCGCATTATTCAGCGCATAAAAAAAATGTTGGACGTAACGATCAGCTTTACACACTGAATGTTTTGATACAGTTATTTTTTAGTATTCTCCCTTACAAACCTGCTTCTTAGTAAGGGAATGCCGTAGCACTTGAAATGTTATTTTTTTTTTATAAAAGTTGTTGAGAGTTTTTCCACTTACTTTCCTGCATTTCTGTATGTCTTATTGCGTAGCGCATAATTCTGCGCTTATTTTTTTAAATGTACCATTAGTGCTTCGCAATATGATACAATTTTTTATTGGGTTGTAAATAAAGAAAAAGTTGTCAGAGAATTATCTTAATATTTGTTTTTTAATAGAAGAGTCTATGACAATTATGTGTAAAAAAATATCACTTAAATGCTCGCCACCGCTTCAGTGGCATACTTCTATCCGATGCAGTGTTGCCAAAACTTGGTGACCAAAAATGGCAAAATTTACGGGAAAAAATGGCTAAAAAAAACACATTAAAATGCAATAACAAAACAGAAATAATTAATTTAAAGTTGTTTACGATGAAATTGTGAGTTAAGATCAATTTGTTAAATAAGAACAAACGTAAATTAATATTAAAATTTTTTTTTTTTTTCCTTTATTTATTCCACTTGGGAACATAGGGCTTTTACAAGTAAATTCCAACTTATTCTATCATTACATACATCTTTTATTTCATTAAACGATTTGTTCTGCATATTGAGTTCTTGTATGACTGTTCTACGACAGGTGTTCTTTGGGCGGCCAGAGCGTCTGCTACCTTGAGGATTCCATTCCAATGCCGTTCTTGTGATACTGCCAACTGGTCGTCGCAATGTGTGGCCTATCCACTTCCACTTTCTTCTTGCAATTTGGCGAATAATGGGAACTTCGTTTGTCAATCGCCAGAGATCGATGTTGATGATTACGTTTGGCCAAAAGATACGGCATATTATGCGCAAACATTTGTTTACAAAAACTTGCAGTCTTCTCGCTATAGTACTCGTCATAAGCCATGTCTCGCTTCCATATAGCAGTGTGGATTTCACACAGGCATTGAATATACGAATTTTTGTATTCTTTGAGATTTGGGGGGATCGCCATGTTTTATTTAGCCGACCAAAAGCTGATCTTGCTTTGTTTAACCTGAGTGAAACGTCTTCTTTCACTCCTCCATCTACCGACATCATGCATCCTAGATAACAAAAGGATTTCACATATTTTATTCGTTGGTTTTGTACTACAATATGGTTGTCAGTTGCGTTATTTATACGCATTGCATGTGTTTTGGCAATATTAACTTCCAGCCCAACTCTATTTGCTAGCGCGACCAAATCATTTACTTTGCTCTGCATATCATTAAACTTATGCGATATAAGACAAATATCGTCGGCAAAGTCCAAGTCTTCTAGGTGGTTTTGGAAATCCCAGACAATGCCTCTTTTTTTCCTGCATAATTGTGACATAACCTCATCCAAAACAACGGCGAACAGTAATGGTGAAAGGGGGCAACCTTGTTTAACTCCAGCGTTTGTCATAAAGGGTTCGCTGATCATACCATTGTGACGAACTTGCAGTGTGGTATTGTTGTACATAGCTTTAATCAAATTTATTAATTTTGTTGGTACACCTTTTGCTTTAAGTGCATCCCATATAGCACTACGTTTTATCGAGTCAAATGCTTTCCTAAAGTCTATAAATACCAAATAAAGCGGTGTGCGCCACTCGACCGATTGTTCTATTATTACACGGATGGTATTGGTTTGATCTACACAGTTGCGATGTGGTCGGAAGCCTGCTTGTTCATCGCGTAATGATTTTTCGATTATTTGTAATCGGATATTTATTATAGTAGCAATTACCTTGTATACAGTGTTGAGCAGAGTAATACCTCGCCAATTATCACACTCAGTCAAGTCATTTTTCTTTGGAAGTTTTACTATTTGACCTTTTGTCCACGTGTTAGGCAACTGTTCGATTACCCAAGCATCACGTATATAGGGATGAATTTTTTCCGCGGCTACTGTTGGGTTAGTTTGGAGTAGCTCTGAGGGTATCCCATCTTCGCCTGGCGCTTTATTTCTTTTAATTATTAATATTAAAAAATTAAATCATCGAAAAATTCGATGTCGTTATTGTTCATCTCATAGGAATCACTCGGTCCTATTAGTTTTTAATAATGAAGGTTAATAACGACAACATTTACCCAACCTTTTGAGTCCCGATCTACAATAAAAAACAAGTAAGAAAGAATAGTCAGTCAAACCCGACTTTATGATACCCTACACCACATTAGAACCTTTCTACCAAATTTAATCAAATAATCTCTAAATTGTGACCTGTACTTTGCGCACAAGGTTTACATGGACAGCCAGCCAGCCGGACAAACATCGTTAATTTGACTCAGAAAGTGATTCTGAGTCAATCGGTATACGTAGAGGTGGGCTTCGGGTAAATATCAGCACAAACGCATAGTACCCTCTCTACTATTGTGGTGTACAAATTTTATTGTTATGGTAAAAATATTAACCAAATTGATAAAATCGAATTGACGGTTGCTAAATGTAACCTAAACGATGTTTACTTGGCTAAATCCCCTTTCTACTTCAGCATGGTCCAATGTGACAGAAACTTTATAGTCAATTCTGAAATTTTTAAAAAAATTTTGTTACCGCCTGCATCCCTTTATTGAAATACTTGCAACCAGAAAGAAACAGCGATGTTTGTTTTGATCGATTTTATAAATTTAATAGTGGAGTACTGTTCCTTTATTTTGAAAGATGTTTCAGCGTCATAGTTTATAGCGATTTTCAACATTTGTAAAAGTTGTGATTTAAATAAAAGGAGCTTTTATTATTCAAAATGTTTTGAATAAACCCACTGTTGTTTATTGTTGATGTGTTTTGTTCAAGCTTTGATATTGTTACAAGTAGAACTGTTGCTATAATTCTTATACGTTTAACAGTTTTATTTGGTTTAATATCTTAAGTTTGTCTAAAATCTTTATGGATGAAGTTTCCTGATGATCTGGCCTAAGCAACCAGTGAAATGCATAGGAATAGCTTATCCCATCAACAATAAATTGCAAGTGTTTTTGTCAAGAATAAAAACTGGGAATTAAGCACGAATAGCAAAATCTTTTGTTTTTTTTTATTTTTATAAATTTGTATAACAAAATAAAAATTATTCTTATAAAAGAAAAACCGCAAAAAATTTTTATGGCTAAACAAGTTGAAAAATGGCTAATGGCTAAACTCATTTTTTAATGGCTAAACAGGGTTAAAAATAGCTAAATCTAGTCACTAAATGGCTAAATTAGCAACACTGATCCGATGGTCCATATTTTCAATGACTCTGAGAAATAATTGAGGTTCAATGTCGTTAATGTGTCGTCTTATCTCATCCTTTAGCTCTTGAATCGTACTTGGCTTATTGATGTACACTTTTTCTTTTAAATATCCCCAAAGAAAATAGTCCAACGGTGTCAAATCACATGATCGTGGCGGCCAATTAACACCGCCATGAAGTGAGATAACACGGCCATTGAATTTCTCGCGCAAAAGCGCCATTGTCCCGTTGGCTGTGTCGCAAGTAACACCATCCTGTTGGAACCACATATCGTCCAGGTCCATATCCTCAATTTCTGGTCGCTTCTTCCTTATCATTCCTCTAGATAGCGAACGCCATTCACGGACACTGATTGGCCGAGCCTATTTTAGAAGAAGTACGGCCTGATGACGCCGCTAGCCAAATTAACCGAATCAAACAGTCACTCCCTGTGGATGCATCGGTTTTTCACCAATCACTCGTGGATTCTCCAAATGCGGCAATTTTACTTGTTACCAAATCCAATGAGGTGAAAGTGTGCTACAAAACGCATTTTGATTTGAACGCCAATTTTCGTAAAAGGCTTCAACAATCTTAACGCGCTGCTCAATTGTGGTAGAATTTGTCAAACACTGAAACAAAGAAATGTCAAATTAAGTTGGGCAAAAAACTTGTCGTTAAGATGTGACTCACAATTAACATCGAACATTACATAGGCACTACCCTTTATAAAATTTGATAAAAGGCTTTATGACTCCCTCAATTTTACCCAAAACCACCAAAAGCATTCAGGGTAAATTTTTTATTAGCTGATGTTATGAATGCATACACATTTGAGAGCTACACTCAAAAGAAAAATCAATCCAAACGTACTCAAATAAATCCGAAGCGGGATTGATAGTACGGTGAGTACGAATTTTCTTGAATCAAGTATAGAAAGATTGATTCAAGTACGGATTTTCAATCCCAAAATACTTAAATTATCCATATTCAATCCCGATTTCGTACTTGAAGTAATCCGAAAATGAGATTGATTTCAGTAAAACTAAGATTGAATCGATGCAAATGCCCTTGATTCAAGTATTATAAAGTTGAATTTATCTCCATTTGTGCTTGAAAAAAAAACCAAAAAAGAAATATGAAAGAAAAATTTATTATGATTGATTTACTTACCTGTTTTACACCTTAAAGAATGATAAAACACCAACATCATGCCCGATATGGTTTTTACCAGGGACCGAAAATAACAGTTATATTGGAATTTTAAAACAAAAAAAGCATATAGAATTAAATGTCGAAAAACTGATTCCTTATGCACTTGTCAATGATAAAATATATTGATTTTTATAATTTTGATTTTTATATTTTAGATCAAACTTAACAGTTATTTTTTGATTTTTATTTTTTTGAACAAAAATTACTGTTATTTTTTGATTTTTATTTTTTCGATCAATAATAACAGTTATTTTTTGATTTTTATTTTTTTGTACAAAAATAACAGTTATTTTTTTGATTTTTATTTTTTCGAGCAAAAATAAAAGTTATTCTCTAAATAAATGTACGTAATTTAATAATTTAATTGACTGAAAATTTTTGTTTTAGTGTGTAATTATCATTCACACAGAAAAAAATACCCATGTAAAATTAACATGGAAAAATGTTGATTGAGAATCATGTTAAATTTCAGAAAAATTATGCCCTTTACTTAAATTTATCATTATTTCATATTAATTTTTAATATAAAATATCAAAATAACCTTAAATTAAGTTTATTTAATATTATTCACTGTTAAAAAAAAAAAAAAGAAAATATTAAAATATAAATAAATTTGGATTCAATATTGAACCCATAAAAACCTGTTTTGTATTAAAATCAAAAGTTTATCTTGTTAAATTAACATGCATACCTACTTAATTATGTACATTTTTTATTTTCACTTTTAAAATATGTTATAAAAAGAAGACAATTCCCGTATTCTTTTAATTAAAATTGTTTATTTAAATAGTACATCAAGTTTTCAAAGTAGAATGATGACCATATCGGGCGATTCTGCTGATGCTTCTGTTAACAAAGGAGAATACAAAATAAGTGAAACATGTGTTACAGGGTTTTGAATTATTCTTACATAAATGCAAATGTTGTCTGAAGCTTCTTCACACTGTTCAAATACACTCAAACCCATTTGATTCTACATGAAATTCACGTTGTTTCAACTGGAAATAACTTTCATTCAACGTGATTCCGATTGTTATTTCAATATAAATTACATTTTGCTCTAACTTTACTGCAATGTTAAATTAACATGAATTATAGTTATATCAAAAGAAAAAAATGTTGTTCGCAGTTATTGTAAAATCAGGTTGAATTAACATGAAACCCGTATGAAGCAAAATCACCACCGAAAAAATTTAAATCAACCTTGTTTTCGACGTTTTTAACTTGATTTTTTTCTGTGTGTTGGAATTCCTTATGCACATTAAAATAATTACTAAAGTCATCTAAATTATTAAAACACGTAAATTTATTTCGAGAATGACTTTTATTTTTGCTCGAAAAAATAAAAATCAAATAATAACTGTTATTTTTGTTCAAAAAAATAAAAATCAAAAAATAACTGTTATTTTTGATCGAAAAAATAAAAATCAAAAAATAACAGTTATTTTTGTTCAAAAAAATAAAAATCAAAAAATAACTGTTATATTTGCTCAAAAAAATAAAAATCAAAAAATAACAGTTATTATCTGACTTTTATGAAAAAAGGCATAACTGTTACGGTCCCTGGTTTTTACTTTAAAAATCTTATGTACATATTTAACTAAAAATATAAACTAAATGAGAAGCCAATTTCAAATTTACTTTTTAACCCTTCGTGAAACACATGAGTTTGGCCAGACCTTTGTTAAATGTGTATAGATAATCAAAAAATGTGTATGCCGGAGTGTTAAACATGAAAATAACACATACATATATATGTCTATGTTTTTCTTCTTGTTCTGTTGTTTTTGTTGTTACTACAAACAAAAAGCAAATCGTTTTGTTTGAACTTGTGTTGTGTTGTTGTAATTGTACAATAAATTTTGAAAACACACTCACGTACGCACGCATAAAAGAATGCAATGC
This sequence comes from Pollenia angustigena, assembly GCA_930367215.1. Taxonomy (NCBI): domain Eukaryota; kingdom Metazoa; phylum Arthropoda; class Insecta; order Diptera; family Polleniidae; genus Pollenia; species Pollenia angustigena. The sequence goes on along the minus strand of OV884060.1, from coordinate 188,570,263 downwards.
CGAGAGATGAGACTTATAAGTTTTGTGAGATTAAAACCCTTATTTTGTGATTTTACTCTCTGAGTGACACTATCAACGAAAAGTTTAATCTTTTTTGTACTTGATTTAAGCATTTTATACTTATTTCAAGAAATATCGGGATTGATTTTTTAAAGTAATCCCATTTAGGATTGTTTTGAGTACGTTTTAGTGTTATTCGTACTTGAATTTTTAAGTACGATTCGTGATTGAAGTAAGTACAAAAAGATTAATTTATCCCGAGTGTTTTTCTTTCTGTGTAGATATTTAAGTATACCAATCGACTTGAAATTACTTTCTGAGGCGATTTCATGATGTAGGGTCGGTTGGCCAACTTTTCCAAAAACCGTATACAAATCGATGAAAAATTTATTTGGATTTTTCAAAAGTGCGTTTTTTTTTTGCAATGATCTTGAAATGCTCTGGCAACTACTGGTTCATTTGAAGTTTCTTTAAAATACAAACTATAAGAGACTAATATTTATGCATTTTGCAATCAAAATAATAAAGAATATATTTTTTTTTTTTTTTAATTTTACGAATACTATAAATATCATTTATTCTTTATTCTGCATATTTATTAATTTAATATAAAGAATTTTAAATTACTTTATTTGTTGTATTTATTGTATTGATCTGTTTTATAGGCAGACATATAATTTCTTATGAAAATATTTGTATATTGAAATGAAATGTACGAATATACATACACAAACTCACATTCGTGTGGTATAATAACAAATACATATGTGTGTGTATATGCATATGTATGTACTTAACATTTAACAATCAACAACAATAGCGTAATAAAAAAAAAAGGAAAAAATATTATTTGCTAGACAGGAAACGGAAACTGACAACAGCAGTATGTTGAAAACTTATATAAATGGTTATAAATATTAACAAACACACATGTATATTTTACACATGCTAAAATACAAGTACTTATACATTTATATTTACTTGTATACTAAAGAATAACATCAACAATCATTGTACATAGTAATTTCGCCTGTTGTTTTATTCATTTTTTTTTTTTTTTTTTTTTTTGGAATAACATATACAACTTTGTAAATTTCCAAAATATTTTAACTAGCCGGCTTTTTACCCCAAGAATGACGAGCGTTGGTGAACATTGATTTTTTTAAAGGGGGAAAAGAGAAATGATGTATTTACTAGAAGGCCTAGTATTTCTGATAAAGTGATCAAGTCTCGAGTGTGATCAACAGGGTTATTGTGGCACAATAGGTCGTTTTATAAAAATAAAGTCGATATTTTTCGACTCAATCAAATGATTACAAATTAAAAATACCCTGAATTCCGCTATAGTCACCTAACGTCAAAAATCATCAGTATTTCAAATTCTATGGTAAAGGTTATTTTTTAAAAAATTTTTTTTAAAAATTTGAGATTTTTGAAAAGGCTGCTCCATACAATTTGTCGTAACTTTAGAACGACGAACCCGATTTTGTTATGCAGTCCGTCAAAGCTTCATATAAAAGAAATAAAATAAATTTTGTTTCATGAAAATCCATGGAAAAATTCTTTTTTTATTCCCGATTAAGTGAAATTTCCTAGTTTTGACATTTTTTTTATCGCAAATTTGTCTAAAGCAACATGTTTATATGTTCTTTGCAGCATGTTGCTCGACACAAATTTGTGATAAAAAAAGGTCAAAACTAGGAAATTTCACTTAATCGGGAATAAAAAAAGAATTTATCCATGCATTTTCATAAAATAAAATTTCTTTGTTTCTAAAAGATGCAGCTTTACGACTAAGTACTACAACTGATAAGTATTTGTTGATTTAAATTTTTTATGAATATATTCATTGACTATAGTCAAATAAATACTTTCTTATATTATCAAAAGTAAGCCTTTGCCAGTTAAAAAGCTTTTGTACATGGAAAATGATCTCTCAACGTCAACCGACGTTGAGGCATATTTAAAGGATGCCAATTCATTTGAAGAACATTAATTTTCTAATTCAGATCCCACATTTGATTCCAGATCAGAAATAGTTGAAATTAGATGTTACTTGCTTGGCACATGTGTTACACCGAGTTGCAGAGGAAATTAGAAGCCAACTCAATAATATTGATTTATTGGTTTCATACGGGACTTAGTTTACTTAATAGTCAACTCAAATTAATTGATATGGCAGAAAGTAACATTAACATGTGGAAGGAAATATTGCCCGACAAATTAAAAAAAAATCTAAAAAATCCTGTATTTTGAAAGCAATAAATCAATATTATCGAATTGGCTTCTAATTTGCTCTGCAAAATGGTGAAACCCATGTGCCAAGCAAGTAAAGCCCGGTACTCTGTTCAACATTTCACGTGAAATGCTGTCAAAACGCATATGAAAAAAACTTGTGCGGAATATCTATGAAATAATGTTGATAGAGTTGTACTCTGTTTATTTTGTGAAAAAGTTCCGAAATGTTTCTGGCAATATTTTTTTACAACTGCGAAATAATGTAAGCTGCACTTATTTCAAGTGGAATTTTAAGCAAAAGGAGAAAAATATGAACTAATTATTTAACAAGAAATAAAAATATTAATTAACACAACCGGTAACAGTTTTTTATCCATATTTTTACTATCTTTTTTATTAACAAAAATAAATTTTAGTAAAATACATATGGGCTTTCTTACATACGCAAAACAATGTCGCATACTTTTCAAAAATAAAAACGTCAAATTGTGCAAACTCGCAAGATAGGTAACATTGATACATGTCAATATTTACGTGTGAAATAATAAATGTTGCTCAACATTTTTCACAAATTGGAACAGAGTACTGGGCTTAACATGTAACAGTTTTGGATAAATTGTTTTAGAACAATTGACACCCTTAACCATGTAAGGTGCCGCATCGATTAAAAATTGAAGGATCTTTTGTCGACATCTTGTATTTTAAGCAGAGCTCAAAAAAATTCATTAAATGATTTTAAAAAAAATTTTTTTTACAATTTGGAAATTTTAAAAAAAATATCACTCAAAAAAAAAAATATGGAAAAATATGCATTGAAAACCAAAATATGCAAAAATATGCATTTTCACCAAAATATGCAAAAACAAATCGATGACATTTTAACGCAAATTTAATGATTTGGAAAGATAATTGGTCGACACCGAGTTTAGACTATCGACAAAAAACATGCATTTGCATGGAAATCGCATCCCTATTTATAATACTTAAAGCAAGCGCACTTTGAGATTAATTCAATCTTAGTTTTACTTAAATCAATATCATTTAAGGATTATTTCAAGAACGAATACGGGATTAAATATGGATAAGTTAAGTATTTCGCCCGTATGAATAACTCGTATTTGAATCGATCTTTCTTTACTTGATTCAAAAAAATGCGTACCTACAGTACGATTGATATCGCCTCGGAATGATTTAAGTACGGATGGATTGATTTTTTTTTTGAGTATAATATCACGAATTTTTAAATATATATACAGTGCGCTCGCGGTAACGTGAACTAATTAAAACCTAGGGAGTTCATGTTAGCGAAATTGTTCACGTTAGCGATTGTCGAATTTCATAAATAATATGTCTATTTGCACCCTTGAACGTGAAATTTTTTCTGATTATTTCCATTATTAAAATAGAAATGTATATATTTATGTGTTTTATTATTATTTCCACTACTAAAATATCTTATATATAAATACGGGAACAATTTTTTTGTGGTTGATTTTTAATATATTTTTTTCTAAATTTTTTGAATAAAAGTGTTGGGTCAATATAGGATTTTTGTCGTTTTCTTAAAATGTGTACGTTTTTGTTGTATAACGCACAGGTTTTTTTGAAAGTAAATGTCGAGTGGTCGAATTTCGAACACCGGGCGATCCTAGTAAAAATAAAATTATAAATTAGAATTCATTACAAACCAAAATAAGATCACGAGAATATATCTATTGAATTAAAATTACAATGCAAACAAAATTACTCATAGCATTTAGGCATTAAAAAATCGGTTATCTTTTTCTGCTGCTTTTTCTTTTCTAATAAGTAGTTGAAATACTGCTTTCTCCCTTAAGCGTCTAACTACACTCATGCCACTTTGATCCACCATTGCATCTCCTGCCCATTGCAATGCATTGTTTAAAATTTCAATTGCCTCACTTGCAGCAATTTTTTTAACAGGATCATCGGGAATGCAAACTTTATAGGTAGGATCAATATTGTAAAAATTACTAACGGAATGAAAAATTTATTAACACGCTTTTACCTTTGGCAAAAGGTATAAAAAATTGTTCACGTTATAGAGCTTTCTGAGTTTGTTCACATTACAGAGTAGTCAATGTAAAAAAAATCTTGTTCAAGTTAGGCGGTGTTCACGTTAGACGGTGTTCAAGTTACCGCGAGTGCACTGTATATTCGTTCCTTTTACTCCTGCAAGGAGCATAGGGCCGTAATTTTTAAATAAATCAGAGTTTATTTCTTTCTGTATTGTTCAAGATTAGTCTAAGCTCTAATCGAGTTTCCTACCAAGTCGTATCTCTAGTAGGGGCCCCACCTAGTAAATACTCTGGTCTACCTTTTTCTAAAGGCTAAGTCGTCTGGGAACACCCTTACATTTTCGGTTCGTTCCTATTTGGAAACTTTAAAATCTCTTTTCTGTGTTAACCTTTATTCAACGTAAACGAAAATACTATCGGAACTTTGTTCCTATAAATTGTACGCCCCTGCTTAAATAATAATTTGTATGTACATATTCGAATTATTTACTTTTTTCTTTACGAATTTTAAATCATAAAAAAACTTACAGTAGACATGGTTTCCATGTTGTAAATTCTTCATTTTGTTTTTTTTTTTTTATTTACTTACATGTTATGCCATGCGTAGGTATGTGTAAATAAAATCGGAAATTCCTGTAAATATTGTTTTGTTGTGTGTGTGTAAAAGAGTATAAATACGCATACAATGTAAAATATTATTTGTTTGAACAAAAAGGATTGTGGAAAATATCCATAAATATTATCATAAAAACAATAAGAAATTTTTAAATTTTTGAAGTTGGAGTTAAGACTTTCCTTCATACAAACAAATGTGTATATAAAGTTTAATCTGCTTTTTAATCCAAATTTTTAACATTTTCAATTAGGCTCAAGTTCATGAAATTTAATTTTTATTAAATTATTTTTGTGAAGAAAGGAATTTTACAACATGAAAATTAATCAAAATTGTAAATTCCTTTCTTCACAAAAATAATTTAATAAAAATTAAATTTCATGAACTTGAGCCTAATTGAAAATGTTTAAAATTTGGATTAAAAACCATAAATAGTTCAACAAAATAACCACAATACTAATTATTGTTAAAGCTAGGGCACGAGCTCTATGTGTACATTTGTCCTTCAAGTTGTGCTGAAAAAGGTCAACAGAAAAGAGAAAGACAAAGTGAAAAAACAAAAAATGTACTTGGACTTCAAGAAAAATTCTTGACGAAAGTACGAAAAAACAGAAGTAAAGGAAAAAACATGTAAAATCAATTAAAATGGATAATCATTCAGGAAAGCAAATTTCGATCTACCAAATGTTAAAATACAATTTGGTTTAAGGATTGATGTTTGACTAGTGACGTCAGCAGTCGTCGATGGCTGCGAGTGTAAGACGGCAAATCCATCTGAGGAGATCGAGTGGTTGCGATCGAAACATGTCATGGTAACCTGCCGGCCAGGGTTCGAGCCCGAGCCACGTCAAGAATGAAAGACTATCAATAACAATTTTGATTAATTTTCATGTTGTAAAATTCCTTTCTTCACAAAAATAATTTAATAAAAATTAAATTTCATGAACTTGAGCCTAATTGAAAATGTTAAAAATTTGGATTAAAAACCATAAATAGTTCAACAAAATAACCACAATACTAATTATTGTTAAAGCTAGGGCACGAGCTCTATGTGTACATTTGTCCTTCAAGTTGTGCTGAAAAAGGTCAACAGAAAAGAGAAAGACAAAGTGAAAAAACAAAAAAAGTACTTGGACTTCAAGAAAAATTCTTGACGAAAGTACGAAAAAACAGAAGTAAAGGAAAAAACATGTAAAATCAATTAAAATGGATAATCATTCAGGAAAGCAAATTTCGATCTACCAAATGTTAAAATACAATTTGGTTTAAGGATTGATGTTTGACTAGTGACGTCAGCAGTCGTCGATGGCTGCGAGTGTAAGACGGCAAATCCATCTGAGGAGATCGAGTGGTTGCGATCGAAACATGTCATGGTAACCTGCCGGCCAGGGTTCGAGCCCGAGCCACGTCAAGAATGAAAGACTATCAATAACAATTTTGATTAACTTTCATGTTGTAAAATTCCTTTCTTCACAAAAATAATTTAATAAAAATTAAATTTCATGAACTTGAGCCTAATTGAAAATGTTAAAAATTTGGATTAAAAACCATAAATAGTTCAACAAAATAACCACAATACTAATTATTGTTAAAGCTAGGGCACGAGCTCTATGTGTACATTTGTCCTTCAAGTTGTGCTGAAAAAGGTCAACAGAAAAGAGAAAGACAAAGTGAAAAAACAAAAAATGTACTTGGACTTCAAGAAAAATTCTTGACGAAAGTACGAAAAAACAGAAGTAAAGGAAAAAACATGTAAAATCAATTAAAATGGATAATCATTCAGGAAAGCAAATTTCGATCTACCAAATGTTAAAATACAATTTGGTTTAAGGATTGATGTTTGACTAGTGACGTCAGCAGTCGTCGATGGCTGCGAGTGTAAGACGGCAAATCCATCTGAGGAGATCGAGTGGTTGCGATCGAAACATGTCATGGTAACCTGCCGGCCAGGGTTCGAGCCCGAGCCACGTCAAGAATGAAAGACTATCAATAACAATTTTGATTAATTTTCATGTTGTAAAATTCCTTTCTTCACAAAAATAATTTAATAAAAATTAAATTTCATGAACTTGAGCCTAATTGAAAATGTTAAAAATTTGGATTAAAAACCATAAATAGTTCAACAAAATAACCACAATACTAATTATTGTTAAAGCTAGGGCACGAGCTCTATGTGTACATTTGTCCTTCAAGTTGTGCTGAAAAAGGTCAACAGAAAAGAGAAAGACAAAGTGAAAAAACAAAAAATGTACTTGGACTTCAAGAAAAATTCTTGACGAAAGTACGAAAAAACAGAAGTAAAGGAAAAAACATGTAAAATCAATTAAAATGGATAATCATTCAGGAAAGCAAATTTCGATCTACCAAATGTTAAAATACAATTTGGTTTAAGGATTGATGTTTGACTAGTGACGTCAGCAGTCGTCGATGGCTGCGAGTGTAAGACGGCAAATCCATCTGAGGAGATCGAGTGGTTGCGATCGAAACATGTCATGGTAACCTGCCGGCCAGGGTTCGAGCCCGAGCCACGTCAAGAATGAAAGACTATCAATAACAATTTTGATTAATTTTCATGTTGTAAAATTCCTTTCTTCACAAAAATAATTTAATAAAAATTAAATTTCATGAACTTGAGCCTAATTGAAAATGTTAAAAATTTGGATTAAAAACCATAAATAGTTCAACAAAATAACCACAATACTAATTATTGTTTAATCTGCTGTTTTCACAACACAAGTGATTGAACGTGTGGCAAAATTTATATGAAAAACACTAAAAAAATGAGTGCTTTTCATATAAATATTTCTATATTTTGATAGATACATATTTAAATAATACACAACTCTTGTGTGCTGTTTGTCTATTCAGTGCCCATGTTCTGTAACTCTCGCGTCGAGAAAGTTTTTGATTGAAATGTGTGAAATGAAACAAAAATGCCATAAATTGAAACAAACAGCTGTTTTTCTCACTTAACTGTGTCTGTAACTTTTTTGGCGAGTACAAGCTGTCACGTAAGGAAATTACTCGCCAATTTACAGAAAAAGTGTGTCTGTAACATTTTGGTGAGAAAAGTTCCCGCTTTGAACTGTCAAATAAACTCATGAATAAAAATGGGGCGAGAAAAAATTTTAACACTAAAAAACAATTAAAAATGCAAAGAATAATAATAATATTATTTTGTTCTTGGCACATTTTTCTTTGTTTTATTATTTTGATTTTAACATTTTAATAAAATATACGAATGCCTTCAAAGCTCGCTTGCAAACAACAAACATTAAAGTCGCTGTTTACACAATTTGGTATAGCCGACGGTTGTATTTTTGCCGCCGTCGTTGAAAAATTTTCAATTTTTGGTAAATTTTGGTCGCCGTCAACGATATGTGCTACTGGCGTTCTGAACGTCTGCAATGTCACATCGGCTTCGAGTGCAATATTATGACATTTATAACGTAACGACGTAATCTCTTTTGATAGTTTTCGACATGAGTTACAGACCCACATTTCTCTCACTTTTCGAGAAACGATGGAATATTTTATTTCACATCTTTTCGATGCAAGAAGTTCTCACTAAAGTTACAGAACATGGGTACAGGAATCGAATTTGGATCTTTTTGTAACTGAAAATATTTCATTGCAGTGCATATCGAGTCATAACCGCAAAAAGAGCTTAAGCGACAAAAACCAAATTTTACAGGAGATGGTTTTTTAATATTTATTTCTTATAAATTTTTTACGAGGGTTTTCGCTGACGATAAAATAGTTTTTTTGCTAACGGTACCTTATGTGGCCATGACACTTTAAAAGATGATGGAAGTGTTGCCAATAAAAACATTAAAAAAAAAAAAACGAAAATTTAAAATAAAGTCGTCTAAACTTTTTTTGTGCTATTGCCTCGATATTTCTGCAAAATTGTTAATCATGTATATTTTATACTTTATTAAATTATTAAAGCTTCAGGTCACTTTTTTAAAAAATTAATTAAAATGTTTTTATTCAATATTTCGATTTCCGTTGGAAATCTTCTTCAGAAAATTTTTTTTTTAAATAAAAAAAAAAAAATTCCTGAAGAAGATTTCCAACGGAAATCGAAATATTGAATAAAAACATTTAATTAATTTTTTAAACAAGTGACCTGAAGCTTAAATAATTTAATTAATTATAAAATTTAATAAAAAAGGTCGAAGAAAAAGGATTATAATTTATTAATCATGTATATTAATTTGAAAAGAAAGCCTATAATACTTTCTTCATATTTCGCTCTTTACTGTAGATTTGTTTGCATATTGTTAACTGTAGTATCAATCAGTACCCATCAGTAATCCATATAAATATTCCATTTTCATATTTTCTTTCAATATATCAGAGTGGGAGTCATTGGCATAAGTTTTCAATATTCGTAAATATTTTGCTGCTATTCATGCAATTTTTTTTTTATTAAACAATAAAAACTTATTAACATACAAAATTATGAAGAAAACAAATGTCGCAAGACATTTTTTTTACAATAGAGAAATTAAAATGAAGAAAAGGATACGTTACAATATAATGTTTTGATATCAACGTCATATGAACCAATATTGTATATACATATGTATGGCCATTCTGTATCCCAGCAAAATTTGTGACTTGTAGACCAGACTTTTTTTTTGTACATTAAGGCAATTTTTCGACGACATGCCCTTTTAACCCTGGATGGTTACTGTTCGTCCAATCGATGAAGCTCTTTTTTATTTCATCGTATAACTTTTTTTTTGTCCTCAAATTACGCTCTCTCTTTCAACAACGTAAGCTGAAGATGAAAGCTTTAAAAAATAATTAATTTGAAAACACAAAAATGTGTTCAGATTCGTATAAATTTGAGAGTAAAAGGACTTAAATTTGTTATGCTTTATTTTATTTTTTAATAAAATGCTTAACTGAAAAAATGTTTCTTGTTTTTTTTAGTTAAATAATCGTTCGGCTTGAATTTTTGTGATACATAGTTCGTCGATTTGACATAGAATTACCTTAGTGTACTAAAATTAAGAGTATTCTGCCAGGGTTAATCAGTGTTGTCTATTTTAGCATTCCGTAGCTAGGTTGAAACTTTTTCAAAGTTATTTTCGGGAATGCAAAGTTTATTATTAATACGATTTCCGTATGACGTGCTAAATTCCCAATTTTTATAATAAAATGATATAGTTACTATAATAATTCTATGTTATTCCTTTAAACTCGTACCAAAACTAAAACTTAACTAAAATTTTCGGAATTTTCAAAGTTGAAATTGAAAGGAAAAAAGGCAGAAAATAAAGATTTTATAGGTAAAACTTCAAAAAATAGATTTTTTTTTCATTTACCACAGTTTGATTTTTGATACTTTTTTAATTGAATAATATAATTTATCATGTTCCTAAAATCTTCATGAGAATCTTTAAACCAGACCCCGACTTGTGTGAAATCTAAGGCGAGACCGATTGGTTATATTAAATATATGTATGTAGGTGTAGATATGGTCATTTCCTGGGGTTACGAACGTACGTTCGTACGCTTTTGATGTACAAATTATATAGAAAACAAAACTTTTCCTAGCATTTTTTTGCGATTCGATAGCATTTGGGTGGTGGGGTGTCAAAAAGCCATAGGACATAAAGCCATAATGGCTTTATGTCTCAATCCAAACGGACATAAAGCCATAATTTTGATATGGCCTTAAGTCTCATATCAATTTTAGTGGAATGGGACATAAAGCCATTATGGTATTATGTCCCATTTGATGTGTTGCGTTACAAATGCTTATATGGTATAACAAAGACCTGCTTCGCTAACTAAAGCACTTGTTAGCGTATCTTTTACGGGTTTTTTCCATATATGAACGACGTCCCCAAATTTAGGGGCTTAGTTCATTTTGGGTTTGGGGAGTTAATTCATTGGGGACTTAGTTCATACCGCCATTTTTGACATAAAAAAGGGCGACATGAAACAACAAAGCATTTTCTACATGAAATAGGGTGAAATACAATCATTATCAAAAATATGGCTTTATGTCTCATTTTACGGAAAAAATTTATGGCGTTAAGTCCCATTATATTGAGACTTAATGGCATATGCCCTTATGTCTCAATGGAATGGGACTTGACGCCATATGGCTTTATGTCCTATGGCTTTGTGACACCCCACCCATTTGGGTAGCTCTATGTACAAAAGATGGATTTCATCGAGTTTAAGTTTTCATAATAAGAGCCATAAACGTGTGGTCACGAACGTACGCAAAATAGAAGTCAACTTCTGCTGACAGTAGCGAAATGTAAAAATCTGCCTAATGAAACGGAATTTTCAAAAGTGATTAGTTTATTTTAAAAGTGTATTAATGTAGGTCTCCATTCAGTATTTACAAAATAAAATATCTCTCTTGGTTTTTATTTAATTGGGTTATGTACCGGTCGCAAACGTACGGATCGCGAACGTACTATTTTTCCATATGTTTTTTTATTATTATCACCATGCATTTTACAACAAATGTCCTCAAATTTCCTTAACAAAAAAACCTAATACTCCTTTTACAATTAATTGTAATGGAGAGATTATGAAGAAAGAGTGTAAACATAACATATTTTTTGCATGTAAAATCAGTATATAAAAATGTCTTTAGAAGTAGAAAATACAGGAAATTATAAAATGTTCCAGTTTCCAGCCCAATTTCCTTAAGTAAAACAGATCATATATGCTAGGAAACTATTCTTTTATAAAAACATAGACTTTTTTTCTAATAATAAACAATAAAAGGCGATGATTATCAACATTTTATTTTTCCATCCTGTTTGACCATTCTGAATAAAAATTATTTAAATATGTTCTTTGATTAGACTAAACGATTTAATTTCAAAAGAAATCTAGTTTTTAGTCAAAATTGTTTGTTGGTTTACAATATGGGCAAAATAATACAGCAATTTGCATTCATCTGGCATATATTTATTCGTATGATTGTATTTCTTCTTTACAATTCTTAATCATCCTTCAATTGATGGAGAGATGTTGTTTATTAAAATGTGTGATCGAAAGGATGGACCGTATCATAACAAATTCAATATTTGTTCTTAAAAATTCTTCTTCTTTTATTTTTATGTCTTCATTTGGCAATAATAATAAGAAAAAGGAAATCCGTTTTAAAGTACTTATGAGTATTGTAGACATGAAAACGTGTACAGTATTGTACAAATTACATGAGTTCTTATGAAAGGAGAAATAATATTCCTTATGTTGGAAAAACCATTTTCATTTATTTCAAAGGACAGAAGATAGTTTAAATAATTTTGTAACAAATAAAAATGATAAGAAATTGGATTTAAGAGATTAAGACTTAAAAAATAGATACCAAAATGAAAATTAAAATTTATCTTAATATTTAAATGCAAATAAAATTGTAGATGCAATAAAAATTTGAGTACACAGAAACAAATGTTGCACCAGTAAAAGCATTAATCAAAAATAAAATCCGTTTTAATTAAAAATTTAATCAAGTTAATTAAACGTTTAATCAAGTGAATTAAGCTTTTAATCAAGTGTATTAAACGTTTAATTGACAATATTAATTCGCACCAGTAAACGAATTAAGAATATCAATTAAACGTTTAATTCACTTGATTAAAAGCTTAATTCACTTAATTAAACTTTTAATTAACTTAATTAAATTTTTAATTAAAACCGATTTTATTTTTGACTAATGCTTTTACTGGTGCAAAATTTTTTTCTGTGTATGCACACGTTAAGAAAACACATTTTCGATATGGTCACCTTAAACACTTTAACTTTAAACGAAAAGTATCATGTTATTGTAAACGGCAACTATACTATATATATATATATATTATCCTCCATCAAGAAGACACAACCATACAATGGTTGCCTTCGAACATGTTGTATGTTATAACCAGGACTGTGGAGGCTGGGTTGAGGTTTTGTACCGCAGTCGGAGTCGAAGTACCCACAAAAACTTGCGACACCGACTCCAAAATTGTTCGGCTTAAGAATTAAAAAAAATTCGTAATATTTTCCAAAATAAATATTCTTCAAAATTGGCGGTGCAATATTTAAAATATCGATTTAAAATTTTTTAAAGAATTTACAAGATTTTGTTAGTTGTGTTTAATTCCCAATTTTTATTATTGATAAAAACACTGAAATTTATTGTTGAAGGGATAAGCTATTCCTATGCGCATTTCACTGGTTGCTTAGGCCAGATCTTCAGGAAACTTCATCCAAAGATTTTAGAAAAGCTAAAGATATTAAACAAGTAAAACTGTTAAGCGAATAAGAATTACTATAAGCAAAACTCTTACTTGTAATCATATCAAAGCTTTAACAAAAACAACAACAATAAACAGTGAGTTTATCTTTTCTTACATTCCCCACTACAATTGGTTGGCATTTTTCCAAAATTAATTGTAGTTGCAAGTAGCTTAAGAAAAAACAAAATGAAAACAAAAACAACTTGCTTTTTGCTCTCGCAAAAATTTTTAAAGAAAAATTTTCTTGCTAAATTTAAATATTTAAAAGGTACTGCATTAAAAAAAAGAGTTTAAAGTCAAATAAAAACCAGTCAGACTCATTAAAATTTAGCATAAATTTTAGAGTAGAAGTCGAAGTTGGAGTTGCAGTCGGAGGTGGAGTCGGTCTTAAAAAATTTTAGAAGTTGTCGTCGGAGTTTGAACTATTTTTTTAGGACTCCACAGCCCTGTTTTATGGTAACAGAAATCATATGTTCAAAAAATTTGCTTTTAAAATAGTTTTATACCAGGTGATCTTATAGAAAAAAGTGTTTTCTCTGCGGGTATGTTGTCGGATTTACAATTTTTATTCTCATCATCCACTTTAAGTAGTTCCTTTATTAGTCCTAAAACACTTTCTATGTACTAAAAAAATCTGCTTTAAAATTTTCCCATACTAACTGTTGGCTTTTTTTTTTTTTTTGAAATTTCCTCTTTAAAAACAAAACAAACACACACCCATAAATTATATAAATCCGGTATATTTTCATTTCCCTTTTCCAGGTTGTTATTACTATTAAAGTAAACCCTACACCCCACGTCTAATCCACAGATTTGCCATTATTGGTCCTAATAAGAAATACGAGGACCAGCAAGAAGTATCTTTAAATCAGTTATAAACTAAAACAATATGTGTGTTAAATATTATATTATGTCTTATTTTTATATAAATATTTAGCAACAATTTTTTTTTTTTAATAAAAAAAAAAATAATAATATTTGAAGCATACAATCTAGTGTTTCTTGTGAAATACTTTTGGAAATATTATATTTTCTTACATAGTTTGTATACCAATTATTATTTAAACTAATTAACAAAAAAAAAATTGTTTCTTTTTTAACTTCTTTCTTGTTTCCAATTCAACACTTCCTTGTGGCAGAATGTGTAAAACTTATATTTAAGAATTTACTAATTTCATTTTTAAAGTTAATTAAGTCTATTTACACATATTGTTTTTGTTATATACTGTTTTTTATTGCATGTGCTGTCTTGTGTTTGTTTGTATTTAAATGTGGTTTAAGGCTTGGCTAAATGAATTAGAAAGTCAGGCTAAGGATTTAAATTAAACTTGACCAGCAAAAGATGAGTTTTGGTAATAAAGGGGCTTAGGTTTTTGTGGAAGCCATGAGGAAGCGGCTTACTTGGGTCCCTTTGTGGTGCCTTTCTGATAGCCAGCTCCAATGTCAATCCCACAGAGCAGTTACTCAAAAGGTGTCATTGCAAAATTTAACCAATTCGTCCTCCTAATGTAGAGAAGGAGAACACTAAGTTCTTTCTAAGAAAGATCATCCAAACAGACAAACGTTGGTATTTGCAGATATCGCTGAATAGTGTCCTGAATTCCTTCTGAATTTCAACTTCTGAAGTAGTAAAGGGTGGTTAAATTTTAAGGCCGATGTTGATATTGAATAAAACACAAATTATTTAGGATATAATTGTCAATTCTTATTATTATTATTATAATATTGGTATGGTTCCATTATGTATGGAACAAAATATATGCCAAATGGCTGCCGCGACGTTGGTGGCACACCTCCATCTAATGGTCCAAAGTTTCGATGACGCTGAGGCATAATTTAGGTTCTATGCCGTTAATGTGCCGAATTATCTCATCCTTTAGCTCTTGAATTGTTGCTGGATTATTGACGTACACCTTTTCTTTCAAATAACCCCAAAGAAATAAGTCCAACGGTGTCAAATCACATGAACTTGGCGGCCAATCGACACCGCCAAAACGTGAGATAACACGGCCATTGAATTTGCCATTGTTTCGTTAGCTGTGTGGCAGGTGGCACCGTCCTGTTGAAACCACCTATCGTCCAAATCCATATCTTTCAATTCGGTACATAAAAATGTCGTTATCATCTCACGATAGCGAATACTCATTTTGGAAAAAATAAGGCCCGAAGATGCCGTCAGCCCATAAACCGCACCAAACAGTCAATCTCTGTGGGTGCATTGGTTTTCCGACAATCACTCTTGGATTATCATTGGCCCAAATGCGGCAACTCTGCTTATTGACGAATCCACTGAGGTGAATATGTGCCTTATCACTGAATCACGAAGTGCACGATATGCATTTTGATTTGAACGCCCATTTTCATAATAAGCCTGAATAACGCGTTGCGCGATTGTGAACCTTTCCATGGTTCAAATTGAGTTAGTCTGAAATTGAGAAATGTCAAATGAGTTGCAGAAAAAAACTTGACGTTTAGGTGTGGTTCATATTCAACAGCGGCCCTTAATTTAACCACGCTTTATTTCAATTCCAGAGCCATTGCCAAAGCACAGATATCACTGAAACAACTGTTCTTATCGGTTCCTTATTGAACCTAACTGGAGAACTGGTTCATCATAGCCGGGCTATAATACCCTGGATACGGAGCAGGCGTGTTCACGAGTCCCCCAAAAGTCTATAAGATTCGCGCCTAACAGTGAGCCATTGGATAGCCAACATACTCATCAATGAATCTGTCCCCCAGCAGTTAGCATGCTCTGGTAACCGCATTAGCGATACTCTGGAATGCTTCCTAATTCCGTTTAAAGACATCCGGTATTCTGTAGTTAATAAAGAGGGGGGGGGGGGGGCTTCATATAAAATTTGTTGTAAGTTTTAAGTATTTTTTCTGAACAAATTTTTTTAACACGAAAGTTTATTTTCTGCTCCTTCATATTTTGTTACTCTCAAAATGAACATTTTACTATTATAGCTGGGAATTAAAAGTTAAAGAAAATTAAAAAGTAATCAAATTAAGTAAAGTTTAGTATCTCTGGTTATCTTAAAATTAAAAATAAAATAAGTGTTAAACCTTTTCTACATTCTGGTAGTTTTTTTTTAAAAATTTTACTACCGTGTTGCTAAAATTGTATCCAAAATTCACAGCACTTGAACTTTTTTCATCATTTCACAACTTTTTTTTAAATTTTTGTTAAAAGCAATAATATAGATAATAAAATCCAAGTAAGAGTCCATTTGTGTTTCACGTAAACTCAAATTACACATACTAAACAACGGCCAAAACAACAAATATCTCTTAAGCTTCTAGCTGTATATATATATATAGTAGATAAATATCTGCACTGCTGCTTGCTACAAATCTAACATGTATCAACATTTTTTATCTTTCTTCTTTTTCTAAAACAACAACAACGCAAACAAACAAATAAACCAACATACAAAAATGTACTCTTGTTTGGCAAAAAAATATAAAATAAAACTAAAAACTTTTTCCCGGTAAAAATAACCAACCACTAACTTTCTTAAACTAACCTCAAAACAAATAAAATCCCATAAAAACTTGAAACGCCTTTAACCACACACATACGTTTGTACGAACATACACATATACATCCATATACACAAATCCATTATCATTCGTTTCAATCAAACCTGTTGTTGTAACTCCTGTAATCAACCATACTTGGTATGGCTTGCTGTCGACTGAATTCCTTTAAAATACACATCATCATGGTTGGTAAATGGCTTTTAATAGAAGCCAACGAGGAAAGCTTGCAACCGCAATATGCAGAATGTTATTTCGAAGAGGACTATGAGGTAGAGGAGGCAAATAGGCAGCAACGTTCGAGCTTTTGTTGGCCACCTGCTGAGGAGGATTGTCACCATGCTCCTACAGCAGCTCCTTTGTATATACCTCCACCTGAAACACAACACGTGGTGGCAAAGCCATTAGAAAATCCTCCGCCTCCTCCACCGGGTAATGCAACGACATGTGGACAATGTCAGTGCAGTGGGGAGTCTGAGCAACAGCATCAGCAGCAACAACAACAGTCTCAATGGCAAAGTCGTTCAGCTCCTCAGTTGACTGTTGGTATGTCTCAACATCAGCAGGAGTGTGAATCTGGATCAGATTCATATACATCCACTAGTACTACAACGACTACCACCTCAGAGGAATATCAGCGTATGTATGCGGCCCAAGTTCGAGCCTATCAAATGCAGCAAGCTTACGAACAGTCTGGTTCTGAATTTGATTATCACCTGGACATGGAAGTGGCCGCTATGCAACAGCAAGATAGTCTTCAATTATCTTCATCTCACATCTCCGAAAGTGGCCGTCGTAGTGCTCAAGAATGCATCGAGACATTAGTGCCACCCTTAAGCACCTACAGACTAGTAGACATGGTACGAGAAGTAACGCCAAGTCCTGTACCTTGTGAACCTTCTCAGGGATCACGTCATGTTGTCTTCTTAGAAGATCCCGAAATAAAAGAAGTCGAATCATATTCTGCAGAACAGCAACAGTATGAAGAAAAAGGTAATAAAGTTGATGAAAAACATCAGGAACAAAAATACACCACAGAAACACAAGAAACCTCTTATGAAAAAGAAACTGAAGAGAAAGGTTTTATTAAAGATGATCGTTCTCATATTCTTGAAAATCAGCGTATTTTTCAGCCTACTCCTGAAATTAAGATAGAAATTGCCCCAGTTAAACAATTTCCTCCCACCAAAATTCCCAATCCTTGTCCCAAAGAATGGATAAATCCCATGGTACGCGTTTTAACCACTGCTCCAGAGACTCCCTTTCACATGGTAGGTTGTCTGTGTCCCAAACCTTGCGAGTGCACATGCCAATTAGATCCTGCTCCTGAAAAAACGCAGGAAATACCTGAAATACCACCCAAGGAACCAATACCTGAACCCTTGCAACGACCACCATCTCCAGAGCCTGAAGCACAGCCAGTGCATATCAATACCTTATGGGATACCCCCACACTCTCCAAAGCCATGACGATTGCTCCAGAATTTGAACTGAAATTTGCCCCACCTGCCTCAGAAGGTGTGCCATTGCCCGAGGAAACAGAACCTTATATGCCTCCTCCCATCGAAATAAAGCCTTATGTACGCGAAGATTATCGTCCAAAAACACCTCTTTTACGAGCTTTAACCACAGCTCCAGAGAAACCATTTGAGGGTCATTTTGATCGTGATGTTCCCATACACGTTCTTGATTTGCCCACACCTAAAGAACATCTTTCCATGAAGGATGCCCTACGCACAGCGCCTGAACGTCCTTATACTCCGCTGGATCCTGAGAACGCCACACACATGTTTGAAGAGCAGCAAAAGGAGGAAGAGAAGAAAAAGATAGAATTTCAGGTTTTGGACAAAGAAGAAGAATTGGGTTTATCTAAAGAGGCTTTGGAACAGGTGGAGTATTATACCACAGAGAAACGTAAATCATCGACATCAGCATTTGCGGCCATGCAAGCATTCCAATCACCCTCACAACCTTTATCCCAAACAACGACCCCTCGACACTCCATTTCCTACACTAAAGCCGAAAATGATCTCGATTTTAACAAATATTATGATGCTCATGAACGTTACCAAAAAAGACGTAGCTATTTTTCACAAAAGGAGCAAGAGCTCTTACAGCAACAGCAAAACAACACTACCTCACAACAACAACAAACCAATACACGTGAAGAACCCTCATTATATTCCACTACCAAAGCTAGCTCTTCCTTTAACTCCTCTTCCGCAGTCCAACAACAACCACAAACTATCTCATCAACATATGCTTCGAACTTAACACAAGCTACCAAATCATCTAATTCAATGGCTTTTGCGACAGCTGGTTCCGCTAGTACTTCCACGAAATTAGATGTAAAGGAAATAATCGAAGAAGTTACTGACGAACTTGAACATTCTGAGGTTATATTTCCACCACCCTCACCCCTCAGCCATCTAAAACAAAGACCCCCATCGGGTCTTCACAGACCAGAATCCATACCGAAATACCAGCGCAATTGGACAGTGCTGCCCACTCAAAGTCCAGCACGCACACCTGAACCACCGGAGTTGCGTGAAAATGTTCCCCTGGCTTTTGTAGATACTCCCAAAACACCTACCATCTCCAATGGCGCCAACGGCAATACTGTACACAAGCCTGTAGCACAAATGTCAACTGGCTCTGTCATCCAACAGCAATCACAAGTAAACCAACAGCAGGCAACTGCTTCTGCCTGCTGTTCATCCGTCATGAGCTCCAAAAGCGAACAAAGGCAGAAGCAGATGTCCTCGACTGTCTGTTCCTCCGCTATAACCGCTTCCGAATCCGCCAAACAGCAATTACAGTTGACTAAACCCACAATACCAATTATAGTTGAAGATCGCTCGGGACCAGTTACCATGGCTTTTCAAGCTTTAGATGAACATATGGTCAGGGATCAATCGCAAACTCCCTCTCGACCTTACACGCCTTCCATGATAAATAAACCAGCTCCCATTACTCCATACTATCAGACGCCTGAAAGATTATGCTTTGACGAATGTCCGGCTACACATGCTCGTGATTACGATCGTCGTTCAGCTTCTCCCTTTCCAGATCGTGCCAAATCTCCAGCACCTGGACCACCACCAAATCCATTGGCCGCCATACGTGCTCCTCGCATGAAAGAGACTGAGGTTTCGCCACTAAGTCCTCGTGTACTTCAAGCTGGTTCTATTACCACGGGACAAAGTTATTTGGGGGCTCAACAGGCCCAGCAACAAGAAAGATTGCTGAGTCACACCGCCACCGGCATGCAATCGGACATGCAAAGTTACACCGAACAACCAGAGAAGAGGGAAAAAATGCAAATTGGTAACATGACTATGGAAAAAAGTGAAAGGGCTTCACGTTTGGAAGAGCAAAAACAAAGGCAAATGCAATCCCATACCACTTCACAAGTCGGCAATACACAGATCGAACGTAGGCGCAAAGTAACTGAAGAATTCGAACATACTTCATCGGCTAAGACTATAGAAATACGCACTGGCTCACAAACCTCTTCGGAAAGAAGAGCATCTTATGGTAAAACTGGCTATGTGGCTAATCAAGCCAAACGCTTATCAGGTCTTGAAGAAGAGATTTCTAATTTGACTAGCAAGTCGCAGGCCATTAGTGCCAAGGCGGCCACTTTAACCGACACAAGATTTCCCGAATTGCACAGTCCGAGCGGTACTTCGATGTTCCCCGCAAAACCAGTGCTACCTTCTCACCATGAATCTCAGCCACCGAGCTATCTCGTTTCTGGAGCCGCTGCTAAGAAATTATCTGAACCGGCTTCAACGGTTTTCCCACCACTCCAACAAAAACAACAGCAACAATTTTCAGATACGTGCGGAACATCATTGGTTTCCACGCAGCAGTCACAACAGCAACAACAACAAAAATCATTAACTGCATTATCAACAACATCATGTTCTCATCAACAACAACAACTACAAGCTAACACTGTTAGCTCTAGTCTAACAAAAGCTTCTGCTATTACTTGTACTAATAATCAAGCTTATCAATCGATCACAGCTGGTTCTAACCTTAATGCTACTTCTACCAATACTTCATCTGCAACGGGTACTGCACCCATGGGTGTTTGCCCAGTAACGGGCGCATATTGTCGTCCCGGTCATACGTGCTGCAAGCAGCAAATATTGCAACAAGCAAATAATAATGTCTCACGGCCGACTGCTTCTTTAGGTTCAGCTGGTTCTCAGCAATCACAAGCCACTAATATTACAGCTTGTAGGCAATCGCAATCAGCAGCTGCCGCCGCACCAGCACCAACTGCTTCCAAAGCTCCACAAAGTGCACCTTCTAATAATGCCAATAATGATTCTGCTACAGGTGGTATGGCTCCTAAAGGCGCTGCTTATGGTGCAACTTCGGCTCCCAAACGTGGTCGTGGTATCTTGAACAAGGCCGTTAGCCCCGGTGTGCGCGTACCATTGTGCAATAGCTGCGGCACCCACATCAGGTTAGACAACAAAGCGCAATGTCTGAAACTGCTATGAGTTTTTTGTGGTTATCAATATTTTTAATTTGATGATTTTTTAGTTATAAAAAGATTTTAAATATATGTTTTGCCTGAGCATGAGTTTTTCTTGTTTTGAGTTGTCAGTGCATTGTTTTTCAGATCTAATCAAATTTAAATTGTTTATTTTTTATTTTTACTAACGACTGTTGTTTTATACTTGTTTTGTAATAATGCCTTTCCAGAGTCCTTATTAAAACCTTCCATGTTAAGTGATACCTTGCCTCGCAAAACTAATGCTAAGCCAAAAACCAATGCTTTCAATGCCAATGCTAATGCCTCCTTACAGCAAACTGACTTACCAAACGATGATCCCACTGCCATGCTGAACGAATCTTTAGGCAAAATAAATATGGGCCAGAAAATGGATAATTTTATGGCCGAAGCCGGTAAAGTAATTTCGAACATGCTAGAGGCCCGATTGGCCAACAACGGTAGTGGTATTCCTTCTCCTCATAGCAGTAGTTCTTTAAGTTTGCTTAGCAACAGCAGCTCAAATCTTTCCCGAAGCCCCATGGTTGTACGTAAACGTTTGGACCTAGATGATTTTAAAGATATTAATCCCTCCGAACCGGCTGCCTTAAAACCAGTCATAGCTGTGCCTCAGAATGTGGAAATGAAACCTGATTTCAAATTGCAATCTCTTACGCCAAAAGGAGTGCGCACTACTGATTTGCCAAACAATCATCCCATGGGCAAAGTTTTAGAAATATGTGATAATAAGGCAAAGCCTCAGTCTATTTTACCTGTGGCCACTAAACCCGAAGCTGTTGCTAGTGGCTTGCCACCCTCTGAAACTGTGATATATCGTAATAATGATCGTTCCAATAGAAGAGCCAGTCATGCTACGGACAGACGTTCTTACATCGAAACAAATACCCAAAATGAACCACCCAAAGATGGGCCAGTATTTAGTATTAGTGTTAAGGCTTTGGGTAAGCCGGGGGATGATCCCAACAAACCTATGTCTCCTGAAAACGAAGAGGTAGTAAGTCAGCTGCTTAAGGATGGTAAGAAGCCCATATGTTGTCAGTGCAATTGTGAAATAACCTCGTAAGTGTGTTTTTGTTTGCGTTTTTTTTTCTCTAACAAATTGTTTGCACTTTAAAGCTGTCAATATTTCAAACTAATAAAATTGTATTGGGAAATTTTTTTTGCTAGGGGTCCTTTCATTACCGCTTTGGGTAAGATCTGGTGTCCTGAGCACTTCCACTGTGTCAATGGCAATTGCCGTCGCCCCTTGCAAGACATTGGTTTCGTTGAAGAGAAGGGTGACCTCTATTGTGAATACTGCTTTGAGAAATATTTAGCTCCCACTTGCAGCAAGTGTGCTGGTAAAATTAAGGTAAGCTATTTTTAATAAATAGAATTGTGTGGACTTAATTTTTATTCTATATTTTTAGGGTGATTGCTTGAACGCTATTGGTAAACACTTCCACCCTGAATGCTTTGCCTGTGGCCATTGCGGTAAATTGTTCGGCAACACTCCCTTCTTCCTAGAGGATGGTATGCCCTACTGTGAAGCCGATTGGAATGAATTGTTCACCACTAAATGTTTTGCTTGCGGTTTCCCCGTTGAAGCTGGCGATAGATGGGTTGAAGCTTTGAACAATAATTATCATAGCCAATGTTTCAATTGCACTGTAAGTATTGTTTGGGAGCCTACAGAGGTTTTACTTATTTACTTTTTGCTAAACAATGTCAACCTAAAAATATGAAAATAGACAAAAGTATATAAAGGGTTATCCATTTTTCAGTTGCAAAAGTAAAGTTAAATAAAACACACCGAAAGCTTTGATTTCGTTGAAACATTTATTTCGTTATAATGCTTGGATCTTATGAACATTACGTATGAAATATAATGTCTTTGAAATGACCGCCTCTGGATTATTTGCAGCTGTTATTAAAGAGCAGACCCGTTTTTTTTTTTTTGTTCATTAAGTAGAAAAAAATGATATCAGCCAAGTGGCCATCGACAGAATTTATGAATATACGGTCCCGATTTATGGCATTTTCCATCACTCTTGCAATAACTTATGGCGATATTTTCCGCATTCCCGAGGGACGTTTCCTTTGAGTTCGTTAAGAGTTAGAGGCCTCTCGATATATGTACATTTTTATTTATTTTCTTAAGGTCTACGGAATAAATCCATACAGACCAATTATAAAAAATTTACATAATATAAAAAATAAAAAAGATTTAGACATCCATTTTATTAAACTGATTAAGGTACAAAATAATTACGTTTTATGACATTAAAATTAACACTAAAATCAATAAGAAAATAAAAATCATTATAATTATTACACAATTTTCTTGGATAATCAGAATTAGCATAATTAGTTTGGAAAACTTGTAAATAGATTGGAATGTAGAAACGAGTTGTTCGATGAGGTACATTAAAATTTATGTTGCTGAGTACGAAGTCAGCACAGACTGCACCATTTATTAGGTTAAATAAAAATGAAACTCTAAGCATAGTTCTTCTTCTCTCCAACGTTAGTAATTTTTTTAATGCAAGCCTTGTAGTAAAAGGAGTAATAATGACGTTAGGACTCCATTTTGAATTATCCAAGCAAAAAAGAAGGAATTGTTTTTGGACTGATTCAATAATGTTTTTGAGATAATCCGCATTCGGATCCCAAATAACAGATCCATATTCCAAGATTGGTCTGACTAAAGATGTACATATGTATATAACCGTTTAGTAATGATTGGTTCAGTAAACTCCTTAGCCCATCGTTTTATAAAAGCCAAACACACCGCGAGCTTTGTTTATCATCATATAAATATGTGTTTCTTGAGATTTAATTTAGGATCCAAAAGTATTCCAAGATCTGAAAATTCCGTAACCAGTTCAAGTTGATGGCCACCCGGTGAAAAGTTAAATAAAGCGTTATCGTTTCTTGAAAAACGCATATGTTTACATTTTTTTAAATTGAGTTCCATTAAATTAAGCACGCACCATTGAAAAAGTTCATCCAAATTATGTTGCAGCAAATTTTTTTCAATGTTATTGTCAAAGCTATGAAATATCTCGACATCAACGGCATACATTAAGACGTTACAGTATTTAATTAAGCACGGCAAGTCATTGATGAATAAGGAAAATAAAATTGGACCAATGTGGCTACCTTGGGGCACTCCAAAACTAACGATAATGTTTTTTGATGTAGTATTATTAAAAACAACATTTTGTTTTCGGTTTGTTAAATATGATTTTATCCAAATTAAACTCCCGAACCATATCATGAAGCTTTATCGAAAGTTATTTATGATTGAGTGGTAGTGAGCTAGTCTATCAGCGGCGGGGTTGCGGGTTCGATTCCCGCCAGAGACTCTGGTTTCTTTCCTGCAGACAAGCGAAAAGCTTCGCGGGACCAGCTTATGAAAATTAAAAAAAAAAAAAATCACAAGCTTTACTTAAATTTTGTGTAAATACAATCTGTAAATTTCCTTTTATTAAATCAAAGATTTACTACAGTAGTCAGCCGCATGAGATTAGTTAATGATGAACGACCTTTTCTAAAACCATGTTGACAAGAAGATAGAAGGGAAGAAATTTGATAAAGGAGATTGTCGGTAACACACTTTTCCAAAAGTTTAGGGATTGCACTTAACTTTGTTATGGCTCTAAAGTTTGTAACACATGACTTACTGCCAGATTTAAGTAGCGGAATAATGCATGAGTCTTTCCACAACTGAGGAAAATAACCACATTTCCATGATAAATTAAAAATTATGCTTAATGGAGTAGCTATTGCATGTGCGCAATTCTTCAAAACACAACTAGGAACACCATCAGGACCCATGTGATATGAGGACTTAACAGATTTTAAAGTGTCTAAAATCGGATTTGTGTGGATTGGATAAAAATCATATCATAGGCTCAGACACTAAGCAGCTTCACTTAAATAAGTCCTAAACGGTTAAATCGAGCGACCTTTCTTGTGCTTGTTCGAATATTCAAAACGAGAGATTTAGGAGACTTGGAAATGCAGCTCTTAGAATTTCGGCTGTAGGCTGTGAAGTATGCACCTTTGTTCCATCCTTTTGGATCGACATTTTCTCCAATTCCAATTCGCCAGGGTTGTGGTAGAAATATATCTTTGAGCATGGCTCTGTAGCGCTCGCCATTCACAGTAGGAATTTGGCCCGCGGCGTTTTCGGAAAAGTAAGACCCAATGAAGCCTTCCCCGTAAACACCAAAAAGTAACCTTGAGCGGGTGTAATGGATCTTCTTCTGCTTAACGAAGATTTTTGCTGCCCCAGAAGCGATAATTCTGCTTATTCACGTATCCTTGGAAATAAAAATGTCCCTTTTTGCTCATGACGATTTTTGATGAAAAGTTCCCTTCGTCGTCAAGACAATTATTCCGCGTTCTTAAGGAGTATTATGCTCCGTTTTTTATTAATGTGTATTTTGTATCCGTTTACTTCACAAATGTTAAAGCAGAACTGAATTAACCGTAATTTTCGCCATTTTTTGCGCCACCTTGTGATTGTTATACAAGGTGAATTTATTTAATCCGTTCGTATCAAAATTAAAATAGAAATCTCTGTATTTAAAAAGGTTCTTTATCTAAGATCAAAGGTCATATCGACTGTATAATTGTCCGAAAAATTTGCTAGACTAAAAAGTTCGCCTCAGTTGCTTTTGGTTTAGTGGATGTATAACTTTGGGTAAAACTTTTTTCAAAAAAAGTGCATAGTTTTCATATTTTTCAGAAATGATCACAAAGAATTGATATCCTATCTTATCTTTTCTGAGTTATATTCTGCATTTATTATTCCTTTTACATTTCTTTATGTGCTTTACTGAAAAATATGTGTTACCTTAAAAGTGTAATGTGTTCTTTTCTCGTGTTGTCTCTAATTTCAATTTAAGCGGTATGAGAGTTGCACTAGATTAACGGTTGGTTTTGCTATTATTTCGGAAAAAATGAATTATTTTTTAGTTCGTCTCTCGTATATTTTTCTACTTAGAAATTAGTGGTATAACAGAGCTTAAAATTTTAAACGCTAATTGTACTTTATTGTTTTATGCCAAAACTTGTTTTCTTTTATAAACGAAAAATATGCAACACTACTTACAAATCTAGGCCCTATTCCACAAAACAACTTTTCAACTTATCACTTTGCACTTATCAAATTGCATTTTTTGGCAGAGTGATAAGTGATTCTGTTCTACAACCACTGTTGCCAATTTAGAGATTTTCCCGCTAAATCTAGCGTTTTTGAAATGTCAATCGCGGGAAAAAAAAACGTTTTAGCGGTAAGCGGGAAATCTAGCGATTTTCAAACAACTCTCAGCGGCACATTTTCGCTACAAAAAGCTTTCTCAAATTTAAAATTTACATATTTTTTACTTTTTCTTTTTGTTTTTCTGGCTAAAAACTGTTTGTTTAGGTTCACGGTTTTAATTACTTTTATAGTTTTAGTGAACTGCAGATTGTATATGACATTTATTTTTTTTTCGATTTTCAGTTAGTATTTTGTTAGGGCTGTATGTAACAATTCACAACTTTAAGCTTGCATAAAATTTTGAAACAAAAGGTAAGGTATAGAACTTAATTGTCTCGACAGAACCCAAGCACTTACTTTAATGTAACTAATTTTATCAAATGCCTTAAAACGGCAAATAATTACCAAAAATAGCGTAAATGTTATAAATTTTTTTTCTTTTGCGTACTAAGTTTGTCATTCCGGGTGAAACTGTTTTAATATTTATCTAAGAACCCAGAAGGTATATTTATTATTGTTCCTGGAGTAGTTCTAAATCGATTAAGCCATGTCCGTCTGTCTATGCGTCTGTTGTCACTTTCAAACGACTCAAAAGGGAATATAAATATTGGCATCAAATTGTTTAGAATCCACCTAAGCAGTTTGGGATTGCAGTCCAGCACAATCGGTTCAGTAGGAAAAGTGCTATAAATTAAAATGTGGAACAACCACCCTAAAAAGTTTTTTATTTGGTACAAAAACTAGCATACATAACTAGTGGCGGAATGCACATATTGATATAAGATTATGCACAAATTCGTTCTATATGACTAAAAATCATACTTTTTAAAAAAGTCCATAATTAACGATAAGCCTAATATAAAGCCCACTCTCGGAAAAAACCTTTAGTGTGCCTAAAAACGTAACAAATAATGCTAGTGTAATATATTTGGTCCGCCACAGTTTAATATGGCTAGAAATCACGCTGTCATTTTTCGTGATTATCAGTCCATATTTTGACATAGGCCCTATATAAAACATACTCTTGGAAAACAGTACGTCTAAAGCCCTAACAAATAATGCTATTTTTTAAATTTTGGCTTGTCACAGTTTTATATGACTAGAACTTACACTGTCAACTATCGTTCAGATCAATCCATAGCTTACAATAGGCCCCATATAAAGCATACTCTCGGAAAAAGCTATAGAACGCGTAGAACCGTAAAGCTTTCAATCTGTGTTCTATTATAATAACATTAGGTCAGTCAAAAATGTATCAGGCTATAAATTACTTGTTCAAATTTTGTGAAGATCGGCTCATATTTTAACATATGTCCCATATAAAGACCACTTCGGAAATATTCGTACTGTAGGTGGAGGGTATCAAAGATTCGCACAGATGGATATATAACTCTAACTTATTTTCTTTTAGGAATAAAATAACTAGTGAAGTTGGAAACCATAGTATGTAACGTAATTTGAGAGTCATATACCTTTAAAAAAGCAGCCTATATCTTGATTTATATAAAACTTTAAAAATTGTTGAGGTTTTAGAGGTTTATTTAAAAAAATTCCTGCTAAATTAAATATTTAGCGGTTTCTAGCGGTTTTGACGTCCGATTTGGCGGGAAATGTTCAAAAAAAGTTGGCAACAGTGTCTACAAATTTTTTTGCAAATCTCACTTTGCACTAAGCTAGTTTTTGCAAAGACTTTGCGCTCTTTGCAAAAACGTTGCTCTCTTTGCAAAATCTTTGCGCTCTCTGGCAAAGTGAATGTGCAAAGTGTTCCACAAAGGTTTTAAACATCTTTGCATTTCTATCTTATCACTTTTCACTTTGCATTGCTTAATATAAATTATTAAAATGAGCTAAAAAGTAAAAATGGAAAAAATACTTGCAGTATTACATAGATGTTATTTAATAAAAAAAAAGATATTTTATTTCCTAGTAAGTTTTTTTTTTTATAAAATTATTGTAAATAGCATATGAGAATTATTTCTTTTTAAAAGTTATTTTTATTATATAAACCATTTTTATTTTCGAATGTGTTCAATGAATCAAATTTCAATTTATAAAGCTTCCTTGTAATAGCTTTATTCCTTAATTTTTTGCACATACTTGTTGCTTATGCAAACCTATGCTTAACATTGATGCTTTAGATATGAACACATGTATATTAGAGCGACTCAAGTTGTATGGAAGCAAAATTCGTGCTCGATGTACCCTCCTAAAAATGAACCTTGGACTTTTTAAGATGACATTTTAAATATTTCGGCTCCAGGGTTGACCTCTCGTGAGCTGGACCAGTTTGAAAAAGTGTATATTTTTGCATGTTTTGTTACTTTACGAATCTGTTTCCTTACCAACATATACAAGTTGGGTAACATAAGAAAGGGTTTTTTAAGGCGCGTCCAACTGTATATAAAATTTGTCCAAGGACGATCATCCATGTCCTCCAATCCTGGAGCCGAAATATTTAAAATGTCATCTTAAAAAAGTCCGAGGTTCATTTTTAGGAGGGTACATCGAGCACTTTTTTTGGTGAGTCGCTCTAATGTATATTAATTATAAATTGAAATCATTGAACACATTCGAAAAATAAAAATATAATAGAAATAATTTATAAAAAGAAATAATACATAAAATGTATTAAGTATATCAATACATTACATTCTGCTGGTGTCTTATAATTGTAAAAATGTATACACAAAATTAACTTCATTGCTAAATAAAGGGTAACATAAATATGTAACATGAAGGTACAATAAATTCTAGTAGTGTATAGAATCATTCCTAATAATATGTACATACAGTATTTATCGGATATAAGAAACTTAAAAAATCCACGAAAAAAGTTTCTTATAAGCGTTTCTTTCTTATATACAATTATTTAATATAAGAAACTTATTTCTTATATAAGTATAAGTGGCCATTAGGGTGTCCCAAAAAATTTTTTCTTTCTGATTTTCAATTAAAATTTAAAAGCTTATAGGGTAAAGTATTTTTGTTTTTTTTTAAGACTTTTCGGAATAGGTTAAGAGGTCGCGCAAATGGAATTTTCAAAAAAAAAACGGAGTTTTCGGACTTTTTTGAACTTTACTCATAACTTGGTTAATACCACGAGTTTCTTCACTCCTGAGGAAACAGTTTTAAAGAAAAGTATCCAAGCTTTATTCCTGTGTGAAAAGGATATAAGTTTTGGTGATGAGTTTACTCAATTAGATACCCTCAATTACAATTTTTCGTAATTTTTTCAAAAATGTTGTAATAACGCTTTACAACTTTTTAAGTTTGAATAGAAACGAAAAAAACTAATGATGCAGTTTGAAAGACAAATTAATTCTTATTAATATGAAAAAACAATTTTTAAATTTGTTCTTACCGTTACTGTGTTACACCCGTTTTTATCTTTATACCCAGTATATGTTATTATAAGCTGTTTGCCAGCTCTGTGAAAAATCATTTATTGAGGTTCTTGCGATGTAGTTCTATACCTTGCAACAAGTTCTGGTAATCAGTTTCAGAAGTTGTGACATTAATATAAGTATTAGCCAAAGCCACACCTCGTTCTACCACATCATTTACCACTTGTAATTGTTGAACTTTTTTCTTTGCCTCTTGAAATTACTTGTTAGCTTTCCAATTCTCTGGATCTATTTTTAAAAAATCGATTGAAATATTGCAAACTTCAAAAAAAGTTAGACTGGCTTTTGAAATAAATTGTTGAGTTTTTTTATTTCTAGATTTTTCTTCTGTTAAAGTTACATTTGCTACTTCGTAATCGCTCCATGGAGTATCTGCAAGTTTTTTTGTCATTAAGTGCAAAGTTTTGGTGTCGATACGTTCATCAAAAAACGCTTAGGCAGCCAATTTCGGAGTTAAGTACCACTGATGACCTAGAATAGTTTTAAGCGAGGCTTTTTCAACGGCTTTATTAATAATTTTATAACTATCCAATTCCTTTAATAGGCTCAGATCATTGAGAGGAGCACTGGCCCTTGATACGGTACCAATATTTGATACATATTCTTAAAATAAATGAACTTAATTCAAGCAAGGCATCAACTGTTGATTTGTCTATATAAGATTGCAACTGGTTTCGAAAAATGCATATTTTCAAAGAATATATAATTTTCATTATTCAGCGAGGCCGATTGATAGCTCCTGGAGCACACATAAAATAGAAAGTGAAAATGACAGCGTGTAACGGTTTAGATCAATAAATGTCAGAAGTTAATGACAGTTAAAACCTAACTATAAAAATTTATGGAAATATACAATAATTAAAACGAAAAAAGTATCATCATTTTTAAGGTACAAACTATAAAAATAGTGTAACTCGGAAACTATAGGAAAAAATTCCATTTTTGTTTTTCTTAATTGTTTTGAACTTATCGGTATTCAAAATCGCGTCACTAGTTTTTATACCTTTCATATAAATTTGAAAAGTAATAAAACGATTTTTACAGAATATGTGGAATCGTAATGGACAAAAATATTGCCGGCACTTAAAGTTTTTGTATATGGAAATAAAGTTTGGGAAATTTTCTTTAGAAATATTCGGTCAAAAAATTATATGAACGTGTTTATTGACAAAGTTAAGAGTCAAGTTTGATAAAAGCCCGAAAAACCAGATTTTCAACAAAGACTTGATTTGCGCGACCTCTAAACCTCTTCCTAAAAATCTTAAAAAAAATTCAAAAATACTGGACCCTATTAGCTTTCAAATTATGCTTGAGCCTCTAACAAAAAAAAATTTTTTGGGACACCCTAATGGCCATAAGACTTTCATATTTTGGTTTTCTGTCTCTTTTTTTGTTAACATTTCTAACTTTAAAATAATTATTTTCTATGTCTTTTGAGTTTTTCACAATTTTAGATGTTTTTGCAATTTCGCTTCTTTTTATACCGTTTTGTATTTCATTAAAAATTTTAACTTTTGTTTTTATTGGCAAAAAACACAAAGCTTTTCATGAGTACCAGCTCGCTCATCTAAAACTAAAAGTAAAAATAAACTTTGTTCTTGTTGTAAAACTGTCAGAAAACAGCTTTGTCCATGCAAACTACATAACTTCTGTGTTGCCGTTGGAAGTTTCTTATATAAATTCTTTTTCTATACATTTTATGGTTTTGGTGTTTAAGAAAAATGTTCTTTTATCAGTTTTTTTCTTATAAGCGTTTTTCTTATATGAAACCTTTTTTGTTAGAAAAATCACTAAAAAGACATGGTGTTTTTGAAAATGTTTCTTAAAAGCGTTTTGTTCTTATATGAGATGTTCTTATATCCGATAAATACTGTATCTATAGCTTAAATTTTTACCAAAGGATGGCTTAAGCATAAAGTATGTGAATTATTAAAGGAATAGGACTATTGCAAGAAAGCTTTAACATTTCGTTTTAAAGGTTAATAAATTATAAAAACAGGCTTCCTGGGAGGAAGTTTTGAAAAAAGCCCAATCGTTGCAGCTGGTGTTTGTCCAAAAAAAACATGGACATATGCGTCTACTATAACATCGACAACTCTATGGATGGTTCTGTAAACTGCTGAATTTGCAACTCCATGAATAGCTGTAACTCTATGGTACTGGCAACCATTTCCGAGCCAAAGCAGCACAGTAGTAGTTGATTTTCAGCTTACATACTGCGCTGTGAATTTTGCTCTAATTCTTCTTTAATTTTATTTAAAAAGAAATCAACATAATTCAATTAAAAGTTTGTAGTCCCGAAAAATTAATTCGGGCCCTATAATTTCTGGTTATGCCCACGACGTCCCTACTTTAGAACAAAAACTAGCGTTTTAACATTTTTAAAGCTTCACTAGCTATAACAATAGTTGCGTTCGAGAACACACAAGTTTTTACTAAACTTTACTGCATTTTACGAAATTGCGTTCGTGTACACAAAATGCAGTAAATGAAAACATAAATTGAGAGCGAAAAGTGACAGTTCTTGTCTGAGTATTTACAAATTTTTACTGCAGAAATTTTTGCAGTAAAATTTAGTA
Organism: Pollenia angustigena; assembly: GCA_930367215.1. Lineage (NCBI taxonomy): Eukaryota > Metazoa > Arthropoda > Insecta > Diptera > Polleniidae > Pollenia > Pollenia angustigena. The sequence goes on along the minus strand of OV884060.1, from coordinate 188,537,798 downwards.
AATCAAAAAAAAACATATATTTCAAAAAGGAAACAAACAAAAGTAACAAATAAAATGCATAAAAATTGTGAAAAAAATTGTTAAATAAAAGAAAAGTTGAAATAAAAATTAAATTAAAAGTGAATAAATATTAATTAATTAAACATTTGTGCTGATGTATGTAACGCCTTAAAATATTGGTCCTAGACCCACCTTTAAGTATACCGATCGTCTTAGAATCACTTTCTGAGTCGAACTAACGATGTCCGTCCGGCTGGCTGGCTGGCTGGCTGGCTGTCCATGTAACCTTGTGCGCAAAGTACAGGTCGCAATTTTGGAGATAATTTGATGAAATTTGGGTCATAGGTTCTTATTGGCACAAGGACCAAGCCTATTGAAAATGGGCTGAATTGTAGGACCACGAGGGAAGATAGGGCGAAATTTCTTCCTCTCAGAAACTATCAAACCGATTTCAATGAAATTTAAAACATAGATAGATCCATATCTATATGGGCACATTAGCTATACAGTTTTTCAAAAATAGGACCACAAGGGGAGGTAGGGGGCAATTTCTGCCTGCAAACTTTCAAACCGATTTTCATGAAGTTTATAAGCATAGATAAATCTATATTTATATGGACATAAAAGCATGATGTGATTTTAAATACTGTGGTGTAGGGTATCATATGGTCGGGCTTGACCGACCATACTTTCTTACTTGTTTTTGTTATGTTAATTTTTTAGAGTTGTAAAAGTGAGAAGTTCTTGGGTTCCTAAGTAATCAATAGCAAAAAAATTATTCATGTTCTTTTAAATAATTAAACCCGCTACAAATTAGTTAAATCAAATAAAATAAAAAACAAACAAATATGAACGATTACATAACATAGTTTCTTTGTATTTTCCAAAAAGGTTCGTGTTATAAAAAGTATTTAATCGACTACCGAAAAGAAAACGAGTAAAGTAGTCAAAAGTGCCAATATTTTTCAACACTTCAATTATTTGCCATCAGCTGTTGCCCTTATTTTACGAATTTTTACAAATTTTGCGTTCGCGTACTATTTTGGACAACAGATTTTTGTGAGAGAAAATTTTTTAGTTTACTCATTTACTACATTTTACTGTAAAAGTACTCACCTAATATGAATTTGCAAAGAGATCGTTTACCTTGCAAATTTTTGACAAACTTGACAAAATTTGCTTTGCAAAAATAGAATTTACAGTTTTTGTGGAACGAAACAGCATAATTATTTGCAAAGTCTTTGCAAATTACACTCAGTGTTGCCACGACTAAAAAAAATTTGTAACCAAAATGTGAAAATAAAGTAGCCAAATGCAATAAAAAGTAACCAAAATATTTATATATTAAAAACACTGTTTTATTAACACTTAAGTTAAAAAATATAAAAGTATGTATAAAGACACCTAAACCTCTGGATCGATTTTTATAAAATTTTAACAGTATGTTACTGATGGTCTGGAAGGTCTTAAAAGAGAAACTGAAAGAAAATTAGATTTAATTTTAAAAAGTATGAGTGAATTGGAAAAAAAAAGTTTGGGGGTTTAAATGTAGAAGTGCAAATCTTGACCGTCTCACACCCAAGTAAGACAAGTACACATTGAGAAAAAAAGTAACCAATTTTGGTTAAAAGTAACCAAAACGGCAACGCTGATTACACTTAACAATAATAACTTTGCACAAGAGAACGTACGTGGAACAGAAATTGAAAAGAGAATATAAAAATTGCAAAGACTTTGCAAATTTCACTTATCAATTTCAACTTATCACTTATCAAATTAAATATGTAGTTCTGTGGAACATAAAGTTTTGCAAATTTACGAAAATTTGAAAGTGCAAAGTGAAAAGTTGGTTTGTGGAATAGGGCCCAGGTCAGCATTTAAAAATGTTGCCAAATCACATGTTACACTTTTAAGACACTTTTTTTAGTCACATTTATTTAAAAAAAAAAATTTATAAAATTTATATTCTTTTTCTTCTGTCCCATTTTCAGTACTGCAAACAAAACTTGGAAGGTCAAAGCTTCTACAATAAAGGTGGACGTCCATTCTGCAAGAATCACGCTCGCTAAAGTTTGAATTGTTTGCAATGTAACAACAACGCAGAAACTGCAAACTTCAACAGCAACGACTACAAGAACAACAAAAAACATTAACGCTAAACCACGCACCTTCTCATCAGGGATCATTTAATGCATAAAAACATTGATTTTAATTAAAACAAGAAAAAAACAATAACAATAACAATATACTTATTTCATTTATTTAATTAAACATAAAAACTTTTAATATTAATTTTAAACAAAACAAAAAAAAAAAAAAACAAGCTTAGCTTATAATTTTAATTATCCCAAAATAATACTTTGTTTTCTGAAAACTCTATTTATCCTTTTGCGCTCACTTAAAGTAAAAATTCTTTAAAATTATTAATTTTCCCTAAAATATTTTGCTTTTTGTATAATTTTAACGAACTATGACGATCAACGATCCCCCTTGCAACTGTATCCGAAAATCCCAACCACCAAAATGAGTTCCCCCCCTCCCTTCAAGGAATGAGTTGTAACGAAAACCTAACAAAACATTTTTAAGACGAAATTTTTATTAAAAAAAATAAACGCATAAAGATTTCATTTTTAAATTGATACAAAAAAAAACTTTAATGAAAATAACGGAATAAATTGTTGGGTTTTTCGAAAGTGTTTTTTGTAAATCTTGCTTTCCCTTTTCCTGTTTTAAAAGATTTGTTTGCTTATTTAATCAATGTATCCTTTTTCTCATTTTGATCCTTTTTTGGCTTTAATTATTTTATTTTATGTATCTTAATATTTATTATTATGTGTTATAAACAAATTATTATCTGTATAAAAAAAAAATTGCAATTATATTTAATGAAAAGTTTTACAACTAAAAACAAAATTTTAATATTATTATTATTTAATATTTTCAACATTTTTTTGCTGGTATCAATAAAAATTTTATGAAATCTTTGTTTTTGCGTTAAATTCTTGTTATTTGTATGAAAATATAAGTGAAATTTAAAAGTATGTAAGTATGTACAAAAGAGTATTGCAAGTTTATAGGGAAGCAAAAAAATGTCCAGGCACGGGTAGCCCCCTCCCCTAAAATTTGTGTTGTAGGATAACGTTAACTGGCGCCGCAACAAAGCTGAAGTGTGAAGGTGCATTTACAAGGGGAAAGTTTAGGAAAGTTTAAAAAACACACTTAAATTCAGAAAAATGCCTGAAATCTGTATTTGAATCGATAGTACGGTCCATATAATTTAATGTTTGAAGATTATTTCATGCAAATGTTGACCGTGACTGCGCCTCAAATGGTCCATCCGCTTAGTCCAATTTCGGCATACTCTTTCCAACATTTTGGCCGGTATCTCATGAATAAATGCTTCAATGTTGTCTTCCAATGCGTCAATTGAAGCGGGTATGTGTGTATAGACATGAACTTTAACATAGCCCCGCAAAATAGTCTAAAGGCGTTAAATAGCACGATCTAGGCGGCCAATTGACCGGTCCCGAACGCGAAATAAAATGTTCACCGAACTCGCCTCTCTATAAGTCCATTGTCAAGCGTGCTGTGTTGAAACCACATGTCATGCAAGTCAAGCCCTTGCATTTTGGGCAAAAAAAAGTTGGATTTCATCTCACGGTAGCGCTCGCCATTCACAGTTACGTTACGATTCGCATCATCTTTGAAGAAGTAGGGTCCATTGATGCCACCAGCCCATAAACCGCACCAAACTGTAACTTTTTCTGGATGTATTGGTAGCTCTTGCAATGCTTCTGCCTGATCTTCACTCCAAAATCGACAATTCTGCTAATTAGCGTACCTATAGCCAAAAATGAGCTTCGTCGCTGAACACAATTTTTCGATAAAAAAGTGGATTAACTTTCTTAACAGAGCACGCATTTGGAGAATAAAATTCAATAATTTGCAAGCGTTGTTCGTTTGTAAGACGATTCATGGTTAAATTATAGACCAAAATGAAGATGTTTGACAGTGAAACAAAACACGAAACGTGCGTCAGCTGTTTAAACCAGTGTTGCCAAAAAGATAATAGCTAAAAAATCACCCATTAAATGTAAGAGAATCGAAATATATACATACATAATAATCATTCTAATGAGATATAAAAGACAAAATGGGCGATTCTATTCTGACGGGTGCAACATTGAGACGCTTTAAACGTCTTTTACTAAAAGAAAGAAACAAAAAGGGGTAACATTTTTTTTTTATACTATTGTTATCTATTTACAAGAATTTATATGAAACGATCAAATAGCCACGAGAGAGCTTTAAAGTGCATGACGGGTGCAACCAAATTGGCCAACTTTCATAAGATCATACCACAAAAACACAAAACCCTGTTAATTTTTAAACTTTTATTGCATTATTCTTTTTTATTGTGAAAGATGAGATATCAGACGATGATTATCAAATCAAAAATCGTAGAGAAATATAATCCAATAATAAGAAATTTGCTCTTAAAACCATGACGGGTGCAACATGCAATGAATTTTCTGTTCGCGCCAAATCTATGAATCTTTATGCTTCGAAGTGCACAACAAATTTATATTTAAGCTTTCGTCTAAAAAAATTATATTATTATAACATATGGGCATTTCCATCATGTCGAACGTGACCATCGCACACATTTAAAGTTAAAGAAAAGTCAAAATAAAACGTATATTTATTTTGGCAATAGATTCAAGTTATAGCTTTTAATTAGCCCTATAATTGGTGCTATTGTTCATTTTGATAAATTGTTTCGTTTTCAAGAAAATTGCAGAAAAAAACAAGGCATTTGCACGTGACGAAAACAGAAGTGGTTTTTGTGGCCATTTTTTCGAATGCCGACTCACGCCCGTCGTTGATGATCATCATGCATAAAGACTTGCATTTATAGGCTAACTAGTTGCAGTTGACTCAAGTATTACAGCCTCTGGACCATTCTAAACGATGTCAAATGTCAGAATGGTGGCAAGAAATGGGAACAGTGGATAATCAATTTTCGAAGAAAATCATCTTCAGTGATGAGGCACATTTTGACTTTAATGGGTTCGTCAATAAGAAGAATTGCCGCATTTGGGCGAATGATAATCCAAGAGTGATTGTCGAAAAACCAATGCACCCACAAAGAGTGACTGTTTGGTGCGGTTTATTGGTTGACGGCATCATCGGGCCGTATTTTCTCCAAAATGAGCCCGGTCAGGCAGTAACTGTGAGTGGTGTTCGCTATCGTGAGATGATAACGAACTTTTAATGGCCCGAAAGATAGGGATGTGGACGATATGTGGTTTCAACAGGACGGTGCAACTTGCCACACAGCTAACGAAACAATGGCTCTTTTGCGCGACAAATTTAATGGCCGTGTTATCTCACGTGGTGGCGATGTCAATTGACCGCCAAGATCATGTGATTTGATACCGTTGGACTTCTTTCTTTGGAATTATTTGAAAGAAAAGGTGTACGTCGATAAGCCAGCAATAATTCAAGAGCTAAAGGATAAGATAATTTGGCACATTAACTTTATTTCCGAAATAACTTGCGTTTTATTCAAAATCAACATCGGCCCTTACAATCTAACCACCCTTTATTAACATAAATAAATCATTTACAAATATAAAAAATTATTTTCAAATTATTAATTTTCACACTTACGATGTCGCACGTGAACAACTTTATATAAGTACCAAGATGACAAATCTTGCTATTTTACAGAAAATTTTTTTTTATTTTAATATTATAAAAAATCTCTGTTTGGCCTGGTAATTTGATGAGCTTTCTACTTTTACTTTCGACGCATTGATAGAAAATTATGTTTTTCAATGTCACACATGACATCGAAATATGAGATAATACAAAAAAAAAATTACAGTTATTTGCAAATTGCATAGAGACTTGTGCATTCTATTTTGACTCTTTGTACCTTCCGAAGGTTTTAGAGAGAAAAAGTCAATGCATAATGTCTCTCTTAAGGAACTGTTATCATAGCAAAAGGTACAATAGAAATATCCAAATAAGAAAAGTTGCACTTGTTCCAATTTGTATTCATAAATCTTGAAATGAGTTATAAATAAATATAAATTTTTTTTACTTGTATTAAATTTGATTGTTTTCCTGTTAAAATATGATAAAACAAAGTCTTTCCAAGAACTTATAATTTTTTTGTTGCGGTGGACCTTTCGGTGGAAATGCCCATATAGATATTTTACTTTAAATTGTCATCAAAAAAGTATCAAATAGTGTGATTTGAAAGTTGATGTTAAAACTTGTCTAGAATAGAATCGCCCAAATTTGTTTAAACATTTTAAAGTTACTAAAATTTCCTGAGGATGAGGCCACTTGAACAAAAAATGTAGTAGCAAAATTAACTTATTTTCAAAAATATTTTAGATCTATTTTTTTTTTAAATATACTTCTTTATGAGCTTTTGTCTTCGTAGCATACAGTGAACCTATTTGCAGGTATGGCCAAAAAAAATTAATTTAATAACGGCATTTCCAAAACTCTAGTTTCAAATTATCAAAAAATTTGTTTAACAAATTTCCTACCTTTTTGAGCATCACATTAGCCAAATTCACAATCTTGTGCAAATGGTCTTGCATCGTAGCATTTGCAAAATGATATAACTATACATAATAATTTTTTCGTATCAAAAGCACATCGCGATTCTTCTTCTATAAGTCATTCCAAGAAACTTTGCCAAAGAAACCATAGGCCAAAAATAAATTTCGAGCCCCGGATTTACCGAAATAGTTAGTTTTCCAAAATATTCAAGAATAGAGGCAAACAAATTTTATTTAAGCCAGCCAGACCTGTATCATGCGGGTTTTAGGGTCGAGAAATCCATTCATTTTTATTTTAGATTGCCGCCAGAGAGCATTTTTTTACACTTTCAAGAATTAATCGTCTTTTTTTGTGCATGATTGCCGAATATTTCTCAAAATGCAATCTAGAATTTTAAACGAAAGTAAAATTGTTAAGCGTGTTCTAAAAATATTTGCATACGAACATCTTCGGATTGCATTTCCAAATTTATTGTGATTACATTTTTCAATATGTACTGCAGAAACAGGAAAGGAGTAGAAAGTCCGAATATAATAAAATTTATTTTAGCACTTGTAAAATCTCCTTCAAAATAATTTGTAGTAAAATAATAATGGAGAGGGCTCCAACTGTTCCAAAATTCTATTGATTACTTCTTGACGTGAAAACCATCTTGTTGATGAATATTTGAAAATATTATGAGTTCGTTCCAAAATAATCTTGAATTGAGAGGAATTCGTATCTTCTACTGTGTAGAACTTTTGCAGAAGAGGTTTCCTTTATCTTTTAAAAACTTGTCAATATCATCAGAAATTGCACGCTTATATGCTGCCGCTAATACTAAATTTTTAATGTGGCAAAAACAATAATTCAATAAATAAGTGCAAAAATTTATTCACAGTAGCGGAGTTCAATATTTAGTGCAAATGGTCTTGCAAAAGAGCAAATGCAAAATATCATAGCTGTTTTATTAAATCCAACAACAAAAAATGGAGTTTCCCTTAGATTTCATAAAAAAGACATTTTGCATTTTCGCAAGACTATTTGCACCAAGCACCTAACTCCGCTTATATTTTTATCTTATATAAATTATAAATATGTAGTATACCTATAGGTTTGAAAAATTTGGAAATAGTACCAAATGAGTCACGGGGGTACCAGCGTACTATTTAGTTTTGAATTGTACCAAAAAAAGTGCAATTGTACCAACTTTATCAACCCTGCTATACCATTTTGCGAATGCTAAAATGCAAGACCATTTGCACAATATTGTAAATTGGGCTATTGTGATTTATTGCATATATAATAAGGAAAAAAATAAAAAATGTTGTCAGTACCTTCCATAGTTTTTCCGAACCTGCGATTTTAATTATGATATTTTCGGAAAGAACTCAGTTTTTGGAAACATTTTGGCTAATGAGCCCATTTTCCTTAATGTTCCAGTCCAGATAATTTTAAATATACTCTGAAGGTTTTACTAAAATCATAAAACATAAGCATCCTAAAAACATGAGGGTCAAAGGTAAAATTTTGAAATATTTGGAATTTCTAAAGGAAAGATATCGAAATATATTAAAGAGTTGCGTTAGTGACTGACTCATTCATCATCGCCCAGCCCAAACCGCTGACCCTAGAAATGAAATTTAGACTAGCGATTGGTCACTCCCTAAATCGATCCACTGAAACGGGATTTTTCGAAATTCGAATGTTTAGGGTGTAAAAAAAGGTAAAAACGGGAAAATTCGGTAACCTTATATCTCCAAAACTAAAAGAGAAGCAAAATAAATGTAATACTTATCGTTGTTCTTTAAAAAAATAAGCGGACAGGTGTCTGGTACTTTTTTAAAATTCGGGCCTATTAGGGAGTAAACGGGTAAAATCTGAATTTTAGTACTTTTTTGCCACCCCATCTATCTTTTGAACCAATAGAAACAAAGTCAATACCACATTCAAAACTTACCAAAAAAATTCTTATACGAATTTGGTACTTTTTCGAAATTCGAAAATTTAAGGAGTGAAAATTTTAACTATTTTTGGTACATTTTTTAGAAAACATTTTCCTCCATTCATTGACATATTCGTGCTAAATTATATGCTGCTGCTACAATACTGAAATTGTTGATACTTTAATGGGGGAAAAATATGGTACCCAAAAAAGGAAATACGGGAAATTTTATATATTTCTTTAGCTTTTTGGTTCTACTAAAGTGGCGGGCTAAATGCTAGTATTTAAACAAGTTTAAACCTAGAAAAATAAGCTTTGGCATAAAAATATGTCTACGAAGAAAAAGGAGACGCTAACGAAGTGGCGGGTATATGCTAGTATTGTATATTTTTGTGCCGATTTTTATGGAACTAAAGAAAAATATATCCTTAAGTAATACGAAGACAAAGAATGAAAAAATGGAGTGAGCCCATAAAAGCGCTTGGGGTTAAAATGGCCCCCAAACCTTTAAAAAAAAATTTGAAAAATCTGTCAATTTGAATGGTGCTACAACTCATCTGATTTTTGTTGAAATCGATAATTTCAAAGTTTTACACTAGACCACAAATATTTTAAAATCGATATAAAAATTAATTAATTGTAGAAAAATTGCGATCTTGGCACTTTTAACCATAATTGTTATTTTATGAACAGGAGCTTACATAAAAAACGGTTATCACCACTGGATTGAACGTAATCGAATTAGGGTGCCCCATTTGTTAAATTTTTAACTAGCACAGTGTTATTATTAAGCTGAATTCATCTAAAAGAGAAATATTTGCTATTAAGTAATTGTAAAAAGGGGTTTTTTATTGGACATTTTAATTATAAAGCAGTTAATAAATGCACATATGGAGGGCTCAGAGCTGAAGCGAACCAAGTCAAAAGAAAATTCGAAAATATATTGAGTTTGAGTAAGTAAATTGCCATTAATTACTGGAGCCACTGACTTGGGTTTATTACCGTTACCTTAGGAACGAAACTGTTTTTGATTTACCCCATTTCAGAACTGGATTGAGTTAAATTTTGCGGAGATTTTCGCACCAGATCTGAAATACATATGTATACGTATATATATATATATTTTATGACTTGGTTCGGTTCAGCTCTGAGCCCTCCATATGTACTTGTCAAAAAATCAGTTTCATTAAAAAATATTTCTTTTTTGTAATCACTTATGTAAATCATTATTTTGTATGTGATTATTTTATTCATTATGATAATAATATATAGCTGTGGCAATAAATAATAATGGCTTAACCCATCTTATGCTACCGGTCGATTTTTCGACCAGTACCTTTATTAGCGTATATCTTTAAAGTTTACTATAATTTTTTTGATCTGTTTTCACAAAAAAAAAACTCTGAAATGATTTTTAATATATTAGTAATAAATTGATTTTTTAAAGACTTTATACAATATTTTGGTAAAAGGATTAAAATAAAGCCCATTTTTTACAAATTTTTCCATTTAAAAAATTTATTAAAAAATATAAAATTAAATTTTTTGTTTTTCATTATTTTAAAAGCATACTTAAATAATATATTATAAGAATCGACAAAAATCGATTTGAAGTTGACAAGTTTTCTGACTAATAATTGGCCATAATCTTTGGTGGTCGAAAAATCGACCGTTGGCCGGAAGCACTACAATAGCATTATCACTTATTGGCAATCGGTTCAGATCATCTAAAAGGTATTTTCATCTATCAGATAATACTCGCTAAGGTACAACAAATTGTTTTGTCAAAGTTCGCCAACTTATGGATGTTCCCAAAAACAATTGAATGCAGTTTATGCAAATTCGTTAAGAGAAACCCAATCCTTATTGAATTTAAAACATTTTGCATATGCTGCGAAAGTGAAGATTTATTCTTCAGTATTTTTATATGGTGGCTCAAACTGTTCTGTAGTTACTAGACAATTAACGTACTTGGGGCCTAATTCTGGCACTCGTGATCGAGTATTTTCTCGATTCGAAAGCAATCATTCGATACTAAACGAATCGAAATTATTTTTTCAGTATTGTGAAACTCAAGTTAATGCTTTACAACACCGAAAAAATAATTCAGATTCTTTCAGTATTGACTGAAATAATTAGATATTAAATTGCTTTCGAATCGAGAAAGTACTCGATCACGACTGCCAGAATCAGGCCCCTGATCCCGATTGTCATGCACATAGTTTTTTTTTGACAATTTTTTCTTATCATCTCATCTATTTATTGAATAAGCACGGGAATAACAGCGCTGTAGCCAATGTAATAATCAATACCCAGTAAAAACTTCGCCGACAAAATAATGTGTTGAGTAATCAGAAAAACATAAGAGCACTACTTACAATTTTACTGAAAGAACCAATGAATTTTACAAGGGATGTCCCAAAATGAACGCATTAAAAAGTAAGTCATTATTTTTTTACCTGCATTCATCCAGAAAAAAGTAGTTATAGAAGTTTTTATAGATGTAGTTATAGAAGAAATCTACAAAATAATGAGTTAAAGAAGCTATTCATTTTGAAAAAGTAGGCGAAGTTTTTACTCAGTCGAACCAATGGCTAATGTTAAGCGTTATTTCACAGCCGAAAGCAATTCAGGAGTATACTCATGATATGGATGGTGTCAGCTTTCATGACAATGGAGCTCTTTCACAAAATGATTTTCGACCTGAAGTCACAATACAGTTTAACATTTAGCATTTTTATATGTTCCTAAATCCCAAAAGGGTAGGTATGTGAAAACATTTGAAGGTATGTCATCTTGTTTTGTTACTTCCTCTGGGCAAACCGAATAGTCGGCATAGTTGACATATTTCTTCAGATCGCGGCTGACCAGAGACCTATCTGGTACCAGGGTAGTCATTAGCCCCTGGAATCAAGACTCCGGTCTGACCAATGCCTTATACCCAAAGTCACCGGAAGTGAGATCTTAAAAAGTTGGCTTCAGAGGCTGGTAAACGCACTATTTGCCGCAAAGTGGTGCTTATGTAAGTCTTTTTTACTCATACTCCTTAATCCGCCATAATCAACTAAATTTTTATATTTACATGCAAAAATTCATATATTTGAGGCTATCAGCGCAGATGTAGTGTAACCCACAATGTAATTTGGTTACGGTTCTGGTGTTAGATATGTTCTTTGCACTGTTCTTTACAGTGCAATAGTCGAGTAATCCAACTGTTTGTATCCAAAACAGATGGCGCTAGAAACAGAGTTTTTGCACGGGCAGTTACAACCAAGTACTATAGTGCAAAAGTAGTGTAAACTCCTCATTATCTCATAATAAGTAGTCTGGGGTGACACCACTTTTGTGCTGATAGCCTTATTTACAAAGACTTCCATTAATTAATAATTTTTTAATAAATTCTTATAAATTAAGCCTAATGAAATATTTTTTTACAAAGAAATAAAATAATTTTTTTGTTATTTTAATCCAAATTTTTAATATTTTTAATTAGGCTAAAGTTCATCAAATTTAATTTTCATTTAATTATTTTTATGAAGAAAGGAATTTTACAACATGAAATTAATTAAAATTTATTGATAATTTTTCATTCTTGACTGAAGCTGGGCTCGAACCCAGGCGTTTTTACGGACAAAAATGTACTTTGAACTCTAAAAAGAATTCTTGACAAAAGTACGAAAAAAGAGAAGTAAGAAAAAACATGTAAAATAAATTCAAATAGATAATCATTCAAAGCAAATTTCGATCTACCAAAGGTTAAATACCATTTGGTTTAAGGATTGATATTTGACTATTGACGTCAGCAGTCGTCGATGGCTGCGAGTATTAAACGGCAAACCCCTCTGAAGAGATTGAGTGGTTGCAACCGAAACATGTAGCGTAAAAACGCCTGGGTTCGAGCCCAGCTTCAGTCAAGAATGAAAAATTATCAATAAATTTTAATTAATTTCATGTTGTAAAATTCCTTTCTTCATAAAAATAATTTAATGAAAATTAAATTTGATGAATTTTAGCCTAATTAAAAATATTAAAAATTTGGATTAAAAACCATAAATAGTTCAACAAAATAACCACAATACTTATTATTTTTTGTTAATGTCTTCGGCCATTGGTCGACTTTTTGACCAGTCCATATAGAGAGAACTACAAATCGGGATATAAAATTTTGGGAAAAATATTCTTAATTGAAGTCTCAAAAGCAACTCCCTGCAAGGGATTTTAAAAATTTCTGCGTTTTATGGTTGCGGCCAATAATGGGTTAAGTCGAAATTTCGTGTTTTGATATATTAAGGGTTTTGTCCAAAATGAATTGTGTGTTGTATTGTGTAAGTTAAAATATATATTGAAGAAGAAAATAAGAATATATAATAAAATTAAAAAGCACTTAAGTCAACTTAAGCCATTATTATTTATTGACACAGAAATAATGAGTGAAAGAAGCTTTTCATTTTGAAAAAGTAATCGAAGTTTTTACTGGGTATTTTAATTCAATTATTACAGCCTAAAAGTATGCCTTTAAATTTCTATAGCTTTATTAAGTTTTTCTAGTACTGCCAACGCCAGCGTAACATTTCACAAAATTGTTGCTTATTTTCTTGTTCACCCTTTTGTAAGTGAATTTTAGATTTAAGAACTGTTACTTAAAAATAATATTCATGTTACGCTGGATGTGATCAGAATATCTGTTTAATCATCATAAAATAGCTGTGATGTAGACTTTTCGTTAACTTATCGTAGTCGGACAAATTATTTAAGTTCATCTAATTCATAAAATATTTAACAGCATATAAACGTCTAGTTTAAGTAATTTTAACACCAACACCACAATAGTAGGAGGGACTTATGTGTTTGTGCTGACGTGTGTAACACTAAAAAATAGTGGTCATCGACCTACCTGTTTATACCCTTCACCACAGGTGTTGAAAAGGGTATATCGACGGCTTATATTCAATACCCGCCATCCGCCAAAATACAATTTTTCAGGAGAGAAAAAAAAATGTTTCTTTCGAAAATTCTTAAGGTATGTATTAATCTTTCTTCTATAATATTTTTTAAATATGACTACTAAGTCACCCTTATAAAAAAGGTAGAACTTTTAACTCTATTCGTAGCGATATGGTTGATGTCGGGTATTGCAACTGAAATCTTCAAATATTTTTGTGGCGTATAGCGGTAATTGCACAGTAATAAAAATATGTTTTTTTGCTCTAATATGTAATTTTATTAAATTAAGCATTTGTTTAACGTTTTTCTAACATAAAAGAATTCAATAACAAAACAATAACAAAAAAATAAACATAATTAAAAAAGGTAATTCAAATTGGACATTGCTCCTTATTACTTTGACTCCATCTGAACTAAATTATCATAAAAATAATGATATTCTAGAGGTATAACCGGCTTCAAATCTTGAAGATGTTTCCATTTACTAGGCTGGATTGGTAACTGAGCAGTATGCAAATGCATGTAATTTAACTGTTAATTTAACTGTTCTACAACCCGATAATGATGTTAAAAAATTATTAAAAGACTATGCTTGAATTACGTATTAATGTTTTTTCTATGGGAGGTGGGCGTGATCAGGTATATATTTTCAGGAGCCCATTTTACAATTATAATATTTATTTTTTGTGAAAATTGAGTTGATGTATTAGAAATCAAGGCAGAAAGCAAATTTCACACAAATGATTATGAGTGTTTCAAAATGCTATGTGCCAAAAAACAATGCCATAGGTCAAAATTTAATTTTCACTTTCTATGGGAGGTGGGCGTAAAAGTGGGCGGATATTTTTTAAATATCACACAAATGATTACGAGTGCTTAAAAATGCTTTGTGCCAAAAAAACAATGCCGTGGGTTAAAATTTAATTTTCACTTTGTATGGGAGGTGGGCGTAAAAGTGGGCGATTCATTTTGATTTTTCCATTTTTTTCTTGATTCAAACAAATGCCTATGTGCCAAGTTTCATTATCCTTCAACAATTTCTTGTATTATTTGCCGCTCGTTCTATGAACTTCAACCAATGTGTGGCGTATGGCGGGTATTGCATTAAAAAAAATCGTGCGGTTGATAGCGGTATCACAAATATTAAAAAAAAAGAACTTATATTAATTTTTTTTCTGAAATTTTTTTCAGAGATAAAGCTGCCATCAGTGAACAATTTGCCATCAAAAAGTAATTTTCCAATAATTGGTGTATGGCGGGTATTGAATATAAGCCCTCGATATATAAGTTTGTCATTCCGTTTGTAATTAAAATGTAAAAACCCTATAAAGTATATATATTCTCGGTCCTTATGAGGAGCGAAGTAGATTTAACAATGTCCATCTGTTCGTTGAAATGGATTTTCCGAAGACCCCATATATAATGGGGGCCAGGTTATTGTACACTTATGTCACATATGGACCGGAATTGTTTGCTATTGAAATTTAGCAAGATCGGTCCAGAAATGGCTGATATATGAGTAAAAAACCACGATTGTCTCAAATGTTTTCCTTTAAAGATCCAATTAGACGTGACATTACCATACCAACACTGTATTACCAAAACGACATAAACATACCATACAAACCAATTCAATTTTGGTTTCTACGTTGGTAATGTGGCTTTTTTGTGGTATTTTTATTCCTTTCACTACAAGTGGTGGATTTTATTTGTAATGTGTTTACCCTGCAAATAATAGGACCAGTCCAATCACGCGTGTAAAGAGTAGTCCACAAGGGACCAGGACTAGTCCACAAGGGACCAGGACTAGTCCACAAGTAACCCAAACGTATGGAAAAAACCTGGTCTATTTAACATTACGATGTCCTAGGAGAGGACCATATAACCCACCTTTGGACCACTAAGGAGTAGTTTTAAAACTACTCCATGGTATATAACCCACCTTTGGACCAGTAAGGAGTAGTTTTAAAACTACTCCATGGTATACTCAAGAGGATTAGTTTTGAAGTCGTTTAAACACGAAAGCATGTCGTTAAAAAACGAAGACATGTCGTCTCACTACAAACACTTTTTAACAATGGCATGGTCCATGCTTGCATTACATCGGACTAGTCCATGGAGTAGTCCATTTTATCAAAATGGGTCAGGTGGTCCAATTTTATTTGCAGGGTAATTTTACGCATACACATACACATTAATGCATGCCCTGCAAATAAAATTGGACCACCTGACCCATTTTGATAAAATGGACTACTCCATGGACTAGTCCGATGTAATGCAAGCATGGACCATGTCATTGTTAAAAACAGTTTGTAGTGAGACGACAAGTCTTCGTTTTTTAACGACATGCTTTCGTTTTTAAACGACTTCAAAACTAATCCTCTTGAGTATACCATGGAGTAGTTTTAAAACTACTCCTTAGTGGTCCAAAGGTGGGTTATATGGTCCTCTCCTAGGACATCGTAATGTTAAATAGACCAGGTTTTTTCCATACGTTTGGTTTAGTTTTGGACTAGTCCTGGTCACTTGTGGACTACTCTTTACACGCGTGTTTGGACTGGTCCTATTATTTGCAGGGTGTATATGATGTGCCGCTCAAATAAAAGAACAAACTCACAGCATCAATATATTTTAATTTAACGCTTCTTCAGTAAAAGCATTCGTAGCCGAGTTGTTAAGTTCTCTCCTGAGACTGATGATATTGCCAGTTCGAATCCCAAAAATAATTTTTTTTATGTAATTTTTTTATGTTCTAATAACCGATTTTAAGATTATAAAACGAATTTCAAACATCAACTTTGGCAAAAGAGGAAACGGGCTTAGGTACATATATAAATTTTTTGTTTTTTTTATATTCTTTGGCATGGCGAAATGAAAAGTTGGCGTGGCTCAATTAATATTTATTTATACCTGTCTAAAGAACGTTATTTATGAACTTTTTGTTTTAATCTCATCATGGTGAAGGGTATATAAGATTCGGCATAGCAGAATATAGCACTCTTTCATGTTATTACACTGATGGATTCCGATTCACTTTGTGTGTCGATGTCCATCCGTCCGGCTGCTTGTCAGTCCATGTAAACTTGTGCGTAATGCTAAGACGGAAATTTTAAAGATAATTTTTGAAATAAAGTACATTGTATTAAATTGTTATAGGGACGAAGCCTATTGAATAGTGACCAAATTTCACATAGCACCATTTTTCGGAATAGTCTTTGTACACATGAAACATCTTATTATGTTTTAAGATTAAAATTTCTCCGAAATTATGTTATTGGAATTTAAATCATCTTACCAAAAATTGTTGGTAACGGTCCCTGCTCATATGATCATAGCTCCCATACAAATTCTTCTCCCGAAAATAGATTTTAATGCGATAACTTCTTTATAAATGTTGGTATTGACATAAAATTTGGCGACAATAACTTTGAGGATAGCTACTTAAGCGGCCCATACACTTGCAATATTATTGTGTATGACATTCGCCATATTATTTTCATTATGTGCTATTCATTATGTGCACATTGGTTTAATTGATTCAATAAAAAGGTAAACATAACCTATAGGAATAACATAAAGAGCATTGTACAATGTTGCCAACACATTTCACTTTATTTTCGTTGTGCAATACAAATCAAAAGTCTGTTGATTGTTGCCAATACATTGTTCCACCTTCCAATATCACATACACATTGGCGATACAATTGTACAATACGTAAAATTGAAAAATTTTATTGCAAGTGTATGAGCCGCTTTAGTCATGACAATGTTGTGCTGGTAGGCCCAAAATCAACCATAGATCCCATATAAGCCCCGTTCCTAAAAGGTAAACAAATCTCTTATATATATGAAGATATCTGAATGATATTTGGCACAAAGAACTTGTATATAAATATTAACCTCCTAACATCATTTTGTTTTGGCGTTTCCATGATCTCATATAGGGTACAATTTCGAAAATTTGTTTTTAAATACAGTGGTGTAGAGTATCATAAAGTCGGTCTTTGCTTTTTTTTCTTTATTTAATTTCACTATTGTCCAAGTACTTGAAACCACAGTATCTTTTAAAGGGTCATTTGGCAGCAAGCTTTTTGCTATTCCGACTTAAGTACATGTAATTCCGGTATTGACAAGTGAACGGAGAAAATATAAAGAGATAAAGAAAATAGAAAAGTATTTGGACAAAATTGAAAATCAATATTGTCTAATGCTTTTTAAGTGATTTGTGCTTAACTAAAATTTTATTTCATTTATACTTTCCGCATTAAGGACAACTAAAGGTTACATTTATTGTGACTTTTCTTTGCGTTATTGTTTATTTCGGGGTTTTTGGTAATTTGATACTTTTTTCATGTTTAAAACACTAATGCCCAATTTTCAGGATAATAATTAAATCAATATTAAGTTAATTTTCATATAAACTTACTTACTTACTTTTTTTGCTTAAAAAGTCGAATTTTATTAAGATAAAAGTATGACAGCACTACTAAATACAAAAAATTATCATAAAACAGTGAATTTATTTACAAGGTGGCCTCCAAAAACAGTTGTTTGCTATTTTTTTGTTGCATTGGTTTAATATTGAGACCACCTTGCTAAGTTTTATTTAATGGAAACTTAAAATGCATTTAAATATACCACATCTGTGAATTAAGCTACAGTTAAGTCTTTACCCTGCGCCCACACGGTCAAGTTGTTCTTGATAGTCTTTTACATATACTGCTTGTCAAAATTTACATAAATTGAAAGCTGCGACGTAGGCTGCATTCAATTTTTGCGCAATTTACTCTCAAGATGTCATCAAGAAAACAATTTATAAAGATAAACGAAAAATTTGCTCACTAACCTTGAAATCTGCTGTTTTCTTGAACGTAAATTGAAACACTCACTGGCAAGAGAATTTCAAAGGCAAGTTCGTATCAATTTTTACAAGTATGAGTGTATTGGTAAATAAGTGTGAGTGTATTAAAATTTGAAAGGCAAAACTTGATCGTGTAACCCTCAAGTTAGTGAAGAAAAGAATATTGTATTTAAAACGATTTTAAACATAAATGTGTTTTAATCTCAATCCCAAAAATTGGGCATAAATAAAAAGAATGTTATTGTTGGTAAAAACTTTAACGAAAGGTTTCATTAGTTAAAACGAGTTTTTTGTTCGTATAAAATGTTCCAGATCAAACGAATAAAGTTAAATGTGTTCTTTCGAATTTTACGAATGAACTTGAAGATAAAAACAAATTCATCAAATTTAATCTCATTTAAATATTTTTATGAAGAAAGGAATTTTACAACATGAAATAAATTGAAATTTTTTGATAATTTCATTTGTAACTGACCGGGGGATTGAGCCCACGTTCACAGACAGGTCGATTTTACATGTTTCGATGGTAACCACTATCTCCTTAGAAATCTTTACCATTTAACACTTAACGCCATTGCCGACGGCTGGCAGTCAAGAGTCAAACATCAATTTTTAAATCAAATTTTCAAAATTTTCCCTTTTTGTCATAAATTCAACGATATCTCTCAAACTACAGGGCAAATTTAAAAACAATGTAAGTACGGCTTAAAGATAATACTGTTGCCGAGTTTCGGATTTTTTCATTAACTGAATATGGTCAACCGGTTTCAAGTAATTCCGATATATTTAGTGAAAGTGCCTTACTACTTTTGGACAAATTAGTAAAAATTTGCAAGCAAATTACAGACCGCAAAATGACTGTTCCACAATGTAACTGCCCAGTAAAAACTTCGCTTACTTTTTCAAAATGAATAGCTTCCTTCACTCAATATTTAGTAGCTTTCTTCTATAGCTACTTATATAAAAACTTCTACAACTTCTTTTTTCTGGATGTTTATAGGCAAAAAATAATGACTTTTAAATGCGTTCATTTTGGGACATCCCTTGTACAATTCATTGGTTCTTTCAGTAGAATTGTAAGTAGTCCTGTTAAGTTTTTCTGATTACTCAACACATTATTTTGTAGGCGAAGTATTTACTGGGTGATAACAAAAATATTTTGGGTCTAAAACATAGATTGCTTTTAAGCTTTAACTTCTATCCTTGGGAAAACATATGTACTTGTCTTTAAAATTTTGTAGGTCAAGGTCGTAGAAAGTCATCCAGTCGTGTTATTATTTAAACGTCAAAGTTGTGTTAAATTAATAGATGCTTTGCAGTTCTCCCGATTTGCAGTTAATATAAATTTTTAAGCCAGCAATTCAGTACCCATTTAAAAAAAAAAAAAATGGGAAAATGCTAGGCTTCTAATTTTTTGCAGAAATATAAAAAACGAAGCTGCAAACAAAACAAGCCATAAATGATTAAAATCTGTTAACAACTTTTGATTTTATTCACAAAAGTCGACAAATTTTAATTAATTTAAGAATTTCATAAAACTCAATATTTGTATGGGAGTCCCCCTAAGAAGTGGTGATAAGGGGAAAGTGTGTCTCGAGTTCGGTCATACAGTTTATCTCACTAGGGGCAACTCCTGGGCATTTATGGGACTTTTTCTTCAATATATCTCTGGTCTGCCTTGAACATTTTGTATGGGAGCCAGAGAACAGCAAAATCACTATTTTGCTTGATTTATTCATACGCTATCATTTACATTAACTCTATGCCTGCAAAACAAATACGTTGGTAAATTTGACATCGTTTTGTACACATTTGATTTGTGCATGTGTGAGGTTTTTTTATTGAAAGTGCTTTGTTTGCATTTATTGTGGTGCACGCAACAACACAAATACCCAAAGTCAAAAGGCAAAAATTCTTATGCTTTGGATTCAAGTAGTCATTGTCCACTCGATAAGCCAACGACGAACTTAATTGGTATGAGTACGAGTCGCTTTGTTACATAGCCCCGGGTCTCCACGTAGCAATATTTATTACGGCAAACGTCAAATTTGATTGCTCCATTAAATTTGCGACGTATAGAGCGCAAATTGCCATGAGTGGCAATCCATTGCGCAATGATTGCTCTTCTTATTCCTTGAGCAATTATTGCTTAGCAATCTGCTGTCAAATCAGTTGTAATTTATCTGACATTTCATTTCTCTGTACGGTTGTTTATTTATTGGTATGTTTATTTTTTAAAAAAGCAATCAAGAAAAAGCCGCCAAGTGAAAAAATACTTCAACAAAATACAGAAAAAGTTTTTATATATTATATTTTTAAATAAACGTCAATATCAACAAAAGCAAACGCAAATAAATAAAAAAGTAATACAAAACACAGCTACGACAATTACAATTAATTATTTTATTAATATAATTTATTAATTTAAAAAAAAAATTTAACAACCACTTCAAAACACAACAAAAAATATTTGTTATAAATACAGCCACAAAACTTTATACAACTACTCGCGATGAAAATTGCAAATTTATGGCAAAGCAATTTCAAGTGTTCTCCAGCAATATAATTAGCAATTATTGCTCCATTGTTCTGTCATTGTTCTGCCGACGTTATTGCTTGTACTTAGCAATAAAAATTGCTACGTGGAGACCCAGCGTTAACATTAACAGCAATAACAACTATAACAACTATAACAACAACAATACATTGTCTTCTATTTCTATGGAAATTATTTGTTGATGTTTTTCTTAAATTTGTTCTTTCTTGTACTACATAGCAACTGCTGAATGCCTACATGAGTAATAATTGCTTGATTTCTGGTTTTTTTGTTTGTATTTTTTTTTTTCTTTACCAAAACAATCATTGTCGCACCGAACACACAAACATCTTTATTAAAAAAGCGAAGCTAACAATGGTATGTATAAATAACAACCCTCCAAACATTTTTGAAATTTTTGATGATTACGCGATCCCATTCACGGAATACGAATCGCTAGCCATCGCCTACGCTTTACAACTAGGCGATGAATATGCGAGCGCACACAAGTAGCGGAAATCATCAGTGTTTTTTTATAACTTTCGATAGAATTTTTTTTTCTTGTTGTTTTGTTAAGGTAACGGGAAAATAAATATTTGGTTTCAAGGGCAATTAGCAAAATTGTCATTCCAGTTGAGCAAGTGATTTGTGAAAGGTGTGTTATTGTAATCCCTGAAAGCAATTTTCATCGCCGAATCATCGCCCGCGAATGTTTGCGGTTGCGCAAGTTTGATTGTATGACCGCAAGCGAGTGCATTTGTTGGTGTTCATTTAATGCGATTTTTTTGCAATCGCACAAAGCCGTTCTCTAATGGGAGTCCCCTTAAGGAATGTAGATAGCGGGTGGGTATGTTAAAAATTAATGATTGAGATGAAAAATAAAGTAGGGTTGGTCATACATTTGACCCATCTAGGGTCATCCTAGGCGCTGTAGGCGCCAAATTTAAGAATTTCAACCGTACACATATGGAGGTTGAAAAAATTTTTTAAATTTGGCCCCAGCCACGCTTAGGATGCCCCTAGATGGGTCAATTGTATGACCAACCCAACGAACTGTATTCATAATATTCACAAGTCTTTGGAAACGATTCATATTCCTAAACAATAAAAATAAGCTCAATGCAGTCGAAATACAGTTTTACTAATTATTAAAAAAATTAATTTTATTATTAGTAAATACTCACTCGTAATTTAAACAAAATTTCCTTATCCTTAAAAGGCAGTGTTTTATTAATCAATAAATTTTACTGCTAACGAAATTTTAATTTTATATCAAGTTAAAATTATCCCCAAGAATGAAATTAACTGGCTTTCCAACTGTAGAGTGTAAAAAAACAGAAGTCAATAACTTATAAACCCCTCCCTTTTGCTTATTATTATGGTGTTAATCGTTTTCAACACTTGTTTTTGGGGTTTTACACTTCCACTAGGAACGAAATATAAAAAAAAATATCTTAATTTTTAATCAAACTAACGAAATACTTTCGAAAGAAAATTTAGTTACAAATAAAAAAGGAATAAAATCTTAACAAAAAAGAAAAAAAAATGGTTTCCACTTGATTAGGCCTAACAGCAATGACCATAAAAAGAAAATAAGAAGGAGCAAAGAAAATATACAGAAAGGATATTGAATTACCACATAAATTGTTATGTTTTTATTTAGTTAAAAAAAATTCGAAATCACTTTACAACAGAAATTGTAACATCGTCTCAGTAACGAAGGACTTTGTTATTTATTTTATTCAGTTATTATGGGTCAATCGAGAAATCCCTGTAAAATAATACGGCTTGTTTTTTCTTTCCTTTTTAGGAAATTGACCTCTGCAAAAAGTAAAAGGATTCTTTTTTTATTCAATTTCGTTTTTTTGCAAATTGAAATTTGGATAATACATTGGAAATATATGTATACTATTTAATTTAATGTTAAAGTGTTTCTTTTTATAGCAGACTAGCTGACACGACGGACATTGTCCTGTCCAAATTAGGAAAAATGTTTGCGTTCGATTTTTAAAATCCGACAAAAAGATACGAACATTTGAAAGAAAAATTAGTCGAATCGATGGAGCCGTTTTCTGATTTTAGGTAAATCGAAAAAAGTGGGTCTTAAAGTTGGACCATGGCGATGATTTTAAAGAAAAAATCGTCCAAATCGGTCAAGCCGTTCTCAAGTTATGCGCTTAATAGAAAAAGTGGATGAAAACGTAAAATGGATTAACACGAACATTTAAAAGAAAAATTAGTCAAATCGATGGTGCCTTTGATTTTAGGTAAATCGAAAAAAGTGGGCGGGGCAAAATATTCTTTCCGTAAAAACCTAAGTTGGACCATGGCAATCATTTTAAAGAAAAAATCTTCTAAATCGGTCAAGCCGTTCTCAAGTAATGCGTTTAATAGAAAAAGTGGGCCTAAAAGTAGGCGTGGTAATTTTTTTTTTCGATGAAAACTTAAAATGGATTAATACAAACATTTGAAAGAAAAATTTGTCAAATCGATGGAGCCGTTTTCTGATTTTAGGTAAATCGAAAAAAGTGGGCGGAGCAAAATTTTCTTTCCGTAAAAACCTAAGTTGGACCATGGCGATGATTTTACAGAAAAAATCGTCCAAATCGGTCAATCCGTTCTCATGTAATGCGCTTAACAGAAAAAATGGGCGTAAAAGTAGGCTGGTACATTTTTCTTTCGATCAAAACTTAAAATGGATTAATACGAACATTTAAAAGAAAAATTTGTGAAATCGATGGAGCCGTTTTCTGATTTTAGGTAATTCGAAAAAAGTGGGCGCAAAAGTGGGTGGGGCAAAATTTTCTTTTCGTTAAATCTCAGTTGGACCATTGCGATCCTTTTAAAGAAAAAATCGTTACAATAATATAGATGTCATTGGTGGTGCAATATGAAAATTGGATTTTGCCACGCCCCTCTGCCCGCAGACCGAAAATCAAAAATCAGACTTCACAGTGTCATGAATATTCTGAAGATTTCCTGAAAATTTCATCAAAATCGGCCCAGCCGTTTGGGAGTCCATACGTTACATACATACATACACACATCCTATTTTATATATATAGAAGAAGAAGATAGACAGATAGAAGAAGACAGATAGAATAGATGAAAAGTAATTTTGTCGTACAAATCTTTATTTGTCATTATCAGGGATTGCAAATACTTAATATTAACACCTTTTCTTAAATTTGTAAAGAATTAGGGAACAACTATAACATGCATAAGCTGGCTGAAGCAAATGTCATAATAAATAACGTCATATGTATGTCTCCAACTATACTGAACTTAACCTATTCCCGCCTTATGGGTATTTAAATACCCAAGCAAATTCTAGCAAAGTCCAAATAAGAGCTAATTTCTGGTCACGATTTTTTTTAACACACCTGGCCTATACACTTTACATAATGAAAATGTTTAAATAAAAAACGAGCCAAATTGATTGAATTGCGATTGCTTGTGAAGACAGAGTGTAATAAATTAATAGCCATTAGCAGGCCAGCCATATTTGCCGATTTATAAACTATCAAAGTACCGTTTTGCCGATGTTTGCTCAAAAAATGCTGATTTTTTGATATGCATCTAAAACACGGTAACTTTTTGTTGAATTTAGAACAACTTATTAATTTTGGGTAAAATTGAAATACTTGTTGCATGAAAAATAGAGAACTGTTATTAATTAAGCGCTTTTATTAATTATCGTGTCATATTTGGGTTCTCATGCATTTACTGATAAACAGTACGGAGGCATATGTGGTTTCATTTCTTTCATGATAGCTACTAGGGCTCCCAATCTGGATTGGTTTTTCTTAATCCCGGGATTCGGGATTGAAGAAAATATTTCGGGATCCCGGGATTTTCGGGATATTTTGAATACCGGGATTCATGGGATTTTTAAAAAATTTTCGGGATATTTCGGGTTTTTTTTTATACCCAATAAAAAACAACTTAATTTTCAAGGTAAATACACATTTCAAGAACGTATATTTATATTTGTTAAAAGATATTAAAAACAAACTTTTAATATTAATTGATCAAAATTCATAAAGACCATGTACTAAACTAATTTTTATCCATATTTAATTATTGATAAAAAAAAATTACAGCATTTCCAATTGTTTTTTAAAATTTTGCAAATGAATTTTAAATTCTCCAAATATATTTTTAAGTTTTCTCAGGCAGGGCTTTTGAGATTTGGATTAAGTTTAAACTTAGTTTAACGTTGTATAGAACTCATATTTTCCCGGCGAAAAGTAATTTTTTTTATTATTTTTGCCTCTATTATAGTTTACAACTCAACTCAGTTGATCTGAAATTAAACAACTGCTAGTGATGAGTTGTAAATTTTTGATGGTTTTGTTAACCGCACTAACATAAAGTTGTAAGCCACCCAGCAAAAACTTTGCTTACAAAATAAGCAGAAAAATAATGAGAATTTGACAAGCCGTCTACTTACTTTTCTACTAGAAAAAGTACTTATTTTTGTTCGAGATGTCCCAAAAGTAATCCTTTATAATTTAGCCTATTATAATCTAAAAAATAATATGTTTTTTTATACTTAAAATTTTTATAAAAATATATAGTTACACAAAGTCAATAAAGTAAAAATTTTTTTTTTTTAATTTTTTTTTTTTTAATTATTTTTTTTTTTTTTATTTTTTTTCATTTCATTTTATTTTATTTTTTTTTTTTCTTATTTTATTTTTTATTTTTTTTTTCTGTCTCTGGCGGGATTCGATCGCGCAACCTCGGTGCTGATAGACTAGCTCGCTACCAGCTAGTCTACCGGGGCAGTGTAGTTTTTGTATTAAAAAACTATGTTTTTTGACTATAGTGACATTTTTATTGTCATAATGAAAATTTAAATTTTTCTGTATATTTAAGATATAATAATAAAGTTATTATTTAATATATAACTAATAATCCAAAAAGTGGCGAATAAACCTACAAAGTAATGAATTCTTGAAGTCATTAAAAGTAGGATTGTAAGTAACGTTTTTGCTGGGCATAATACAAAAACTGCAAAATTTCAACTGAACTAGAGTTGAGTTGTATTAAAGGCCAACATATTAATTAAGCAAAACTAAGCTGTTCCGTCAAAATCATGTATACAAACTTTGTAATGACGGCACAAATATGTTTTCTGATTAACAAAACCTAGTTTAACTGACATTTCAAAAACCCAGCCTACATGTATTTTGAAATTATCCAAACATTTTAAATTTGTCAAATATATTATAAAACTAATATTATTGAAAATTGTCCATATGTATTTTAAATCTATCAACAAAAACACGTATCTTAATGCAAGTTTTTAAGAAAATGTAAAAATAGCTACGCTATCCATGGCATCAGCTATGATAACAAAACGTTTTTATTCGATTCCTTGTGATGGGTCAGAAAGCGATGCTGAATTACCTGAGTCTTGGCAGGATTCACTGGTGATTTCTGAAATGGATGTAAGTAGCGAATTTGATTCTGTGGATGATGAACCATTAGTCAGTTTAGTTTCGAAATAGAAAAATGGTCAAAAGAAGGAACAGAAGAAACGATGGATGAAATCTAAATTTGGTGCATACAAGGAAGACGATTTCCCTTTATCCGACTTTAAGCTGGCAGTGGCAGAACATCTGAACAAGGTTGGAAAACCCATATCTAAAAGAAAAAGTCGACCTGCTTCCACCCCAACTACTCTAGCAAATAGAAAAAAAGGTTCATATTCCTGTGGTTCAACCCCGAGTTCCTGTGACGTGCCAAAGAAATAAACAAAACCAAAGCTCGCCGCCATGACTTTCCACTAAGTGCTGTCAGACTGGATTCTACATATCATCTTCCAGAATGGAAAAAACTACGTCAGCTATGTCAAAATGTTTGCAAATTTCGCATATACATATATAACATGTACTAAATGCGGGGTCCATCTTTGTTTAAACAAAGATCTGTTTTCGATTTTGCAATACTTATTTTCTGCTTTTAATTTCTTTTTATATACAACTATTGAAGTGTTATTTTTGTTTTTTTTTTTACTTATATTCCTTACACTATTTAAACCCACACCACAATAGTGGAGAGGGTATTATGCATTTGTGTTGATGTGTGTAGCGCCTTAA
Organism: Pollenia angustigena; assembly: GCA_930367215.1. Classification (NCBI taxonomy): domain Eukaryota; kingdom Metazoa; phylum Arthropoda; class Insecta; order Diptera; family Polleniidae; genus Pollenia; species Pollenia angustigena. The sequence continues at coordinate 188,510,844 of OV884060.1, read as the reverse complement.
AATATTGGTCCTAGACCCACCTTAAAGTATACCGATCGACTCAGAATCACTTTCTGAGCCTAACTAACGATGTCCGCCCGTCTGGCTGGCTGGCTGGCTGGCTGGCTGTCCATGTAACCTTGTGCGCAAAGTACAGGTCGCAATTTGATAAAGTTTGGGACACAGGTTCTTATTGGCACAAGGACCAAGCCTATAGAAAATCGGCCAAATCGTAGAACCACGAGGGAAGATAGGGGGAAATTTCTTCCTCTCAGAAACTATCAACCCGATTTTAATGCAATTTAAAACATAGATAGAACCATATCTTTATGGACACAAAATGGATGCATTTTTTAGAAAATAGGACCACGAGGGGAGATTGGGGCAATTTCTGCCTCTCAAACCGATTTTAATGAAATTTAAAACATAGATAGATCTATATGGACAAATAAGCTACACAGTTTTTCAAAAATAGGACCACAAGGGGAGGTAGGGGGCAATTTCTGCCTCTCACAAAATTTCAATCCGATTTTAATAATGTTTATAGACATAGATAAATCCATAATTATATGGACATATAAGCATGATGTCCTTTTTTTATACTGTGGTGTAGGGTAACATATGGTCGGGCTTGACCGACTATACTTTCTTACTTGTTTTAACTACTTTTAATTGCTTAAATAAAATATAAATATAAAATTTAATAAAAAAAATTCTATTATCTTTGTTGCATGAAAAGCCATATATGGCAATACATTTTTAGGGTGATACAGATAGGAGTGCATATAAAGCCATATATGGCAATTTTTTTTTCAGAAAACTGACCTGCTTTTCTGAAAAAATTTTGTTTGCATTTCTTAATAATGCCATTTTAATAAATAATTAAAAAAAAATAAATAATTTGTAGCTGGATGATAATGCATGTAGTAGAGGGTTAAGAAAAAAGGGTTAGATTTGTTTGTTATGCGATTTCCATGCATATGCATGTTTTTTGTCGATAGTCTAAGATTGATGTCGACCAATTATCTTTCCGAATCTTTAAATTTGCGTTAAAATGGCATCGATTTGCTTTTGCATATTTTGGTTTTTAATGCATGTTTTAACATTTTTCAGTGACATATTTTTTAAATTTCCATATTATAAAAAAAAGTTGTTCAAAAAAATCTCAAAATTGTATAAAAAAATTTTCAAAATAAAAATTTTTTAAATCGATAAATAATATTTTTTGGAGCTCTGCTTAAAATAAAAGATTTCGACAGAAGATCCTTAAATTTTTAACCAATGCAGCACCTCACATGGTTAAGGCTGCCAATTGGCCTAAAATAATTTATCAAAAACTGTTACTTGCTAGGCATATGTTTAACATCGAGTTGCAGAGGAAATTAGAAGCCAATTCGATAATATTGATTTCATACGGGAAACAATGTGCAAGAAAGAATGGCCCGACAAATTAAAAAAAATCCAAGACGTTTTGCAAAAATATATGGGATTTAAAACAATAAAACAAATTTCAACTATTTTTGATCAAGAATCAAATATTGGATCTGAATTAGAGAATTAATATTCTCCAAATGAATTGGGATCTTCAAGTATGCTTCATCTTCGTTTGACTTTGTGAGATCATTTTCCATGTACAAAAGCTTTTTAATAGACAAAGGTTTATTTTTGATGATATAAAATGATATAAATTGATTATGCAAACACACATTAAAATTATGTAGTTATTTAAACTAACAAATAATGGGTGATTTTTTAAGAGCTATAGGAAAGTTTAAAAAAAACACATAAAATTCAGAAAAATGCATGAAATCTTTATTTGAATCGATAGTACGGTCCATATAATTTAATGTTTGAAGATTATTTCATGCAAATGTTGACCGTTACTGCGCCTCAAATGGTCCATCCGCTTAGTCCAATTTTGGCATACTCTTTCCAACATTTCGGCCGGTATCTCATGAATAAATGCTTCCATGTTGTCTTCCAATACGTCAATTGAAGCGGGCATGTGTGTATAGACATAAGCTTTAACATAGCCCCACAAAAAACAGTCTAAAGGCGTTAAATCGCACGATCTAGGCGGCCAATTGACCGGTCCCGAACGTGAAATAAAATGTTCACCGAACCCGCCTCTCAATAAGTCCATTGTTAAGCGTGCTGTGTGGCATGTGGCACCGTCTTGTTGAAACCACATGTCATGCAAGTCAAGCTCTTGCATTTTGGACAAAAAAAAGTTGGATATCATCTCACATTGTTGAGTAACAGAGGCCCAATTGCTGCGAACGGCGACGAATCGATAATTGATGGTCATCATTAACACTGGCCGATACAGCTGCGATATTTTCTTCACTTCGCACTCTATGAAAGCGAAATTTAGTCACAATAGCCCGAATAGCCGCTTCAGTGGGTCGATTAAACTGACCATAAAATGGAAGAAGGGCGCGATGAACTTTCAATAATTTGCCAGCGTTGTTCGTTTGTTAGACGATTCATCGTTAAATTATAGACCAAACTGAAGATGTTTGACGGTGAAACAAAACACGAAACGTGCGTCAGCTGTTTAAACCAGTGTTGCCAAAAAGATAATAGCTAAAAAATCACCCGATAAATAAAATAATGTATTTATGTACCCTGCAAAATTCGACTTTGAAAGGACTTCTTCATTCTAAAGCAGTGATAGCCACTCCATAGCCTCGCGAGGCAGTCAATAGTAGTATTTTTCACACAGACACGGTCGGCAATTCACATGTATACAACAACTTTGTTCGTTTCAAAACATCAGACTATCATCAGTCTCTGCGACCGCACACAAGCACATAATATCTTTGTGTTCGTGCGTTCGGGGCTTGGTTATCACTGTTCTAAAGTTTATTTAAAATTTAATCCAAATTTTTAATATTTTTAATTAGGCTTAAGTTCATGAAATTTAATTTTTTATTAAATTATTTTTATGAAGAAAGGAATTTTACAACATGAAAATCAATTAAAATTGTTATTGATAATCTTTCATTCTTGACGTGGCTCGGGCTCGAACCCTGGCCGGCAGGTTACCATGACATGTTTCGATCGCAACCACTCGATCTCCTCAGATGGATTTGCCGTCTTACACTCGCCACCATCGACGACTGCTGACGTCACTAGTCAAACATCAATCCTTAAACCAAATTGTATTTTAACATTTGGTAGATCGAAATTTGCTTTCCTGAATGATTATCCATTTTAATTGATTTTACATGTCTTCTCCTTTACTTCTGTTTTTTCGTACTTTCGTCAAGAATTTTTCTTGAAGTCCAAGTACATTTTTTTTTTTTTTTTTTTTTGTTTTTTCACTTTGTCTTTCTCTTTTCTGTTGACCTTTTTCAGCACAACTTGAAGGACAAATGTACACATAGAGCTCGTGCCTTAGCTTTAACAATAATAATTATTGTTTATTTAAAATTTTAAATTTTAAACTATTTGAAGCCGACATTAAAATTTAGGATTTAATAAAAATATCAAGCTCTTATTTATCTACAATAACAAAAAGGACACAACTTTAAAACAATTCACTCTAATACTACATTTACATTAGGCCGAAATCTTGTAGATTTGATTTAAAATCTTCTACGAAATCTAGTGCGTTTACATTATACTTTTTTGACATAAGCGAGAATTTTTTTTTATAACAAAACTACTGACTAAAAGTTTTTTCGTTATACATACAAACACAAAAAGACATATACATTTAAATATTTGCATTACCTTTTATTAATAATCAAAGATATTTATTTTATCAATATTATTCGTCTTTTTTATTTTTTTTACAATTTGTATAAAACTTTTTAATTTTAATTTAAATAATTAAACAATATATGTTTTGTTTTTTTAATGCCATTTTTTCTTGCGCAGGGAAGTATTTTTAGTGCTATATTGAAAAAACCATAGTTGGATCATTAAGTACTACTAGATTTTGAGTAGATTTCGTCGAAATCTAGTCACGAAGTAGATTTTGTTTTGTATGGGAAATCAAGTCGAAAACAACTAGATTTGGCTCGAAATCTCGTAAGAACTAGATTTTGCGTAGGTGTAAATGTAGTATTAAAAAATGTTTTACCTGTATTTAAAATATCTATTTTTGGTTTGCCGATTGTTTGCCGATTTTTTTAAATTTAAGTGCCGATAATGCCCATTTTGTTGAAGGTATGCCGATTTCTTACCAAAATCATCCGGCACCCCTGGACATGAGAGGATTATAATAAATGATTTTAATTCTTCCTGCAAATAAATTAAATAATGCATCCTTTATGATAAAAATTTGTAAATGACATAAAGGTAGCAAAAAATAACGAATTTTTATTAAGAAAATATATAAAAAACACGAATAACAGGCACGAACAGAAACAATACATTCCTTGTTCTGCAAATGTGGGAATACACGCGGTAATCAATGCCAATTTATTTTGTCTGATAAAATTACCTTCCCGATTCCAATGAATGCATTATTATTCTTTCCGAAATAATACATTATTTTTTTAATTTATTCATGTAATCAATTTCTCATTTTCCCGCTGGGTCGTCATACTCACATTTCTCCAGTAAATTTATTTTACTTTCTTCTCAAAATACAAAAAGAACAATGCATTTTTTTCTAACAACTTTTTATACATTTATTTAAGTTTTAATTAATAATGGTTTTCTTCATATTGATGTTTGTTATTTTGCGTTGTTGTTGTTGTTGTTGTTTATTTGTTTATATACAGACAATACAGTTTGACTTATAAATTACATAAAAACATTTATAATTATTTAATGAATATATAATTTTGTTGTTTCATTTTTCTTATTTTGTTAAGATTTTATTTTTGTTATATAATTTTTAAAATATATAATTAAGATTATTTACAAAAAGTTAAAATTATATTTTAAATTTTCTTTGCTTTTTCTTTTTTTTTATTTTCTTTTAAATATAAATTCCTAACAAATAATATTTTTAAAAATTAACAATTTTTTTTTATGTGTGATTTTTTTCTTAGTGTTGTAAATATATAAAAATAAATACCTTTGGATTAATAATGAGAGATAAAATATTTTATATAAGTTAATATATATTTTTTTTTGTTTTTTCTTAATTTAACGAATAAATTTTCAAGTATACAGAAATGAGATTTTTATAAAAATTCAAGTACAAATTTAATCAAATCAGCAGCCGTAATTCGCTAAAGCAAAATCTCTATCGCTGAAAATGTATAAAGTTGATTTAGATATTTTTGGCTACGAATGCAAGACTGTAACGTGCATTGCTAAATTTGGCAATGCCATACAAATCTAATTCGCTTTTAATGTCATCGCTAAAATTGTTAAATTTTGCATTCTCTAATAACGTGTTCAGATATGCACCTTAATTGAGTTTTGAGCAATAAATGTCATTATTGAGCTCAATTATTCATATAAAATTTTAATTTATGTGTTGTTTATAGAACACGAGCGCCTTACTCGTCCGTTCAACTTACATTTAAAACAAAAACAAAATTTCGAAATTTGTTTTTGTTTTAAATGTAAGTTGAACGGACGAGTAAGGCGCTCGTGTTCTATAAACTACACATTAGTTATTGTTTATTAATACGAGATTGTTATAATATTGAGTAAAATTAAAACACTCTCGCAAGTGAGAAAAACACCATTCACTTAACAAAGTGTTTTGACATTTGCAAACTGAAATGTCAACAAAACAAAAGTCCATCCATTTAAGCGATCGATATTTAGCTTTAGCTAAGCGAATTACAGAATACGGCTGCAGAAAAAAATGGTATGATTTATTTTCTAGTTTTGCATCGTGTGTTTTGATGTGAAGTCTCGATTTTTTATGCGTCTTTGTTTGCTTGGCAACAAGGGAGAGTCAATCTATAAAAAATTTTAACATGTTTTTAAAAAAGTAACGTGCAGTTGTGTTAATTTTTGAAATGTTCACGTACAAACTGATAATAATGTTCGAATTTAGGTCAACTTGGGCATATGAAAAACACTGCCTATTTATTATTTTCTAACTGATTCAAATTCCAGGTCAGTTAAAATAAAAACAATGTTGTTAAGGCGAAATCGGCTGGCTGACATTATATAAGTTTGGGTCCTAGCTGCTGTGTCTAAGAACAGAGTGTTAGGCAATTCATTCACCAACCGCCCTTATTTAACTAACAAAATATGTGGCAATTTGAGTGAACATATATTTCGCCTTAATTTTACACTTGCCACTTGCTAAGGATCTTCTAACCTCTGCTTCTGAAAGGCATGCATCGTCTGTTAAGTAAAAGCAGCACCTATAGAGATCCGCCAGCAGGTTTTGAATTACCCATAATGTGTGAAAATCAGCCCTTGAAGCCGATTTTCTAAGATCTTCCTATCTGCGACTTTGGGTTTAAACCACAACCACCACCTAATCACCGAAGGGCCCTCAACCCGGAACCAGCTTGGAACGAAATCCCAGGGGCTTCTGACTCCCATGAACTCTGCCGAATTCCAGATACTGACACGCACTGTCAACTGTGGAAAAGATACACATACATACCCACCCTAGGGAAGCCGTTTGCCAACCACCCACTGAGAGTGAGAGCGCCCAACACACCCAGGTAGCAAATTGAGTGCATAATCGGGAAATATTGTTTTCATTCTCCCTTGCTTGGGAACCGAAGCTATCTAACCTTCGCTGCTTTTGGATAATCCCTGGTATTGGCGGCAACTGATAATGCCCTGCAGGATGCAACACTTAAAATTATTCCTACAACCCTTGGGGTAGACACGGTGTAAATTATCAATAGTACAAGAGTACTTACAAATTTTCTTAAGAAAGCTAAAAAACCCTGTCTTGACAAGCCATTATGTTGTGTGCACAAAACCAAAGCGTTGGCAGAATATATTAGTCATGTTCAATGATGTGGTGATGAAAACACATATGAAAAGCAACAAGAGTAACCAAGATGTCGATTTTTGCTAATGGTAGTACATACTGTCAATGATGTTGAACATCGATTTTTACAAGCCAAATTTGTTTATGGATTGAACATAGCGATGGCTCGTGAAGCCGTGGGCTGCATTTGAACATATTTAATTGATCTTGTTTTAAGTAAAAAACTTAGTACATATCATGGTATATTTACACAAGGTATACTCGTTTGCCCATATGTTTGTCAGCTATTTACCCCAGTTAGAACCCAAACGTCAAATTTCGTATATATGAGCCAACATTTGTACATGTGTGCGTTAAATGAATATTGTTTTATTTGAAGACAATTTTGACTCTTTTTATAGAGCAGCATGTCTACACTCCCAAATGAGTCTACCTTGTGTTGATGTAACTTGGTACCTACTCAGCTAATCCGCAAACGTGGATGTATTTTAAGATTGTTGGCAGCATTTACAGGTTATTGGAAGCAATAAAGGCAAGCTGGAATACTCTTCTTCATATTGTTCGGCTCATGTATATTAAAATACACACTTTCCTTGGCAAATACACATATACGAGTATAATGCAGCTCTTGTGATATCTTTATAAGCCCTGCGGTAAAATTTGGGGCAATATTTTTTAAAGCACTTATCCCCTGTCCGGTGAGTTTAATATTAAAGGAACGCATTGTAAAAGGTAAAAAGACGACATATCATTTAGCTGGTGGGAATGTGTTTTTTTTTAGTGTAGTTACTTCAGAGGAAAGATAATTGACACAAAACTGGGTATGTGACTGGATTTTATGCGGGAAATGGTGGATTTTATCTGGTTCTATTACTTGAATTGAAGCAGATCAATCATAAGCATGGTTAAGTCGGGACAATATCTGCGAAATTAAATGTTTTCATTTAGGTTATTTCAGTGATCTGTTACAAAGTGTCAAAAAGGTGCAAATAAACTCCCTCCAAGGATATCGCCATGTTAAAGTGATAAGTCCCCTTCATATAAAGTGTAAGACCTAAAATCGGCCAAAAACACTTTAGAACTGCCACGTGACAAGTAGACCTACGACAACAGAATGGATCTAGAACCTTTATCACTTAAGTTTTTTTAATATCAAAAAAAAAACATTTAATCTGGCGAGTTGGGTGGTTTTTGTCAAAACGAAGACATTTTAACCTTTCTTGAACCTTTGTGCATAACGACCTATCACAATAATCCACTTGTCAAAAGCAGGGGTAGTCTATAAATTCTGTTTGAGTTCTAAAAAAGTCTTTACAAGAACAGAATCCTTCCGCCAGTTAACAAGATTTATATTATATTTATATATATATATGTATATATCAGAAATCAGCAATGAGTAGTGAAAAAGTGAGTAGAGCTAAATCATGACTCATAAATTGTTGTTCCTATAGGCACTCATACTTATTCCAATGTTATTCAAACTCATAATCACTCAAAAGTTTCATTTTATTCATCGTACTCATACTTAGCAACATTTGTAGTGTTTGATTTAGAATCTACTCAACTCAATGTGTATAGGCGAAGCAAAATGCGAGGCTGCCAGATTTATCCCCGAAATAGCAAAGTAACCATTTGGCAATTACAGCTTATTAAAGTTAGTGCCGGTTCACACATGCCAAGTTTGACTCGTTAAGTCTTGAGTTTTTACGAGAAAAGGGAAAAGAAAATGCCATTTCTTTTCCCCTCTTTCCTAAAAACTCAAGACTTGACGAGTCAAACTTGACGTGTGTGAACCGGCACTTACATGTATGAAGTGGACGATTTTTCGGCAAATTTATCTGGCAGCGTTGATTATTAAGTTGTGTTTTTTATCTGTTGTGTTAAAACGGTAAATGGAAGAGCTAAATGATTTGAATCATTGTGAGTATTGTAAGTATTTTCTTAAAATTATAAATCAAGCTGAAGTCATTTATGAGTATGCGTATAATGTCGACGTCGCACTCATAAATCAGAGTAGTTTAGTTTAAATGATTTCTACGCACTTATACTTACAATTGCATGAGTCAATATGAGTAGCGAAAAAACGATTCATTGCTGATCTCTGGTATATATATAATATTATAAGCAATAGTTCCCATATAAATCCCACCATCAAAACACATTTTCACGGTCGAAAGTCTTAAATTCTAATATGAAGTAACTGTTTAGCGAAATATGTAGAATAGAGACAGCTACTTCAGAGAGACATATAACTTGTACTCATAATAGACGATTTAGTATTTCGAAAAAATCAGTTGAGTAACTTAAACTTTAATCTTTTTCATTCTTCAACTGCAAAATTCATAATAACCTTGCCAAAACTCAATCATACCACTAATATTTTAATAAAAACGACTAATATTTTTTCCCCCTAAAAAGCTATATAATCTTATATAGTCCAATATATGAATAACCCCTTCTAAGCTAAAACTAGTATTTACCAAAAACAGTTAATTTTGTTAACCTCTTATACTAAATACTTTAACAATTTATATTTCTTTAATTTTCATTATTTACAAATGAGCCAATATTTCAATTTGTTCTCGGGACTCTGAGCCAACTATGCCACCTTCTGTATTGGCACGATTTTCGCTGGCGTCTAAATTGTCACTATTCTGGGGCGATATGGTGACAATCGTTACTAAATCATCTTTTTTATCACTATGCAAATTATTTAGATTAGTATCAGTTTTAGATATTAAAATATTTGTATCTAATTGTACAGAATTTCTTTTTTGTTCCGATTTGTGTCCACTAGTATTTGTTGTGTTGTTGCAGCGTTGTTGTAGTGAATTATATTCCGATAATTGCTCAACGCTTAAGGGCTCGGGTATGTCTTCGTTGGCCAGAAGACGTCCTGAGGGTTCGGTCTCAATGCTGCGTTCACTGCTTATGGTGCCGGGTGTAGTGTTGCGTGAACGATAACTGGGTGGAAAACTATATTCGGAACCGCCAATGCTGCTCTCGCAGCGTGTGCCGCCACCAGCGCCGCGTATAGTTGATGTTAAGGGGGCTCTAAAAGGAGAGAGGAAAAAAGGAACAAATTAGATTTCGGTAGTTCATTTTTTTGTATTATTTACAAAAGTTTCGTATATAATACTCTAGCCTTTTGAAATCAGACAATACTGACGAATTTCTCTGTTATCTAGTTTTTCGTAAATATATATTTTATATAACTATAAGGCTGTAGGAAAAATCGCCCAAAGAAAAATGGCAAAAGAACATGAAAAAGTTAAATATGAAATTTTGCCAAAAAGAAACGAAAAAGGGCCCAAAATAAAAATGAAAAATTACCCAAAAAGAAAAAAATAATTTTTTTCCCAAAAAAAAAATTTTTAAAATAACCCAATTTGCAAAACAGTGTTTATTATTCATATAAATTTAGTAACATGCAAATGCAAGTTTTATGTAAAAAATTGCATTGTTTCTTCGACAGCTGCGCGGTAGTATGGACAGTAATACCTATTTGAGCCCTCCGCAAAACTTTGTGCACTATTCAATAGTTAAATATTAATTAATCACTTCATAGTTATAACACAGTACAACAGCCAATCTGGGGGGTGAGAAATTCCAAGTCAGGGTGATGGTACTAGGTCAGTATAGTAAAATCCTCAAAGGGTTTGGCGTTCGTATGTGTCAGTTTTTTTTTATGACATTTTACATTTTTTCCTTATCTTGATGCTTTTTTGTTTAACATAACTCGAGAACCACTTGTCCGATTTTGCTAAAACAAACTCAAAAAAATTTAGAATTACAATTTCTTTAATCCGTTCGTATAACGTTTTTCTTTATAATCAACAGTTTTGCCGGTAAAAATAAATTTGTGGAGAATTATAATTGATAAGTGCACATTGAACATTTTCAAGCCTGGATGTATGCAGCAGATTTTATCACAAACCTGCACTGCAATTTTTGTGACTTTTTTTAAGCGATCGGTGAAAATCATCGGACTTTTGTTCAGGGATGTCAGATGTGACGATTTTACGTCATTTTGACGATTTTTTTCGCTGAATTTACCAAAATGACGATTGACGATTTTGAATGTAGAGTCACTTAGGTGTTGACGATTTAATCCCGTCAATAAATTTAGTTTAAACTTTAATCTTTCATCAAATTTTTAACACTTTAATCTGTCAAGTAAAGTTTTTTTCTTACCGAACGTTTCCACATGCAAGTAATTACTTGCCAGTAGTGTATACGTATTATCAACAAAAAATCGAGGAAACAGCCGATTGGCTGAATGAACAAAAATTGTGTGAATGTTAGTGAAAAAGTGTCAGTGTATTGAGTTTTTCGAACTTGCACTTGCATGAGGAAACGGGGGGTTAGTTAATATATGTATATAGATGCGAATATATATTTATATCTACTAGCGGACTCGACGAACTTCGCCTCGTCCCAATTTTAAGCCTTCAGACAAACTTTAGAGTAATAATACAACACAAATATTAAAATTTTATATGATTTATTTGAATGGAATCAGTAGAGAGCGATTTGATGTACAAAAATCTATAAATCACTAAATATATAAACCATCTTTAAACGCATAAAGTTCGGCGTTTAAACTACCAACACAGACCATATGAATTTGATAAGATTTATCGTAGTGCTGTCACATGTTATTTTTTTTACCACATATAACACATGGGAGAATGATTTATAGTTGCTGAGTTTAAACTACATATAAATTCAAGTTTAGTTCAACTAAACCAGCGTTTAAACCATCAATGGTTTATTAGCCATTATTGTACAAGTTTTTTTTTTAGAAAAACTAAAAAACAACTAGTAAATATTAGTCAGGGCCATTTTTTGATGTTTTTTTTATATTGGCAGGACGATTTTTCGAAAAAAAAATAATCTGACAGCACTATTTCACTTGTTTGTTTTATTTGAGTACAATAACTGCCTGCTTTTAAAACACGAGTGCAAAACTCCTTCAAATTACTGCCTGCTTTTAGATCGCGAGCACAAAAGCGACTCGTTTAACTAATATTTAAAACAAAATTTAAAACTGTCCATTCCTTAAGGGGTTCCCATACAAAAAGTTTAATACAGACTAGAAATATATTGAAAAAAACGTACCATAACAGCCAAGGAGTCTCCTTAATAATTTTTCGAGACATACTTGCTCTTATCACCACTTCTTAAGGGGGCTCCCATACAAATATTGCGATTTATGAAATTTTTAAAATAATTAAAATTTTTTGACTTTTGTGAATAAAATCAAAAGTTGTTAACAGATTTTAATCATTTATAGCTGTAATTTTTAATAGATTTTTAACAAACAAAAATTTCGAAATGTTGATTAAAAATTATTTTTGTTGCCAAAAAAAAAAAAAAAAAAAAAATATGTTTCTAAAACGACAGCGCATGTTAGAAAAAAATTTAACGTTTAAAGGAAGTTTTATTGCGGATTTTCGTTTTTTTTAGTATGTAATTTCAATAAACTGAACCGTTTTTGAACCGGTATTGGACTCAGCGTACCCGAAAAAGGTTTTAGCGCCAGTTGCCAAATTCTAGCACAGTGTAATTGTTTGATAAAACTTGCGAAAAGCAATAAAAAACATTTTTAAATATAACAATAAAAAGAAATTAATTGGACTTTATATTTATACTGCGTACTTTTTTTCTTAACCTTTAATAATCAATGTACTTTAATTGCAACAAAAAAAGTTGGGAACTCTATATGTAGTTGTCCTGCGATTTAACTTTGAATAATTAAGTTTAAGTTATCGACGTCCTTATTCTTCGCTGCTATTTTTGCCCGTTCACCAATCCAATCGAGATTTTTGTAGTTTTGTGCAATGCCAGGGAAGACTTTGCTGATGAGTTCCTCCTTGGACGATGTGAATTCACAAAAATTTTCAGGGAACGATATCAATCCATTCGAAACCTCAACAGGAATTTGGCCGTTGCCAAGCTCCAGCAGTTGCTTCGAGAATGTAGCAGCCGATGGGTCGTTCTGCAACGCGACTCTCATGTTTGTGGTCAATTGCAACTTCTGGACATGCCTCCACAAAGACGACGATTTCAGGCAGGCATTAAGTTCATCTGCAGCAGAAGATTTGGGGATGACGGGAATTGTTGCACCAAATCGTCTTTTTGGTTTTGTATAATTTTATACTTAATATTTTTTTATGTTTTAATAGAGTGATGTTTATAAAAAAACGATTTTTTTATATGACGATTTTTTAACGGTTTTTTCAAAACTACTGACGATTTTGACGATTTTTTTTTTAAATTTTGACGATATTTCGAAAAAAACATCTAACATCACTGCTTTTGTTTGTTATTTGAAAGAATACACCCACATTCAGTGATGCCTACAGTAGGGGATTTTCTAGGGATTTTTTTTCGGAAAATTTCAACCGTAGGGAAAAGAGGACACAATTTTTTATTTTAGGGCATATTTATTTATTTATTTATTTAATCAATTGATATTATCCTAACTGACTAATAACAATATTGACTTAAAATTAATGAATAACAATATGCATTTTAAAATATACTACAAATTTACAGAATATATGTAGTACATAAAAATTTACGAATAAAGAAAAACAATAAGAAAAATCAACAAATTGTGACATAGAATTAAATTGTCCACATAACCTCGAAAAAGGATCAGCAATAGCGACAAGGTATATTAAATTTAGCAGACTCTACAGAAAATCACAACAAACATTACCATTAATTGTACGACGACTTTTGAGCGATGGTAATTTTATTAATGCCAGTCTTCTAGCATAGGAAGGAAAGTTTGTCGAGTAACTCCAATGAAGATCACGTAAACAGAATAATAAAAATTGTTTTTGGACCGATTCAATACGAGAATTGTGAATGTTGTAAAATGGATCCCAAATGATTGACCCAAATTCTAAGATTGGTCTAACGCGTGATACGTAAAGTTGCTTCGTTATGTGTGGATAGGTGAATTTTTAACCCAGCGCTTAATAAAGCCAAGAACGCCTCGAGCTTTATTAACAGATAATGTAATATGAGAAACAAAGTTTAATTTAGGATCCAGTAAGACTCCAATATCAAGAAACGAATCAACCAACTCCAGTTGATGACCACCAAAAGCATAATTAACAGCAATACAGTTATTTTTATAAAAACGCATGCTTTTGCATTTCACAAGATTCAGCTTCATCATATTATGATTACACCATAAAAAGAAGTTATTAAGATCCGATTGAAGATAAAAATGATCCGAAAAAAATACCTAGAAAAGGGGAAATCCCCTACTGTTGGCATCACTGAATGTGGGTTTATTCTTTCAAATAACAAACAAAAGTCCGACGATTTTCACCGATCGCTTAAAAAAAGTCACAAAAATTGCAGTGCAGGTTTGTGATAAAATCTGCTGCATACATCCAGGCTTGAACATTTTTTTGCACTTATCAATTATAATTCACCACAAATTTATTTTTACCGGCAAAACTGTTGATTATAAAGAAAAACGTTATACGAACGGATTAAAGAAATTGTAATTCTAAATTTTTTTGAGTTTGTTTTAGCAAAATCGGACAAGTGGTTCTCGAGTTATGTTAAACAAAAAAGCATCAAGATAAGGAAAAAATTTAAAATGTCATAAAAAAAACTGATACATACGAACGCCAAACCCTTTGAGGGTTTTACTATACTGACCTAGTACCATCACCCTGACTTGGAATTTCTCACCCCCCAGACAATAATCCCAAAAATGTTCCATAGTGTAATCAATTACTCAAAACAAATTAAAGCTTTTTGGAAGGTGGCATGTCATAAAGTCCAGTGTCGTAATGTCCATGGACACTGTGACACTTTTGAAAATGTCATAACGTCCGTGGGCATTAAGCTACTTTGCAAATGGACATTATGTCATTTTTTAAAATGTCATAAGGTCCATAATTACTAAAGATGTTTAATACAAAAAAAGATCTACATACACGCAGAGAAAAACCTGTTTTATTATGGTCACAACCAACAAAACTATTTTTAAAGAAACTTAAATTACCATAATTTGGTTGTCGGTGACAATGATATGGTTAAATTAACCATTTAAAAATGGTTTTGTTGTTTTTTCTCTGCGTGCATATATTAAACATATAACGAAAACACTTTTGGGCGCAAGGATTTTCTCCCCTATGGTGTAACAAATACCGGCAGCGCGAAGCCGATTTTTGTTATACCATAGAGGAGAAAATCCTTGCCTCCGGCCGAAGGCCGGCTGTGCATAGAAGCTTTAGTTAGCGAAGCCGGTACTTGTTTTATCAAAGAGGAGAAAATCCTTGCGCCCGGCCAAAGGCCGGTTATGCTTTCGAGTTTGTCCACGGACACTACGCTACGGACGTTATGACATGCCACCTTTTTGCAATATGTCCCGTTATTTTTATAAATAACATTTAGGAATTCGACGTATAGTAATAATGAATGATTTAGACAAATAGGATGTAAGATTTTGACGAAATTTTAAAAATAAAAAATGGCCTGAAAAAATGGGCTATTTTTCATATAATATTTTTCATTATGAAAAATCACCAAATTTAAAAACGAAATATCACCCAATAATAACGAAAAATAGCACAAAAATTTTGGGTCACTTTTCATATGAATTCAGGCCCAATTTTACATGGAATTTTTTTGGGCGATTTTTCATTTATTTTTTTTTTGGGCCATTTTTCTTTGGGCGATATTTCACTCACACAAAGCATAGGTAGACGACACGAGATGGAAGATATTGTTTTTTATGTATGCATGAAAGTATTGATTTGTATGTTGTGTTAATAAGAAAGAGTGTAATCGCCACTTAATATATTTAGCGCTTGCTTAGACGCCTTTCTGTAACGTTTTAAAATTCAAACATTTCTTTTTAATAAGTTGTAAAGAAGAGTTCTTATTTCAAAATTTCATCCAGTGTATGTATGTAGCATATGAAAAATTATAAATTTAAAGTATGGAAAATAATCAAGAAATTTTAGAGAAAATAAATGATTTTGGAGAGGCATAAGTCGCCCCCTATCTCCCCTCGTTATCCTAATTTTTTTAAAAATACATAGCTTATGTGTCTACACAAATATGTATCTATCTATGTTTTAAATATCATTAAAATCTGTAAGATTGTTTTGGAGAGGCAGAAAATACCCTCGAGCTTCCCTCGGGGTCCTATTTTTAAAAAATATATAAAGCTTGTGTGTTCATATTAATATGGATATATCTATGTTTGAAATTTTATTAAGATCTGTTAGATAGTTTCGGAGAAGCAGAAATTGCCGCCAACCGCCCATCGTTGTTCTAATAAAATAAGCTTACCGCCTTAAGGCCGCTTTAGCCGACCGTAAATGTAATTAAATGCAATGTAAAGTAACGTAACGTACTGTAAGCTCGTTTGTGCACTTATAGAACATGTAAGAACGTGTCAGCTGTTTTTCACAACCAAAAACAAAAAAAACATTAGTATACATAAAACAACACACACAGTGATGAGGATTAAAAATGTTGAAATGGTGACCGCTTTGCAGAAAAAGTACCAAGTGATTTAAATAGTATTAAAACTGTATTTCTTGCATGTATAAATAAATAAATAATTTAATATTTGATATTAATATTACAGATTTACAAAAAACAAATATTTATTATATCATATTCGTACACATGTTCTTACATTAATTTCAAAATGTGCATACACCTAAACAAGGTTTAAATACTATTAAAAACCAGACTTTGTTTGTTTGTGGATATGTCTACATTTGTTAATTTTATACGCCTAAACATATATTTGTATAAATGAAAATATGTATGGATTGTAACTTATTTTGTCAAAAGTCCACAGATATTATAACTGAAAAAGTACCAAACAAAAAGAGTGATTTTACCCGCATTGCATTTAAAATATAAGCAGCCCATCACTATCTACAACTGTCACGTAACCTCGTTATGAAATTCTATTTTCTACAGGTTGACACGTTACTGTTAAGTGACATTACAGTCAGTTAAGCATTTGCATTGCTTTCCATATAACAAAAACGATCAGCTGTTTACATTACATTTCTACATTTACGGTCGGCTAATGGGACCTTTAGTCAAATGTTAAAAAGCTTTAAAATTATCTTGATATTTTTCTGAATAACAACACAAAAAAATTTTGCCTAGTTTCAACATTTTTAAAATTGCATTTGCCATTTCTTCTCTCTCTCGCGCTCTGTATATTAACGTTATACTTACGGTAATACACACACTTATATGGGTATTGCAGATAGCTAACAGAAATTTTCTTTATATCTGCATGTACATTCAAAAAGAAGAATGAATATGCAAATACACATTGGCAGCGTATACCTATTCATATTCAACTTTAGCTTGTAATGGGTATTGGTACGTATGTGTATGGTTTTGATCTTTACCCATGCATGTTCGTACATGTTTTTTCACTAATATTGAAAGAGTACTTAGATACTTTTGTCATTCTCTGGTATGTACTTACATATCACACATGTATCTTGATTTAAAATTTTTAAGGGGCTGTAGTACAACATCGGTTGGATATTTTAATTAAAAATTGCATTATACATTTTTTTTTTATCTAAAATTTTACGGTTTTTATTAAGTTTCTTTTCTTCCCCTGTAAACAAAAAAAAAACCGAATTAGGCATTTTTTATATTAAGCCATCGATATGTACGTATGCGTGAACTTTTTTCAATGAATAAAATTTAAACTTTATTCTTGTTTATTTGCTTTTTTCAAATCCAATTTAAAGCCCAACACCTTTTTCTATGTGTTTTGTGTTTAAGGTATAATTTACATATTGATTGATAATATTTGCTTAAGACAATCTGTTAACCAAGATACAAAGGTACTTTAAACAAGAGGCAAAATAAAATTTTCAAATCCAATCCTATTTTTTAGAGTGGTTTTATCCTTTGTTGAGTGTTTGTTTTTTAAATATTCGTAGGCAAATAAGTTTAATGTGTAGTTTATAGAACACGAGCGGCTTACTCGTCCGTTCCAATTACATTTAAAACAAAAACAAATTTCGATGGCGCTCGAGTTCTTTAAACACCACATAAGGTTGTATTTATATTTCCTTTTTTTTCAAAGTTTGTATTTGACAAGTTTATAAAATTTATTCTCATCCATTATGTTTTATACACAAATTTCTGTTATTAGTTTGCCAACACTCAATTCTCGCGATGAATTTTTCTCATATTTTTAAATCATGTCTTTTTCCGTTTGATCGCGAGTGGGGTAGAAAAAGTAAGCATGTTAGAAAAAAAAATGAATCTTATGTCGTTTTCTTTCCTAAAAAAAAGTGTTGCATAAGTGTTACATGTGATTTGACAACATTTTTAAATTTTTAAGAAGTGCTTCATATTTTACGTTTACAAAAGAACACAAATTTCGCCATTAAACAATAAAGTACAATTAACGCAAGGTAAATTCAATTACAGGAGGTGGCAAGACTATAGTTGTATACAACAATCCCAAGCCAACAGAAACAACAAATGTATTTTGTATTGCATTGTTTGTGTTTACGGCTCGAAACTTGCCACCACCTTGTACTGAATTCGCCTTGATCTAGTGCTGCACTCATGCCCCTTTATTTAAAATGAGTGTTGAACATGTAGCATTTTTTTTTTTTTAATTTTAAAGGGAACATCATCAGAAAAGAACACTTTACACTTTTAAAACAACACATGTTTTTCAGAAAAGAGCATAAAAAAATGTAAAAGGCAGATTGAATGCAGAATTTTACTCAGAACAGAAAACGCCATTATTTTCTGAGCTTCTTTTTTGATATTCCTCTTTAAACTTAAAACCCACAATTTAATTTATGTTTAATTCTTATTTCAAAGTGACAAGTGCGTTTTAAAATATAGAAAAATAAAAAAATTTATATATAAAAATTATAAAAAAATTTAATACATATTAAAAAAATTTTAAAATTTTAAATACTTTTATACGAATAAGAAACTAAGTAAATCCGAAAAAATCAACTCGGGCGACAAAAATAAGAAACTGTGTAAAAATTTAACAGGATCTTGAAAAAAAATACAAGATACAAAGTGTTAGAGTTTTCCTGCAATGGTTTAAAGCCGTGTTCGAAAATAAACACTAAACCCTAATCGTTTCTTAATGTTCGGTTCGGTAGATTTGTGGAAAACACAAACGCTAATAGTGTTTGTGTAGAAAATCATTAAAAAAATAACGTTTCCCTGATAGTCATCTTTCGAACACAAAAATATTACTGTTTTTATCAAACTCAACAAAAGATGTGAACATTTAATTCCGTTCGGGTTTTTTTTGAAAATCCACAAACTTCAATGTGTTCGGTTCGGCTCATTAATGTTCTTCCCTTTTGGCTGGTAAAAAAAACCAAAAATTTTTTACAAAAACAAAATACAGACACGAAATAAACATTATAGAACATTAAAATATAATGTTTGTCTACAGTATCACTACAATTGTTCTGTTTTTTAATTAACTACCGAACATTATATAATGTTCGGTTCTTTCTTGAAAATAGTTACGAACGGTATTAAGGGTTGTGTATGTATACACAATCACTAAAAAAATAGATATCGTTCCTGGGTGTGATGAACGTTAAATAATGTACTGTTTATTTTCGAACACTGGTTTAAAGTACCTTACAAATGCAACTTTCAAAACATAAAACTTTTTCCAGTTAATTTAGGGTCTAATTTTGTAAAACACAACGCAACGGCAAAAATATCATTGCAAGCAAAAAACAAAAAAAAATTTTAAAAAATATTTTACAATTGAAACAAGTTTTTCGTTATTTCAAATACGGGTCATACAAAGGGAGCCCTGACTTGCTATAAAAACCTCCTAACAGAATTTTATATCTCGTTTATTCGAAATATGCGGCAAACCCCTTGATTTATTTTTGCACTTTTTCCTATAAAATAATCTTAATCTAAAAAGCTAACATACTAACTATACAATGAAATATTAAGATATATCGCTACGTCTTCACTTACATTTCAATTTTCTACTCCATAAAAGTTTCAAGAATGAGAAGAAAAACAAATTTTCTTCAAAAGTAAAATTATCTTCCAATTTTCTACAAAAAAGTTAAAGACAACAACGAACTGACAAACAAAAGTTTTAGCATCATTATCATGATCATCATTACCAGCCACCACATCAACAATCAACTTTTAGCATCACTGTATTTAAAGAATATTTATATGGAATGAACACCCAAAGACAGAAAGATAATATAAACTTTTTTTTTGTAATTACTACTCATTATTGTAAGAGATCAAAGTGGCAATTATGAGTTTAATGAGCCTAAACTTAATCATTTAATAGGACTGAAAGTATTTTACAAGCACACACAAAAACAAAATAGAACCGGAAACTAAGAAGGAATACATTGGAATTCTAACTACATATATAAATAGGGAATGGAGGGGAAACGGAGACAATTTACAAACACACTAAAACAAATGGTAGATATTGGCCTAAAGGCAAAATCAGTTTGTTGAAAAGGCAACAAACTTTTTGGTATCGACGTGGAGAATAGATAAGAAACTAAAAAGGATTCGTGTTTAAATGGTTTAAGCTTAAAGTGTTTTTTTTTTTTTTTTTGGAAATCATCTTAATTTGCAGGACAATATTTTCCTTTTTATTTAGAAATTACAAAAAACACATTGTGGTATTCATAAATACCAAAAATCTATTTGGAGACAGTTTACTGAACTGTTGTTTAATAGGGAGACATGTTTAATTACAGTTATTAAAAGGTGACAATTCATTTTAAGAACAAAAGTTCCCCTATAGATAATTGCTTTATAAGAGAAAACTAAACTTTCGATGTCCGTATCTAATAATGCAAATAGAGCGATATAGTAGACATTAACTGTCGTATTCATAAAAAATAAAACAAGTTTGAAATGTGTTTTAAGGCAACATTTTCATACAAATTTTCCTTAAAATGCATTTCAAATCCATTTTAATTTTTTATGAATACGGCTGTAAACGCTACAACCAATTAGATCTTTTGTGAAGCCAATATATTGACTACGAGTCAAAAAATGGTTCGGAGTCGATGGGTATACTAAAAGGTGGGACAAATATTTTATTATCACAATTTATTACAACTTTATTTTTTACAATTGAGGGTCTTAAATCACAAGGGGTTCAAGTGACTGATGTTAAGTAATCCGACAAAAGCGGTTGTTTCGCTTGTGCAACAAGTAGGCTTGCCAGATCGAAATCGGCAAAAAGCTTGACATTCAAAAGAATAAGCATGATTTTTCTTGACAATTAAAAATCCGGTTAAATGAACAAACAAATTTATATTGTTGGTCAGTTTGTTATTTTTACAATTCTGATCTATTGGTAGCGGAGCTGATTTAACGAAGTCCATCTATTTGTTGAAAAAGGCCGATATAGAAACTCGGCCAGATCGGTACACAAATAGCTGTGAGATCAGCAATAAATTGTGAATGCCTCTTATTTCTACACATAAATCTTTACTTTTAATAGTCTGGGGCCTGATTCTGGCAGTCATGATCGAGTACTTTCTCGATTCGAAGGCAATTCGATGCGTTCAGTATCGACCGAAAGAATTAGAAATAAAATTGCTTTCGAATCGAGAAAGTAGTCGATCACGACTGCCAGAATTAGGCCCCTGGTTTCAACTTTTACAGTGGTACATTAACGCCCATTCCATATGAGATAGGAGAACTCAATTTTGCTCAGATATTTCGTAAAATATATCTGAATCCGAAATTATTTCTAAGAGATAAAATGGATACATGAAATTAATGGATTATGTAAGAAATAAAAAACACATTCACCTTGTGCTTTAAGCCCCTCAATTATTATGCGATAAAATACAATAAATTTTAAAGTCAAAACCGGAATGTTAAACTTCGTACAGACGGTGCTCAGATCTTACAATAGCTTAAGGTCTGGCAATGTGCTTAAAATATACAGCCAAAGAAAAATTGCCACCAATAGAAAATGATCAGTTCAGAGGTCTAAACACCGCATTCGATATCGAGTAAACTATTGTGTTTTTCTGCATACGATATACACTAATGTATCGAATGAAAACTAGAGAGAAGAATTGTCTTTGGTTATTCGATATTGAGTGCCATGTTACCAAAATAAAAGATATCAATCAATTTTGCTGGATATCGTATGCGGTGATTAGACCCCAGACGATTGTAAATAAACCATACCATTTTATTAGCATACAACTGTCTGACAATAAATTCAACAGCCAAGAAAAATTGTTAAGCTGGAGGTCCATATCCCGCGTTTTCGCCTCCACGCAGCGCATGCTTTTCTAACCTTACTTGCATTCTACGTTTCAAGTTTCATGCAGCGCTTTTTATGCAGCAGCAGCACAAGTAAAAATAAAATTTAATTTGTCAAAATCAGCTGATTTGTTCGAACGCTGCTTGTGACGCTTACAAAAGTAGTAAGTAAACCTACTTTTCGCCTCAAGGCATCTACGCTTTTGTGCATGTAACTCACTACGTATAACTACACAGATTCTACTTTTTTGACAGCTGCGTATGCTGCGAAAAAGCGAGTAACGCGTGGTGTGGACCTCCAGCACGGTCCACACGGCTGAGTTGCCAGATTTGTTTTTAGACATTCTCAGAAAATGAAAATTGCGTGTATTTTATAAATTAAAAAAGTGTAAATATTTTATTGAAGAGAAGAAGCAATAGCAAGGATTTTGCTTTAAATAGGTTTCATTGATTTTCATTAAAATTAATTTTAATTTCGCAAAATAAAACTTTTTTTGTTTGTTTTTCTACACACTCAGCCCATTTTCCATCCTTTAATAAACTTCTCACATCTGACAATAAGAAATAAGTTTTCTACGTCTTATAATGATCTGCCAACGAAGAGTTTTCAAAGTGTTTAAAAAACTGCAGTCAAAGTAGAAAAACTGCCATTTCTTTCACTTCTTAATTTGTCATTGGCAAAAAAAAAAAAAAAAAAACTGGTGCTTTTACTTCTGATTCATTAAATGTAAACAGTCGATGTCAATTTCATTTTTAACCAACTGAAATGTTTCTTCACTGAAGTTCGCATTCAAATAAAATTTATATTACCGAACAAACTGTTGTTTTATTCATGCTACTAGCAAACACATTTCGTTTCATATGGCAATGAGAAAGATTTTGTTCAATAAAATCATGGTGTAATAAGCAGGTGGCATCGTTACGGCAACAAATACAACATTACAACAAAAATGGAAATAATATCACCGTTTACGTCAAAAAATACTTTAAACAAAAAACACAGCGTGCCGCTGAACGTGATGAAATAAATAACTTTTTAGCCAAGTTTTATTTAATTATGGTCAATATCTTACTTATTTCAATTTATCAAAAACTTTAATAAAATACGATAATCACAGCTCAAAACGCCCTACAGATAATATTGGACTACGTGGTCCATTGTGGCTTAAATAAACTACTTACAACATGGTCCAATGTACTGTAGTATGGACCATGTTATAAGAAATTAACATGCAGTGCTGCCAACAACTGCATGATGTACACACTGAGAAAAATTTCTTCACAGATCCAATGAAATTTACATTAAAATTCAACATATGTAACCTTTCATTGGATTAATGAAATGTTTCATAAAATCAATGAACATTTTGCATTAGTTTAATGACAAGCGTTTATTTTATCCATTTTTCAATGAGGATTCATAAAATCAATGAAAATTATGTCATTGATTTTATTAATTCTTCATTAATCCAATGAAAGGTTACATAGGTTGAATTTTAATGTAAATTTCATTGGATCTGTGAAGAAAATTTTTTCAGTGCACTTTTCTATAGTTTACAGTATAACACATTGGTAGCCCTGATGGTGTCCATTATTAATTGTTTATTTAAAAGTGAAAGTTTGTGAAATTTGTGGAAAAAAGGTAAAAAATTTAAAAAACCTATTTACTTTAATAATAACAATAATAGACTTCAATACACACCATAAAAGGCGATTAGTAAAAAATGAAAAAGAAAAATGCTTAAACTACCCTTAAGTGTACTCCATACTGTAGTAACATGGAGTACTTTTAAAACTAACCCACTTTAGTATTCCATGGAGTAGTTTAGATACTTCTTCGGTGGGTTATATGGTCCCCTCCTAGGACATCGTAATGTTAAATGGACCACCTTTTACCCATATATTTGGAGTAGTTTTCGAGTACTCCTACTCCTTTATGGACTACTCTTTACATGCTTGTATGGACTAGTCTCGTTATCTGCAGGGCGTGGACTTTTTGTAAACATAAGCAAAACTTTGACATAAACCTAGACAAACAATGCAAGAGCAAAACATCGTCATCTGGCGTAGTGCTGCAACCTGTTTATTTCACCATGAATAAAATGACTTTTTTTTAACGCTTTCACTCTCTTTCATTTTTTTTTATAAATACTCATCAGCAATGTTGCCATTTTAGTAAATTCATGTTATTTTCTTTTTCTTTTGTAAAACAATTTGAACTTTTTGTATTTTTGTATTTCCAAGCAAAATATATCGCTGAAAAATGTTTTTGAAGTTAGTAATGTTTTTCTTTTCCTTCAACTGGCAATACTGACTTTTAAATCAATGTGTTTTTTACGAACTTAATCGACATTTATACATTAGTGTTTTTGTTTCAGAGTTTTAAGTTTAACAACTTAACTTCCACTTTGCAATTGTAGGGCAATATACTTTAACTTTTTCAATCTTTTAGTTTTGTTATTTTTCTCACTTTTTAACAAAATCAAAAATAAAAGTTTTATTTTTGTTATTATAATTTTTATAAATTGTTTTAGTTTATATATATGTATAAGATATTTGTCCAATTCACAAGCTCTAGCGTATAGCCATAAAAAATACGGTTTTTAAAAATTCACTAAACAAATCGAACATTTCCAGGCCTGACGTAAATACAAAATTTTTCAAAACACTTCAAAATCAATGAGACAGCACTTTTGTATGAAATTTACCAACAACAAATATACAATATTGTATAACTAGACGTTGTGTTAGAAACACATGTGCGAAAATAAATATTTAAATAGTTAAGAATTCGCCACAGAAAAGCTTTTCATTTTTTACTTGTTGAAGTTCTTTTCAACTTTTAATGGAATAAATATCTTAAATTAATTTTCAAAACAATGATCCCTTATTGGGACATACATTTTTAACTTAAATTTTATTCGATCTTAAGCATTGCTCGATGGCGACGTGTGCAGAGGCATGTGCTTAAGAGCATGACACTGATACGCAAATGCTTTCCAAGTCATAAATTAAATCGGAAATAAAATCTTTAAATTTTTGCACAAAAATCGTTTTAATAAAAAGAAAATTGTATCTCCTGCTCAGCATGTGTCTTTGTGTGTGTGTGGGAAAGTTAGGGGCTGATTTTGTAACTCCTTTTTCAATACCCAACTACAATGAAGAGAAATTATTGTGGTTATTGCATTGTTGATGTTGTTGTTTTTTGGTCGGCTGGTTCTTTGGTTGCATGCGGCTGATGTTATTGTTGTTTAGACTGAAATGTAAATTTATAGCCTTTATTTTGGTACAATGTCTCTGTGTGTGTGTATGGTTTGGCATTGTATATGGATTTTGCCAACCCATATTGAACTAAAAACAGTCTACAAAGTTTAACGACAAAGTTTTTACATGTATTTAATGTGTTTTTCTGGCAAAAAAAAGTAGTCAAGAAAAAAACTCCATGTCTGTCTCAGAGTTTAATTTTTTTTTATCGAAAATTACCAACAAAACCAACCATAACTACGAATTGGCTTAAGAGTAAAAGAGTTTAAGGGGTACTTTCGTACTTTTTCTTTTTGTTTTTGGGTGTTTTAAAAAGTTTTGGATTTAAAAAAAAGTTTTCTGCTAGTTTGAGTTTATACAGCGTTTTTAGTTTTTGGAGGGCAAAGTTGTCAATTGTAACACTATAAAAGCCACTAAGTCCTGGAACTCTAAATATGTGTGTATATGCTTAAGAAGACAGTCTAATAAGTTCCTTAAGATGGAGTCTAATAAGTTCTTTTAGATGGAATAATCGACTTGAAACCAAATCAGTAAAGGTCACGTTCTCAATTTTTTCTTTTTATTTTTTTGTTTTGGACAAAATAGGATAATTTACACTCTCACCCAGAGACCAATATCGTCCACTATGACGCCTTAGTTGGTGATAGAAAACTAATTAGAAAATAATAGGAGAGATAAAGAGTGAAACCACACCAATAGAGAAAGTAGTGGAAGATCAAAATAAAAAAAAAGAAAGCAGAGCCCTACTAAACAGAAAACTGCCCTACGTGTACCCAGTCTCCTGTTGCTCAACAGGTTATTCCCATTACGGATACCGTCAGGTTCGTGAGATATCTTCCAATACGCCTAAAAATCTACTACTTAGCCATCTCAGCCTGCTATTCTGCAGCCTGGGACAGTGACACATAATGTCCTCAATTGTCTCCAACTCTGGTAAACGATGCTACCAAATTACCGAAATTTACTTTGAATATCGGTCATCAATGTTTTATCGCAAAATTGTGTAAAAATTGTTAATAAAAGAAATTGCCAGATATGGAGTGATACCAATTTACAACAGCCCCTACAGACTCCATTGCATAAAAAATGCAACGTTTGTTGCTAAAGAAATCATTGGACCTTATATTTCTAAAAGATTGTTACCGCACCATGATCAATGACTTTAAGTTTAAACATGTGGACAATTTATACGGCCAATATGTGGATTTAACAGAATGATACTATATGTCATACGGCGACCGCTACCATCGCACAGTGGGGTGAAACATATGCAAAACGAAGATCAATTTAGGGAAGCCTCTAACATATGACAACATTTTTATTTGGATTCTGTGTATATTGATTACTAAAAAAAAAATTTTTTGTAAAATTTTAGAGGGATTTTAATTCTGTTTTATTAAATAAACCTACAACTAAAAAAAAAAAACTATATAATCTTTTCGAACATTATAATTTTTTTTGAAATAAGGCACATACATTGCTTATTAAAAATCATCTTCGTAATTATCTTAACCTTCATCAAAATCATAATCTTCATGTTATCATCAGCAACATCGGAAATAATAAGCAGAATAAGCAAATCAAGTGCTGTTTGTGGTAAATTTAAATTATGTAGTTTTTTATCCTAATGTTTGTTTTTGCTTGAAATTAAAGGATCTGAAGTTTTAAGAAACCGATTAAAAATTACTTCATTATATTTTATGCCACTGCATTTACGAGCATATTGAGCTCTAAAATTTTTAAACTCTTTTTAACGAGCTTCTAGTGCCTCATCAGAAAGTTGGCATATTGGCAATAGAGCATAAGATACTATTTCGGGTACATGAATTAAGAACTTGCGTAAAGTGGAACTTATATAAAACCATAGGTAAAGATTTGCGGTTTTATGGGTAAAGTCGCGAAATTTTTGCAGTGAATCTCGTTACTACATGAAACAACAATAAGTATTATACGCAATCAATTTTTGTAATTTTAGCAGAAACTTCTGAATTTCGGAAAAATAACAAAAACTAAAATATTCATTTTAACAAAACAAAACAGAAAAAACAAATTAATGTTCTCAACAAATTTCAAATGGGGCAAAAACGGGTAAGGTTTTTTTTTTTGATTATGCAAGCTGAAATACCATATTTGAAGAATATATAAAAAGTTTTACAAATAGAAACTGGGAATTATTTCCTTCCGAAGGTAACTTTATATTATATTCAACATTTTTTCATTTTTCGAATTTATTCTATGAGCTAAATTTCAGTTATATATTTTATAAAGCTTTTTTGTGATAGTTCTATTCCTTCAATTTTTCAGAAATTTAACCTTTAACTGTGGTGGTAAAATTTTGGGACATACCTTATGACGTGGTGGTCAATGTTACCCCTCCCAATTTTAGTTAAAAAAATTTAGTAAAAAGGGGGCTAACTCATCAAAATCTGCATCCCATACACATTGGCTTACTACATTGCAGACAAATCGGCAAGACAAGTTTCCAACTTTGGACGAAATATCTTGGTTAACAATAAACAACATCTGGGCCGGAATGGAAAAGTGGGCATGGCACCTCCCAAACATAGATTTTTGTATATCTTAAGAATGCCAAGAGTCAAAGGTTCGAAAGAAGCATCTTGGTTAGCAATACACAACTTCCGACAATATGTGGGTGGGATTAGAGAATTGGGCGTGTCACAAAATAAATTTTTTTTATATCTAATAAACAGTAAGAGAAAAATTGTCTAAATTTGGTACACACAGCTGGGTTATCAATACACAACCTCTACATAAAAAGCCGGGATTGGAAAAGTGGGCGTGGCATAGAATGATTAGCAATACCCATCATCTGTCAAAAATGGTCGGGATTGGAGGAGAACATCTCTCAAAAGGTCTCAATACAAAGACGCCATAGATTTCTGTATAACTGCAGAATGGTAACACTGACAGTATTCAAACTTGGTACAAACAGATTCCTAAACAATGCAAGATATTTAATAAAATGTACTTATTTTAATTATACACTTAGTTAAGATTGTATTGTATAAAATAACGTTTTTGAAATAAATAATTATTTACCAACTAGAACACGGACAAGTGGTAAAAATATTTCCATGAAAATATCCCGTTAATTTTGATGTGGGGTAAATTTTTTTCTTCTAAATACTTACGCCAACGCTGACGTGGTGGTATAATATTTTCAAAGAAAAAATTACGTAAATGAAGACGAGTGGTAATTTTTACACCAGCATTGGCGTAGCTCCGCTCGTGCTAAGTCGAGCTCAGCCAAAACCACAGAACAGAACTGTCACGAGACGGAAGATTTTGCGTTTTTTTTTGTCTCTTTCAAAGAAAGCTGCTTTTTTGCATTTCTCTATTCATCATCTTCTATGCCGCGAACCAGTTAACACAAATTTATTTAATTAAGATTTATTTACAAAACTGTTGTAAAAATTAACTTTTAAGTTCACCACAACACGAGTAAATAATATTGAAGTAAGTAAATAACATTATAAAACAAAACAATATTACTAAATACATTTTTTTTTTGCACAAAAAACAACGTTTGTTGAACTAATGCATTTGTTTAACGTGGTTTGTGTTTTGTTATTTTTGTTTTGATCACGCCATTTGTGTTGATTGTTGCGGCCTGTTTTTACACCTTGCCACTTCACTACCAAAAAAAGCTTTCTGCCTCTTTCTTCGAAAGCTACCCTCGCAACTGATTTGGGCCTTTTTCACACGTCACTTTTAACAGTTCTGGGTATTCTGTGGCCAAAACACAAGTGAATAGCAACGGTCACGATATAAGAAGATACTAAGAGAATTAAATTGATTGAGCGCAACAGAAGAGAGTATTTTAAAAAAATATTAAGAGAGCGTAAAATTTACCACCACCTCCAAAGTTAAAGGTTAAAAATATTTCCGCAATATTTTTCTTTACAAAAATTTGTTAATAAATTAATCAATTACTTGAAGTTAATAGATCCCTTTTAAAAAATATTGTTTTCAAAAAAACAATTCTCACAAATCGCAATTAAAATATCTTGATTTTCACTTTTTAACAAATATTTTCAAATTATAAAATATTATTCAACTTTGACAGCGTATAAGAAAAAAGTAAACAACATGGACCCATAATTTTTCAGTTATTCGTGTTGAATTTAATCTTATTTTTTTAAAACTTAATTTTTCAATTAATCCTCGTTTTTAGTACTGTTCACCCCTCTGTGTATCGACTTATTACAATACAAACAACTTGATTTCGAAAAATGGACCTACCAATTGGCTTCCAAAGTCTTGCGATTTGACAGCTCTCCATTATTACCTACTGGGCTACGTAGATTCATTGGTTTTTGCTGGCAATTGACGGCTTGGGGGAATACATTGTTTGTGATGTTCGTCACATACGATCAGCAATTAAAAAATTAAATCAAATTGGCGGTCAAGGACGCGCTTCATCAAGAGCAGCCGCGGTGCGCATATGCGGAAAATAACTTAGCAATGTTAATGCCGTACATTGGTGTTTCGATTAAATTTTTTTTATTATTAAAATTTAATTCTTTGTGGTAGTATTTGCAATTTCAAGTTCTAATAATCACGTGATTTGAATTAAAGTGATTTTGAGAACAGGCCTGGTTATAACATTATAAAGCACCTGCATATTTTCTATACACATACAAAAAAATGTTAACAATTGAATTAAACATTGACCCTTCTTCACTTTAATAGTTACTTGGGATCAGTCTTAGAAAATAAACTTGAAAGCCTGTGTTTTCTTTGGAATTAAAATCAAGTTAATCCAAAAAGTTCAACAATTGTTTCAGGACATTTGTGTAATACCCTCGTATGCATATCCCTAAACACAAGCCAAATTGCCAGATTGACTGATTTTTTTTTTTTTTTGTTTTTTATTTTTGCGAAATAAACTCCGTAAAATGGGGTTGTTAGGGAATTTTCAAAAATAGTTTATATGGTGTTTGATAATGCATTTTATTAACGTTTTTATTTTGTTTTAAATTTTCATGCAAATTTATATTTTAAATAAAATTTTTCATTTTAAATAAAACTAGAATCACATGTATTAAAAATGTATGTAAAATACTAATAAAACAACTCACCTTAGCAAACTTCCGGCATGTGAACGATAAGTGGGTGGTGGTGAACTGCCTCTGACAACACCATTCTGGCGGTCTCTATCCAATAAAAGCAGTCTGTGAAAAGAACATAAATAAAACATGAGAAATAAATTAATTGTTTTTTAGATTTTTTTTTAATAAAACATTTGCAAAAATTGTTAGAAAAAAAGGAAGAACAAAATTTATATTGCTTTATAAATGACACTAGGACATGCAATCATTAAATTTATAAACTTTCAATTATTTTCTGCTGCTACTTTTTAAAACACTGAAGTATCTTGTTTAACATTGTAAAGCTTTAGTAAGTCCTACATGCAGTTTTTCTTCTTTTTTTTTTTTTAAGTAAACACTCCTTTTGTTTGCCAAAAACAGACAGACACACAAATTCTTTTAAAATCCTTTTAAGCCACATTATGTGGTTTGCAACATTTAATGGTTTTAACAAACTTTAGAGTTTATGTTAGCGGTTTCCCTTTTTGTGTATTTTGCTTTAAAGGGGATTCAGTTTTTCTTTTCTTTTGTTTTTTTTTTTGTTTTTGCTGTACCAACCTTAAACGATATTCCTGCATACTGGCTTGATATGATGGCGGTGGTGGTCTATGTTGAAATTCTGGATAGAGTAGACCTTGCGGTGCTCCACCACCTCTACTACAAGGTCTTCGACCACATCTACCCAAATCCACACTAGATCCCAGGCCAAGACAGGGCGGACCACCTGGTGCTGTCATACGCCAAGCAGCACCACTGACAGTAACTAAAACAACACCAACACCTGGAAATAAGAAAAAAAAATTTTTTTGATTTCTTTTTTATTTTTTGGTGACTTTTTCAAGGGAAATTTCTCCTTTTACATGTAACATTAAACATATTTTGTTAAAAAAAAAAAAAATTAATTCTAACAAAATCTGCTTTTTGATTGAAATATAAGCTTTTGCATATTCATACTACATACTTTCTAATATGAAGATTAAAATTGACACAAATTCGTTTAAGTCTGGAAGTCTTTATAAAACTCTTAGTTGAAAATTAAGCTTCAAGGTTTTGTTTTAATTCGAGATAAGCGTTTACCTGATCGCTTAGGTATACTAAAAGGTTTAGCACTACAATTTTTGGGGGATTCACAAGGTGTCATAAAGAGTCTTAAAATATTAACATGAAAAAATACGACTGTTGTGAACAACCCCTCATAATGAAGTGTGCTATTTTGAATTTAAATCAGCTGATTTTAAACAAATATAAAAAATAAATATTTACCTTACATCAAAATATTTTTCAATTCGAATCCATGAATGAATAAATTAAATTAGATCTTACCTGACTATTTTACATTTTTTTAGACGCAAATCACAAATAAATTTTATTTTGTTTGTTTACCAAACATTGGAGTCTTAAGCTGACATAATTTGGTTGCAAAAATTGCTAGCCGCAGGTTAAATTCGGATATAAACCGAATAAAAGTATACCATCAACGGCAACGGCTACAAAAACTAATGCGGATCGGCTCAGCCGCTCAGCGCATGTCTATTCTGATTAATTACGGCAGCACAATAAACATAGCAAGCAAGGTTCTATTAATTTAAGAAACTTTTTGTTTACAAAGCATTATAAAATGTTAAACAATATGACAATATTACATGTTAGCACACCTTGTGAATACCACACTCAGAGAATAAAATATGGTTGGGCATGGTTACGGCAACTACACTATGTTTATTGCAACAATATATTGTTGGCGTATTAAATAATGGTTGTTTTTATTTAATATCAGCAATATAATACAGTGGTCGGCATATTTATTTTGACAAAGTATAGTGAAGAATTGTTTTATTGTTTTTTTTTATTGAAATTCCTATAACGGCACAGTTATCATGATATTTTCTTTACACTAATTCTTAAGTATACGTATGCAAAATATTTTGTTAAAATCTTTACCCATTCTCATTCTGAAGGGAGAAATGCAATTTGATACAAGAATTTTTAACGGCATAATTATTCTGACATTCTATAATTTCATCTCATTTTGTTTTTTGTGTTAAGCTTTAATACAAAAATTCTATTACTATTGTGTAAATATGGGGAAAATATCGGAATTAACCAACACCGTCAGGAGTGAAACTATAACCAAGTATAATCTTGGAATACCTAGACAAACCGTTTATTATTAAATAAATAAATATAAAGAAACAGAATCTGTCATTAACTCCCGTCGAACAGGAAGAAAACGTAAAGCAACGGAAGTGGAAGATCGACAAATTAACACAAAAATTTAAATCTAATCCAGGTTTGACACCCAAAGCCGCTGCGTTGGAATGGAATTCGCACTCTGATAGTCATTTAAGCGAAGGAACAGTTCGACGACGTCTAAAATAAGCCAACATTAATACATATGTTGCAAGATCAATTGCATGTATAGCCCCAAGAAACCAAATTAAAATGTTTGAATTCGCAAACAGATACGTGGACAAGCCCATATCATTCTGGCAAAGCGTCTTATGGACCGACGAAAGTACTTTCAAGTATCACTCGTCAAAGAAAAAAGTTTTGTTAAAAAAAATCGCAGCTGTTATCGAAAAAGTTAGTCATAGAAATGGCACAGTCATGTTCTGGGGCTGTATAGCATATAAAGGCTTGGGAGACTTGCTTCCCATCGACGGTTCGATGAACCAAAACCAATATTTGAAAATTTTAAATGAAAACGCATTTCTTTCTGGCGGTAGGTTAATTGAACCGTCATTTATTTTCCAACAGGACAATGCGCCTTGCCACAAGAGAAAATTGCATTGAAACTTTGGATTGGCCACCCTAAATCCGGATTTGAATGTGATTGAGAATGTTTGGTCATATTTAAAGCGCCAAAGAACCGCAGATCTGACAAGAACCAGGGAAGGAACAATTTCAGAGGTAAAATCTTTGTGGGAGGACATACCAACAAAATACATTTAAAACTTGATCGATTCAGTTCCTAAAAGTATCATAAAACAATAATATATTTTCGTTTAAAGAGTAAAAATACTATATGTCAAAATACTTATGTCACCCCTAAATATTTTTAATTAGCTGCATAGAATGCAAATTTAATTTAAGAAGTTATGAATTTATGTTTTCTAGTTATTAAATAAATCCTACTTTCATTTAAAAAAAAAATTTGGAATTTTTAATTTTTTGGAAATCTGAACAAATTCAAAATGGTAAAATCTCTCAGGTGTCAAAATAACTATGCCGACCAATGTATCATAATATGATTACTACTAATTTTGTTATGATTTACATGACAATAATATGAAAACTTCTCAACTTATGATGATGTAATATCACGAATATATTTGGTCATAATATGATTTAATAATAATCGTAATATGGTGACTTCAATCATGAATCTTATTATAATATGTTGCACTTATAATATGTTTACCACAACCATGTTTTTTCTTTGCGTGCACATACATATGTGTTACTCAAATTTTGTGTAGTTATAAGAAATTGTACCGTCTTCATCCAAGGAATACAGTTTGTTTTGAAAGTTTGTACAAAATAATAGAACGTAGTCTGCATTTCCTACTTTACTCATTTTTTTTTCTTCCAAATTTAGATGAACTTTATAAAATACAACCTTAAAAGCAAATTCCTTTTTTTTAAATTTTTTTCACCCAAAATCTTTAATAAAACCAACCACACGCTGAGAAAAAATATGGTTGGGCATGGTTATGGCAACAACACTATGTTTAATGTAACAATATATTGTTGACGTACACAAATAATTGTTATTTTTATTTAATATCAACAATATTATAGTTACTGTAAACATATCAATGTTTATCGCAATTATGTGTTTGAGTATTGTTGACCGAAAAATAATTATTTTTCTAACAACTTAATTATGATAACTTTCTAAACATATTATATTTCTCACAACCATATCATGATATTTAGTAGCCATAACATAATAACTTTCTATACATTTATCATATTATGTTATAGATGCAATCAAACTATTTTTACTCTAATCATATTATGTTAGCGCCATTTGTAAAATAATTTTGAAGAAGTTGTGTCGTTTTTTTTATTTGTGAGCGGTTAAACAATTAAAAGATAAAATTCCATGAAAAAAATAAGTTTAAAGAAATTAAAAAATTAAAATATTAGCGGAGTTCATTCAAGTATTAGTGTAATAGGCAAATGCAAAATATCATAGTTTTTTTGTAAAATCCAACAACAAAACACACAGAGATTTCGTTATATTTTATAAAAGTGCTACGATATTTCATCAACATCTTAAAATCGAAAAAATGGACACACGCGGTTGCCCATGAAAACCACAGATTTTTCGTTTGCACTTTTGCAAGCCTTATATTGAACTCCGCTATTTGATTAACATTAAGAAAAATTGTAAAAAGCCACAAAATAAAAAATCGATGCAAAAATATTTTAATTAATTTTGTATTTTAATGACAGCTATGAAAGGTGCTGTATCATAATATGATTGCTTCTAAATTTATTATGATTAAGATGATGATAATATGATTACTTCTTAGCTTATTATGATTAACATGACAATAATATGATTAATTTCTTAGCTTATTATGATTAACATGACAATAATTTGATTACTTCTTAACTTAGTATGATTAACAGAATAATAATATGATTAAGGGAAAAATATTATGATGACATATTACGAGTATATTTAGTAATAATATGATTCAATAATAATCTTAATATGGTGACTACAATCATAATTCTTATCATAATATGTTGCTCTCAGAATATGTTTACCACAACCATGTTTTTTCTTTGCGTGCACTCATTAAATGATTGAACAACTTTTAACAACCAGCTTATTTCTTTATAAATTTCAAATTTATTGAAGTCTACTTTGATGAAATAATACATAATAATCTTCTACTTAAATACATGACAAAACAAAAATTTTAAACCGCAATAAAAAATAAATGAAATATTTTGAAATCAGTAAAAGTATTATTAATTGAAAAAAAAAACAAAAACTTAACAGTTATAAGTATGAAAGAGAAAGTCTTTTAAAAACCGTACAATATTGGTTTACAAACACACCAAAAATATGAAAAATGGTACTTTTATGATTTTAAATGGTTTGGTACGCACTGTGAAGAAAAAACTAATCTGAAGAAAAAAAAAAGAAACAGTCTATAAAAACGACCTCAAGCGTTACCATTTTTTTAACGCCCACTAAGTGGGTTAATTTTCAATTTTTAAGTTTTTTTTTCTATTGTTAAGCTCGTTGGTAGTGACGATTGTAACAAAAGAAAGAAAAAAATTATAATAAAGAAAAAAAAAAACATGAAGTGGTAACAAAAAAATTATAAAAACATGACATTTCAAAAACAAAAATAAACTGTAAAAATTTTACAAAAGAAACAATTGTTTAAACAATAAAGGAAAAAAATACGTAATAGAAATATAAAATCATAATATTTAATTAGCAGTTTTTATACAAAATCTTAGAAGTAAATAGTACATATTTTCTTAAAATATTCATTTTAGCAGATTTTTCATTTGAATTTTAGTTTTGTTTATTAAATTTTCTATTTCCTAGAGAAGTAACACAAAGAAGTAACGAAATATCGAAAATAAATAAAAGCATGTAGCAGTGCTATAATCGGCTACGCCGAAAATTATTTACCCTTCACTATGGTGCGATAAGAAAAGAAAATTTTATTAATACCGTTCTTTATATTGTGACCCGGTCTATGAAAAGGTGGCTTATGACCAGCTATGGGCAAATTCAAAATGAAAATTCAAAAAGAGCGAACGATGTGTATACATACCAGGGATGATAAAAGACATTTTCTAAATTGTACTTAATTAAGTAAAAAATTTTACATTTTTGGCCCTAATTTTACTAAAAATATTTTTTACTGGTTTTATTATTAAAATAACAGAATATGTAGGAACATATGTACATTAAAATTCACTTGTACTATACTTTTATACATACGTTTTTGAAATACACCTTTTGCAATTAACAAAAAAAAAAAAAACATTAGTGGTATTCACACCGAACTTGTTAGTTTGTTAGTCGTTAATCGTTACTTTTTTACAAGCGTTTTGTTTTTGTATATTTAACGCGCTACCGGATTAACATTTAACAAATTAACGACACGGCACCCCTGATAAAATAGTTGTTAGTTGGTAGCTCACAATCAGCTGTTGCAGTTTCTAAATAAATATAATAAAAAAGTAATTTGTGATACATTTCTTTCTACAATTGTTTTTTTACACTTTTTATTTTTTCCAGAATAATAAATTGTGTCAAAACAATAAATCAGTTGTTTTACTGCGAAAGTTACCAGACTAACAAAGTTTTAAAAAGGGGGTCGTTCACAGTTGGTAACTTTAACAAATTAACAAACTACCGAGTAACAAATTAACAAGTTCGGTGTGAATACTACTATTAAGTTAATACTTAATGAGGAATTTAAACGATGCTTTTTTATTTGACTTTTTTAAAGTTGATAGTGGCGCAGGGTATTTTTTTTATATTCCTCTAACTCCCACTGAAGCATAGGGCGCCAAAGTGGAACAGGGTAGTAATACGTTAAACCCAGTAATAAGCCCAAACGATATTGTCTTAGGGCCCTTATGCGGCCCCTGCACGTTGTAACTGGTTGAACAATTGAGTTGAATAGACCAGTTGATTGTTCGCAGCACAAGCTCCAATTTTTTAACCAACTCTTCATTAAGCTTTATTAAGAAATTATTTAATAGAGTCAACATGAGTACCGATTTTTTAGCACAAGTGGCGATAAATGAAGTGGAGTTAATAGGGGAGCAATACGCTAAAAAAAAAACTTCCGTTGGTTTTTATATTCTTTACTAAAATTGTGCATTGGAATTTGGTATTAGTTTTCTAAAATATTGTTTACTTCGCACGCTGTTGCTTTCAAAACGTCAGAATTAAAATGAAAAGCAAAAGATAAAATCCGCATCACACGTTCCAATTTGAAAGCTCAAATCAAATTGATATTTTATTCAACCGATGACCAACCACACCTCTAACGTAACAAATGGTTGTACAACTTGATCGAATTGTACAAAAATTCACAACATGTAGGGCCGCACTATACCCTGTTTTAACAAACTTTAAGAAATCAAGCTTAAAAGTGTTCGTTTATTTATAGCAACAAGATTCAACCAAACGTATGGAAAAAACCTGGTCTATTTAACATTACGACGTCCTAGGAGAGGACTATATAACCCAACTTTGGACCACTAAGGAGTAGTTTTAAAACTACTCCATGGTATACTCAAGAGGATTAGTTTAAAAGTCGTTTAAAAACGAAAGCATGTTGTTAAAAATCGAAGACATGTCGTCTCACTACAAACACTTTTTAACAATGACATGGTCCATGCTTGCATTACATCGGAACAGTCCATGGAGTAGTCCATTTTATCAAAATGGATCAGGTGGTCCAATTTTAGTTGCAGGGTGCTTATGACTCAAAAACATAATTTCGAAAAATCAGCTGTTAAAGATAAACAATGCATTTCGTCAGTCGTTCTGTTTCTGTTGGTCTTTTCCGTTATAAACTACACTCAAAAAAAAGTTTTGCTAAAATTACATTGCTTCACTCGGTGATGATGAACTTCAGATGAGACTTTGTTCCTTTCGACGCGTAGTAAGTAAGTCATTGTTTACTTCTTTTTAAGTTGTATCCATTGTAATTAAAATTATCGTTTTCTTCAATAGTGAACACGATATCAATTACGCTAGCCAAAAACATTCCTGACCCTGAACGTGAAGAAAAGCTGAATAAATTTCTAGATCACCTCCACAAAGCTCGAAACCAACGTGCATACTATCAAGAACACGCAAAGAAAAAACATGGTTGTGGTAACCATATTCTAAGAGCAACATATATGATAAGAATTATGATTGTAGTCACCATATTAAGATTATTATTGAATCATATTATGACTAAATATACTCGTACTATTACATCATAATATTTTTCCCTTAATCATATTATTATGCTGTTAATTATACTAAGTTAAGAAGTAATCAAATTATTGTCATGTTAATCATAATAAGCTAAGAAGTAATCATATTATCATCATGTTAATCATAATAAATTTAGAAGCAATCATATTATGATACAGCACCTTTCAGAGCTGTCATAAAAATACAAAATAAATTAAAATATTTTTGTATCGATTTTTTATTTTGTGGCTTTTTACAATTTTTCTTTATGTTAATCAAATAGCGGAGTTCAATATAAATCTTGCAAAAGAGCAAATGAAAAATCTGGGGTTTTCATGGGCAACCGCGTGTGTCCATTTTTTCGATTTTATGATGTTAATGAAATATCGTAGCACTTTTATAAAATATAACGAAATCTCTGTGTGTTTTGTTGTTGGATTTTACAAAAAACTATGATATTTTGCATTTGCACTATTACATCACTGATACTTGAATGAACTCCGCTAATATTTTAATTTTTTAATCTCTTTAAACTTATTTTTTTATGGAATTTTATCTTTTAATTGTTTAACCGCTCACAAATAAAAAAACGACACAACTGCACTGAAAGAATTTTCTTCGCAATACTAACGAATTTTGACATTAATCCCATGAAAAATTGCATTATAAAGGAACCTATGCAGCGCTTCGTTGGATCAATGAAACCTGTTTCATTAAAAGGACTTAATGAAACATTACATTAGATCCATGAATATTATTCATTGGATGAATACTTTCAATAAAGTAAAATTTTTTATTTTTTTTATTTTTTTTTTATTTTTTTTTTTTTCTTTTTTCTTATTTTATTTTACTTTATTTTATTTTTTATTTTTTTTTCTGTCTCTGGTGGGATTCGAACATGTAACCTCGGTGCTGATAGACTAGCTCACTACCAGCTAGTCTACCGGGGCAGTGTAGTTTTTGTATAAAAAAACTATGTTTTTTTCTCAATTAAGACCGTAAATATGAGATTAAATTGTCCATAATAACAATAACAACGTTGATTGAAAGTGGATTGAAAGTTTTTGTTTCATTACTATAATGACATTTTTATTGTCATAATGAAAATTTAAATTTATGAAGGCAATTATTGAAATATGTTGCTTTTATAAAAAA
Source organism: Pollenia angustigena (assembly GCA_930367215.1). Taxonomy (NCBI): domain Eukaryota; kingdom Metazoa; phylum Arthropoda; class Insecta; order Diptera; family Polleniidae; genus Pollenia; species Pollenia angustigena. The sequence continues at coordinate 188,471,180 of OV884060.1, read as the reverse complement.
AATTTTTGATTTCATAAATTTAATGGCATACATGTAACATTAGATGTATGAAGTTATTAAATCTTACATTTTTTAAATAACAATTAAACATTTTTTTAAGGAAACTATAATTTTGTATTAATTTATGAATATAGTTATGTTTGTATATTGTTTTTTTAAGTTCCCAATTAAAATTTTTTGTTTAACTTGGACAAACTTAAGTTTTCATATATCCAATGAAAATTTTTAACGTAATTACGAAATCTAATGAAGCGATTTTAACGAAAATACTTCATCAAACCTATTAAATTCCATTTAGACAATGAAAATTTTCATTTACCCAAGGAAAACTTTTTTATGAAAATGATTCATTAAATATATGAAGCATTTTTCTTTCAGTGTGCTTCAAAATTATTTTACAAATGGCGCTAACATAATATCATTAGAGTAAAAATAGTTTGATTGCATCTATAACATAATATGATAAATGTATAGAAAGTTATCATGTTATGGCTATAAAATATCATGATATGCTTGTGGGTAATATAATATGTTTTGAAAGTTATCATAATTTAGTTGTTAGAAAAATAATTATTTTTCGGTCACCAATACTCAAATTCATAATTGCGATAAACATTGATATGTTTACAGTAACTATAATATTGTTGATATTAAATAAAAATAACAATTATTTGTGTACGACAACAATATATTGTTACATTAAACATAGTGTTGTTGCCGTAACTATGCCCAACCATATTTTTTCTCTGCGTGAATGGTGTGACAATACTGATGATACTGTAAAGGTCTTATCATTTGATTTCGCCCAAACTGTTCATAATCCAGTGAGTCCTCAACAACAGCTTACTTCAAGGCAACAAAGAAGTTTGCAGTCTTAAGAATTACAGATGAAAAAGGAAAAATACAGGTTAGTATTTCATTGTACAAATTCAAATCACTTGCTTGGAAAGTATCTTGACTTTTTTTTTCGATAGCATAATTACATGATAGATGAGGAACATGATATTGGCAAAGGTCCAAACACCGTTGTGAGCATCCTGCATTATCACTTGGAAACGTATTGCAAAAATGTCCAAACAATTGTCCTATTCTGTGATAACTGCGTTGGGCAGAACAAAAATAATGTTATGTTATCATATCTGCAATGGCAGTTGGTTCGAGGACTCAACACAACCATTTTATTGAATTTCCTTTTGACAGGGCATACCAAGTTCGCCCCGGATCGCTTCTTCGGTATTTTCAAAGCCAAGTAAGCTGTTACTAATATTGATATGTACGTATGAAGATTTACTGCAGTGCGTCGTACAATCGTCACCAGGTGGCCATAATACAGCTGTATCATCGAAAAATTTCATTTGGTATGAATGGTACAGTTATTTTAAAATATTATACAAGCCACTTGTTGGTATTACACAATTCCACCATTTTATAATGGAGAAAAACTCTTTAAAAATCAATAAATTTGCGGACAGCGAGGATGTTGAATCATTTCAACTGTCACTAGTCCCAGTTGATGACAACATGCGCGAAATTATCCAACCAGTTGGTTTATCTCTGCAGCGTCAGTGGTACATTTATCAGAATCATAGAAGCCTGGTTTAAGATCCCATGAATGCTGATATTTTGGGTCCATTGCCATCGAAAAAAATGCTATAAAAAAATAAAAAATCAAAGATGCTTTAGCAGCCACAAAAGTGGCATCGAAGGAACCCAAAGCTTCATCCTCAAAACCTAAGCCGAAGAAGCCTTTGCCTTCATCGTCAAATCACGATCCATAAATTAAAAAAACTGAAGAAACCTGCGAATTCAACTTCAATAAAAAAGTCAGGAAAACGTAAGGCCTCTTCTTCAGAAGAAGATTAAAAAAAAACGAGCAACTGCAAATGTTTCAACAAGGATGGCGACGAAGAAACCTACTTAATATTGTTAAATAAATATTTTTTTTTTTTGAGCAAAATAGCTTTTTTTCATTTTCAATTCCATGTATTATCTTCATTCTCGATTTTCAATAAAATTCTGTTTTTCATTTGTGCTCTTCTTTCTCTACATTTTTAGTACACTTCTAAGCAAGTTAGGACTTTCTGCTTTTCACCTTGTTAAAGAGCGTCTCAAAAACTATCCGAACCAAAATAAAGATGAAAAATAATTTTTTGAGTCATAAACCACCTTTTCATAGACCGGGTCACATATAAATAAATCTATTTTGTGCCAAGACCACATGTCCAATTTTGCTCAAATTTTGTCGGATGTTGTGGTTCGATAACCAAGATGATTGTACCTTTTTTGGCTCCTACCGTTCTGCAGATATACAGAAATCTATAATGTCTTTGTATGGGAAGTGCCACGCCCACTTGTCCAATCCCGCCTATATTTTGTCGATGCTGTGTATATGTAGATAACCAAGATTCTTGTACCTTATTTGGAAACTTTGGCTCCTGCCGTCTTGCAGATATACATAAAAGTAAAATAAAAAACAACAATATCTCATACATCAGCCATTTGTGGGCCGATCAGGCTTAATTTCAATAGCAAACAATTCCGGCCTATACGTGACATAATAATAGAACTAAAAAGGGTGGCATGTCATAACGTCCAGTGTCATAGTGTCCACGGAAGTTGTGACAATTCTCCGATGGACATTATGAAACTTTTAAAGTCCATGGAAACTATGACACTTTCAAAAGTGTCATAAAGTCCATGGACACTATGACACTGGACGTTATGACATGCCACCCTAAAAAGTCCCCATCATATCAGGGCACACGGACAGACGGACATCGTTTAATCGACTTCGGTCCTCATAAGGACCCAGAATATATATTCTTTATAGGCTCTATGAACAATATTGTAGAATTCAATATACTCCTAAAACATTTTTTTTTTAATATTGATTTTTATTATAATAAAATTTATTTATTTTGATACGTTTTGAAATTTTTGGTTGAGAAATTAAATTTAATATAAACAATTATTGGTACTAAATCGAGTACTTCCTTAATCCAGTGCGTTTCATTAAAATAAACTTTAGCAATATTTTTTTACACAGATCTCGTGTATTGATAACAAAGTAAGTTGTTCCAAATTTTAAACTTTTACTTTTTATACCCACACCACAATAGTGGAGAGGGTATTGTGCATTTGTGCTGATGTGTATAACGCCTTAAAATATTGGTCATAGACCCACCTTAAAGTACAGGTCGCAATTTTGGAGATAATTTGATAAAGTTTGGGACATAGGTTCCTATTGGCACAAGGACAAACACAAGGGCCAAATCGTAGGACCACGAGGGAAGATAGAGGGAAATTTCTTCCTCTCAGAAACTATCAAACCGATTTTAATGAAATTTAAAACATACATAGAACCATATCTTCATGGACACAAAAGGGATGCATTTTTCAAAAATAAGGACCACGAGGGGAGATAGGGCCAATTTCTGCCTCTCAAAACGATTTTAATGAAATTGAAAACATAGATAGATCCATATCTATATGGACACATAAGCTGTATAGCTTTTTTAAAAATAGGACCACAAGGGGAGGTAGGGGGCAAACTTTTTTAGCATAATGTGTTTTTTAATACTGTGGTGTAGGGTATCACTTGTTATCCTTCTCTCATTATATCTGTGGTCACATGTCAAGTAGCTAAAGTCGATATAAGAGAGAATTCAGTTATAACATTGGGAGTTTTCAGTTGTCAATTTATAGCTTTTCATCCTTTTAAAGAAATCTTCCTTTTTAACAAAATTGTGGCCACCTGCTTTTTATTTTAAGTCTTTTGAAAAAATAATGCATTGACCAAAACATCGTATGTACATAATTATAAAATACTGCAATCTACAAACCATCATTGAACATCATAACTTTAATTGACATAAGCTCAAAATGCCAGTTAACCTTGAAAGATCAATGCAATTTTTTAACATTATGTTATGTCTAAATTGAGGAAATCTCCAGGAAAGTCATTGCGCCCGGCCGAAGGCCGGCTATGCGGAAAAGCCTTAGTTGGCGAAGCTTGTGTTTGTTATATCATACCATTATATATATCGCGTGATTCTTTAAAACAAAACTGTATAACTAATTGTATTACATATATTGGGCCTTTATTTCATTTCAGAAATTAGGGTTTTATTTCATATGAAATAAGCCCCCAAAAATTAGGGAATTATTTCATTTATGTTTGGGACGTTATTTCATTTCGTTGGGGGCTAATTTCATTTTCAAAAATGGGGCTTTATTGCATATGAAATAAGGCCCCACGCTTTGGGGGTTATTTCATTATTTTTTTTTTTGGGGTTATATTTTGGGAGGTTATTTCATGCCGCCATTGTCCTTGTATGGGAGGTCCCACGCTTTTCTAGTTCAGCTGGCTTGGCACTTCATTTTTAGTGCATTGCTCAAGTTTTGCTGAACAGTACAAATATAATGTAATAGAAAAATTGACCAAGTTCATAGAGTTAAACTGTATTAAGATAAATGAAAAAAAAATTTACTAAAGTTATCCATAAAAAATGAAGTTTTGTCAAAAAAAAAAAAACGTAAAATTGTTCAACTTCAAATTGACATTTCAAGTTTGCTGTATCAGCGGTTTATGGGCAAATTCAGCGATTTACCGCTTTTTGTAAATAAACAAAACCATAATAAAAGAAAAAAAACTTTGTTTACATTTTTTTAGCGTGATCTTTCTAACATTTACTGTTTCATTCTATCAATTCTATTTCAATTCAATGAATAAAAAATGTAGTGTCATAAGGGCTTTATTGACAGATGTTTTGTATTGATAACGAATTTGGTAGCATTTACTGTAACCGTTCTGGGAATAGCTGATCGTTCAGTGTGCTGTATTTGGAGTTCAACCGTGATGCCATCTACATGGTAGTATTCGCGTTGCTATGTTGGCGTATTATTTTTGCGTAGTGTTTTGTCTTGCCATCTTAATATAAGTGGTGGCGTGTTACGTTTTGCTGGCAGGTTAAGTGCTATTATCCGACTTCTACCTCAATTTGGTGGCGCCAGATATACGATGCTCTACCCCTTTCTCGACTACCTTAGGGATTTTATTCAAAAACATTTCTTGCTTTATCGTACGTAGGCCTTCGTAAGATGTGTCCAAACCAGTGTCACTTCCCTTTAAGAATTTATTTTCTTAATAACTTTTGCCTTGTTCTTCTCCACAGCCTTTCGTTGGCCTCTGTACTCCTTCTTTTGGATATACAAAGCCTGCTCGCTCCATTCCATACTCATATCTTTTTAACACACGTTGTCGTTGCAGTGTAGGCCTTCTGCTCCCGCTTTTTTTTTTAGCAGGTTCATAAGGATCCCTTTTAGAATGAAAGAGCGAATCATCATATTTTTCACGTTAGCGTTAATAAAATTATGTGAGAAATGATAGAAAACTTGATTTTCTAGCTTGATTTTCTATCATTTCTATTTCTTCCATTATTTTTCTAACGCCAACGTGAAAAATATGATGATTCGTTCATTTATTTCTTGTGAGGGGATCAAAAAAATAATTATTTTGCTTTAGCTTGTACAAAGAAAAATACAAAAAAAATGTTACTCCTTCTCTACTCCCTTCTCATAGAAGCGAGTGTGGAAGGTGTATCTTATGTTTTATACCATAGAGCCGAGGGGTTCTATGAGGCATTCTTTAGCAGTTAGAATCGTTCGTCATATAGGATTTAGGATGCCAAATGTGATTCCATACATCATCAAAAGAACCGCCAGTAGCTGTTTATATATTGCCCAAGAAGCTGAATTTGGAAACACTTTTTAGTTATTCTCCATTTATGGAGAAATTAGGTAATTTGAAGAGTGTATACGCATTAGCTTGGTGTTTTATAGTATGTTCAATTTTATGCCAGTAGCTTCAGCTTCATTTTGTACGGCTGCAATCTTTCCCAAAAGAAGCAGATATAATCTGCATAATCAAGATCTTTCAACCTTCTCTTAAAACCTTACAAAATGCCTTTCCTCTCACGGGTTGCTCTATTCATGATTTTGTCTAAGATATCGTTAAAGAGCAGGAACGATAGAATACAACCCTGCCTCATGCCAGTAGTGACGGAAAAATGATCACTAACGTATGTAACACCATTCAGCTTACATTATTATATCAAAGGTTTTAATTTTGAAGCATGTCTTAAAATGCACGGCAGGTGATGGCGGCCAAATACTCTCTAAAAGTCTATGAAGGCTACGTGCAGATTCGTTATGACCTTGAAAGTCTGCATATAGGAAACTATATAAACTGCTTAGAAAGATGATATTGATTAAATTAGTTTATTTTTTTTTCTTAATCCACATTGACTGGCAGCAACATCAGATGTTTTCAGATATAAAAAGTTTTTAACCTTTTTTCTCTATTAAACTAAAACAGTTTTTCGAAAATATCTATATTCAAAATTTTTTGCCATAATTTGTCGAGAAGTAAACAATTTCAAACACTCTCTTAATGATAATACACACTTATTCACCTGCTAAGTGTTTATTCACTGTAACAATGTTATCTCGTGTTAGACCTAATTGAAAACGAAGTTGTTTAATGAGAAAACATTCAATCTGAAGTTTAAATAGCAAAAAAAAAATATTTTGTTTCAAACATTTTAAAGATTTGCGTGCTTCTTTTTAAAGTTTTTTTTATCTCTCTTTTTTTATATATTAAGTTTCACTTTTAAACCATTAAAATTACTTTTAATTAAAGTTACGTAATCTTTCGTTATATTAAAGAAAACACAATCATATTATTTCATATTATTTAAACTTTTGTTTTGGTCTATTTTATTAGTCAGGTTTATTGTTGTTGTTTTGTTTTGCTCAATTGTAATTAACCATGTTTAAGGTTTTCAGATCATGTTTGGTATGTTTGTCCATTAAAAAAAAAATATTTTGTATCTTTATATATGTAATTGTAAATGTATCTTGTAAATTGTATCTATACATTGTATAAATATCTGCGGCATACATTTTATATTTTTAAGTGTTTGTACCTGTATGTGTGGTTCTGTTAGTTGGTTGGTTGGTTTGGTAATAAATATTTTAAAAATATAATGCTTTTACCTTGCTTTAATACTTTTTCAGTTTTGTATTTACAACCATTAAGTACCCACTTAATTACGCTTTTTTCGCCAAATAAAAAAAAAAAAAAAAATACATGGCAACGTAATTAACACATTTTACACATTCATAGTCTTTAAACATGTACAAATTTTATTCTGTCACTTTTTACACACAATGTCCCTTGAAGTGGTCACCATCATTCTACGGCTAAATGACGCATATAAAAATATTTAAATATTCTTTAATATGTATGTTTGTGTATATCATAAATTTTTAAATATATGCACATATGTATATACTATATGTACGATTTTTTCATGGTATATATTTATATATACATGTATTGTAAAACCTATTTAAAGCTACATGCAAAAACTCTCACTACACTACAGACCACAGTGGTCAATAAAGTTGAGCGAGCTGCTAAAAATTAAGCAGAAAAAATTTTGCACTAGTAAAAGCATTAATCAAAAATAAAATCAGTTTTAATTAACAATTTAATCAAGTGAATAAAACCTTTAATCAAGTGAATTAAACGTTTAATTGATATTATTAATTTGTTTACTGGTGCAAATTAATACTGTCAGTAAAACGTTTAATACCCCTGATTATATAAACGTTTAATTCACTTGATTAAATTTTTAGCTAAAACTGATTTTATTTTTGATTAATGCTTTTACTGGCTCAAAATTTTTTCTTCTGTGTATGGCTTAAATACTTAGTCGTCATTTAGTTTCCTAATGTAAATTTAGAAATTATTTTAAATAAAAAAGTGTCTTAAAAGTTAAAAGCAATTTTGAAATTTGCAAAACAAAACCGTTAAAATTGCATGATTTCTCATATGAAACCAATTTTTCAGTCAGCTTTAATCCATTTCAAGACACTGTGCTGAAGCCTGTGTATTGAGCCGTTTACTCGTATGACAGACATTAATTATGAATTTTATTTTTAGTTGCTACTGTTTTAAACTTCTTCGCCTGGGCAAAATTGTTTACAAACAAGTAAAGTGAGAGAGAAAATATTGCAAAAAAAAAAAAAAATTATTTTAATAAAAAATGTTGTAAATAAATTAAGCGTAATGCACAATATTCACACGCCATTTTTCATGTCGCAAAAAATATACACAAATAAACAAATTTTTTGTGTTCGTTTCAGGCGAAAAGTAAACAATATTTTTCTTTTATTATCCAGTAATTCAGGGTGTAAGTTTGTATAAAAAATAATAACAATACCCTTTAGTTTGTTAAAAAGCGAAGTTTTTGTTGTTTCCTTTAAATTAAAGAGAGACAAGATATTTTACTGATCGCAATTCGTCTTTAAAATCAGGGCTGTCAGATATGGCGATTTCTCGCCAAACGTGGCGATTTTGAAACGTGTTTGGCGATGGGATTTTCCATTTGGCGACTGGCGACTTTTGTGGCGATTTTTGATATAACTGGCGATTTACTTGGCTATTTTTACCATTCATATTATATATTATTCAGCGATTTTGAAGTAAAAAATTTGCACTTTTATTTACATAAGCGGAGTTAGGCCTCTCCAGCTAAATATATATAAATATGTATATACAATGTATATTATACATACATATTTATAGATTTTTGAACAGTTTGTCCTTTTTTGTTATCATTACTAGTTTAAAAAAAATCTGGCTAATTTTTTTGAAATGATTTTTGTTTTATTATCATTTTAAGTGAATTATTCAGGCACTTTTTAATTCCAAGGTTTAAAAAACTGCAGTCGCAACCAAAACCTGTCGAACAAAAAACGAAAATGTGTCTAAAATTTTTCGCTTTTTGATTTGGTTTGACCGCGACTATTTACATTTAATGAATTACAAGTTAAAAGAACATTTTTTTTTGCCCAATGACAAATGAAAAAGTGGAAGAGATGGCAGGCAGCTTTTCATGTTCGACTGTAGTTTTTTAAACACTGCTTAAATCTAATAGTACGTATGCAGGTCAAAACAATGGTAATGAAATCGATGAGCCTGAAGTGATCTTAAAGCTTGTGTGCTTAATTTTAGTTTTTTTTTTAACTGAATAAATGATCTCGATTTATGTTATTTTAAAAAAAATAACAGTTACTAAACAAAATTTACTTTCGGCGATTTTTTGTATTTTTTCTCAGTTTTTGGCGATTTTTTACTGCAATATTATATCAGCTTTTTTTTGTATGCAAAATTTAATTAAAAAAAAAAAAGATTTCGAAAACTGAAAAAATTGACGTTTGGCGATTTTTGGCGATTTACGACATCCGGTTTGGCGATGGAGCTCAAAAAAATCTGACAACCCTGTTTAAAATGACCAACACTGTCTTTCTGTGAATTTGACATTCGCTCTTTTAAAAATTTCTCTTTTATTTCTCTTGATATGAAGTACATACATTTTTACTTTCGCCGCTATCTAAGTCCTTATTGAGCCGGATAAGTCTAGCTACTTCATGGGTTATTAGACAACCTATGCAAATATCAATGCCTTAACAACCAGTTCGCCAAACATCCCCCGAACTGCAAGGTGACGCCAGCAACTAAACACATACGACATATTAGTCAGAAGTATTTCAGGTATAGGGCCAAATATTTCGTTTTGTTTTAAGTAAAATCTAGTGTATAACAAAAACGCCCTTGCCAGTCTGTCTGTCTGTCTGTCTGCCGGTTTGTCTGTTTAATGCCAACAAAAGACACAATACAATAATCGTGCAATGATGTGAATAGTGGTATTTTACCTATGTTGTTTATATTATTATGTAGTTACTTATGTTGTTTATTCATGTAGATAAATAGGTTTGTTATTTCTTAAACAATATGACTCTTAACTCTTGGTTTTGTCAGACACTGGGTGTGTGAAAGGCTTTACTGGGAAATGCCTTAAAATATTTCAGCGTTTGTTTGTTGTTTGTATAATTTTAACAAGTGTTTCTTTTTGCAGGTGACATATTTTTCTTTTTCAGTGTATTTGTGTGTGTAATGTTCGTTTGTCACTTAACAGGAAGTTGTTTGTTTACAGAAGAAAATTGCAAGTTTCCGCTGTTAGTTTTTTTTTTTTTATAATATTTTAAGGAACGAAAGGGATGTGGGAAAATGTGAACATTTTTTTATAACGAATTCGAATTTTTTTCATAAAATGGTCTCGAATTGAAGATTTTTATATCGTTACTTAAAACGCAAAAGGCCCTACTTGACAATTGACAATATTGCATATTGTGCAAACTGAATTTAGGCGATTAAGCGTTTATTATAAAATCTTTTGTGGATAAGGCCTTTAGTTTTTTGCTAATAAATTTGCAATTTTTGGTCGAAAGTTGATGCAAGTACATCAGAATCAATGAAAAAGTCTATTTTTAATTTTTAAAAGGTTAGGGCCTTTTGCGTTTTAGGTAACGATGTTTGTAATAAAATATTTGTTTTATACCCACCTTTTAGTATACCGAACGACTCAGAATCACTCTTTGAATCTATCTAACGATGTCTGTTCGGCTGGCTGGCTGTCCATGTAAACATTTGCTCAAAGTACAGGTCGCAATTTTTCAGATAGTTTGATGAAATTTGGTTCATAGACTCTAATTATTAGAAGGACCAAGCCTACAGAAAAGCGTGCGAATTCATCTATAATTTCACATAGCCACCATACAAGCTTCTTTCTGGAGCAGAGTCTTCGCGCCCATAAACCATCGTTTTATGTTGGTAGTTAGATTAAATTTGATAAAACCTTATTCTATGGCAATCCAAATCATCTTACTAAATTTGAATGGAACCGGTCTATATTTGACCACACGTCTCATATACATACTACTCCTGAAAAAAGGTTTCAATGCTACAACTTTCTTATTAATGTTGATAAAGACATACAATTTGGCAATTTTTACGATAGCTACTAGGAATGGGCAAAAAATATCCATATATCAAAATATCGATATTTAAAAAAAATTAATCGATATATATCGCCGATATTTTAAATACCGATATATCGATAAATCGATATTGAAATACGACTATCGAATTCGATATTTTTTAAAGTCAGTCTTCATTAAAAACTCAAAATTTTAGCCGTTTTTTAAATAATATGTTTTTTAAGAATTGGCATCAGTATGTTTTTTAAACTAATAAGAATAATATAAATATGTATATAATAAATAAGAAGAAGAAGAAAGAAAAAGTGGGGTTTTCACATTGCAGATTTCTTATTAAAACAGTAAAGTCAAACGAACTTAAAAAGATTTATTTTATGCGGCTTTGGAACAATATATGTAAGCATGTATGTATGTGCCTATATATATTTGGAATAATAATAAGATTTGTGCATATATTTTTTAATTTGGTAATGGTTTCAGCAAAATACGTTCGATATATCGATATATTGATATTTTTTAAATAATTAATATCGATACTCTTAAAAAATATCGATTCGATATATATATATAATTTGCCCTTCCCTAATAGCTACTATGTCATGACAAAATATTGTGCTGGTAGGTTTAAAATTAACCAGAGGTCCTGTATAAACTCCCTTCCTAAAATCACTTCAATGTAAACAAATCTCATATAGATGAAGATATTTAGATAATATTCGCCACAAATTACTTTTACATGAACCTTAAACTAAAAACACAATTTTGTTCTGGCCTTTATTTTTTACTTTTTGACAATAAAATATAGATGATTTAATATCAAGATTTTTGTATGACATGCTAAATTCCCATGCGCTTCTATACGCATTTCACTGGTTGCTTAATGATAGATTACACTATTATACTTTGTATTAATACATGTCAAAAACTCAAGTAATATGACAAAGTGTGATAGTGTGAATGCAATGTGTCACGAAAATGACAAGTATTATGAAAAAAGTTTGACATCCTATACGACTTCATCGTTTTTTGAAAAATTTCTAAACAATAATACTTTTCATTGGATCAGGGTTGCATTTTATTTCATGTGTGAGTGTTTATACTTTGTGTGATGGTGTGAACAGAAACTGTCATTTTACATTAGATTTTTTGACAGTCGCATCAAAACTCATTAGATTTCTATGTTACAAAGTATTATGGAATACGTAAGACTTGTGAGATTGTGTAATCTAGACTTTAGGCCAGATCATCAGGAAACCTTTTCCAAAGATTTTAGAAAAGCTAAAAATATTATACAAATAAAACCCTAAAGCGAATAAGAATTTCAAACACTCAAGGTCTTACTTGTAACAATATCAAAGCTTAAACAAAACACCAACAATAAACAGTGATTTTATCTTTTCTTACATCCCCCTACAATTGGTTGGGTTCTTTCTGACTCGAATTGTAGTTGTAAGTGGGTAAAATGAAAAAACAAAATTAGAAAACAAATTGTTTCATTCTATTGTCTTCGCAAGAAAACAAAAAAAAAAAAAAATATTTAAAATATTTTTTATAAATCTTAAAAAATAAATTTGTTCAATTCGCTAAAATCCGCCAAAAATTTAAAAAAAGTCGCCATAATATATATTCTGTTTAGTTTTTATTTAGAACCAAGTAAAATTGATTAGCGAAGACATAAAAGGATCATTGCACAATTAAAAAGTTAATAGTAATCTACTAAAAGCAGCAAAGAAAGAATTTATGTGGTTAGTATTAAACAAATATTGGATATATGTATGTATGTAGTGGAGTTCTATTATATATCTAAATGGCTATACTAGGGTGACCGTTAAAATCAAAAGTTGGATTTATTTAGGTCTCACTCGCCAATTTGGTGGGTATTGATAAAACAACAACTCCAAAAAATTTTTAGGACGATCGGCGAAGGCAAAGCCGTCCCTCAAGCCCGCCAAAGTTTGAGAAAAATCGTAAAGTCCGAATTGTATGACTTATATTTAGGAAAATATTAGTTTTACATAAAAATCGTTTTCTAGGAAGTTGTTGTTAGTAAAGTTTCCAACAACTTTTGCCTTAACAAGTTTTCTCTAAAACTCATATTGAACAAAACCTAATTAAAATAAAAAGTAAACAGCAGCATTGATGCGAATTTTTTCTTGAGAACTGTGTTTTCTTACACACGTCAATTCAGCTTTAATATTTGTGTTTGTGTGCGTTTGCTTAAAAAAAATAGTCAAACGCATATAATTTGTTTCTAACGTACCACGGTTGATAAAGTTGGTGCAATTGTACTTTTTTGATACAATTCAAAGCCAAAAAGTACGGTGGTACCACCGTGACTCATTTGGTACTATTTCCAAATTTTTCAAACCTAAATATTTATAATTGATATAAAATGGCAACTCGTATTTACTGTCCAATGAATATAAACTGATTTCAGTCTTTGGTGCAATGCATTTGCCAAAGTGCAAATTCAGAATTTCGTAGCGTTTTTATGAAATCTGAAATAAACTCTGTGTATGTTGTTGCTGGATTTAACAAAACAGCTATGATATTTTGCATTTGTTCTTTGCAAGACCATTTGCACCAAACACTAAACTTCGCTATTGTGAATAGATTTTTGCACTTGATCATTGGACGATTGCATATGCCACATTCTAAATCAAGTATCAGCGGCAGCATATAAGGCTTCATGGCGAAATATTATAAAAACAAAGGAACGAAATAGACCGTATGTACCAATGGTTTCAAGTGTAACCGAAACAAAAGTCTTTTTCTTTTATAAAAAAAAGTATTTATTACAATTGGGGTCGAAAAAGTACGATTGTAGAAGTTCGTAAGTACGATATTGGTTTTCTCATTTATCATCCCTGTAACATACCTGCACACTTTCTTTATTCTTTAAGGGGCTCTCAAATAAAATTGTCAACACAGACTAGAAATATATTGAAGAAAAAGCCCCAGAACTGCCAAGGAATCGCCCCAAGGGGGATTAAATATATGACGGACCTTCATTAGTTTTTTGTGCTTAACATTTTCTTAAAACATAATTGCCTTGTATCTCCACCCTTTAGGGGGGCTCCCATACAAATATGCCGGTTTAATATAATTCTTAAATTTGGCCACTGCAGCGTCAAGATTGCCCTTAGTTGGGTCAAAAGTATGACCAACCTCACATAATTTGTTTTATCCCCATTGCCAAAAAATTTTGGTTTCTAAAACGACTTCATTTTTTTAGTTTATTTTATAAACTAAACCGTTTTTGAGTTACGCTGTGCAACCTCCTCCGTTTTCGAAATTTTGAAAACAAGAGCTTACCTAAAAAACGGTTAGCACCACTGAATTCAACGTACCCGAATTAGGGTAAAACGCCAGGTGACCGGCTGGTCGGTTTTTTTTTTAAATAAATAATAAAAATGTTTTTCAACAAAACTAATTCTTAGAAAATGCGTTTCTTTAATGAATTAAAAATTAGATTTTTTAGTGGCTTATTCGATATTTTAAGTTTATTTTGTTTAATAAGAGATAAAGAAAAACTTGTGAACAAATTTTCTACATAATTAATATTTTCTAAGTTATTTAACATAAAAGTCAGATTTCATGTAAATTATAATTTTTCTCAAACTTTGGTGGCCTTAATTTTTGATTTGTTTTTTTATCAATACCCGCCAAATTGGCTAGTGAGACCTAAATAAATCCAACTTTTGATTTTAACGGCCACCCTAGGGTACCACCGTACTTTTTGGCTTTGAATTGTATCAAAAAAGTACAATTGCACCAACTTAATCAACTGCGGTACGTAAGAAACAAATGATATGCGTTTGACTATTTTTTTTTTTTTTTTTTAAGCAAACGCACACAAAAACAAATATTAAAGCTGAATTGACGTGTGTAAGAAAATACAGTTCTAAAGAAACAATTCGCATCAATGCTGCTGTTTACTTTTTATTTTAATTAGGTTTTGTTTAATATGAGTTTTAGAGAAAACTTGTTAAGGCAAAAGTTGTTGGAAACTTTACTAACAACAACTTCCTAGAAAACGATTTTTATGTAAAACTAATATTTTCCTAAATATAAGTCATACAATTCGGACTTTACGATTTTTCTCAAACTTTGGCGGGCTTGAGGGACGGCTTAGCCTTCGCCGATCGTCCTAAAAATTTTGTTGAGTTGTTTTTTTATCAATACCCACCGAATTGGGGGTTTAGAGCATGGAAAAATAGAAAAAAAATTTGATTCATACAGTTAACGACCACCCTAGGCTATACACTTCAGCGCCAAAACTCCCTTTTGTCTTCTTTTTTGAAATACATTGAAGTGAATTAATTTTTTTCAACGAAGCTCCAAAGAAGTGTATCATGTAGTATTAACATTCATATAGTAATTTATAACTCGTAACACCACGTCAAGAACTGCATCCTATTTAGAAGGAGAGTTTTAGGGAGGTTCGTTATTGAAAATAAATTGTCAACACAGTGATTACTAGCACCATATAATGCACAGCCAAAGTAAGTACTTTAAAATGGTACATACCGGACGTTTCCTAATAGCTATAGACTTTTGGTCAAAACTGATTAAAATCAGATGGAATATCTTCCAATTACAAACGGTCATTTTGTCCATTGTGTTCATAAACATCCAAAAGTACGTTACGATTCATTAATATCTTTATTAACAACGAATTCTGTTTGTGATAATAATTTGCCACATTTTATAATGGAGAAATGTTCGTTAACTTGAAATAGGTATATTCATGCATTTTTTTTTTTTTTAATATGAAAAATAAATTTCTCCTGGATATTCAATATATCCGTCAGACATTTCAACATAACATAAAAATTATTAAAATTATGTTTTATATTTGTATGCTCCTGAGTACATCAAAAACTTTTTAATGTGATTAAATTTCATATTGTAAGTCTTTATTGTTTATGTTCCAGTAAAAACTTCGCCTACAAAATAATGTGTTGAGTAATCAGAAAAACATAAAAGCACTACTTACAATTCTACTGAAAGAACCAATGAATTTTACAAGGGATTTCCCAAAATGAACGCATTCAAAAGTAAGTCATTATTTTTTTTACCTACATACATCCAGAAAAAAGTAGTTGTAGATGTAGTTAAAGAAGAAAGCTACCAAATAATGAGTTAAATCAGCTTTTCATTTTGAAAAAGTAAGCGAAGTTTTTACTGGGGGTGTTAAATTATGGTACTTATTTTATTGTATTATAATTTGAAGATATTGTAATTAGAAATTGAATTTTATTTACATTGAAGAAATTTAGGCGCTATTAGCACGACAATAATAACATTCATAAGTTCATCACTCTGGCCAAAGAAACAACTACATCAATAACATAATTTAGTTTCAAATACACACTGACTATAAAAGACTAAAATTTCATACATAAAAATACTAGATTAAAAATAATATAATTTTTTCGTATTGAATTTACGAGTTTCAAAAATAGCCAACAACATCGCCAACTATTTTAAAATATCGCCAAAAAAAATCGCCATGCCGCCAAATCGAATATTAGGTCGCCAATCAAGTTTGAAAATCGCCACGTTTGGCGAGATATCGCCACATCTGACAACCCCGAGTGGGATATCTTTCGAAAATCAATCCTGCAATTTCTTAAAATAAGTATAAAGTTCTTAAACCAAGTAAAAAAAAAAGATTTAATTTTTCGTTGAGAATAAAATTACAAAGTGAGGAGTTTAATTTGTTGCAGAAATTACAACAACACCACACAAGTTGAAAAAAAAAACAATTTGCTTTTTGTGTGTAGAAACAACAAAAACAACAGAACAAGAAGAAAAACAACCACTCAAAAATTAAATTTCAAAGTCTTAAAATTTAACTGGAAATAAACTTGAATTCAAACGTATTTTAAAATCTTCAAGTTTCAAAATATTTTACTAATATTCACTGGATTTCAAATTCCCATTTTGAAATAAAGTGTTGCTAAAGAAAAATTGTTATATCAGAAAGACGATGAACCAAACTTAGACGTTTGTACATTATAACGTTTAACAGAAGTTAACTCTTATCCTGTATTATTGGGTCAAAATTTCCCAAACAGCTTTTATTGCTCATTGATTCTTTAAATACTTATCGGATTAATTTGAAACATTTGTACAATTATTTATTTAGTGAATGCTATTGAAATTTAAAATATAATTTTTGTAGATCGTTTCACAAAGCGTATGTGAAAAAACTTACTTTTGGGTCAAAATTGCCCAATGCAACAAAATCAATTTAAGCATGTGATATGAGCTTAGTTTGTTTGCCATTACATTTTCTATAGGAAATAGGAGTCATCACAGATTTTCGTTATTTTTGCTCTAGCTCTTATAGTTTACAAGAAAAACGCATTTAAAGTTTTTCATACAAAAATCCTAAGAAAATCAATATTTAAAAATGGGACGTTGTTACTTTTGTCCAATTCATTCTAACAGCACCAAATATGCAAATAAATGTTCCGAATGTCAAAAATTTATTTGCAAAAACATTCTGAGACCAATATTGTATGTAATGAATGTAAAAAAATAAAAGAACTGAATAAATATTTGAGTTTCTTGTATTGGGCAAATTTGACCCACTAATGTCATAACCGTTTTCGTGGTTTATGTGGCCCTTTATCAAATAATAATAAACAGCAGCTTTGACAAATGACGTCAACACAAAATGGCAGCCACATTCACCAAAATTTTTTCAATTAATTCAATAATGCTGTTTCAAACAATTTTTTTAATTGTTCCAATTAATTTCCCTTAATTGTTCCAATTAATTTCCCTTAATTGAAAACAAAAATTATAATGTTTGTGTGTATATTTGCAAATATAAAAACATACACACAAACTTTAAAATATTTAACATTTTCAAACAATTTTTTAATTGTTTCAATTAAAAAATATTTTGATTGTGTTTACGTTTTATTTAGCCTCTTTTGCTGGTGGTCACATTTCAATTAAACCTATTGATTGAAACTGAACAGCAAGAAATGCTCAAACTTACAAACGTGTTAATTGATATGATCAATTTGTTTGCTGGCGGAAAATCAGTACAGAATTTAATAAATAGTACAAATTTCTAACAAATACGTTAATTGAAGTTGGTTTTTAATTTTTGCTGTGTAAGGAAGTCCTATTATTATATAACACCTGTTGGATTATTACAAAAGCTTGCGGGTACTTACACAGAAAAAAATTTAGTACCAGTTAACGCATTAATCAAAAATATAATCAGTTTTAATTAAAAATTTAATCAAGTGAATTAAACAGTTAATCAAGTGAATTAAACGTTTAATTGACAACATTAATTTGCACCAGTACACAAATTAATAATATCAATTAAACTTTTAATTCACTTGATTAAACGTTTATTTTACCTGATTAAAATTTTAATTGAAACTGATTTTATTTTTGATTAATGCTTTTACTGGTGCAAAATTTTTTCTGTGTAAGAATTAAAGTTTTTTATATAAAATTGCTTTTGAGTTCTTAAAATTCATAACAAATACTGTTAACCGGTAAACCATTTACCCATCTAGATGTATAGATTTCAGTGTAATGATTGGTATTAAAGAAAATATGTCAAGGTGGAGATACTTACATTTAAAACCTTTTACCTAAACTACTTAAAAAAGAAAAGTTCATATTTAAAATAAGGCGGTCGGGACTTTAAACTAAATGGATTTTCTACTTAAATTGTTAATTATTGTAGAAAATGAAAAATTATCTGCACAAGTTTATTGTCTTTTACTAAGCCCAACCCATAAAAACCGAATCGTTTTAGCGTTAAGGTTGAATGTAATCATTTTCACACCTTTAAGATTTAAAAATTTTAAAATGTTAAACAATAATGAACAAAAACAAAAAGAAAAAGAAAAATAAAAAACAATAATGCTTTATTAGCCAAAGATATTGAAATGACAACATTTTGGCTTAGTACATTGTATAAACAAAAAAGTACTTCTCTTAGCACTTAAACAACGCCGTAATACAGTGAACCACTTAACACAAATGAACGAATGTACGTCTTACAAAACAAGTGAACAATTTTTGTTCATTATTTTAAATATTTAATGTACGTCAATATTTAACTTTAATTAGGCCTATTTTTTTCTTTAAATTTATTTTTGAATTTTATTTAAAATGTGTTTCTAAATTGTTAAGTTGCACCCACATAAGCAAACATTTTTGATGTAATAAGACTTTAATTTGCTTAATATAAACAATTTTTGTTTAAATAAAGCAACATGAAAATAAAACTAGAGTAACATTTCTGTTGGCAAATATTTCAGAGGCTTCATGAATGTGCACAAATAAGTGAGGACTTTAGGTTACCCTACAATAAGGAAAATAATAAGAAAATATTTTAGGACGAATTAGACTACACAAACAGTTTGACAACAAGAACCTGATGTTTGTGTGAATATTAAAAATTTAAAAAAAAGACACGCAAAAAAATCAAGTTATGCAAATGGGTCATTGAGTGGCCCAGCAATAAATGGCACACATAAAAAGATGTTCAAAATATTACTTTAATACTCATACGGCCAATTTTAAAATTGTTTTATATACAAAATTCGGTTCTTTACTTAACACTTAAATGAAAGCTGGACTTTAGTAAAAGTCAGATAAAAATTAAAGAATTACTAAGTTGGCTTAAGTAAGATTAAGTTTGACTTCTCTTTTCATTGTTGTTGTATTGCTTCCTTTTGTATACAGAAGAACTTTCAATATTACAACACTACCAGCGTTCCCGGTTTGGTTTTCGTAATCATTATACTTTGAAAATTTTATGTTTTTAACTAAATAATTTTAACAAATAGAATTCGGGAATTTTGGTTTTTTATTTTACTCTTTTAACATGGAAATAATGTACGATTTTCTTCTTGTTGTTGTTTTTACACAACGCAAACAAATGGTTTTTCCTACTTGAAAATTGTTGTAAAAAATGCATAATAAATGCAACGCTACATTTTTAAGTACGACTCGTACTTAAAGTAAGTGGAAAAAACTTAAATTAAGAACAAGTGTTTTCTTTCTGTGTAGAAAATCGCCCAACGTTAACAAACAATGAAAATTATATCCAAAAATGGCAAAAAAGAGCAAAAAAAATGAAAAATTGTATTTTAAAATTTGTATTTAATAAATTTTACAAAGTATGGGGTGTTTTTTTAGCTATTATCTTTTTGGCAACACTGGTTTAAACAGCTGACGCACGTTTCGTGTTTTGCTTCACTTTCAAACATCTTCAGTTTGGTCTATAATATAACCATGAATCGTCTTACAAACGAACGACGCTTGCAAATTATTGAATTTTATTATCAAAATGCGTACTCTGTTAAAAAAGTTCATCGCGCGCTTTTTCCATTTTATGGTCAGTTTAATCGAACCACTGTAGCGGCTGTTCAGGCTATTGTGACTAAATTTCGCACAAAATTTACATTGTTGGGCATTAAACCACCAACACGCTTACGTAGAGTGCGAAGTGAAGAAAATATCGCGGCTGTATCGGCCAGTGTTAATGAGGACTACTTCTTCAAAGATGATGAGAATCGTAACGGTGAATGGTGAGCGCTACCGTGAGATGATATCCAACTTTGTTTGCCCAAAATGCAAGAGATTGACTTGCATGACATGTGGTTTCAACAAGACGGTGCCACATGCCACACAGCACGCTTAACAATGGACTTATTGAGAGGAGTTCGGTGAACATTTTATGTCACGTTCGGGACCGGTCAATTGGCCGCCTAGATCGAGCGATTTAACGCCTTTAGACTATTTTTTGTGGGGCTATGTTAAAGCTCATGTCTATGACGCATTGAAACACAACATTGAAGCATTTATTCATGAGATACCGGCCGAAAGGTTGGAAAGAGTATGCCAAAATTGGACTAAGTGGATGGACTATTTGAGGCTTAGCTACGGTCAACATTTGCATGAAATAATCTTCAAACATTAATTTATATGGACCGTACTATCGATTCAAATAAAGATTTCATGCATTTTTTGTGAATTTTATGTGTTTTTTTTTAACTTTCCTATAGCTCTTAAAAAATCACCCATTAGTTTAAAACATACTACATACTTATTTGGATTAGAGTCATATACCCGAAACTTAAAATTCCCAATTTAAAGCCCCAAAGGCCGTCTATGCAAAGAAGCTTTAGTAAGCGAAGCCGGTGTTTCTTATACCACAGAAAAAAAATCTCACACTTGATTTTGGAAAAGCCCATATAGAGTAAATGTGAACAATTTCAATTAATAATTCTTTATTAAAGTATTTTTTAGTTTTTATATCTTTCAAGCCTCGCTTACATTGTTTTGTTTAAACAACTATTACCTTATAACAAAAGTAGGGTAATACTAAATAGACTAAGTCAAAACAAAAAAAAAAAAATTTTTTTTCGCCCCAAACAACTTGTTGCCAAAAGACAATAAAAAGACTTTCAAAGAAATAGAAAATAAATAGAAAAAAGACATGTCTTTGCAATTATGATGGTTTCTTTTATTTGTGTATCACAAAAAAATTATGAGGTAATATTTATTTAAGCATTTAAAACCAAACAAATTATGATGTAACTTCAACCACGCAAATTTTAATTTTAACTTTCACCCAAATGACCAGAAGCTGAAAAACAAAGGCAAGAAATCATGTCTACTACAAGTAAAAACTTACCAATCATTAGTAAAGCAGCTGTAAAATGTGAACTAGGAGGTCCTGCCAAACCAGTAGCCCCCAAAGCAGCACCACCCAAAGCACAGGCGACCCCACCCAGGGCAACGACAGCTATTAAGGCACGTAAAGGAGGACCAGCAAACCATTGACCGCAGCAACCTTTGCCAGAACGTTCAGAAGGTGATCTGTAAGTAGAAAAAAGGCAAAAATAGAATAAACAATAAAGTCAACAATTTATTATGAATTTGTTAAATGCGATTAAAGTAAAAACAACAGAGATAAAAGGAAATTTGTTTTCCTTTGTTTTTTTTTTTGCAAAAATATTAAATAGGATTATGATTTATAGCCGAAATAAAATTTGTAAGCAATTTTTTGTTTTGTTTTAAAATTTTCTCTCTTCCGAAAACTGCAAACACAATAAACACCTGCGTCACATCTATTGTTTATCATATGAACATTAAAGCCTGGTAATCTCGTTTCAACTGGATTAACCCCTAATGGGTACTAAGGGATATGAAATGAAAATAAAATTTAGTATAATGTGTCTGTGCACATGATCAAAATGGGTGTAGAATTTCTCTCGCAAACATTATAAAATCCAACAAAGTTCGAATGGGTCGTAATGAAAGCTTGTTAGTTTGTAATCACACTGAAAAAAATTTTGACAATGAAACATTTTAATCTATTTCAATTTATATTAAATGTAAAAAAATTATAAATTTGTTAGTAAAAAAATGTTTATACTGTTTAAATTCATCTAAGACTCCATAGATTATACATACATATTCCAGGTCCTAAAATGGTTCTTAGCCGGTTAAGCCGTAGCCGTTTGTCTGTCAGTTAAAAAAACGTTTGCTCAATTACCAATGAATGATTTTGAACATTGAACCGTTTGTATGGAATCCATTCCAGCCAGAAATTCGACTAGAATCTTTTGATTCTGCGGGAGATAAATGCGAACTATCTTAGAAACTCTTTGGCATATAAGAAAAGTTAAATGAACGCTATTTATAAACCAGTAAACAAATAATAAAGATAACACAAAGGAAATACGAGTAACCCTATATTAACGGATCCATTTAACTTTCTAAATAATCAGATCCATACAGAAAAAAACAAAAATTTATTTCAATTAAAAAATTTTTTATATTTGAATATCTTAGAATATTTCACTGCCACTGCCGCTTTAAAACTTTAAGCTGCATCCCGTTGTATATATTTGTCCATCTTTGCTCTTAGGACAACCGTTTATGATTTTTTCAACTTTAAGTTTTCAATGCACATTTTACTTTTCATTTTAAAAGGAAAGGCAACTGCGCCTTGCAGGGGTTAAAAACAAACAAAAAAATTATTATGCATTACACTCAGTGTATTGGTATGTGAGTGTAGATATTTGTACAAGTTTTTATGCAAGGTGTGAATTCATTCAGAAATAGCCGGCAACAAAATGCAAAACATTATAAATACAGCAACACCAGCAATAACAACAACAACAGCATCAATAGCAACAATTGTAAACAATAAACTATTGAACGATTTTTATATATTTCTGCACCGTTAGTTCTCCTGTCAAGGATAACACCTCGTACACACAGAAAACTCAGGTTCACACCCACAACGACATGTTTAAGTCTGCATACATAACACACACACATTGTGTGCACATAACGTACGTGTTGTAGGAAACTCTGCATTTTGTACTCGTATTTAGTCAGTCTAGAGTTTCTTTTAGTTTCTTTCACTGCTGCTGCCGCAAATACTTTATTGTAGTTTTTCGCAATGGAATCTATTTATGCACCTGTAAAAAACAAAACATCTGTGACAATGATTTTAATGTTTTTTGTTTGTCATTGTTTGTCTTGTTTTTAGGAAAGTCTGGCAATTTCTTTTTTTGTCTATTCCAAAGTTTTTTCGTTAGAAGAGAATAAAAAAAAAAAATATTCAAGAACTATCAAACACCTTGCAAAAGAAAAACACCTACAGACAGTCTGAAATACGAACAAAAAACTTTTCATATAGACTATAAAGCCTTTAAAGAAACTTTTCAATGTTTTCTTTTTTTAAAAGAAATTGCGCTTAAAAAAATATTTAGCTTTTCTATTTCGGCGTCGTCTATTCATAAATTATTTGAAGATGCTGCGGAGTGTGGTGTTCAAGGCACGACGAGAGTTTTAAATACTCTGCACAAATGTATGGCTAAAAACTGGCCCCCATTGCAGCAACAAATGTCTAGCAACTAGTTCTATTTCTAAATAGAAATACGTGTACTTAACAAATGACCTATTTATAGGGAAACATATGTCATGAAGCTTGTCTAATTTCTGGACAAAAATATAAACCTTTAATGGCATTATTTTCAAAAGAAAGCGAACAAATTTCCGGCAAAAAAAAACAGTCTAATAACTAGCCTTTTCTCTAGACAGAAATCTGTGGCATTTTGACAAAACATCTTAATATATATATGTTCCCGACGATCCTATAAGGAGCATAGGGCCCCAAAACATCTTAAGTCGAATTTTAAAAGTTGAAAATGTGCTGTTAATCATACGAATTTTTTTTAAATTTTGGTTTATTATTTAATACAAATTATTGCTTCATCAAGCTTTTGTTAAAAATATTTTTGCTATATTATCTCGACTTAAGATGTTTTGTCAAAATGCCACACAAATGTATCCAAGTTTCGACTAAATCAAAGTCAAGAAAATAAAAGTAAAACCCTTTTTCACACACAAACATTGATCATGATATATGACAATAGATATCTATAGTTCTCTTTCTAGACATAAGAGTTCAAGATTATTGGGAGCACCTGTAATTCGCACAGGCTCATTGTGGTCTAAACCTCCATGTTACACAATAAGTTTAAAATCTCTCCTTTTTGCGAATACCAGTTTAACAACATGGTTTCCGCTTGCATAGGAACTGGAGCTGTCATTTCTTTATTGCAACATAGTTTATCACCAGCTCACAGAAATATGCCCCAATAGCTGATCCTTATATGTACAAGAAAAATCGCCAGAAGCCGATTTTACTTCCAGACAGAAATGTGGCCTGCACCTAACTTGATTTCTAGGCAAAAATATGGCTAGAAGTAGAAATATATCCAATTAGTGGATTTACTTCTTTTAAAACAGAAATAAAGACAGAAACAAGCATTACCTCTTCCCAGAATTATAGCCGCTAGATAAATTTATTTCTAGACATAAATATCAACAGTGCTTGTATTTATTTCTCGACAGAAATAGGGCTTGTAGTTGGGTTTATTTTAAGATGGAAATAACGCTAGTAGGTGGCTTTATTTCGAGGCAGAGTTAAGTTCAGTCGGTGGCTCTCTTTTAAGACAGAAATATAGACAGAATAAGGCCTTATTTCTTGACAAATATATGACTCATAGTTGCACTTTTTGCCAGACAGGTTTTTTTTTGTTCACTTTCTCCCTCCTCTTTAACGGAAATATGGACAGAAGCAGGACTTATTTCTAGACAGAAATATGGCAAGTAGTTGGGCTTATTTCTAGATAGAAACAAAGCCAGTAGTTGGCTTTTCCTCTAAACAGAATTATGTTCGGTAGGTGGTCTTCTTTTAAAACAGATATGTTCGCAGAGGGTGGCCTTATTTCTTGACAGAAATATGTCCAGTAGTTGAGCTAACTTTTAGGCTAATAAATGACCAGTAGATGAAGTTATTATTAGGCAGCTGTATGATCGGTAGCAAGTCCTGTAACCTAACAGAAATATAACCAGTAGCTCATCTTATTATTTGACAAAAATATGGCCCTTAGTTGGCTTTATTTCCTAACAGATATATGGCTCTAGTTTTCTTTTTATCTACAGAAATATATAAATTTTTAGACAGAAATAAGGCGAGTACTTGGGATTATTTCTAGGCAAAAAAATGGCAAATAGTTGGGTTATTTTTAAGTAGAAATATACCTAGTAGGTGGATTTTTTTTTTGAACAGAATTATGTTCAGTAGGCTGTCTTCTTTTTAGACAGAAATATTGCCCGAAGCAGGCCTTATTTCTTGATAGAAATATGTTCCGTAGTTGGGCTTACTTTAAGGTTAATACATTTCCATTTGATGGGCTTATTGGTGGACAGTCATACGTCTGTCCTATTACCTAACAGAAATATAACCAGTAGCTCATCTTATTTCTTGACAGAAATATGGCCTAAAAGTTATTTCCTTAGATATATATGTTTCTTGTTTCGTTATTTATGTACAGAAATATATCAATTTCAAGACAAAAATATGGTCAGCAGTTGAGCTTTCTTCTAGAGAGAAATATAACAAGTAGTTGGGGTTATTTCTAGAATCTAGATAGAAATATAGCCAGTAGGTGGATTTTCTTCTAAAGAGAATTATGTATAGAAGGTAGCCTTCTTATTAGACAGAAATATTAGCTAAACCACCCCTTATTTGTTGACAGTAATTTGTCTAGTAGTTGGGCTTATTTTTAGACTGATAAATGACCGGTAGATGGCCTTGTTATTTAATAGAAGTATGATCCGTAGATGGTTCTTTAACCTAAAAGAAATGTAGCCAGTAGCTTACATTATGAAATATGGCCTTAAGTTGTCTTTATTTCCAATGTACAGAAATATAGCAATTTCTAGATAGAAATATCGTCAGTAGCTGGGCTTCCTTCTATATGGAAGTATTGCCAGTAGTTGAGCTAATTGGTCCTGTTTCACGATAGAAATATATCCAGTGGCTTATCTCATTTCTTGGCTGAAATATGGCTCTAAGTTGAATTTATTTCACGACGAATTAATGGCCCTTAGTTTTTTATTTCTAAACAGACATTTTTCTATTTCTAGACAGATACAGTGATTCTCATAAATATTTTGCATATTTTTTACTCCATAAAGATAAAATACATTCCTCAAAATAAAGTATAAGTTGTTTAATTTTTGAGAAAATGGTCCATTTATTACGTAGGTGATATGTGTTACAACATAAATATGATAACAATATTACAAAAACTTATAATTTTATGGCCTTTAACATTAAAACTATTTTGACCCTAATTTAATACTCACAAAAGTATTTTGCTTTTTAAAAAAAATCATCTTGTCCTTGCAAATATTGTTATAAGTTATCAAAGTAATTTTTATAAATTTTTACATTTTATATGGGCTTGCTTCGTTTTTACGTTTCAATCATAGTTTCGTACGAATAAGATAATATTTTCAAGGTTTTTTGCTATTATTTATCTTAATAAAATGCCGAAAGGAAAGAAACTAAGTTTTGCCGAGAGGAAAATCATCTTGCACATTTATGATCAAGTAAAACAGTTTTTTTATATCGCAAATGCTTAAGAGGTATCGTCCAACAATAGAAAATATAGTTAAGCGTGCAAAAGAACGTGGAAATATTGAAAATTTGGCACGACATGGCCGTCCAAAATTGTTATCAGCCAGAAATGAAAGGAACATACTTAAAAAAATGCATGAAAACCCGCATTTATCTGCTCCAAAACTGAATGATAAGCTGAGAGGAACTCTATGCAACAATGTTAGCAACGAAACACTTCGTAGAGTACTACGATCAAACAACTTTAATGCTCGAGTAGCAAGAAAGAAAACCGCTAATTTATGAAACAAATATGAATAAGCGATTATCCTTCGCTAATCAACATATAACCAAAGGTTTTGACTTTTGGAAATCCGTAATATTTAACGATAAAAGCAAATATAATATTTGTGGGTCTGATGGACGACGCATGGTTTGAAGAAAGCCGAATGAGTCCCTTTATTTAAAAAATATCAAGCAGACAGTAAAACATGGATGAGGTTCTGTTATGGTTTGGGGCTGTATGTCAGCCTCTGGAGTTGGAAATCCAATCTTTAAAGATGGAATTGTGGACAGACATGTGTATCTGTCAATTCTTAAAGAAAACCTAAACGAGAGTGTTGATAAAATGGGACTTCTAGCAAGGGGTTTTTATTTCCAACAGGGCAACGATCCCAAACAAACAGCCTTAGATCTTAAACTGTGAATTCTTTCTAACACCTAATATTTGCCAATGCCTCCTCAAACCCCGGGCTTTAACCCAATAGAAAATTTATGGGCGCATTTGGAAGAAAAGGTTCGTCAACGCCTCGTATCTTCGAAAAATACCTCAAGAAAAGTGCCGAAATTTGGTGGAATCTTTACCACGACGATTAGCTCGAGTTTCTAAAAACAACAGATATGCCACAAAGTATTAACTGTTACATAATATCCATTGTTATACGGTAAAAATACGTGATATTTTAAAAAGCAAAATACTTTTGTGACCTTAAAAATGCACTATATTCTTCTAAAATCTCGTATAAAGAGTATAATAATTAAGATGTTCTAAATTTTTTTATATAATTTAATTCTTTGTCTTTCTCCTAACACGTTATTAAAAGGAAATTTCTGTTTAATATAATTAATAAATGGATGTCAATCAAGTTTCTTCTAAAAAGTTTATTTTTCTTGTATGCAAAATATTTATGAGACTCACTGTATATACTTATTTCCAGACAGATATATGACCAGTAGTTGGGCATACAGTTAGCCAGATATATCGCCAAAAGATAATCGTATGATCCTTAGCTGGTCGTATTTCTTAACAGAAATGTAACCACTAGCTAATCCTTTTTCTTGACACAAATATTGCCCTTAGTTGCATTTATTTCTTGACAGCTATATGGCCCTTTGTATTCTTATTTCTAGTCTTAAATATTTCTATATCTAGACAAAAATATGGCTAGTAATTGGGCTAAATTATAGACAGAAATATGGTCAGTAGCTTGCCTTGTTATGAAACAAAAAGTATCAGGAATTGTTTCTCGGTAGAATCATAAACAGAACTTGGGATTGTCATTAGATAGAAGTATTTGTTATCCTCTTCCTTAGCCCCTTTCATGTCACACGTTGTTCTTCGCTGATGTCTGTTTTTATAAGGACAAACTTTATAATGTAAGTACAATGGCTACCGGAAAATAAACCTTAAATAGCAAAAGATAATCAAAAACAAATACTTAAGTGAAACGTTAAACAAAATAACAAAAACTAAATTTTATGATTAATTTATAGAAAGAATTTTCGTTTGAAATTTATTTGCAGCAGCAATATTTTAACAAAATCATAAATATTCAAATTGTATTCCGTACTTTTTTTTAAAGGACAACAACGGCATATTCATAAATGAAAACAATTAAACATTGTTTCTTCTTTTGCTGGTCCTTCAACAATTCCAAGTTTTTCGGTTAAGAAAAAAGAAAATTCTATGAATAAAATTTTACACAGACATAACTCATCCTTGTTTCATAATTTCAGTTTCTTCCTTTTTAATTTGTTGTTGTTGCTGTTATTGCAGCTGTTTTCTTTTATAAAGAAGACAACAAATGTCATTGTTGTTGGTGTGTTGTCTTTGATAAATGATAATTTTAATGTTTATAAAAAGTTTATAAGGAATAAGGAGCCTTGTTTATTTTGAATACTTCTTGTACTTTTTACTGGTTGGTTTTCTTTTGTGGCGCCTTTTGCTTTGGCTTAAGACATGAGTGAATTGTATCATTTATATTCCTTTTGGCCAATGTTGACACTTTGGGGAGCAAGTGTCAGCATACTAACACATATTAATTTAACTGTTGTTTTTTACTTTTGGTGTAAAATTAAAACAAATAGGA
Organism: Pollenia angustigena; assembly: GCA_930367215.1. NCBI lineage: Eukaryota > Metazoa > Arthropoda > Insecta > Diptera > Polleniidae > Pollenia > Pollenia angustigena. The sequence goes on along the minus strand of OV884060.1, from coordinate 188,441,918 downwards.
TGTTGAAAATAATAAAAAAAAAAAAATATGCAATTGTTGTTGACAAGAAATTGAATTTTAAACAAATAATTAAAAATAACCTAAAAAAATAATGTTTATGTAGTACAAGAACATTAGGACCAATAAGTCCCTCAAACTCGGCAATAAGAGTTAGAACTTTTCGGAAGTGGACTTAATATAAGATCTTTGATCAATTGTAAAAGAATTTTCATAAGATCTGATATCAAAATTAGTCATGTTAAACAAAGATGTGTCAAATTTGATGACAAAATTTTTAATTTTTAAGGTTATAATGGGTGATTTTTTAGCTATTATCTTTTTGGCAACACTGGTTTAAACAGCTGATGCACGTTTCGTGTTTTGTTTCACTGTCAAACATCTTCAGTTTGGTCTATAATTTAACCATGAATCGTCTTACAAACGAACAACGCTTGCAAATTATTGAATTTTATTATCAAAATGCGTGCTCTGTTAAGAAAGTTCATCGCGCGCTTCTTGTGTGTAGCGAAGAAGCTCATTTTTGGCTCAATGGGTACGTTAATAAGCAGATTTGTCGATTTTGGAGTGAAGATCAGCCAGAATCATTGCAAGACCTAACAATGCATCCAGAAAAAGTGACAGTTTGGTGCGGTTTATGGGCTGGTGGCATCATTGAACCGTACTTCTTCAAAGCGTGAGCGCTACCGTGAGATGATATCCAACTTTTTTTGCCCAAAATGCCATGTGGTTTCAACAAGACGGTGCCACATGCCACACAGCACGCTTAACAATGGAATATTGAGAGGCGAGTTCGGTGAACATTTTATTTCACGTTCGGGATCAGTCAATTGGCCGCCTAGATCGTGCGATTTAACGCCTTTAGACTATTTTGTGTGGGGCTATGTTAAAGCTCATGTCTATACACACATGCCCGCTTCAATTGACGCATTGGAAGACAACATTGAAGCATTTATTCATGAGATTCCGGCCGAAATGTTAGAAAGAGTATGCCAAAATTGGACTAAGCGGATGGACCATTTGAGGCGCAGTAACGGTCAACATTTGCATGAAATAATCTTCAAACATTAAATTATATGGATGGTACTATCGATGCAAATAAAGACTTCATGCATTTTTCTGAATTTTATGTATTTTTTTAAACTTTCCTATAGCTGTTAAAAAATCGCCCATTACAAGCACATATTAAAGTGTTTCTTAGAAAAGGGCTTAATATGAGACCATTAGTAAATTATAGAACGAACATTACAAAATTTAGTAATATATTGTTATATATTGTTATATTTTATGATTGGAAAATTATATCGGCTAAATGGTAACCGCGATTCGCTATGCACCTTTCGGGTCTTTTTAAAGCATTTTTCATGACATCGTGCAACATCGCAGGCTGAACTTCTTTAATATCGTGACGAATATTGTCCTTAAGATGTTGAATGGCTTATTGACATAAACTTTTGATTTTAAAAAACCACATAAGAAATAGTCTTATGTTGTTAAATACGGAGATCTGGCTGACCATGCTTAATCGCCATTTCACGAAATTGCGCAATTTCCTTTGAGTGGCAATAATGGAACGAGTATTTTCAATAAATATTTTCACTACTTCTTTGGATTTCTACAAAACAAAATGGTCAAAGCTAAACTGAGCTAAACGTCATATAACCAAGATTGCGCGCAATTAAAATGAAAGCGGGACATTTGCCACACCTTATATATGTAGCTGAAGCGGACCAACTTTCATTCCTAGATCATCATAAGTTTGTATGGAACGTTTGGGGTATTTTAGACCAGTAACCACATAATGGGTCTCATGCATAAAACGTGAGCTTGAACTTGGACTCGATTTTTTGAGTAAAAGGTGCTTGTCGTATGCATAATAAAATTTGATGTATTTGCTTTTACTCGCTGCTCACGTTTGATCTCGTCTGGCTCAGTTTTAACTAAGTTAGATGAGCATTTGCTCATTTTCATATGCATAAAAACAAGCTTTTGCTTTGTTTTGTGAGCTCTTGCTCAAACTTTGTTGAGCCTGCCTTATACGCGAGTCAGCTAAAAAGGAATCATGGCTGAATATTTTGTGCCACAAGAAATACAAAATGTTATCAACAGCGTAAAACAAATTTAGCCAGTGAGGATAAAAAATTATACAGGTTTGTATTCTTAATTATTAATTTTTTTTTATATAATTAATAATAAAATGATAAATACCTATGTTTGATGATAGCAGCATCTGCTTATTGGCTAAATATTTTTTTGAGGAGTCAGAAGAAACACGTGGTAGGGCCCTCAGCAACATTATTAAAATTCGACTGTATTTAAGATTTTGTGCAGAACCTGTTCTAAAATGGTATAGCCACAGATTTTGGAGTGCAATAAATCAACTGTGCCGCGAACTATTGCGGAAGTTGCGAAACCTATATCTGCCAAAGCAAACGAGTGGATAAAATTCCCGAAAGATACAGATGAAATAAAAGATGCTCAAAGGAAATGGCAAGCAAATTAATGCTTTCCATTTGCAATTGGAGTGATTAATTGTACTCATATAAAAATTAAAAAAACCCACAAAGCAAAGCAATGAGTATTATTTATTTCATTTTACTTCGCTTTCACTTGACGACATGTTTGCATTTCAATAACAATTAGACGTTTGATCTTCCTTTGCTCAAGTAATTGCAATTGGTTTGAACTCATTTTTATGCATACGAAATTGAGCAAAAGCTGCAATTGCTCACCTGCTTCAACTCAGCTATTTTACTCGTTTTTATGCATGAGACCCAATAAGGTTATGTAGCTAAGCCAGCGCGGAAAGCATTTTCTAGCTCTCAAAATTTCTCATGACCATACAATTTGTGTGAAGCATACCGAAATAACGCTGCGATAACCGAGCGGCAATGCTTTGCATTTGAAAAATCTTATTTTGACAGTGCGTTTAATAGTGAAGTTAGTTAAAAACAAATATGTAAATAAATAAATAAAGAAGCAGGATGAAATAAGCAAGAAAAAGTAATTTTTTTTATAAAAACTTAATTTTTAAACTCAATTACTTTGCGTTTTTATAAGATTTTAATGTACATATCATAAACACTGATATCGTTTTGTTCTTAATTGTAAAAAAAATCAGGTTTACAATGCAACTATTTATTTTTAGACAGTGTTTTTATCGCTTTAACGTAGCCTTATCGCTTTTGTCTGGGTATTGTATTTTATCGTTAAATCTTAGCGATGGAAGAAAACGTTTCGCTATCCGCTCTGGTTTAGGTACGGTCATCATCTTGGATATGTCAATCTTTATACACGACTCTTGGCGAGGATATTTTATTTAAAAAAATTTATTAAGTGTCTAAAAAAAATCAATGTCTTGTGATCATCGTCATATTGATGCTCTAATTTTATAATCTCTAGCTCTTGTTTTTTTAATTCTATTTTTTCCAATTTGAATGACAAGTATTTGTTTTTACTTTTGTAAATTTTACATTTTACATTTTATTTGATCAATCATTTACTTAAAAATACTTGTACAATAAAGTACATTCATATTCCGTCACATCAAAGAAAGAGTACATTAGCGAACACAACATTAATGAAGTGACATTTTGAATGACACATCTCAATTTAGACAAGACACATTTACAAATTTGTAAATAAGCAAGTGCACGTTGTCTATAAATACAATTGTATGTTAATTTTATTGTGTGTATCAGCGATACTTCATACACTGAGCAAATGTTTTCTGGTGCAAATGTTTCAAAAATATTTCTTATTTAAACATAATTATAGTAATGAAATACAAAACATATCGAGCCTTTGCTGCAATAGAGTCATAACTCTAAAAACCTGATTTTTAATTCCAGTGGGACATAGGGCCGCCTACTAGCTAATAATGTAGAGTTAATCGCCACATCATTTCTTCATTTTGTGTAAAAATTGCATACAAATCTTTTATATACTCAACTCTGAGAAGAATTAAATTTTAAGGTGCTAGAAAATTCAAATTTGAGTTATGACTCTATTGTAGCAAAGGCTCGGTATGAAAAGTCTATAGGTATATGTATTTTGGAAAAGCTCTTTTTTATGCTTTTCAAATTTTGTTTGTCAGTGTAGCGTGTGTGATACACTTATTTACTTGACGATGAAAGGTTTTAATTTTATAAGACTGATATCAATTTACTCTCTTATGTAAACAAATTATTAGGATCTGCGTGATATGTTATTTATATAATCAATTAAAAAGTAACATACAAATACATAAAATGTACGTCAAAACTTAAAGAAAGAAGTAAAATTGCTGTATTCTGCTGTACCGCATCATTGAGAAAGAATATTTCAGCACTGGGCTTCTTTGTATCTAAAAATTATATGCCAATATTAATAAAAACTAAATTTACAATGTTGTATGTAATTTGATACGGTTTTAGGCATATCAAAGTGTTTTCCAAGAGCGAAGCTTATATGAAGCCTATACAGAAAGAAAACACACGTACTTAGTTTAAGTTTTCTCCACTTACTTTTAGTACAATTCGTTCTTAAAAATTTCAGTACGAATAAGACAAAAAAGTACTAATAAAATCCAAAATGGGATTACTTTTGAAAACCATAGTCAGTAAAAATTTGTTGTAAAAACAACAAAAACACTACAATGGTAAGTAAAAAACGATTTACTTGTTTTGTATAGAAACAACAACAACACTTCAAGAAGAAAAACATCCATTATTTTTTATTGTTTGAAAAGTAAAATAAGAAGCAAAATTCCCGAATTTTTTTTTTTTTATATCATTTAGTTAATAACATCGAATTTTCAAAGTAGAATGATTACGATAAACATTTTGGGCATGTTGCTGGTGTCTAATAATTGTGAGTTCCTCTGTAAACAAAGGACGGACTACAACAAAAGTAAACCAAACATGCATAAAGATGTGTAACGATTATGTAAATAATAATATTCTATCACCTTGACTTAAATCAATCTAATGATAAAAAAATACATGGAGTCAATAACGAAGACATGAAGCATGAAAATAGAGAGCCCCGGTAGGCTAGCTAGTAGTGAGCTAGTCTATCAGCACCCGGGGTCGCGGGTTCGATTCCCGCCAGAGACTCTGGTTTCTTTTAATTTTAGTACATTAAGGACTTTTAAAGTAAAAATTCAACAAAAATATTTTAATTAAACATTTTTATAAAAAATAAAATAACGCATAAAAAATTAAAGTTCTTCTCCACTCTCAAAATTCGATACGAATTTTAACTCTTTTTATTTGTGTTTTCAAATTAATTAAATTTTTTATGCTTTCGTCATCAGATAACGCTGTTGAAAAATAGCGTAGTTTGAATATACATAAGAAAGTTATATGATTAAGAGTAAATGAGCTTGTCGATATGAGGAACAGTAACCATCCAGGGTTAAAAAATGTTTAACAATGAAAATAATGCTCAACGATTTAAAATAAGGATATTAAACAAATGGCTTCAAAATTTATAATATATTAAATCATCAATGTACAAATACTGAACTTAAAATCTGAAAAAATATAACCTTTGCGAAAATGTTTACTGGGTTACTATTTATTATGAGTATGTACGCATGTATGTATGTTATTTAGACAAAAACACTAACAACTTGAATAAAACGACCGTTAAAAAATTAAAGCTAAATTAATGCTAATGATAAAGAATCTAGATTATGTATATGGATAATAGAGCAAATTAGACAACTATTGTTTTTGCAGCTGTATTAAACTATAATTGAAATAAACACAAATTAGTTGGATTGCAGACATACTCATAGATACAAATTTGTACATGTTTTTGTCTACATATTATGACTTTGTTTTGTTATGACATGAAATTAGTGGGGATTTATTAAACTATAATTGAGAAGCATGAAAATAAACTATTTAAATGGTATGTGACAATGATATGCTTGCTTAATTTAAAAAATGTAATTTTCGAACACTAACGACCTACACGGTTTTTATAGAAAGGCAATTGTAGGTCTTGCTTATATATCGGGTGATTTTTTAGCTATTATCTTTTTGGCAACATTGGTTTAAACAGCTGAAGAACGTTTCGTGTTTTGTTTTACTGTCAAACATCTTCAGTTTGGTCTATAATTTAACCATGAATCGTCTTACAAATCGAACAACGCTTGCAAATTATTGAATTTTATTATCAAAATGCGTGCTCTGTTAAGAAAGTTCATCCACTTTTTTATCGAAAAATTGTGTTCAGCGACGAAGCTCATTTTTGGCTCAATGCTTACGTTAATAAGCAGAATTGTCGATTTTGGAGTGAAGATCAGCCAGAAGCATTGCAAGAGCTACCAATGCATCCAAAAAAAGTCACAGTTTGGTGCGGTTTATGGGCTGGTGGCATCATTGAACCGTACTTCTTCAAAGATGATGTGAGTCGTAACGTAACTGTGAATGGTGAGCGCTACCGTGAGATGATATCCAACTTTTTTTGCCCAAAATGCAAGAGATTTACTTGCATGACATGTGGTTTCAACAAGACGGTTCCACATGCCACACAGCACGCTTAACAATGGACTTAATGAGAGGCGAGTTCGGTGAACATTTTGTTTCACGTTCGGGACCGGTCAATTGACCGCCTAGATCGTGCGATTTAACGCCTTTAGACTATTTTTTGTGGGGCTATGTTAAAGCTCATGTCTATACGCACATGCCCGCTTCAATTCACACATTGGAAGACAACATTGAAGCATTTATTCATGAGATACCGGCCGAAATGTTGGGAAGAGTATGCCAAAATGGGACTAAGCGGATGGACCATTTGAGGCGCAGTTACACAGAAAAAATTATTTTTCCAATTCAAACAAAAAATTTGTAGAATCAAAAAATTTTTTGTCTGAAATCGGTCCTATAAACAAATTCGCATATTCAAACAATTTATTTGCATTTCGTTTATTGAAAAAAAAACACTGATTTTTTCAAACAAATAATTTAACTGAATCAAACAAAAAGTTTACTGAAATTCATATACTAAATTTCAAAATCAAAAAAAAAAAAGTTTTTGCACAAGCAATGATGCGCACAAAAGCAGGCACTGTATTAGAAGATGATGGCAGACAGAGAGCAGAGCGGCCGGCTAGCTTTGAGACACATTTTTTTGTTGAAATAATTTTTGAACGAAGTCTTTTTTTATACACACAATGTTTTTCGTCATCACTCACTGTTGCTGTATCCTTTCCTTTGGTAATGAAGAAGAAATGTAACCCAAAAACGGCGACAGACAGACTCGATATGTTTTTCGTCATCATTATATTTTTGTATTTGATGTATTTAAGTAAACAGTTTGAAAAAATTGAATACGGGATTTTGTTTTGTTTTAACCAACTTTGAAACCAACACAAAATTTATTTTGTTTCTTATAATGTTGTTGTTGTTTCTGTTGTTTAAAAAGAGTGAAACTTTTTTTTACCTGCTATTTTTTTTTTTTTACTTCAAACCTCTTCATCTTTCTTACTGTTGTACTTTTTTAAAGTGTCCAAAAATAGACTATATGTGTTTTTTGTTGTAGTTCTTATATTTCACATAAGGAAGTGTTGCTTACGATCAAATATAAAAATGCAAAAAGGCGACAACATTAAAAAGCGTTAAATATTTCATACAAAATTATGAAAACTTGAAAGCAATAACGCGTGTATTATATTTTTGAATGGTTGTCAACATTTTTGTTGGTTAAATAAAAATCAAACAAAAATTTTAATTGAATCAGTAAAAAAATTTGTAGAAATTGAAAAAATTTTCAAACAAGCGTTTGTTTGAAAATAATTCGGCAATAATTTTTTCTGTGTACGGCCAACATTTGCATGAAATAATCTTCAAACATTAAATTATATGGACCGTACTATCGATTCAAATAAAGATTTCATGCATTTTTCTGAATTTTATGTGTTTTTTTTAAACTTACCTATAGCTCTTAAAAAATCACCCCATATAAAGGGTGGGCAAGTTTTAGGTTAGGAAGTAAATTGGCTTAAAACACACACCTTTTTACAAAATCAGAGTGGGTCATAGGAAGAAGAAAAGCGGATGCTTCTATGACTTGGTTGGGAGGGCCAATGGAGACGGACAGCAGTCTCCCAAATTCTTCATGTGGTAGAGTTGTGTGAAGTGAAAGTTGTGTGTTGCTATTTTATGTTTCAGTTCTTTGATGTTTAAATATGTGGCTCGTGAGGAGGGTTGGAAACCCCCTGAGGTCATTCATGCTAAATAGCTAGTTTGAAACCTCGCCAGACAAAGCGGTTCGTAGCACATTTTGCAACATAGCTTTGCTTATCTCATCAATGCAACGCCGAATTTTATTTTTCAGAGCGTTAGTTGCTTGTGGATTGTTCACGCAAACACGGTCTTTCAAACGGCCCCAAAGAAAACAATTCAGCAGCGTCAAATCACAAGAATGAGGCGGCTAATTGACATCGCAAGAAATTTATTATGCAATAATTTTTTATTTATCTGCAAATTTCTATCACAAAAAATTTTGTGCAGAGTTCTTTTAATTCATCGTTGCCTACCAATGTTTTTTCTCTATTGCCTACTTCGTTTATCTTTCCAAGAAGGAGACCATTAAAATAATAATAATAAAAAATAAAACACGCTTAAATCTCTACTAATTGTTGTTTAAAGAAAACAAAGAAAAAATTTGTTTAAAATACAAGAAGAAAATTTTATTAGTTAAAATTTATGAGACACGAGGGGCCAGGCTTATTACTTAAATTAAATGTAATTTTCAACACCTTTTTTTTGGTTATTCGAAAACAACAGCGAAAACAACAATAACAAAAAAATCGTCAAAAATATAACAGATTTTAAGCTCAAGATATGACAGACATTTATGATATAATTGCGTGTATTTTTGTTGAAGTTTGGGTAATTAATTTGGTGGAATTCTTCTTTCAGTTTATTTTAATTACAGTGAGCTTAAAAAACTAACTATAATAGGATTTTTTGATTTAATAACAAGATGCTTTAGAGGAAACCAACAAAATATTTAAAACAGATACAGTAATACGTGTAATCAGGATTTAAAAAACTGCAGCTGATACCAAAAACTGTCAAACGAAAAGTTGTGTTGAACTTTTAGTTTTTTTGAGATGGTTTGACAGCGACTGTTTTCATTCAATGAATTAGAAGTAAAAGCATTCGGCCAATGATCAAGTTTTTTAAACGACGACATCGTCGGCGATGATGCATGCACAAGTTGTCCACTATCATTCAGGTTTACTAGAAGACAATTAAGAGAAACCCGTCATTTACGGCAGTATGAGCGACGTTCTCTTATAAGTTTTCTTTTAACAAACTCTATGTGGGACAGTATCAAGGTCCATTTGTTCTCTTCCACTCAAGTCCGTGAATGTTTAAATTTTATTTTGTAAGTTCCATAATATGTATAAAAAAAAAGCAGAAAGTACCAATTGAAAAGCAAAAAAGTACCAAAACTCCTCTTCTGATAGTTTTTCAATCAATCTAGATTCAGCATGTTGAATTTTATGTTTCTAGCTTCAGAATTAATAAAATTTCGAAGAAAAAAACAAGTTAAAGTACGAAACAGTACCAAAAGATCCCTCTTATATATGGACATGTCCATTTTGACGTGTTGTGATATTTGTACCACAAAATGTAAAAAAATTAAATGAAGAAGTCAAATTTGTAAAAACGGTTTTTAGGTATACAAAGTAATGAAGTAGCACTATATTCAGAAAAAAATTACAGCAATCGACGCTAAGGATTTGCAGCTATAAGCAAAAATATGCGCTGGCGTGACATTAAAAAACGGAAGTGGATTTTGAGTTGCATTACAAAACTGAATAAGACTGCGAATTGAGCAAGACGTTTTGTATAAAACCTTTTTTAGTAGGTGCATATGGGCTTTTTCTGCGAAATGTCTACTTTTTTTAACGTAACGCCAGATTGCAAATAAGGTTGTATTTTCGGACCATGTTATCCCTTTTGTTACTAAATGTAAAGCTAGTTGCGCTTTACACTAGGGATTGCTGTTCGGTTTTAGCCGAAATCGAAACCGCGGTTTTAAATGCCTAAAAACCGAAACCGAAAACCGACAAAAAAACCTCGGTTTTAGCTTTAACTTTAACAATATATTTTAAGCTTAAATGCATAATACTCGAACTTCATATACAAAAACTTTATACATAATAGTATTTTAAAATTCAAAATAAGAACTAAGAAGTACAAACGTTGCACTTTTAAGTTTTAAGTAGACACCTTATTTGTGTGGAAGAAACTACCACCTGGGCCTGGCTGGGACCACAAGCATTAGGATGAAGTTTTTGTGGCTATAGAAAAAACTCACACTAACGAAACCCTGGGAAAGGCTGGGACTACTTTTATTTGTATGGAGTTTTATGGCTATAGCAGGAAAATTTAGTTGGGAAATAGAATAATTCTTCGCAAAAACAGTAAAGAAAGAAATTTTATGAGTTTGTGTTGCGTATGCAGGGCCTGGCCAGGCCCAGGTGGATACAATATGCACACAATTTTCATTTGGCCAATTGCGACGCCCACGGTGTTAACACTTCTCTTCATTTTCTTGTAACGAACACTTTGATTGAGGAATACATAAAGTTTCATTCTATAAAAAAAAAAACTGGAAACAAGTCTTAAAATGCCTGGCCAGGCCCAGGTATAGACTTAAGGGCTAATAAAAGTACCTGAATTGAAACAAAGAAAAAAATTGTATTACATACAAAAAAATATATTTGTTTAAGTATGAAATTTAACTTTGATATTTTCAAAACCGAACCGAAACCGACCGGTTTTAATCATTTTGAAACCGAAACCGCGGTTTCACATTTTTACAGTTTTTAGCAAACTCTACTTTACACCAACATATAAAAAAGTAAACTGTACATATAAAATTTTTTGAGAAACAATTTAAATAAACTTCTGGCGTTACGCTACAAAAAGTAGACTTTTTGTAGCCCATATTCTTATTCACTCAGGATATTGCATGGATATATTATAATACTAACGAAAAATTAAAAAAGTAACAGTTAAAAAACAAAAACGTAGCAAAAAGTTCCCTCTTTAAGATTCTCATCCAATCAGAACATTGCATGTTTGATTTTATCTGCCTAGGTCTAATACTAACGGAAGTTCAAAATGTTAAAGGGGAAGAACAAAAAGTTTCCCCTTACAGTTTCTCATCCACTCAGGTCATTACATGTTTAATTTTATGTCTCTAGGTCTAATATAAACGAAAATTTAAAAAAGTACCAGTCTTAGAACGAAAAATACCGACAAAAAAAATTTATGTTTTTAGGTCAAATATAATGAAAATTCAAAAGATCCCAATTGAAGAACAAAAAAGTACCAACTTTTTTATCTTAAAGGTTATTACACTGAAAGAATTTTCTTCGCAATACTAACGAATTTTGACATTAATCCCATGAAAAATTGCATTATAAAGGAACCTATGCAGCGCTTCGTTGGATCAATGAAACCTGTTTCATTAAAAGGACTTAATGAAACATTACATTAGATCCATGAATATTATTCATTGGATGAATACTTTCAATAAAGTAAAAATTTTTTTTTTTTTTTTTTATATTTTTTTTTAATTATTTTTTTTTCTTTTTTCTTATTTTATTTTACTTTATTTTATTTTTTATTTTTTTTTTCTGTCTCTGGCGGGATTCGAACATGCAACCTCGGTGCTGATAGACTAGCTCACTACCAGCTAGTCTACCGGGGCAGTGTAGTTTTTGTATAAAAAAGCTATGTTTTTTTCTCAATTAAGGGCGTAAATATGAGATTAAATTGTCCATAATAACAATAACAACGTTGATTGAAAGTGGATTGAAAGTTTTTGTTTCATTACTATAATGACATTTTTATTGTCATAATGAAAATTTAAATTTATGAAGGCAATTATTGAAATATGTTGCTTTTATAAAAAAATTGTTTGATTTCATAAATTTAATGGCATACATGTAACATTAGATGTATGAAATTATTAAATCTTACATTTTTTAAATAACAATTAAACATTTTTTTAATGAAACTATAATTTTGTATTAAGTTATGAATATAGTTATGTTTGTTTATTGTTTTTTTGTGTTCCCAATTAAAATTTTTTGTTTTACTTGGACAAACTTAAGTTTTCATATATCCAATGAAAATGTTTAACGTAATTACGAAATCTTATGAAGCGATTTTAACGAAAATACTTCATCAAACCTATGAAATTCCATTAAGACAATGAAAATTTTCATTTACCCAAGGAAAACTTTTTTATGAAAATGATTCATTAAATATATGAAGCATTTTTCTTTCAGTGTATTCTCTCAGGAATCAGCGCCTATGATTTTATGTTTCTAAGTTTAATCTTATAGAAAATTAAAAATTTCCACATCAGCATGGAAAAGTAGCAGCAAGAAAAATAAGTTTCCCGTACTTCCCCTTTTTGATCCTTTTCTCAACCCATTAAAGTATCAAAATTTCAATATTGTAGTGGAGAAAGGAAAGGAGAAAAAAAAAACCAAAGATAGGTATGATTTTTACCTACCAAATTTATGTTTGTTATAATCTTTATTTCTAAAAAATACTGGGCAGACATTAGGAAGACTGTTGAAACAGCGGATTTAAATAAATTTCGAACTATTCAAAATTTATCGTACGTGTTTGATTTATATTGACACTCACTGTCTTTGCCATTTTTTTCCATAATGATTTTCTGTCTGGTAATTAGTTGCAAACATTAATTTAGGTGTGAAGCCTAGGAAATTACAAATATTTTTTTTTTTGTAGTTTTTAATTAAATTTAATATCTTTTGTTGTTGTTGTTGTGTTTCATTCACTGCTAATGGTCATTTGTTTTAACTGCCAGTTTTAACACTTGTAGTATATCCATCCCAGTGCCCATTCAGCTTTTCGTGTATTCGGTCAATACAAAATAAATTTTCAATTTTACTTAATTATGTATGACTTCGAATTTTTTTTTTCCTTTCTTTCTTTCTACGCCTTTCTTAATTTATGTATTTCTGTGCAATTTTTATTTTCCTCTTCCAGCTTTAATAGCAAATGAAATCATTAATTTTTCAAATTGATTTTATTACATTTTTTTTATTTATTTTGTTTTGAGTATTACGTAAAGAAATGTTTATAAAACGTATTGAAAATGGTGTTTTTAGTTCATAGATAATGAAAACAAACATGAAATAGATACAATTTGAAAAAAAAACGCAGTAGCAAATTCCGAATAATTTATTTCATAAAAAAATCTTGCACTAAATCAAGTTTAAAATTGCAACCATATTGGTGCAAAAAATATTACAAAAACAAAAAAAAAAAAACCCATTGCATACGAAAAAAATTAACTTAATTGGAAAATTAACAAATACGGATGTTATTTATCAAATTCATACGCAAAAATGCAAATCTTGAAAAAGAGGGAAAAACTTAACCGAGTGAAATATATCATAGTTGTGTGAATTGAAATGTGTTATAAAAACATGGGGAAGCTTACAAGATAAGTTAGCGAGTATATTAAAGTTCAAACAAATGTTTACAAAATTAGAGCATTTTATGGCATGAATTCTTTTGTACGAAAAAGTTAGAAATATAATTGAAGCACAGCCGCGAATAACGTTTTAAGTTACAAAATAATAATTTTTCAGGAGAGCAAAATAACGTTTTTTGACATGCAGCATTATTTGTTTAAAACATTTTTTTTCTTTTATTAAAAATAATAATAATAATAAAAACTTTAATGCAAAAGGCTTTTAAAACATTATTCCGCACTGCAAACCCATTTCGGTTTCATCATTTTTTTAGTAACTTGCAATGCTCTTCCACTGGCTGACACTTTGTACGCCATTTTGAAGGCGTTAAGGTGCACAATTTTGTTTGAATTTATGTTTAAACTGTGTAAGAGAGTAAGGTCAACAGTTATCTGCAAAAAAACAGTTTATTCAAAATGTGGCGTTTACAACGTTATTCGCGGCTGTGCTTCAATTTGCACATTGGCATGAAACTGTACGAAGACAGCTTAGTAACTGGACTTTAATCCGTTATCCATTTCGTAGTCTATTTTGCAGTTAATCTACAACACAGTACATCACGTGGGTAAACCCGTCAGTACCCATTTATAACACTGCTCTACAAATTTTTAATTTGGAAAAGTACCAAGAACGCCACATGCCTAGATAAGTTAATTGGAACCTCCTGAAAACGCTGTAATTTTTGTTTCCTAAGTACCGTTTTTTAGATAACGGTACTATTACTACTGCTATTATTAATTCACGCAGAATTACAGCAATGAATGCAAACAACAAGAATGGCAGGTGGAATGAATTGCTTAGCTGTACTTTTTTACTACTAACTTAAGGCCTTTATGCCGAAATTTTTATATGTTTACATAGCGACTGAAATTTCGGATGGTTTTATGATGTTGTAAAAAAAATCAAATAAAAATGCAATTGCAATTGCGAGAATAGTATTAAACAATGAACGACTATTCGAGGAAAAGTTCGCTAGATTGATTGCCTTTTGTGTTTAGAATCAAATCCAATTTAGAACATTATCTTAAGTTGCTATACAATATCTTCTAGTCCTTGTTACTTCGGTTCTTTCAGAAAGGTGCTTATCAGCATCACAATTTTTGAAAACTGTCATCTAAAATAACGTGCGTACATAGATACGTCTCATACGTTCAACAAAGTGATAAAAACAACGAACTTTAGGCCTGCAGGAAAACTGTAACTAGTTTTTATTCATGAATAAAAACTAGTTACAGTTTTCCTACTTGAGTACAAACATTCAGCCGATAGTAATATCGATATATCGATATATCGATAGTGAAATCGGAACTATCGATAAATATCGATAGTAGAAAATATCGATAGTATCCCAGCACTGATGTATGATAATTTCACCATCTAATAGAAATTATGTACATATACAAAATGCATTTCATTTTGAAACCGTGAACTGTTTTGGCTTTTGCAAAACTATGACAGAAGCAATTAACATGTACGTTTGTGACCGAATGTTATAAGTGACTTGAATGTGACCTTAACATAGCGTCTTCACCTGACAATTTTTTGTCATACCAAACGTCAAAGTCTATATAAAAAAACTCGAAAATTTTTATCAGCGTTTTTATAATATGAAGTTTGACGTTTGGTATGACAAAAAATTGTCAGGTGAAGACACTATGTAAATAACAGAGCCTACAGTCAGCGTTGCCGTTGAAAATGTTCACAAAGGTATAAACAAACACGCAAAAAAACAAATTTTTTTTTAATTTTAGAAAAAAAATTATAAATTAAATACAAAGGAAAAAAAATAAAAATTATTTGAAATATTAATAATTATGTATTTTATTGAAATCGATTTTGAAAACGAAATGATTTAAAATATCGTTTTCCGTAGTTGCATAAATTTATTTATCATACATTTTCCTCTAATTTTCTGTATACAGTAGTTTTGACATAACTGCCTTTTGTTTAAGTGCACTTTTGACATAACTGCACAAAACGAATAATTTTTATCATTATTCTTTAAAATCCCATACAAATTCCTTTTTTAAGTGAACTTTCTATACCTGGACATTAAAGGTGTAAATGCACAAAATTTTAGGCATTTTAAAATTATTTTCAAACAAAAACTTTAACATATTATGATAAATGTATAGAAAGTTATCATGTTATGGCTATTAAATATCATGATATGGTTGTGAGAAATATAATATGTTTAGAAAGTTATCATAACATGTCATGGAAACCTGCCGGCCGGGGTTCGAGCCCCAGCCACGTCAAGAATAAAAAATTATCAATAAGAATTTTAACTAATTTTCGTGTTGTAAAATTCCTTTCTTCATAAAAATAATTTAATGAAAATTAAATTTGATGAACTTAAGCCTAATTATAAAAATACTTAAAATTTGGATTAAAAACCATAAATAGTTCAACAAAATAACCACAATACTGATAATTCCTAATATTTTCCAATCCATATTCTATTTTTGAAACAGTGCTAACATTTTTAAAAAAATGTTTACCGAAATACATCGTTTTTATTACGATTACTAAATATGTTGTCAACGCTAAAAATTGCAACGTTTCGTATAATTTCCAAAAGCCTAGCTCTAACCTCGTAAATAAAGTTTTTGGTAAAACGAATGTAACTTTCTTTTATCACTTTTTTATCATTTGAAATATTAAAATCTTTACAAGTCTTCTCAAAATTTTACCCCAAATAGCAAAGTTCAATTAAATCATCCTCTATATAATCGGAGTTTTTAAAAATGGTAGAAAAAAAAATCAAAATTGTAAAAAGCACTAATGAAAAATTGAAAAAGCACCAAGTTAGTGTTTTTTCTTTGGATAAAATTTTGGCGTTTTAAGGCATCAAAAAGCACCATAAATGGTGCCAAAAGCACCAAGTTTGCATCACTGCATTTAAGATAGGAGCATTTTTGATTTATCTGCACGAAAAATTATGCAAAGGAGATTGTGCAGCTAAGTAAAAATTATTTTCCCTCAACAATAAATTTCAGTGTACTTATCAAAAGCAGTCTTAGCAGTCAAGCAGTCTTATTTATAATAAATTTTGTGTTCCCAAAAATAACTTAGAGGTTTTCAAAACAAAGTCTTGAAAAATTGTACGAAAACAGAAATAAGAAAAAACATGTTAAAATTAAATATAGATAACACTGTGCTTGTTGTAAAAACAGACAAGTCGGGCACTTGGTTACCCTATTTCGAGCACGCTGAATCCAGTGCTGCTAACCGTTTTTTTTAGGTTAGTTTTTAGAAGTTGCACAAAATATATTCGCGTAACTAGAAAACGGATTAGTTTATTAAAATTACAAAAAAAAACGAAATTCCGCAATACTTTAAGTAAATTTAAACTTTTTTCTAATATGCGCAGCCGTTTTAGAAACATAATTTTGTTTGAGAAAATTGAGATCGGTCATACATTATATCCTACTAGGGGCGACTTCCAGGCAGTTATGGGACTTTTTCTTCAATGTAATATCTTGTCTGTATTGAACATTTTGTATGGGAGCCCCTTTAAGGAATGGAGATAGCGGGTTGGTATAATAGAAACAAATGATGAGGATAAAAAATAAAGTTGCGTTGGCCCTATATTTAACCCTTCAAGGGGCATCCTAGGCACTGCAAGGGGCCAAATGTAAGAATTTCATTAAACCGCAATATTTGTGAAATAAAAATAAAATATATTTTTTTATATTAATTGCTTAATAACTCTAAAATGCAGGATTTACAAGCCCCTTAAAAACTTATATATGTTGCTTTTTGTCATTTTCTCGCCTTTATCGTCGAACCAAATAGTGCAAACTGTAAAGTAGATCTGTCTTTTAGACTTTTAGATACCATTAAGATCTATTTGAAAAAATTTCCTGTTTAAAATGCAACTGGCGAAAAGCTTCAAATAGTTTTAATAAAGTTCATTAAAACAAACATTATTCAATTAACATCAAACAACTAAACAACAAATTCAAATGTCTGTTATCATTAGAAATCTAACACATAAAAAGAAAAACTAAAACTGATAATAGGAAGTGATAGGAAATCGAATACAAGATTCGGATGTGTGTGTGTGTGTGTGTAAATAAATAAATTTAAACACAAAATACATAAATAAATTTATTTATCTTTTCCTTTAATATGAATTTCTTTAAAATATTATTATAGTATTTCCTTCAGCTTGTTACTTTGTTATTTATTTTAGCCAACAAGAAACTGTCTGTCCGTCTGTCTTTTTTGTCATTAATTTCTAGTTTAACAATTTATCTTAAAGTTTACACATGAATGATTTTAAAAATTTTTATGTCAAGAAAAATAAAAACTAAATAAAAGAAAATGACAGAGACAACAGCAATGTTTAGAGAATATTCGTGTAATAAATTTATGTTTTACTATTAATTTTATGTTAAAGCACTCACTCATTCAAATCTTAAGATACATTTTACAACTTACACACACACACACACTTAGATACTAAATTGTGTACATCTGTTAACATTCGTTTTGACGGTGTCTGTGTAAGTGTGTGTATGATTTTATGTGAATGGCTGCTAGGTTGTCTATTTGGTCGGTTTGGTACGGTTCGGTTGAATGGTCATGGTTTAACAAATGTTTATGCATTTTTCGTCCACACTTACTGACTTTTATACCGAATTGCACTCTTTTTGTGTCGTTGTCGATGTTTTCTTGGCCGTTTTTTGTTTGTAAATATGTAATGATGTTTGATCTGTGAACATTTTTCAAATATGGCTCTAAACAGTTTCGACTGGTTACTCGCAAAATGGTTTTGTATAAATACAACTAAATTGTGCATCTCAAAGTCACCGTTATACATAGAAACTTGTATCCAGTCACATAAACTTTCATATAAATGTACAGTGAGTAACAAAAACCAAACATACATATATTTTTTAATAACTTTTTATTACAAGGTGGCGCAAAAAGCATCACCCATCAAAAGATGATATAATTTATTTTAAAGGCGGTAAATGTCAGTTCTGCTTTGACATTTTGAAGTAAGCAGATACAAAATTAACGTCAATATGAAATGGAACACTATACCCCTCATAACGCTGAATAATTGTTTCGAATTTCTGAAGGCGGCATTACCGGATCGCCTCATCTCTAGTCTTGATGCTTTGCATTGACCGGCAAGATCTTCCCATTTAACTGATTCTTTTTGTTGGGTTTCTTCAAGTCTCACGTCTATGTCAAGAAACCTTCGACTCTTAAAGTCCTCAAAGAGAATTTCCGTTTGAAAACTTCATGGTAGGCTTAATTTTCGCTAGTAGAGGCGGCCTTGTACAAAAATACTACTGTATTTGTTTATCGCAATATTATTATCTGCCAAATATGACTGTGATAGATAAAAAACTGACTACAACAAGTTTTGCTAAAGAAGAGAGGTAAGAAATCGTAAACAGAAAAAATAAAAATTGATTTCAATTAAAAAAATTGTGATATTAATTAAAAACTTAATTAAATTCGCACCCGTAAACCAATTAATAATATCAGTTAAATATTTTTTGATATTAACAACATTTTCTGCAGTTATTAAATGTATTAAATTTTTAATTAAAACTGATTTTATTTTTGTTTAATAGTTTAATTGTGAAAAAATTGGCCAGAATTTTATATGTGTAATATGATTGCGGGTATTCAGAACAAATTTCTTCATATGATAAATAAGTTACTTTAGCACATAGCGATCACAGAAGAAAATAAAAATTGATTTCAATTAAAAAATGTGTGATATTAATTAAAAAATTAATTAAATTTGCACCAGTAAACAAATTAATAGTATCAATTAAACCAGTTAATAGTATTAATTAAACGTTTAATTTACTTGATTAAACGTTTAATTCACTTGATTAAATTAAAACTGATTTTATTTTTGATTAATGCTTTAATTGGTGAAAAATTTTGGAGAATTTTTTCTGTGATATGTCCCAGCGGTAACTCAGCTTAGTAAAGATGCCTAATAGAAGGCCTTATTTAGCAGACACTAGTGCTGGGAAACTATCGATAGACTATCGATAGTATCGATAGTCTGAAAATATCGAAAATATCGATAGGAAAAATATAAATATCGATATTTTTATTATTTAAAATACAGATATGAAGACATCTAACAGCAGCTATACACACACAGTTTTTTGCCGCAAATTTTTACTTGCTATTATTAATTCGCGCTGAATTATAGCAATGAATACAAACAAGAAGAATGGCAAGTGATATGGTTTGCTTAGCAGTGCTCTTTATTGCTAATTAAAAGCCTTTAAGTCGAAATTTGTACATGTTTATATAGGGACTATATGTCAAATATTTTTGTTATGTTGTAAAAAAAATGCAAATCCAAATGCAATTGCAAGCATAGGACAAAACAATGAACGACCATTAGAGGATAAGTCCGCTAGATTGATTACCTTTTTGGGTTTAGAATTTGGAAAATTTTTTAAAGTTGCAATGGAATTTCTTATAGTCACTGTTACTTCGGTTCTTTCAGAAAGGTACTTATCAATTTTTAAAAAACTGCCATCTAAAATAACGTGCGTATATAAAAACGTCTCATACATTCAATAAAGTGATAAAAACAACGGACTGTAGCCTTAAAAAAAAAATAATTAAAGTTTTCCTGCACAGGTACAAACATTCAGTCTATAGTAATATCGATATATCGATAGTGAAATCTGAACTATCGATAAATATCGATAGTATCCCAGCACTAGCAGACACAAGCTCGTGTCACCGCATTCCATACTTATTTATTTATTTTATTTATTTATTACACAGGGTTTCATTGGGAGCCAGCCCTACTTATTTATTTATTTTATTTATTTATTACACAGGGTTTCATTGGGAGCCAGCCCTTCTGCACTCCCTTTAATAACAAATTCGTTCCCTTCCCAAAGAAGTTGGGACGGTCACTAAAACAAAAACTGAACCACTCTCTTTCTCCCTTTTAAAGAAGGGATTAGGGAATGTGTACTGAATATTTTGGAAGGTCTTTAAAAAATAAATGTATAACTTATAGCAGGAATACTTCTGTCAGGATATCATATGAAACGAATATTTTAGAAAGGAGTATAGAGTCCTTCAAAAAGGCCTGCATATTACGATCCAATCAATATTTACTTCTGGGATATTCTTTATCCATACACTGAGTAGCAAAAAAATTTACCTCTACTACATATGAACTACTTTTGTGACCCACCGTGTAGGTATTAAAATTTTGTTTTTACATCCATTCGTTTAAACGATGATGGCTTTTGTTTTATTGCATTTCCGTAGAAAGTTTTTTTTTGTAAAACTTTAGGTCCAGCTTAAATATTAAGTGCAATTCACTAACAATAAAACTATAATATAATAGCAATTATATTAATAATAATAATAGAACAACTAACTGAAAACAATAATATTTACTGCTTCAAGTTGTGAAAATTACTATAATTGTCGAAAAAAAACAAAAGAAAAATTTAATTTAAACGCAAATACCTTCCGTCAGTCGTTTTTACAATGTTCAGTCGAATAATTTTTGTTCGATTAATCGAATAATTTTAGGTGATTAATTGTTCGAATAATTTAAAATTGCTTATTTCGATTAATGGATTAATCGAAGAATTTATACCGGTTAATCGAATGATAATAATACCGAGCCATAACCGCAAAAAAGCTTAAGCGACAAAAACAAAATTTTACTGGAGTTTTTTTTTATTTTGCGATAAAACTGTTTTTGCTATAAAATCGTAACGGTACCTTATGTGACCATGATATTTTAGGAGATGATGCAAGTGTTACCAGTTAAGTCATTTATTAAAAAAAAAAAAATTTTAAGAGATGTCACTTAAGCTTTTTTGCGGTAAAGGGTCGAAATACATATAGTATTTCTGTTAAATGTATAATTTTTCTTAAAGTTTAAAGTCGAATAATCAAACCAAATGTATGTGCCCGCTGGAATTAAAAAAAACAGTCATATTTCGTGAGTAATTTAACTTATATTTACTAGCATATACCAGCTACTTCGTTAGCGTCTCCTTTTTCTTCGTGTACATATTTTAGCCAAAGTTTATTTTTCTAGGTTTAAACTTCCCAATAAAAAATGGAGCTTCCAACGAAGCAGGTTTGAAAGGGAGAAACATAAACGTTTCGCTTACCATTGCGCTTACGGAAGACATGCATTTTATATGGCGAGTTCCCACTTTGAAGCAATACATTTTTGACACATAAAGCGCATTATTCAGCACATATAAAAATTGTTGTTTGTAACGATCAGCCTTACATACTGAATGTTTTGATACCGTTATTTTTTAGTATTCTCCCTTACAAACCTCCTTCGTAGTAAGGGAATGCCGAAATGTTATTTTTTTAAAAAAGTTATTGAGATTTCTTTCACTTACTTTACTGCATTTCTGTATGTCTTATTGCGTAGCGCATGATTGTGCGCTTGTTTTTTTAAATGTTCCATTAGTGCTTCGCAAAATTATAAAATTTTTTTTTGGGTTGTTAAATTCTAGCATACTTTAGTAGAACCAAAAAGCTAAAGAAAAATATCAAATTTCCCGTATTTCCCTTTTTTGGTACTATGTTTTCCCTCCATTAAAGTATCAAAAATTTCAGTATTGTACTTTAGTACGAATATGACAATGAATGGAGGTAAATGTTTTGTAATAAAAAGTACCAAAAATAGTTACGATTTTCACCCCTTAAATGTTCGAATTTCGAAAAAGCACCAAATTTGTATACGTATTTTTTTTTTTTGTAAGTTTCGAATGTGGTATTAACTTTGTTTCTATGTTTATTCGTTCAAAAGATAGATGGGGTAGCAAAAAAGTACTAAAATTCAGATTTTACCCGTTTACTCCCCAATAGGCCCGAATTTCCAAAAAGTACCAGACACCTGTCCGCTTATTTTTCTAAAGAACAACGATAATGTAATATATTTTGCATCTCTTCTAGTTTTGGAGATATAAGGTTACCGAATTTTCCCGTTTTTACCCCCTTAACATTCGAATTTCGAAAAATCCCGCCTTAGTCAGTCACTCACGCAACTCTTTTATATATACAGATAGATAATTTAATAAAAATGTATCGGGTATGTTACAGAAATCGAAATGAAGTGAAGTTGAAATCGAATGATAATTTAAATTCAATTATTTTCAAAATGACCGTAGTTCTTCGTGGTTTTAAGTATTGTTCTTGCAAAAATAATAGACACTTATAGAATGAAGTATATAAATGGAATATTTGTATGAGCTTTCATTACAGGGTCGTTTTTAAAATTTGCTCGTTTTTTAATCTACTTCATTTCGATTTCTAGAACACGCCCGTATTTTTTAGCAAAATAGTTCATGCGTTTCTCTCTTTAGAATGAGATTGGCTTAAAAATATTGTACAAGGATAATTTTAATAATGCTAAATGTAGCAGGTGTTCAAAAATGTATTAACAAAAATTTTATTCAACAACTTCACTAATTAACCACTAACATAGTGACTTTAACATAGAGCTTGAAGAAAGAAGATGCTCCACCAACAACATCAAGCTAAAAGTGGTCCAAATGAATAAATATTTTAAACAAGATACTTCGATCGATTCTCTAAAGGAAACTATTTGCAGAAGTATAGCAGAGGTTGGAATGTCCGTAAAAAGCTTTAAAATACTCAAAGTTATATTGACTCTTTTCCAATCTAAGTGCCCGAAAGTGAAGAAACAATTTGGAGCTGCATTGACAAGTTTTTTTTAAATAAGTTAGAGTGCTATATTCGGCTGTGCCGAATCTTTGCGTGATGTTATTCTTATCTTAAACTGTGACGATTTGTTATTAATTATGGTTTTAGGTGTACTAAACTGTTTTCCGGGAGTAGGGTTTCTATGGGGCCTACGGTTAATTATGGACCGATCGTCACGAAATTTCACAGTGTCATTTCTAGTCCTAAAAAACTGTGACGTACCAAATTTTGTTACGCTATCGTTATTTTTTACGGTTTTAGGCGTACTAAACTCTTTTCCGGGAGTAGTGTTTATATGGGGCTTAAGGTAAATTACAGACGGATCTTCACGAAATTTAACAGCGTGATTTCCAGTCAAATAAAACATATTTTTGCAAAATCTTATCTCATTCCGTGCCTTGCTCCAGCATTTATGTTATTTTTTGCAACAAAATTATAAATTTTTTTAGGTGGTGGTTCCACATTTTGATTCATAGCTCTGCTCCTGCTGAACCGATTTTGCTGGATTTCAATCCCAAACTGCTTAGGATAACTTGTTCATTTCTTTTGAGTTGTTCGAAAGTGATCGTGTTTTCAACAGACGGACAGACAGACGGACATGGCTAAATCGGCTTAGAATTACTCAAGGACCCAGAATATATATACTTTATGGGGTCTGAGATGAATAATAAAAAAGTTTCACACGTAATGACAAACTTGATATACCCTCTTCACAACTAATTGTGGTGGAGGGTATAAAAAGAATGTTTATTTACTAAAGTACTAACTTTTTCTAAAATTATCGAAAAAAATCCCGTTATTTATAAAATTTCTAGATTAAGAATTATTCGATTAATCGATTAGTTTTAAAATTTTATTATGCAAATCGAATAAGTTAAAAATGCCAAATACATATTGATTAATCGTTTATTCGAACAAAAATAAAATTAATTGAACACCCCAGCCTTTTTGTTATGAAGCAAAATTACAAATTCGCTTTTAATAAAACTGTGCTTTTTAACATAATTCGAGTACGCTGAATCCGAAGGTGCTAAACGTGTTGTTAGGTTAGCTCTTGTGTTCGAGATATACCGTTATTTCGAAAATGGAGGAGGTTGCACAACATATCTTCGCGTAACTCAAAAACGATTTAGCTTATAAAAAAAAACTAAAAAAAACCGAAATTCCGCAATAAAGTAAAACTAAGATACGCAGTCGGTTTAGAAACATAATTTTTTTTGGCAAAAAAAAAATAATTTTTTTGCCACATTTTAAAATGTTTGTTTTTTAAAAATTCATCAAAAATTGGAAAATGCAGCTATGCCTCTAATTTTTTGCAGACATATAAAAAACAAGGATGCCCCTAGATGGGTCAAATGTATTGCCAACTCCACTTTATTTTTCATCTGAATCATTAATTTCTAACACTATCTCCATTCCTTAATGGGGCTCCCATACAAAATATTCAATGCTGTCTAAAAATATATTGAAGAAAAAGTGCCATAAATGCCCAGGAGTTATCCCTAGGGGAATAAAATGTATGACCGACCGCAATTAGTTTCTTGTCCCTAACATTTTCTGCAGCTGTTTCAATGAAATGTATAACTTTATCGACTATTCTCTGAACATTAATATCATAAAAAGCAATATAATATTATATTTTAATCAATAATGTTTATTCTAATCGATCTTTCTTTGCTTAACTAAATAAATTATTATGTTAATACATTAAAACATTAAGATAGTCTGTAAGGAATTTGTCCATAGACTTAAATTAAATAAAAACAAGTAAGAGTGCTATATTCGGCTATGCCGAATCTTATATACCCTTCACCATGGTTTGGAAAGAACAGAAGTTTATATATATATTTAAATACATGTATATATACATGTATATTTATAAAATATATATCGTTTAGTTTTATTTAATTATTTGCACATGATTGCGTGCTATTAAATATATTAAAAGTTTAATTAATATATAGCACGTTAAGTTTTGATCGAATTTGAGTATTTGGTCATGCCGACATCTTAAAGTATAAAATTACCATTTACTTTGGTGATAAAACTTGTAGTCGGGAAGTTCTATGGTTCACGAAAATAGGTATTAAAAAAAAAACTATATTTTTGACATTACTTTTTTTTTTACCGATATTCCGAGTTTTTCTAAAGATTTCCGATATTTTGATATCTAAAACGTATGAATAGGTCATAATACAGCTCTAAAATTTTAGTTTTTATAAAAATGTTAATGTTTTTAGTCCTTTTTTGGAGTATTTTGCACATAACTTAACCATTTTTAACCGATTTGGCAGATTTATATACCAACGTGCTTAAAAATAACATTTCCATTTAATTGGCTTTTAGGCATATATATATATATATATATACCTACATATGTGTACATATATTTAAGCAAACTTAATTATAAAAAAAACAAACTTAATTATAAAAAAGAGTAACTTTTGGGATTTCAGTATTTTGATTATTACTCAGCCATTTTTTAACCGATTTGACAGATTTATATACCGACGTGTTGAGCAAGAAATTTACCATTTATTTGTGTTATAAAACTTGGACTCGAGAAGATCCATGGTTACCGAAAATGGGTATTTTAAAAAAAAAAAATAATTTTGGTCATAACTTTTTTGTATCTGAACCGATTTTCCCGAGTTCTTTATAAAATATGTTTTACTAAAAATTTCCGATATTTTGGTATATAAGTCATATCCATAGGACATATGACAGCCCTAAAATTAAGGTTTTTATACAATTTTTACTTTTTTTTGTACGGGAGGTACCACGCCCACTTCTCCCATCCCGCCCACATTTTGTAGGGTGGTGTGTATTGACAACCAAAATGTGTGTACCCAATTTGGAAACTTTGGCTCTTACCGTTCTCCAGATATACAGAAAAAAGCAATAAAAATACAACAACAACAAGGGATTTTTGGAAAAAATTAGAGGCAGTCGTGGTTTTTTGATCATATCTCAGTCATTTGTGGACCGATCTTGCTGAATTTCAATAGCACGAAATGGTGAACTATATGTGATATAAATGTAAAACAACCTAGCCGCTATCATGTCTGGTTTTCCCGGAAAACACATATCAAGCGTAAGACGGACAGACGGACAGACGGACGGACGGACAGACGGACAGACGGACATTGTTAAATCAACTTCTCTTCTCATATGGACCCGGAATATATATACTTTATGGGGTCTAAAATCAATATTGTGGAAATTACAAACGTAATGACAAACTTATATATACCCTTTTACACCTCTGGTGAAGGGTATAAAAATAAAATAAAAACATACTTGCCCTTTATCGCAACTCCTTAAGGGGGCTCCGGTTTATTAAAATTCTTAAATTTGGCGTCTGCAGTCCCTTTTATGCCCCTAGATGGGTCAAATGTATGACCAACCCCAGTTTATTTTTTAGCTCAATCATTAATTTTTTACATACCCATCCGCTATCTCCATTCCTTAAGGGGGCACCCGTACCAAATGTTCAATGCAGACTAGAAATATATTGATGAAAAAGTCCCATAAATGCCCAGGAGTCGCCCCTAATGGGATATAATGTATGACCGGCCTCAATTAATTTTTTGTCCTTAACATTTTCTCGAGACATACTTGCCCCTTATCTCCGCTTCTTAGGGGGTTCCCATACAAGTATTGCGTTTTATGAAATTCTTAAATGAATTAAAATCTAAAGTTGCTAACAGATTTTAATCACTTATGGCTTGTTTTGTTTGCAGCTTCGTTTTTTATATGTTTTTTATAAAAAACAAAAATATCGAAATTTTTCAAAAAAAAAATATACCTATTAGAAAAGTCAATAAGCTAAATCGTTTTTAAGTTACGCGAAGATATGTTGTGCAACCTCCACCATTTTTTAAATAACGGTATATCTCGAAAACCAGAGCCAATATAAAAAAAAACGGCGAACATCACTGGATTCAGCGTACCTGAATTAGGTTAAAATGCCAGGTGCCCTGCTATTAGTTATGTATAGGGATGCGATTTCCATGCAAATGCATGTTTTTTGTCGATAGTCTAAAACCGATGTCGACCAATTATCTTTCCGAATCATTAAATTTGCGTTAAAATGGCATTGATTTGTTTTTGCATATTGTTGCATATTTTGGTGAAAATGCATATTTTTGCATATTTTGGTTTTAAATGCATATTTTTGCATATTTTAACATTTTTGAGTGATATATTTTTTTAAATTTCCATATTACAAAAAAAAAAGTTCTTCGAAAAATTTCCAAATTGTATAAAAAACCCTTAAAAAAAAATTTTTTTTTTAAATCAATTAATTAATTTTTTTGAGCTCTGCATAAAATACAAGATTTCAACAAAAGATCCTTAAATTTTTAACCGATGCAGCACCTTACATGGTTAAGGCTGCCAATTGCCCTAAAACAATTTATCGAAAACTGTTACATGCTACTTGATTGGCACATGGGTTACACCGAGTTGCAGAAAAAATCAGAAGCAAATTCGATAATATTGATTTATTGGTTTCATACAGGATTTATTTCACTTAATAGTCAACTCAAATTAATTGATATGGCGGAAAGTAACATTAACATGTGAATGTTAAAAAAATCCAAAAACTGTTGCAAATAAAAATAAAAATAGAGGATTTCAAAAAATAAAACAAATTTCAAATATTTTTGATCTAGCCTCTTAAGACCCGAGCATTAACCCATTGAATTTTTACATTTCTTATATATTGTTTACACCTTTTGGGGAGGAAATAAGAAAACTGTATATTTTTTTTTAAAAAATTTTATTTAAATTCTTAATTTCTTAAGATCAGGGCTGAACCGATTAAGTAAAGGGCTTATTAACTATTTGTTTTATCTTATGAGGTGTAATTTAAATTTCGGTTTTTATTATTTTTTTAATTTTTTTATTTAAACTGGTAGAAAAAGAGGTACACATATGTGTACTTCAGGTCTTAGCGATTAGTTATTGAGGAAAAATATCCCAACAGTATGGTTTTTTCAAACAGTTAAATTCAGATGTAAAAATAATGGCTAAAACTTTTAAACCCTGCCATCTTTTGATATTGTTTTGAAGCTAGGGTAGCCAGATTTTAAATTCGGAAAAACAGTACATTGAATACATAAAAACAGTACAATCAAGAAAAAAACAGTACATTTTTTGGACGACAACATTACCATTTGTTTTAATAAGTAACCCCCAATTTCACCAAGTTCAGCTATAATAAACTATCAGTTCAAGCTGTCAAAACATATTGTAAGCTGGAAGTTAAAGTAATAGTTAGTTTTAACTGAACTTGGTGAAATTGGGGTAAATATTTTAAACTTTTGATTGAATATGCAACAACAATTATATAAAGAAAGAAATACACTTAAAATGTGTAACGTCAAAGGAATTATTTCCAGTTTATCGCATTTCATAAATATACATATGAAATTACTCCATTTGCGTTTAAAAAGCAAACACTACAAACGAAGCATTTGGCCAGGAAAACCATAACATTGCTGTAAGCCATATAAGAAAGGAGAAAAGCCTTACTTAGCACAAAACAATCAACTCATTGATTTTGTAAGTACGATTTTCTTTAAACATATTCGTATTTAAAGCAATTTTCACTACACACATAGTTCCACAAATCATATAGAATTTGAGAAAATGTTTGTTTTGTTTCCTAAATTAATTTTCCAATTTTAAATAATTTTAAAATTATTTACGGCTAATTTTACCAAGTTCAGCTATAATTAACTATTACTAAAACAATAGGTTTTTTTACTTTTATAATGAAAGTTAATTAAACCTGAACTTGGTGAAATTGGCCATTAATCTATAAAATCCAAAAAAAAAAAATAGTTTGGTTTATTTTTATTTCACAAAATCTGAAAATATTTAAAATCAAGTGCAATTGAAAACGATGAATATTTTAAAAAAAATTTTTGTAAAAATTTACTTATCTTTTTCTTATTTCAGTAGTTTAGGTAAAGAAAAGTGGTCCTCAAAGGTATTAGGTATTTTTATAAATTTTGAACACGGATAATTTTCCAAATTTGTTTGTTTTCAATTTTACGTGATTTCGATTTCCAGAACATGCCCGAAAATTAAAAAAGTTCTAAAAATTAACGATAACTGTTTTGGAATAAGTATTTTTTAGTACTTAAAAAAATTTAGATTTTATTTTTGTCTTTCTCAGGTGTGGAAAGGGAAAGGCTATTGGAAGAGGTAGCCATAAAATCATAACAACACGAAAATATACCACTGCTACGAGCCACCCATTATAATTTAGATTTCTACTGTGTATTTATGAGAAAACAATGACCACAGCATAAAAATTCTTATTATTTTAGAACTTTTTTTTTAACACAATATAATTTTTTGTAAGCCAGTTCTGTTAAATATAGACTGAGCAAAAAAAAACAGTACAAAAAACAGTACAAAGTGTAAAAAACAGTACATTTGCGTACTGTTTTAGGAGTTGTGCATAAAACAGTACAACTGCAAAAAATCAGTACATGTACTGCTTAAAACAGTACGTATGGCAACCCTATTTGAAGCGCAGTAGCTTAAAGCAAGTAATTAAACTGTTTCTATTGGTCACACGATGTCGCTAGTCTTTAAAACTTGTAATATTTTTAGGTGCACATATGTCTACACATGGTCTGAAGAGGCTAGAATCAAATGTGGGATCTGAATTAGAAAATTAATATTCTTCAAATGTATTGGCATCCTTGAAGTATGCCTCAACTTCGGTTGACGTTGAGAGATCATTTTCCATGTACAAAAGCTTTTTAACAGACAAAGGCTTACTTTTGATAATATAAAAAAGTATTTATTTGACTACGCAATTTAAATGATGTAGTTATTTAAATTAACTGCCTGTTCATCTATTTCCGAACGACGATTTCGTTCGCATAACTAAGATTTAAAACAAAAACAAATTATAAAACATTGTTTTTGTTTTACATTAAAGTTAAGCGAACGAAATCTTTGTTCGAAATCGATGAACAGGGGGTAAGTTCTAAAAAATATTATACCTTTGAATAACAATACAATAAAAACAACAAAGGAATTTTTTATTGAAAATGGTCAAGTTTTTAGTGCATATTTTTAATTTTTTTAATGCATATTTTGGAATTTTTAGTGCATGTTTTATGCGCATATTTTCGATTTTTTAGTGCATGAAAATCTCATCCCTAGTTATGTATTATTATTAACTTTTAATAATAAACTGTGTTACTATTCATTATTCTTAATTTTTTTTTCAAAATAAAATAATCAGTGCGCACTAGTGGCAACTATTGCGGGAGGCAACCAAATCTGGCGCGTAAGCAGATTTGGAGATATTACATGCTCCAAATGCAAAAGTCGATATCTGCATGATCTCACTGTCGTCCCCCATTGTTGCCATTGCGGGAAATATAATTTGGTTTTTTTAAGTTTAATGTTTTTTTTCTGCATTTAAAAACTATTTATAAAAATATGTTGAATAAGAATTTTACATTTACATTAAATACACTTACTACCTGCAGCCCATTCCATAAATCAAAGCTTTTGCTTACCTGTAAATAAAAAAAAAAAATATTGTTAAAAAAATTGTTTACTGGGTTGCATCAGGTAAAAATCAATTAAAGTATCGCAAATTAAAGCAAAAAACTCTTCCATTCATTCACTCATTCATTAATACCCTTCAAAGTTCAATTGGTTTTATTTGGTATAAATTATTTTGACTTGATTTATTTTCTTCTTACCCACTAATGGACTTTTATAATTTATACAAAATGGATTTTTTTTTTTAATTAAGCCAAAGTCTTGCACTTTTGTCTGCATGTGAGTCCGTCAAAAGTTAAATGCATTTGATTTAGTTTTTTTTTCTTGTTAAAAAATATAAATTACTTGTTTCTAATGCTTTTAAAGCATTAATTAAAAAAAATATTTATTGTAAATGAGTTTTAATTTCTGTTTTAGTGTTTTGTTTTCAATTCTTATTTTATTTTTTTTCTTCTTTTAAGTATAAAAAGTGCGAATGTTACCCTTGAACTACATTTTAATGAAACACATACATAAACTTAGATGTTTTTTGTTTTAAGCATTTGGTTTTGTATTCATGACTAATTGTAGGCAAATATACGATACTAATTCAAAATGTATTTGGTTTCAAGTCGGTTTTTTTGTTTTCACACTCTTGGGCTGTATGTTAATTGCTGGCTTCTTTATAGTTCTTTATTTGTTTTTTTTTTTTTTTCTTTTATAAACATTTACAAACATTTGAGTCCGAACTTTGTAGTTTCTCTATGAGAAGTGTAAAAGTTTTTTTTTTTTAATAAATTCAAGGTTGATTTAAGCAACATGTATGATTAAATTGAAGGTGAGCATTCTAGATAACAAGTGTTTTGAAGTAAAAATTAGGATTTGTTTTCAATTATTGAGCGAAATTTTAAGTTGAAAGTTTAAATATAAAACGGTTCACGTTTGAGGGTGTTTTAGCGCCTTTTTAATATACTTTAGTACAGTGAGTCCTCAATTAATCGCAATGAATGGAATTGTGCGCATTCTAGATAAGCAATTTACTCGTTTAGTTGAGTAGCAATTTTGATTGGTTTATTGTGCGTTTTTAAGTAACTTATCAGGCCTGTTATATGTGTAGAGTTTTTAACGAAAACACTTTTTTTGTTAATAGTTTTTATTAAATTATTTATTTAATATCATATTTAGCT
The DNA here is from genome assembly GCA_930367215.1 of Pollenia angustigena. Classification (NCBI taxonomy): domain Eukaryota; kingdom Metazoa; phylum Arthropoda; class Insecta; order Diptera; family Polleniidae; genus Pollenia; species Pollenia angustigena. Next base: position 188,409,959 of record OV884060.1, on the reverse strand, counting down.
TAAATATATAATAAGGTGCTATTGAATTATTTATATAATTATATTATATTAAAGCTTATATTAAGCTTAGGGCCGTGTTTATTGTCCGATGTCTCAACCTCAACTCACTTCCATACCGTCTTGTACTCGTCGATCAACCGTCAAATCGTCCGTTTTCGCATTACTCGTCAGTTGTTCTCATTCATTATATCAGTGTTACATGTCAAAAAAGAGTTGCCACTCCTTGCCGCTCGTCCTCTTCTACCCAATCGCACACACATTTCGATCGGAATTGTTTTAATTCCGTAGTTGCAATTCCGATTGAATTTGTTTACGCTTCTTGAATTATATTTTCGTGTTTTGGAGAAGCAAAATACGGAATAACATCTACTTTCGATCGGAATTGATTGTGACAGGCCTGAATAAACGAATATATTGAAGCAGTGAGAAATATATGTTTCCCTTCTTAGTTTTATTTACCTTTTTGTTGAGTTTTTAAAATCAAACAAAAAAATTGTTTACAATTCCGGATAACACAGGTTATTCCAGATAGTAAAGGTGGTCGCTGCCAAAAAAAATTTAAATAGATGCAAGCAAAATTCTATTTTTTTTTCGAGGTAATTGATGTAACACCTAAATCTTGTCACGTAAAATCGAGGCCCTACTGAAATATATTGATTATAGAACGGTGGAAGTGAAAACATAAAGTTCGTTAGTTGTGACTTCAAAAATTAATGTTTTATCGGTAAAAATAAAGGAAAAATCGAGGTTTAATTTGCTCATAACTAAGCGATTTTTGACAGATCTGGCTATTCCAACCGAAAGCTTGTCCAGACTATATGATATATAAATATATTATAACCGGGGCCCTATCATATCTGCGGTCTTTGCACACCGAATTTCATTCTACACACTCATAGATGGAAATATAAACATCATTAAATCAACTCCGCTACCTATAAGGCCTTAGAACATAAATACAAGTCTATAGCCAATATTGTAGAAATTACAAACTTAATAACTCAGAGATATGTGGAAAAGTGCTGCATGAGCACCTGCCATATATGCCATATCTCATGATGGATCTTAACTACTAGGTGAGAACGAGCCGAACCGGTGTTTGAGAGCAACCAGCACAAACAGGTATCAATTTTAGTGCAAAATCCGGCAAGACTGTTCACTTCGCCTTTGTTTAGGGGCTAGAGCTATCTAAACTCCGTTGCTTATGGAAATATGCCATCAGCATGTGTAAAGTAGCAAATACACTTAGGGTGATCCGTCCGTCAGTCCGAAATCTCTTACAAGTGGTGAGAAATTAGCCCTTGCGTGAGTTTTTCGGGATCTTTCGTCCCGCAACTTGGGGTAGTAAACCACAACCACAGCGTGATCCCCGAAAGTATCTTTTCAACATAAAAGTAAAACTCCCCGCAAAGACAATCTTCCTGAAAGAAAGAAAGCATTTTCCGCAAGAACTATACTTTCGGAGGCCTCAAACAATAGTCAGTCTGAAGCCGTGCAACTATGGTTTACTGACTTCCCTGATATTCGATACGATTTCTGATCAGCTACGTTCTCCAGAGCTCAAACTAGATCCCTTTCGATCCGCCAATTTTGGAATTTTACGAATTCCATGTATTGACTGCACCTGATTTCGACGGAAGATGGAACACCAAAATGTAAATTAGCCATAAAATAATTCCTTCAATCCCCCGGGGCTGTATTTCACTTATTGGTGCTTTATGTAGTAGCAGCTCGAAGGCGCTGAATACAATAATCCACCTTATACCAATTGAAACCCACAAAATGGATGTATCCGCTAGAAGTAGACTAACTGCCCTACTTGTATCCGGTTGCTGTAGAAAAAAAAAACGTATTTGAATGAGAGTTTTCAAACCCTCTTAGCTTTGCTCCTAACGTAACCCAAGGACTATACAATATCTTAAATGGAGTTAAAACAAATCTTTAAGGTGGTTTTCCTTCCAGACGAATAGAGTAATCGCAACATTGTGGTCGGTTATGACATCAGTATTTACACAGACCGGCTTAAAATGAGCTGCGGAGTGGCCTTTGGAGTATTCTCAAAGGAACTCAACAGCAGCAGCTCATACTGTTTGCCCCACGAGGCCAGTATAATTAAAGCAGAAATACTGGCAATAGGAGAATGGTGTAATTTGCGACTTGATGAAGATACACTTGGAAAGATTAGATTTCTTTGGCAGTCAAACGGCCCTTCACATCGTTTTTGGCGTCCTTGAACCAAGTATATGAATGCAAAACCCATTATCCCCTTTATCAAGCCGGTGTTAAGCTTCGTACAGACGGTGGTCGGATCTGAAAAAGTTGGAATTTTTCTGACAATGGTGCCATTTGCAAGACATTTTAAGGCAATTTTAATGACAACATTGTAAGATCGGACCATCGTCTGTACGAAGCTTTACTCTGAATTGGATACCCGCGCATTGTAATTGCTGTGCCAACGAAGAGGCAGATAATCTAGCTAGAGCATAACCTTTCTTAGATATGTCGGATTCGCTGTCGGTCCCGTCACCTCTTGCGACTATCAAAAGGGACATTTTCAGATTTTATTTTCAGAATACTCAAGGTAGATGGCGCAGATTGAGCACATGCAGGATGGCCAGGAAATGTTGGCTCGGGCTTAACGAGAAACATTCGTCTTAATAACTGACCTACAACAGAAGGGATATTTCAAGACTGATATCAGTGTTATCCGGGCATTAGGTATTAGGGGATCATGCGAGTAGGCTGGATATCTCGTTTAATAGGAAATTTAGCAGCAGCCGCGTATCTGAGGAAAAACGAGCAGCGCTTTATTTGGATCGAAATAGACTATTATGTCAATATATACGTAGCGACCTACTAGAAGTATCAACAATCAGTTTCGATTTCCTGATCGGATTCTTAAACATAACAGATTGGATCTAGTATCTTTATGCGACTTATGTTTATCCATTGATATCAATATTTATATTCTGTGGCTCTAATTGATTGCTTGTTTGTTTCTTTACAGGTAGCAGGTTAGCGTAGCCTAAAAAGCTTTCCTGTTTTGATGGGTAAAAAAGGTACTCGTAATATTTTTACAAATACAATTGTTAGTCGAAACATTTTTAAAATTAAATAAATAAATCTAGATAAAACTAAAAATGTAAAAAATCTAGAAAATCATTGTAAATATCATGTATAACATGCATAAAAATAACAACAAGTTCTAAAAGACTAAATTGCTTCCAATTTGAAGTCCTCCTATAGGTATATTTAAGAAAAAATCACTTCCAATTTCATTTAAAATTTTGCATCACACACATTTGTAACGAGATACTAAGTTTATTATATTTTTTCCTCTATGAAAGTTGCTGTGAAATAAAACTCTATTAAATATGAAATCAAAACACACAGCCGACCACATGAAAGAGAAAGCAAAATATTTAATTTTCAATAATAGTCAACAGCAGCAGCACTAGTAGCAACAATATGTTGCATGCAAATGCTAGTCAAAGTAAATAAAATAGAATTTAAAAAAAATACATGAAGAAAATATGTAAATGGAAAAAGTTTCAATTATAATGCAAGCATTGTTAAAAAACGAGATTTTTTTGCTAATAGATTTATCGGTCTGTATAAATAGCACTTAAAAGCTCTATTTATTTGACATGACTAGAGTCATATGCTCACACACACACGCATAAATATATAGAATGCATATGTGTATGGGGCATAAGTGAGTGTAAGTTTTATAGAACAAATGAATTGTAAATGACCTAAATTTTATATTTAAGTGGAATAAAAGAAATGACACTTACACACTCATGCAGCCCTGGTAATAATAACAAAAATTTTTATTTAATAGATATAAAGCACAGTAGAACAATAAAAATGATGTAAATGAAGGAAATCAAAATGTATAGCAGCATAAGAAGAACCATCCAACAGCAACATCATCATTTCCATTGTCTCTATTGTCAAGCTAACAAAGGCCAATAAATAGAAAATGAAGCAGAGGCGTAGGAACTTCTTAAAATGGGCTTTCACTTAAAGTAGAAGTAAAAGTTTGTTTTTTTTCACAATTTTTTTATTTTTCCTCAACGCAGCAGAAAAAAGATTTTATTCTAGATGCTCATATAATAGACGCCGTGCAATAAAGCCATAGGAAATAAAGCCATATGGCCTTATTACGCAGAGAAGCCTTAGTTAGCGAAGCCGGTCTTTTTTATACCATAGAGAAGAAAATCCTTGCGCACGGCCAAACGCCGGCTATGCTTTGAAATTTGTAAAAATGTTATGGCGGGCCCGCCGCGTGCGCGCGCCGAACGCGCTCCCCCCCCCCCCCCCCCCCTTCCACCTACTGTACCATATTTATTCAACACTTGACAATGGCAACTCATTCTTTTGGCAATTTGTAACCATAACAATTACACTGTTATGGCGTTATTTCCACTTTGGTTACTAAGCGATTGTGGTGTTATTGCACTTGGATGGTGGTTATAAAGCATATGGCTTTATTGCACGGACCCCATATAATAAGCAGGGAAACCATAAATATGCAGTTGCATGTTTTACCTTGTGCAACCAATGAAGACACAAACAATATATTTATCTGTTTTAGAGCGTTTTATGAATTTGGCTTCGATTTGTTAGTACATATTTTCACCGTTCGCAGCATATTTGTGCATAATTTAGTAAAACAAGCCTTTTTGCAGCATCTCTTAAGTTTTGCCTTTTTAAGGCATATTTTGATACATGTTCAATTTTTTCAGATGCCTACAAGAGCTTTCGTAGCAAATAACAAAAATTTGTTTTTCCAACTTCTGTTACTTTAATTTCGTTCGACATCTACATTTAATTATACCCTCCACCACAATTAGTTGTGAAGAGGGTATATTAAGTTTGTCATTCCGTGTAAAACTTTTTTATTATTCATCTCAGACCCTATAAAGTATATATATTCTGGGTCCTTGAGTAATTTAAAGTCGATTTAGCCATGTCCGTCTGTCTGTCCGTCTGTCCGTCTGTTGAAAACACGCTCACTTTCGAAAAACTCAAAAGAAATAAACAAGCTTGGTGTCAAATTGCTTGTAGTTATCCTAAGCAGTTTAGGATTGAAATCCAGCAAAATCGGTTCAATAGGATCTGAGCTATGAATCAAAATGTGGAACCACCACCTAAAAAAAATTGATAATTTTGTTACAAAAACTAACATAAATGGTGGAAAAATGCACAGAATGATATAAGATTTCGCAACAGTTCGTTTTATTTAACTGGAAATCACGCTGTAAAATATCTTGAAGATCCGTCCATGATTTACCCTAGGCCCCATATAATCCTACTCCCGGAAAAAGTATAGTAAGCCTAAAACCCTAACTAACGATGCTATCATAACAAATTTTGGCACGTCACAGTTAAATAGGACTAGAAATGAAACTGTAGACTTTAAAATTTTGTGAAGAACGGTCCATCATTTACCATAGGCCCCATATAAGCCTTACTCCCGGAAAACAGCTTAGTACGCCTAAAAACGGAAAAAATAACGCTATCATAACAAAATTTGATACATCACAGTTTTATAGAACTAGAAATGACACTGTGAAATTTGGTGAAGATCGGTGCATAACTTACCATAGGCCTCATATAAAGCCCACTCTGGTAAAATAATTAAATACGCGGTAAACTTTCTTCCAGTTTAGCTTCATATGGCCAGAAAAAATGTTATGCAATTTTGTGATATACGGTCCATAATTTTCCTTAGATTCCATTTTAGTAGCCTTCTGAAATTTACTGCAAACGCTTAAACTAATTGCATCGCTGTATTGAAATTTATGTTTTTTAATAATACCAGACATCGTTCTGCAGAATTTGGGATGATTGGTTCATAGCTTACCATGGCTTTTATATAATTGTTCTCTTGAGAATCATTTAACTTCAGCTTAAACTGATATTCTACTCAAACTTTTTAAAATTGATTCTGATTGTCGATCAATAATTTTATATAGGTCTAAACCGCAACAAATTTTAATGCAGATGTCTGTTTTTACAAAGATTATAATAATAAATAGACATCATACAGATATTACTCCTAAAACATTCGAAGTGTCGGTGGAGGGTATCAAAGATTCGGCACAGCCGAATATAGCACTCTAACTTGTTTTTACTCTAAAATTATAAGACAAAGCACGCTGTCATTAAGGATAAATGTTATTGCGATGTGTATAATACATAGAAATCTACATTAATCTTTTAGCATACCGATCGACTCAGAATCACCTTTTAAAGTGAACACGAGAACAGTCGTAAAGCATCTCGATACGTAAAGGATCATATATTTCAACTTGAACTGTGTTTAAAACAATGAAGAATAAAGGTCAATGAGCAAAAATGCGTACATATTACATTCACCTTGCGTCGCGAAGCATTCCCCCTTATTAAAATCAATAATCAACTAGTGCCTCAACAATCGAATGTCAAATATTTCGGTATTCATCTAGATCGGCGTTTAACATGAAAAGCTATATAGAAGCTAAATTAACCCAAATGAAACTAAAAGCAATTCAAATTAACTGACTTATTGGAAGAAATTCTGTTTTTAGTCTCGATTGCAAACTACTACTTTACAACTATATTTTAAAGCCAAAATGGTGCTACGGTATTCAACTATGGGGCACTGCCTCGGCCTCAAATATCGAAAAAATTCAAAGGCGCCAAAATAAACTTCTTCGAATAATCACAGCTGCCCGCCCCTTGGTATGTTAAAGACTCAAATATCCACAAGGATCTCAATGTGCCACTGGTAAGGACTATTATTACGAAGTATGCGGTAAAATATTTAAAAAGGCTAGAGTTGCACCCAGACACTGCAGCACTTACCCATTAAGCTGAGCGATAAACACATATATAAATGTGAACAGAGCTCGTGATGAAGAAAATTTTTGTCAGGCACTGGCAGGACATAAAACAAAGAATTAGGATAAGATTTGATTAATTATTGTTAGTTCATATTTAATAGGGGGTGCTTTAATAACATGGTAGATAAGGCCATGATGGCTTTAACTCTCATTCAATAGGTAGATAAAGCCTTTTTTGTTTTTTTTTCATTTGAATGGAGATAAAGCCATCATGGCCTTAGCCTACATTAGCAATATTAGAAAATGGCTTTATTTCTCATTTTAGTTCCGGCGACACTAAATTTAAGTATTGAAATATGCACTCAAAATATTATGTAGTTAAATTCAAACGAAAATTCATTTTAAACAAATTAAAATTCATTTAAAAACGGATCATTTACATTTCATTTTAAACAAATGATTTTTACAGTCATTTTAAAATTTTTTATTTATTAAACAGCATATTCATTAAAATTGAATAGTTTTTACTTTTAAAAAATACATTTTAACCGACAAAAATCAAACTACATAAAAAAATAAAAACGAAAAAACCATTATTTTTTGGTAGTTTGTTTTTTGAATAACAAACATAAATTTTAAAAAATAAAACTATTCGTAAAATAACTATATTTTTATTTAAATTTAACAGTACGGAAAACGAATTTAATAACCCACAATCAGTTACTGTAATAATTTTATAAGTGTGGCTTCGCATACTAAGTTTTTTCTGCTTGGCGGCCTGCGGCCGTGCTTATGGGTTTTTTCCTCCAGTAGGACGCGGCAGGTTGCTTCGCTGAATAAGTTTTCCTGCGTGCGTAACAAGAATAAAAAAATGTTTTTCAATGATAACTACGGATTTTCCCTTTTACATAATGTTTACATCATGCATAACAATTTTCTCAAAAATATGGCTTTATCTCTCATTTGCGAAAAAAAAATATGGCTATATCTCTCATTTCGCAAAATTTTAAATATGACCTTACCTCTCAATGATTGGGAAATAAGGCCATTATGGCTTTATCTCCCATTAAATTGAGCAATAATGCCATCATGGCCTAATCTACCATGGTTTTAAACTACCCCCCCCCCCCCCCAATTTAATATATGAAGATTCAATAAATTAATAATTGAAAAAAAAATATAAACGTATTAATTAATATTATTAATTTGCACCAGCAAACAAATTAATAACATCAATTAAACGTTTAATTCAATTGTTGACAGGAGCAGAGTTACCCCTTATATTTTTTTTTTTTTTTTTGAAAATGGTATATTTTTCTAAAATTTTTACAAACGATCAAAAATACATTGACACCCCCTTTACTCTACCTCCCTGCCTGCCCATATATTCAAATAGATATGACTACAAATTTGTTTTCATATTCATATGAATAAATACTTAAATTCAACCATTAAAAAGTCTTAAAAATCTACGAGTCTGACTATAAAAAAAGAAGAACTTACTCGTAAAAAAAACTCCCACAATTTGTAATAATAAAAAGTCCCGAAACAAAAGAAGTAAAATACAATAATTGTTTTAAATTAAAATTTTTATTTTCGTACACTGAGGGGGCGGTCTGTGATTTAAACAATGCATTTCAATTCAAGTATTTAAAATTACATATATTCTTTTATAGTTTCCTAAAGTTTTTATTAAGTTTAACTCAACTGTAATAAGAAACACGTTCGGTCGTTCTGTCTGTTGTCTTTTAATTTTTTGGTGAAGAAACATAAAAAACGAGATAAATGTAGAACAATAAAATCATCATACAATTAGTGTGTCAATTTACTTAAAAACTAAACATCGTAAAAAAATTATACTTATTATAATGATCATTACGGTTATTATCATACACTTTCCCATTATCATATCTTTGTCATAATTATGTTTACAGAGCAAAAAAAAATTTTTTTTTTAATTTTACAGAAAACAAGTACATGGAGTTAATATTGTAAGAATATTTAAACATTTTTGGTGTTTGTATTTTATCGCTTGTAAGCAGATACTAAAAGGAGTGGACTCTATTTAGTAAAGATGTAGATGAAAAGGATTAAAGCGATGAGCCTATGACTGAAAGAAATATCCATTTGATTTAATCAAGAAACAAAACTTTTGATATACCTACTGTAAAAAGTCTTAAGGAAGGAACAGATTTTTGGGAATTCAAAATATCCCAGTAAAAAAAATTTGGATTTTTTGGAGAACTTAAGAGAAAAAGCTCATAATCGAGCGCTTCAATAAAAGAGCTTTTATAAAGCAGTAAATGATATACAAAGAAGCTGCTATTTTAGTGCTGACAACGAAGAAGGTTGCAAACCGAAAAAAATAAAAATATGCGAAAATGATTGGAAAAAGGCATTTAAACAAAAGTAAAAGCAAAACATTAGTGAATATGTTAATATAGTCAGCCCCTAAAAAGCACTTTAGGATATAGAAGTAAATGTCGAGAACTGATTTAAGAACACCCTATGGATCTTTATGACCTTGTCTATGATAAAATATGTTGGTTTTTAGAATTTAGGTTTTTATTTTTTCGAGCAAAAATAAAATTTATTTTCCAAAGAAACGTGTTGTAATAATTCAGTTGATTTTCATATTAATTCGAATGTGTATTCTATCGTTAGCTAAAATGCAAAAAGACGTAACTAACAAAAATATAATTTTACAGGAGAAGCAAAAAACTTTGTAAAGTGAAAACTATAAAAATGTCAGAAAAACATGCATTGATAAGTCGTCCATGGAATTCTTCAACCAATTTTCAAAGAAAACCATTTCATTTTATTTTCTTAGAAAAAAAATGTGTAATTACGTCCTTTTGCATACATCAAACGAAAAAACTTGTAGTTACGTCCCTTTGTTTTTTGTTAATAACAGCGCAATTTTTGATCGCAGAAGTGTAAAATTTTGTCAATACATGTAGTTTTACAGCATTCATAATAATCAATCAAAAACTCGATTTTGAATTTTTTGTTAGTTACGTCTTTTTGCATTTTAGCTAACGCTATACTTTAATAGTCTTTTATTCTTTCCAAGATTCTATTTGTTAAAATAATTTAGTTGACTTAAAAAAATAATTTTAATGTACATACATAAAGCTGAAGGTCCACACCATGAGTTCATGCGTAGATGCGTATGATACTTTTTGTGCATTTTATGCGTTTCTAAATTCAAGTTACATGCAATGCGTTTTATGTGCCGAATTTGTTTTTTTTATCAGCTGTTGTGCAAATATGTTTAACAATTAAAAACATTTTTGCAAGAAATTGAGAGTGTAATTGATATTTTAATAGAATTCATAGGGAAGTAAGCTTTTATTATAAAAATATTCGTGATTTTTCACGGTATCAATAAGTTTCCAATTCATGGCATTTGTTACAAAAAATAATAAACACAACAAAGATGACACTCAGAAGATAAAAGTAATCGATAACTAGAATGGCCAATTTTGTTCTTGTTAAATTGTGCTAAAAATTTATTTTAATGTATTTTATTCATTAAAGTTTATACAATCTTTATTACGAAAGGTTTTTCTCTTATTAAAACCCTTTTTTAATGCAAAAACATAGTAAAAAGTAATCCACCACACAAACATAATTATCGATAACATTGAGAATAAAATATGAATTGCCATCAATAACAGCTGACTTTTTTCCACCACACATGCGACGGATACAAAAGTAGAAAGTAAACCTACTTTCATGCGTTGATGCGTCTATGCATTCTCTGCATTTTGTTGTGTAACTTGTCATATGCAATTACACTGATTCAACTTGTTTGTCAAATGCATAAAAAGGACATACGCATAAACGCATGGTGTGGACCTCCAGCTTAAGAACATGAATCCCACAAAATAACTGTTATTTTTGCTCGAAAAAAAATAAAAATAAAAAATCATGTTGTAATCGGAATTTTATGAAAAATGGAATATTTATTACGGTCCCTGGTGTACTTGCGGGTTTAAGCTTCGTTAACGATCAGAGCAACAATTTCGTTTTTCTTCTATCTTATTTCTTCCCCAAGTATTTCATATATTTTCCTTTCAGTTTATTAAAAAAAAATGTAACTAAAGTTTTTTTAAAAAGTTGAGTCAACCATTTGATAAACAAAAATGGAACTAAAGTTTTTTTTAAAAAGTTGAGTCAACCAGAACTTCAGCAACAATTTGTATGAAATTGTTTCTGATGTTGAAAATAATTTTATTTGGTGTTGAATGAAAATTTTAACAAAATGTTCCAACAAATAATCCCAGCAAATAATATTGGACCACCTGATCCATTTTGATTAAATGGACTACTCCATGGACTGGTCCGATGTATTACAAGCATGGACCATGTCATTGTTAAAAAGTGTTTGTAGTGAGACGACATGTCTTCGTTTTCTAACGACGTGCTTTCGTTTTTAAACGACTTCAAAACTAATCCTCTTGAGTATACCATGGAGTAGTTTTAAAACTACTCCTTTGTAGTCCAAAGCTGGGTTATAAGATCCTGCCCTTGGACATCGTAATGTTAAATAGACCATGCTTTTTCCATACGTTTGGGTTACTTTTGGACTAGTCCTAGTCCCTTGTGGGCTACTTTTTACACGCGTGCTTGGACTGGTCCTACTATTTGCAGGGATAATAAATACGTTAATATGTGTGTGGTCTCGAAAAAAAACTGTTGAACCTTTATGAACACCAGTGAAAATGTTGCTACCTATTGTGAACAAAGCTTTAAGGCAAATTTTAAGCTTTTTTTTGTAAACTTTCGAGTAGCATTTCGAACGTGCGAAAACAACAAACTACCCGAAAATGATACTTTGATGGCATAATTCAAACAGGCAGAATTTTTGTTGCATGCTTTTACGTTTCATATTGAATTGTTAAATGACTTGTCGTCGTATATTTTTACGGAGTAACAGTTTTTGCGACCTTTGGGACTAAGCATTTGCAATCGCTTACAACCTCACATTTTAACTTCTACTGGTGGAGACTAGAGATCTCTGGCACGGATTCTGAAAGCGCTCCCTCTTCTTTACAAAGAGTAAGGTCGCCCGAAGCCTTCAAAAATTGAGTGATACCCAGGCAATATAGCTTAAGAAAGTTAGCCGAAAACTTAGTTGAAGCCAAAGTTAAAAAAAAAATATATGAAAGTTTTTTTTTTGCTTTAAATTGATTTTAGACTTTTTTGTTATAAAATTTCTGAGATAGAGAGTAGTTCGGTTGTTGGTCCCATAGTAGGTTGCTTACAAACAAATATGCTCAGCTATTTAAGAAAAAGCCTTGACAGAAAGAGGACGAAAAAAAATAGAAGACAAGGAAGAAACATGTAAATAATATTGAAAAATTATTAATAATTACAGCAAATTTCGAACCACTAATACAATTGGTTAAAGATTGATGTTTGACTGTTGGCCGACTGGCACCGTAGTGGTGCAAAGGGTAGAATGCAAAGAATTCTGATGATAAGAGTGTGGTTCTTCTCGAAACGTATATTCAACTCGAGTTCGAGCCTCAGCTCAGACAAGAATAAAAATTATCAATAAATTTTAATTAATTTCCATGTTGTAAAATTCAATCCTTCAGTAAAATAATTAAATGAAAATTAAATTTGATGAACTCAAGCCTTACCCTTCTTAATCGACTGTATAATTTTTTGTAACATTTAAGACACGTTTATGACTTAATTTACGAGAATTTTTTTTTTTTAAAACGAGATGAAATCAGTCAGTGAAAAAAGTGCTTTAGATGAACTTCGACAGGACTAAAGTTTGATTGCTTCTTCAAATAATTAAAAGTCCTGTGAAATAGCGAATGGGTCATATTAAGTCACGTTATATTGGACCATTCTCTTTTTGCGATCTATTTGTCAACTGAGACCGAATGCCCAGGGTCTACTGACTCCTGTAGTAGTAGATAGGCACGGTGGTATGTCATAACGTCCAGTGTCATAGTGTCAATGGGCATTATGACACTTTGCAAATGGACATTATGACACTTTTAAAAGTGTCACTTTTAAAAGTATCGTTAGGTCCATAATTACTAAAGACGTTAAATACAAAAAAAAGATCCACATACACGCAGAGAAAAACATGTTTTACATATTATGGTCAAACCCAACAAAAATATTTTTAAAGAAACTAACTTAACCATAATATGGTTGTCGGTGACAATGATTTGGTTAAATTAAGCATAATATGGTTAAACATTTTTTAAAAAGGATTTTGCTGTTTTTTCGATGGATGTATATATTAAATATATAACGAGAACACTTTTGGGCGCAACGATTTTCTCCTCTATGGTATAACAAATACCGGCTTCGCTAACTTAAGCTTCTCTGCACAGACGGCCTTCGGCCGGGCGCAAGGATTTCTCCTCTATGGCATAACAAACACCGGCTTCGCTTACTAAAGCTTCTCTGCGCAGCCTCCCTTCGGCCTTGCGAAAGGATTTTCTCCGGTTTTGTTATACCATAGAGGAGAAAATCCTTCCGCCTGGCCGAAGGCCGGCTGTGCAGAAAAGCTTTAGTTAGCGAAGCCAACCATTGGCAGACTTAGGATTTCTCGGTACAAATAACCACAGTTTTTATTTCTTTTTATTAAATTTCCAAACCTTCTTAGCTTTTGACCTCTACGATTCAGAGCTTGGCAGTAATGGAACCAGCAACCTTCAAATGACGCATTAGGAAACACATTTTCTAAAGCCTGCCTTAAAGCTGCTTCATAGTCTGTATGAAAAGCCAAAGATTCGAATTGTAAAAATTTTATAATCACTTGATATTTTAACGGTATTTTAAAACAAATGTTTCACATTTTAATATTTTTGTTTATAAGCTAAGTTGTGGACATTATGACATGACGCGGACGGACATTATGACACTTTTAAAAGTGTCATAAAGTCCATGGACACTGTGACACTTTTTGAAGTGTCCATGGACACTATGACACTAGACGTTATGAAATGCCACCGATAGGCACTCTGTTAAGCCGAGATCTCAAAATATCTATCAATGTTATGCTCTGCTAAATGACAGGTATTGATTTCCCCGGATGATGTAAAACCAAAAGGTGAAATATCCTTAGGATGTCTCCAGGGGGGAGAGGACTTGGGAACTTGAATAACGAACTAAAATAATTGATTTTTTTGGGAAACCCGGCGAACATAATTCTATACTGATAATATTTTCCTATCTTTATTTTTATTTAATAATTTTGTCTAAGCAAACAAAATCTATTTCATGCCACGCCCACTTCTCCAATCCCGTTCACATTTTACCGGATGTTGTACATTGATAACCAAGATGCTTTTACCTAATTCTTACCGGTCTCCAGATACACAGAATCTATAATGTTTTTGTATGGGAAGTGCCACGCCGACTTCTTCAATGCTTTGCGATGTTGTGTATTGATAGCCGAGATGTTTGTACCTACAAAAATTTATTATGCCTTTGTATGGGAAGTGCTACGCCAACTTCTCCAATCCCGCCCATTTCATAGAAAGTTTGCCTATTGATAACCAAGATGCTTGTAACTTGGAAACTGTGGCTATTGCCTTTTTTCAGATATACGAAAAAGTAATAAAATAACAAGAACAGGAGATACATATATGGGTAAAATTAGAGGCAGTCGTGGGTTTTTGCAAAAAGATATATGGACGATCTGGTAGAAATTCAATAGCACACTTAAGTGGTGTATATGTGACATAAATATATAAGAAGCTAGTGCCCATCATTTCTGAGGTCTTCGGAAACCACATTTCAACTCGCACAGACGATCATCATTACATCAACTTTGCGACTCTAAGGACCCAAAATATTTATACATATTGGCCCTATGCTCCTTGTAGGAGTTTAAAGGAACTAATATATATATAGGGACTCAGGTCAATATTGTTGAAATTACAAACGAAATGCCACTTATATATCCCTTTTACTTTCAGTAAAGGATATAAAAATAAATTCGAGCGATACCTGTGAAAAACGTCCTAAAAAATCGCAGCTAAATATTATCAAAGGCTGTAGGAAATATCGCCCAAAGAAAAATGGCCCAAAAAAAAAAATGAAAAATCGCCCAAATGAAGAATCGCCCAAGCGAACATGAAAAATGACCCAAAAAGGTAAATATGAAATTTTGCCCAAAAAAACGAAAAAGGGCCCAAAAAGAAAATGAAAAATTACCCAAAAAGCAAAAACGATTTTTTTTCCCAAAAAAAAAAAAAAAAATTACTAAATTTGCAAAAAAGTGTTTATTATTCATATAAATTTAGGTGACATGTCATAACGTCCAGTGTCGTAGTGTCCTTGGATACTTTTACTAATGTCCATCGAAGACGAGGACGAGGACGTTATGACACTTTGCAACGTCCACAACTTAACTTATAATCAAAAATGTGTAAATTTTTTTTTAAAGATACTTATTTAACCATAATATGGTTGTCGGTGACAATGATTTGGTTAAATTAAACATAATATGGATAAAATATTTTTATAGCTTTTACTCCGGGTGTATATATTAAATATATATATCCAAAATAAGGATTTCATCTTCTATGGTATAACAAATACTGGCTTCGCTAACTAAAGCTTCTCTGTGTAGCCGGCCTTCGGCCGGTCGCAAGGATTTTCTCCTCTATGGTATAACAAAGACCGGCTTCGCTAACTAAAGCTTCTCTGTATAGCCGGCCTTCGGCCGGGCGCAAGGATTTTCTCCTTTACGGTCTAACAAAAACCGGTTTCGCTAAGTAAAGCTTCGAAAAACTGCCTTGTTTCCGAACAAGGCCGACTACGCAGAGAATCTTTAGTTAGCGAAGCCGGTGTTTGTTATACCATAGAGGAGAAAATCCTTGCGCCCGGCCGAAGGCCGGCTATACAGAGAAGCTTTAGTTAGCGAAGCCGGTCTTTGTTATACCATAGAGGAGAAAATCCTTGCGCACGGCCGAAGGCCGGCGATACAGAGAAGCTTTAGTTAGCGAAGCCAGTATTTGTTATACCATAGAAGAGAAAATCCTTATTTTCGATATATATGTATATATTTAATACATACAACCAGAGAAAAAGCTACAAAACCATTTTTAAACAAATTCTACCGATATTATGTTTAATTTAACCAAATCATTGTCGCCGACAACCATATAATGGTTAAATTAGTTTCTTGAAAAATAGTTTTGTTGTTTGCAACCATAATAAAACATGGTTTTCTCTGCTATGTAAGATTATGGTAGAATTTTAAAAATAGCCCTTTTTTTGGGCCATTTTTCTTACAACATTTTTCATTTTTCATTATGAAAAATCACCCAAATTTAAAAAACAAAATATCACCCAACAATAACGATAAATAGCCCAAAAATTTTGGGCCATTTTTCATATGAAATCAGGCCCAATTTTACATGCAATTTTTTTGGGCGATTTTTCATTTTTTTTTTTGGCGATTTTTCTTTGGGCGATATTTCCTACAGCCATTATCAAAAGTTCTGACCTGAAAAATATTGATAAAATATAAAATATTCTCTCAATAGTCTACAAATCGTTCCTTCAAAAACCTGTTATTTTCTTCTTATAATGCTTATGTTGGTTTTTTTTCGTACATATTACAAGAATCGTTCGTTCATTGTTGAATTATTTCTTATCACATATTTTTATTCTTTTCAAATTTTTTTGTCTTTGCAATTGGAAAGCCAGTCAGTCAGCCAGCCAAGCAGCCAGCGAGTAAGCGAACAAATGAGTGCCACATGTGTTGCTGCAATGAAGTTGGCGACAATGATATTTTAATGTTGTAGATAAAATAATGTTGCTGATGATGAGGCAGGCTGACGATAATTTTTTTTTTTTTTTTGAAGTTGATGCCTAACGACGACTTTGATGGCGATGGTCTTGTTATACTTGGTAATGTAAGAAAGTGTATTTTAGTTGTTGTTTTTATTGCTTTAATGTATTTTAAGTCTTTAACAGATTGTTCTCATTTTCAAGAGATTTGTTGTTTAAGCGTTTATTTCTTTATATTATAAATGTATATACATATGTACTTTTTTTTTATATACATATTTATTTTTTTTCCATAAACCAGGATGTGAACGAAGAAAAGAGTGTTGGTTGATTCTTGTTGTTGTTGCTGTTGTCGTTTGATATTGTAAGGCGATGTGTTATTAACTCTGGCTAAATTGCGTTAAAGTGAAAGGCATTCTTTGGTTCAGTTTTAAAGAGAGGTGAAGGAAAAAGGCAGTTAACAAGTTTGTTAGAAATTTTTTGTTTGATTTGGTTTTTTATTATTTTATTTTCTACTTCTTTGTTTTTATAATTCTAATAAATCTCAAGCCTTTTCTCTTTTTTTAGGAATTTTGTTTTTTTTAACTTATTAAAGTTTAAAAAGTAAATGAAATTACTGGAGTTTGAATAAACTGCGTAAGTTTGTGGAGAAAGTTCTAAGAATGTTGAAGTTTGAGGTTATGAATGATTAAGTAGAAAATATTTAAAACCTTTCTTTAAGAGTTACCATGAACTAAAAATAACTGTTTCTTTTTAGAAAAGATTTTTTTTTTTTGAAACATTTAAGTAAAAAGGTGGACAACGACCTTCCTTTAAAAATGTTTTTTTAAGAATACTTGACCTAAAAATCTTGAGTGTTTGATTAGTGTAAGTTTTCAAAAATTCTTAGAATTAAAAAAAAAATATTATTTTATATGAAACAAAAGCATTTAGGTATCCCTTTACTGCGTAAGCGTCTTCCTTTATTTTGTGGACATATTTATATAACAAATTTTATGTTTCTAGGTTTAAAAAAAGAACCAACATTTTTCATTTTAAAAGTTCTCATTCCCGCAGAACCCGTAACTTGAATTAACATATTGGAGTTTGAATAAACTGCGTAAGTTTGTGGAGAAAGTCCTAAGAATGTTGAAGTTTGAGGTTATGAATGATTAAAGGGCATAATAAACTTCACAAATGGCTTGGCAAACATGTCAAAATTTTACGTTTGTACAAACATTTTGTGTTGTTAATTGCGGTGTTTGCTGTTTGGACAAACATTTGAAGCAATGTTTGCAGAAATATTAAAAATTTTTAATATTTGGCTGACATGTTGGATATTTGTCCAACTTTTTGTGGTGTCTAATGCTAAATGTATTCAATTCAATTAATTTTTAATATTAAATTAAATTTTTTTAGTAGTCCACAAAATAGCTCGATGTTTAAATCACTTTTTACTTTCAATGTTTTGCCTTTATTTTATAATTTCTTCTCCGTTTTAAGCTTAAAGCAACAAAATTGCCGCAGCACTATTATCTCCATTCATTGAAAACAAAACAAAAATGAAAATAATGTTTGAACGGAGAATATTTGTGTTGTTTATTGGCAAACCCCCAACGGAAACAATGTGTGTGTTTGCCAAGCATTTTTTGTGGTTTCTTATGCCCTTAAGTAGAAAGGATTTAAAACCTTTCTTTAAGAGTTACCATGAACTAAAAATAACAGTTTCTTTTTAGAAAATATTTTAGCTTTCATTCACGCAGAACCCGTAACTTTAATTAACATATTTTTTTTAATTTCAATATTATTCAAAGTTCAAGAAAGCCCACATGTAGAAAATTAGTTTCCCCTTTTTTATACTTTATTACTCCGCTTTGAAGTATCAAAAATTTTAATATTTATAATACGAATGTATGTTTATGAATGGAGAAAAATGTTTTGTAAAAAAGTACCAAAAATAGGTATGGTTTCACCCCTTAACGTTCGAATTTCGAAAAAGTACCATGTAGAAAATTGATTTCCCCCTTTTTGATACTTTTTTTTCTCCGCTTTGAAAAACACGAATGTATGTCAATGAATGGAGACAAATGTTTCGTAAAAAAGTACCAAAAATAGTTATGGTTTCACCCCTTAACGTTCGAATTTCGAAAAAGTACCAGGTTTATATTAGTATTTTTCTATTTTTCATCTTATAGGTTCTCATTCACTTAGGACCCTGCACCTAAAATTTTAGTATTATAGAAAATTAAAAAAGGCCCGCATGTAGAGCGAAAAAAAACTTAATATCCCTTATTTCCCCTTTTTGATACTTTTTTCTTCCCTATTGAATGAAGCATAAAGCATTTCAATATTGTATTGGAAGCCCATTATTTTATATGTATATGCCAATGAATGGAGAAAAATATTTAAAAAAAGTACCAA
Organism: Pollenia angustigena; assembly: GCA_930367215.1. Taxonomy (NCBI): domain Eukaryota; kingdom Metazoa; phylum Arthropoda; class Insecta; order Diptera; family Polleniidae; genus Pollenia; species Pollenia angustigena. The sequence continues at coordinate 188,390,946 of OV884060.1, read as the reverse complement.
AAACGGTACTTTTGCACAAAAAAGTACCAAATTTCAATTTATATTTACACTATTTAGATCAGTTACGAATGTGATATAGTATTTATTTCTATGTTTATTAGTTTAATATAAACTAAAACCAGAATTCAAAAAAGTACCAGACACCTGTCCGCTTATTTTTTAATGCAAAACAAGAAATATTAAATGTTTGTATCTCTTTTAGTTTGGGAGATATGAGGCTTACACGTTTTTACACCTCTAAACATTAAAATTTCCAAAAATCCCATTTTTGGCAAGATACAACCTTCAGCCCAAATTTCAACTTTTGAGCTTAAGGGAATATAGGCTGTGCGGTAATGAATAATTCAGCCAGTAACGTTACAATTTTATAATTAATATAATTAAATTTAGCAATTCATTAACTTTTCTAATAAAAAAATTAGTTTTTTTTTAGCTTCACTTGAACTAATAATTCAATCAGGAAATAGCAATTTTCTTAGCTAAACCAAATCACTTTAACATCCCCTATAAATAAACTTTAATTACTTTGTTAAACAAACATTATTTATTATAAATAACTTAATAATAATATTTACCCACTGCATACAACCAACATCTAACAATGTTCCCCTTTAAAAAGAAAAACAGTAGTCACCCAGCAAAACAATTATCATTACAGTCATACAATAAACTCTTCAAACACTTGAAATAATCTTTTTTATAAAAGTTTTTTTGTTTTGTTTCTGTGTTTTTTTCTATAATTTTGTTGTTGTTATGTAATCAGAAAATTACCCTTGAATTACGAGTACTAACAACGGAAAACAAGTAATTCATTTGAGTATGTTTTATCATACCCTACATCGGGTGTAATGAGTTCGAAATGGTGTTTGCAACGTTTTAGGCACAATTTGTTTTTAGTTTAAAATAATTTTTTTAATCCTTTTTAACAGTCTGGCTTTAGGCTTCAGCTCTTAAACCCAAACTCTTGGGAGAAGGTTTCTTTTAGAGATCTATCCATAATTAACACAGATTCCATATGAAAACCTCTCTCGAAATATCTTTTATTCTGTCTAAATCTTTAAAAGAAGGCTTAGGAACCACATTTTCTTGTTAAAAACACAAAAGCCCTAAACTATGGACCAACGCACAAAGGAGTATCTAAAGTTAACACCCAGAAACATTTAAAATGGCAAAGTTAATCGCTTTTCACTCAAAATGCTTTATTGTTAGTCTGTGATAGCCGGTTTATTAAAAGGCATTTATTTACCTTTCCTCCATCAATCACCACCTGCTCTAAATGCGTCTGTTGAAACCCAGTCATTATGCTAACAACGTGTCTTAGTTCTCGGCGACCTCGATTGTATTAACACAGTTTATTTACTAAAATGTCTTCATCTGGTGAACAACAGGAGGGAAACGACTAGTGCAAAGGCACTAGCATTGTTTGTAGATGGTGACTGTCCAAGATGGCAATGGGAGCTGAACTCAAAAAAATTTACCCATGTAATTACCTTTTACAAAGAGCCAAAAAGGAGTGCTATCCAGCCAAAAACAATGTAAAAGTAACTGGAACCGCTTTAGAAATTGAACTTCAGTCTTTGCTTGATGGATATAAGTAGCTCCCCATTATTACATAAATCCATGACTTTGATGGAGTTAAATATCTATCCCTAATCCAATATTGAATAATAATGGCTTTGAAATGTCAAATTTAATTCCCTTCCAATGCGTCTTATACAAGACGCATTCTTCAATTTAATTCTTCATATATTAAACTTGAATTTTTAAAATAAGTGATGCCCGGAAACACACAATTGTGTGCATGTGATAGGAGCAGCAAAACACGAAGTGAAAATTTTTACTAATTTAAGAAAGTTGCGTAACGTAATCCTACTAAAACGATATCTGAATGGCAACTTATTTAAATGTTAAAATGTAAACAAAGCAACAGCTGAATCAAGGTATATTTATAGCAGGTAGCCGCGAGATTACAACAATTATACAATAAAACAAACAACAGGGCTTTTTTTTGTTGTGATACGAACTGTCAAACAGCAAAGGGGTTGAAAAGAGATAAAAAAGACAAAAGATAAAGACAAAAAACTTGTTTACTTGTTTACTATGGAACATTTGACAGTTTGTATCACAAAACAAGCAAATAAAAAATAACCAGCTGGCTTTCCGAGACTACCTGCTATAAATATACCTTGAGCCGAATGTTCATTATCGGCATTTACACGAATAACATTTTAGTGTTAGTGTGTAGACATCGCTGCAGCAGAGTTGTTTGCCCTATACTCGCGAGCATTGGAATATGAGAATTGGGCGCCGCACACTGGGGATTTCGCGGAAAAAAGTCAAATTGTCAACATATTCTTCAAGCAATATGCAGTGATATGTTGCAATTTTAGACTAAATGGTACAATCAAATCAAACAGATTAACTCCGATCTGACTGCCAGTTTTTTTTTATATCCGTCTCCAACTCAGAACTTGTGTGTTTTACCGAACCAACTTAATTTAAACCTAAGAATTTAAATACGAATATTATTTTACTATGTGAGCTAACGTTTTTCTTTTTTTTTTCTATTTAAAGTAGTATATTTCAGTATACTAAAATTAAAAAAAAAAATCTGCAGAGACTTAAGTTTTTTTTTTTTTTTGTATTTTTATGGACATATAACAAAAATCCCATTTTTCTCCAAACATTTGGACCTGGAATTTTTTCTTTACTTTTCCTCAGTTTGAAATTACACCGAATACATTGTCTTATATCTGTTTTAACATTATTAATCAATTTCAAGTGCCACCAGGTGCCACCTCTCAAGTTTTTGCATTACACAGTACAACATTTTTCAGCTGATTGATTCGGGACTCAATTCTGATAAGGCTCTTTTGTTTAACATAACTCGAGAACCACTAGTCGGATTTTGCTGAAAAAAATTTAGAAAAATCAAGAATTACAATTACTTTCATCTGTTTATATAACATTTTGCTACATAAGCAACAGTTTCGCAGTTATAAATAAATGTATGAAGAAAAAAAATATTTTTTGCCCAAAAAATTTAAATTTTTTATTTTTAATTCATAAAAAATCCAAAACAGTAAAAAAAAGTTTCAAGTTTTATTACTTTCACGTAAAGTCGCATAACCTATGAAAAAAATGAGACATAAATCATGAAAATCGATGAACGCGTTTCGCTTTTATTCACAATTAAGTGAAGGTATGCATTTCAAAAATTTGCTCGAGATATGCACAAAATTCTTTGCAAAAACATTTATGACTTTTTTTATGATTCTCAGAATTAAAAAAAAAAAAAGCAATAAACAAAAGGTTATTTGATTTTTATGATTGCGGTAGCAAAGTAATAAGCGGTAATAAATGTGCGTGGAAAATTGAAAGGAAAAAAAGGTAAGTGCACTTTTTTAATTATTTGGGTTTTTTTCGTTGGCTACCTGCATGATTTTTTTACACAAATTGCACCCACATTTATGAGTGGTCATGTTTTAGAACGTTTCGAAAAATTTTAAACGCACACGAAACAGGTATATAGACTCCCTTAAAAGATGCGCGAATTCATAAGTACCTTTCAGTAAAATGTTGAAACTTACGTAGTATTTATAGGTGTTCACTGATCGATTTTTGTCATTCAACAAGTGCTGGCGAACGCGAAATTATTTAATTATAACTGAAACTAAGGACCAAGAGTTTTACGGCAATGGAAAGTTTTTCTATTTCTCATGGGGTTTTATGCTCGAAGCTTCTGGAATTTGACAAAGACAGAACAAAATTAAAACAGTTTTTGCAACAATTGGCTTAAACGATACTAGAACATGTGAAATTTTGGATACAATATATAAACACTTTTACTATAACTTCAAACAAAGATGGCAGGATTCTAACCGTACGAAGTCGCGATTTGAAAAAAAGAATGTAAATTGGCTTGAAGGCACATTTACAATTAAGTTTACTGAGGCTGAATGTTCTACCAGTTCTGCACTTGGTCGGCCCCGCAAATCGTTTGAGGAGTGCTGTGATCGCGCCAAACAATACAAAAGGGATGAAGTACGGCCTATGTTTCCTTAAGAAGTAATTGATTTTTCTTCTAGTATTTCAAAAACCAACCACAAAATTTGTACATTAAAAACTTTGGGGATGTTTACAAAGCTTGAACTTACAAAAGAAAAATACGAGTATCTAATGCATTGGTTACAAAATGAAGGATATAACATACTCGTACCATACAAACAACTCACGAAAGAAAAAACTAACAGTTATCCTCTAGAAATTTCTATCACTGAAAGTTCAGGCAGTGTACCTCTGCAAAATCTGTTGGATCATACTGCTAAAAGAGTCCTAGAGACCAAATCAGTAAAGGAAATAAAAAATATTGAAAGCGGAAATCTAACAATGTACTATAAATGGGGATGTGATGGGGCATCTGGTCAAAGCGAATACCAACAGAGGTTTTCAGATGATCAAATTTCTGACTCTCATTTATATATGACATCAGTTGTACCACTAAAATTATCATTGAGTGATGACATAAATAAATTGGTATGGAACAACAATAAACCTTCTTCCACACAGTATTGTAGAACACTACAGTTTGCATACGATAAAGAGACACAAGTTATACGAGAAGAAAAGAGAAGAGTCGATGAGGAGATATCTCAACTTAAAGAATTTGAGTTAACAGTAAATAATCGTAACTTTAAAGTAAAACATGAATTATATATTACAATGATTGACGGCAAGACAGCACAATCAGTAACAGAGACACCAGCAGCATCTTCTTGTTTTATTTGTGGAGAAACAACATCCAAAATGAATAAAATCGAAGAAGTTCAAGCTATGCCCGTAAATGAACAAGCACTGCAATTTGGTATGTTACCACTTCATGCGCGTATTAAGCTGATGGAGTGTCTTTTGCATGTAGCTTACAATATTGAATTTAAACGTGGAAGAGTCGACTCAAATACTCGTCCGATAAGAGAAGCCCGAAAATGTTTGATAAAGCGTGAAATTAAAGAGAAAATTGGAATACAGGTTGATACTGTTAAACAAGGCTCTGGTACGACAAATTCAGGAAATACGTCACGAAGATTCTTTGCTAATCCTGCTTTAATTTCCGAAATTACGGGTCTAGATGAAGACATAATCAAGAGGTTTTCAACAATTCTTGAAGCTATAACCATTACCTAGGCACTAGATCCGAAAAAAATTTGGTGATTTTTGTCTGGAGACGGCAAAAAAGTTTGTTGCACTGTACGAGTGGTACAATATGCCACCAACACTCCACAAAATTCTGATTCATGGAAAATATATAATTGAAAAGTGTATTTTTCCTGTAGGCTTATTATCCGAAGAGGCTCAGGAAAGTCGTAACAAAGACTATAAAAAATATCGCCTTAGACACTCCACAAAATGCAGTCGAATTGCCACGAACGAAGATATTATGCACCGAATGATGGTAACATCAGATCCCATGATCTCACACTTGACTCCTTCATTTAGCCAGAAAAAGCATAGTGATATAAGCGACGAAGTTAAGGCTCTTTTAGAATAATAAATTAAAAAGTAGATTTAAAATAAATAATAAATTAAAAATTAAAAAAATCATTTAAATTTTTTGTTAGTTAGGGCTTTTTACATTGTAGGTAACGATATACATTTTTCTAGCTTTCTTTATTTTGATTACTTTTGTATATAACTATATAAATAAAACTAAGTTTGTGATGAAATTAAAAATAGATTTAAAATAAATAATGAATTAAAAAAATCATTTACATTTTTTTGTTAGTTAGGGCTTTTTACATTGTAGGTAACGATATATATTTCTCTAACTTTCTTTATTTTGATTACTTTTGTGTATTACTATATAAGTAAAACTAAATTTGTAATGAAATCATTATATTTTTTGAAAAATATACTTTTTTCCTCACCTCCATACAAAAATCCCCAGTGTGCGCCGTGGACTTAAATTTACATTTCACTTAAATCATTTGTTTCGATAAACTCATACTAAAGTTTAATTAGGAAATTATTCACTCTTTATTTCTTAAGAAATGTAGGGGGTCATATGGTCGGTCTGACTCTGCTATACTTTCCTTTTTGCTTTATAATGTTTTCGCTTTTTTTTTGCCTTTTCTAACAAACTGCATCTAACATCACCCACAAACCGGAACATAAACATTTGCAGAATCAAATAAAAATAAAAACTTCAATTCGCAGTCGTAAGCAAGTTGAATGAGTATTCAACCACCCGTAAATAAAGTTTATCTCTAACTGTCTAAAGCAGTCACGTGCATAAACGTAATTACTAATGACAGTACATACATGCACAACAACGGACATGCACACACACACACACACTCTCTCAAAATAAAACAAAATTTCAAAGTTGTGGTTGTTTGTTCTAGCACTACCAACAAGCATGAAAAAGGAATATGATTTCAAAAAATCAAGGATATAGAAAATTAAATCCTATTGGCAACACTAATTCCTTAATTACACAACCACACACACACACACTTAGTGACGACAGAAAATATACCGGTTTGTGTTTAAAGTCTTTCATTTTTGTAAACCGTTTCTCCCTTTTTTAATGTTGTTTGTTTATTATTTTCCGTTATATTTTTGCTCAGCTTAATTGTAAATTGGTATTAGTCAATTACTCTCCCGTATTGATGAAAGGGCAGGAGGTCATTTAGCTCACAAGGATATTTCGAAATGTACTGCAAGCACAAAAATACATGTTGAAAAATTGAACTTACCCAGCAAACGCTAAGTCAAAGCTTTTATAAAAAATTACTTTTTCAGTTGATATCATGCATAATTCTCAAATCTTTTTCAAAGGCTGGATTTTAAAATTTGAATTCAAATTGATAACGATTTGAATATAATTATTGGACAAACAATGTTTAATTAATTTTTTTTAATTGTTTTCAAGTGTTATTCTCGAATTGACATGGCGATTAAAGTCTAATTTCGTTTTCCATTAAAGAAAAATTACATATACAAGCGGCTTAACTGTGAAAAAATATTGAATAATATGTGAGTAAAAGATTAATTACTATGAGAAAGAATGCGAATAAGAAAGAGACAAAAGGGGAGAGTGAAGGTATTATTAGTTTTTTCTAAGATTGAGGTGCTACGAAGAGCCAAATGAGGATAATTTTGTAGTTCCAAGCAGGGTTGTGAACTATTTCTAATCAAAAAGCGCCTTGTCCCCAATCAAAAAGCGCTAAAAAGCGCTAAATAAAATTTAAATAAAAAGCATAATGAAATGTTTAAGAACCAAGTTTTATTAATTACACTGGCGGTCAAAAAAATCGTTTTAAATAAAAATATATGAAAAACAAAAATACTACTGCGCTAAATTCAAATCCGTTTTCAGTTTTTTCTATCATGTCTAGACTTTGTCTTTTACAAATAATTATTTTCTAAATTATTTCTTAAATAGTGGTGACCATTTTTCCATGCAAATTAGTTTTTTTATCATTTATTAGAAATCCAGGTATATTGTGAATAAAATAAGACAAGAAATCAGTAAACAAAATGTTAACTAGACTTGATTGAATAAACTATTTGGATTCAGCACTCTAAAGTGAATTAAAATCACATAATCAAGTTCTTTAGATCGACTTTTTTTTTTTTTTGTCTTTTGCCGTGCAGTGTTAATAAAACATTAATATTTTTAAAAAGCTTTTTCTGATATTTCAGGAAAATTAAAGTAATATAATTTCAAATATACACGGAAAGAATTATTTACTAAATCACCAGAAAATATGTCTTGAACCACGAAAATTTTGCACTTTTCTCGTCCAAGCCAAAAATTTCTTTTTCTATATTAACCTGTGTTTGCCTGGTTTAAGCAAAAAGTTATGACTCAAAGCGAAAATTTTCTAAAATACAGCTAACAAAAAATTTATTTTAAATCAAGTTTTTGCTGCTTTTTATTTTACAAATTCAGAAGAAAAGCCAACATTTTTTCCATAAAAACGTATTGCACTAGTTAGTTAAAAAAAAAACTTAATATAAAAAATAAGAACCTTTTGATTGATTTGTTAACATGTCGATCTAAATAAAAACTAATGGAATCAAACCAAGTTTTCTTGAGCATTTTCAGGAAAAATTTAAAGAAATCGCTAGCATTTGTTTCTTGATTCTATTTTAAAATCAGACTAATATTAAATAAATGCTTCTTGAAATTTTTGATCATATACCAAAAACGTGAATTTTTTAATCATGAGAAAATGTTTCTTTATTTAAGAAACTTTTACTTAATACGAACAAAACAAGTTAAAATCAGTTATTTATTTTTGGATTTTCTTGTTTTAAGAAACGAAATGGATTTCTTTAGAAAATAAACTTCTTTCCTTGTTTAGAATGCTTTTCAGAGTAAAGTATTTACAAAACGGAAACAAATTTTGGTTTAATGTGTCTTGATTTTAATGTATGCAAATAAAAGTGAAAAAATGTTGGTATCAATAAAAGCGCTATTTTAGCGCTCTTTTTAAAAAAAGCGCTAAGTAAAAAATATGCGCCTTTTCGACAGTTAAAAAGCGCTAAATCTAGCGCCAAAGGCGCTAAATTGGCAACTCTGGTTCCAAGCATTTAATTTGGAAATTGAAATCGAGTAAAATTAATATCGAAAGAAATTTTTAGATAAATTTTTTTAAAAGTGACCGTAGGTTTTCATGATTTTTTTAAAAATATTCTAATAAATATAAATTATGACATATAAATTATGACGTGTAAAAAACGGAATATTTTTATGAACCTTTTAAACGGGATCGATTTAAATTTCGCTCAAATTCGATTTTCAGAACATTTCAGACTATTTTATTGTTTAGCAGCAGAGACGGTGCCGAGTGCTAAGCTGACAGTTAATTTTAGTCAATAATAAATTTAAGAACAATAAAACAAAATATGAGTTAACAAAACAACAATTTCTTTTTCACTAATGTTGCATATTGTATTGCAATCCACATTTGATAATAACATTTGAAAGCATGTTGAGAGTAAATGAGTTTCTCAATTTGATAATATTTATTAAGAAAACTATGTTTTTCTAGTTATTTTCGACTAATTTTCAAATGTTTGTCGTTTGAGAAACAGTATGATTTTAAATTATTCTCAATTTGAAAACAAATCTTCGTGTTTGTTGGGATGTATGCGGACAAGTAGGAATGGGCAAAAAAAATCGATATATGTATCAAAATATCGATATTTAAAAAAAACCGATATATATCGCCGATATTTAAAATACCAATGTATCGATGTATCGATATTGAAATACGACTATCGAATTCGATATTTTTTAAAGTCAGTTTTCATTAAAAACTCAAAATTTTAGCCGCTTTTAAACAATATGTATTTAAAACTTGGCATCACTGCATGCTTAATTTTTTTTAAACTATATATAATATAAAGATCTACATATAACTCCCCTACAACTGACATGATTTGCTGTTATAACATGGTTATAAAAGCGTTGTTTAAACATTTGCATTAACAACCGTGTTATAACATGAGAAAACCTCTAACATGATGAGTCTGTACTTAACACTAACATCATATTAGTGTTAATCTTAAGCATTTCATGTCAGCTGTAGACTGCATGTATTAGAAGAAGAATTAAGAAAGTAGCAGGGTTTTCACCTGGCAGATTTCTAATTAAAACAGTAAAGTCAAACGAACTTGAAAAGATTTATTTTATGCGGTTATGGAACAATATATGTGCCAATATATAGTTGGAATAATAATAAGATTTGTGCATATATACATATATATATTAAATTTTTTAATTTGGTAATACGTTCGATATATCGATACATCGATATTTTCGAAATAATAAATATCGATACTCTTAAAAAATATCGATTCGATATATATCGATATATTTTTCCAATTTGCCCATCCCTACGGACAAGTAAGTGTGTTTGTGTGTTACTAAACTTAAATGCCCGGAGTGAATTCATTGGGAGTATTTTTGCACAAACATGCGTGAGGGTGTTTGGGGGGGGGGGGGGGAAGCTTTTGTTTATTATATGAAGAGTTATTTAAGTGGTAACGAGTTGAGTAATTACTTTATTTGGTATTGGCATATTTCCTTCAAAACAAAAGATTAAAAACGTACACACACAAACACTCACAGCCTTACAAACCCTAGAAAAAATCGAGTAAATGAGTTTGTTTAAATGTTCATTAAAGAAAATTGTATTTATTAGCACAGAAGCAGAGAAAATATAATAATTATCTTGTTAATAAAACTTCTAATAAAAGATTTCTTAATTAAAAAAAATTGCTTGGAAATGAGATTAGAAACCATAAATTTCTTAGTTCTTAAGTGTTTAAGGGAGCTGTGATAGGCTGCTAAGTTTATAAAAGAAAATGGAAACTTTGCAATTTTACTTTCAATAATAAAACAGCTGCATTAGAAGCCGCATTTCATTAAAATTGAAATTGCCAAGTTATCTTAAGTAGTTTCTGTAATAATGCATTTAATTAAAAAAGCAAAGAGGTCATTGGCATGATTTTTTCTGATGTTTAAAAGAAAAATATATATTCATTTAAAATTTAATAGAATAAAGATGAAAAACTATCAGCTTTTGTTTAAAACTTATACAATTTTGTTATTAGTATTATTAAAAATTTATGAACAAACCAACTAAAAAAGGGAAGCAATAAAAATTTGGTCCACTCTTTTATTTAGATACCTCTCTTTTATCCAGATCCCATACAAAAGTCTTCCATAAATGAAAATTTTGTACTTAAAATTATAATAAATTTCGTTGATATTTATGAAAAAAAATGTTTGGTCTTAGACCTTTTAGCATACCGAAGGACTTAGAATTACTTTCTGAACGGATTCATGTCCGCCTAGCTGATTATCTGGCTCATAATATTAAAGAAAATTTGAGGAATCGGTCAGTGTCACGCCCCATACATTTTTTTCCGGAATAGATCCAATAAACCATCGTATTTTGTTGGTATTTATGTCAAATTTTTCTCAAAAATATTTTATTGCAACTTAAATTATCCTACCAAATTGGAATCAGCCCATATTTGACAAAAGCTCCAACACCACTACCGAACATGGCTTTTGATGCCATAGATTTCTTACAAATGTTGGTTTTTGATATAAAATTTAGGGACATTAATTTCTTTAATAGCTTTATATCTTGCCTTAGTTTTGAGCAAGTGGGTCCATAATTGACCAGTAGGTCCCAAATAAACTCCCATCCTAAATTTTGATAAAGAAAGAAAAAATCGGTATTTATTCTTATTTGACCTTTATTTTATAATTACTTTTAATTATTTAAGCTTGAGGTCTTTTTTATAAAAAATTATATTAATTTTCTTCAATATTTCGCTAACCTTTGGTTAGCATCGTCAGGAAACTAACAAATTTTAATAATAACAAAAAACGATAACAAAATTATGAACAAATTTTTGTCAGAAATTTGTCATAAAAAAATTTTCAAAAACCATTATAACAAAAAATAAAAATTAAACTAAAGTATAACAATTCATATAAAGGGTGTGTGTGAAACGGTAGCAAAGTTCTATGGTGAAATGAAATTTGTTTGTGGTAGAAAATTTTCATATTTGTACTGTGTGAAATTGTAACATTTTTGACAACGTAAAATTTTGACATAAAGAAAAAAACAATTACTAATAGTTTTGTAAAAATCAATAAAATAAACAAACGTTTACCAATAATCATTTCAATTATGTTGGAATTGAGATCGTCACAACTATTTGATGAATTTGTTCTGATATATTAACAAATTTTATAAAAGGTGTGGGCAAAAAAGCTTATACATATTAAATATTTACATCTTGTATAATTCTTTTTAATTTTTTTTTGCCACTGATCCTGCTTCCATATTATTTTTTATTTTGTTTAAACAAATTTGATGAAAAAAAATAATTTTGTGGTTGTCAAAAATGTCTACACTAATGTCAAAATTTATACTAGCCCCTAGGGCTAGTGAAATTTTATTCACCTCAATAGTGTCAAAATTTTACTTCCATGAGTACATTGCTACCGTTTCACACACACCCAAACTGAAAAAATTTCCCATCTATAAACCTAATTCGAAAACCATATTTACAATAATAAAAAAATATTTTGGCTAATGAAAGTTCCTATAAAATAAAAATTTTTTTTAAAACTAAACTTATTTTTATCTTATCTTACATACATAATTAAACTTATTTCATTGTTACAAAATAATATGTATGTCGTGACCTAAGGACAAGAAGGTCCTAGTTTTCGTGTAACAAATTGAACCCTCTTGTTCCAAGGCTGCGATAGGTACCTATATTTATATTATTATATCACATTTTCTATCCCTTAATTACTAAATTCCTATAATTATTCGCTATATGTTCTGTGTCTGCTTTAAAATTTATTCTCTGTGCCGTTGGTGTATTAATTATGTGTAACATTTCCAATATGTATCTGCGTTTGTAGTTAGTTTCAGTGTTTAAAACCGATACTTCTTCAAAATTTGGATAGTGATTAGATTGATAACAGTGATGACTTAATGCTGTCTTTTTAGAATTAATGTCCCTATATTTTTGATCGGATCTATGTCCCGCAATTCTAGTGCTTAATTTGTTCTTCGTTGTACCTATGTAAATAAACTTGGTTGCATCTTTCATTATCATTTCCCTTGCAAGGAATTTTGTAAACAATGTTTGACATATCCCATTTACTAGTTCTATCTTTTGTCTTGCTAAATAAACTGTTCAATGTGTTATAAGCTTTGTATGCTACCTTTTATTTGTCAGTGTCAAAGATTCCCGATTCTTTTATTCTTTCCGCAACATTGGATATGTATGATAATGATTTATATATCATTGGTTCTATTGTACTGGTAATTCTTGTATTCCCATTACTCCTATCATTATATTGATTTATTAATCCATAACTTAAACTATTTGGAAAATTGTTTTCCCTTAATATATTTCTAATTTTAATTATGTTTTTCCTGTGATAAACCTTGTCACTAATTGTTAGTACCCTATTAATTAAATTTCTAGCAGTATTTATAATAATTCTTTTATTGTGTCCTGAATAATAATTTATGATGCTGTTGGTTTTTGATACCAATCTATTAACAATTTATTTCCCTTTCTTATTACTAAAGTATCCAAAAAAGGTAATTTTGAGTTACTTTCCATTTCCAAAGTGAATTTAATATTACTATTAAACCCATTAAATGTGTCTAACAAGTTATCTACCCCACATTCATTAATAATGCAAAATATATCATCAACATATTTTATCATTATTTTGGGTTTAATATTTAATTTTTCAATGGATGTATCAAGTAATCTTTCCATTACAATATCTCTGCTACAATTGGAGAAGGAGGAGATCCCATTGGAAGTCCCTTCAGTTGTGTATATACTTTCCCATTACAACTAAAGTATCTGTTATCCTCTATACAAAACTTTAAAATATTTAATAACAACCCCTTGTCAATTTTCGTATATTGCTCTATTATGTTCCATTTTTGCTCTATTATTTCAAGTGCTAAAGTGACTGGTACACTAGGAAATAGAGATACCACATCTAATGAACTTAACATTTCATTTGTTTGTATACAATGATTACTTAACTTCTCTTTAAATTGCAATGAATCTTTAACATTATATATAGAATGTTCAGTTATTCTTTTTAAAATATTCGTTAAATATCTACACAATTCATAAGAAGGTGAAAGAAAAAATCTTATATACTTATTTAAATAATAGTTAGCTCAAAGAACTCTTTTAAGAATATTATTTTGGCGAGTCCATAATTACCTATGGATCCCAAAAGGGTACACTCTCAAAAATGTGCCTGTTCATACTGTAGTGTAGCGTATCTTATGGTCGGTCATGAACGACTTTACATTTCTGCTTGTTCTTATATTCAAAGTACATTTGTTTAGAAAAAACTGAGTAAATCTGGAATTAAATATATGTATCTCAAAATAAATACGTGCTTTCATATGTGAGTCATACGAACTAAAACGCAAGTGGAATGAAACTTGTTCCTTTATATTTCCTAATTTAAAAAGTTTGTTGGTATTAAAAATGAGTCTAATGGCCATTATTCAACCAATTTACCTTTTTTCTAAATTTTTTTTAATAATATTGAAACAAATGTGCAATTCAAAAAATCTTAGCAGTATCATCGTACTCGTTGTATAATCGTCTAATTATACAATATTTTATATTTGCTGTTGATAATTATCATACACAACGGTTGTGTCATTATACGATTGATGTTTATGTGTTTTGAAAAATTTTGTATTTATGCCAGCCGTGGAAATGTTCGATTTGTTTGGTTAATTTGTAAAAATCTTTTTAGAATGAGATAACTACCATCACAAATTTAATTTCTCTGAATGATTTATACCTATATGTTTGATTTATTTAAATTTACCCAGCAAAAACTTGGTAATGACTTGCCATTACTGAACAACTTACTTTTCAATGACTTCTTCATACCATCTGGATTACATATAAGTAGTTTAGTAATGGAAATTTATTATTCATTCATAATAAAATGCATCTACGGTTTAATTTTTTTCAAATCTAATACAAATTGGTTTTAAATATTTATTCTTACAATTTGTTTTTTGTTTTTTTTATTACACTGAAAGAAAAATGCTTCATATATTTAATGAATCATTTTCTTAAAAAAATTTTCCTTGGCTAAATGAAAATTTTCATTGTCTAAATGGAATTTCATAGTTATAATGAAGTATTTTCGTTAAAATCGCTTCATTGGATTTCGTAATTACGTTAAAAATTTTCATTGTATATATGAAAACTTAAGTTTGTCCAAGTTAAACAAAAAATTTTAATTGGGAACATAAAAAAACAATATACAAACATAACTATATTCATAAATTAATACAAAATTATAGTTTCCTTAAAAAAAATGTTTAATTGTTAATTAAAAAATGTAAGATTTAATAATTTAATACATTTAATGTTATATGTATGCCATTAATTTTATGAATTAAAAAAATTTTTTTATAAAAGCAACATATTTCAATAATTGCCTTCATAAATTTAAATTTTCATTATGACAATAAAAATGTCATTATAGTAATGAAACAAAAACTTTCAATCAACGTTTTTATTGTTATTATGGACAATTTAATCCCATATTTACGCTCTTAATTGAGTAAAAAACCTAGTTTTTTTATGCAAAAACTACACTACCCCAGTAGTCAAGTGAGTGGTAATGACTTGACATTACTGAACAACTTACTTTTCAATGACTACTTCATACCATCTGCATTACATAGAAGTAGTTTGGTAATGGCTGACATATAATCTGATACCTAAGTACTTGTGTATGAGTTGATTAATGAAATTTATAATTCATTCGTAATAAAATGCATCTACGGTTGAAGTTTTTTCAAATCTAATACAAATTGATTTAAAATATTTGTTCTTACAATTTGTTTTTTTTTTTATTATAAATAAAAAACAATTTGTAATAAATTTGAATATGAAAAATTATGCTGCACTGAAATTTTATAGTCATGACATGTTAGTTGTAATTTTGGTGACATCGGAGTAATAAGTTATTTAAGTCCCTATTTGTAAGCGAATGTGGTAATGACTTATTTAACTCCCTATTTGTAAGCGAGGGTGGTAAGTAGTTTGCTCCAATAATTTAATCTCATATTTACGCTCTTAATTGAGTAAAAAACATCGTTTTTTTATACAAAAACTACACTGCCTCGGTAGACTAGCTGGTAGTGAGCTAGTCTATCAGCACCGATGTTGCGCGATCGAATCCCGCCAGAGACAGAAAAAAAATAAAACAAAGTAAAATAAAATAAGAAAAAATAGAAAAAAAAACATAAAGTAAAGTAAAATAAAATAAGAAAAAATAGAAAAAAAATAATTTAAAAAAAATAATAAAAAAAAATTTTTTTAAAGTCATGACATGTTAGTTGTAATTTTGGTGACATCGGAGTAATAACTTATTTAAGTCCCTATTTGTAAGCGAATGTGGTAATGACTTATTTAACTCCCTATTTGTAAGCGAGGGTGGTAAGTACTTGCCTCCAATGACATCACCGTGTTAAAATAATGAGTTAAAATGCCAATGTATAAGTAGTGAAGAGTCGGTATATTAGCTTTTTAACTCATTACTTTGCAATGTACGTTTTTGCTGGGTGTGAATGGCAAATTTTATTAAAGAAGAAGACAAATTAAATAAGTTACAAAAATCTAGTCCATTCGATGCCAAGAATACTTCTATCTGTTAAAGAAGATACAAAATACTAAAAACCTAAATATTTTAATCTTTTTTAAAGTTACGTTAAGTTTTTTGTCCTGTACAAAATTTTTTTTGTTTATGAAATTTAGCATATTTATGTTTCTGTTGTTTTTTTTACCGTTACAATATACAAAATGAAAAAGAAGTTTTATTTAAATTAAAATATAGATCCTAAAATTTAATTACTGTGAAATAAATGTTATAATATGGTTTTACTTTAATCTCTGTGTTTTCTTTTATTTTAATTTAACAAGTGTACAAGTTTTTTTTGGCCTTCTGTACATTGAATTAATGTGTCCATAATAATAATAATTTGGTTTTTTTAGTTTAATTTTTCATTTATTTTTAATAATTGGAAAAAAGAAATTTGTTAATCTTCTTAAATAGTTTATTCAAAGTAAATTGACAATGCACATTGAATTATTGTTTCCATTTTTGACATTTCGCGCCCTTAGAACAACAAGGTTCTATTTGCACCTAAATTACATGTAAGATAGAACTTTGTTGTCCTAAGGTCGCGGTTTGACAATAACACAAAGTAACGATAAAACAAATCACAACTGCATAAATAAAAATTGTATTTTTTAAAGGACAAGCCATATGAAATACCTATCAGGCATGTGCTGGAAATCGAAAACGTAAAACGCAACGTTTTTTACGTTAAGATTTCTGCAATAAAAGAATTTTGTGACAATTATTATGCAAATATTTCTCTATTTAACAGAATTTTATAACAGAAATTAGATTAAAAGTGTATTAAAAACAACTTCCAAATTCTTGCGTTTTACATTTTCAATTTCCAGTACACCCTGATATTTAAAAAGTTTAAAACAATGTTGTTAATCATACGAATTTTTATTCAAAAAACATTTTTGTTTTCGTTTAAAAAAATTTTGTATTACCTATAAACGAAATTTTTCTTTAAATAAATTAAAATGATTTTTTCACAAGGGTTTTTTTTAAAACTTTTTTGCTATTTTATCTCGACTTCAGATGTTTTGTCAAAATGCCACAGATATGTAGCTTGTGAATTGTTAACCTATCACTTTTATTTTTTTTATACCCTCCACCAAAATTAGTTGTGAAGAGGGTATATTAAGTTTGTCATTCCGTGTGAAACTTTTTTATTATTCATCTCAGACTCTATATACTATATATATTCTGGGTCCTTGAGTAATTTTAAGTCGATTTAGCCATGTCCGTCTGTTGAAAACACGCTCACTTTCGAAAAACTCAAATTACTTGTAGTTATCCTAAGCAGTTTGGGATTGAAATCCAGCAAAATCGGTTCAATAGGATCCGAGCTATGAATCAAAATGTGGAACCACCACCTAAAAAAATTTGATAATTTTTTTACAAAAACTAACATAAATGGTGGAAAAATGCACAGAATGATATAAGATTTCGCAACAGTTCATTTTATTTAATAGAAAATGACGCTGTAAAATTTCTTGAAGATCCGTCCATGATTTACCCTAGGCCCCATATAAGCCCTACTCCCGGAAAACAGTATAGTAAGCCTAAAACCCTAACTAACAATGCTATCATAACAAATTTTGGCACGTCACAGTTTAATAGGACTAGAAATAAAACTATTAAGTTTCTTGAAGATCGGTCCATAATTTACCATAGGCCCCATATAAAACCTACTTCCGGAAAACAGTTTAGTACGCCTAAATCCGTAAAAAAGAATGCTATCATAACAAAATTTGGACCATCAAAATTTTATTGAACGAGAAATAAGACTTTAAAATTTTGTGAAGAACGGTCCATCATTTACCATTGGCCCCATATAAACCTTACTCCCGGAAAACAGCTTAGTACGCCTAAAAACGTAAAAAATAACGCTATCATAACAAAATTTGATACATCACAGTTTCATAGAACTTGAAATGACACTATGAAATTTGGTGAAGATCGGTGCATAACTTACCATAGGCCTTATATAAAGCCCACTCTGGTAAAATAATTAAATACGCGGTAAACTTTCTTCCAGTTTAGCTTCATATGGCCAGAAAATATGTTATGCAATTTTGTGATATACGGTCCATAATTTTCCTTAGATTCCATTTTAGCAGCCTTCTGAAATTTACTGCAAACGCTTAAACTGATTGCATCGCTGTATTGAAATTTATGTTTTTTAATACCAGAAATCGTTCTACAGAATTTGGGATGATTGGTTCATAGCTTACCATGGCTTTTATATAATTTGTTCTCTTGAAAATCATTTAATTTCAGCTTAAACTGATATTCTACTCAAACTTTTTTAAATTTATTCTGATTGTCGATCAATAATTTTGTATAGGTCTAAGCCGCAACAAATTTTAATGCAGATGTCTGTTTTTACAAAGATTATAATAATAAATAGACATCATACAGATATTACTCCTAAAACATTCGAAATGTCGGTGGAGGGTATCAAATATTCGGCACAGCCGAATATAGCACTCTAATACCCTTTGTACACTTGCATACATTTCAGAGGAACGCATGGAAGATGTTGAAAATGTGAAATACGGGTTCACACTTGAAACATCTAAAGGCCTAACCAGAATGTGAATAACGTGGCTTAAGCAACCGAGCGAATACATGTAAATCATATGTGTAAAACCATGTTGAACTTAAGGGAACTTTTTGTTAAATTTAATGAAACTGTAATTTGCTTAAGCAAAGTGCGAAACTAATCGCACATTCCGTACGGAATCAAAAGTTTTTTATTTTGTTTTTGTTTTTTTTAATGTATTTGAGAGGCTTTTTTGTTTATTTTTGACAGTAGCTTAAGTTTGTTTATGCACATTCTGGTTGGGCCTTAACAATTTCCATTAACAAAAAATGTCACCACTTCTGAAAAAAAAACTTTTATTTTTTTAAATACTTTTTTTCTACAAAAGCACCAACATTTTAAGAGATAACACCAAAATGTATTTCTAATTCATTTTGTTTAATAATTTAAGCAAAATTTGGCAAAATAAGGATTGCAAAAAAGGAAAAACTTGAGAAATGGTAACGCTGCTTTCAAAGCAACATTTTGTCAGTGATGCCACAATAATAACAGAATTTATTGCCACTTTTCTAGTGATTACACTAAAAGAATCGAAAAATGTAAAAGGGAACAAAATGAGATAGTAACATTCTGTAAACATGTTGATTTTTAGCCCTATGTAGTATTTCTTATGGGAAAATTCCAACATTTTCGCAAATTGATGTTAAATGTTAAATGTTGACAAGTGTGAAAAGGCTATAACTTGTTTATTTATCAAAATGAACAATGACTTTAATAAAAAAAAACTAGAACACTTTTAAATTTTAAACAAGATTTGAAAAGTAAAAGCGAAGAAATTCTTCTGAAAATTAATAAAGAAAAAAAAATACAAAATTTACATGTCTACTTGTCGCCAATTAAAAGTAAATTTAAAAATTCTAAATGTTAAAAACTTTTTCTAACGTACATAAATTTGTAGGTACCTATTTTCTTTCAATATCTAGTACATGTGATTTGCTTAAAATGTCTCGTAGAAGCAAATAAAACTCAAGTTTTCTATGTGCATATTTAAGTAAAAGTCATAAACAGAAGTACAAAAACACCCAGCGAATAAATAAAGCAAACCAAAACAAAACAACAACAAAGAATCTTAAACCTGTATTTGAAGTGAAGAAAATAAAAAGAAAACAAAAATGACATTCACCCAATTGTTGGAAATACATTAAAAATGAAAGCAAGTTGTTTAGATTGCAGAGCAGGGAGGAGTGTAAAAGAGTTCCAAGATTTGTAGGACGGTTTCTAAACCAGAAACAACTGAAACACATGCAATTAAAGCGACTTTGTACGAGTCTTAAATATTAAAAACCACGACTCTCTGCTATTTTTAGTAAAGAAAAATTAAAATAAATTAAAAAAAAGCAAAGTAATCCAAACATTGAGATACTACACATAAAGAATTAAAACAAATATTTTATTTTGTTTAGTATTTTCACACATTACTGACCCACAAATGGCGGCACAGAAAATAAATTTTAAGACAAAAAAAAAAAAACAACAACAAATACCTACAAAAAGTGAAATACAAATAAGAAGATGCTTTTTTTTAAACACAAACCGAAAAGCAACAACCAAAACATCATGTATTCATTACACCCATATGTGAACGAGCAAATGACTAAATGACAAATAGACAGAGCGACAGACAATAAAAAAATTTATAGACAGATGGAAAAACAGGCAAACCGAACCAGCGAAAGACGAACTGCAAACATGTGAGAACTTTTATGTCAAAAAATTATAGCATAAAATGCACAGTGGGTGTAAAATTCATATGCCATTTATTTTATAATAAATTTATATGTATATCAATTTAGTAATTTAAATAATTTAGGGGAGCATTGTAGAACACGCCAGGTATTCGCTAGTTACCTAAGGCATCGTTAAGGCCATGATACATTACCACACAAGTCGTACATATTTTATGGAAAATACATTGGTTAGTTGTTTTTTTTTTAATTTTCAAACAATAATTAGATCAGTGCCCATGTTCTGTAACTCTCGCGTCGAGAAAGTTTTTGATTGAAATGTGCGAAATAAAACAAAACCGACATAAATTGAAACAAACCGCTGTTTTTCTCACTTAACTGTGTCTGTAACTTTTTTTTGGCGAGTACAAGCTGTCACGTAAGGAAATTACTTTTCAATTTACAGAAAAAATGTGTCTGTAACATTTTGGTGAGAAAAGTTCCCGCTTTGAACTGTCAAATAAACTCACGAATAAAAATGGGGCGAGAAAAAATTTGAACACTAAAAAACAATTAAAAATGCAAAATGCAAATGATAATAATAATAATATTTTGTTCTTGGCCCATTTTTTATTGTTTTATTATTTTGCTTTTAATTTTTTAATAAAATATACGAATGTCTTCAAAGCTCGTTTGCAAACAACAAACATTAAAGTCGCTCTTTACACAATTTGCTATAGCCGACGGTTGTATTTTCGCCGCCGTCGTTGAAAAATTTTCAATTTTAGTAAATATTTGTCGCCGTCAACGATATGTGTTACTGGCGTTCTGAAATTCTGCAATGTCACATCGGCTTGGAGTGCAATATTATGACATTTATAACGTAACGACGTAATCTCTTTTGATAGTTTTCGACATGAGTTACAGACACACATTTTTCTCACTTTTCGAGAAACGATGAAATATTTTGTTTCACATCTTTTCGATGCAAGAAGTTCTCACTAAAGTTACAGACCATGGGTACAGGAAAACATTTTCATCAAAATAAGAACGACTTGTGACATATTTATAATAGCCTTTACTCATACGCAATTTTTGCGGTCGACTCTAAGGGTGGTAGTTACTAAAAATACGTTAACGTGTTGAAAGTGTGTTAAAAAGAAAACTGAAAATTTGTCAAAATTTATATAATTTTAGCTCAAGGAAATTTTATAAGAGTCTTGTATTGAAGCGACCATAGTTACCTATTGGTCCCGAAAGGGTACATTCTCAAAAATGAGTATGCGTGCGTTTTGCATAAAAAATAAAAAAAACATAAAATTCGTATATAGCTGTTCCGTAAAAACACATAAATTTTAGCAGGTTCATCTGCAACGCAACGTTATGCTTATTTAAGAAGACCTGGTAGGACAAACGGAATAACTGATCGGTAACGTTTAAGTTTACCTAAGAAAAACGAGGCCATTACTTAAGGCGACCAGATTTTGAAAATACAAATAGAGGGCTTAAAGAAAACAAGTAAGAAAGTATAGTCGGTCAAGCCCAACCTTATGATACCCTACACCACAGTATTAAAAAAAACATCATGCTTATGTGTCCATGTAAATATGGATGTATCTATGTTTATAAACTTCATTAAAATCGGTTTAAAAGTTTGTGAGATGCAGAAATTGCCCCCTACCTCCTCTTTTGGTCCTATTTTTGAAAAACTGTATAGCTTATGTATCTATATGGATATGGATCTATCTATGTTTTAAATTTCACTAAAATCGGTTTGAGAGGCAGAAATTGACCCTATCTCCCCTCGTGGTCCTATTTTTTAAAAACTGCATCCCTTTTGTGCCCATTAAGATATGATTCTATGTATGTTTTAAATTTCATTAAAATCGGTTTGATAGTTTCTGAGAGGAAGAAATTTCCCCCTATCTTCCCTCGTGGTCCTACTATTTGGCCCATTTTCAATAGGCTTGGTCCTTGTGCCAATGAGAACCTATGTCCCAAATTTTATCAAATTATCTCCAAAATTGCGGCCTGTATTTTGCGCACAAGGTTACATGGACAGCCAGCCAGCCGGACGGACATCGTTAGTTCGACTCAGAAAGTGATTCTGAGTCGATCGGTACACTTTAAGGTGGGTCTAGGACCAATATTTTAAGGCGTAACACACATCAGCACAAATGCATAAACCCCTCTCCACTATTGTGGTGTGGGTATAAAAAGTAAAAAATTTATTTGACTTGAAGATTTTTTACATATTTTACAGATAAATTTACATTCACGTATTTATATATGTAAAGTAAATTAAAAAAAAATTACATATATAAAAATTAACATTTACGTTTAAATAAGTAAAATTAGTTTAAAAAAAATAACGAAACTTAAAAAATGATTGCACTAACTTATTAAAAACTTAATACGGCAAGTGTATGAGAGCTCAGTAGGAGTATGAACAGAATAAGCATGACACGACATTTTCCATATGATATAACAGAAAAAACCGGTGACCGAGGTGAAAAAAAATTGATTTTTTTTATAAAAATAAAAACAAATATTTATAATGCTTTAAACAATAAAGATGACAGATTAAGAAAAATGATGACACAAAGAGAACAAAAGATGGCAACCAGCTAAAATAGATGATTGTCCTATAAAAAGAGTACGTATGGTCATCTTACCATACTAGTTCCAATTGGTTTTAACTCCAGTGAGATCACATCTAACTTTTTGCATTCCGTAGTCTTAACTCAACAGAGCATTCTCTTTTTTCCAACCTACTCAAGAATGACATGTAAAGAGAATTTTTTAGTTTTTGGCAAATATTTTTTATCAACAATCAGTGTCACAAATTTCAAAAAGTAAATTAAGAAAAAATTCTCTATTTTTCCCAAAGTCTCTACACAAAAAATAAGTCCGTCGAATTTTTCAAGCCTATTCAAAGTGAAGGAACTGTAAACAATTAAAAACTAATTAATTTACTCAATTATTATTTGTTATAAAAATACAATTACAAATAATAATCTAACTAAATTTACTGGACAATGAATAATCCTTCAGCCAGTTGCAGCGAAAAAGACCAGAATCTTGGCCTTAAATCAAACTTGCAACCCTCACAATTATAGACTAGCTCACTGCCAACTATCGCGCCGGTACACCCAATTAATGACATTTAAAAAAAGAGGTTGGTAACCGATATTTACACCGATGAAGCTTTAATACCGGTGGTGATGCCGATCAACAAATACTTTAATACCGATACCGAAAATCATTTTGATTGTCAGCAAACATATTTTCCCTTAGCAAAAGTTTTAAATCTTACATTTGTTTCTACACCGCAAAATTTATATTTAAAAGAAATACCTATAAAGATATTTCAAATTTAATGGCCATTTTCACCAAGTTCAGTTTCACTTTCAGTTATAACTGTCAAAACGTACTGTTAACTGAAAGTTAAAGTAGTAGTTAGTTTTAACTGAACTTGGTGAAATTGGCCGTAAATGATATTTTTTAGGAGAAAAATCCCTTTGATAGTATCCACCGCGTGAAAAATGTGTTAATTTAGCGCTCGCGTTCTTGAATAAAAAAGTTTAGAAACCTTCTACATATGTTTTTTGAACATTCTTTTTTTTGAAGACGAGCGCAAAACTCGTTCGTTCGATTAAATTTTGTTTGTTTTAAATGAAAGTAAAACGAACGGGTTTTGGGCAATAAAGTTAAGTTGGTAATTTTCTAACCAACTGTTTGCTTACTTAAGCCCATAGTGCAATCTCTTTGTAAAAACGTCAAAGTTATTTTAAATAGCAAAAAAATTCACGTATAAAGCCAACTGACAGTATAAAAAATAAGAAGACGGTAAAAAGGCAAAATTCAAAATGTTTGTATGAAAAGAAAGCAAATGACATTTAACGCAAGACAACACAAAAAACATTTTTATAATCAACCCAGCAAAACTTTATTAAAAGAATTAAGCGTAAAAAGCGAAGATACACATACACAAGGACGGCAAGATTGAAACATATGTATGTATGCTTGTATGTATGTAAATAAAAACACTTAGTTGAAATATTTAGAAGTTTTCTTTTACAAAAAGTTTGTTTGAAATAAACACTATCAAATGTATTCCAAGAATTTTTGAGTACAACATATTTTTGTTACCAAAGCTATAAAAAATGGTTCATCGTTAAAGTTTAAAATAAATGTGTTTTGGACTGAAAATGTCGCTTATTCCCATCATTCTGTTTTGATCGTGTTTGTGTGTTGTGTAAAGAATTTTAGGCTGTTTTTTTGGTGTTGTGCCTTTTTTAATGGACTGTTGAAACTTTAAACTCATAAAAATGTTGTTATAGTCGATTTTTTACTTTTGATTTGTTGCCAACAACTTGTTAGAAAACGAAAATACAACAGGAGAACTAGTGTAGGGTCAATATTTATATGAAAGCAAAGACAGGTAGATGATGTTGTTTTGATGAGACATGTACACGAATATTTAATTAGGAAAAGAGTTTATTGAGGAAATTCAGCGGAACTTGTTTAAAAGTCAAATAACACTACACCACAAATACCGTGTGATGTAGTGTTGATCTTAAAATTTAATAAATTTAAAAAAAAATACTAAAAAACAAACTTGGTGAATTTCACAAAATTTAGTAAATAGAAAATAATTTAAGAACTTTGACATAAGAACTATGTAGTTCAAAATAGTAATTAAATTAAAATTTTCTCACCAAGTTAAGCAAATTATTCGCTTTGTTGCAATAATTTTATATCTAGTAAATAAGAGAACAATTTTAGATTAGACGCTTATAAAGCCATATCCCATTATTCAACTTTATTTTGAGATTCGAATAATATCCTATTTACACTTGAGCACATCTTAGAGGAATGCGTGGAAAATGGTAAAAACTTGTTTAGATTTGTAACATCTTTCATCCTTCATATTTATTTTCACGTGTAAGAGCGTATAAAAACTAAAAAAAAACTGCTCTTCTGTATTTTTTTCTAGTGATGGTATAGGTATACCATGGTGGAATAAGCAGGTGGCATCGTTACGGCAATAAATACAACATTACAACAAAAATGGAAATTATATCACCGTTTATGTCAAAAAATACTTTTAACAAAAATCATAGCCAATTTTTAGCCAATTTTTATTAATTTTGGTCAATATTTTATTTATATAAATTTAAAATTATCAAAAACTTAAATAAAATACAATAATCACAGCAAAAAACGTAGAGTTTTTGTAAACATAAACAAAACTATGACATAAGACTAGACAAACAATGTATTTTTTTTTTGATTTTGCTTAAACACTAAAAAATTTTTGGCTAACTATCTAGAGTTATATTTCCAGGGTATCACACGGTTTGTCGGAGCCTCATCCACAAGTCCTCGATCGACCTAGACCTTCGTATAGGAAGGCGAAGAGCTTCCAGAATAAGCTCCAGAGTATATCTTGTCTCCACAGTAAAACGTCTGAGTTATTTCCTTGGTACTCCACCAGTAAAACGTCTGAGTTATATTGGTTCTCCACCAGTCACATGAGTTATTAATGGTTCTCCACCAGACAAAACCTCAAATTGAGGTTAAAAACGATTGCATATAGTTAATGCAGATACCGCAAAAACTGCAACTCGGTACAGTTATACGACGCCGAAACACTAACCAATGCGGGGTGACAACGCAAAACGCAACAAAAGCAGACAAACAAAAACGACCTGTTTGCCCTTAAGAAATAATGACAAAAAGCGCGAGCTGCTTCTCCACTCAGAGCAGTTTTACGAGTGACAAACAATGTAAGAGCAGAAAATCGTCATCTGGCGTAGTGCTGCCACCTTTATTATTTCACCATGGCATATACTTTTTACGCTGGGTCTCCACGTAGCAATTTTTTTTTTTTTGCTAAGCATAAGCAGAAACGTCGGCATAACAATGGCGCAATAAATTCTGATTATATTGCTGGAGAAAACGTTAAATTGCTTTACCATAAACAAACGCAAAGAGAAATGAAATGTCAGATAAATGACAAGTCATTTTACAGCAGATTGCTAAGCAATAATTGCTTAAGCAATCATTGCGCAATGGATTTCCATTCATGGCAATACGCGGTCCATACGTCGCAAATTTATTGAAGCAATCAAATTTGACTTTTGCCGCAATAATTTTTATAAAAAAATATTTGCTTAATAAGCCTAAAGTAAATAATAAACAACATTTTTTATTATTTCGAATTTATTCTTTGAGCTAAATTTCAGTTATGTATTTTATAAAGCTTTTTTGTAATAGTTCTACCTATTCCTTAAATTTTTCAGAAATTACCTTATAAATTAAAAATAAAAAAAAAATGTTGAATATAATATAAAGTAACCTTCGGAAGGAAATAATTCCCAGTTTCTATTTGTAAATAATAAACATTTATGTTAATTGTATTTGTTTTTTCCCAACGTTTTACTTTTAACTCGGGGGATTCAAGATCCATCCAAATATTTTAAGATTCGTTTCATTATCTTTTCACGTAGGGGGCCTTTTTCTTAAAATATCGTAGCTTTATTTTTCCGGTTGTTTCCAATTTTAGCCGTTTTGCTCATATTAAAAAATTTTTCTTTTACATTTGCATATATAGTGAATCTTTTCCAACTCTCAACCTAACCCCATGTCCTTACGAGACTTGGTGTTTTACCATCCGATTGGGGACGGATGCAGCACCTCAGCACGCCTGGAGGCGAAGTTGGCAGTCCCAACACCAGGTTCGAACGCTCTGGTCTAATCAGACATCTATTTAAAAAAAAACGCGATTACCGAAACCGTAACAACAAGAAAAATTACTGAGCGTACGGACATATGTCATAAAACTTTTACTTTGCGAAGAGATTCCCTGAATATTCCGTACTAAATTTCTTTTCCAAATAGAAATCTAAAATTTTGCTCCATTATAGACATGTTATAAAATTTTTACCATGATTCAAATTTCAATGAATTTAATATTTTGAAAACTTAATAATCAAAGAGCCTTATATAGAGTTATACAGCCGTATTCATAACAAAAAGTTAGCCACAGTTTGTACACTACCTACAGCGAGCTGCTAACTAGAATGCCGATTAAGCTTAGCAGCTTGTTGGCACAGAGTTAATTCATAATGAAATTATCTCCATCTGCCAACTTTTAATAAATCAACTCTGAATTTGTATGATGCCACATTGTATTACTCAAAAATGCAACAAGTTTTGCATTAATCATCGCTGAATTTGTAATTTTTTCCTTTTTTTGTTTTTCCCTTCACATATAAAAATTTTAAAATTAAAATAAATTAAGTAAAAGACAGAAAATTAAAAAAAAAACAGTCAATTAAAAAAAAAACAACAAAATTGTTTGACATTAAACGGCTGTTTTTCACAAGTTGGCAAACGTTTGGCAGCTCTGTTACAATAGTTTAGCAAATCGTTATCCAGAGTTTGGTAAGTGCATTATGAATAAAGTTTTTGCTAACTTTATGCCAAATTTTCATTATGAATACGGCTGATAGTGTTTAAAAAAAATATAAACAATTTAACCAGCCTCTTATCATTACAACTTGGGAATTACTAAATTTACGATAATATTTTTCTTTTATTATTCCCAACAAATAAAACCTTTTAATTTTTTTATCTAAATTATTCTTTTGGTTTTATCGATTTCAATTTAGCAGAAATAACTAAACAAAGAATAAGAATTGTTTGTATTTTTTTTCTGGAAATTACTTGGATGCAATAAACATTTGTTTCCGCTTTTTATTAGTTTCCGCTTTTCATCATTATGCTCGTATGCTGCTCGTTAAGATAAGAAATCGCACATAAGAAAAAAAACAATAAACCTTAAATAGAAAAGAATGAAAAAAGTATCAACAACATGAATGAAAATAAAACAGACGTTAGAATAAAATCAAGAACCTAAAAATCCCCTGGTCAACAATAACAAATAGTAACAGAGGAGCAGCAACTGCAGGCACATTAATGACCAAGTACGATTTGTAGAAATGCAGAGACGTAAATAGAAGAAAACTGCTACTAGAAGTGGATTCAAAAAGATCAATTTTATTCAAATAACAATATCAGTTTCTAAAAACCACCATTAAATAGCGATTTTTTGAGGTAAAAATTTAACAACTGAGAATCGCAACATTTCTTCAAAAATGGACAGGGGCTTAATTAATTTAAATGGGAATTTCGATCGATATCGAATGCCGTAATTTGGCCTCAGGCCTTGGGATATCTTCTTAATTCCCATACGAATTGAAATTTATTTAAAAATTTTACCACACTCCTTAACATTTCTGTCTATTTTTTTTGCTGGGCTTAACTATGTGCTCAAAAAAACACTATGCATGTATGTATGTATGTAAGTATGTATTAAAGAACGTTTGTTAGTTTATAACACTCCTCAGCACAAGCATCATCATTGTAATCATCAGGAATAAAAGATGCCAGCATTAAAAAACCCACCCAAAGATTGTGCCACAAACAATTCGAAAATGGTACAATACTGCACTGTGATGCTGATGAGTGTTGGGTAAGTAGTTCAGAGACCATTATTTTCCAACTAACGATTACCGCCCATACGATACGTAGTTCGTGTGCCTCTCTTTTAGGCATACCACTGCTTGTAGTGGAATTGGGTGATGCTGGGAAAATATACACTCGTAATAAAATTATGGTCTACTTAACATTTTAATGAGAGCATATACTAAATAAATTAGAGAATTATGAAATTTAGTTACAAGAGAAACTGTAAGAAGGTATAAGAGAAGTAGTATAAGATGGTAGATTGGATAACTAGTGATAGTCAAATAAAATAGGATATATATCATTTATGTTCAAAAATGTTTTGCATATGTACTATGAGAGAATTTAAAAAAACAGAGATACACAAAACTAAGCGCACAAATTTTATCTAAATTTAATAGAAATAAATTGTTTTGATTGTAAAATATTTATAATAATACAGTCCAACTAAATTTTCTATTTTTTGAATTGACTTTTAAGATTTTAACTTTCAAAAATTTTTAACAAACAGTAAGAATAAAAAATTTTTAAATATTACCATTAAAAAAGTTCAATGTGAACTGCGAGCATGTTTGGAAATTAAAAGTAAGAATTATATCTAAAAAAAACTCAACTAAATTCTTCTACATTTATGCTTTTATGACAGTTTCGTAAAAACATTAAAATATTTTTTTAATTTTTTTACTATTTGAAACAAGATCATCATCATATCTTCCGTACATGTGCAACTAAATTAATAAGCGTAAAAAACAAAGGGGTGGGGCTTCTAAATAATTGTTTGCTTGAATGAACATCACTGGTATATATTTGGAAATAGATTCACATGAGTACCATTGTTTAGGAGTCGAATCTATCTAACCTCCACTGCTTGAGGAATATCAAGCAGCATCTGTTGAATAGCAACAGCAACGAGGAAGATCCGTCAGCAGGACAAACTTCCCATATAAACCACATAAACAAAATTCAGATGTAAATTAAACTCTTATACTCGAAAAGATTATATTCTCGGTAGGGCATTATCTCAGCATGAGAAAATATTATGTTTGGAAAAAAATAGTCGTCGTATCAGGTTATTTTCAAAGTATTAGATGGTAATTTTATTGTAGCGGGTGTCCAAAATTGAAGTATCATCGGTCAATGTAAATCGTAACAGGGAGTTGATCCGAAGCTTTTTGTGACGGAAAATTGAGAATACGTGGTTTCAACAGGTTGGTGCCACTTGGCACACAGCAAGAGAAACAATCGATATGTTTAAAGAAAAGTTCAAAAATCGCATTCTTTCTCGTAGATAAGGAGTGAATTGGCCACCAAGACCGGGCGATTTGACACCTTCAGACTATTTTTTGTGGGTTTTTTTAAAATCGCAAGTGTACAACAAAATAACATTATCGATTAGATATCAATCATTGTGTACATGTTTGAGAATTTTGGTAAAAGATTGGGAGCCTGCTGATCCCCCTCACTTGACCTATATATTTTTTTTTGTTTTTAACCGGAACCTATTTTTTATAAACTGAAATAAAAATATTTTTAATATCTCAATAAAACTCTTTTTTTTTTATAAAAATAAGATGATAAATCAATTTGGATTTTGTGTATCCAAATGGTTGAAATAAGATGTTGGCTGGCTATATTTTCACTAAATTTTTCTTTGAGTGTTGCGAGTTTTCACCGTACAAAAGAATCTTTACGATAATAAGTGTGGGCAGACTTGTCTTTTATTATTGTTGCTGCAAAACTTTTGTTCATTTTTGTTATAAGTGTTTGTACGAACGTATAAGAGTTTGTTTGTATGTGTTTAAATTCGTTATGTATACAATTTAAATGTGTACAAGTTGTAATTCTTACCATTTCATTTCGTATATATCAGTTCCTTTTCATTATATTTTTTTTCTGTGTTATCGTGAGGGAAATGAATTTGCGTTTTTCATCGCCGTCATTTGCTATGGTTTTTCATCTATTTTATTATCAGTAGATGCCCAGAAAAAAACCCATAATATTACTTACAGCAAACAAAATAAATAAAAAAGGAATCATCATATCAGGAATAAAACTACGCCACAATTGAATGGGGGAAAGAAAATTAAGAACTATTGCAAGCAGTAATGAAAATTCTTATTCAGTTTTACGATTGCAAAAAAATACTTATACACTAAAACATAATGATTTTTAGTTTTACATCTCTATAGCAAGTTATATACATACATATCTTGCTTTTGGTGATAAACAAATAAGGAGGAATAATAAAGAATGTGAACAAGTGGTCAAAAACGGTTATAAAAATCTGCTACAGGATAATTAGGAAGAGTTTCAGAATACTATACCTTGAAGAAAATTGAATTTTAGCCCAAATCTATTTAAATTTTGGATATAAAAATTCATTATCAGCCGGATTTTTTTCTCTTTTCTGCTTTTTACAATTGAATTAAAATAGAAAAAATGGGAGAAGCGTAGAAACTCAGGAGAAATTTTTATTATTATTGGGCTGGGTATGAAATAAACATATGAACTAAAGCAGTGTTCGAAAATAAACAGAACATTATTTAACGTTCGGCTCACACACCCAGGAACGATATCTATTTTTTTTAGTGATTGTGTAGACCAAGGCGAATTTACTTCAGGTGGCGGCGAGACTACAACAAGTCAACAACATGTACCTATTTTGTTTTTATTTTTCGGTCATGTAATGTCAAAAACAAGGCGAATTAATATATATATATGAATTCGCTTTGTATAAAACAGTTGACTAAAGCAGGGCTACCAGATTTGGGGTTCTTATCTCAAATTAGTTTAAAACAATTAATTTCGGGCTTATATTGAGAATGTAAAAAAAAAACATTTTTCTTTTTAGGGAAATTATTGATAGATTTGTTTCTGTTACAAGCCGTCATACATATATAAAATCTGTAAGACTTTTTATGTACAAAACTCATTTTAATACAATAAATATGAAACAAATTATAGCGCAAATACAATATCGGACGGCTGAAAAATCTGATTTGCTGATCAGTAAATATCAGTTTTTTATTTAAAATTAATCAGCAGCATATTTTTCTCATCTAAAAAACGTTTGCCCCATTTGTTTAGGTTGACCTGTTAAAACTCTATGAAGTAAAAATACTTTTAAACGTATTCAGGGGGGTTCTGAAAATCGAAAACAAAAAACCCAAAAATTGTATATGTAATTTTTTAATAAGATTTCCGTGATAAAAGAATTTTACGACAAATATTAAACAATTATTTCTTTCTTAAACTGAATTTTATAATAAAAATTATACAAATTAGTTTAAAAGAGTATTACAAACAACTGAACAATTTTATTGTTTTGAATGGCTAAGCCAATTAATATTTTACGCGTTAAATGGATGGGTCGTTATTATAGCCCTAATTCTCCACATTTGGAATTTTCTGAAGTTGTGAACATTTCAAGTTCTTAAACGATATAAAATGGTGTAACATGGATTTCCAGGCAGACTCCATTAATGCTAGAAGCATGTTTGCCAATGTTCTCATGATGCTTTAAGGTTTATATTTTTACCACTAGTCATAGGAACAAGAAATTTAAAATCTATTAATTATATCTTAGATTAACTGATCACAACTTCCACTTATTTTAATAACGTAGATTTTTGGTCAGAATTTGTAAGATAATTACCAAATTGTAAAATTGGTTACATGACATTATTGTTTTAGTGTGCTTATCTATGCTAAACTAAATAATTTTTTTTTAAAGAATTATTTAGTGGCTTTTTATTTTTAGAGGGGATATTTTAAGAAATTTTTATTTTAATTTGGGATTGAAGAAAAAATTTATCTGGCATCCCTAAACTAAAATTAACAAAAATAATTGAGAAAAAAAAAATGAAAAAAAAATAAAATTATTTTTGGAATTAAGAAAATAATAGTTTTTCTAACATAAACTTGTGCAATTTTTGTGAGCATTAATTCCCAAATTCGGTTGAATTTAATGTTGTATTTAAAATAATCTAAGCCGTTTCTTTTCTGTGTTCATTTTATACATTTAAATATTAAACTGCACATAATCATAGAAATAGCTTTAAGCTATAGTTATAATGGTAAAAATTAGTTTTGGTGATATAAAAAAGATTTTAACTTAATTTTTATGCATAGTTTAATTTATCATTTCTTTATTGTTTAATTTTTTTCATTTATAAGTTGTAAAGCAAAATGTTAATTTAAAAACTCAATTTTAAAAAGCACATGTAAACAAACTTTTGACACATCTGGCCTGAACAAAAAAAAACCGGCTGTCTTTTCGACACCACCTGAAGTAAATTCGCCTTGGTGTAGACATACACAACCCTTAATACCATTCGTAACTATTTTCAAGAACGAACCGAACATTACATAATGTTCGGTTCTTTGTTAAAAAACAGAACAATTGTAGTGATACTGTAGACAAACATTATTAAAGCACGTCATACAAAAATCTTAACGACAAATTTTGTATTCCCGTAAATAACTTTGATAATAACTTTGACATTATATTTTAATGTTCTTAATGTTTTTTTGTTTTTGTAAAAAATGTTTGGTTCTTTTTTACCAGCCAAAAGGGACGAACATTAATGAGCCGAACCGAACACATTGAAGTTTGTGGATTTTCAAAAAAAAAAAAAAAAACAGAACGGAATTAAATGTTCACATCTTTTGTTGAGTTTGATAAAAACAGTAATATTTTTGTGTACGAAAGATGACTAACAGGGAAAAGTTATTTTTTTTAATGATTTCTTACACAAACACTATTAGCGTTTGTGTTTTCCACAAATCTACCGAACCTAACATTAAGAAACGATATTTGGTGTTTATTTTCGAACACTGAACTAAAGAACCAACTCTCATTATTAATGTGTTTTCTTTTCTGACAATAATGCTCCATATATGCTTCCATTCGTGCGGGTTTTTGTTCCATTCTAAAAATATATGCAAAAATGTGAGAAGTTGTCGTTTTCCTTTCTAAACATGTTGCAACAATAAATGGCAAATTTGTTCCATTTCTTACCCGCAGTTATAACTGAGTGTGAGATAATACCCTTTTTTGCATCTGCGTAAAGTACTTTTTTATGCAAGCAAGTATTTATACCCACACCACAATAGTGGAGAGGGTATTATTCATTTGTGCTGATGTGTGTAACGCCTTTAAATAGTGGTCCTAAACCTACCTTAAAGTATTCCGATCTACTCCGAATCACTTTCTGAGTCGAACTAACGATGTCTATCCGGCTGGCTGGCTGTCCATGTAACTTTGTGCGACACGTACAGGTCGCAATTTTAGAGATAATCTGATAAAATTTGGGCCATAGGTTCTTATTGGCACAAGGACCAAGCTGAATCGTAGGACCACGAGGGAAGATAGGGGGAAATTTCTTCCTCTCAGAAACTATCAAACCGATTTTAATGAAATTTAAAACATACTTAATAAAAATAGGACCACGAGGGGAGATAGGGGCAATTTCTGCCTCTCAAACCGATTTTAATGAAATTTAAAACATAGATAGATCCATATCTATAGAGGGACACATTAGCTATACAGTTTTTTCATGAAGTTTATAAACATAGATAAATCCATATTTACATGGACACATAAGCATGATGTGTTTTTAAATACTGTGGTGTAGGGTATCATATGGTCGGGCTTGACCGACTTTACTTTCTTACTTGTTTTTTTCTTGTGTTTGCGGACAATTTGCGTTATATTGTGATTTTTAGTTATATTGTGATGGATATAAAAACTTTTTGTTTTTCGTTTGTTTTACTTTTATTATATTTTTTTGTCGCAAAATTTTTAAAAACAGCTGACATTAATTATTGAAAATCAGTGCTGTTAACGCTCATTGGAATTGTAAGAAAATTTAATGTTAAAAATTGCTACAAGCGTGGTGAATATCGCTTTTAGTACAAACTTTGCATTCAATATTTAACACGCTAAATACACATTAGTGTTGAGTGTAAAACGTAGCTATTATTTTGTTCCATTGTAATTTTGAAAAATGTATCACTTTGTAAGGTTTCGTGTAACCTAATAAATATATTACACAACTATAATGCATCATTATTTTTTAGAAAAGAAAACACCTTAAGTATACAGTTGTCTAGAGAACTACTTTATCACTGAAATTATTGGACAAGCATTAAATTGTTAGATAAACTCTTTTGCCATTTCAACAATTGAATATAAATTGCAAAAATGAGAGAAAAGAAACAAATCGCGGTGAATTGTTATTCATTACTGGGCTGTATCACTGATGGGATTTGTGGTACAATTGTACCAAATTTGGTACAATTGAAACTTTATTAGCACACTGGTACAATTCATCCTTTTTTGGTACAATTTAAGAAAAAACATATACCAACGAAAATTATAATTTCTTTGAAGTGAATTAACTCACTTTTCTTTTTAATAATAAAACTTCTATTTACTTATATCGAGCCCTGAACAGTTCTACCAAAAATTGCATTATTTATGTTCACGATATACTGAAAACTCAGGACACACAAACATAAGTATTTGTACTCGTATCCGTGTAGGAGACATGTGATCAAGTCTCTACAAATTGCCACTTTTGTCGATTGTTTTGGGGACACTGTTAACGAAGCGTCTTCACTTTTGTCTGCCTATGACAAAAAACTAGAAATAGAGACATTTTTGCTTCTTCTTTATTTTGTATACCCACACCACAATAGTGGAGAGGGTTTGTGCTTATATAAAATATACTGGTCCTACACCCAACTTTTAGTATAATGATCGACTAAATGTGACTTTCTGAGCCCATCCGTCCAGCAGGTTGGCTTGTTGTCTGTTAATGTAACCTTGTGCGCAAAGTACAGGTCGCCATTTTGAAGGTAATTTGATGAAATGTTGAACATAGGTTTGAATCATCCTACATCCTATAAACCTGTTAGTAGGTCCAAAATTAACCATAGGTCACCTTTTCTAAAATCAAGTAAGGGGAAACATATCTCATATAGATGAAGATACCTAAATAATATTCTGCACAAATAATTTTACTTGAATCTTAATCTTAAGAATCTTAATTTTGTTCTAGCGGGTTCATGGTTGCCCATGAGTATCAAATGGTCGGGCTTGACAGACTATACTTTCTCTTAAATAAAAAGCTGTTATAAATTCTTACTATGTATAATTTTTAATTTTGTAGCTAAAATTTGGTACAATTTATGCCAATTTGGTACAATTTTGCCATTGAATCGGTACAATTTAAGAATTGCCAGATCCCAACAATGGGCTGTATATGAAATAAACACACACAAAACCAACTCTCATTACCTAGTAACGCTTTAAGTAAGCAGTTGCCTGACGAACTGCTTTATCATGAAAAATAATTGAACTAGACTTAATTTATTAGATAAGCTTTAGCTAAGTCCAACTGATAGACAAAAGAGACCCTCGATCGACTGTAGGGTACTTTAGCTACAAAAATAACATCAACAAAAATCCATTTGCAATAAAACAAAACTATGAAAATGAAACCATATGGCATATAAAGTTTTCTTTCCAACCACAAATTATATTTCTTCATTATCACATCACATGATTTAAAGAGACCAAGATTTAACTTGGGGGAAAAAAAAATATTTAAGTGAAAACACTAATTTTAGCAGATCGTAAAAAACAACTTAAATTAAAGCCATTTGTAAAACCATTTTTTTTTTTTGCAAATATTTGTAATTTGTTAAATTTAACACCAGTGTCAAGTACTTTACCATACGAGTTCGAAGTAGAATGAATAAACTTTACAATATACCTACTTGTACTTATTCTTCATTGTTTTTGAACAAAAGGAAATGCTCTTAAAGAAAACTTTTTTTTTAGGGGAAAAGCACAAACCAACTAACCTGATTCCAAAATTGTGGTGATGATGATGGGAATATAAATAGTAGGGAGGTTCAGAGAATAAACAAAAACAATATTTTGGCTAATGAGAAGTCTGAATGTTAAGCATTTGCTTCGCTCGCAAAAGTGGACATAAATATAAATAAGGAAATATTAGAATATCTGATTCAGACTATGCGATATATCGCATAGAAATATTTCATTAAACAGAAGATTGCTGACAAACAGTGTTGCCAAAAATTGGTGATCAAAAATGGCAAAATTTACGCGAACAAATTGCTAAAAACTTGTTAAAACAAAAACACTTTAAAATTCAATAACAAAACAAAAATATTTAATTTAAAATTTTTTACAATAAAATTTTAAATCGAGATCAGTTTGTTACATACCCTGCAAATAATATTGGACCACCTGAACCATTTTGATAAAATGGACTACTCCACGGACTGGTCGGATGTAGTGCAAGCATGAACCATGTCATTGTTAAAAAGTGTTTGTAGTGAGACAACATGTCTTCGTTTTTTAACGACCTGCTTTCGTTTTTAAATGACTTCAAAACTAATCCTTTTGAGCAAACCATGGAGTAGTTTTAAAACTACACCTTTGTAGTCCAAAGCTGGGTTATATGGTCCTGCCCTAGGACATCGTAATGTTAAATAGACCATGTTTTTTCCATACGTTTGGGTTACTTTTGGACTAGTCCTAGTCCCTTGTGAGCTACACTTTACACGCGTGCTTGGACTGGTCCTATTATTTGCAGGGTAATAAATAACGTTATTTAATTATTTAGTATTTAAAAAATTAAATCTTCTATTAATTCGATGTCGTTTTTGTTTATCTCATAGGAATCACTTGTGCCTATTAGTTTTAAATATTTTGAAGGTAAATCATAATCATGACAACATTTACCCGGTGATTCTGAGTCGATCGGTATGCTTAAAGTCTAGTTCTAGGCCCAATAATTAAAAGTGTTACAGCCCAAATACATAATACCCCTTCAATTATTGTGGTGTGGATATAAATATTTTATTGTTATGATAAAAATATTTACCTAATTGACAAAATAGAATTAACGGTTGCTAGATGTTACTTATTTCTCAAATTACTTTAAACGATGTTTACTTGGCTAAATGCCCTGTCTACTTCAGCATAAGACCATGGAAGTGAGAGCAACTTTATAGTAAATTCTGAAATTTCTAAAAAAAAATTTGCTGCCGCCTGCATATCTTTATTGAAATTATTTCGACCAGAAAGAAATAGTGTTGTTTGTGATGATCCATTTTATAAATTTAGTACTAAAATTTTGTTCATTTATTTTGAAAGATGTTTCATCATCTTTTATAGTAATAGTTTTGATTACAATAAAATGCGTTTTAATTGTTAAAAATGTTTATTATACTTTTAGAAAAAAAAAAACGGGGAAACAAAGTATGGCTAATGGCTAAACTCATTTTTTAACGCTAAAATAGGTCAAAAATGGCTAAATCTTGCCACTAAATGGCTAAATGGGCAACACTGCTCACAAAGAGTGTCGAGACCCTTGTGGGGTAAACAATTTTTTGTAAAATTAAGCAACAATTTGTTGTTAATCTTTAATATGAATTACAAATAGATATTGATTAGTTCAATTTGAATTTAAGACTTAAGCCTGGTACTCTGTTCAACATTTCACGTGAAATGCTGTCAAAATGCATATGAAAAAAACTTGTGCGGAATATCTATGAACTAATGTTGATAGAGTTGTACTCTGTTCATTTTGTGAAAAAGTTCCGAAATGTTTCTGGAAACATTTTTTTACAACTGCGAAATAAAGTAAGCTGCACATATTTCACGTGGAATTTTAAGCAAAATCAAAAAGAGGATGAACTGATTATTTAAAAAGAAATAAAAAATTAATATAACACAACCGGTAACAGTTTTTTATCCATATTTACTTTCTTTTTGATTACCTACATTTTTTATTAAAAAAAATTATTTTTAGTAAAATACATATGGGGTTTGTCATCTGACATGTCAAATTTTCAAGTCACATGTAATTGTTCATGTCTGTCAAAATTGCTGTTTTACATAAGGTTTATAATATTCGGTCACAAACGTACATGTAATTTGCTTCTGACATTGTCTCTGTTTTTTTCGCATTGTTATTGCAGAAACCAAAGTAGTTCTCGGTTTCAAAATAGCTTGCTGCCGCCACGAAAATATTTATTTGCGCCGTAAAATAATTTAGCCATCTTAACATTTTTTCTTTTATTTTAAAGATACCAATTTAGAATTATATAATGAAACGGTTTTTATGTATATATTTACAGAAATTCTATTCAATGGTGAGATGAGCATACATATCTTGGTATTGTAAAATATTAACTTCAGCCGGCTAATGATTCCGTCAATAGTTGACGCCGCTGCCAGTTTCTTCCTGGCATATATTTCTGATGTCAGATGGTTTGTCAGAAGAAAATAGAGCACGCCCTAATTGAAATTTTGTCAGATGACTTTGCGTCTGACTTTTACAGAAGCAAAGTTAAAAAGGTAACACACGACATGTATGTGTTTTGCAGTGGGAAATTTGACATGTCAGATGACAAAAACATGTCGTCTATATGCTCCTTTACGCAAAACAATGTCGCATACTTTACAGGAATAAAATCGGCAAATTGTACAAACTCGCACGATAGGTAACATCGATACATGTCAAAATTTTCGTGTGAAATAATAAATGTTGCTCAACATTTTTCACAAATTTGAACAGAGTACTAGGCTTTAAACGTCAAATTTTAGCTTGCAACATAAAACGTAACGTCTGAATGTATACGAGTTATTGAAGAGACTCCAAAAGCAATAACGAATATTGTTGCATAGACACCCGCAAAGTCTGAATCGGGTATAAGGCGGTTAATAATGTATAGTAAGCCAAACATTATCATGCCCATGCAATTTAAATAAAATAAACGCAAGTGCTGATCTGTTGAG
Source organism: Pollenia angustigena (assembly GCA_930367215.1). Lineage (NCBI taxonomy): Eukaryota > Metazoa > Arthropoda > Insecta > Diptera > Polleniidae > Pollenia > Pollenia angustigena. The sequence goes on along the minus strand of OV884060.1, from coordinate 188,351,053 downwards.
TAACAATTTTCAACCGCCCGGGGTTGTAACTGCGTTATATAGGCGTTTTTAATATAAATTGTATGCAAATGAAAAATTTTGATATCTAAAAAAAGCTTTCCATTCTTAAGCTGAAGTTTCATACCATACGTTCAATGCGTTTAATATATTTAAAAAACTCAAAGTCGAAGTAAAATTGTATCGACAAGTTACACAACATACACGTAGAGTACTTTCACGTTTCGAGTGCATGACATTTTCATGGGTTACATTTTCATGCATTGACAAGACAGTCAAAACAGTATGGCTGACTCCCAAAACGTACTAATACAAAGTTTGCATAAACCTTTGCTACTGTGTTTAAACCATGCAACTTTGTGTTTTGTTTATTTGGAATGCCCCTAATACAAATCTTCAATTGCCTTTTATCTAAATTTTCATATTGAAAACGAAAGCTAAGAGCTCTTAGCAAAAAAACAAAATTAGCAACTTAAATTGTTAACATAAAAGTGTCAAACATTTACAAATTGGTCGATTTTATTTGAATTTGCATTTTTTGTGTCTTTTTAAACATTTTTGTATATGCATATTTGACATGTCTATAAAATAACATACATATATATGTAAATATTTTCAAACAATAACAATCAGCAATGTCAACTTCGCGCTTTTCGCATCGTTTTTAGGGTTTTTATAAAGTTCGACAAGAAAAATTCTTTAGTCAGTGCTTTTTTTTTAAATTTGCAGTGCTTTTTTTTTACTTTCGGTGGCACTAAATCTAATTTTGTTAAAAAATTTACTGAAGTGTTATTAAAAAAAATTTTGAACATAGGATTACATAAACTCGTTGTCCTTCAATAGGAAGATCCGTTCTTATCAAAGCAACTTCAAATATATACATCTTACATCTTCTTAAAATATTTATTCGATATTCTGTGTATTTGGTATTTGGTGATTTGCAAATTTTTAATTTCACAAATAGCTAAACTTAACAATGAGTTTTTTTTGGGTTATAGATTTGTAAAAGCTTGTTAACTAAATAGCATTGGCGGCAAAACAAAGGGAGAGATACAGGCCGGAGTGACCTCCGATTTTGAATAAATATAATTACTTTAAACGAAATTTGTCTGTATGCTTAAACTGTAGAGCCAAAATGTGAGGTACAAAATTGTTTGCAAAAGTCCCTAAATCCTCCCTTAACGTTCGTTTTATGGTGCATTTTTAAATTGTTTTGATCCTGTTCTTACTTATCATTTATTTTGCACACAGATCGCTCGGCCCAGGGTCAGGTTTCTTTTTAGCGTAAATCATTTTCGGTCCAAACGTGATCAAAATGATTTGCCATTTACTACACAATTTGAATCAAATTTCAAAATTTTATGTAGTATCGAAAACGAATGGAGATTTACTCAAATTTTTGACCTAATTGTGTTTAATCGGTCCATTCACTTGCAATGTAATTGCTCAGTTTTTCGAATTGTTCAATTATATATCTGTGGCTTGGTGCTAAAAGGGCCAATGTCAAATATTTACTTTTGAGAAAATTTAAATAAAATTGTTTTTAGAGAAGAGTTCTTACTGAAATTAGCTAGCAAAGTCCTTATGAAGCTGTTCTGGGCTAAAAACATTGGCTGTTTCATCAAAAAAAAAACAAGTAAGAAAGTATAGTCGGTCAAGCCCGACCATATGATACCCTACACCACAGCATTTAAAAACACATCATGCTTATGTGTCCATATAAATATAGATTTATCTATGTTTATAAACTTCATGAAAATCGGTTTGAAAGTTTGTGAGAGGCAAAAATTGCCCCCTACCTCCCCTTGTGGTCCTATTTTTAAAAAACTGTATAGCTAATGTGTCCATATAGATATGGATCTATCTATGTTTTAAATTTCATTAAAATCGGTTTGAGAGGCAGAAATTGCCCCTATCTCCCCTCGTGGTCCTATTTTTTAAAAAATGCATACATTTTGTGTCCAAATAGATATGGTTTTATCTATGTTTTAAATTTCATTGAAATCGGTTTGATAGTTTCTGAGAGGAAGAAATTTCCCCCTAACTTCCCTCGTGGTGCTACGATTCGGCCCATTTTCAATAGGCTTGGTCCTTGTGCCAATAGGAACCTAGGACCCAAATTTCATCAAATAATCTCCAAAATTGCGACCTGTACTTTGCGCACAAGGTTACATGGACAGCCAGCCAGCCAGCCGGACGGACATCGTTAGTTCGACTCAGAAAGTGATTCTAAGACGATCGGTATACTTTAAGGTGGGTCTTGGACCAATATTTTAAGGCGTTACATACATCAGCACAAATGCATAATACCCTCTCCACTATTGTGGTGTGGGTATAAAAAGATGTTAAGAGAAAACACCTAATGCAACGATTAACTCAAAACAGAAAAATATTGACATTGGCCCTTTTAGCACTAAGCCACAGATATGCAGGCAATGTGTTTTTGATATTTTATGATGGCACAATATATTGACTACAATGAAAATAGTTTTAATAATTATTGCACAACGAAAAGAAGTTCAATGCACTGTGGAATTGTACAATGTTATTTTGCATATACATATATTTGTGTATGAAAGTTGCGCCATATTTTATTTGAAACCTTTATGCCACTTATTGCATATAAAGGGCAAAATTAAAATTATATGGCAAATAACATATACAATAATATTCATACATATGGTATTACTTAAAATCCTAGTTGGGGGCATTAAATATGGATTTAAATCAACGTTGCAATCTCACTTATAATTACCCTGCAAAGTAATAATATTGCACTACTTTTGAACTTGAAATTAAAAAAGCTGCATATAAACAAACTCTCACTAAAATTAAAAAATTTACTTTTGTATGTATCTGCATGGTTTTTGATTTTTGTTATGATATGCATAAGCAAAGGAAATTAAACAAAATTAAATTATGTCGGTACCTAAGTAATTCTTGGCTTTAATCATGAAACTAATTTTGATTTTAAATTGACTGCAAAATTTTAAGTTGCACTGAAATGAGTAAAGAAAATATTGCAATAAACTGATGAATGTGCTGTTTCCAGGTGACAAATCAGTAAGTCTAGATTTACACGTTTCATCTTTTGATGCTCAACTTCTTTTCAATTCCCTTTTAAAGATGCCAACATAATCACACGCAGCAATCGGTTTCAACTTTTTTCGGTTCAAAACAACAACAATTTCATTAACAGCGAATCAAAGAGAAAAAGAAAAGAAAAAAATTACATGCAGCCATTGCTGGCATATACCAACGAATAAGAACACAAAGCGTACTGACCGAGTACAGGCATCTCTGTACTAACCCCCTTTCTTCTTTCTTCTCTCACCTAAAAACATAAGAGTTGAGCATCAAAAGATGAAACGTGTGAAAGTAGACTAAGTGCAAGTTAAAACTGCAAAATTAGTGCATTACCCCCATCTATGCTTATAATACTTTTGGGGCATTAGCAAATTTTGCGCTTAAAATTTTGTCAATCGAATTTAGAGCGTTTTGCATTTTAACAGTTGACAACGCTGAAACCAATCAAAAGTACATATATATGTATACACTCACAAATCCACTTACAGATTCATTTTGTTACTTCTTTTCTTAATTTCGTTTCTTGTTCAGTCACCTCAACACGTTTTCAATATTGGTGGCAACATGAAACCCTAACGAACATGTGTTACCATATTTGTATGTATTAAATACATGCTTGTTGTAATTTATTTACTTTTTCATTTCAACCGCATACAGAATGAATTTGTGAATAATTTAAGAAAGTCTGCGTACAAAATATAAAAAAAAATTTGCAAGAAAAAACTGAAATTATTTGTTAATGAGTTTCAATTTCGCTTTCGTTTTTTTTTGATGCGTAGAATTCTATAGCAAAACAAAATAAACAAACGGAAAAAGACGATAAAAGAATTTCAAATTATTGTTAATATTTGCGAACTAAAGTATTAGAAAATGTATGAGAGCAGAGGTTCCCAACCAATAAAAGAGAGTTTATTTCGGGGTTCTTAAAAATTAAATAGTATTTTGAGAATAAATTATGAACTACATAAATTCTTTAATAAATACTCTTCCATATTCTAAGTTAAAGTCGATGCATAGCTCAAAAACATTGTTCGATTTCGGAACTTCTGACACGCCTACAAAAGCTATCAAAAGTACATGTCTATTTAATGTTCTCCCTATTTGGTGTAAAATGTATGTTTGCTTACAGTCACCCATTCCAATTATTTGTTTCACTTTACTATTCATGTAGCATTTCAATACAATAAAACGTGAGTATGAATTAGAAAGTCTTTGATAGAATTTGCATAACATTAGCAAACAAATACTAATTCATTTTCAATAGCTATTTTAAACTGTTGTGCAAAAGAGCAAAAATTCAAATTTAAACGACTTCCAAATTAAGAAAATCAAATAAATTATGGAACAAAAGACAAATAGTAAGAGTTTTGAGTTAAAGAAAAAAACGTAACAAATAAAACACTTGTTATGCAATAAGCTTGCTAGGGACAAAAAATATACGACGCAAGTTTTTAATGTTTAAAACGAGTTCGTAGTTCGTACCTGAGCATAAAGGAACACTATAAGATATACATAGAAGATTTATTTAATGGCGTTTCGTTGAAAATAACATTTTTTGAATTTAAAGTGTTGCTCTTTAGAAAAATAGAAGTTGCTTTTTCTTAATAGTAAAAAAGTTTCTTTAAATACCACGCTACGTGCCGAAGTTCCATGCATACACCTTTTTCTTAGAATAAGGAAATAGGAACTTTTTCATAAAAGCTAAATTTAATGAAAGCACCAAAACTTGTAGAAGATTTTTATAATCTTCTTATAAATACAATTTTTTGAAGTAGGTGTAGGTACTATACATGGAAACTTTGCTTAAGATTTCGAACCAATTACATAGCGGGCTTTTCAGTTAGAACATAAGTTATATAAGCAAAATATTGTTCGATTTATTATTTAGTGATTATTGAGGTGCGGTTTGTAGCAATATGTGGACAAAATTTGTTTAAGTGTATAGACTTATAAAATAGGTATCTATGTGTGCGTTTTTTACGATGAATTCTTTTAAGTTATAGATCAACAAGGTTTTGGACTGGAGCATCCAAATACCTTTGCTAGGGTAATTTGGTGGGCTGAGTTCGAATCTGTAATTGGTTTTTCGAGATACAAAAAAATGTTTTTATATGTTTCTAATATAAAAAATCATTAGTTTATTTAAAAATCAATGAATTTTTAAAAGTGAATGCGAATGAAGAATATGCAAAACATTGTCGGTGTCTACAGCTTGTCCAAGTTTCTGACTGCAAAACCAAAATATTTTAATGATTCTGATATTGCATATGTTTTTTTTCAACCCAATATTCACCACATACAAAGCAAAAATAGCTTAAGTCAGTAACATACGATCTCCCTGACATGCTTAAACGCTACTATTAAGAATATTTAGAATGAATGTGGACTTCTGTCAAATAAATAATTATAGTGTCAGTCAAGGCCTATCCAATAGGTCTGCTTACTTCTACAACAATACAAAAAACAACAGGCATTTTGTTTGTGTAAAATTCCCCGCCGTTGTCAAAATCTTACTACTACATAGGGAAAACAAAAAGAAAAATGTAATTTGTGTGCATGTATGTGTAGCAAAAAACCGAAAACGTAAACAAAAATTTACATGTATAAGGAACATGTGAACAATTTTTGACATCGTTGAGGAATAAAGCAAATAAATCTCTGGCTCAGACCTATTGGTAAGACCTTGGTGTCAGTATTGCCTGTTTTACAGTATTGCCAGCATGCGATAAAAACGGACAAGAGGTGATAGTCCAATTATGATGCCAGATTCGAATTCAGTGCGCCCAGATTAGTTAAAAAATATGCTTCGTTTCTGCAGTCAATTATTTTTTCCAAATTTTAATTCAATAATAATAATTTTTTTAAACATTGCCAGTACTGCTATATTTACAATTACAAAACTGTAGTTAGAGAATTAGTCTAAAATTTCAAGAATATTTTTAACAGAAGCAACAGTAGAGATGACATAAGATGGATAAATGAAGTAGCACTGAGATAGCAATAAAAGTAGCATAAAGTACACATCATGAAACAAGAAAGTAGTAATTAAAAAAAAAGGTATTTTTTTTATCGCAATCACATTGAAGAGACAGCCATAATATGCCTGTGGCTTCTTGATATTGAATAAATGTAACCATTATATGGTTGCTGGTGTCAATAATATGGCTAAATTGACCATAATATCGTCGTTCGTAAATGATTGTGTTCTATAACATTGGTTTACAGCCAAAAAATACCAAGAACGCCACATGCCTAGATAAGTTAATTGAGACCTCCTGAACACGAAAAACGCTGTAGTTTTTTTCCCTAAGTACCGTTTTTTAGATAACGGTACTTTTGTGTTTCTTGGTGTATGGTCCCACTCAAACCCTTGTGGAGCCCAACCAAAAAGTCCGATCGAAATGGCATATCGTTGAAAAGGTAATTGAATGCCTTTTCCGTCGATATGCTGAAAATTTCTATCTGATAAGAAATGGCTGAGAAATTGCACCTCAAAGTTAAAAATTTGCCTATTTTTTATGTTTTTTTCAAAATTTTTAATTTTTATTTCGTTTTTTTTTCTACGTTATATTAAATATCTAGAATGTTTTATCTTTTAACCAAATATAATATTTAATAACAAACATTTTAAGCGTAATTTGAAAAAAATCGGATTAAAAATAAAGTTTTTATTAAGGATTTTGTGGAACGACAATATTTTCATCTCATATAAAATTCCGTTAATTCTGCTAAATGAATACTGCGTAAGAGAATATTTTGCGTGAATGTGCAGCTTAACGAAAAATATTGTAGTTTTTTTATTGTTATTTAATTGAAAAAGGCTTTTCTCTGTGTGTACATTGCGACGCCGATTTCAACAATAACAAGAGCAACACATAATATATTTTTAGCACTGATGTCGATTGTATTGTTTGTCCATTTTATTGCTACTTCAAAAACTACTTTCATCACTAAATGACAATTGATGTTTTTACTACTTAAAAGAAAAATTGGAGAAATATAAACTTAAAAATAAACCACAAATCAAAACTAAGCAAATAATTTGATTTGAAAACTCAGTTGGTAGTTTATATTATATTATTATTTCCCTATTTCGAATTTAAGTTTTTCAACATTTAGCAAAAGTAATACAAATTAGATAACTACAAAACATTTTTATGCTTCTGCTACAGCTACCGAATATTTTTGGAAGCGATGATTTCAGTTAAGAAGTAAAACTGATAGCAATTGTAGAATTTTAAACAAGTGGATAAGACCACGTATTTAAATATAAAAAAAAAAATATAAACTTTTTCTAATACAATATTATATAACTCATATCAACTATTTTCTATTAAGCCAAAGTCCATATATTGGTAGGACATTTGTATGGAGACTAGTTAAAATCCTTGGTCATATCGACTTCTTCCTACAAATAAAGTTACATAAGTAAATCAATACAATTTGTTAAAAATAATATTTAAGTTTGATCGATCTGGACACGCTTTTTTTTGGATTTTTTCGTTAAATATTTGTAAAGAATTGTTGCAAAAAACTCCTCGGGTATGTCGAAAGTACAATATTCGACATTAGCTACTTTTCCATTTTAGCAAATACATATATATTTAAATCAGAGTTCGAAAATGAACAGTACATTATTTAACGTTCGGCTCACACACCCAGGAACGATATCTATTTTTTTAGTGATTGTGTAGACATACACAACCCTTAATACCGTTCGTAACTATTTTCAAGAAAGAACCGAACATTATATAATGTTCGGTTCTTCGTTAAAAAACAGAAGAATTGTAGTGATACTGTAGACAAACATTATACTTTAATGTTCTATAATGTTTTTTTCGTGTGTATATTTTGTTTTTGTAAAAAAATGTTTGGTTTTGTTTACCAGCCAAAATGGACGAACATTTACGAGCCGAACCGAACACATTGAAGATTGTGGATTTTCAAAAAATCCAAACGGAACGGAATTAAATGTTCACATCTTTTATTGAGTTTGATAAAAACAGTAATATTTTTGTGTTAGAAAGATGACTAACAGGGAAACGTTATTTTTTTTAATGATTTTCTACACAAACACTATTAGCGTTGGTGTTTTCCACAAATCTACCGAACCGAACATTAAGAAACGATATTTAGTGGTTTTTTTTTCGAACACTGATTTAAATGAAATTCCATTTTTATAGCATTTTCGTACTCTCTTCATTTTTCCCCCTATTACCTTCCAAGAATTTTACTATATGGTAACTCTATATTTAACGTAAATTTAGTTTTCCTGTTGCAATTGCTTTTATCGGTCACCAAATAACGCCGTCTGTTATAAAAACAAATTTAATAAAGTTCCTCTGTGATTATCAGAAAGAAATTAATAAAGTATGTGTTCTCAAAGTGTAGTGTAATTGATATGTTTAATTTTTTATAAAAAAAGTGATTAATTACTGTTTTATTAGACAAAATAAATGGCGCACAAATTATCATTCAATTATAATAAAGTTTGTGTGCAATTTGCTTGTTCTTGCTGTCGTCATTGTCGTGTTCTTTTCTTATTGTTTCTTTATGAAGTGCTGTAAATTTGTTTTTGTTTTTGCATATTAAAATTTGTTGAGATGTAAAAGAAGAGGAGAAAAAGAAAAATCTCGCAGTGGTAAAAGCAAAAAAAAAGAAGAGTAATGCCAGTGTCTTTTGTTTTTGTCTAGACAAATTCAATGCATTTATTTGTTTTTGGTTTTAATCAAAGGCTAATCAAGGCGAATTCTACTTGAAGTTGAATTCGCCTTGAAGCTAATAAGCCTATGATAGTGTTGCCGTAGTAAGTATAAGTTTTAATATAATAGTGTTAAAAACGGGTCTCGGTTCGCGCGTTTAGAAAAAATATAAAAAAATGCAAAAATATTAAAGGCAAAAAGTTCACGGTAAGTTAATGTTTAACATCACTTTAATTTACAATTATTATTTATTAATTTACGAAAGATGGAAAATCAAAAAGAAATTATGTAAAACTTTTTACCGTATTGGTACCTATTTAGGATAAAATTTTGATATTTTAAACTATTTTTTCTATCTTTTAATTGGGAATACCACATATGTAGGTAGGTAACTAAAAATTTTTAAATCATAAAAATTTAAATCAATTTTAGAATATATTTGGTTCTAGTAAATTTTTTTAAATGAGCACATAATTTTTGTAATAGTTATTAGCATTTAAACCTTTCTTTTGTGGACATATTTTTGTATAGGTATCCCAAAGCCTGTAGGTACATATAATTTTCTGTAGAACGGAAAAGTAAAAGGAAAGAAATTTAATCTTTCGTATTTTCCTTTCTTTCTCCCCATTGAAGTAACAGTCTAATTTTACACGTACATACATATATTTATGTCAATGAATAAAGAAAAAGGTTTTGTAAAGAAAGTACCAAAAAATCAGTTAAATTTTCACCCTTTAAACGAAAGAGTTTCAAATCTATATTTCTATTTTCTAGATAATTTACGATTGTGATAGTATATATTTTTTTCTATGTTTATTGGCTTAAAAGATAGATGGGTGACAAAAAAAGTTCCAAAATACAGGTTTTAACCGCTTACTTCCCTAAAGCGCCGAATTTCAAAAACTATTGGCCCGCTTATTTTTTTAATGAACAACTATACGTATTAAAATTTTTTAGTACCTCTTTTAATTTTATTCCCCTAAACCTTCGAATTTCCAAAAATCACGTCTTCGTTGGTCGATTTAGCGTGAGGCCAACCTCTGGTCCAAATTTCTTTTTAGCTTCAGGCATTTAGGATGTGCGATAATGAATCAGCCGGTCAGTGACTTTACAATGTTAATTTGAATATTTAATCTTGTTTATCAGAAACTTGAGAGATATGACGAAGGACAGACAGAGTCTAAGTAATATTCGAATGTACATATGTATATTAGACCGGCTCAAAAAAAAAAAAGTTGTGGATGTATCCCCTTCAAAACTGGCTTTGACATGATTTTTGAAAATTCCTAAAATATCTCCCGCGAGCTAAACCGCATCAAAAAGGGGTTCAAAAGTGGTATTTTTCATCAACCAACACAAAGTTCGGTTAATTTCTTATTGTCCAATGACCAGTTATAATAGATATTTAAAAATTCGTTGATTCTGCATTAACACATTTAAAAAATCTGGCCACAGACTCGAAATAGCAAGTTGTTTATGTCAGTTTTTTGTTGATTTTCAATTCGATTTAAATGAAAATTTAAATAACTTAACCATTTTTTGTCCCGACAAATATTGATATGACAATGAAACTCGCTGTACGACAAAACATTGCAATGATCGATTCATGAATTATTTTCGATATTCGATTAAGTAGAATGCTTCAACTGGTTAACTAGTTTTAACTGAAAATTGAATTTGAAACAACGCATTCGTCTTTTAATCGTAATTGCATGTTTATTTTGTATTATTACTTTTAGCATAAAATGATCCGAATACTTGCGAATACTCAAATGAATAATCGACTAGTACCCTAGTAGGAAAAAATAATCGACATATATCGTCGATACCACCATCGAATTCGATAAATATTTTTTAAAGTCAGTCTTCATTAACAACTCAAAATTTTAGCGGTTTTTCAAACAATATGTTTTTTTAGAATTGGCATCACAGCATGCATCATATGTTTTTTTTTTAAATTAATATGAAGATCTAAAATCATTGGCATTTATAAGAGGAAGAATTAAGAAAAAAGCGGGGTTTTCACATTGCAGATTTCTAATTAAAATAGTAAATTCAAAACTTGAAAATATTTACTCTATGCGGTTTTGGAACAATATATGTGCCTATAAATATTTGGAATAATAATAAGATTTGTGCATAACTATGTATAGGTATATTAAACTAGCTTAACCCTGTGTGCTTCGCTACCCCCATCGTTATAAAATAAAACTGAAAGTATTTACAATATATACCTATAAACAAAAATTTATTTATTAAATTATTAGCTGCTTCGTAGTAAGACAATTCCGTGGCAATTCTGAATTTAAATGAATTGTTTATAAATTCAAATAGAGTTTTCTACTCTATAATAAAAGTTTTTTATTTAAATAGATTCTATATAAATGATAACTAAAGTAAAAAGAAACTCAATTTTCGCATTGTGTTCAGTGATCTATAAAATTTTTACAGCCAGTTAGAAGTTATTATCCTGGTGTGTGTGCATAAAATATCGCAAAACTGCTATTTACTTAAGGCGCCCGTACACGACATGTATTTGTCATCTGACATGTCAAATTTTCAAGTCACATGTAATTGTTCATGTCTGTCAAAATTGCTGTTTTACATAAGGTTTATAATATTCGGTCACAAACGTACATGTAATTTGCTTCTGACATTGTCTCTGTTTTTTTCGCATTGTTATGGCAGAAACCAAAGTAGTTCTCGGTTTCAAAATAGCTTGCTGCCGCCACGAAAATATTTATTTGCGCCGTAAAATAATTTAGCCATCTTAACATTTTTTCTTTTATTTTAAAGATACCAATTTAGAATTTTATAATTAAACGGTTTTTATGTATATATTTACATAAATTCTATTCAATGGTGAGATGAGCATACATATCTTGGTATTGTAAAATATTAACTTCAGCCGGCTAATGATTCCGTCAATAGTTGACGCCGCTGCCAGTTTCCTCCCGGCATAGATTTCTGATGTCAGATGGTTTGTCAGAAGAAAATAGAGCACGCTCTAATTGAAATTTTGTCAGATGACTTTGCGTCTGACTTTTACAGAAGCAAAGTTAAAAAGGTAACACACGACATGTATGTGTTTTGCAGTGGGAAATTTGACATGTCAGATGACAAAAACATGTCGTCTATATGCTCCTTTAGGAATATCTTATAGTTTTATAATCTGACCTTTTGTTATTTTAATAATTTTTTTTATATATTTTTTGATACATTAAACCAAATTTTTTTAATAAAAGAAACAACGTCCGTTTGAACTTCTTTAATATAAATTTATTACATTTCGTCTGTTTTTTATAAAAGTTTCTACAGGTATGAAAATCGTCTTGTTTCCCTTCTTCATATGTATTTTGTTTTATTTATAGGTATGTGTGTCTATTTTAATTTAACGCTAAAAAATATTTATTATTGTTACATTTAAAATTCATTGTTTTCAACTCACACTTGTATTTAAAAAATACCGGAATTTATTGTTTAACAACAACAGCAACAACTCACATAAATGAGAACAAGTATGAATGGGAATGAATAAAGTTATGCTGATTGTTTTAGATAAAAAAAAAGATACATTCAATGTTACCTACAGATACATATTCATACTTCTAAATGCGTGAATATGAATGAATCCATAATCCAACATTTCTCTTTTCACAATTCTTAGCTAGAATATTTTATAATTGCGTAAAAACTTCAGAATCATAATGATGTTGTTAATGATCATTATTAGGAAGAGCAGCCAGAAAGTAGCACCAATAAGAAAAGATAACATGAATTGTTATTAACATTGTCATTGTTGAACAACATAAATTTCACACATAAAATATAAAATCTTATTATATGCATTGACACACATCCATACATACATATAAATATGTGTACATATGTACATATGTGTTTACTTGTAAAATACCAGGGATGTAAATCATTGTACAATTGTTTTTTTTTTTTATTACATTTTGGACATTTTAAATTTGGAATCGTTTTTTTCATCCGAAGAGACTATTCTTTCGTCTCCCATATAGTTTTTCATTAGCACTGACTACTTCTTATAAAAACTAAAATTCCATTCTTTCAAACTAGTTTATGGTTTGTTTGGAAAAGGATAAACAAGCAAATAAACTTGTTTGTCGTAATAATCAACTTATTCAAGGGTGTCAAAGAAACCAAACTTATCGATGTTGGATTCAAAACCGAAAAAAATTCGTTGGTGCTATGCAATCAAATGTTGTCGGTTTTTTGTTCGAACTAAAATTAATGTCGGTTTTAGGTGTCACAGAAAACAATGTTATCGGTTTTTTATTGAAAGTAAACCAAGCAGCTTACAGCTCTTGTTTTTTTATTGGAAATAAATATACTTTAAATCTCAATTTTCTTATTTTATTTATTTTAAACAGTTAGGTTTTTTCCACAGATAGAAGTAAATAAAATCGATTAATTGGTAAAATAGTATTTGTTGGATGTTTCCGGTTGTCTCCGGCACCGAGCTGCTGCAAATTCGCAAAAGTCTTCTCACTTTTTCTGCAAACAGCAAATATGCAACAACAGCAGTGGTAATTCTATTTATTTATAGCGTTAAACAACAAAATTGCTTAAATTTTAAATAAAACATATTTTTACAAAACAATAATATTACACAAATGTAAACAACAAATGCAATGCAAGTAATACAACTATGGCATTCATTTTATATGTTTACTGTATTACCACTTCTTATTTTCTTTTCTTTAATTTTCCTTAAATTAAACACAGGTTTTAACAATATTTTAGCGCAAAAATCATAATTTATAAAATTGTCAAACAAAAATTGCATTTAAAGCATTTACAATGAGCAAAAACATTAAACAGCTGATTCGAGTATCGGTTTTATTTGTATTCGAAAATAACAAATCCGTCTTGTTTTCATGACACCAAATGAAACCAATATTGGTTTGCAAAACCAACAATGAGCAAAACCGACTTGGATTCTATGACACCCCTGAATTAATTGGATATTATTGTTTTTTTTTTATCTTAGAAAGTATAATTATCAACAAAAATTAACAAAAGAAATATGTTTTCCTCATATTGTGCGTTTTTTGATTATTTATCAGACGAACGTATTTTAAAAATGTAAGTTATTGTCTACAAACAAAAAACAGCTGTTTTGTGTTATTTTTTTCATTTTACAATAATCGGGCATAGATTCAATAGCGTGCAAATAAATATGCATAAATTGCACATGGAATTATAAAAAAGCATTTAAAGCTCTTAACCATTTCTCGAACCAAACGTATTTAAGGCAGTTTTTTTCAAAAGTTAAAGATTAAACACAAAAATCATTTACTTATTGGCAAGTTGAAAGCAAAGCTAAAGCAAGGGACTAAACAACTTTTTTTGTAATATGTATTTTGGTTTGAAAGGGCTTATAGAAGGCACAAGCCGATAAGCGGGAATTAAAAACATAGTAGTGAAAAGTGAATTTTGTTTCGCGATATTTTAAAGTATGTAACAAGAAAACGTTTAAATCCAAACTCGTCACCACACCCGCCAACTGCGACCATTCTAGATCCTACAATATATCAAGTACAAAAACATTAATGTTGCCTTTAATAACCACAAAAAAATGAAAGGCAGCCTAAAAAGTACATTATTTTACAAGTTTGTACAAAATTAAAAACCTCTTTTTCCATCTCTGGCAAATATGTACATACGTTCGCTTTAAGTTTGCGTTCTTTATTAAGGATGTAACAGCATACAAAACTCAAGTTGCAAAAAGTAATTTTATAATAGTGTATGCGTGTCTCAAGTATAAAATATTAAATTGCGTAAATGAAAAACAGGATGTTGTTTAATGAAGCAGTAGTTGTAAGTAGTTTAAAAGTGTGCGCACGAAAAAGTATATTAAAGAACAAAATTTTATATATGTTTTTATTATTGAATGGAATTATCTGTATAAGTCAGAGGCAATTGTGAAGTTGCGTATGTATAAGTCTTAAGGATAAGGCTAACTATCTTATACATACTTATAAGACTGGCACGGCAAACGTTGTTTTGCCATATAACTTATTTCTTTCAGATGTAACAGTGTCTGGTAGCCAAATTTGAAGAAAAAATTATAGGCTATAGTTCTTTCCAGATGTTACACTATTTGCCTGCCCAATTTCAAGAAAATTAATTGATTAGTTAAGAAGATATAGGGAGGTGGAGCTTTTACCCCTCTTGCCCTATTTAATGCCCTGTCCTCTTTCCGATGTTACAGTGTATGCATGCCAAATTTTAAGAAAACCGGTTGATCAGTTAAGAAGATAGAGGGAGGGGGAGCTTTTACCCCTTTTGCTCTATTTCACGCCCTAAATAATAAAAACTATAGGCTATACTTCTTTCCAACTGTAACAATATTTGCCTGCGAAGTTTCAAAAAAATCGGTTGATTAGTTACGGATTTATAGGGAGGGGGAGCTTTTAGCCCTCTCACCCTATTTCACACCCTATTCCTTATTCTCTTTAAGATGTTACTTTGTCTGCATGCCAAATTTTAAGAAAACCGGTTGATTAGCTTAGAAGATTGGGGAGTGGGAGCCCCTATTGCAATATTTTGCGCCCTCTAGCGATATGAAATATACTCTACGTCCTATTCTCATGTCTAACAAATAAATATAAAAAATTTCATAAAAATCGGTCACGCCGTTTCGGAGAAGTTCAAAATGGAGGGCATTTTGTTGATATTTGTATGGGAATATAAATAGATGTTTCGGAATGAATGCAGTGTTTACTAAAAACCTTGGTATTGACGTCACCTTTTACGTGAACTGTACAGAAACAAAATCGGTTCACGCATTTCAGAGAACATCAACTACTAACACAATTCAATTTATTTTTATATATATAGATAGATAATCATAATATAAAACAGTCATCTGGGTATAAAAAGCTTGTCTGTCTACAAAATACCATTCCAAGTTGCGATAGGAAATAGTACTTTTTAGAAATAAAACTCCTTAACTATTTATTATCATTGTTTTATTTCAAATGTTATGTTTTTAACAGAGTAAAAAGCTTTTCGCAGCGAGAAAGCTGTTAAATCGCGAATAATTTAAAGTGTTTAAGATAATCAGCCATGTCACAGAGTACAATTCCATTCGGAATGATTCCGTTCGGAATTGAAGAAAACATATTTGCTTATTGATAGAAAGTGTATTTTGATAGTGTTTTGGCCTTTCAGATACAGAAAACTCCCATTCCGTGCATGAAAACAAAAATGGTTTCATTCCGAATTTTTTTTTCGTCATTTTCTGAAGCACCAAAATACGGAATGAATTCCGTTTCCGAACGGAATTGTACTCTGTGACATGGCTGAATATTAAAGAAACCCGGTTCACTTATTAAGGTTAATTCAAATTATTTGCCTTTAATTATTTTAAATAAAAAATACTATTTATTCAGGCAACAATAAAATTTATTAACCTTTAATTTACTACGCTGTTGTTATCCCACAAAAAGTTGTAGTAAACGCACAGCGTACAATTCCGTTCGGAAGCGGAATTTATTTCATATTTTTGTGCTTTAGAAAATGGCGAAACAAACTTTCGGAATTAATTTTTTTCTGTTTTCATGAGCGGGCGTTTTCTGTATCTGAAAAGCCAAAAAACAATCAATATACACTTTTTATCAAACAAATATGTTTTCTACGGTTCGCTGACAAAAAGTAAATTGTAACAAAATTTCCTTTAAAAATAAGTAAATTTTAGCAAAATTTCCTATAAAAAGTTAATTTTAGCAAAATTTCCTATAAGAAGTTAATTTCAGCAAAATTTCCTACAAAAGGAAATTTTCACAAAATTTCCTATAAAAAGGAAATTTCCTAAAAAAGTAACTTTAAATTGTAAATGTTGGCAAAATTTCCTATAAACAGTAAATTTTAGCAATATTTCCTATGAAAAGTAAATTTTAGCAAAATATCCTGTACAAAGTAAGTTTTAGCAAATTATCCTATAAAATTTGCTTTAAAAATAAATTGTAGCAAAATTTTCTATAAAAAGGTAATTTAAACAAAATTTCCTATAAATAGTAAATGTTAGCAACGTTTCCTATGAATGGCTAATTTCCAATAAATTTTAACAAAATTTCCTATAAATAGTAAATTTCATCAATATTTCCTTATATTATTAATTTCCTAAACCTCTTAAAAAATAAATTTGAACGAAATCTTCTATTACTAATAATATCAGCAATATTTCCTCTAAATAGAAAATTTAAGCAATACATACATACATATTTCCTATGGTAAATTTTGTCCAAAATTTCCAATAAAAAGTATGTACTGTGGTAATGTAGTTGACGAACTAACATTTACAACACCGCAACAACAAAACATATTAAACTTTTATTTGCTGCGCTTTTGTTGAAAAAGCACACAAAAAGCTGTTGTAAACACGTGTGTTAAATCTGCCAGCATAAAAAGTTTCCCATAAAAAGTAAATTTTTACAAAATTTCCTGTAAGAAGTAAATTTTAACAAAATTTTCTGTAAAAAGTAAATTTTTACAAAATTTCCTATAAGAAGTAAAAAAAAGCAAAATATCCTATAAAAAGTAAATTTTAGCAAAAAATCCTATAAAAAGTTAATTTTAGCTAAATTAAAAAAAATTTTAGAAAAGTTTCCTATAAAAAATAAATTTAAAAAATTTTCTATAAAAAGTAAATTATAGCAAAATTTCCTTTAAATAGTAAATTTTGACAAAATTTCCTTAAAAAAGTAAATTTTAACAAAATTCCTATAAAAGTAAATTTTAACAAAATTTCCTATAAAAAGTAAATTATAACAAAACTTCCTATAAAAAGTTAATTTTAACAAAATTTCCTATAAACAGTTAATTTTAACAAAATTTCCTATATTGTATAGGAAATCTTAAATTAAAATAATTAATAACACTGCTTTACAAATTTTAAGTTTGGAAAAGTACCAAGAACGCCACATGCCTAGATAAGTTAATTGGGACCTCCTGAACACGAAAAACGCTGTAATTTTTTTTTCCTAAGTACCGTTTTTTTAGATAACTGTTCTTTTGTGCTTTTCGGTGTTTGGTCCCACTCAAACCCTTCTGGAGCCCAACCAAAAACTCCGATCGAAATAGATGGCATATCGTTGGAAAGTTAATTGAATGCCTTTTTCCGACAATATTTTCATCTCGTATAAAATTCCGTTTTTTTTTAAACCATCAGTTTTAACGCATTTAAAAAAAACGGAATTTTTTATATGAGATGAAAATATTGTCGTTCCACAAAATCCTTAATAAAAACTTTATTTTTCCTCCGATTTCTTTCAAATTACGCTTTAAATGTTGGTAATTAAATATACTATTTGGTTAAAAAATAGAACATTCCAGATATTTAATATAACGTAGATATTTAATATAACGTAGAAAAAAAACGAAATTAAAATGAAAAATTTTGAAAAAATAGTAAAAAATAGGCAAATTTTGAACTATGAGGTGCCATTACTCAGCCATATCTTATCCGATAGAAATGTTCAGCATATCGACGGAAAAGGCATTCAATTAACTTTCCAACGATATGCCATCTATTTCGGAGTTTTTGGTTGGACTCCAGAGGGGTTTGAGTGGGACCATACCATAGTTGGGGGTGGTGCACTAAATATTGATTTAAATCAGCAGTGCACTATCACTAAATAAAACTGCAAAAATATTAGTTTGCACTCTTTGTTATCAGCTTTAGTGATGATTGCTATATTTTTAACTACCCCTAAAAAAAATTTAGTGATATTGCAAATTGTTTCACTATTACTAAACGCAGATTGAGTGCAAAAATTATGCACTCAATTCAAATAGTGCAAAATTTGAACTTGCAATCAAAAAAAGCTGCTCATAAACATTATATTTTGAAGGAAGACTTCAAAGGACAAAAAAAAAATCCTATATGATAATAATCAAAAAATTATATATATAATTATTTTATTCGGATGAAAAAATTTAACAACAACAAATTCTTCTAATCTAAGGGTTTAAGTTGATATCGATAAAAAGATGAAAATATTGTATCGTCCATATAATAAAATATTTTTTGCAGGAACTTTACTCAATTCTCTTCGAAACTACATTTGTGTCCATGCAATGAACATTGTTTCGCGGCATTAAAGTATTGTGTATACCTTGTTTTTCTTTCTTTTTCTTCCTCTCAATAACAAATTCAAAAAACTGTTTGCAGAAGAAACCAAAAACTTTCGTTTCGTCTTTCCGCTTTCACCATCAAACTCAAATATATGTTTCATAATGAAAACATTTTTTCAAGTAACGGACGCTTCTCGAAGAAATAAATTTAGTGATAATAATTTTGAAATGCTTGTTTCGCTTAAAGCAAACAATTTTTAATATCTGTTTTTTTTTGTCCTCTATTGTTTTTGAATTACTGTTCCTTTTTTGTTTTTTCTTATGAAGTTTAAGTTTTAAATAAGTGCACAAAAATAAACTCAAGTCAATTTAAACTTGAAATTGAATGCAAAATTTTTAGTTGCACTCAAAAGAGTGAAGAACAAAAAAGTTGCAATAAACTGATGATTGCTTTTTTTTTAAATCAAACTAATTTTTTTTTGAGTGCAAAAGTTTTTAACATCACTATCACTCATGCTTAGTGAGGCTGCAAATTTTCATCTCATCACTCAACATCAAAAAAATGATTGCAATAATTTTACACTAAAACTAAGTGTGAGTTGAAACTGCATAAGGATTGCACTACCCCCATCTATGGACCATACACCGAAAAACACAAAAGTACCGTTATCTAAAATTAGGAAAAAAAATTACAGCGTTTTTCGTGTTCAAGAGGTCTTAATTAACTTATCTAGGCATGTGGCGTTCTTGGTATTTTTTGGCTGTAAACCAGTGTAATAAATTGAGCTTTTAATTGTCTAAAGTAAGCACGATGTCAGCGCAGATTGTCGTATATTAATAAAATATGTGCTTTCACATTATCGGAACATGAAATGCTACGAAATTCGGCACATTGTGCTGATAGTGTGATCTTGCTTAAGACTTGTGTCTTATACTGTATAAGTTATACAACTAGAGAGTTACCCTGCCTTTACACATGCAAGTAATTACTTGCAAGTAGTATATACGTATTATCAACGAAAAAGTCGAAGAAAAAGCCGAAAGTCTTGCAAGTAGCTTGAGTGTTTACACAGTCAGTTGTAAGTACATTTTTCAAATGTTCTCGAAGCGAAAACATCCTATAAAAAAACTTTGTTTTTCGGTTTAACAACATTACCATGCTGAAAATATTAACAAGTTATAACAAAATAAATTTAATAATTCCTTCTTTATTTAATTTTCGGTCCATTTATAAAATATCTGACTCCAGTATTGCCGTAGTGGCGATTTCATAAATTGTAAGGGCCGATGTTGAATGTGAAAAACGCCAAGTTTTTTTCCGAATTTTATTTGACATTTCTCTATTTCAGACTTACTCAATTTGAACCATGGCGAGATACACAATCCAACAACGTGTTAAAGTTATCCAGACTTATTATGAAAATGGGCGTTCAAATCAAAATGCATATCGTGCACTTCGTGATTTTTTTGGCCAATTTGATCGTCCAAATGTGCGTACAATCGCAAAAATCGTGGAAAAATTCGAGCAAACCGGGTCTGTAGAAGATGTGAGAACACCAGTGCATGCTCGTACAGCTCGTACTGCAGAAAATATTGCTGCTGTTCGCGATAGTGTGGCTGAAGAGCCGTCCACCTCAACTCGTCGTCGTGCCCAACAATTGCACCTCTCACGCTCGTCGTTGATGAACATTAGGCATAAAGACTTGCATTTACACGCTTACAAGGTGCAATTGGCTCAAGAACTAAAGCCTCTTGACCATTCCAAACGTCGTGAATGGGCAGAATGGCGGCAAGAAATGGCAACAGTGGATGATCAATTTTCGAAGAAAATCATCTTCAGTGATGAGGCACATTTTCACCTCAGTGGATTTGTCAATATACAGAATTGCCGCATTTGCGCGAATGAGAATCCAAGAGTGATTGTCGAAAAACCAATGCACCCACAAAGAGTGGCTGTTTGGTGTGGTTTATGGGCTGGCGGCATCATCGGGCCGTATTTTTTCCAAAATGAGGCCGGTCAGGCAGTTACTGTGAATGGTGTTCGCTATCGTGAGATGATAACGAACTTTTTATGGCCCGAATTGGAAGATATGGATGTGGACGATATGTGGTTTCAGCAGGACGGTGCCACTTGCCACACAGCTAACGAAACAATGGCTCTTTTGCGCAACAAATTCAATGGCCGTGTTATCTCACGTAATGGCGATGTCAATTGGCCGCCAAGATCATGTGATTTGACACCGTTGGACTTTTTTCTTTGGGGTTATTTGAAAGAAAAGGTGTACGTCGATAAGCCAGCAACATCTCGTATAAAATTCCGTTTTTTTTAAACCATCAGTTTTAACGCATTTAAAAAAAAAACGGAATTTTTTATATGAGATGAAAATATTGTCGTTCCACAAAATCCTTAATAAAAACTTTATTTTTCCTCCGATTTCTTTCAAATTACGCTTAAAATGTTGGTAATTAAATATACTATTTGGTTAAAAAATAAAACATTCCAGATATTTAATATAACGTAGAAAAAAAAAACGAAATTAAAATGAAAAATTTTGAAAAAATAGTAAAAAATAGGCAAATTTTGAACTATGAGGTGCCATTACTCAGCCATTTCTTATCCGATAGAAATGTTCAGCATATCGACGGAAAAGGCATTCAATTAACTTTCCAACGATATGCCATCTATTTCGGAGTTTTTGGTTGGGCTCCAGAGGGGTTTGAGTGGGACCATACCATAGTTGGGGGTGGTGCACTAAATATTGATTTAAATCAGCAGTGCACTATCACTAAATAAAACTGCAAAAATATTAGTTTGCACTCTTTTTTATCAGCTTTAGTGATGATTGCTATTTTTTTAATTACCCCTAAAAAAAATTTAGTGATATTGCAAATTGTTTCACTATTACTAAACGCAGATTGAGTGCAAAAATTATGCACTCAATTCAAATAGTGCAAAATTTGAACTTGCAATCAAAAAAAGCTGCTCATAAACATTATATTTTGAAGGAAGACTTCAAAGAACAAAAAAAAAATCCTATATGATAATAATCAAAAAATTATATATATAATTATTTTATTCGGATGAAAAAATTTAACAACAACAAATTCTTCTAATCTAAGGTTTTAAGTTGATATCGATAAAAAGATGAAAATATTGTATCGTCCATATAATAAAATATTTTTTGCAGAAACTTTACTCAATTCTCTTTGAAACTACATTTGTGTCCATGCAATGAACATTGTTTCGCGGCATTAAAGTATTGTGTATACCTTGTTTTTCTTTCTTTTTCTTCCTCTCAATAACAAATTCAAAAAACTGTTTGCAGAAGAAACCAAAAACTTTCGTTTCGTCTTTCCGCTTTCACCATCAAACTCAAATATATGTTTCATAATGAAAACATTTTTTCAAGTAACGGACGCTTCTCGAAGAAATAAATTTAGTGATAATAATTTTGAAATGCTTGTTTCGCTTAAAGCAAACAATTTTTAATATCTGTTTTTTTTTGTCCTCTATTGTTTTTGAATTACTGTTCCTTTTTTGTTTTTTCTTATGAAGTTTAAGTTTTAAATTAGTGCACAAAAATAAACTCAAGTCAATTTAAACTTGAAATTGAATGCAAAATTTTTAGTTGCACTCAAAAGAGTGAAGAACAAAAAAGTTGCAATAAACTGATGATTGCTTTTTTTTTAAATCAAACTAATTTTTTTTTGAGTGCAAAAGTTTTTAACATCACTATCACTCATGCTTAGTGAGGCTGCAAATTTTCATCTCATCACTCAACATCAAAAAAATGATTGCAATAATTTTACACTAAAACTAAGTGTGAGTTGAAACTGCATAAGGATTGCACTACCCCCATCTATGGACCATACACCGAAAAACACAAAAGTACCGTTATCTAAAATTAGGAAAAAAAATTACAGCGTTTTTCGTGTTCAAGAGGTCTTAATTAACTTATCTAGGCATGTGGCGTTCTTGGTATTTTTTGGCTGTAAACCAGTGTAATAAATTGAGCTTTTAATTGTCTAAAGTAAGCACGATGTCAGCGCAGATTGTCGTATATTAATAAAATATGTGCTTTCACATTATCGGAACATGAAATGCTACGAAATTCGGCACATTGTGCTGATAGTGTGATCTTGCTTAAGACTTGTGTCTTATACTGTATAAGTTATACAACTAGAGAGTTACCCTGCCTTTACACATGCAAGTAATTACTTGCAAGTAGTATATACGTATTATCAACGAAAAAGTCGAAGAAAAAGCCGAAAGTCTTGCAAGTAGCTTGAGTGTCTACACAGTCAGTTGTAAGTACATTTTTCAAATGTTCTCGAAGCGAAAACATCCTATAAAAAAACTTTGTTTTTCGGTTTAACAACATTACCATGCTGAAAATATTAACAAGTTATAACAAAATAAATTTAATAATTCCTTCTTTATTTAATTTTCGGTCCATTTATAAAATATCTGACTCCAGTATTGCCGTAGTGGCGATTTCATAAATTGTAAGGGCCGATGTTGAATGTGAAAAACGCCAAGTTTTTTTCCGAATTTTATTTGACATTTCTCTATTTCAGACTTACTCAATTTGAACCATGGCGAGATACACAATCCAACAACGTGTTAAAGTTATCCAGACTTATTATGAAAATGGGCGTTCAAATCAAAATGCATATCGTGCACTTCGTGATTTTTTTGGTCAATTTGATCGTCCAAATGTGCGTACAATCGCAAAAATCGTGGAAAAATTCGAGCAAACCGGGTCTGTAGAAGATGTGAGAACACCAGTGCATGCTCGTACAGCTCGTACTGCAGAAAATATTGCTGCTGTTCGCGATAGTGTGGCTGAAGAGCCGTCCACCTCAACTCGTCGTCGTGCCCAACAATTGCATCTCTCACGCTCGTCGTTGATGAACATTAGGCATAAAGACTTGCATTTACACGCTTACAAGGTGCAATTGGCTCAAGAACTAAAGCCTCTTGACCATTCCAAACGTCGTGAATGGGCAGAATGGTGGCAAGAAATGGCAACAGTGGATGATCAATTTTCGAAGAAAATCATCTTCAGTGATGAGGCACATTTTCACCTCAGTGGATTTGTCAATATACAGAATTGCCGCATTTGCGCGAATGAGAATCCAAGAGTGATTGTCGAAAAACCAATGCACCCACAAAGAGTGGCTGTTTGGTGTGGTTTATGGGCTGGCGGCATCATCGGGCCGTATTTTTTCCAAAATGAGGCCGGCCAGACAGTTACTGTGAATGGTGTTCGCTATCGTGAGATGATAACGAACTTTTTATGGCCCGAATTGGAAGATAAGGATGTGGACGATATGTGGTTTCAGCAGGACGGTGCCACTTGCCACACAGCTAACGAAACAATGGCTCTTTTGCGCAACAAATTCAATGGCCGTGTTATCTCACGTAATGACGATGTCAATTGGCCGCCAAGATCATGTGATTTGACACCGTTGGACTTTTTTCTTTGGGGTTATTTGAAAGAAAAGGTGTACGTCGATAAGCCAGCAACAATTTAAGAGCTAAAGGATGAGATAATTCGGCACATTAACGGCGTAGAACCTCCATTATGCCTCAGGGTCATCGAAAATTTGGACCATCGGATGGAGGTGTGCCGCCGTGGTCGCGGCGCCCATTTGGCCGATATTTTGTTCCATACATAATTGAGTAATACCAATATATCATAATAAAATAAAATTACAATAATTTCCTAAATAGTTTGTGTTTAATTCAAAATCAACATTGGCCCTTGAAATTTAACCACCCTTTATTACTGAGAAAATATTTTGATTAACAATTTTTTTTTTTCAAAATGCTTAAAATTTATGATAAAATTACCATTGAGATGGATTGTTGTATAGTTGTTCTCTTTTTTACGTGGTATTTTTTATAAATACACAGAAAATCCGCTATAAACATAACTTTTATATTACTAAGTACTAGTAAATTTATACAAAGGTCATCCATGGTAACACTGTTTCTTCACTTGTCATTTTTCTTGCAGCAAGTGTCAAAAATTTACTTGCAAGCAAATTCACTTGCAAGTTGGGCTGCAAGTACGAAAAATGTGATGGTGTTAGTAAAAATGTGCGAGTGTATTGAGTTTTTCGAACTTGCACTTGCAAGTGTAAACACCCTAGGCTAGTAAGAAACTTTTTTTTAGTAAAAAAAAAAACAAATCTAAAAATGTTTGAAGGAAACCATAATGTTTTTGTGGCTTTTTGTTTGAGGAGAAATTCAACTATAATAGTGTTACAGGCGACAATAATTTGGTTATAGTAAACATAATATGTCCAAAAAAATATTTTGTTAAAAATAGTTTTGTTGAAGGTGATTGGTTGAAGGTGAACATATAGAAAAATGTGTTCTCTCTGCTTGTAGTAAACGGATAATTAAACTTAATTCTGTTTGTAAAGCTTCTATGTCAAAAAGTAAACTTTCCCTTGTGCACCTTCTTTTAATCAAGTGCTTAATTATCATACCAACTATCTGTAGTTTTTAAGATTCTTTAAGTGTAAGTAGCTCATACAAGCAATTTAATTTCACTTGAAATACTTCACTTTACACAATCCAAATAATTTTAAATTATTTTCTGCAAGAAAATACGTAAAACATAATTAAAGTCTATACCTACAATTTAAATTTGGAGATAGAGAACAATAGAAATACATGTTTTGAATTCTAAGATACATTTTGGTATTGCATGCGTGTGTATGAGTTTGTGGATCTTAAGAAAAAGCCTGTATGATAAATTATATTTTGCAAAATGCTTTTATAAGAGTGTCAAAAAGAAACAAGAATTTTAAATACTTGTATTGTTATTATTTAAATTATTTATGTTTATTCTATTTATTAATATTTGTACGATGATGTGCTGTCTTTCTTCTATTGTGTCATTGTATTTGAAATGATTAATAGTTTCTTTATAATACTAAGGATAATAATGTTTTAGAAGAAATATGAATAATAGGAAT
Source organism: Pollenia angustigena (assembly GCA_930367215.1). NCBI lineage: Eukaryota > Metazoa > Arthropoda > Insecta > Diptera > Polleniidae > Pollenia > Pollenia angustigena. The sequence continues at coordinate 188,325,164 of OV884060.1, read as the reverse complement.
ACAATAGACAAATATTGGGAGATGTTTTTTTTACGAGTTGTGTAAGATTAAGGAAGGAAGTGCTATTTTAGTAATAGAAATAATTTTCAATTAAGTTTTAAATTGGTTTTCGTATAAAATAGTGTCTACGCGTAGAACAAAATATGATGGGAGGTAAACCTATTCGAAGAACAACATAATATAATTTAATTTTAACAATGCTAATGGTTGTAGGTAACCATATTATGGGTAGACCCTACTAAATAAGCCATAATTCAGTCGAAATTAAATATTACTTTGACAAAATTATCCATAATATAGTTGAAATTTATCCGAATTTGATCAAATATCAAACATATTATCATAGTTTATTTGAGGTTTTTTTTATACATACCCTAGAGGGAAGCGAACTGACACCAAAGTAGTCCCGTGATAGGTTTTTGCTGGAAGAGACCGGTTCTAGTTTTAACACTTTCTATGAATAAGACCTATCATTTTTACATGGGGTTGTCATTGGAGGGGGTCAATTGACACCATTTGACCAGTCACAATTCTATTCTTAATGGACGTGTTTAGTGACAGTTACTAAAATGTAGTATTATTTCAATACAATGTAGTAATATTTTAATAAAACAAGTCCTAGAATTAAATTCAAGAGCCAAATTTTAGAAAGTCCCAAAAAAATTTATCACACCACCATTACTTTTCTACCTTTTTGTTCTTCATAAACCGGTTACATGATTGGTTCTCCTTTCACTGGTCCCCATGTTTTCTTTTTGTACCTGTTCTATTTTCATAACTCCCAGGACCAGTCTGTTGGACCAATTGGCACAAATTTCCCGCAGGGTAGTTACACCACAATGTGGAGATGGCATTATGAGTTTGCTTTGATGTGTGTGAAAATACTCGGAATCATTTTTTCATGGTATTGACAGAAAAATTGCCGGCAAAAACTCTTCTTCGTCAGACCAAAATGATGCTGTGCTGGTATGTCCAAAATTAACCACAAGTCCAATAAAAACCCTCTTCTTAAATCAGTTATGATGAAGATATCTGTATTTTCCACTCTTATATGAAATCCCTTAAGGTGCATGTAGACGATATGTTTTTTACATTAACAGAGAAGTAAACAGCATGTTATCCATTTCCCATCCCCCGGAAACCTTAATAAGCATTATTTCTGTTTTCCTGGTTTATTATACTTCGTAAATATTATTGAAAAACATTTATCCACTGTAGAAAGAAAAAAAACCATAATTTTGAACCTTCGATTCCCAGCTCAGTCAAGAATAAAAAAATTATCAATAAATTTTAATTCATTTCATCTTGTAAAATTCCTTTCCTCATAAAAATAAGTGAATGAAAATTTAGAAAAAACCAGATTTTTTTTAAAAATTAAACATGCAATGTTTAAAAATATTATCAAATTTGTATATTAATTGTTGCTACATATTATTTAAACATTATATTGTTAAATGCAACCATATTTCAAGTTTCAAGGGATTTTATCATGTCGAACGTGACCGTCGTACTCATTTAAAGTGAAAAAAGTCAATACAAAACGGATGTTTATTTTGACAATATATTAACCTTATAGCTTTTTATATGCCCTATAATTAGTGGTATTGTTAATTTTAATAAATTTTTTTGTTTGTTTTCAAACGCCGATTTCATCGAAACCTGTGGTAATATTTTAATGCGACAAACTTTAGAATGTTATGCACTAAAGTCTCTTTAAAATGGCTTTAATTTTACTCATAAATGATTTATACTTTTTTTTAAGTTAGTTTAAACCACTGCCGCATGTGACATGTCGCACATGACATTTATGTTGTTTCTGTTCCTATTTTTATAAAATTTTATATAAACGAGCTTAAATGAACAAAGGTAATCAATGTACTAAGTTCGCCCGGTGGCCGAATTTCGACCACTAGACAGTTACTGCAAAAATTAATCTTTTTCCATGTATGTACATGTGTTTTTGTGATTCTTTCCTCAAATTAAGGCATCTTAAATTTACGTAAAAATAACAATTGGCTTTCCATATATAACAAATCCCAGTAAAAACTTCGCCTACAAAAAAATGTGTTTAGTAATCAGGAAAAAGTAAAAATAATACTTTCAATTCTACTGAAAGAACTAATGAATTTTACAGGGGATGTCCCAAAATGAACGCTTTTAAATGTAAGTCATTATTTTTTATATCTGAAAAATAAGTTGTTATAGAAATAATAATAGTAGTTATATAGAAGAAAGCTGCTAAATATTGAGTGAAAGAAGCTATTTAATTTAAAAAAGGCGAAGTTTTTACTGGGATTCTTTTATTCGTTACTTTTATTTTGCTATAAAATCATAAAAAATTGTAATTCATCAAAAATTATTAAAAATTTGTTACAGTTAATTTTCCCTGAAGAAGTCACACAAAGGCGTGACAAAATATCGGACAAAATAAAATAAATAATTTAAAAAAAAAATAACAGACCTCAAGCTTAATAAATGAATATTAAATAAGATAAATGTCTGCAACCAAGCAAAACAATATATTTCGAGAGAACCAGTGCGTTTTTACAGGTGTTTATACGCAAAAAAATAATTATCTAATTTTTAATTTTCATGCTTTCAATGTCGTACGTGACCAACTTGATATAATTACCAAGATTGCAAATCTTCTTTCTTTCAGAAAGGTTTATTTCATTTTAATTATTTACAAAATCTCTGCACTGATAGAAAATGTTGTTTTTTAATGTCGCACGTGACATCGAACTATGATATAATACAAGGAAAATTTACAGTTATTTGCAATCACATAGTTTCTTAAACATTCTGTTTTGCCTCTTTGCACCCTCCGAAAGATTTTAGATAGACAAAGTCAATGCATAATGTCTCTGTTAAAGAGCTTTAATTAAAACAAAACTCGCAATTGAAATATCCAAATGAAAAAAGTTGCACTTGTTCGACTTTGCATTAGTAGATCTCGAAAAAGGTTTTAAATAAATATAAATTTTTTTTAATTAATAAAATTTGATTGTTTCCCTGTGAAAATATGCTAAAACAAAGTCTTTCCAAGAACTTATAACTTTTTTGTTTCGATGAACCTATCGGTGGAAATGTCCATATAGATATAAACAAAATTTTTGTGAAAATAAATTTCCAGTGACGTAAAGCATTTTAGAAAAGAAGGGGCTAAGATAAAATGTATATCTTTTGATTAAAGATTTTTTTTATTTTCGACTTTTTCTGACTTTATATTTTTCAAGTAAAATTTGTAGCTGATCGCTTAACCAGTGGTCACTTTACCTTTACATATTTATTTCCTAAACTTTCTTGTTTATTTCTAAATTCTTTGGGCTTTCTTTTATTTAGATTATGACTGTCTTTCATTTAGATTTTGACTGTTATAAATTTCGATTATCATGTCTTAGACATAAACAATATAATTATTAAATGTTTTTATAAATTTTTTTCACTTTGTGATTTTTCTTATTGTTCGAAAATAATTTGCAACCATTATCATGCCATATTTAGCCTCTTGTTCGTATAATTGTCATCATTGGCTGCAGTAGAAGTAGTCACGACTCTTGAGATGGTGTCGGTTGGTGGTGGCTCAGGGCATGATGATTTCGTTGTTTCAGTGCTTAACCAAGTCCAGGCTTCATAGCGTAACAACATTGTTGTGTCAGTTTTAGTAGTTGGCTGTGTCATAACAAATTATACAAATTATAAATCATCTTTAGCTGCTCTCGCTCGATTTGTTCGTTTGTCTTTTCTTTGCCCAGTTGGTAAAATGGAAACGTTTTCTTCATTATAATAATTTTGTGGTAATTTTGATGGTTGTTGTTTTAAGTTTTAATTTTCTTTTGTGCATTTAAAGCCACTAACAGATAAAAAAAAAAACAAAATTCATAATAACCACAAAAATTGTCAAGTTAGTAAGTGAAATGCAATTTGATAGTTTATTGCTACTAAAACAGTGAAAACAAAAAGTTATTAACCTTTTAAAGGGGGGGTTGTTGAAGAAAAATTCTATTGAAATTAAATTGTTTTCAATTTCTTCTACAAATTGTTTCATATTAGACTTTTAGATGTGGGATAGAAAATAATAAATAAAATGTTTAATTTTTGAAAGTTTAAAAGTTATTTGGGAATTTTGAAAATATTCCGAAAAAAAATTGTTTTTCTTCCTTTCTCTCTCTCAAAAAGAGAGATGTCAAATCACATATAAAAAAAGTTGTCCGGGCAAAAATTTTGTTCGGAAACAATGGGTGAAAATAGCTTGAGTTCAGGGCTGCCACATCAATTTGTGAAGAAATCTTCAATTTCCTGAGAAAAAATACAAAAATCGTCTTTTTCGTTTCGAAAAATCGGACAACTTAAAATTAAGTTTTTTTTTTTTAACAATTTTTGTTCGATTTTTGAAAAAAAAAAACATTCAAACAAAAACATAATTACTTCATACTTAGCAAGAAGGGAGTCTTTTGAATAGCGCCTTTGATCGTTGATGACCGCATTTTTTAATCGTAGAAGACAGCGAAAGGCGCTATTTCAATTGCTTAAGACGTGGGTAAAGATTATTTAACGAGTCTTCCATGTCAAGAACCGTATGAGACTCATGTGCTATTCACCCTTATTGTGCTTGGCGTTTTTAAAATACACCTACGACTGTTTGGTAATAGATTAAAGAGAATGTGAACTTTTTTCCTTTAATCTATTACCAAACAGTCGTAGGCCAAACACAATAAGGGTGAATCAAATACTACCCGTAAAATTTTCGCCGTATAATTGTTGAAAATATTATTTATACAGATCGTACATGATCGAATGAACCGATCATGGTTTGACGAAAGATATACAAAGTGTAACATTCAGGCCTGTTCTGAAAATCACATTAACTCAAATCACGTGATTTCAAATCACTTGTGCCTATTAATATAACACGTGTGATATTTTAGCCTCCCGTTTTTGTGTGATCTTTAATTGCAGAAAGCACACCGAAAAACACAACAACGGTATGACTTTCAAAACACCACAAAATCACACGTGTGATTTTCAGAACAGGCCCGATTGTTGTTTTTGTACTCTGAAAATAATCATTTAAAGATGTTCTTAAAACTTACATATTACAGCCTAAACAAAAGCGGCTCGCGTTTTTAACAGAGCGGCCTCATAGCTTTGCAATTGGAAAACCGATTTTGAAAGCTCGTTGAATAGTGAAATTTGCTGCTATTGTTAATTAGTAACGGCAATTCAGCTATTTTTGGTCAACGAAAAAAACGTCGGGTTTTCACCTGACAATTTTTTGTCATACCAAACGTCAAACTTCATATGAAAAAAACGCTGACAAAAATTTTAAAGTTTTTTTTTATATGGACTTTGACGTTTGGTATGACAAAAAATTGTCAGGTGAACGTGTCAGAAAATTTGGTGTTTTATTCAGAATTTGGAGACTGAAAAAAAAAATTAGCAAATCGGCACTTTGCTAATTCCGGAACAAAAATCAGTCAAAATGACGATAAATCGTCAAATCTGGCAGCTCTGCTTGAGTTTCTTATTTCTTAAGTCTTATTCACAATTCAAACTCTATTTAATTATTCTCAATTATTAACACTCTATTTTTAGTACAAACATGTATCTGGTTTTGTTAAAAAATCGAGTCTACTTCTAATGGGTGATTTTTAAGAGCTATGGAAAGTTAAAAAAACGCACATAAAATTCAGAAAAATGCATGAAATCTTTATTTGCATCGATAGTACGGTCCATATAATTTAATGTTTGAAGATAATTTAATGCAAATGTCGACCGCGACTGCGCCGCGAATTGTCCATCTGCTTAGTCCAATTTTGGCATACTCTTTCCAACATTTCGGCCGATATCTCATGAATAAATGCTTCAATGTTGTCTTCCAATGCGTCAATTAAAGCGGACATGTGTGTATAGACATGAGCTTTAACATAGCCCCACAAAAAATAGTCTAAAGGCGTTAAATCGCACGATCTAGGCGGCCAATTGACCGGTCCCGAACGTGAAATAAAATGTTCACCGAACTCGCCTCTCAATAAGTCCATTGTTAAGCGTGCTGTGTGGCATGTGGCACCGTCTTGTTGTAACCACATCTCATGCAAGTCAAGCTCTTGCATTTTGGGCAAAAAAAAGATGGATATCATCTCACGGTAGCGCTCACCATTCACAGTTACGTTACGATTCGCATCATCTTTGAAGAAGTACGGTCCAATGATGCCACCAGCCCATAAAACGCACCAAACTGTGACTTTTTCTGGATGCATTGGTAGCTCTTGCAAAGCTTCTGGCTGATCTTCTCTCTAAAATCGACAATTCTGCTTATTAACGTACCAAATAGCTGCTTCAGTGGGTCGATTAAACTGACCATTTAATGGAAGAAGAGCGCGATGAACTTTCTTAACAGAGTCCGCATTTTTATAATAAAATTCAATAATTTGCAAGCGTTGTTTGTTTGTTAGACGATTCATGGTTAAATTAAATACCAAACTGAAGATGTTTGACAGTGAAACAAAACGCGAAACGCGCGTCAGCTGTTTAAACCAGTGCTGCCCAAAAGATAATAGTTAAAAAATCAGCCGATACTACGGCAACGATTTATAATGAATTGTTAATAACGTACATATATGAAAATTTGTATGAGTTTTAAATTAAAATTTTTATAAGTTTTAAATCACGACGAATTCATAACATGTGGACTTAACAGTCCTGCTGATTTTTTTTTAGTTTTATTATTTTTAGATATTAACATTTTGTTTATTACAATTTTGGAAATAGTTTGATTTAATTTCGTTCATAGGGCCTATTAAAAATGGTGACCATACAGAAGAGAAACTAAAATACATATTCTCTAGTTATTTATTACCCATGAAGCAGGATAAATTTTCCTTATTGTACCTTTAGAGGGTTAAATTTAACGAAGTACCCAACAATCTAACAAAATCACAAGAAAATTACAAATTATATGCTTACAAAACTAAAAACATACAACATGAAATTTAAAACCACCTTTTGTGTTATTTTCCATATTTTTCTTCTTTTATTGTGGAATCATGGAGTCAGGCGGACAGGCAGGCTGGCTGGCATCTTCACAAATGAAACCGAAAAAAAACTTTCTCCTTTAACTGAAATTTAAAGCTTTGATTTGGTTTTTTATGTCTTTTGCTGCCATGAGATAGACGGAAAGACATGCTACTGTTTATCTGAAATTTCGTTGGTATTTTGTTCCCATTGTCTTAAGCGGGCGGTATTATACATATATACATTTATACACACTAAAAGAAATACATACAGAATTATCTGAACAACTCTATTTTTGTACCAGAAATTTGTTATAAAATCCAATAGTAACGATTTTTCTTTATTTATTTACATACACATAATAAAAAGAAAAACATATTTACACTAACACATAAACAAGATGTAATTGTGTTTTTGTACGATTTAACAATAAACATTTATTTGTTAAAAAGATTTGTTGATTTAAACAACAACAAATTCAACAAAAAAAAAAAAAAAAAACATTAAATTGTAAAACAAAAAACTTGTTCTGCATATTAAATACTACAACAAAAAGTTGGAATCAGTGTTGTTGCCACTGCCACTACAACTTACTGCTTGTCTTTATTACAACAACAACTTATACTTATAGGAAACTCCAGGGTATTATTACTTTTATTTGAATTTATCTGATTTTTATAGCCAAAAGTTTAAGCAACATTTACAGTGGCCGAGTTTGCAACTGCGTGTAAAAAATAAATTTTACTGCTACCCAGCTCTGAAGTGAAGCGTATTCTAATGAGGGCATTATGCATCGATCCAAGCCGGAAAGGAAAAGCTATGTAATCATTTTTGTCTTGAAAGTTTTTAACTGGCAGTGCAACATGTAGTCGAGCATTGACATTATGGTGTAAGTTTTTCCTCACCCGGCTTATGGTCAAGATCTTGTCACGAACGACTTCCAGAAAGATGGAAAAAGTCATTGGCGATCGTTAGATCTAGTATGTAAAGGGTGTTCAATTTAAGGTTTCGAAGTAAATTCCCATAAAAACACCTTTTTTTTGGACAAATTCAGTTTTATTGTTGCAAGTGCGAATTAGAAATATGGAAATTTATAATGGAATATGATGTCGGGCCAAATATTAAACTCTAGCAAGTCGTCAGGCATTCGCACTTTTTGTGAATTTTAGACAACATTTTGTAACATATCTTTACTTATATCGCCAATGCAGCGCAAAATTTTATCTCTCAGGGCGTCAGCTTATTGTGGTTTTATCACCTAAACCCGGTCTTTCAAATGGCCCCAGAGCAACTCGTTCAGCGGCTTCAAATCACAAGAACGAGGCGGTAAATTGATAATAACTAAATTGCTTGGCCGGCTATGTGGCTAGTGGAGGCGGCTTGCTGAAACCACAGGTCAGTGATCTTAACATTAGCACATATCGACCAAAAAATATCGATCTCAGAAGGGGCCTGATTTCGTGGAAAAACTGATCGAATTTTACTAATTGATACAGTAAAATGTTCACAATTTGGATAGTAAATGATCACAATGAAAATTCGCCGTACAAAGTATTGGCAATCATTAGATATGGCTTTTTCCCATGTTCCTGGTAACAAATGGATCCTGTGACAGAAAAATTGCTAAATTTTTGAGGCCAAGAACGATTTAAGCCAATTTTGTTCTAAAATGAAGTATAGGCTATGCATTAATCAAAATAAATGTTAGTCGGACGGGGCAGGGTCCTGCTTTTAAGCCAGGTAATGCAATCCAGCCCAATTACTTTTTCTTAGTAAAATTTAAACAGGTCTTGCAACAAAATTCGGATCGTCATTATGATCGAAAAAGTTTTCCTCAGGCACCTTTAAGTTCAGATCTTGTCGCATCCGACCACTGCGAACCGCTTGCACTGGAATGAAATTTACTCAAAACAGGGTATTTTAAATTGGTCTGATTCGTTCTTGGCCTCAAAAACCAGCAGTTTCCTTTAAGCATGGTATGCAAATATTGTTAGAAAGATGCACAGAAAAAAATAAAAATTGATTTTAATTAAAACATTAGTGATATGAATTAAAAAATTAATTAATTTTGCACCAGTACACAAATTAATAGTATCAATTAAACGCTTAATTTATTTGATTAAGCGTTTAATTTAGTTGATTAAGCGTTTAATTCACTTGATTAAATTTTTTATTAAATCTGATTTTATTTTTGATTAATACTTTAATTGGTGAACAATTTTGGAGAATTTTTTCTGTGTGGAAAGAAGTCATAGCTGGCACAAAATGCTTGAATAAATGTATGTACAAATATTTAACAATAAACGGTTAATATTTTTAAAAATTCCCGCGGATTTAAGTCAGATACTCTAAAGGTAAGAGTCTAATTGTTCGTTTAACTACTTTTCAAATTGGAAAATTATATTAGAATAGAACATAATTTGCTTAATAATACTTTGCTCTGTTAGTTGGTCATACTTTCTTTACATTTACATTAAATGTCACTTCAAGGTTTTTTTTGTAACATTAATGTATTTTAAGTACTATGACTAAAGCTTTTTATAACCTTCTTTTTATAGTAAAATAAAGTTGTTGGCTAAGCTTTGGAGTTCACTCATAGAAAATTTATCTTTATATTGATGATGCCCCAACATCAGAATTCTGACATCAATGTTATTACAATTGGCATCAATGAGGCAAAATCGGCATCAAGCCAATGACGAAGGTCCACTTAAAAATTTTGTCATATTTCATGCGTCATCTATGCAATGACTACAGTGACATCAGTTCGATGCCATATTTTGTGTATTATTAACATTATTTTAAAAAAGTTAAATAAAAAGCAAAAATTCCCATATTCAATTTTTTTAAATTATTTTTCTATATACATCAAATTTTCAAAGTAGAACAATTACGAAAGCCATAACTGGTATGTCTTATAATTGAAAGTTTTTCTGTAAGCAAAAGGCGGAATGTAACAAAAGTGAAACAAACATGTTTAACGGGTAAGTAAATAATAATAATCTCTCACTTTAACTTTAGTCAATCCAAATGACTCAATTAAATGACAGTTTGTCTTATTAGTCCTTTCTCTGATGTTCTATTAAATCGTCATTTCTGCTATACCGATGTGTCATCCCATTGATGATATAATTTAAATTGTTTTACCCTGGTGACAATTTGGTCAAGCGATGTTAAGACTCACATCATAATGATGAAAAGTGTCATGGTATCATAAACGAAGACACTTGACATAGTACTGATGTCAAAATACATCAGTGTTATGACCACAAAGTATACAGAGATGAAAAAAGTGACGTATGAAAAATGCCTAAATCATTTGCGAGGGCAGCTTTCGCAGAAAGAGAAAGAAAACGTTTTTTGTTAGTGAAGTGACAATGCGTAAAAACAGGCCGCTACTATCTACACAAATTGCATAATCAAAACAAAAAACGCAAAAAGGGCAGCTTTCGAAGAAAAAGACAGAAAAAAACACAATATTTTCTGTCTCGTGACGCCTCTGTATACTCTGTGGTTATGACGTCTTTTCTATCAGTGTTATGTTGCACAAGAGTATCATCCAAATTAAGAAGCCTCCTCCAAAGTCAGCCGATGACCTAAACCTTTATATAAAAACCTTAAACTTACAAATTACGCTTCTCCATCAGTAATCAATCTAAGTTTTAAATGGTACTCCTCTAAATAGTACTCTATCTTAATTTGAAAAGGTACTCCATCAATGTCAATTTGACTGTTTTTGTTCACCTCCAGATAAACAGGTTAAAAATGAATGATTTTCGCTCATTTAATGCAATAGTAATATAACTCAAACAACTCCATGTTGAGATAAACGCTTTTAAACTTTTTGATTTGCTCTAACAACTTGGAAAAAATAAAGACACATTCTCTCAAAATGGGAAAATTATTAAAGATTAATTTTATACACAATATCAAGAAAAACATAGCAAACAATTCCGAATTAATAACATCAAAATTAAATTTTTCGAGTTATGTCACTATTAAAGTTAATGAGCCACTGTAACTCTGTACTATTTTACGACACCAAACCATAAGCCAAAGCGATTGAAACATAAACACGAACGCCTTATTTCCCTTAAAAAATAATGACAATGAGGCGCGAGCTGCTTCCCTTAAAAAATAATGAAAATGAGGCGCGAGCTGCTTCCCCAGTTTTAGGAATTGTAAAACCTTCTTAAAATATTTATTAGTCAAAAAAAGTGTTGTGTATTCAAAATATACTTTCTATTTGTAAAACTAAAGAGGTTAGTAAGTTGTAAAAAGGGACTCCAGATCACCCTAAAAAAAGTTGAATGTATAACACTTAAAATCTTTACCGCTCTTTTATGTGCCATATCAAGGAGAATTTAACAAGGTAAGTGCAACTCTACATCTAAAAAAAGCCCCATGTATTTTTTTGCAATTCAGTAGGCGGCTGTCAAAATGCTGACAAGGCAAAAATTGATTGAAAAACAAAATAAAAATTTTGTTTGGGTAATAAAAGAGATTATTAAATTCACTTTAATTATTCGCAGTTTTTCTAAGAAATTTTTTCGGTTATTTTTGGGAAAAACACAAACAAAATTATATTTTGACGTTTCCCTATTTTTTTTTAATTCGCCGTGGAGACAGCTGATGAACGGCTGACGAGTTGAGTTTACCTTGTTGAATTCGCCTTGTGCCATACATATTTTGAAGAGAACATGTATTTGGTTCTCACTTTGACATTTTGTTTGAATAGAACACTCAAATTTCAGCATATATTTAACATTTTATTTTAAATATTTAAATTCTTAATTTGCAACAAAAGGGATTTTAAATCCTTTAAAAGAACATAACGCACTCGATCATAAAGGGGGTTTTAACGGAACACTTGAATTTTTTCATTTTTTGGGAAAAATTCACACGCAATATTCTTACCTGCAAGCTCCAAGAATATGGTGCTATTTTGTCTACTTTTTGGTAATAAAACGGTTGGCTTATGGTGTTTTCTTTTCTACAAAAAAGTGTGACATTTTATTTAAAAAAATCCAATTTGGTGTCTGTTTCATAAAAATTTTGCTACCAAAAAGGGTTAGTTTTTTCGAATAAAACAAGCCACCCTTTTCGGGAGCAAAATTTTTAAGAAACAGACTCCAAATTGCATTTTTTTAAATAAAATGTCACCTTTTTTTGTAGAAAAGAAAACACCATTAGAAATCCTTTTTCATTTGCCTTTAATATTAAATTAAAAATTGTTTTGCTTTTACTGACAATTTTTAAATTTTTAGTTAATACCCTCTCTGTGATCAGGTGCAATAAGTATAAAATAATATCCCTTGTTTCATAAAATTTTCTTTTGTTGGTTGGTTTGTGTCTTACATCCCTGTTGGCTTAAACACACGCACACACACGCACATACAACTTATGTTTCTTTTAAATTATTCTCCTGTTTGTGTTAGTATGTAATATTTTTCTAATACTGTTTTAACACCCTGTATTTTTTGTGTTCTATTCCCTGTTCCCTGGTTGTTCTGGTAACTGAATTATAAAAGATAATGTTGATATAAAGACGGCAATTTAATATTCCTTTCATTAGAAACCATGTACACTGTACAACAAACAAAATCTACACCAGACTAAGTGTTGGAGGAGGTAGTTTATTGTTGGATAAAATCTGACATGTTGTCAGCATGAATGCAAGTCTGCTTTATGGATTTCGTTGTTGTTTTTTTTTTTGTATTAAATATTATTTTCTGTTACTATCTATTACCATGGTTATAATTTTATCCGAGAGTAGTGTGTGTTATTTATTCAGATTTCTTTTTGTTAAAATGTATAAAAGCAGTTGGTATTTAAAATTTAAACACCCACCCAGAAGTTACAAAGTTTTAATTTTGTTGTTTTCTTATTTCTTCGCATTTAAGGGGTGATTATAAAGAAGCTTAATCTTTTTTTGAAAAGAATGTTTGCCGGTAAAAATAAATAAATATTACAAAATAAGTAGAGCTAATGACTGTAAAGTTAAAGTTTTATAAGCTGGTGGATTTATTTTTATGATTATTTTTTTTTAATTTATGACAATATCGACTGAATAGCACAATTGGGGGTAAATGAAAGTAGTGGAGGGGGATGGGGTTAACAAAAACCATTTTTGTATTACATTTGAGTTTATCCTTTTGTTTTCAACCAAAAAAGGTAAAAATATATCATTATAGAAATTGTAGTCGGTTTTAATTATTTTGCGGATGTTTTAGTTAAAATATGTTTTCGAAATAATAAAAAGTCATAATTGTCCTAAAACTTGTACATTTGAAAAAAAAGTTATTTTTTTACAAAATAAGCAAACTGTATTTTGGCTCAAATATGGCCAAAAAGCTTTTGTACATAAATAGCTTTTTAAGTATTTTAAAATGTCATTAAAAATCAAAAAATAAAATCTTACGAAATTGGATTTTAAATAGCTGAAATACTAGAAAACACACTTAATTTTTTCGAAAATATTGTCTTACTAGCTTTTACCCGTTACTTAGTTCACGTGAAAATAAGAACATTATTTAAAGAAAAGGGTTGCTCCTATAAAAAAATTACCAACATTGTATGTTGTTTTCTACATCTATACTTATTTTATGTTAAAATATTTCGTAAAACAAAATTATAACAATTATGCACAAAAGTTTTGAGCACTCGATACTCTTGGCGCTGCGAAATATGGCCTTAAAAAAATAAATGAAAATGTGCCCAATTTTTTAATGAAAAATTACCCCAAAAAAATGAAAAATAACCCTAAAAATAAAATGAAATATGACCCTAAATTAGGGGTTATTCTTCATTATGAAAAATCACCTCAAAACTTATAATGAATTTGAACCACAAAAAAAGAACACAAAGAAAGTTACATTAAACATTTTCGGTGGACTTCATATGCCCGAAACTAAGAATCACAAATTTAGAATCAAGATTTCAAAATCCGGATAATTATACAGTTTAAAAATCGTACGATTGATAGCATGGCTGGGCTTTCGGCCATGCGCAAGAATTTTTTTCTCTATGGTATAACAAGAACTGGCTTTGCTTATTAAAGCTTCACGTTATAGACGGCCTGCGGCCTGGCGCAAGGATTTTCTCTTCTATGGTATAACGAATACTGGCTTCGCTAACTAAAGCTTTTCTATATAGCCGGCCTACGGCCGGGTGAAAGGATTTTCTTCCCTTTGCTATAACGAACACTGGTTTCGCTCACTAAAGCTTCACTACATAGACGGCCCTCGGCCAGTCGCATGGATTTTCTTTTCTATGGTATAACGAACTCTGGCTTCGCTCAGTAAAGCTTCTCTTAATAGCCGGCCTTCGGCCGGGCTCAATGATTTTTTCCTCTATGGTATTACAAACACCGGCTTCGCTAACTAAAGCATCTCTGCATAATCGGCAAGGATTTTCTCTACTTTGGTATAAGAATTCGGGCTTTTTATACAAGCCCTAGAAACTTTTACAGAGAATTTTATAAAATTTGTGTAAAAATCTTTGGGGTGATTTTTCATTTCTTAAAATTTGCATTTTTTTTATTAGTAGACGAAAAATAGCCCCAAAGTAAAAATTGTGATTTTATTTGGGGCCATTTTTCATTCCTTGATATTGGGGTCATTTTTCATTCCACTTAAAATGCAAAAACACCCTATCGAAAAAATGAAAAATAGCCCAAAAAAAAAAAAACAAAAAAATTGCGCCAAAATTCCGTGTTGTGTCTCATGTAAAATTTTGGGGCCGTTTTTCATTTTACTTTTGGGGCCATATTTCCTGGGGTCATTTTGCGCACCGCCGATACTCTTAAGCAACCGACATTTATGTTTGTTACGGCCACTGGACTATATTTAATCTGTAAACCAAATTTATCGAAAACAGAAAAAAACCAATTTTACCCCCTTTTTACCGTTTAAGAAGTACCAATTTTATCCCTTTAAAAGTTACCTACATTTCGACCATTCGACCATTTCACCATATGCAATCTGTATGTATATCGAATTTATCAAAAGGGGTGTATAAATATGTACACATATTCCAGCCATTGGACCCTACGCAATCTGTTAACCATTATTAGTACTAATTTTATCCGTTTTGAAATCATAAAAAAAATTTTCAGAAAAACTAAAAGGTTTAAGAGTACCAGCTTTTCCTCAATTTAGGCCCACAGAAAGTACCCTTTATATTAACATAGGCTTTAATCTGTCTGCCTATCAAATTTATCAAAAATTGAAAAAAGTACCAATTTTATCCCGTTTTACCCCTTAAAAAGTACCAACTTTATCCCTTTAAAAGTACCCTATATTTTAGGCCTGTCAATATCTAATCTGCATACCAAATTTAGCAAAAAGGGAAAAAGTCCAAAAGTACCAATTTTCTATCCGATTTCCCTCTTAAAAAGTACCCTCTATTTGAATCTGGGTCATATGCTATACCAAATTTAGCAAAAATAAAAAAAGATTTAAGTGCCGATTTTTGTCCCCCCACCCCCCGTTTTTCCTCTTAATAATTACCCTTTATTTGAATCTGGGCCATATGCTATCCGTCTACAAAATTTTATCCAAATCCATTGAGTGGTTTTCGCGTGAATGAGCAACAAACAACTTAACTAAACTAATACTGAACTAAAAAGGCCATATTCTTAAACTGTACGGGAAAAGTTACAAAACTACAGATAGAAAAAATATGGTTAAAGTATGGTTAAAACAACTTAGGCCCAGTATTAGAACTTATCGTTAGTTAAAGGTAGGATTTTGTCGGACGCGTATCAAGTTATTTATTATTTCCACTTTACTTTAGCCTTCCCTTCAACATATTATAGAATAGTTGTAATAGTGAAAAACTTTTTATACGTGCAAAATCCTACCTTCAACTAACGGCAAGTTGTGATAATGACCCTAAGAGTTCTATATTCGGCTATGCCGAATCTTATATACACCATAGTGCAATAAGAACAGAAAGTTATATTAATACTGTTGTTTAGATCTACATTTTCTGCCAAGACCACTTCTCCACTGCCGCCCACATATTGTCGGAAGTTGTGTACTGATAACCAGATTATTGCACCTTATCTAAAAAAACTTTGGCTCTTGCCGTTCTCCAGATATACAGAAAAAAGTCTAGATATTAAAGAAAAATAATACCAACTTATACTTTCGGTGCTTAGTATAAAAAAACAACAACAACATGGGATTTTATGAATCAAATTAGAGGCAGTCCTGTTTTTTTGCTCATATCTTAGACATTTAAGGACCAATTTGGCAGATGTGACAGAATATTTAACAGCAAAGTCTCCCTATCATGTCTGTGGTCACCGGAAACCCCATTTCAACAGGCAGATTTTTTCTAATTACAATTATTTTTTTAATTTTTGATGTAGAAATTGCATTAATTTTACCTATTATTATTATTATAAAGTTTTCATGTATTTTTATATGAACAACTACATCAACCTTTAACCAGTAGTACTGGTGGTTCGAAACAAATGTATTCAGGTTTTCAAGACAAAGTCTTGACAGAAAGAATACGAAAAAACAGAAGAAAAAGGAGGCAACATGTAATTTGAAATTTAAGTGATAATAACAGCAAATTTCGAACCACCAGTACTACTGGTTAAAGATTGATGTTTGACTGTTGGCTAACGGGCACCGCAGTGGTGCAGTGGGTAGAACACAAAGATCTTCTGACGATGGAAAGTGGTGTTTCTTGAAACATGTAAAGATCAACCCGGGTTCAAATCCCAGCTCAGCCAAGAAAAATTATCAATAAATTTTAATAAAAATTCCAAGTTGTAAAATTCCTTGCCTCAGTGAAAATAATTTAATGAAAATTAAATTTGATGAACTCAAGCCTAATTAAAGAATATCAAAAATTAATTTTTGATTTTGTAAAGTTCCTTGCTGCTCCTGTAAAAAAAAATAAAAATGTAGTTACGTCCATTTGCATTTAAGCTGACGATTACACTTTTACCTTCGGTGAAGGGTATAAACACCAAACTATGTTTTCCGCATTGGCTACAAACAAACTTGTTTTCATTTCAAACGCACACAATTTTGAGAGAGTTTCTACTCTAGTCTCTCCCTTTGTTGAAAACAATGATTCATTTTATATCTTTTAAAATCTTTCATAATTTGATTTAAATTTAATTTTGAGTTTTTTTTTTAAAGGCGTGTCTTTAAATAGGCGTAGCCAACCTGTCGAAACATTCGCCTATAATTAAGTTATTATAAAAATCTATTTTCAAAAAATAGTCTGGCTAAAATTTAAATTTTTTTTCGTTATAAAATTAAGCCTAAAGCTATTAAAGCAGTAAATAATTTTAAAACAAAAAATACTACAAATCAAAAAAGTTAAACAAACCCAAAACTAATTTTTGTGGTTAAATTTGTGAATGTTTTTAAAGTCTTTTTCCCGATAGTTAATGTTTTCAGCCAACATTCGAAAAGTTTCGGCTTGAAATTATTGGAACAAAAAATTTAATGCGTTTTGTTTAGTTTGTTTTTCCATTTGTTTTTTTTTTTTTTTGGATTTTCCATATCATTTCAATTATTATTGTCCATAGTTTTTTGTAGCTGCAGTCTTTCAAAATTTTCTATGGCAACAATAAGTTCTGGCAAATAGAAAAAAAAATGTTTAGATTTTTGTGTGAATATCAACGACGATTGATTGGCTACACATAGGTTTTTATAACTATAGCCAGTGTTGCCAGAAGTTGGGAAAAATTCCTACAATATTTTTGCTTAAATAGAAGTTTTTTAAAATTCAGTAAATTGTAGATAATTTTGAAAATAAAGTATATTTCATACTTAAACACTCTTTAGGAAATGCGTTAGTTATTGTTCTTTTCTAAGAAAAAGAAACGTTTTTAATGCGCGTCTTAAATTTTATTGTTAACATCAGGAGTCAAATGTCAAATGAGCAAACTTGATCGTCATTTTCTTATTTTGGTATCATGGCACTCGATATCGAATGTTATGTTTCGTAATTTGAGATGATATCATTCGATATCGAGTAACCAAAGACGTTACATCTTTCGAGTTTTCATTTGATGCGTCAGCATCTACATATGTATGCAGAAAAATACGACAGTTTACTCGATATCAAATGCGGTGATTTAACCCCTGATTTTTGCAAGTTAAATAACTGCTTTTTCACACTCATCAGGTTTGTGCGTCATCAAGTCTTGAGTTTTAAACAGAGAGAGGTAAAGATAATAATTAGGGGTACAGACTTGTTAGTTTTCTTTTTGTTTGTATTCGTTTCATTCACCATGAATTTTAGATTTAAGTAAAACGGAAAATTTACAAAACAAACTGTTCGTGTTTATACGTAAACGCAGTTTTAAAAGAAACCTGTAGTGCAATTCACTAACTTTTAACGGGTAACCACTATGTGGTTCACTAACTTATTTATAACCACGGTAAACAGTTTTATATGTTTCTCTATACAAATTAATATACATATCGTGGCAACTCTGACAAAAGAGAAACATCAAAATAGGATAAATAACAAAGAAGAATAAAAAAAAAAACGAAAGAAAAACCTTTTAATTTATAGATTTCGTAAAACTGTTCTGAGTGGAGAAGCAGCTCGCGCTTTTTGTCATTATTTTTTAAGGGCAAACAGGTCGTTTTTGTTTGTCTGCTTTTGTTGCGTTTTGCGGTGTCACCCCGCATTGGTTAGTGTTTCGGCGTCGTATAACTGTACCGAGTCACAGTTTTTGCGGTATCTACATTAACTATATGCATTCGTTTTTAACCTCAATGTTTTGATGTGTTGTCTGGTGGAGAACCAAAGGAAAAACTCATGTGACTGGTGGAGAACCATATATAGCTCAGACGTTTTACTGGTGGAGTACCAAGGAAATAACTCAGACGTTTTACTGTGGAGACAAGATATACTCTGGAGCTTATTCTGGAAACTCTTCGCCTTCCTATACGAAGGTCTAGGTCGATCGAGGACTTGTGGAGGAGGCTCTAACAAACCGTGTGATACCCTGGCAATATAACTCAAGATAGTTAGCCAAAAAATTTTAGTTTTTAAGCAAAAATGATATCATGCAAAGTGCGTAAAGCATTATTAATTTTTATTATTTTATTAATTTTTTTACTTTATTATTTCATTAATTTAATTTAATCTAAATAAATTTTTTTTAATTTTTTTTGAGTCAAATGGTTAAATAAATATGAAGCTCCACGGATAATTGGTGTGTGACAAGAAGTGGATAAATTCTAGGCTAAAGCCATATTATTTATCGACTGTATGGGTACAACGATAAATAAACACTTTTCTAAGCGGATTTAACCACACCAAAAATGTTGGTGTTAATAAACCACAATTTGTTTTGTTTAAAATAACAGCTGACTGTAAACACCACCAGATGTCGTTAAAAGTGTTGGTGAGTAGCAAAATGGTTAATTTTGTGGTTAACATTTTTCAAAAAAGAAACAATTATAGTTTAAAAAGCATAGTTAATCGCACTACTGATGCGTGTAAGTCATCACTCATCAGTATTTTGGATTAAAAAAATAATAATTTTTGTTTAAATTTAATTTGTATGAAAACCAATTTAGGCATGTGGAGCAAAATCTAATTTTTTATAAACTGAGAAGGTTTGTTTTTAATGACTCCTGGCAATACTGACTACAATACACAATCATTTTTTTTCCAGGGGTACTGCAATTGCATTTTAGCAACGCTACAATAAGTGAAAAGTTATGAGATCCATGCGAACCACAAGAAAAGTTTGCAAAAAAAAAAAAACAAGTAAGAGTGCTATATTCCGCTGTGCCGAATCTTATATACCCTTCACCATTGTGCGAGTAGAATAGAGAGCAACTAAATAATTTTTACATATACATATACATACATATTTACAATACTTACAACTTTATTATAAATGAAATTTAAAAAGCGATAACTGGTAAATATTTTTTATTATGAAATTATAAAGAAGGATGATAACGAAAATCATATTGGGCATTATGCTAGTATATGTAAACAAATACGAAGGGGTGGTGTGGGGATAGGAAGAAGAGACGACAACCGGATTTGAACTTCGCTTTGCATACGGACCCAGAATATATATACTTTATAGGGTGTAGGACCTTCGTTGAAGGGTATAAAAAACAATCTTAATTATAAAAAAGAGTAATTTTTGGGATTTCAGTATTTTGGTCATTAACTCTGCTATTTGTTAACCGATTTGACAGATTTATATACCGACGTGTTAAAGAAGAAATTTGCCAGTTATTTTGGCCATAAAACGTGGACTCGGGAAGATCTATGGTTCCTGAAAATAGGTATTTTTCAAAAAAAAAAAAATTTATATTTTGGTCATAACTTTTTCGTATCTGAACCGATTTTCCCGAGTTTTTCAGAAAATATTTTCTATTAACAATTTCCGATCTTCTGATATATAAGGCGTAACCATAGGTCATATTACAGTCAAAAAATTCAGGTTTTTATAAAATTTTTAATACTTTTTGTATGAGAGGTACCACGCCTACTTCTCCAATCCCGCCCACATTTTGTAGGATGGTGTATATTTATAACCTTAATGTTTGTACCTAATTTAAAGCTTTGGCTCTTGCCGTTCTCCAGATATACAGAAAAAAGTAATACAAATACAACAACCACAAGGGATTTTTTGGAAAAATTAGAGGCAGTCGTGGTTTTTTGGTCATATCTCAGCCATTGTTGGACCGATCTGGCTGAATTTCAATAGCAAGAAATGGTGGACCATATGTGACATAAATGTAAAACAACGTAGCCGCTATCATGTCTGGAGTCTCCGGAAAACACATATCAAACGTAAGACGGACAGACGGACGGACGGACGGATGGACGGATATCGTTAAATCAACTTCTCTCCTCATAAGGATCCAGAATATATATACTTTATAGGGTCTAAGATCAATATTGTAGAAATTACAAACGGAATGACAAACT
Source organism: Pollenia angustigena (assembly GCA_930367215.1). Taxonomy (NCBI): domain Eukaryota; kingdom Metazoa; phylum Arthropoda; class Insecta; order Diptera; family Polleniidae; genus Pollenia; species Pollenia angustigena. The sequence continues at coordinate 188,304,203 of OV884060.1, read as the reverse complement.
TATATATACCCTTTTCCACCTGTGGTGAAGGGTATAAAAAACAAGTTGATATATTATACCCTACACCATAACGGGCGGAAGGGTTGTACGCGTTTGCACTATAACTTGAAACTCATACAAATAATTTAGTGTACCGAACGACTCAAAATCACTTTTTAAATTGTCTTTATTTAATCCTTCTGTATAGGTCGCAAATTTTAAAGACTATTTGATCAAATTTGGTACACATGCTCTTATCAACCCAAAAGTTAATTTGCTGTTTTATGGTGACAGGCAATTGATTGTGTAGTAAAATTTATATGAAAATCACTCAGTTTTTTGAGTACTTTTCATACAAATATTACTACCCAATCAACTGCTTGTCACCTGGAAACAACACATTGAATAGATTTTACCTAGGCCTTATACAAATGTCGTACCGTAATGAAGCTTTTATATCTGTAAGCCTCCTATTTATGTTGATATTTTAATTAAATTCAGCCCAAAAAAGTTTTCCCGCAACCGTAATCGCTCTTTTGTGGAAGTCAATCCATAAATGATCCCATACAAATAATGCAATAAGCTGCTGTTATTAGTGCTTTATAAATACATACATAGTGTTTGCCCACTGGTCGAAATTCGACGATAATTATTTATGAAAATATGTAGAAACCATACATACAAGTATATTTGCATTTACATGTTTCAAGAATTTGTTTTTTCGTCTTATGATTTGGCGAAAGATGAACCTCCGGTTCATATCGCTAATTTGCTGCAATACCGGCATAACTCAAAAAAATCCATTTCGATATAAACGCATTTAAAGTTTTTGATTTGCTCCAACTACGTAGAAAAAAAGAAGACACATTCTCTTCAAACTGGGAAAGTATATAAGATATAAAGATGAATTATTAAGAAAAACAAAGCGAACAATTCTGCATCTCTATCTCCAAACTTTAATTTTTTGAGTTATGCCGGTCTTGCAACAAATGAGCGATGTGTTCTCTTTCACTCAAGTACATGAAATTTAGTTTAAAAAGTAGAATAATGTAAAATAAAGCAGAAAGTACCAATTGAAAAACGAAAAAGTAGTAAAAAGTCTCCTCTTAGATATAGTTTATAAATCACTCTGGATTCTGCATGTTGAATTTTATGTTTCTAGTTTCAGATTTAATAAAAACTCAAGAAATACCAGTTAAAGTATGAAAAAGTACCAAAAAGATCCCTTTTACAGATTCTCATTAAATTGCATGTTAAATTTTATGTTTTATGGTCCAATACTAAAGGAAATTCAAAAAGTACCAGTTGAAGAACAAGAAAGTGCAAGAAAGTTCTCTTTTTTCAGATTCTCAGGACATTGCATGCTAAAATATATGTTTCTAGGTCCAATATAAACGAAAATTATAAAAAGTACTAGTTGAACAACAAAAAAGTAACAACATAAGAAAGTACCAAATTAAAAAAGTACCAATTGAAAAAGATAAAAAGTACCAACATTTTTTATCTTATAGGTTCTTATTCACACATGACCTATAATTTTATGTTTCTAAGCTCAATATTATAGAAAATTCAAAAATTATCACATGTAACACGGCGAAGTATAAGAAAGACAATTAATTTCCCGTATTTCCCTATTTTTACATTTTTTTTCTCCTTATTGAAGAGAAATTTTAAAAATGAAGTCGGAGTCCATTATTTAAATCGTATGTGTCAATAAATGGAGAAAAACGTTTTTTTAAAAAGTAACAAAAAAGGTACGATTTTCACCCCTTAAACGTTCGAATTTTGAAAAAGTACCATATTTATATTTGTACTATTTAGATAAGTTGCGAATGTTATATAACTTTTATTTCTATGTTTATTGGTTTAAAATGTGGTGACAAAAAATTTCCAAAATAAAGGTCTTACCCATTTACTGCCCAAGAGATCCTAAATCAAAAAAGTACCAGACTCCTGTCCGCTTATTTTTTTGTTCTTTTTTGTTTTTCAAGGAGAATATTTTGCTTTGTATTTTATAAACGAATCAACAATAAAAAAACTTCAGAATACACTCTAAACAAGTTCTTAATAAGATTTAAACGAAGAATGCTTGAGACAACCGAAGAACTAATCATTATATCTGGTGATTTTTTAGCTATTATCTTTTTGGCAACACTGGTTTAAAAAGTTGACTTTTCGTGTTTTGTTTCACTGTCAAACATCTTCAGTTTGGTCTATAATTTAACCATGAATCGTCTTACAAACGAACAACGCTTGCAAATTATTGAATTTTATTATCAAAATGCGTGCTCTGTTAAGAAAGTTCATCGCGCGCTTCTTGTGTTCAGCGACGAAGCTCATTTTTGGCTCAATGGGTATGTTAATAAGCAGAATTGTCGATTTTGGAGTGAAGATCAGCCAGAATCATTGCAAGAGCTACCAATGCATCCAGAAAAAGTCACAGTTTTGTGCGGTTTATGGGCTGGTGGCACCATTGGACCGTACTTCTTCAAAGATGATGATGAGAACTGTGAATGGAGAGCGCTACCGTGAGATGATATCCAACTTTTTTTTTGCCCAAAATGCAAGAGCTTGACTTCCATGACATGTGGTTTCAACAAGATGGTGCCACATGCTACACAGCACGCTTAACAATGAACTTATTGAGAGGCGAGTTCGGTGAACATTTTATTTCACGTTCGGGACCGGTCAATTGGCAGCCTAGATCGTGCGATTTAACGCCTTTAGACTTTTTTTTGTGGGGCTATGTTAAAGCTCATGTCTATACACACATGCCCGCTTCAATTGACGCATTGGAAGCAGGGCTGTGGAGTCGGAGTCGGAGTTGAAGAGTCGGAGTTGAGGTTTTTGTACCGGAGTCGGAGTCGGAGTCGAAGTACCCACAAACACTAATGACTCCGACTCCGACTTTTTGGCATTAAAATTTTTTCTAATATTTTTCAAAATAAAAAAATTTTAATGACCAATTTCAGCAATTCTTTTAAAATATCAATTCATATTTAAATATAATTTTTCATATAATTTTATTTTTATTCCACATAAAAAAACGATTTTTAAACATAAATTGATATTTAAATAAATTGGTGGAATTGGCAATAAGAGGGTCTACTTTTTGAATTTGTGAAGTCAGAAGATAATGACCAGTATACTTTTCATATGAGAAAAATTGAGATAACATCTTAATTTGACAGTTCTTTTAGCAATTTATGAGAAATATATAGCTTGTATCGAAGCACGTCCTTTTCTATGTTTTTATGTGACTTAAAATTTCTGTAACAAAACTCACTGTTTGAATTTCGCCAAGATATCCCTAATGAAATAGAGCCGAATTAAGGAAGTTAAAAATTTGTTGTTTTTTATTTATCGTATATTAACAAATATTTTTGTAGCCATGTTCCGATATATGACTTGAAATCTGCTGTAGCTCCTGTGGTGAAAGCATTAAGTAAACTAAGTTTTAAGTTCTAACCTTCAAGGTGAATTATAATAGAAAAAAAGGAAAAGGAGCTCGGAAAAATACATGTCATTGTTCTAAATATAATTCCCATCAATCTGGGGGTAAACCCGAAAAATGATTTGAGAATTCTTTTATCTACTCAATTTAGGAAAAATTGGAAAGATAATAAAGACTTGCAATTTCAAATTTCGGTCTTTAACAATAAAAATATTGAACTTGGAACGGAAAAAAGCAATGGTGTACTGAAGAAAACGATTTCAATTTAGTTGTTTAAAAATTCATATTTTTTTAACTCTGCAAGCCACATTTTGAAACACGTTGAAAATCGCAAATGATGCTATTTCTGTATTAAAAATGTGCCTTTGTCCGAATATTTTAATGATCCCAGAAATAATAGAACTTTTTACGGTACGTTTCTCTTCAAAATGTGTTATAAAAACTGTAGAAGTAACAACTGAAGGCGCATCTGCATGCTTTAATAAAAATATATTTAATTTTCCTGAGAATGATTAAAAAAGTTGGTCTAAATATTTGACTTAATAAATAAAACAAGACCAAAACGGCAGTGTTTGAATTTATGTATATTAAAAACAAAAGACCTCACTTCACAATTTACAAAAAAGAACTTATGATGTTCTTTGTCTCTACAAATTCTGTGGTAAACAATACTTAGTACACTTGGTGCCCTTAACGTCTTAGCAAATTGGACTTGGCATTGTTTTCAACTTTTCTATCTCGAAAGCTGCATTAGATAGAACTTATGGAAATTCACACATCTATAAATTCCAACAGATGTGAATTGGTGTAGTTTATCTCTTCCCTACACAACTCGGATTGAGTGCCCCGGTAGGCTAGCTAGTAGTGAGCTAGTCTATCAACTCCGGGGTTGCGGGTTCGATTCCCGCCAGAGACTCTGGTTTCTTTCCTGCAGACAAGCGTAAAGCTTCGCGGGGATTAGCATAGGGAATTAAAAAAAAAAAAAAAAAAAAAAAAAAAAAAAAAACTATTGTTACATTTTTTAGCACTGTTTGCATATATTTAATAAATAAATATAACTTTTAAAATATACTAAAGTTTAATGATCCCATACGGTTTGAATCAAAACTCATATCTTTCGAAAGTTCGTAACAAAACTCGGTGGTTCCAAAATTAAATCCATTATTTTTCTATATTACAGTTGGCTTAAAATGTTCAACTGTTGAGTTATTAGTCAAGAATGACATAACACTGTAGAATCAAAAAAGTAGAGCTCAGTTGGTCTATTTAATCGGGCGCTATATGTTTTTCGAGCTTTCCTCCTCATATGTTAAAGCTCAATGCGGCACGTTAGAATTAAAATATCGATTTGAAAGTTTTACAGAATAATTTTCTTGCTATATTTAACCATTTAATAGGTACTGAATTAAAAAACAAATTAAAAGAGTTTAAAGTCAAATAAGAACTAGTCTCATAAATAATGACAGGTTAGAGTAGGAGTCGGAGTCGGAGTTGGAGTCGGATTTGGAGTTGGAGTCGGAGTTGAAGTCGTACTTAAAAAATACAGCAAAAGGAGTCGGAGTCGGAGTTATAACTATTGCTTGACGACTCCACAGCCCTGATTGGAAGACAACATTGAAGCATTTATTCATGAGATACCGGCCGAAATGTTGGAAAGAGTATGCCAAAATTGTACTAATCGGATGGACCATTTGAGGCGCAGTCACGGTCAACATTTGCATGAAATAATCTTCAAACATTAAATTATATGGACCATACTATCGATTCAAATAAAGATTTCATGCATTTTTCTGAATTTTATGTGTTATTTTAAACTTTCCTATAGCTCTTAAAAAATCACCCGATATTAACAATTATATTACTAGTTCTTTAATCTAATGAATCCTAAATTTAGTAACTCGGATTGTTATCTAAACTTCAAGATTCTGTTCATTAAGTAAAACATATATAATTTTGTTAGTGAATAAGCTCTTTTTTAAATTTCATTCTGTGAACGAGTCACGTTCGCGAATCATCAGGATTTTTTAAGCATACATTTAATAAGATTAATTTAAAGTCAGTAGTTACCACTATTTTTCCTATTAAAAACACTTTTTTGGTTTCTTTAGTAGTGTATTGTTTTGATTGTGAATTAGTTCGTTTCTATTAATTTCATTTTGTGAACGCTAAATGTTGCGAATTATTCAGATTTTTAAGCTTTCAGCTAATAGGTTTTTTTCAAAGTCAGTATGTTGCACTATTTTTAATATTTGAAAAACTTTTGGTTGGATTTTTTTGTCTGAATTAGTTCTTTTAATTGATTTCATTCTCCGAACGCAGATCGTCCAAGATATTATAGTCTAAAGCAAACAGTTTATATTTAAAGTCCTTATTAAAACACTTTTTTGGCAACTTTAGTAATACATTATTTGGATGGTTAATTAGTTTTTTTTTTATTAATTTCATTCTCTGAACGAATTATGTTTACGATTCATAAAGATTTTGCAGTCAACAGTTAATAGGTTTTATTTTTAGTCAGGATTTACAACTAGTTTTCCATTTTGAAACACTTTTTTAGTTTATTAAGTAGTGTAACAGTTATTTTGTTTTTTTTTTTAATTTCATTCTCTGAACAAATTCGCGAATCATCAATATTTAAGTATTTAACAAATAGGTTTTATTCAATGTCAGTGGTTACCATAATTTTTTCTATTTAAACATTTTTTGGTTCATTTAGTAGTGTTTTGTTTTGATTGTGAACTAGTTCTTTTTATAAGTTTCATTCTCTGAACAAATATCCTCTACGAAATCATCACCATTTTAAGTCTAGAGCTAATAGGTTTTATTCCAAGCGCCTATTTTTAAAACATTTTTAGCTATTTAGTACCATAGCATTTTGATAGTGAACTAGTTCTTCTTATTAATTTCACTCTTTGAACGAATAACGTTTGCGAATTATCAAGATTTTTTTAGCCTGCACTTAATAGGTTTCATTCAAAGTCAGTATATACCATTATTTTTCCAATTTTAAACACTTTTTTGGTACATTTTAGTAGATTTTTTGTTAGACAACTCATTTAAATAGAACAACAATAGTAGTTTAGTCCAAACTTGTATACTGTTACTAGTTTAAATGTTTGTCTGTCTGTCCTCTTCTTTTTCTACTTTTAGTTAGCGTTCGCATAGACCGTAAATGATTGTAAATAGTATTTTTTTTTTTCTTATTTCCATTGAACGTTTTTTTTTTTGCAATTGAACAATTTCATTCTATTTCAAACATTGACTGAATGATACGTTCAATACAAAAAGTTCGAAGACTATTTGAATGCAATTTTAGCAATAACTAGACAATAAAGAGGCTGTGTTTGAGTAATAGACTGGGGGATGGCTGGTTATTAAATGGAATTTAAATCACAAACAATTTTATGAAATTTGAAACGTCAGCAAAAAAAAAAAAAACCAAAAATGCAATGAATCTGAGATCGATACACATTGTAGTTTTTCTTTATTTTTTTAAAGTCGTATGAAGCTCATAATTCTTTAATATAAAAGAGACTTGTTATGGAACAGCTGGGGTTGCTAGAATGACTTTTATGAAGAAAAAATTGTCTGCAAAAAATAAATTTGATTGTTTGATTAATCCAGAGATGTAAATAAAGACATGGTTTTTATTTGCGTTAGAGATATGATTGATAAAAGATTTAAAACCAGATTTTTTTTAAAAGAGTTAATTGTGTTCCGTTTGAAAGGCAGTACAACTTTTTAAATATTGTTTATTTTCCTAAGCGAAAAAAAATATAAAAATAAAAAATTTACACAGAAAAAAGAACAGAAAAAATTCTCGCCAACTTTTTTTCAATTAAACCCTTAATTAAAATCAGTTTTAATTAAAAATTTAATCAAGTGAATTAATCGTTTAATTTGATCAACAACATTAATGCCGAAAATATTGTTAATATCAAAAAATATTTAATTGATACTATTATTTTTTTTAATGGGGTAAATTTAATTAACTTTTTAATTAATATTACAAAATTTTTAATTGTAATCAATTTTAATTTTTTTCTGTCTAATTTTGATCAAAGTTTTCACACGCAGAGAAAACAAATGGCTTTAATTTGCCACAACCATATGATGTTTGCCTCTAAACATGTTATGGTTAATAATAACAATAATATATTTATTACTAATTTAATATAATGGCTGTTAAACTATTATAATTGATAAACATATTGTTGTCGTTATTATCCACAACATGTTTAGGGGTAAACATCATATGGTTGTGGCATCTTGATGGATGAACAATTTAACCAGGGTTGTCCAATGATTTCAGACAGTAGTGAATGGCGACTTTACAAAGAAAATCACCTTGAGCGACAAGGCACACTTTCACCTCAGTGGATTCGTTAAAAAGCTGAATTGCTGCATTTGGGCAAATGAGAATCCACGAGTGATTGTTGAAAAGCCGAAGCATCTACAAAGAGTGACTGTTTGGTGCGGTTGATGGGCTGGCAGTGTCATCGGGCCGTACTTCGGTAATTCGAAGTGAGGACAGCCAAGCAGTAACCATGCATGGTGTTCGCTATCAGACTTCTTTTGACCAAAATTGAGGATATGGACCTGGTGGTTCCAACAGGATGGTCCCACTTGCCACACACACAACGGAACAATGGCTCTTTTTTTTGCAAGAAATTCAATGGTCGCGTTATCTCACGTCGTGGCGATCTTAAATGGCTCTCACGATCATGTGATGTGACACCGTTGAACTTCTTTCTTTGGGGATATTAAAAAGAAAAAGTGTATGTCAATAAGCCAAGAACAATTTAAGTGATAAAGGATGAGATAATTCGACACATTTACGACATTGAACCTCAATTATTTCTCAGAGTCATTGAAAATATGGACCATCGAATAGAGGTATGACACCGAAGCCATAACGAGCATTTGGCCGATACTTTGTTTCACACATACATAATTGTCATGGATCCTTCTTTAATAATAAAAAAAATATTGAGATAATTTTCTGAAAACTTTTTGTTTTATTTACATACAATTATCATCATGCGTTTTGTTTGGACCAAACTTTAGAAAAAATTTGTTTTCTCTGCTTGCGATAAATTCGAAAATATTTCTAGAGAAATATTGGCTGTAATGCTGGGTACACACTATGCAACGCATTTACGCAATCTAGTGAATTAAATTCATTTTCATTCATTCCAAATTGCATCAACATCAAAACGCTTTGATATTTTGAGGTTGCATTGAAACAGATTGCATTTAGGTTGCACTGTGTGTACCCAGCATAAAGAATGGCAGTGTTCAGAAATTTTTTTTAGAAAATGTTTACGTTATTTAATCCGGCATAACATATTCTTTTCAAAATATTACTGTTTTCGCAAAGAGCACAAAAAATTCTATGGAACAGTGAACAATTTTCTAAAGGAAAAAAGGCAGCTTTCAAACCGCAATATTTTCTGTATACATTTTCTGCAGTTAAAAGCTAATTTGCTTAAATTTTTAACATTTTATGACAATTTTATAACAAATTCATTAAAAAGATTTCTTTAACTGTTAAAAAATTCAAAGTGTTAATGTCATAAAACTGAACACAATTTATGTCGAAACCTTATCAAAAAAGTTTTATTGCTCATTTGTTCGTTTTTAATGACTTGTACTCGTACTTGTTATAAATTTACAATTAAAATGAAAATTGAGTTTTTTTTTATTTTTTATTTTGTAACTTAAAGAAAACAGGCCCAAACAAAAATATTAATTTCTGTGTCTTGCTGGTGGGTGGTGTGAAAGTCTCTTGGTATTTGCAGGTAAATTTTGGAATATAAAAAATGTTTGCTCATTTCCTAAAGCAAATTATGCAGGATTGTTCTTATTTATAGGATTTTTTTTTTTAATTTAATTTTTTAAGCTACAAAAACTCATGTAAAATTTTTAAAATTTTTTTTATTTTTTATGTCATCATAAACCACACTCTCCTTTAACATTAATTTATTATGTAAATAACCTACAAATTAAAGAAAAAGTTAAACAGAAATAATGCATTCGCTCAAACACATTAGCTCTGTGTGTACCCTGCAAATAAAATTGGAGCACCTGATCCATTTTGATAAAATGGACTACTCCATAGACTGATCCGATGTAATGCAAGCATGGACCATGTCATTGTAGTGAGACGACATGTCTTCGTTTTTTAACGACATGGTTTCGTTTTTAGTTTTAAAACTACTCCATAAGAGGCCAAAGGTGGGTTATGTGGTCCTCCCCTAGAACATCGTAATGTTAAATAGACCATATTATTGCCATACGTTTGGGTTAGTTTTTGACTAGTCCTGGTCCCTTGTGAGCTACTTATTATTTGCAGGGTATTAACGTTCTTTAATACTTTTACCCTGTCCTGAGATTAACAAGTAAAAATGTTGAGCTACAGAAATGAATCGAAATTAACTAGAGCGGTGCGTGTGACTGAAGGCCCAGCACGCTTACTAGGGGAGAAAATTTAATCAGGAACGCTTAAGCACAAGGAATGCTCATTAAGTGCTTGTTTACATTAAGCAATTTTTGCTGCTGTGATTCTTATTTACTTTATATACATTTTTGGCTCAAAGTTCCCATTCTTAATCCGAGCAGTCATTAAAATCCAACGGGTTTTTACTATCTACTGCTAAAAATGCTTACAAAACTTTGCCTTTATAGCTAAAGCTTAAGTTTAGTTTAAAAAGAGAACTTTGCTATCAAAGTCCTTAAGATAGCTTTATATCAGTTACCTCCAGCTCATATGACCGATGGGCAAGCTTTTACAACAGAGCTTTTGTGCTTTCACACCGACGAGAGCACAACAGCCAACCGTGGTGACAACGATTCTTGCTGCTTACTTTGCAAAGAAAGAACAACAAATTGTAAGTACTTTGCAAAGAAACAATAACAAATTGTAAGACCTTTGAAAGCTTTTTATCGAAAAAGCAAATATCAAAATATGTGAGTTTGGACATAACTGCTTTATATATAACTGTCCAATGATTCATTAAAAGCTTTGCCTTAATATTCTGGTAAAACTTTGCTATCCACAACTTTAGTTTAACTGAGAGCTTTTGCTTTTCGTGGAAATATTAAGCTTTCGAAAGCTTAAGTTTGTATTGCCAATAGCAAAAGCTGTATAGCGAACTTTGCTCTCATTTTAATCATATTTTCCAATTCTTGCCAACTGTGCTAACAAATTTGTAGACCACAATGAATTTGTTGGCTCCGATGAAGGCATTTAATTATTGTTGTTGGCCAGCTTTTAACGAACTAAATACATACCAAGCAATTTTTTCACTTTTTTTTTTTAAGAAAAAAAGCAAAAAATAATATTGTCAACGGATAATAAAGCCATATAATTTATACCTGTACACTACATCCATAATCATTATTATTTAATACTCTGCATGATATTTACCTGCAAATAAATGAAACAATAAAGAAAAAAATATGAATTACTTAAAAATGAAATTAAATTGCATTATAAATTATAATTGTATATACAAAAAAAATGTTTAAATTTTATACTGTTTGCATATTTAAGCAATAAGGAAGGACAGTGGGTACGTGAATTTTAAAGATTTTTTCCTTCGATAATAAAAGCTGTTTTAAACATTATTTTAAGTTCCTTTTAAAAGCAGTTTCCTGTATGGACGTGTTGAAATTCTTATAAAATATTTATTTAATCGCATATTCTTTATACAGATAAATAATACCCTTTCAAAAAATAAGCAATTCTCCTACAAACAATAATCTTTATCATCCACATTAAAATGATTGGATTTTCCATGCTCCAGCATTTTTGGAAATAATTTTTATTTAGGGCATAAATATAATGTGAGTTTTTTTTTTGTTGTTTCGATCCATATTTGGCATTTTAACTGGTATCCACGTTTCCATAATCTTTATGCAGTATTTAAGTAGATTTTTTGTTTTATTTTTTTAAAAAATACCAAAATGTGCCATTAAACAAACATTAAACATTATTCAGTCATTCATTCAGTTTTTACCACAAACACACATTCTATTACGAATTTGTGTAAGTTTGCCAGCGTTTGCATCCCAGCAAACAATTTTCTAATAACAGACAAAATCGAAAACATTCTCAGAATCCCAAACGTAAAATCTTAAAATTTCTTTAGACATTCAACGAAATTTCGCAACATGTCAAGGTTTTGTTACTCAAACGTAAATGTTGCGGCCATGTAAACGTTGCAGTCGACTTTAAGGGTTGGTAGTTTCTTAAATGTAGCAGTAGCAGGAAAAGCCATAAGGAATAGAATCAGAAATGATAGCATTCAAAACAATCTGGAAGTTTTAGCACTCGATAAACGAAGAGAAAAAAGTAAACTGAAATGGCATGGACATTTACTGAAGATGGATGACTCTAGAACACCGAAGCTTGTGTGCTAGACAAAACCAAGCGGAGTTCCGCGAGAAGGACGAAGACGATAGAAAAAGTGGCTTCGATTCTGGTGGGACATTTTCTGTCATACTATCCCATTAGAATCGAAGCCAATTTATTATTTTTTTTTGGTAGGACCTCCCTCAGGGGATGACCCCCTAAAGGAGGATAGAGGAGGAAGTATTTGTAAACATTCGATTTGAACTTATTCATGTTGAAAGTGAAAGCGAATACTTCAGCAGGAAAGTTATTCTACATATGAACAGTCCGGCCAAAAAACTAATTTTCACCGACCAATCGACCACAAAAGGATGCACAGAAAAAAATTGTGTACCAGTAAACACATTAATCAGAAATAAAATTTGTTTTAATTAAAAATTGTTTCAAGTGAATTAAACGTTTAATCAAGTGAATTAAACGTGAATTTAATTAAAAAGAGCCCACATAGACAAAAATGTTGCACCAGCTAACGAATTAATAAAAAATAAAATCAGTTTTATTAAATATTTAATCAATTGAATTAAACGTTTAATCAAGTGTATTAACCGTTTAATTCACTTGATTAAATTTTTAAATAAAACTGATTCAAAGTTATTTTCGGGAATACAAAGTTTATTATTAATACGATCTTCGTATGACGTGCTAAATTCCCAGTTTTTCATATTTGATAAATACACTGAAATTTATTGTTGAGGGAAAGCAAGCCTCTATGCGCATTTCGCCGGTTGCTTACACCAGCTCATCAGGAAACCTTTTCCAAAGATTTTAGAAAAGCCAAAAATATTAAACAAATAAAACCTTAAGCGAATAAGAGTTATAAACACTCTAAGTCTTACTTGTAACAATATCAAAGCTTAAACAAAACACCAACAATAAACAGTGAGTTTATCTTTTCTTACATCCCCCTACAATTGGTTGGGTTCTTTCCGACTTTATTTTTTATTAATTCGTTTACTGGTGCAACTTTTTTTTCTGTCTGGGCTCTTGAGGAAAAACGTGTATTACGAACAAAAGTATGGATTTCGGGAACCAGATACCAAATTTCATTAGTACACATTGAATTGTAGTAATGACAAAAAGTGAAATACAACCTACATTGCGACAGTGCTCAAGGGTGTCAATAGAATTGGATATTCTCCTGTCACCACTGAGAAACTTTGCCCTCTCCTGCATGCGGTCGTTAAACTCCAAACAGCTTTTGAAGCACCGGCCCTCACATGAAAGTTGTATTCCATTCGTGGTACGATAAAGGTGGCATAAATAGAAAGGATATCAGAAGGAGTGAAATATCTCTTACACCGTTTTGAAAATCTGTGGCACTTTAATGCTTCTTTCGACACCTTGAATATATGTTTTGTCCATCGGACATCACATTGTATCTTCATGCCCAGAACATCAAGAGATTCCGATTCCTTAATAGTTATACCACCAATATATACATGGAAAGCTTTTGTCATACCTCATTACTGTGAGGTAGAAGATGCCAAGTAAGTAAGCCACTAAAATACGTGAAAGTAAAAATATGGCAATATCTTTAATTCGCTTTTGTTGTTTGTAAGTTTTGCATAAAAACATACGTTTTTATACGATATATATTGTCGTATTGAATATTATCAGTTTAATCCGCAATTTACCTCAAAGGTAAAGGTGCTATCAGACGGGATGTATTTTACATATGTACTGCCAAATTTTCCATCTGTAAAAGTTGTACACATCGTGTGATACATATGAAACTTTGCATGTTTAAAATACATATGGAAATACATATGTAAATTTTTCGATTAGAACACGCTCTATTTTCCTGTGGCAAACATAAAAAAACCAGCTGGTTTGTTTTGAAACGTAAACAAAAGTCAGCTTTTGTTTACATTTATAGGTTATGTCATAAGAAAAAACATAAGCAGGTGTGATAGCAAAAATTATGAATCGTATGTAAAATGGAAATTTTGACATACATATGGAATTACATATGGGAAAGAAAAGTGACAGTACATATGTAAAATACATCCCGTCTGATAGCACCTTTAGTGAACCTAATAGCATATAAGCTTGGTAAGGAGAACGGATCAGCTGATCCGCAACGTATACGTTTACGTAAGAGTTGCGGGGCCCTTAGCCTATTTTGCACATATTCTGACGTTTCAAAACACTAATTAGGATGATAATTTTTTTTAGCATTCGTGTATAATTCAGCCTAACAAACATACAAAATTTGCCGAATTTTTCCCAAATTTTCGGAACGTTTTCGGTCAGATATTTAATGCGAAATCCTCAACTGTTGCAAAATTTGACAAAATGTTTACGAGGTGTAGTTGTTCAATGTTTATTTGTATGAGTGAGTACATGGAATATAACTGACTTTGTTGCGTTTGAGGGTTTATGTTTTATGGTTTTGTAGAAAAAAAAGAAAAATAATGTGTAACAACTAGAAACATTGACTAAAGTCATAATTTGTATCTGGCTGTGTGCATTACAAATATCAGGGTTTGAAAAATTGAGACTTGTAAAATCTTAAAGTTTTAGAAAAAACAATAGCAGAAGTGCTAAATAAACTTATCAAAAATCTTGTTATCGAGTTTTAGAGCAACAAAGTTATCGATAGCAAAAATCTGGGAGAAAAATAATTAATCTAAAAAATAATTTTTTTTAAAAAGAGCTGTATTATCGAAAGATTTAGAGAAACCTTTGGTATCGGTAAAAAAATCATACAGCAGATAATTTTTAGAGAGTAGTTTGTAATCGTAAGTTCTCGTCTGATAGAAAAATTTCTATCGCTTACAAAAGTTTAAAGAAAAACATAAATATATGTTAATATATGCACAAATAGCTTTAAATTTCAATATCTCTTTGTTATCGATATCAAAAATGTTTAAAAGAAAATTTTGTTATCGGATGCTCAGTAAAATATATTATCGATACTTAAAAATTTCACATTGAAGTTTGTTTTTTTGGCAGCCTTCTTTTAGAAAAGATTGATTTCGATAACAAAACATTTAGGGAAAATGTAGTTAAAAACAGAATCTTTGTCATCGATAACACAAGTAAGTATTTAAGAAAATATTTTTTTTGAGTTATTATAAGTTGTAGAAATAATAAAATTGTAATAGAAAAACTTGTGAAAAAAAAACTTTTAAATCGAGAAAACTTTGGTATCGATATCACGAATTTTGGTGAAACTTAGTTAACGATAGCATACATTTTATAGAAAAGTATAACATTTCGTTTTAAAAAGATTAAGGGTTAAAAAATTTTTATAAATAAGACATAGAAAAACCTGTTGGAAAAAACTTTGTAATCGATTACACATATTACAGAGATACCCCTGTTATCGACATCACAAATTTTAGAGGAACTTAGTTGTCGATTGCATAAAGTATATAGAAAATATAATATGAACGCACAACCATTTCAAAAAACTGTGTGTCGATAGCTAAAGCTTAAAAGAAAACTTCGCAATCAATATCACAAGATCTGAAGTAAATTTTGATATCGATATCAGGAGTTATGTAATATCAGTCTGTTCTTCACATGCACTATTATTGAATCATTATACATACAAATATGAACTAACAATAAATAATCAAACTTAAATCTAATTCTTAAGTTTGCGTCCTGCCATTGACGAACGAAAGTTATCCTAATCACGGTTCATATAGGTGTTTTGCGTTCTTCTTATCGCTTCTCCTTAAGCGAATGTGGCCGCCGTCATTAAAAAAATTTCGAGCTAGTGCATTTGGGTGCGATTCAAGCCTTTCTTAGTATTTAATTGAATATTAATCATTTTAAAAGTCAAGAATTTTGTCTTAAATTTTAGGAGAATTCCGATTAACCGATTTTATTTGGGGTCTTAGGTCTTTTATGCAAACCACACCTAAAAAAAACATTAACTGCCTGTTTAACGATGTCGAACGTCATCGTTCGCATAGAAAATTATATTTGAAACAAAAACAAAATTCGAAAATTTGTTTTTGTTTTAAATGTAATATTCTATGCGAACGTTAACGTTCGAAATCGATGAACAGGCTGTAAATTACAAAATATTTCTAATTTTTGGTAAAGGCTATCAAAGACATGCTAACCGAATACAGTAGAGTGGTTCAAAAAAATTTTTTTTTGTCATTCCCCCTCTAGTATTAAAGATAATGTAAAAACAATTCCAAAAATTATTTTTTTATTTTTTTTGCCACGCCTAGAAATACCGCCCTTTTAGTTTTTTGTTCATGGCTCTGTAAGGGCTACATTTCTGTCTTTAATATTTTTTTTTTTACCACGCAAATTCTAGTCATGTCTTTCAAAAGCTCGGTTTATACCCTCCCAAACGCTAAATATTTTTGAACTAAAATGAAGCTGTGTTATTTTGATACAACTTCTGTATAAAAAAACCATTAGACCAGAAATGTAGCCCTTAAGCTAAGATCCCACTATCGGCTCAAATAGCATAATCTGTGACGATTTTTATCGTGCTATATCGGCGCACATTTAAAAACATTGCACAATTTATTCTTAGGTGGTCCCATTATCGTCGCACATTGTGACAATATTTTTCGGTTTATATCCGCCAAAACTCAATTGCGACAATAATCGGTACAATGCGGTCACACTATCGTGCTATTTGAGCAAATTAAATCGAATGTTTTTGTTTATTTACTTGTTGGCAGACATAATTTTACTTTAGAAATTCGGAAAATTCTCCGTCCGAATATTAAATTATGTTTCCTAACATTTTTAAATAATATATTAATACAGTAGAATCCCGATAATTCGCAATTGCAAGGGACCGGCCATTTCTTACGAATTATAGGGGTTTTCGATTTAGCGGGGTTTCGATTTACCGGGGTTTCGATTTACCGGGGTTTAAATAAAATTAACACGAATTAACAGGGTTTTTCAATTAATTAACTAAAACAAAAAAAAAAAAAAAAAAAAAAAAAACAAAAAAGACAATTGAAGCACAGCCGCGAAAAACGTTGTAAACGCCACATTTTGCAAAAACTGTTTTTTTGCAGATAAACGTTGACTTTACTCTCTTACACAGTTTAAACATCAAATCAACCAAAACTATGCACCTTAACGCCTTCAAAATGGCGTACAAAGTGTCAGCAAGTTACTCACATAATGATGAAACCGAAATGGTTTTGCAGTGCGGAATAATGTTTTAAAAGCCTTTTGCATTAAAGTTTTTATTATCACTATTTTAAATAATAGAAAAAAAAATTTTTTTAAACAAATAATGCTGCTTGTCAAAAAACGTTTTTTTGCTCTCCTGAAAAATTATTATTTTGTAACTTAAAACGTTATTCGCGGCTGTGCTTCAATTGTTAAAAATAAAATATATAAAAATTATTCATGTAACAAACTGATCTTAAGAAAATAAACACACACACACAAGCAAAAACACACGCAAAAAAATTTGCGGGAAACAAAAAATCATTCTTTCTATGTTTCTGTTGTTTTTATTACGAATTATAAGTGGTAGTTAGCAAACAATTACGATTTATAAGAGGAAAAGAGGATTTTATTGGAAAAAAATACGAATTATCGAGGGGACCAAAATTTATGGAAATTTTACGAAATAACGAGATTTTTTCAAGGGACCGACAGTGTATTGCGAATTATCGGGAATTACGATTTATCGGGGTACGAATTATCGGGATTTTACTGTATATGTATAATAAAAAATATATTCAATTTCATTCAAACTTACTGCACTTGTTCTTTTTTTTTTTTTAATTGTTGTTTTGTTAACAGGTGTTTACAAACAGGGATGGAAACATCGATACAACTGCAATGTTTTGGTTAAGGCGAATTGTTTTCTTTCATTTAGTAGTACAAATGTACTATTTAACGTTTCAATACATAAATAATAGATAAAACAAATGTAATTTTGATACAATTAAGCTCAAAAAAGTTAAATTTTAGTAGACAGTTTGTGCAATTTAAAAATTTCGTTTTGCCATCCCTTGTATCGGCACTGATTGGCCACTGTGATCGGCACACAAGTGGCCGATAAAAATCGGTACATATTAAACAAGATGATTGCTCCACATTGTGCAAAATAGTGTTCACATTATCGGCGCATCTAGGTTAATTTTGATTGTCCACAGTCAGCAAAATTTCGGCACAGATTGTCGCATATTAAAACATTTTGACCGTTCACACTATCGGCACATGAAATACGCCAAAAATTGGTACACTGCGTCGATAGTGGGATCTTAGCTTTACAGAGCCATGAATACCGATGTACAAAATGTTATGATCGGACTAAAAATGGCGACACAGTGAACAACCACCTAAAAGGGCGGTACATTCTAGGCGTGGAAAAAAAATAATTTTTGGAATTGTTTTAACATTATCTTTAATCCTAGTGGGAGACTGACAAAAAAATTTTGTTTCGAACCACTCTAGAGTACAGCCTTCTTAAGTTCCTTGCACATGTTTGCTATTGGCATTTGATGAAGAATTTCTTATCGATAAAACGGGTTTAATAAGACAGTTCTCTAAAATTTTAAAAAACAAATATGTATTTGAAGCTTTTTTGTTGAAAATATTAAAGTTAAATTCCTCACCCTGTTTCTATGTAAAAAAAAATCATCCCTTTTGGTTTAATATGTGGTTACATTTATCATAATTTTTAATACAATGTTGTTGTTTTTTGTACTTTTACATAGAAATACAGAATATCATATTAAAAATATGGTTTTTACTACAAATATAAACCACATACTAAATAAATTCACACACTCGCAAACATTCTATAAAAAAAAACTTATTATGTAAATTGAAAATATTTCATAGAGAGAACCTACAGCAACAAAAAAATGAATGATGTACAAAGTTATGGATGTATAATTTTATTTTTTTTATGTTAAAATTGTAGCAAAACCTAATGAATTTAATATTGAAATTAAGGAAAGAAAGGGGTTTTCTTCACTTCACTTCACTTCATTTCTCGTTTTTTTTTTTGCTGATCTGCCATTATAGACTTTATAAAATATTAACAAAATAGGCTGGAAATAACGTATAAGAAATAAAACAGCAAAAATGAAACAAAAGTTTATTAGAAACCAAGTAAGAATGCTATAGATTTGGCTGTGCCGTATCTTTGATACCCTTCAAAGGTGCACTTTATAGGGCAATTGTCTACAAGCTGTTAACACCCCGCGTTGCCCAGAGTCCAAAACTAGTAATGTGACTGGATTTTGTAAGGGTAGTGGCTGGAGAATCTATCATATAGACATGGTTCACTCGGGACAAATCTGCCACAGGCCTAATTCTATCGGTAAATGAATGTGTCCATTTAGGTTATTTCAGTGAGCTGTTACAAAGAGTCAAAAGTTACCACTTAACCCTCTCCTAGAACATCGCCATATTAAAGTGACAAGTCTCCTTCAGATACAGGGTTAGAACTAGAACCAGTCCCTTCCTCTTTTAAACTGTGACGTGACAGGTTTGGTGTTAGTTCCCTTTCCCCTAGCGATATTATTTCAGCCCATGGTTTTATTCTCTCTTTAATGATTCTATTTGCTCCGAAGTATTCAGGTCGGTTTATGCGTTTTTTAACATTTTATTTATTTATTTAGTAAAACCAAAAATTCTCTTTTTACTTTTTTAGCACGCTTTCTTTTATAATGGACTTTTTGTTCTAAAAAATTTTAATATATCTTGCTTTGAATTCGGATTGTATTGCACAATTGTTTAAAGTTTTCGCCAAATAATTACATGAAAAATGATAACCAGAATGTACTATATATCATATGAAAGCTTAGATAAATATATTTTGGTGTTACACACGGTATTGAAAACGCATATATGTCTCCGTGATGGTGTAGGGCATCAAAAGATGCAAAAAAAAAAATAATATTTGAAATGTATTTATGATTCTAAAATCTAAACTTGGCAAAAAAGCCAAACACTAGTGACCTAAAAATGCTACATGTGTTTGAATAAAATATTAAATTTTATTTGCACAATAATATTTAACATTTAACTTTAACAAAACAAAACGAAATAAAAGCAACTTGTGTTTCTAATATTTCATGCATTGATCTCAAAAAATATGAATCAAAATTGGGAAATATGTAAAACCTTATTTGTTCTATTTAATCAAATAAAACAAATTTAAAATAAAGAAAAAGCAAATAAAAGTTTATAGGGAGAAATAAAAAATAGGGGTATGCACAATATCGATCGATACCTTGCCATAAGAATGTATCAAGCGACACTTTTCTCGAAAATGACTTTTTGATGTGGAACTATACTAGAAGTTAAGCGCCACATTTTGGCCTGGGTTTAGCAGCCCTATCATGGATGCAAAGGAAACTAGAGAGAAAATAAATTTGTATCAACCGTCAAGTTTTCTCACTGGAATAATGTTGCACCCCGTAATTTGTATTATCCGCCAAAGAAATTATGCCAAGCCACATTTTTAAATATGTTTTGTATTCTGAAAATCGCTTTCCAAATATGTTCCGTTCAATAAAATACACAAATAAATAACTAAATGAGACGTTTTTTTTTTCGTTTCCTACACAATTTTTGAAATGTCGCTTAATACATTCTTATGGGAAGGTATCGACATCAAGCAATTCTTTTTCAAATATTTTCATTGATTACACCACAACATCAATACCCCTAATGCTGTCTCACAACTACACCAAGAATTTCTACAAAATATATTCACAACAAATTAAATCAAAAGTAAAATAAATTCTTATTGGAAAATTGTTAAATTCAATAGAAAATAAAAACAAACATATTTTCTTTTCTCCAACTACACAGGATGACAATGAAAATTTATATGTAAATTTTTCATATTTTTTTTTCTTTTTTGCTTTATTATGTATATTGTTTGGCTTCATTCTTCCTGCCATTGAGTTAGAGAAATGGAATTCAAAAGAAATAAAATAAATCGAAATTGTATTCGAATTTGAATGTGTAAAAAAATCTACAAAATAAAATATGCAAACTAAATATTAAAAAAAAGTAATAAAATACAAATTGATAAAATTAAAAGTGTAGCTAGAGAGTTTCCTCTTTAACCTTTACGAAAATATTTCTGTAAGCCAAGAATTTGTGACACATATACTTTGTATAAATTTACTGATTTACTATGGGTCAAAGCATGAATTTTTATATCAAAATTGCTTAGTATCGATGGGCAAAAGTATTATTTATGGCCCCTTTTACGGTTTACAAGACAACTGGTTGTGATCAGTTGTAATTTTTGTTATTGGTTTGTTCACCGCAATGTAGCAAAGTTGTAAATAATACAAAAATAAAGAAATTACAACTCAACTGAGTTGAGTTGTAAACCGTAATAGGGGCCATAATTTCTGCAATCAATAGCAAAAGTTTTTGGCTACTGAGAATGATAATTGCCTTGCGAACTTTCTGGAGATCGATAGCCCAAATTTCCTATTAGGCTGTTTATAAAGTTTCAGGCAACCGTTACGAAATATTTTTGTCAAACTTCGTAGCTATAAATAGCATCAAAATTCAGCAAATTTCCTGGTCAAAAGTCTTTCATACAATTTTACCACTGAAAATTCAAAATCTTTTGGCTACCTAAAGTTAATAGATTTATAGCAACGATCTGTTTACTATAGATAGCCAAAAGGTTTGTTATTCAAGAATTCTTGATTTGTAGTGGTAAGCATTTTATGAAAATTGTTTTTTTTTTTAGTTTTTGATAACAAAAACTCCATACAAAATGTTTGAATACTGTTAGCTTTAGTATTATAGAAAAATGTTGGCTATCGAAAACAAAATTTATCTAAGAAATTTTGGCTATTGATAGCAAAAGCTTAAAAGAACATTTTGGCTATTAAATTTAGAAGTTATATTAAAATTTTTTATAGAAAATTGTTGGGTCCCCACAGCAAAAAAACAAAAAACATTATTTGGCTATCTATACGTAAAGTTTCATAGAAATTTTTTTGGCTGACCACAGCTAAAGTTCAAAGGAAATTTTTACCCATCGATCGTTAGCAAAAGTTAATACGAAATTTTTAGTTATCGATAGCAAAATGTAAAAAGTAGTTCTTTGGCTATCGAAAGTAAATGTCAAATAGAAAACTCTGGTCCACTTATAGCAATAGTTCAAAGAAAATGTTCAAAAGTTTTATACACATTTTTCAAATGAATCATTATGAATCGCTTATAAATCTTGTAACAAAGAAAGTCTTAAAATGTGTAACCACAAAAATAAATAAAATACACATTTTTTAACTATCGATAGCAAAAGTTTCAAAGGAAGTTTCTGGCTATCGAAAACATAATTAATATAAAAAATCTTTGTTGAAGCAAAGATAATATTTTTGGGCTCAATAGCAAAAGTTTAATAGAACGTTGTTCGCTCTTGGCAAATAAAGTTTAATTAAAATATTTTAACTACCGATAGCAAAAGGTTATTCAAAAATATTTGGCTATCGATTGTAAATATTTTAATGGAAACTTCGATCCGTTAAGAGCAAGTTCATAAAAAAAGGTTTATAGGCATTTTTAGCTATCAATAGCCAAAGTTTCAAAGGAAATTTCGAAAAAATCGAAAACATAATTTATATAGAAAATTTTGGTTCTTTGTAGCTAAATAAGCTTAATAAAATATTTTTTTGATATCTATAGCAAAAGTTTAATAGAAAATTTTTGGCAATTGATATTTAAAATAAAATTAAAAAATTGTAACTACCAACAGAAAAATTGAATAGGATATTTTTGGCTATCGATAGCAAAACTTTAATAGTGAATTTTAAGCTATTGATAGCAAAATAATCATTCAAAATATTTGGCTATCAATAGCGCTGGTTTCCAACGATGTTTGTTGGCTGAAGAAAGAAAAAGCTAACAGGTCATTTTTAACTATAATGGATAGCAAACGTTTAATAGGAAATTTTTGACTTCTGATAGCAAAAGGTCAATACAAATAATATTTCTATCGAAAATAAATGTCTCGGAGGAAATTTTAGTCCATTAATAGCAAAAGTTAATAAACAATTTTTGGCTATCTGAAGCAAAAGTTTCATAGAAAAGTTTTAACAATGGATTGCAAATATTTCATAGCAAATTTTTGGGCTATTAATAGCAAAAGTTTCAAAGCGAATTTTTGACTATTAATAGCCTAAGGTTCATAGTAAATTTCTGTCTATCAAAAACATAATTAATGTAGAAAAATTTTTCAGTTTCTAGTAAAAGCTTAATAGAAAATTTTTGCCTATATATTGCAAAAAGTTAAATAGAACATTTTTGGCTATTAATAATGAAAGTTTATCTCAAAATTTTGAAATACCGATAGAAAATTTCATTAGAAATCTTATGCTATTATTAGCATATGCTTAATAGGAAATTTAAAGCTATCGATAGCAACTGACCCATACAAACTTTTTGGCTATCGATAGCGATGTTTTTTGGCTGACGATAGTGAAACTTAATAAATAATTTTTGAATATTGATAGCAATAAATGTATAGGATATTTTAGCCTATTAAGAGCAATTTTGTATACCAATTTTTTGGCTCCTGATAGCAAAAATTTAATAGAATATTCGGCGATCGAAAGTTGATAATTAAATGAAAATTTTTAACCATTTGTAGCTAAAGTTCATAGGAAATGGATAAAAAGTTTCACAAACATTTTTTAAATAGCGATAGCAAATACTTCTGAGGATGTTTTTGACTATAGACGGTAAAAGCTTTTTAGAAAACATTAGTCCATCAAAAACAAATATGTTAAAGAAAGTTTTTGGCTACAGGTGGAAAAAATTTATTAGCAATTTATTTACTATTAAGGGCAAAAGTTTCGTAGAAAGCTTTTGTCAATTGGTTTCGCAAATAGTTAATTTTTACAAAAATTTTTAGTGTCTTACAAACAGCTTTCAAAATTGTTTTCAGTATTTTTTAAAATTTAGAAATTCCATTTTAATGTGGTGGTAACCCATGGTGAATAGAGATTACTCCTATTTCCCTGTCCACATTTTTTTTATTCGTAAATTGAACAAATTTTGCCATTATTCAAGCCATCTAAACTATTACAAATTCGATTTTCTCATTCGTTGTATGGTTTCGATGAATGGCGTTGAGAAAGTTTTGCTACAATTTATTTCATTTACATTTTTTTTCGTTTTGCTTCCTTTACCTTTTTTTTCGATATGCGTTTTTCTCGATATTCCCTTTATGATAATGTTGTCACTGTGCTGTCGATGTCAATGTCGATGTGGTTGTTGTTTTGTCATTGAACGCGGTTTACATGGATTTTCTTTCAATGCCACACACAGCCACACTTACACAATTTCTTCACGATTGAAAAAGACTTTCCAATTTCAATTCTTTTTTTTTTTTTTGCTTAATGGCTTTAAAGGAAGAAAAAAATAAACTTAAGTACTACTTCAAGTATTGAAAGTTAACGATGTTTCAAAGCTGTGTTTGTTATTGCCGCAAATGGAGTCCTTGCAAGGAGGGATTAAGGGAGGGGTAAGTAAAAAATATTTCAAAAAATGTGTTTTTTATGCTCCTGCTCCCAACTAATGGTGCCTGGGGATTTCTCTAAAAGTTTTTGTTTGCTACTATTTATAGCTGTGTGTGAGTGTTGGTTTGCGTTCAATATTGTAGTTTTCTTTTAACGGAAATGAATCTCCGTTTCCTTTCTGCATGTTTTATTTCCATTCATTTTAAGATATTCTGGTTCCTCTTTTTTGATTTACATAATGGTTTAAAATAGTAATAAGTTGGTAAATTGTATACAAGATTACAATTGTAATATTAAAATTTATTATTTCTCCTCGCAGGTTCGTGTCCTTTTGCTATAGCAAAAACGAATTTTTTTTAATTGTGTTTTTTTTTTTAAATAAGGAATGGTAGTGTGAAAGTGTGCGTCTGTGTGTTTTGCAAGAAAAGCGTTCGAGGATAAGGAAATTTTATTGAATATTGAAAAACGTGACTTAAGAAATTAATGAAAATTGCTAAGGAAGTGTTTTAAATGAAGTTTTTCTAGATGAAAAATCAATTTGTAGTTAAAAGTTGTTTTTTTTTTATCTGCAATTTAAGTTCTTAATACCGGAAATACTTGAGTATGTATGTGTCTTGTAATGGAAATTCCATTTTATTTTTCTTCTGCTTCAATTAAATTCAACGAATTTAAAGAATAAAATTGGAAACAATAAAAATAGTTCGAGAGTAAAAAGAGCAATAATACCATGCGTGCAAAAATCCACATGGCCCCAAAGTAGGACAATATTTTCTGAAACCTTTTGGCTATCAATAGCTTTAAGTAAATAAAAAACGTTTGAGTATCAGTAGAAAAAGTTTAGTAGATAATGTTGCTTCGATATAATTTAACGAATTTGAAGAATAAAATTTGGAAAGAATAAAAATAGTTCGACAGTAAAAAGAGCAATTATACCATGCGTGCAAGAATCCACATGGCCCAAAAGTAGGACAAAATTTTGCTGAAACATTTTGGCTATCAATAGCTACAAGTTTATAACAAAATTGTGAGTATTGGTAGTAAAAATTTAATAGATATTAATTCACTATCAATACGAATAACTTTTGCTATTGAAAATTTTTGACTATCTATAGCGAATAGTTTAAAAAAAATGTTAGGCTATTAATAGCATATGTTTCTTATAAAATTGATAGCTATCGATAGCAAAAGTTCTTTAGAATGTATGATTATAGATCGCAAAAGTTAAATAGAAAATTTCTGGTTATTGATAGTTTAATTGAATATTGTGCTAGCGATTAAACAAGTTAAAAGAAATTGCATGGCTATCGGTAGCAAAGGTCTTATAAAAAAAGTTTGGCTGTTTTTAGCAACAGTTTTTTAAAGAAAACGTTTGTCTATTAGTAGCAAAAGTTTCATAAGAAAATTGTGACTATTGGTAGCAAAAGCCTTAAAGATATCTGTTGGCTATCGATAGCAATAAATGATTTTAATTTATTATAGCAAACGTTTTATAAAAAATGTTTAACTGCCAATAGCAAATGTTTTTTTTTTAAATTTTAGGCTATCGAGGGCTTTGTTTTTTTTTTTTTTTTTTTTCAATTTATGTCTATTGGTAGCTAAAGTTTTATGGCATATTTTTGCGTATCGAGAGCAAAAGTGTTTGCTTTTCATTATAACAATTAAAATAGTTTGAGGGTAAAAATAGCAACCAAAGTAAGGCAATATATTCTAAAAACTTTTGTCTATCAGTAGCAAAAGGTTATAACAAAAATTTTGAGTATCGGTGGAAAAACTTTAGTAGATAATGTTTCACTATCGCTAAAAATTATTTTTCCTATCGAAAATTTTTGACTTTCCATAGGGAATAGATTTATAAAAAATGTGTGGTTATTAATCGCAAAGGTTTTTAAAAAATTTTTTAGCTATCGTTAGCAAAAGTTCTATAGAATATATTTGATTAACGATAGCAAAAGCTTAATTAACAATTTTTCGTTATCAAAAAAAAAGATTTATAGAATTATTATAATTAATAGAATATTGTGCTAACGATAAAAAAAATTTTAGAACTTTTACTATTAACAGCAAACGATTTACAAAAATTTGTGACTATCGATAGCAAAAGTTTTAAAGAAATTTGTTGGCTATCGGTAGCAATTAATGGAACATTTTTGATTTGTAATAGCAAAAGTTTTATTTAAAATGTTGAACTGTCGATGGCAACAGTTTTTTTTTTTTTTGAAAATTTAGGCTATTAAGAGCATTGCTTTTGCGAGCAAGTTTTTTTTTAAAACTATCTAGAGTTGTATGGCATTTTTTTTATTATCGCTAGCAAAAGTTTTTGCTATCGAATATTGTTGACAAAATGTTTAACTGTAAATTACAAAAGTTCGATAGTAAAGATCTTAAAGAATATTTTTGGCTATTGCTAACAAACATTTTTTATCTATCCGTAGCTAAAGTTTTATATTATTTTTTTTTGGCTTTACACAGGAAAAGTTTTTGCTTTAAAATGTTGTTGACTATCGTTAGCAGACGTTTTTGCACTCGAATATTGCTGACTATCGTTAGCAAAAGTTACTTTTACATAAAACATTTGTTGCTATTGATACAAAATTTGATAAGGTAATTTTTGGTTATTGGGGACAAAAGTTTGGTATTAGTCAAAGCAATAATAATTTTTTAAAAATCGATATCGATAGAAAATATCATATAAAATATGTTTTGCTACTGCTGGCAAATGTTTTTTTTTAAAGTGTGTTTGCCGGTAGCTAAAGTATTTTTCCTATAATTTTTGCTTTTGAATATTGTTGAATATCGTTAGCAAAAGTTTTGCTATCTAATGTGGTTGATTATCGTTAGCAAAAGTTTCATAAACAATAAGTTGATATTTTTAGCAAAAGTTTTAAAGAATATTTTTGGCTATCGATAAAAGAAGTTTCTAAGAAAAGTTTAAGTTATCGATAACAAAAGTTTTGTTAAAAAATTTTTGATTAGTAAAAGCAAAAGTTTATTAAAAAAATGTTTAACTGTCGAAAGCATCTTATAGAATATATTTGACTATTTCACTTAAAAGTTTTTTTTTTAATTTTTTTCCCGTGGTAGCTTAAGTTCTTTAGCATTTTTTTGGCTATCGGTAGCAAAAGTTTTATGGAAAATGTTCGGCTTATAAAGAAATTTGTGTAAATTTTGATTGATTTGAAATTGCCATGTTAATTTTCGAAAATCTTCCACTGTGCAGTAGCTTAGAAGTGAAGAAGATGTATTTATTACTATTGTATACCAATTTTACTAAATAAAAATATTTCAATTACCGATGTTGTTAAAAATTTTAATACTCTGGGTTAAATTCAAGGATTTTAAAGTCATTAACTTTTAGTCTGTCTTAGTTTTTTGTTAAAAACCAAGACCTCGTTTTTCATTTTGCTCAAAGACGTCTTAATTTAAACTTAAATGCGTGATTTTTAAAAAAATTATATCTTCAACTCATAATGACTTAATTGTTCTTATAAGAACAGACAACAAGAACAAAAACTGTAGATATACATACAATCCCCTCAATAGAAACTCAAACATCTATTTTTTTTCTAATTGTAAGCTGTTTATCTTTTTGCTTGTGATTTTGGTTTCTTTCATAATTCTATTCAATATGAAAATTGAATTGTTTACACAAAATTGAATATCATTGAGGCGTTAACAAATTTCAGTCAGCGTGTTCAACATGGCCGTTTATACTTTTGTGGCACACTGCACTACAGTTTTAATAACAACAACAGCAACTGCAACATTGTAATGACAACGCTTTTCCTAAACAATCACAGTCATTGTGGGGAAAATTAAAAAAAAAGAAACAATAATAATTTGTACTGCTTATGATTGTGATTGAACAGCAGTTTTAGAGGGCAGCCAAACAAAAACTCAAAACACCAGAAAACAAAAATGAATCTTTAGCAGTTTCCAATTATTTATTTTAACGAACAAGAGTTTTTTCATTTTGTTTAGTTCTTTTGTTAAAAGGGAGGTCAACCAGAACATTAATAAGTATGATTGTGATATATGACCAAACAACTTTTCTGTATTTGCTTGTTTGATTTGTGTTCTAAATGAAATTCTAAGAATGGAAAAGTTTGTTTCGTTGGTATAGTCGAAAAGCATTAACAAAATCATAAATTTAAAAAAAAAAAAAAAAAAAAAAACAAAATTAGATTGAAAAGCGTAACCAGAACAAATGTTACGGAAATCAATTATGATGGTTGTAAATAATGAAAACTTTAATAATTAGGAAAAATTACAGCAAAATTACTTAAAAAAAGGAATTTACTGAACCCCTTAATGAACCTTCATTAATTTTTCTGGCTATACTGCTCATTTTTTTAAGGACCCAAAACGAATAAACCTAAATTGGAATACCCAGCTCTTAAATCAGGCGTATTCCAATGAGACCCTTCTGCATCGATTGAAACAAATAGTTGTCGGACGAGGTAAATCTGGACTTTTTAGCAAGTAAGGCAAAATAACCCAACCTCTCTCCTTCTAAATAGTTTTTAACTGGTCTTGCAATCTGCAGCCGAGCATTACTGAAACATTTATTTTTTGCTTCTACACGTTCTTACACTTACTTACGTTAATTCGTTGTCTACACTTCTCTTCAGTATTTGTTTGTGACAGCGACACTTCAGTATGGACCCTGCAAGCAATTTGGTAGTCGACTACAAAAATAACGCATTTACAATTAACTTTTAAACAACTAACTATAAGCTAACTAGAAATAAATGCAGAAGTTCCCCGAAATCAATGCGAGTGAATTCTCTGCGGTAATTTTTTTTATTTTCGTTTGTTTCTTGTCTTTGTTTTCTTTTGTTATTTCGAATTTTGATTTTTATAACTGTTTATTGTTTTGTATATGCAAAATTTTTGTGTCGCAGTGACGCCTGCCGATCAATTGTCTCAAATGAGGGAGATGCGGACATTAGAAATGCCTTTAAGTTTATAAAAAACAAACGAAAACTCCATGCAGAAGGCATAAAAATAGAAGCTAAAAGCTAACTACTACCTTACTAACTTTTAACTAACTTCTACCTAACTAGCTTTAAGCTAACTACTAAGTAGCTAACTTAAAGTTAGTTGAAAAGTGATGCAGAGTCGGACAATTGACATGCCAATGTTAAAATAGTCAGTTGGCTCCATTAAAAATAATCCAGGCAGCAACCACAACTAGCTTAAAAAAAGTTAACTTTAAGTTAACTTAAAGTTAACTGAGTTGCTTGCAGGGGAGTTTGAAAATTAAATAATTATTTGAGTGTGTATTTAAATTTACATTAACTCATTGATGGGCAATGCGAGTGTTTGCGTAAAATGGCAGCAACCACAGAGCGAAAGTTATATTTTGATATTTTGGTACACCAGAGAAAGAATTAAAATGTGTACTTGTGTCGAGGAAGCACAAGCCAACCACTGCTTTAAAGTCCCTTAGCTTGGAGTTAC
The DNA here is from genome assembly GCA_930367215.1 of Pollenia angustigena. Taxonomy (NCBI): domain Eukaryota; kingdom Metazoa; phylum Arthropoda; class Insecta; order Diptera; family Polleniidae; genus Pollenia; species Pollenia angustigena. Next base: position 188,274,436 of record OV884060.1, on the reverse strand, counting down.
ATTTCTCTATTAATTCTTATACTTTTTTTCAAAGCAAAATAATCTTGAATTTAGGATTATTTTTATTATAAACTTAAGCTAAAGCAGCAAAATAATAAAAACGACTATTTTATTTTTATTTTTTTTCTGAACATTTAATTACCAATAATTCTTCATGGCTATAAACACCTTTTTAAAGAAATCTAACTTGAATTTGAGCTCTATCAAAAAAAAAGGTGTAAAAATTCACATCATCTTGATGGTCATTTAAAAAAGCCGGTTAAAATGTTAATGCATTTAGTATACCCTACAGTACGTGCTTTAAGTGTATATTCTTATAATAAAAAAAGAATAAAAATAGACTTATTAACTGTCCGCCTAAAGAAATTGAATTTTGTATTCAAATTGAAATGTCTATAAGTTGTTTTAGTTCGCAAATTTCTGTGTAAATAAACCTTAAGAATTATATTTGATGTCAAAAGATATTGTTATTGTTAATCTGACTTCTTCTACTAAAGTAAATAAATCTGCAATAATCTGTTTAAATTAAATTATTATTATCTTAATTTATTATCTTAGTTAATCACATGGAACACATACATTTGCTTTCACATAAGTATTAGTTAGAATAAAAATTTTGTATGAACAAGACGCCTTTAAGTCGACCTTAACCTTTCAAATAAAGTCGTCCCACTTGTTAAAGTCCCTCTTATTTGTAGTTGTTGTTGTTGTATTTTAAATAGTTAGGTGTTTCTTGTTTTTACTCATCACTTGACGCAAACAAGTTTCTAGTTTATAATACCGTTAGCAATGTTCCTGTTGCGTTTTTATGGCGTGGATCTACTCTAATAAGAGTGGCTTTGGGAGAGTGAAATATTGTGTTGGTTCATATGAGTGTGTTTGTTATACGAAGTCGATCTTAAAAGAGATTTTAAGCTCTTATTATGATATATAATCAAAAGTATCTTATAGTCCTGAACATATCAGTTGTTCATATAAGGAGACAAATTCATTCCGTTCAGATTTATTTAATGCTGTGTTCATTTTTAAGTGTTTGATTTCAATTTGATGTTGGCGTCGCCATTTACATATAGAAAGGCCGACCTCTTTGTAGACCTTTCTAGCGGTTCAAGTCAAGATACACGTAACATGCAATGTCTACGTAAGTGTGCCAGCTGAACTGCTTCTAGACCATATATTCCAGATGCACAACGGTTAGAGAATACCTGGGGATCATTACTATCAAGGGAAGTTGAGTTACCAGATTCGCTGCTGTACAAGAGAACGCAATTGAAACATGAGCAGAACAGCTCATTTAAAGTTTCATATTGTGCTGAATGCTGGTTCACACTCTTCTAATTTTAGCTGTTAAGATTTGAGCTCTCAGGAGAGAAAAGAAAAGACAATGCCATTTCTTTTTCTCTTTTCCCTAAAAACTCAAGACTTATCGAATAAAACTTAAAGAGTGTAAACCAACAAAACTTGTGGGGTAGCAAACGCCCTAGCAAGAATAATTGTAAATACAGCTGGACGCACCATAGCATACACAAGAGTATCAGGGCCAAAAAGCTATAATATCCTATAAAGAAGGAGTTGTGTAAGAATCTGCAGTGGGTTAAGACCCATTTCTGTGGAATTAATAACTATTGTAGCGGAAAATATCGTGCATGCATTCACAACGAGATAAGGAGATACCCAGTTGCATATTAAAAGGAAGTACGTCAAAGTGGGAGATAGTATACCATCGAGGCTTGGCAATACAGATGGGAGTATGTATCTTAAGGACGATGGACTTTTAAACTGTTTCTTGTATTGATGTGTCGTAAAGCGGGAAGTACGGAGAAGTAAACTTTAGCCTTACCTAATTTCTTACAGAACATGGGCGCTATAAGAGCTATCTGTACCGCTTTGATTGTGAAATTACTCCTAGATGTTCACACTGCCTAGAAGACGACGAATTATCGGAACATGCAAACTTTTAGCTCAACGCAAGAGACTTCAAATCTAATAAATAACAATTTTGAGACCGAATAACATAGTAGAAGTTTTATTACAATCACAGGAAATGTCGCAATTTTGGAGAAAATTTAATAAAATTTGGATGAAGTCTTTTGAAAATAGGCCGAATCGTAGCGCCACGAGGGGAGATATGCGTCAATTTCTGCCTCTCAGAAACTATCAAACCGATTTTAATGAAATTTAAAACAAACGTAGATCCCTATTCATATAGCCATACACTCTCGAAAATTTGTTTTTAAATACTGTGCTGTAGGGTAACATATGGTCGGGCTTGACCGACTATATTTTCTTACTTTAATTTAGTTTTTGTTATTTTTTTTTTAACACTTGAGAGAATTTTTGTTGGTTTTTGACAGTTGGTTACGCACAGCTATTCATATTATGGTTAAGCCTTAAGTATGTAAGAGTTAAGGCTCAACCATAATATGCATAGCCTTGCTTAACCTACTGTCAAAAATTAACAAAAAGTCTCTCAAATATACTTAAGAAAACAAAATAAAAAAACATTTGATTCCGTACGGAATGTGCGATTAGATTCGCACCTTGCTTAAGCAAATAACAGTTTCATTAAACTTAGCAAAAAGTTTTCTTAAGTTCAATATGGTTTGCCTCATATAATTTACATGTGTTCGCACATTTGCTTAAGCCAACTTAAGCACATTATGGTTGGGCCTTTATTCATGTTGCTTCAAACGGGCTGAGTACTTTTTCTGAAGATTCCACACCTTCAGCGTAAAATAAAAGAATTTGATATAGTGTGAAGGCATTTTTAAAAATGGATAAAATTTTCCCCGCGAAATAAAGATTTATGAATATACAATTCCGATCTTGTTCAAATTGTTATAAAGCTAATTTCGAATATTGAAAATTAAAAAATAATTGAATTGAAGAATATGGTTAATGAACTTTTTTTATTATTATTTTTTCTATGATGATTTTTAAAAACTTTTCTGGCACAACTCGTATGTTAAGCTTTTTGCCAAATCAACTTTTTTTTATTATTATTGTTTCTAGCGACTTCTTTAGCTCTCTCCCTGCAGCCGAATCTACTCCATTCAGTGCTTGTGGTACCTGTCCAATGTCTGTTTATTTGCAATCTTTGTTGTTTTTTTAATGCATCATAAACTGGCAATTCATTCAAACGTTTTCAAACCGTTTTACTCTGTTGTTAAAAGCAGCAAAAACAAAAAGACAAAAAAAGACAAAAAAGTAGGTAGTCTATAAGACTGGTTCAAAAAGACAGCAACAGCAACAACAACAAAACATCAACTTTACGACTGGTAACATCTAGAAGAACGACAACCACAAAAAAGTAGACAAGTATCTAGATAAACAACAAAAAAAAAAAACCAAGTTATCTTGGAGTAGGTGTTTACCGTTTAAAGCGGAGCGTTTGACTGACTGAGTGAGTGAGTGGTTAATTGTCACAATTTTTTATTTTTATGTCAATTTTGTTGTTGTTTTTATTGTATCGTTTCGTTTTCTAGCTCTTCGCCGTTCTGCTAGTTTAAACCTGATAATAAACATTTTAAATGAAGATTTTAAATACTAAAAGTACATCTGGGTAGAAAATTAAAAATTTTAGTATTTACGAATAAAATTAATTATTGATGGCAATTTTAAATCTATTGTCACCTAAAAAGTAAAGAGCCATGAAGAATTTAAAGTGCAAATTGTAGGAAAATGTGTTGTTTTTAACGACTGTCAAAAATTTAGTTTTATGGTGAATATGTATTTGATTGTCTGAAATATCGGCATTATAATGTTAATATAAATTTCGAGGTTTTTGTAAAATTTTAATGTGAATAAGCAAAACCTTTTTTACTGTTGAATGTAAGTTAGATCTCTTAAAGATCGTTTTTAAAAATTAGGTATCTCCAGAAAAGATCGGTCTTTACAGAAATGCGATAAAACAGAGTGTTTGAAGAGTTTAGTTGAATGGATTATAGGACAAGAGCAACTGTAAGCTGGATATTGTTTAAAAAATTGTTTTAATAAAATAAATTATATTTATAAATGCCATCATGACCTTGACAGATGTGTTCTTGAATGACGTAAGTAACTGCTTTGACGGCGCTACTTAACGGTGGTCGTAATTCCGGGTGATCGTAACCAACACACAGAAGATCATACACATTACCCCATGCTTACAGGCTGGAGCTCCCAAGGAAAACAGCTTCTAATGTGTAGCAACAGCGCACTAGAAAATCTGCCAGCAAGCTGAACTTTTCTTGCGCCGGCCATGCACTACACATGTTCATTGGCACTGTACAGTGCGTTTTTATAGCGTATACAGGTGTTTTTGCTATGTAAAGGGTGGTCCAACCATAGTGCACGATGTTAATTGTTAGTCACACTTTACCGTCAAGTTTTTTGACAAACGTAATTTGGCCCTTCTTTGTTTCAGTGTTTGACAAATTAAATCATGAAGAGGTACACAATTTAGTAGCGCGTTAAGATTGTTGAAGCCTTTTACGAAAATGGGCGTTCAAATCAAAATGCATTTCGTGTACTTTATCTTCAGCGGCGTGGAACACTTATACCGCATTCGGGCAAATGAGAACCCACGAGTGATTGTTAAAAAGACTATTCATCCACAAAGAGGAACTGTTTGGTGCGGCTAATTGGCAGGCGGCTTCTTCGAAAATGAGGTCGGCCAAGCAGTTACCGTGAATTGGGTTCGCTATCGCGAGATGGTAACGAACTTCTTGGGACCAGAAATTGAGGATATGGACCTAGACGATATGTGGTTCCAACAGGTTGGTGCCACTTGTCACAGAACCAACGAAATAATGGGTCTTTTATCGCAAGATATTCAATAGCCGTGCTATCTCACATCATGGCTATGTTAATTGGACGCCAGAACTTGTGATTAGACACCGTTGGGCATATTAACGACATTGAACCTCATGAGTCATTGAAAATATGGACCATTGGATTGGCGAGCATTTGACCGATATTTTATCTTCCCATAGAACTTTCTCTGAAAATTTTTTGTTTTATTTACAATTAACATCATACGTTTTGGTTAGACCTTCCTGTACAAACGCACTGAACCGGGTAGAAATCAATACGATTTTGATATTTGCACAAGTTTGTCAAACTGTACAGTGAACTTGTGTAGTGTATGTTAAACACATTCGGTTTTGTCGCTTTATTAGGAGTTGACAAAAACTTTGAGTTTTAACTACATCGCCAAGTGATCCCAGAAGAGTCTTCACCAGCAACTAGTTCAGGACCTATAAAATCAAGGGGTATACTGTTTCCCTTCTTAGCAAATTGGACTCACCTCAGCCGCGATCTTTAAAACTTCAGACAAGCTTAAGCTTCTGGCTGCACCTATAATCGGCATAATTGCAATGTCAGGAGTTAAATTCTCCTTAAGATGATATCAGGACAACCCGCGGGGTCCTGGCATTAACCATAGAATCAGGGCTGTCAGATTTGGGGATTTATCCCCAAAGTTGGGAATTTTATGCGAGCAAAAAGGACAAAGAAAGTCATTTGGGGATTGGGGATTTTTTTGGGGATTTTACACTCTTTTAATATATTTTCCCTTTTATTATTTATGCTTATTTTTCTTTGTCTCGTATTAAAAATATGAAAAAAAGTAGCAAAACTTTTATCTTACTCTTATCAACAACTTATACGGTGTAAAAGGTCCTTATTAAGAAACAAACAGAAAAATATTTACTTATAAAGGTTTTTTTTCTTAATTTGGGGATATATTTTTAATTTTTTGGGGACAAGGAAAAAAGTACCTGGCAGCCCTGCATAGAACCAACCTTATTCTAAAAGACTCTGCCTGTATATATTTTACTGGTTCTTATCCATGATTAATCTAAACGAGCGATTGTAGGATATTGCCTTATTACTGCTTCTTTAAAAAATTCCACAAGTTTTGTGTTCATTTGACTTTAAAATTTTGAATAAATCCACTGTTCTAGTTGGAAAAACTGGCAAGCGAGACACCCGGTGGTTTTATCCACTTTGAGTGCGCTGAGTCCAGCGGTGCTAAATGGAGGAGGTTGCACAACTTATATTCGCGTAACTCAAAAACGGTTAAGTTTATTGAATATACTAAAAAACCGAAATTCCTTATTTAACCTCTTTCCAAATTTAGCAAAATTTCGAAATTTTTGTTTTTAAAAAAATCATAAAAAATTGGAAAATGCAGCCATTCTGCACGTAAAGAATACGATGTTACCTTACCTAAAGGTAATTTTACTGTGGAGTTTTTTTTTAGTTTATTCAATACACAAAAATTTTTTAAAATATACATATGTTGCGTAACCTCCTCCATTTTCGAAATAACGGTTCTTGGCTTTTGCAAGATTAGTATGAACAATGTGAAAAATCAACAGTTATTTAATAATAATAAACAGTCAACAGCGGCTTGATATAATTGAAAATCCTATTAATTTGCTTAGATTTTAAATTGGACCGACCAAATTAGTTCCTTACACCGTCCTTTAAAAGGCAAAACATTAATCGGTTTTTTTTTTTGAATCGATGTCCATAATTCAGGTTGCAATGTAAAAGTCAAGGACCTTTATTTTGTTATATTCGGTTCGAAAAAAGACACAAACAAATTAAATTGTTTCTCTTTTAATGTGGGAATATAACAGATTTGTTTTATTAATTATCACAAATTGCTTTAAACACGCCTTCGTAAACACTTGGCGTTTTCATAAAGTAATTAATAAAAAAAAAAAATGTCCATTCACATATACTGTCCAATTTTAATTACTTCATAAAACATGATGGACATGGATTGAGTAATAATTTTTTTAAATTGTTTGCTTAAAGAAGAAAAATGTTTAAGGTTTTTTAAAACTAATTAATGAGGAGTTTTTTTTTCTTTATATTTTTTGTTTTTTTTTATATTCTCCTGGCATTTAATTAACACACCATCAATCATTATTTTCTTTAGACTTTTATTACAGCTGAAAAAACTTTAAAAAAAATCTTTTATAGAAAATTAATTTTATTTATGGGATGTTGAAAAATTGCTACGTGTGTTAATAAAAACCTAGAACAGACTTATCACTGTATAAATACACATGAGTGGTTGTATTTTATTGTTAATCGTAACGACAACCTCCAGATGATAAATGAGAAAGCAGGGTATTTAAATAATTAGTCCAATGGTTTGTAACCCCTTTTCAGCATTCAGAAAAATTGGTAATATTTTCCAAAAGTAAACCGGTTTTAATTTTTAAGAAATAAGCTGTTATTGTAGTTTTGACCCGATAGCAAAATGTGATAAACTTCTGGCGATTTAAAAGAGTTATATAGTGTTTGCGAAATTTGAAAGCGTATTTTTGAATAAAACTTAAAAATTTTATAATATTTCTATCGTACTTAGCATCCTATATAAGAATTTGTGTTTTTTAATTTATGTTCGAAAATTCGAACTTAGATTCGAACTTCCAAAAACTACGTAAAAACGTTTCCTTTTGAGAGTTTTTTATGATTTTGTTTTTATTACAGCATAATTCATTTATTTTTTTTTTTAAACCGATAGCTTTTTTCAATATTTACGGAATTTTAAATCTTTTTAAATCTCACTGTTCATATAAAAAATTTTTAAATTCTTTTCAAATGATTTTTTTTAAGCTTTAATTTTAAAAAATTTAAAAAAAAATCATGCGCCCGGTTTAAAAATGTGGCCTGTTCAATAATCTTTCTGCTTTGGACTAAATTGTTTGTTAGTGCATTGCTCGGAACCGCAAAAACGTATCAGAAAAACGTGCATATTTTTTAATTTAATTTAAGTGCAAAGTTAAAACGAAAGAATTTCATAATATTTTTTTTAATTTTTGTTGTGTGTATTTGTATTGTGCATACATATTCTTACAGAATAAATACATCTTGTTCGAATATACTAACACATGGAGTAATAAGTTCGAAAACTTTCCAGCAATATTTTTTTTTGTTTCACTTGGTTCGTGGTAAAATTTATTTCTTTTATTGAGCATTAAGGGGTATGACCTACCAAAAACAAATACACTATTAAATATCACTTTAATTAATAGCAATTTAACGAAATTAAAAATTTTTTCTCTTTTTTCAATAAAATTTTTTTATTTCAGAGCTTTGTTTAAGATTGAATGTAAAAATGTAAGTGGGGAACAGAATAGTTGCTGTAGTACAACGTTACGAATAGCGCTGCAAGCTCTGAAAAAATAGAAACTGCATTTGTAAAGTAGTTTCAACAGAACACGTAGTTTTAGTAGTCTTTGCACTTGAAGTTGAAGCGCAAAATTCTTAATTTTGAACTTTTTTCGCTAAAGAGCATTCGTCAGCTTAAGCAACTACTGAAACTTCTTTATTCCGTTCAAGGCCTTATGATTTTTAATAATGTTCGAAAACTTGAACTAAATTTTGAACTTAGATTGATTTCATCTTAAAGTTATATTTAAAAACGTAAAAAGTTTTTAATTTCAATAGAAAATTTACTCGGTTTTTAAGTTCTGAAAGTTTTGTCTGCTGTATTTTATTAGAAATTGCACTTTTTCAGCGCATTTAAGAAATTCGAACTTAGATAAGCAAAACCAATAGTCCAAAAAATCAAATACAGTTTCGAAAAATCTGTTGTACGATTTAAATTTGTTTCTTTTTGTTCGTGTTTTAAAATGAAATTTCAAAATGTTATTATATGTACATACATACATATATATTTTCGAATTTCAAGCGTGTGTTTTGTTATTTTAAGTATATTTAAAAGATTTCCATTTATCTCTAAGTATTCTTTTTAATATTATTGGAAAATTAATGCTTTTTATTAAAGTTCGAAAAATTCGAACTTAATTTCGAATTTTCGAAAACCATCTCAAAATGTTTTTTTCTTTTTAAAAAAAGTTTTTCAAACATAAAAAGTTGCTGATTTATTCAATATGTAATTTTCGAACTTAAATATGTTAAATGTCTGCTTTTTTATTTCTATGGAATTTTATTGATAGGCAAAAATTTCGCCATTCAACAGTCAACCACAAAATAATTCGTGGTTAAATGTTGACTGGGAAAATTAGCGGTTACACTTTAAAACAAGAGAAAATTTTAGCAAAATTCGTCTCCTTATTCGATAGTGTGTTTATATGGGGTACATGGTTGCTATATGTATTCTATAGCAACCAGCAATTTTAAAGTACAATTGGGTAGTTCAAACAAATTTTTTTTTTTAAACTTAATTTTCAAGGGTATTTGCAATGCGCTGTTTGCTAAACATTCTTTTTGTTAAGTTACAACCTTATTCAACCTTTTTCCAATGTAGAAATATCATACGAATGTACGTTCATCTATAATTTGTAACAATAGCTTAAAATTTTTATTTAAGAAAAGAAAAAAAAAGAAAATAATTATGCACGCACATGTAATTTTTTCCTTTTCTTTTTGAAAATAAATTTGTGACGCATGTTCGTCTAACGCTCCACAGAAAATTAGAAACAACATAGAAAAATTAGGAAAATGAAAGAACATGTTGAACAATATTTCATTTTTTTCTCTAACTTTTTCTAACTTGTATTTGTGAAAGTGTATATAAAGTTTAAATTAATTTTATTTCATTGGATCATTTAATACCGGAATATGGAGTTTCAGGAAGAATAACGATTTTTTCATACCCTTCACCACATTTGGAAAGGCTACATATGTATATGTTTTTCGTTCCATTTGTAGTTTTTACAATATTGATCTCAGATCCCAAAAAGTATACATATTATTGGCAAGGTTGTTTTTACAATGTCCGTCTGTCCTTCTGTTTGTGTGTTGGTTTAAAAGGTATTTTTTGAAGACCCCACATATGATAGGTACTGGGTTGTTATTTAAAGGTTGTTTTTAGACGTATATAACTTCCGTCACACTCCACTTGACTTGTTTCAGTATACTTTGACGAATCACCATGCTAAGATTAAGACCAAAACAGCGGTTACAAATCATGGATATTTATTTCTAAAACTCTCGCTCCATTCGCCAAACTTATAAAGCACTTCATTATGTTAACAGTCCGTTCATAAGCAGCTAATACGCAATACCATGGGTAGATTCATTACCACATTTATGATTTTGGATTATATTCATCCAAATCGAGCCACCGTGCGGGCGTACAGAAGGGCGTGAGTGTGGCAGACGACTCGGAACTTATCGATCCGACGCTGTTTTCAGGAACTCGGTCTCTGGCCGTTAACTACTTGAACATTTTTAAAGAAATATCAAACTGAAACAAGAATTAAGGCCAGCGGACCATTAAATGTGTCGTATGCTCGGTGAATGGGCTATGAATCAAAGTTGAACCAGATTTCTAATCTTCAGCCATGAGGCTCATATGGGCTTAATGGGTATGTAAACAAGCAGAGCTTTCGTTTTTGGAGAGTGCACAATTTTTATGAGGCTCTTAAAACTGTATTACTTCCCGTTAATATCAATGTTTGATGCGGTTTACATGCCAATGTCATTATCGGCCCATTTGCCTTTAATTCGAAAACCAGTGCCAAATTTACAGTGAATGGCGAACTTTCTTTGGTGCAGGGTATATAACATTCGACTTAGCCGAATAAAGCACTTTTACTTGCTAATTCCTTTATTTCTAATTGCTTAGTTCAAAAAAAAAAGTAGAACTTACTGCATGTTGAAACATTTTTTACGTCACAAATCTTGCTTACCTGAGGAGAAAAAGAAAAGAAAAGAAAGGAAAATAATTAGTGCTCAGAATTCGTACAATTTGCAAAGCTAAAAAGTTCAAAAGTTTAAGGATACAAGAAACCGTATTAAATGTTCAAATTCACTTAAGCAACAGTAATTTACAGTGTCAGACAAATATTTTAAGTCAGTGTTTGCATTAAATCGCAATTGATCATTATCGTTATAACGAGTCAAAAATTACCGTAAATCCAATTTTCGTTTAAGCGCAATTTTTAATTTGAATGATTTTGTCACGTTACAGTTCTAAAGTTGTAGGGACCGGTTCTAGATCTAAAACTTTATATGAAGAGGACTTGTCACTTTAAAATGGCGATGTCCTAGAAGGGGTTTGTTAGCAATTTTATGATACTTTGTAAAAGGTCACTGAAATAATCAAAGGGACACATTCAATTTCGATTTAAATAATATCTGTCGCAGATATTGTCCCGAGTGAACCATGTTAATATAAGAGATCCGCTTAATTTAAAGTAATAGAACCAAAGAGAATCAGCCAGTTCCCGCACAAAATCCAGTAACATGACTATTTTTGGGCCGGATATCTTTTCTCTGGAGTAACTACACTTTAAAACCCTTTTCATCTGTTGAGTGGTTGGTCTTGTTGGTTGGTCTGTTCACGGGATAAGCGCTTTACGTATAGAATTCTGCATAAAAGTTAATAGATTTCAGAGTTGGATAATTTAAACAGCCATGGCAGACTATTGGTCCTTTGGTCATAAAATCATTAAAAACGAGTTTTATTTTTGTTTATGTAAAGGGGGCTTTTTAGAGCGTTACAACTTTGAGTTGGCATTACTGCTTTATTTGAGCGCCCATTTAACAGCTGATAGTTGCTTTTTATTTAGTTTGCTTTGAAATTTCATTATGAATCGACTTACACCTGAGCAACGTGTGCAAATTGTTGAAATTTTTTCGCTTTTATATTTTCGATGGGACATTTTGGTACAATTTTTTTATTTTTTTTTTAATAATCCTTCTTCAATGCAAAGTCTCACATCTATTTCTCAATATTTAGATTTTTTTGTTTATATTTACAAAAATAGATTTTTTTTCTTAAATTATATTCTCCCCAGTAAAAAGTTAAAAATAAATTTTGTTCCAAAAATAGACATCATACTGACAATTGAAACCATGACCCACTTAATATTCTCTAGTCTATCAAATAAATTGAAATGAATTGGCCACCATTACAAAATTTTTTTTTAATAATTCACTTTAGTTTTGACTAGTTTCTTTTTTGAGGTAATTTATGACTTAAAAGAAGAAAAAAAAATCAATTGTGGTTATTTTTAGTTACAATTGCAGAACTAAATGCACCAAAAAGTAGATTTAACTCAAAGTTGTTTTAAATTTTAAGTCTTAACGGGTTAACAATGACAATAAAATGAGGTACCAAGTGATGTCTCTTGGTTGGCAGGGTTGTCAGATCGATTTTGACCTTTTTCGCCAAATTCAATGTCAAAAATCGCCAAAATCGCCAAAGCCTTTATTTTTAACTTTTTGACAATAAAATATAGATGATTTAAATTATTGAAAATATTTTTTATAAATCTTAAAAAATAAATTTGTTCCAAGTCGCTAAAATCCGCCAAAAATTTTAAAAAAGTCGCCATAATATATATTCTGTTTAGTTTTTATTTAGAACCAAGTAAAAATGATTAGTGAAGACAAATTAGGAACATTGCACTATTAAATAGTTAATAGTAGTCTACTAAAAGCAGCAAAGAAAGAATTTTTGTGGTTAGTATTAAACAAATATTGGATATATGTATGTATGTAGTGGAGTTCTATTATATATCTAAAACGCTATACACTTCAGCGCCAAAACTCCATACTGTCTTCTTTTTTGAAATACATTGTAAGTGAATTAATTTTTTTCAACGAAGGTACAAAAGAAGTGCATCATCCCAATAAAAAATGGAGCTTCCAACGAAGCAGGTTTGTAAGGAAGAAACATAGGAGTTTCGCTTACCATTGCGCTTACGGAAGACATGAATTTTATATGGCGAGTTCCCACTTTGAAGCAATACATTTGTGACACATAAAGCACATTATTCAGCGCACATAAACATTGTTGGATGTAACGATCATGTTTACAAACTGAATGTTTTGATACAGTTATTTTTTAGTATTCTCCCTTACAAACCTGCTTCGTAGTAAGGGAATGCCGTAGCACTTGAAATGTCATTTTTTTTTTAAAGTTGTTGAGAGTTCTTTCACTTACTTTACTGCATTTCTGTATGTCTTATTGCGTAGCGCATAATTTTGCGCTTATTTTTTAAATGTAGCTTTAGTGCTTCGCAAAATGATAAAATTTTTTATTGGGATGTAGTATTAACATTCATATAGTAACTCGTAACACCGCGTCAAGAACTGCATTCTATTTAGAAGTTCGTTATTGAAAATACATTTTCAACACAGTCATTACTAGTTGGATTTAGCACCATATAATGAACAGCCAAAGCAAGTACTTTAAAATGGCACGTACCTGACGTGTCCTAATAGCTAAAGACTTTTGGCTAAAACTGATTAAAATAAGATAGAATATCATTCAATTACAAACAGTCATTTTGACCATTGTGTTCCATAAACATCCAAAAGTACGTTACGATTCATTAATATCTTTAATAACAGCGAATTTTGTTTGTGATAATAATTTGCCACATTTTATAATGGAGAAATGTTCGTAAACTTGAAATAGGTATATTCATGCATTTTTTTTTTAATATGAAAAATAAATTTCTCCTGGATATTCAATATATCCGTCAGACATTTCAACATAACATAAAAATTATTAAAATTATGTTTTATATTTGTATGTTCCTGAGTGCATCAAAAACTTTTTAATGTGATTAAATTTCATATTGTAAGTCTTTATTGTTTATGTGTTACATTATTGTACTTACTTTATTGTTTTATAATTTTTAAATAGACAATCCCTTGAAAAAGTCGACAAACAATCGACGAAACGTCGGGAACAAAATATTGTAATTAAAAATTGAATTTTGTCTACATTGAAGAAATTTAGGCCCCATTAGCTTGACAAAAATAACATTCATAAATTCATCACTCTGGCCAAAGATACAACTACAGCAATTACATAATTTAGTTTCAAATACATACTGACTATAAAAGCCTAAAATTTCATACAAAAACTATTAGAATAAAAATAATATAATTTTTCGTATTGAATTTAACGAGTTTCAAAACAAATGCATGGCTCACCAAAAATAGCCAACAAAATCGCCAACTATTTTAAAATATCGCCAAAAAAAATCGCCATGTCGCCAAATCGAATATTAGGTCGCCAATCAAGTTTGAAAATCGCCACGTTTGGCGAGAAATCGCCACATCTGACAACCCTGTTGGTTGGTGGTTTTGTGGCGAAAGTAAGGCGTTTTTAAATAACGGTTTCGTGGTTAGCAAACACGATAACAAACACGATGTTTACAAATTTATTACAAATAAGGTTATCAATGTTGGCGTATTTGTGGCAAAAAACTGTCGTTATGTTGTTTAATCACAACAGCCTATATGTATAAATTTTCGTCTAAATACGCCTACGCAAAGAATTTTACATTAATTACACTGCTTCACATATTAGATTGTCCAACTTGCCCAACTATGGGTCTTATGCACTACATTTTGGACGATCGTATTCTATCGTTTTTTTTTTAATTTTAACTAACGATCGTGTTCGTCCGATTAAACGGTTCCCAATTTTATTGCTTGGAGGTTTCTAAAAGGTAATGTATGTTTATGCTACTAAGCAAAAAGAAAAAAAACATCTAACAACTTAAAGCCAATATCTGAAATTCTAAGAAGGGATCCCCTCAGGTGGAATCAAACAATGGACACTATTTGAAAAATATTTCCTTTCAAACTTAAATCTGAATTTTTATAAATTCCAACCTGTATAAAAACGAGAAGGAAAAAGAGTTGTAATAAGATTAATGACTCATAGTGTTACTTATGCGTTACCCTGTATAATAGCTACGATATGTCCGTTGTTGGAATTTCGGAGATTTGTAAAGTTTAACAATTTTTAATCTATTACATTTTCGAGTTGTTTAAAATAAAACGATTTAAATAATTTTGTCACTCAAGCAACTTTCAAGTAGTACAACTTAACAGCTTATAGAGATGTGCATAAGATCTTAAATAAATTGCCAAATATTCACTTGCGTTAAAAACCCCCAACTCGAACACTGATGGACATGAGGACCTCTTAAAGCGGATTCACCCATTTGTTTCAAACACATCTCTCTCTCTCTCTCTCTTCGTATAAAAAAATAAATTTTTTTCCAAATAAACATTTTGTTCGAAGCATATGGGTGAATCCGCTTTAAATCTCAGGCAATTCAGGTATCTCTCTATCTCTCTCTCTCTCTCTTTATTTGCAATATAAATTATATTACATTTTGCAGTTTTATGGAAAACCATAACCACCTAATAATCTCTTGTTGTATCTGGTATATAATAAACTATAAACAATGGCTTTATTTGGTTTGCTATCCAACAACATTTAAGGCTCAGTTAGGCGAACGTTGCTGTACCCGTAATGTACCGCACCGTACTGTAAGCACGTTGGTGCACTTATAGAACGTTTAAAAACGTGTCATATGTTTTCCCATACATAAACAAAAAGCACGAGTATACATAAAACAAAACACACAGTGATGGGAATCAAAAATGTTCAAATGGTTACCGTTGTGCAGAAAAGGTACCACGTGATTTAAATGGTATTAAAACAGTATTTTGTGTATGTAAAAAATTTTAATAATTTAATATTTTTATTATAGATTTACAATAAATTAATTTGTATTTTAGCATATATAAATTTTTAGCATACATATATTGTAAATGTGCATACACCAAACAAGGTTTTGATACCATTTTAAAGTCTTTTATATGTTTCACATTTCCATTGTATGTGTATATGCATTTGTTTATTTTAAACATCTAAACATATGTATATTTGGAAATATGTTGTATTGTAAGTTGTTTTGTCGCAATTCCATAGATATACTGAAAAAAGTACCAACAAAAAAGAGCAAAATTATCCGCATTCAATGTAACATACAAGCCGCCCATCACTGCCTTACAAATGTCACGTAACAACGGCATGAAATTCTATTTTATACAGATTGGTACGTTGCAACTACGGTACATTGCATTTCGGTAAGCTTTTGTATTGGTTTTCATATAACAAAAACCGAACAGCTGATGGATACAGTACAGATACGGTACAGCAACGTTCGCCTAACTGAGCCTTTATGTTTGGGTTAGTGCCCCCAAAATATTTCCATCTTCTCGTTTCGTTTTAGTGTTTTAAACTACTATTTAAGGTTTTTTTTCACTTCAAATGTATTTTTCATTTACTTATTTGCAATACTGCCGAAGCTTTGAAGTACTTGCTTTAAATATATTTTTAAGCATTAAATCAAACAAGAAACCGCAACAAAATATTGAGTTCTGTTAATAAAGTGTTATGCACATAGAGAAAAATGTTCGTCAAAATGTATTATTCTGTAAGAGAAGCAGTTTATTTATTGCAGGCTATTTTTTTAAACGATTCGTTTTTAAAATTTAGACAAACTAACCCCTTAAATTTGTAAATCACTTCACCTCAGTTGAAAAATGTTTTCATAAAAATTTTAAAAAATTCCAAAAATTTCACAACGCAAGGTGAAGGGATTTACAAAATAGTTCCCTACATTTTTGGTCTAAACAATCAGCTTTTTTCAATTATGATTAATTAGCTTTTAAATGTATTCACATTTAAGCTTTTTTTTTTTTTGCTTAACAAATTATAGTTTTGTTCCAGGAACCAAATCGCTCGTTTGACAAACAAATAAAAAAAATTTTGTTATGTAAAAACCAGCGTTGCCACTTTATGGGTAATTACCCGAATTTGGTATAATTTTTACGGTCGCGGGTAGAGCGTGGGTATTTTCTCTTAGGTGTAATTCAGGTGTTTTTTGAAACTCTTACTTCAGATACCCAAATAAAAACCAGATTAAATTTCAGTGATCACAATTATTTCTTTTTAAATATTGTTGATGAAAAAAACGCACAGCCTTCTTAGCCAAAGTCTCGGTTTTTTTAGAAAAGACTTCAGTCATTAAATGTATATTTTCAAAAAAAACAAAATTAAAAAAGTTATTGAAACTAAAAACTTGCCTGAGGGAAGATTTGTTTTCAATATTCCAAGATATAATCAATATTATTTTAATCTTGCAGCCTGTTAAAGCTTTAGTTTGAAGAATATTTAACGCCCTTTACAGTTGTAAATTAAATTACGAAAGGGACAGTTGTATAAAACCCTGCAAGCATTTTGTTGACTAAATGAGGTATAAAGGCCTGTCCTTGACGAAACGCATTACAGACGTCCAATTTTGTTCCTCTTTTTCGAGCATTGCTGGCAGCATGTCATGAATAAAATGAACTCCAAGACGTCAATTGTTGCTGGTTTATAAGCATAAACCAGTTACTTCACAACCCTATTAAAAATAATCAAGAGGTGTCATATCGCACGGACTTCATGTCTAATTGACGGTTTATTTTCTGTAAATCAAAACATTTGTGATAAATAAGTTGCGTCCGTTTACTCATGAAGTTGCCTATAAGTGGCGAAAATCGATAGCTGATTTTCAAAGTAAATTTAAAGAATTTGGTGGCGTTGTTCCAGCATGAATATATTCATGATGATGTGCCTGAGCAAAAAGTGAAAGCAGTATGACAGTTCGTTTGACAGCTAACCTTTCGTGATCTCTAAGGGGCTAAAAAAACACCCACTATAAAGGAATGGCAATAAGCATTTTGTACCTTCCCTTAACCAAATGTGGAAGTAAAACTTATTAGTTAAGGAGTTTTATTTTGTATTTAATTAATTGTCTTTAATGTTTTTGTTGTTAATTTATTTAAAATTACAATAAGAATCTTAACAGTTTCAATAATATTGATCTTCTTTCAATGAGTTTTTTTGTGTTTTTGCTTCTTTGTATATGTCTTTTTAATAAAAAAACTTTTGTCAGGTGTAATTTCATTTTATTCGCGTAATTTTGCTTCATCTCAAGTGTAATTTTGAATTTTTCTGGTGGTAACACTGGTAAAAACCCATTCTTTTGTAAAAGTTTCAAAAAGATTTTAAGTTTTTTTGTAAACTTTTTCCTTCAAATTCTACGAACACTTAATTTTCCAGTGTAATTGTGCCAGACTAATCTTATAGACGAAACCAAAAAGTCAATACAGCCAATGAAGCTTGTGGTCTTCTTGTAGTTATTTTTACGAACATTCGTTGAACTTGTTGTTAATGTAATTTTTTTTTTTTTATTATGTTTTTTGCTTTTGCTGCTGTTCATTTTCAATATTTTCAGAGAAAGAGATGGCAAAAGATACATACGTCATTATATACACAGAAAGATATTAAAACAGACATATCGAAACACGGAAGGACAGACAGCTTTTTAAGTAACTAACAAACCAACTAAATGTATCTTATAGTTTGTCAAAGTGTTTTATTTGCTTAGACAAATGAACAACAAAGTATAAAATACAACTACATACAGTTATAGCAACACATGTACTTAAGTAATAGTGCTTAACCCAATAGACATAATCTCATATGTTTAAAAAAAAGTCAGTTTATTCTTCAATATCAAGTTAAGTTTTAAATTTTTTGTTTCAAATTTATGATTTGAGAAAAAACCATTCTTAACACGAAAAATAATGAAATATTTAACAACAAATCTCTTTGAAAATTATACATGCTTTAGTAAATATTAAAGGCGCTTATATGTTCTTTATAGTCTTAAAATACATTGAGATCCTGGTAAATATTTAAAATTTTTACATACCAGGGAGAGCTGTGATTATTCGAAGCAGTTTCTTAGGCGCCTTTGGATTTTTTTTTCAATATTCGAGACTGAGGCAGTGCCCTATTATTGTATACCGAAGCTCCAGATTGGCTTTAAGATAGAGTTGTAAAGAAGAAGTTTGTAATTAATACTGAGAACAATAAGTTAATTAATGTGATTTGCTTTAATTTTAATTTTGCCACTATATGTCTTTTCCACGTTAAACCTCGATCGAGATGTATACAGAGATATTTTAAATGCCAGTGTTGAGGTAGTATTAAATAATTGATTCTAATAGGGGGAACGATTCCCTACGTAAAATGAATGTTATATTTACCCAATTTTGCTCATTATCCTTTATCTTTAATTCAAGATGTTCGACGTACAGTCTTAGAATAGTTATATCATCAGCAAATGTTGTATTTAAGATGTGGTTGTTTGCTGGCATGTCCAAAGTATATATTTAGTATAATAGAGGGTCCAAGATGGTTCCTTGTGGGTAAATTTGCTGAGGAGAGCTTAAAAATCTTCTCTTTAATGATACATTTTCTGACCGACTAAATAACTGTCAAAAGGCATATGAGTGTTAACAGGTAAATTAAGTTGTATTACCCAGTAAAAAACTTCGCCTACAAAATAATGTGTTGAGTAATCAGAAAAACATAAAAGCACTACTTACAATTCTACCGAAAGAACTAATGAATTTTACATGGGAGGTCCCAAAATGAACGCATTGAAAGGTAAGTCATTATTTTTTTTACCCACATACATCCAGAAAAAAGTAGTTTTAGAAGTAGTTTAAGAAGAAAGCTACTAAATAATGAGTTAAAGAAGCTATTCATTTTTAAAAAGTAAGCGAAGTTTTTACTGGGTATCAAGCTTTTATGCCAGACTTAACCAAAAACTTGAAAAACACTAATGAATCGTTCAAAGGCTTTTCTTATGAGGTTTACTAGTATGTATATGCGTTGGTTCAATTGTGCTGTGTTTTCTCGAAATCTTATTAGTATCTTTTTAAGAATCGGGGTTAGTTAGTTCCTCAAATAGTTTTGATATGTTAGATAGTAGGCTAATAGGCCTGTGTGACCCAACTTTTTTGTGATCCTTTTCTGGCTTACACAGAAAGAAAAGACTCATACATAATTTAAGTTTTTTCCACTTATTTTAAGTACGAGTCGTACTTAAAAATTTAGTTTAGTATTCTATAAGAACGCATACGCATGTGTTTGTAACAGCTTGTTGTAGCAACAACAACACTACACAAGCAAAAAAAAAAACAATTTGCTTGTGTTATGTAGAAATGACAACACCATTATATGAAAGAACGTACATTATTTTCATGTTAAAAAAGTGAACTAAAAGCAAAAATTCCCAAATTCTATTTAATTAAATGATTTAAGGAAATCTGTACTTACCGTACTATTGGCACCCTTTTAGCTTGATTTAAGTACGGATGAATTGATTTTTCTTTTCAGTGTTGGGTAAAGAAGAAAAGATTTGATTTTGAATCTTTCTCAATTTGTCAACAAAGAAATTTGTTTGCTGGTTTAATGTGCTGAGGCGGATGAATGTATGGCAGAATATTTGTAGACAAATCCACTTGCAATTACAACTAACATACAAACACACATGCATTTATACACATGTATAGTGATAAATGTTTGTGTACTTTCAATACATTGTTGAGATACAGATGCAGCAAACGGAAAAATGGGGTCTCTTGTCTTAATATTGCTGTTGTTATTGTAGTTTTAGTTGTTGTTTCAAATATCTTGTGTTGATGATGAAGACTATGACAATGTTTGAATGAAGAAGATGAAGTGGTTGTATGTCTGTCTGTCTGTCTGTGTGATTATGTTTCCATATAACTGTGGCTGACAGACAATATGAAACGAAATAACTAGAAATATACCAGAAACGTGTATGTCTGTTTGTATGCCTTACAACTAAAATGCATTTGATGAGTATCTTTCTTGTAAGTTAAATAGAAAAAAGAAGTTGTGTACTACAACTAAATACTTTTTCACGATAGTTGTATTTCTCCTATTTTGACAAAATTTCCGATAAGATATGACTAATATCTTTCAAATGCATGTGTCAGTGATGCAAAAGAAACTATTAGAGTGTAAAATTCTTACATGTTAGTTTTCGAGGTTCTTTATCTATTTTTGTTCTTTTTTGGGGTTTTATTGGCCTTTTTAATACGTTTTTTTTTTAATTTCTTTTTCTTTCGTGATTTTTTGATTGATGATGGGACATCAGATACTACTTAGACATACATGGTATCTTAATAATTGCGTGTATGGTTTTTTTCTGGATATGAAATATTTTTAATGTTTTTTTTTTTAAGGGAAACATTGAAGGCAGAATCTTGTTAGAAGTTAAAAGGGATTTGTTATCAATAAGCAGGTAATTTGTGAAATGTAAATGCACTTTCGCCGTTAACAATAAATAACATTAGAAATCAGAAATGGTAACGATGTCTGTAGGATCTGTTGGGGGTTGGTCTCAATCCATATGCGGCAATTTTGTTTACCAGTTATCTAAAATAAAACATGGTATCGAATCGGTGACTGATTTTCAAAACAAATTTGAAAAAGTTGGTAAAGCATAATCATCACAAATGCCACAAAGGGATTTCGTTAGACAAATGTGGAAAAGATTAGCATGAGCATCTGCCGTATTGGCCTTATCCACTTGGGTAACATACAAGGCGTTTAACAACCGCCTCCTTATTTGAGAGCAGTCGGTACACACAGGTAGCAATTTGTGATTATAATCCGGCAAGATTATCCACTTGCTTCTTCTATAGAAACTGGAGCTACTTAACTCCGGTGCTTTTGGAAAAATGCCGGCAGCTTATTAAACAGCAGCAGCGCAAAGGATTGTTCTGCCTCTTACCGAACTCTTGCATAAGTGGTTAAATTTCAGCTCTTTACCATGAATTTCAGGATACCCCATCCAGCGAATTTCGCTTTAAACCACAACCACCAAAGCCTAAGCTCTGGACGTACTAAATATCTGAGAGGTAAAGCTTCCACAAAGAAAATCTCCCTGAAAGACGGGAAGCATTTGCCGCAAGAAACATATAACGGAGGGCTTAACCAATAGTCAGTCCTTTGCCTGCACATCGGGGGCTACTGACTCCCATAGTCCCATCAATTTTAAATCTGATGGCATGGCATAACGTTCATGGACATTGTGACTCTTTTTGGTGTGTCAATGTCCATGGATATTATGACATGCCACCTACAATCTTTGTCGGATTCCAGATATGACTGAACATGATTTGGTGAAATATGATTTAGATTATTCCAAACCTTAAGCACAAAAAACGTCCATCTCAGTAGCTCCCTCCCTTCCAAATTTAGCGAAAATGTTGGTAAAAAAATTAAGGACAACGCGAATACAATTCAGAGGACTAATTCTGACAGTCGTCATAGAATATGTTTCCGAATCGAAAACATTTTCATTTCTCATTCTTTCAATCGATACTGAAAGAATCGAAATAATGAGTTCCCCGGTAGGCTAGCTGGTAGTGAGCCAGGGTTGCTGGTTCGATTCCTGACAGAGGATCTGGTGTATTTTCTGAAGACAAGAAGAGCTTCGCGAGATAAGCTTAGGGAATTAAAAGAAAAAAAAATTATTTGTAGAGCGTTAAAAAGCATTTATTTAAGTTTTCACAACAATGAAAAAATAATTTCGATTCGTTCAGTATCAATTAAAAGAATAAGAAATAAAATTGTTTTCAACTCGCCAAAGTATTCGATCGAGACTGCCAAATTTAGCCAACAAAACCGAATTTTTTTTATTATTAATTTAAATCTCATATTGTCGATAGAATTTTAATGAATTTTATTTTGCTTGAAAAAAAAGTTTCGAAAATTGAAACAGAACAAATGCAGGTGGTTACCGTATCCGTGTTAATAAACAACAAACCATGCAATATTTCATCAATATATTGCCCGCCAAGACTTAATCCTACCGCAAATGAATTTATTGATCTTTTGAAAACTCTGGGTCCATGTTTTATCATTAGAGGTGACTTCAATGCAAAAAATGTATACTGGGGATCAAGACTTACAACAAAAAAAGGTAAAGAATTACTAATAGCTGGAAGATATATGAAATGTGAATTCCATTCTGGCAACAAACCAACTTATTGGCCTACTGATCCGAACAAACTCCCAGATATAATAGACTTTGTTATATCAAAAGGCATTAATAAAAATCTCGTTTTAATGCATAATAGCAATGATATGTCTTCGGACCATTCACCAGTGGTAATGATTATCAATGATAATATCTTGGAAAAACCTCATCCGCCGTCGCTTATAAATAATAAAACAAATTGGTACTTATTTCAAAGATATGTGACAGAATCTACTGATTTAAACGTATCGTTAAAAACACCCTATGAAATAGAAGAAGAGTTAGATAGTTTTATTGAAAACATACAAGTAGCAGCGTGGACTTGTACTCCTCAATATGTAAAAACGTGTAGAACGTCAAGCACAGAAGAAGTTAAAACACTTCTAAAAGAAGAAAGAAAAGCTCGCAAAAAGTGGCAACAATGTAGAACATCAGAAAATAAAAACAGATTAAATCAGCTTTGTAACAAGTTAAAACGAATTTTACATTATAATGAGCAACAATCATTATCAAATCGTCTAAAACATGTAACCGCAACGAAAGATACCGAGTATTCCCTTTGGAAAACAACAAAAAACTACTTTAAATCATCAGTAACTATACCACCAATAAAGAAAGATGATGGGACCTGGGCCAAAAGTGCCAAAGAAAAGGCAATAACATTTGCAGATCATCTTGAGGACACTTTTACACCGCTACCTTCACCTTGATCTCAAGAAAATGTAGTAAATACTCCTAAGGTTGACTACCAAAGTATAACACCGGTATCTCTTCAAGAGTTAAAAGCACTTATAAAGTTTGATTTAAAGCCAAACAAAGCTCCCGGGTATGACCTAATAACTGGAAAAGTTCTGAAAGCACTACCAGACAATGGTATAAGAAAGCTATTGTATATCATCAATGCATCATTAACCGTACGATGCATACCCAACTTTTTCTTCGAGAACACACACCCGGGATACGTTTGTACCTACTAGCTAATTTTGGCGTTTTCTTAAGTTTAAATGGTCCAATTTAATTTTTATTTTTTTAAGTGTAAATAAATATTTTAAAAATGTTTTAGTTTTGTTTCATGCAAATATTCTACATGGTTCAAAAGATATAAGCAAAAGAATGCACGCAGTCAACTTTTATTCAAGTGATAAACAAGTGTTTGTAGTAATTGGATATTCTAACGGTTGCTTTTTGATGTTGTCCTGCATTCGCCATTATTTAGCTGATCACCAATACCGAGTGCACAATATGTAACAATAATTCGTAATTTTTATTTTTCAAATAAAATAATATAATAACACGCTATAAAATGGTTTGTTGCCTTTTATTTTGATATGAACTGGTGTGGCACAAACGAATACCGGGTGTGTGTTTACGTAGGTGTCGACTCTGGAAGCTCGAAGCTTTGATCCAAATTGCATCAAATAACCTTTAAACAATAAGAAATTACTTATGCTTCCTAGATTCGACATCTCTATTCCTTAAGTTAAGGCGTTCCTGAGTTACAGCACTGCAAAGTTGCAAGTGGATACATTTGTACCCGGGTGTGTGTTCTAGGGTTAAGATACAATACTTTCCAAGTCAGTGGAAAGTTGCTGAGGTAATAATGATACTGAAGCCAGGAAAGCAACCAAATGACAAATGTCAAAAATATTTGAAAAACTTCTTTTAAAAAGGTTAAATGTTATTATTGAAGATAGGAACCTAATACCAACTCACCAGTTTGGTTTTGCAAACGAGATAGAAAAATCGTTGAATGATAATAAAATATGTTCAGGAGTTTTCATAGACGTGGCACAAGCCTTTGACAATGTTTGGCATGATGGTTTGAACTTTAAACTCTATAGAAATTTACCAAATCAATATAGTGGAATACTAAAATCTAACATAGCTGGAAGATTTTTTCGTGTAAAGTTTGAAGACGAATATTCAAAAATAAGAAAAATAACTGCGGGAGTACCACAGGGAAGTGTTTTAGATCCAACCCTATATATACTATTTACAAGAGGCATCCCAACTGCAAATGATATAAAAATTGCTACTTTTGCAGATGATACGGTAATACTTGCAACGGGTTCGACGGTAACCGAAAGTACCAGAAAGTTACAAGCCTCAACAGATGATATTATCAGTTGGACGAAAAAATGGAGGATAAAGTTAAATGATACAAAATCTGTGCATGTCAACTTTACAAATAAAAAAATACAAAACCTACCTGTCTATATGAACGGTAACGCAATACCATACGCCAACACAGCAAAATATTTAGGGTTTACATTAGATGCAAAGATAAAGTGGAAGGAGCATGTGAAGAAAAAGGTTAATGAATTAAACCTTAACTTTAAGAAAATGTATTGGCTACTTAACCCGGCGCCGGGGGGGATGGGTCAAAATTACCCGTCACTTTTCGAATGGATTGTGGTTTTAAAAATTTACTTCTCTTCTATACGCTCTTCTTAGTAGCTGGTGATATTGAATCTCTCTGAATGTTATAAATTTCAAATCAGTTGCATGACGATTGTACTTCGAGTAACACGTGCTCAAAGTTAAAAAAGGTAAATATGACCCATCCCCACAGTCAACGTAGCTATTTTGCGCCATTTGTATTTTATGTATCTTGCATATCAAATTAACGATGATCCTTCAAAATGATTTTTTCTTATTTTTTTATAAGCATTAATTAGTCATAAAGGCATAAAAATGTCAATTTAATTTAAAGACTAATAAAAAAATAAGTGTTTAATATATTTAAGCTAGAAGAAGCCTCCTTTGTTAACTTTTTTAATATGAAATGTTTTTTGTTTAAAAATAAAAGTAAATATGTTATTTTTTAACAAAGTCATGTTTTATTTCCTTAATAAGGTTAGATTCAATCTAAATTGTATATATTTTTTCGTAAATAGACCAAAAAACCTCGAGTTTAATAAGTGGGTCATTATGACCCAACCCCCATGTCCTTGTAGCTAAAATCCACCCCCCCGGCGCCGGGTTAACCCATACTCTAGTATGTCAATGCAAAATAAAATACTACTCTACCAGCAAATTTCTAAACGAAAGTGGACGTACGGTATTCAAATATGGGGCTGTACAGCGAAATCAAATCTTAAACTAATTCAGACCTTTCCAAACAAGGTCCTGAGACTAATCACCAACTGTCCGTGGTATGTCAGGAATGTTGATATACATAGAGAACAACATATAGCAACTGTAAATGATGAAGTTAAGTTTTATGCGAAAAAGCACTCTTTAAAGCTACTACAACACGCAAACGAAGAACTACAGGATGTGATAAGAAATCCAATGCATCGAAGAAGACTAAGAAGAACTGTACCAATGGACCTATGTCTGGAGACTTAAAATAAAATAATTTGTATTAGTTCAATTAGTTATAACCAATGGGTTATAATCTAAGCACCTGTGATTTTTATTGAAATGTAAATTACTATGTAGATGGGTCTTAAATGTACTCAGTTGTAATAAAATCCAAAACATTGAAAAAAAAAAAATATTTTACAAGATTTTTGGAAAAATTTCTTGAAAGTCGCAATACACTCACACTTTTTCACAAACACACACACACACACATAATTTTGATACTTTCAGCCAATCGTCTGTTTCTTCTATTTTTCGTTGATAATACGTATTCTCTTCTTGCAAGAAAGTTCTTTCACGTGTAAAGCCCAGGATACATAAGTGTGTATTTTGTTATTTAGCAATCAAAGATTTTATTTGGATCTTGGGACAA
This sequence comes from Pollenia angustigena, assembly GCA_930367215.1. Classification (NCBI taxonomy): domain Eukaryota; kingdom Metazoa; phylum Arthropoda; class Insecta; order Diptera; family Polleniidae; genus Pollenia; species Pollenia angustigena. The sequence continues at coordinate 188,247,988 of OV884060.1, read as the reverse complement.
ATCTCGAATAATTGAAATGCTTTTACCAAACTTGGCCTAATTACCAAAATTTCCAAGAAAACTTAATTTTGAACATCTAAGAACTAGACAGTCAACCGCCAACCTCTAACTTCTCCAAATTATAATAGACTTTTTACTCTTAACATTTTTATATGAAAAAAAAAATTTCTTCTTAAACATTTAAATATTTAACTGTTGTCTGTTCTAGCATAAACACTAAAATTAAATTTTTATTTTTAGAATGGCATTTTAAATGATTCAAAGCGAACAGGGTTAAATAAAATTTTGCCAGCCTTCTTGATGATTATGGCACTTAAACTTGTTTACTTAAGCACTTTTAACCTAAAGCTGTTGTCGACGGTGCTAAAAAACTTGTAAATTAAAATGACGTTAAATAATTAAATCTTAAATTTATTTAAGTGCATAAAACTTTATGCAAAAATAAAATAAAATAAAATTGCAAAAAACACACAAAATAATTACCAACAATTATAAACCAGTTTGAATGAAATCTTAGTAAGAAATCAAACAAATCAGGTAAGAGTTTGGACTTAGTCAATGAGTGAGTGATAAATTAAGAAGAAAAAACGTGCATGCGTGCAGCCATCGTATTTTCAATACATATTGAAATATGAGAAGCAGCAACTCTGGCTTTAAAGGAAGAGACGAAAAAATAAAGTTGCACAAAATGCTAAAAAAAACACAGTTTTGCATTGAATTGCAAACCAAAAAAATCTAAAAAAGAAATCATATGAATACAACACAACCGCAGTAAAATTAAAAAAAAACTGTGAGGTGAAGCGAGAGCGTAAAACACATTAAAATCGCTCACGTGGATTTGCATAAAACTAAAATTGATGCAGCAGCAAGTTTCTGGAAGAAAAACAAGTTTAATTCATAATAAAGACAGACGGACGGACGTACAAAAAAAAAACCACACATTTTTCTACTATCATGCCACATTTCCAGCAATGGCAACATACGCGTGCAACTTACAATAGCAGCAACAATAATAACAAAAGCCAGTTGGCAAAGACAGTTTAAAAAGCTCAGCAACCTCTCGAACAAGTTACAAAAACAAGCAAATAAAAAAAAAAGAATTGAAAAACTCATAAAAAAACGTACAACTTTACCACACACCACAACAAAATGATGAATCAACCAAAAAAATCTTTGGTGAACGAATCCACAAAAAAAAAAATATACAAAAAAGGAACGAAAGCAAATTGAATGTATGAAGTCAGCATTATGGCAAACAAAAAAAAAAAAAGATTTCACCAATTTTAAGTTTTTAAGGTGTTTTCTTAGTTTTAGTACTTGAAGCAAAAAAAAAAAAAAAAATAGAAATTTCAAGTTTTGAATTTAAATAAAATAAAAGAGAATGTGTTATGGAATAGACTTGAAAGCTCTCATGGTAGGATCTTTAGTTTAGAAAATAAAACTCTCAGAACTTTACCGCACCTCTTTTAATGGAAATCACTCACACTTATGTCTTTAAAACATACCCAACAAACGCGCAGTTTTCATTTCAAATTGAAAATGATTTGAAATCAAACATTTTCTCAAACGACAAACGTTTGAAAATGATTTGAAAATCAACGCATTCTCAACAGAAAGGGGAAATTACCCAAGCAGAATGGAGATCCTTGGGGTTATCCTTATGACTTTAGGTGAAGTATACAATCAAATTTGAATTTTTGTGTGGCGCCAAATTTCAGATTGGATATTCGTATTCGCTGAATATTGGCGCAGATTTTCCTATTCGTAACATCACTACTACGGACTATAATGGATACAAAATAGAAAATTTAGAAAATGAAAAGGGTAACCCCTGAACTATAAGGCGGGTGAGTTAAAGGTTCTTTCTCTAACAATTACTACCAAGTTAATTTCTATAACTAAAACCACTGCTTGCAGAAATGTTCTTCCCCCCCCCCCCCTCGGGGTTTATATTTAGCATATTAAGGCTATTTCACCTTCTGGTGCAACATCCTTCGTGGTTATTCAGGTTGGTTCCGCAAGTTAACAATTGTCCATTCTACCTTGGGTATTTACTTAACCTTGGCGCTTGAATGTACTTACATTGTTCGAAATCTCATACATTTTTAAATCAGCTGAATTCTACTTGGGTTGCACCAAACTTTCAATAGACAGAGGTTTTGGGGTGATCTTGACTTCATTGAGTTCAAAATTTTACCTCTGTACTTAACTGATGGGGCAAATTGAGTCAGTCGCCCCCGGTGAGTAATGCTCACTGATCTGACTGTGGTGAGGTCTGGAATCTCATACATTTTAAAATCAGCTGAATTCTACCTGGGTTGCACCAAACTTCCAATAGACAGAGCTCCTTGGGGTGGTCTTGACTTCATTGAGTTCAAAGTTTTACCCCTGTACTTAACTGATAGGGCGAATGGAGTCAGTCGCCCCCGGTAAGTAATGCTCACTGATCTGACTGTGGTGAGGTCTTCGTTGGTATGCTTCTTGCAAGAAATGATTTCCTGTCTCCAAGGATGATAATTTTTGCGAAAGCCTTGCTTTTCACTGAAAAGATACTATGAAGGTGCACGTGTTGGCTTGGTTTAAACCTAAAGTCGCGGGTAGAGATTTTATTTTTTTATTCTAATGCTTATCCCGCAAAGCTCTACGCTGGTCTGAAGGGGCTTTCACTTGTGGAAGTCGAATTGTGGGGAGTGAACCCTCAAAGTGCTGTTGCTGTTCAACAGAAGCTGCTGAATTTAATGAATAGCTGTGGAGGTTTGAAAGCTCCGGCTCCTAAAGAAGTGGTGGTTGCATAATTTTTGGTGAATTATACATTCGAATTGCTATCGGTGTGTGCAAATGATTCTTCACTCTCACAGGGGCATTTAGTAAATCCTTAAAATAAACACACCAAGTGGTTGAGATCCACCGTAAAGTTATGTCGGAAGGCAGGTCCTCAATTTAATCGATATCACAGTTTTGCAAAAATATTCTGTATTAGACGTTCCCAAAATAGTCTTGTATAACTGAAAATGCGGAATTCCTAACGGATAGTGTACGTGGGTTATGACTATAATAGTTTTTAAAGCATTTTAGAGGGCAAACATCTGTTATTTATTTAACTAGTAACATTTATTTGTTTTTTTGCATTGCTTATTATTAATTGTTTTCGATGCTTAAAATATAAGGTTTGGTGTATGAAATCATGTCCATATTTTTGATCTCAATCCGACGGTGCCTAGTCGTGCCTAGTGGGGCCCAAAGTTCCCCATATTATAAAAAACATCTATTCAATCAGATATTAGTTGAAAAGACGGTCCCAAAATACATTTGACCCTTCTAGGAGCATCCTAGGCATTACAGGGGCCAAATTTAAGAATTTCCACCATACAAATAGGGCGGTTTAATAAAACTCTTAATTTTTGCCCCTGTAATGCCTGGGATGCCCCTAGAAGGGTCAAATGTATTACCAACCCCACTTTATTTTTCATCTTCATCATTTATTTCTAACATACCCACCTGCTATCTCCATTCATTAAGGGCGCTCCCATTCAAAATTGTTTAATACAGACTAGAAATTTATTGAAGAAAAAGCCCGATAACTGCCAAGGAGTCGCCCCTAGGAGAATCAAATCAATTATTTTTTTGTGCTTAACATTTTCTCGCGACATACTTGCCCTTTACCACTTCTTTTTAGGGGTGCTCTCATACAAATATTGCGTTTTATGAAATTCTTAAAGTAATTAAAATTTTTCGTCTTTTGTGAATACATAAAAGCAAAAGTTGTTAACTGATTTTAATCATTTATAACTTGTTTCATTTGCAACTTCGTTTTTTATATGTCTGCAAAAAATTAGAAGCATAGCTGCATTTTCCAATTTTTAAAAAACAAAAATTTCGAAATTTCCAAATTTCCTTTTTTTTTTCCAAAAAAGACAAAAGTTTGATCTTTCTTAAAGTAAAGTTTATTGCGGAATTTCGGTTTTTTTTTAGTTTTTTCAATAAACTAAAGCGTTTTTGAGTTACGCGAACATATGTTATGCAGCCTCCTTCATTTTCGAAATAACGGTATATCTCGAAAACCAGAGCTAACCTAAAAAAACTGGATTCAGCGTTAAAAATCTTCGTTCGTATCATACTAAAATATTTAATAGCAAATACTTTAATCTATCTATTCAATATATAATTTCTTAGTATGTCCGGATGTTTGTTATATGTCCTATACTTTCCGCAACTTTCTGAAGCCATCTGATGACATATGAAGCTGAAATTTGGTCTTTGGGACCGGCTTATCAATTAGTATCTGATTGAATAGATGTTTTTTATAATATGGAGAACTTTGGGCCCCACTAGGCACGCTTAGGCACCGTCGGATTGAACTGAAAAATTAGGACATGATTTCTTACACCAAACCTCATATTTTGAGCAGCGCAAACAGTTAAATAAAAAAAAAAATCAAATACAAGATGCTTATAAATCTTGAGGTCCACATCAGGCCTTCAATGCGTTTATGCATCTGTCAAAAAAGTAGTAACACTTTAAAATTGTATTGGCAAGTTACACAGCACACGCGTGGAATGCATGCACGTATTGAAGGCACACAGAAAAAATAAAAATTTTATGTGCCCGTGCATAAAACTGAATTGGCAAATTGTTTTTTTTTTTTTTTTGTTGTTTTCTTACGAAGACAATAGAATGAAGCAGTTTGTTTTTTAATTTAGTTTTTTCTTTTAACCCACTTACAACTACAATTCGAGTCGGTAAGAGCCCAACCAATTGTAAGGGGATTTAAGAAAAGATTAACTCACTGGGTCTCATGCATAAAACGTGAGCTTGAGCCCGGACTCGATTTTTTGAGTAAAAGGTGCTTGTCGTATGCATAATAAAATTTGATGTATTTGCTTTTACTCACTGCTCACGTTTGATCTCGTCTGGCTCAGTTTGAACTAAGTTAGATGAGCTTTTGCTCATTTTCATATGCATAAAAACAAGCTTTTGCTTTCTTTTGTGAGCTCTTGCTCAAATTTTGTTGAGCCTGCCTTATAGTTGACTCGCGTACACTAAAAAGGAATCATGGCTGAATATTTTGTGCCACAAAGAAATACAAAATGTTATCAACAGCGTAAAACAAATTTAGAAAGTGAGGATAAAAAATTATATACATATATCGCACCTGTTCATCAAAAGTAACACAACTCAAAAAATTCTATTTTCCACTTTTTTGAAGGAAACAGTGTATGATTACCATATCTAACAACTGAAAAATTTTTGGTATTCTATTTGTAATATTTCATGATGCGTACTCATATTGTTTGTTTTGATTCAATTAAAGAGTTGTAATTTTAGTTGCGTTGAAGTGTTCAAGGGTTATGGTGCTCAAATGAATCAGCGAAACTGTATTAATTCGAGTTGTGATTGTTTTCATGTTAAAAATCTGTTTATCAATAGCTGTTGATTTTGGGTTGTGATAAGCATAACTTGAAATAATATTGACATGTAGATCAAAAAATTTCATGAAAACTGTATTAAATCAAAAATCCGTAATAATTTCGGAAAAAGGAAGAAGAGAAATAAATTTTGTGATTTTATTGAAATATTAGTGAGTTTCCTTTATAACATTATATTTGTTTATAACAATAATTCCATCATATTGGCGGAATTAGTTTTTTGCCTCTACTGAAAACTTGTAAATTTTGAGTTGTGTTACTTTTGATGAACAGGTGCGATATGTAATTAATAATAAAATGATAAATACATAGGTTTGATGATAGTAGCATCTGCTTATTAGCTAATTATTTTATTGAGGAGTCAGAAGAAACACGTGGTAGGGCCCTCAGCAACATTAATAAAATTCGACTGTATTTAAGAATTTGTGCAGAACCTGGATTCCATGCAAATTATTGCTTTCCATTTGCAATTGGAGTGATTGATTGTACTCATATAAAAATTAAAAAACCCACAAATCAAAGCGATGAGTATTATTATTATTTGATTCTACTTCTACTTCACTTTCGCTTGACAACATGTTTGCACTTCAATAACAATTATACGTTTGATCTCCCTTTGCTCAAGTAATAACAATTGGTTTGAACTCATTTTTATGCATACGAAATTGAGCGAAAGCTGTTGCTGTTTGTTCGAACTCGACTTACGAGCAATTGCTCACCTGCCTCATCTCAGCGCTTTTACTAGTTTTTATGCATGAGACCCACTGTTTATTGTTGGTGTTTTGTTGAAGCTTTGATATTGTTACAAGTAAGACTTAGAGTGTTTATAATTCTTATTCGCTTTAGGGTTTTATTTGTTTAATATTTTTGGCTTTTCTAAAATCTTTGGAAAAGGATTCCTGATGAGCTGGACTAAGCAACCAGTGAAATGCGCATAGATGCTAGCTTTCCCTCAACAATAAATTTCAGTGTATTTATCAAATATGAAAAATTGGGAATTTAGCACGTCATACGGAAATCGTATTAATAAAAAACTTTGTATACCCGAAAATAACTTTGATAAAAAATTTGTAATATTTATAAAAAAATTGATTAAATTTGCACCAGTAAACAAATTAATAGTATCAACATTTTATTGACTTGATTAAACGTTTAGTTCACTTGATTAAATATTAAATTCACTTGATTAAATTTTTAATTAAACCTGATTTTATTTTGGATTAATGTTTTAATTGGTAAAAAACTTTGGAGAATTTCTTCTGTGCATATTTGCATGCGTCTTAAAAAAGGCTAAACAAGTATAAGTGTAGGGCTCATGCTACTTAATTGCTACTTCAATTACTACATCATTTGCTATTTCATTTAAAGCTTTTTCTTCTTTAATTTTTATAAGCTAAATGCTTCCTTATTATAATTACAGCAAACGAATTCTTAAAACCGTCTTCTCTTAAAACTTCAATTTTCTACGCACAACAAATGCGAAAGTAGCAGTAGTTATAGCGAAAATATGATTCCAAGTGTTTTTTAAATTTTATATCCAGACCATTAAGTGTATTTTCTTTGTTACTGCTATTTGTAGTCTAGTGTCTTAAACACTCTGTATGATAGATATGTGAAACATTTACTAAACCAGGAAACGGCCAATAAAGTTCATTATAATTTTTCAATCATACTCTTGTGAAATACTCAGACATAAAGAAATAAAAGATTGCAATTGAAACATTTTTAAATTGATTATGAAAAAAAGAAAAAAGATTTCACATCAAAGTGACGGGTAAAAGCAGACCCTGTCAGTCAACAGAAATACCATGGCCAAGACCGGCAGTTAAAACACAACCAACCAACTGCCATAGAAAATGCAACGGCAAAAATGTACAAAATGAACTTAACTGCATTAATAAACTACGGCAATATGCTCCAGCCTTAATTCATTTTTCTGCAGTTCTGTTTTTCTTTTTGTTATTTTTTTTTTTTTTTTTTTGTTTTACACATATTTTCTGTGCGCTCGTATTCAAAATGCCAATTGGCAATTGCCGCCTTTAAGTCTGTTTGTTCTAACGGAAGCTGAGAAGATGACTTTAGAACAATTTCTTGAACATATTGAATTTGATAGGAAAGAAATCTTGAGCAAAACTAAATAAGAAAATAGTTTTAGCGGAAAAGAACCTGTTAAAAGGAAAATGTTGAAAATTTGCTATTTCTTTGTTTAACTTGTTTTGCTGACATGAGTTGCAGAAAATTGCAGTTGTTAACCACAAAAATTTTCATTAAGATTTAAAGCACAAAGAGGAATAAAAACAACCGCAGCTAAGCATTGGAAATAGTTGTTTTTGTTTTTTGGAAAGAACTATTTTCAAAATAAAACTATTTGTGCCAACTTTGCTTTTAAAAATAGATTTTGTTTATTTTTTTTTTTTTTTTTTGTGGAGGAGAAAGGTCATGGAGAGCAACAATTCGTTATTTTTTTTATTGAAGTTTTGTCTTGAAATTGTTGTTAAACTGACTTTCTAATTGAATTTCGTATTTTATTCAGCCATATATCGATCATTGCTGAGATCATACAATGAATTTAGACGTTCACCTTGAACTTGATTTGTTTTTATATAAATCACTTGAAATTAAATCATAGAATTAGTTTACTTGAATGCTGACTGCTTTTTCGTATGCAAGTTTAGATTGAAAATTCAAGATAAACAGGCTGACATTTGCACAATTGTAAGTCTGAAAAATAAAATCAAATATAGAAACATTCAACAGATACATTGACAGATTGTGACAGAGTCTGAGAAATAATTATGGTCATACAGACATCTTGATTTGGATGGAATTGAAACAGAATATAAAAGCAACAAAACTTTGAGATAAAAGCGATTTGCGAGTTAAAATAGAAACTGTTGGCCTTATTTTTGAATTTTAAAAATCAGATTCAGAGCCAGCATTTACATATCAATAACAAACGCAGGAATAGCTACGCATGGTTAATCTGATGTCCGCTTGGGTAGGTTCGAAAATAAACTCGCTTAAGACGAAAACCCAAAATATCCAATAATTAGTGCAATCTAGTGGCACCCATGAAGATATAGGATGTTTTGTAAATCTGGGTTCGATCATTTCGAAGTCGGGAGGCTCCTCCCAAGACATTAGGAACAGACTTTGAAAGGCAAAACTTGCGTACGGGATACTAAAGGCGATATAGAGCTTTTCCCAACACTCCACAGACACCAGAATTAGAATCTTTGACAGTAATTTAAAGTCCATACTGCTATACGGCTCCTCCCAAGACATACCGCCTTATTTATAAAAAATAAAACCGGTTAATTAAGGCTTTATGAAACGGGTTTTCATACAAAATCCGTTTAATAAACCCTTTATTAACATGTTTTATTTTTCATAAATTAGACCGATAAAGAACAGATTTGGAAAAGCAAAACTTATGCACGGCATACTAAAAGCGATTTGGAGCACATCTCAACTCCCTACAGGCACAACAATGAGAATCTTTGACGGTTATGTTAAGTCCTTACTGCTAAACGGCTGCGAACCATGGAACGCCTCACTAAAGCATATCTGTACTATCCAATCATTTGTTAACCTGCCTACGCAAAATAATGCGAATCTTTTAACCTGTGCGTATTAGTAACGATGCGCTCTGTGGTACTTTGCCACAAAACCTCTTAATGGCCGAAATTCGCACTCGTAAATGGCGCTGGATTAGAGATACTCTTGGAAAACAATACGGCGATATCACTAGAACCGCCTACGACTGGGATCCCCAAGGCAAAAGACACGTTTGAGGACCAGCGAACACATGGAGAAGCCAGCTTGAGAAGGAAATCAGGTCAAATGGACGTAGCTGGGCAGAAATACAAAATAGGTAGTGCTGGGCTAGGAATTTCGGGAATAAATATATACAATTGCAATTTCATTAAATGTTAAATTAAACGACTACCAATTCCTTTATAAGTACTGCGATCCTAGTATAGTTGGAATCCTTTCGGTTCCACTTAATACTTTAAAACAATGGCTGTTTGGCGCTGATTCGGCTAGATGGAGGGTCTTCATATATTCACATATTTTCTTGTTCTTCGAGTTGTCCTAATGTATCCATTTTTCCATCGCCAGTATTGAATTATGTTTATGGCGATCAAACCGAAATTGTACATAAAAAATTGTCTTCCAATATCTTTCGTATCCATAAGGTGCAGTCAATACCTGGGATTCGTCATAAATTGGCTGATCAGAAATCCTATCTGGTACCACGAGACACTGACTACAGGTTGATGTCTCCGTTAGTTTGCTTCTTGCGAGAAATGCTTTCTGTCTTTCAAAAAGATTGTCCTTGCGGAAGTTTCCCCTTTCTCTTGAAAACATACTTTCAGGATCACGTCATGGTTGTCGCTCTCTACCCAAAGTTGAGGGATGGGATACCCTGAAAGTTCCCCTAAAGTACAGATTTTTTACCACAAAGTTCGACCGGATAGAGGATAATTCTTAGGTCCTATTGCTACTTAACGTACGCTTTATGCCAAAAGCAGCGGTGGTTAAATAGCTCTAGCTCCTAACCAACGCGCGAGTGTATAATCCTGTCGGATTATGCACTCAAACTGCTACTTGCGTGTGGTAGTTGCGCTCACACTCGGGGGCGATTGATAAGCACATTCCTTGTCACCATGGAATAGGCCCTGGGACAGGTATCCATGTAAATCCTTTCCACAGCTGTATAAGTGCTACTGCATGAAAACGTTTAAACATACTGCGTTAGAAGCTGCCAATTATCTTGTTAGTTTTTCTTGAGTTTGACAAGAATTCTCCTGCCTCCATTTCATCATCTTTGAAGTTTTTTACTGACCTATATGTATAGAAAACACGGCTAACAAAACTATTTTTAACCCTGGATGGTTACTGTTCCTTGAAGCGACGAAGCTCATTTACATTTTATCATAAAGCTTTTTGATGTGTATTCAAATTACGCTCTTTTTTCAACAACGTTAGCTGATGACGAATGCATTAAAAAAATAGTTCATTTAAAAACACAAGAAGGTGCTAAAATTCATATCAATTTTTAAAAGAATGCTTAACTAAAAAGTTAATATTAATTTTTTTACTCTAAAAATCGTTCGGCCAGAAACTGTTATTAAAAAGTTCGTCGATTCGACGAAGAGTAACCTTCATGTATCAAAATGAAGAATAACATTTCAGGGTTAACAAACAAGTTTAAAACATATTATGGTTACTTCAATAATACGAAAAAACTAACTATGGTTAAATCTGTCCTCCACTAGGAAGCTTCAAATATATTATGGTTGCCTTCAATCATAATATTGTTGAAGAAGTAAAGATACAAGGTAGTTGTTACTGAAAATTCCTGTTTAATCTTTATGTACTTGAGAGATTTTTTGAGTAGTTAATTACAAACAAATTATTGAAAATTAAATTAAAAATTTCAACAAGAGAAGACCGGACCGAATTCATCTTTCGCCAACCGAACAGTCTTAAAATCCATTTGCTTTCTCTTCTCATCGCTTTGTCGTTCTAATTACATTTTATCTAATCTTCTACTATTGAATTTGCTCGTAGTGATTTACTAAAATTTTATTAATAATAAAATAAACGTTTTTTTTTTTTTTTGGTCTAAAAATTACTAAAAAAAAAACGTTTTCTAACAATTTCCATCGTTGCCATTTTGCAAGTAGACTACATACAATCCATTAATAACACTCACCCTGGCCAATAACAAAAATAGTACAAACGAATAGAGAACAAAAGCAATAAAGTAAAACAACAACAAATCCATTATTGGCGGTGAATTTCTATTACATTTTAATTAATATCAAACGCTTTTTGTTTTAATAATTATAAACAGTGACGTTTTTGTCAGATGCATTTAATAATAGGATACGCAAATGGTAGTAGAATTCTGTACTCTACAGTTGGTCGGTTCTATATGGGCTTTAAGATGGAACCATAAAAAAATGTTTAAAGGAAAATTTGTTGTGACCTTAAATGTACCAAAGTTTCTTACAACGATAGGTCCACGAGCCAGTGGACGTTTTTCTGTGATCCACAAAAAACACTATTGAATTAAATAGAAATCGTTAAAAATTAATCTATAGTTTGATCAATTTATTGGTCACGCTTTTTTTGGATGTTTTCGTCAAATATTTGTTAGGCGGCATGAAATAACCCCCCAAAATATAACCCCCCAAAAAAATAATGAAATAACCCACCAAAAGTTTGTACAGAGAACAACAAAAACGATTTTTGGGGGTTATTTCATTTTGTTTGGGGTGTTATATCATTTTTTTAATTGAAGTATTACTTCATATGAAATTATCCCCCAAAAAATCATTATGAAATAAAGCCCCAATAATATTTTTTGGGGGATTATTTCATTTTCAAATTTATAATGAAAAAGTTTTTGGGCGCAAGAATTTATCCACTTTGGTATACAGAACACCGGCTTCGATAAATAAAGCTGCCCTGCATAACCGGCCTTTGGCCGGGCGCAATGGTTTTCTTCTATATGGTATACCAAACATCGGATTCGCTAACTATTTCGCTTTGATTTCATTTAATTTTGATTTCGCTGTTTTTCTTAAGGCAATAAAGCAAAGCAAGGGTAAACAACAATACTTAATTAAGTTTAAAATATTGGATATGGAGCATACTTAATGCTTAATATCTCAAAAACGATACAAAATTTTGTAAAACAGGACGTAACTCAATTGTTAAAAAAACGGTCGGTAGGTGAAACCAATAACAGACTGACGGTGTGACTTTATGATAACCGCTTGAATCCCCAAAATATATACCTTCGTTAATCGTATAATCAAAAGTACTATAGGATCAGTCGGCAGTTTATTTTCTAGCTCCGGTTTAAAATTGAATACGAAAACGATTCTTTCCCAGCGGTTTTCTATTTTATGTAGAGTTCTTACAATACGACCACTATTTAACTCCAAAACTTAAAACTTTGTAATAATTAAAATGTATACTCGTATTTACGCTAAATAGAGGCAGCCATGGAAACCAAATGAATTTTACACACAGCCATTTGAACGTGTTTAACCAGACAAGTGTATAAAGTTACTAAAGAGTGACTACGTCGCACGCCGCTGTCCACATTTAATTATTCTAAAATGAAACTCGATAAAATAATGAAAAAGAAAATTACTACTACGTACTTCATATTTTTCATTATTAATACTTGTATTTTGTTCATAAATTACAATAAATTTAAAATATCATCGAAAAAAAAAGATAAAATTAAATTAATTTGTGATAATGGAATTACAACAAGACTACAGAGTCCACTAAAGCGCAATTAGAGAAGGCGTTCGGTATTCATGACTACTCCCTTTTGTTAACAATTAAATTAAATTAAAAATGAAAAAAAATATCTAAATGTGTTTTCATTTTTTTACATTTCATCTCAAATGCATTTCATATGCACTTTGCGTGGGAATTTTATTTATTTAATTAGAATTTTCTGCTATTTTAGTTTTATCTCTATTAATCTTTGAAAATCTGTTGAATTTAAAACCGCCACACATGTGTTTATTTATAATTTTCATTTTCTATATTAACATGAGAAAAAAATTTACTTTTTGCAAATTATTTATGTGTTTCTATTTTTGCGTTTCTATTTACCGAAAATTTATTGTGTGAAATCAAAGTGGTTTGACTTTTGGCATTTTCGCCCAAAATTAAATCAGAATTGCAGTTTGTGTACTAAACAAAATTGCTGTATGTGATTTTGTATTTATCTTTAAAAAAATTATTAATATGCAAATTATCTAGTCACTATTTAAATGTATATTTAGTTTATTATTAACGTCATATAAAAATGAAAAAAAAAAAATTTTAAATTAAAATTAAATTTTGGCAAGTATATTAATGTTTCCTTTTACGAAAACAACAAATCAAATTAAATGCACAATGGGTGTATGATAAGCATATTGTCTTTAAACAAGTAAGAGTACTATATTCGGCTGTGCCGAATCTTATATACCCTTCACCATTTTGCGAGCAGAATACAGAGCAATTAGACAAAAACAAAATAATTTTTACATATACATACTAAAAACTTTATTATAATTTAAATTTAAAAAGCGAAAACTGGTTAATTTTTTTTTTAAATCGTTTTTGAACATAAAAATTAAAAAAAAAATTGTTTTTGAAAAACCAAGATTCGAAGCAGCGTACTCACAGTTGCTAACCTCAACAACCCCCCTAGACAACTGAACCATGAAGGAACGTGGTTTGAATATCATTTAAATAAAATATGGCCCTTTTATTGTTCACAACTCAACTCTTTTGAGTTGTAATTTTTGTTGTTTTTGTTCACCACAATATAGCAAAGTTGTGAACCATAATACAAAAATTACAAATTAACTTATTTGAGTTGTAAACCGTAATAGGGGCCTATATTCACCAAAATGGTTTGTACCATGTGTGTTTGTGTGTTTGTTTTCTTTTAGTATAGGCAGTGTTGACATACCGTAGATTTATCTTTTTTGGCGAGTTTTTAAGTAGCAAATAGAAATAAAAATTCCCAGTTTTTATCTGTTAAAATAGAAAATATACAGAAAAAAGTAATAAAAATACAACAACAAGGGATTTTTGGAAAAAATTAGAGGCAGTCGTGGTTTTTTGCTCATATCTCAGCCATTTTTGGATCGATCTGGCTGAATTTCAATAGCAAGAAATGGTGGACTATATGTGACATAAATGTAAAACAACCTAGTCGCTATCATGTCTGGAGTCTCCGGAAAACACATATCAAACGTAAGACGCACGGACAGACGGACATGGTTAAATCAACTTCTCTCCTCAAAACGACCCAGAATATATATACTTTATAGGGTCTTAGATCAATATTGTAGAAATTACAAACGGAATGACAAACTTATTAATACCCTTTTCCACCTGAGGTGAAGGGTATAAAAAAATGGCCCCTTCCAAAAAAATAATTTCTAACCAAATAAATTATTGTTATTAATAATGTGTTCGAAGCCAACCATAATATATTTGTCGGTTGCAATAATATGCAAGATATTCTTAACAACTTTTCATTAAAAATAGTTTTGTTGGAAGTCAGCATATCATCATATCATTTTTGGTTTGACCTAGCGACCATTTTTCAAAAAAAAAAACGAGTTAGGTATAGAGTACATATATTTTGAAGATCCCCTTTCTGAATACAAAACCTGCTTCACGTAATTTTTATGGTTTCAAAGATATTAAGCATTAATTTTGTTTCATATCAACTATTTTAAAGTTTATTTAGTATTGCTTTGCTCTACACGCCACTGTTTGGCGAATAAAATGGCAGCAACAAAAATTTTAGTTTTGCATCACTTCATTGTCGGAAAAACCGAAGTAGAAAAAGCAAAATAAAATGTTAACTCAATACACAGCAGTAAGTATACGTATGCAGCACAAAAAGCAGCTTCTTAGAAATAAATTTAGAAAAGTGGCGTATGCCGCACAAAACAGTAATCTTCACATTCGATAAAATACTATTAACTTCCAAGGTCGTTCATGAACATTCATAAAAATTAACATTTTTCTTCAAATCATATGCCAAAAGCAGTAAGAACAAGTAAGAGTGCTATATTCAGCTATGTCGAATCTTATATACCCTTAACTATTTCGCGAGCAGAATATAAAGCAACTAGACAAAAACAAAAAATTGGGTTATAAATCTTGGACTCGGGAAGAAATATGGTTGCCGAAAGTGGGTATTTAAAAAAAAATTATTATTTTGGTTATAACTTTTTCGTATCTGAACCGAGTTTTTCAAAAAATATTTTTTACCAAAGATTTCCGATCTTTTGCTATACAAGGGATAACCGTAGGTCATATGATAGTCCAAAAATTCAGGTTTTTATACAGTTTTTGATATTTTTTGTACGGGAGATACCACGCCCACTTGTTTAATCCCGCCCACATTTTGTGGGATGCTGTATATTGATAAACTTAATATGTGTACCTAATTTGGAAACTTTGGCTCTTGCAGTTCACCAGATATACAGAAAGAAGTAATAAAAATACAACAACAACAAGGCATTTTTGGAAAAAATTAGAGGTGTTCGTGGTTTTTTGCTCATATCTCAGCCATTTCTGAACCGATCTGGCTGAATTTCAATAGCAAAGATATAATAAGAATAACTGACAGATGCATACACCAACCAAGCCTCCATCATTTTTGGGGGCTTCGGAAAACCCATTTAAACAGACAGACGCATGGACGGACAGACGGACAACCAGATTTGAGCTTCGCTTTTCATAAGGACCCAGAATATATATACTTTATATGGCGTAGGATCAATATTGTAGAAATTACAAGCGGTATGACAAAGTTTTACCTTCGGTGAAGGGTATAAAAATACAAAAAAATTTTATGGTATATTTTCAGAAAACTTCATGTAAACCTTCATTGTCGTTTTTCCCGACTACGGTTTTTTTTTGTGGCATATGTGCAAAACCAAATAATGACCTGACGATATAGCAAAATGTGTTTTCTCTGCGTGTAAAAGGAAAAAGCCTGCATAAATTTATTTGAAAATCAAACATTGAACAATAATCAAATAAGTGTGTACAAAGCTTTTGTGGGCAACCACAATGACAAATGTTGTGCGGTTAAATGTTCGTCGAAGAAAAAAATATACTCCGGCCAGTATTTATTTCTTTCAATACCTTGAAATACAATAAAAACTTGTTGCTTTTACTCCAAGTATTTGAAAATTATCTCGTGATGTGTTAGAGACTACGTGGTGTTTTCATGTCTGTCGCATACAGCGGACGCATCCAAAATTTTTTTTTTAAATATCCTTCGGTACACTTGGGTGCGGCACCGATTTGATTTTTATGGATTTTGAGAAAATTTTTTTTTTTTTTGCATAAAATTGATGAATAGGGTAAAGTTCATCATTTTTACTAAGATCCACTTAATACTTTAATAATCTGAAAATTTGGCCAAAGGTCAAATGTAAATATTTTAGAAATTCAAAATTTTTTGCGAAACTGATAACGAAATATCATGGGGTATATTCATATTTTGATACAAGTTGACTAAACTATTTTCTGTAGTTGGTTATTAATATTTCAACAGAAAACAAATCTAAATTAACCCTTTTATGCACTTTGAGACAAAATTGACCCAATACTTCTTTAACGTCAAAAACTCAGTTTCATTTAAATATCTGCATAATAAAAGTAAAATTTTATTTAAATATAAATAGAAAAAAATTACAGGTTCATTGTTTTATGTACTTTAAGTGAAAGGTTTTGTGTTTGCGGGTCGAAATGTCAACCATTTCTAAACAAAACATTGTAAAAGCAAAACAAATTGGTTCGAACTGTCAACAACAGTAGATCTTTTATTTGTTTGAAATATTCAATTCAATTGTGGTCATAGAAAATAAATTATGTTTACAAAAAAATACAAAAAAAAAAGTTTAACACTAAATGACAATAAGAAAAATTAATTAAAGTAATAAAGTTGGTTTTTTTATTCAACATAAACTTCTTTATACTGGCTTAATCATATATTTTTTCAATTCCAAAAAAAAAGAAAATAAACTCGTATTTTGATATAAGATGTTCCATAACAAAGTATAATTTCCATAACAAAAGGCAACAATTCAATACAATTTTTTTTTTTGAAAAATCCATAAATAAATTTAATAAAAGCAAAAGCATTTACAGTGGAGTCCCTTATGACCAGAGACCTAACGGACTATTAAAATGTGCCTGTACAAGGAGAATTTCCTTTCAAAATAACTCAATTCTTGTCTTGTAGAACACTACTGGGACCAGGGAGTAGGGAACAGTGTCCGTCAAAAGGCTATGTCCGCTTAAGAATAATGTCCTTTAAGTGAGATTACACTGAAATAATATATTTTCAAATACGTTTGATGAAATTATTAATAAGAGTTTTTATCTAGAGGTGATTTATTATGTAATAAGAAAACCAAATTGGAAAATTATTCCTTTTTCTCCAACACTTCGTCTTTATTTCATTGTGCTATTGATGACAATTTTTAAGTCTTCCATTTCGATGTGAACTTTTAATATAAAATTGTTTTACTTTGTTCTGAACTATTATTTTAAGCACGTTTTCTTAAACAATGTCTACCATACATACATATTAGTGTTTATAATTCAAATCGGTCATTTATGCAAAGAACTTTAAAATTGGGCATCTTGCGTTTTAATATGGAACTCCTTCTCCTCATTGTGTAACATCACGGGATGAGCTTTAGCTTACTCCACTGTTCTGCTCCATTCTTCTCTGTTTTCGGCATTTAAATGCCAGTTACGTATACCCATAACTATAAGATCTTCTTCAAAGCAGTCCTGCCGTCTGGTTCGTCTAGAGCATCTGATGTTGTGGTTCAACATTGCATTCTGCGGTCTGTCATTCATTTGCGCAAAAAGTTCAACAAACTTGATCGTTGATCCTTTATGTATACTGACAATGTTCTCTCCTTCACATAGACCAAGAAGTTTGATTTTGTTCCAAAAAGTTTAAGAAAGATTTTTCACTTAAAACTTCTGAGACTTTATTCGTTATTTGTGGTCGTGGACGTACATATGAGGTGGTTTGTCTGATTATAGTTTTGTATGGAGCTACTCATATTGAAAAAATTAAATAATTTTTTTTTTAAATTTCAAGCTGAATTTCAACCACAATGTTTAAAAATAACTTTCGATAGTATCCTTAATTGGGACACATGGGCAATACTGGATCGGACAGAAAAACATTTTATTATGAGGTTATGATTCATATAAAGGTTATCTAATTAAAATAAGTCCATCCATATGAGATTTGTTAGCCTAAAAGTGATTTTATATGGTACCTGAGGCTTATTTTGAACATACCAGCCAATATATTGTCATGACGTAGAAACTATCGTAAAAGTTACTGTCGGCAAATTTCATGT
The DNA here is from genome assembly GCA_930367215.1 of Pollenia angustigena. NCBI lineage: Eukaryota > Metazoa > Arthropoda > Insecta > Diptera > Polleniidae > Pollenia > Pollenia angustigena. The sequence goes on along the minus strand of OV884060.1, from coordinate 188,229,612 downwards.
CATTACCAATAGTTATAAGGAAGTTATGACATGACGAGCCTTTTTTCGGGACAAAACCAAGGTGATGCGAATAAATTCGCCTACTAACAAACCATTCTCAATAAACGGGGTTGAAATAGAAGATGTTACCAAATGTTGCTACTTGGGCAGTCTACTTATAGCAACTTGGGGCTCCAGCGACGATATTAAAAAACGCATCAAATCTGGTAATAGTTCCTTTGGTCTTCTAAAGCCTATCTGGCTATATCACGAAGAACAAAAAGCCAAATATTTAACTACTGCATTAAGTCTGTACTCCTTTACGTAGGCGAATCATGGACTACAGCCCCATCTGACATAAACCCCCTACCAGTTTTTATTAACCGCTGCCTGCGCAGAATCTTGAAAATGTTCTGGCCGCAAACCATATCAAATGAGAGACTATGAAGAGAAACGCAACAAACCCCAATCATATATATTATTTCTAAAGCACTTTTTTTTGTCGGTTGCAAATATCTCCCATACCACCGCATCAAATTTAATGAATGATATCTCATTTTAAAGCTTATTTCTAACACTAATGACGAAAAATAATTAGAAATTGAAAAATTGATATTTTTATTGATAAAAATTACGGTGCGAAATATTCGCACGGGTCATCTAGTAAAGACTAAAATCCTAAAAAGAAAGACAGGCGCTGAATTGAAAATGCCTTGCGAAGACCCAAGGACATCCCCAGAAGCTTAATTTAATGGAATCCACAAGGTAATCGTAGAAGGATAGACCATCTCACACTTGGCGCCGTCAAATAGAAATGAAAGCTGCCACAAGCAACTTAAGCTGGAACGAGATAGAAGCACTAGCTGCAGACAGAATTCAATGGAACGGATCTATTATGGCAGTATGATCCTTAAAGGATTGACGGGAACCTAAATTTAAAATAGAATAGGTTTGGACCAAATTTAATCTAAGTACCAACAAAGAAAGATGGTTTTTGCTTGGGGCGGGGGGTATGTGAAATTATGGACCGATGCTTACCATTTCCAATAGGCCTTGTCCCTGCGATAATGAAAACATATGTACTGACATTCATGAAATTATCTCAAAAATTTCACTTTGTAAACAAGTTTTTCATGGAAAGCTAGCTGGACGGACGGACACCATAAGATCTATTCAAAAAGTGATTCAAAGTCGATCGCTTTATTAGAGGGTGGCTTTAGACCAGTGATAACCAAGCCCCGAACTAACCAAGCGCAGAACAAAGTTGTTGTATACTTGTGAATTGCCGACCGTGTCTGTGTGAAAATACGATTATTGACTGCCTCGCGAGGCTATGAAGTGGCTATCACTGCTTTAGACCAATATTTAAAGGTGTTACAAACATCAGCACAAACGCTAAATACCCCCACCACTATGTGGTTTGGTTATTAAAATTAAATCAACAGCGAAATGTTGATCAGCAAAATTAAAATTATGAAAACTTTTTTAAAGTTTGCATAATAATTAAGAAAATAAACCAATAACAATTAAAAAATCCAAATAACTCGTTAATATTAAATACGGCTTAATGACAAATTTCCAATTACCGAAAGTGCACACCAAAAGTTTTGGTCAACACTCAATAGAGAAATGGCAAACAAATACTTTCAATTCAAAACAAAATCAACTCAAATCGGTGAAGCCAAAGCAAGAAACATTTTTATTTTTATTTAAACTTCAAAAGAATTAATGGTGTTTTGTTCATATACCACTTACTTTGTGAGTGCCATTGTTAGTTAAAGGTTTTTTTTTGTTGTTGTTGCTTTTTTACTGTTAATATTTTGTTTAAACTACATAAACTTATTACAGCACAATTTCAAACAATTTATTTAATTTTCGGTTTTTTTTATTTTCATTTTTTAACTTTTGTCTTGGTTACTTAAACCCGTTTCCATTTCGTTAAACTTTTTTCTCTTCATCTTAAATTTGTGTGATTGTTTTACTTTGGTGATGCTTTTATTTTTTTGCTTATTTTTTAATTTTTTTTTTTTTTTTGTTTCTGCTGTTCATAAATGTTTAAAAATAAAAGATGTGTTCATAAAGAAAGTGAAAGTATTCCAAAGATACTTGACTCCATCCAGATACTCTTGAACTCTATACCTAACCGCATTCACACTTAAATCCATACAAACACACGCTGAATTTTGTCATACACACAGCCATGACTGTTACGAGTTAAATCCAATACATGGAAAAAAAACATCATCAGTAACAACCAAAAATATTTATTTTCATTTTTTGATTTTAACAACAAATAAAAACAACAACAGCAGCAATGCAAATTGCCACACTAAAATCACTTTTTACATGGTTGAGGTTGCACATTTCAAACTGTTCATTATGATTGTTAAAATATTGTTGCCACATCTACCATTTGGTGGTTTTCAAGAGAAATTTCTAAGATGTCGATGAGAAGTAAGTTCCTTACTCTGCAAATAATAGGACCAGTCCAAACACGCGTGTAAAGAGTAGCTTACAAGGGACCAGGACTAGTCCAAACGTAACCCAAACGTATGGAAAAAACATGGTCTATTTAACATTACGATGTCCAAGGGCAGGACCATATTACCCACCTTTGGACCACTACGGAGTAGTTTTAAAACTACTCCATGGTATACTCAAGAGGATTAGTTTTGAAGTCGTTTAAAAACGAAAGCATGTCGTTAAAAACCGAAGACATGTCGTCTCACTACAAACAGTTTTTAACAATGACGTGGTCCATGCTTGCATTACATCGGACCAGTCCATGGAGCAGTCCATTTTATCAAAATGGATCAGGTGGTCCAAATTTATTTGCAGGGTTATCTCTGTCAAAATATAATTAAAAATCTTGAAATAACATGAAGAAGAAGAAAAGAACTAATAAATTTCAAGTGTTTTTATCAAGAATAAAAACTGGGAATTAAGCACGAATAACAAAATCTTTTGAAATTAAAATTTTGTATTCCCAAAAATTGAAATTACTTTTTGATAATAAACAGGCAAGTGCACGGCCTAAAAAAACACTTAATTGACAACATCTTTTGTAAGTTGTTGTTGAGAGAATTTCAACTAATTGTAGGGGGGAGTGTAAGATGAGATAAACCCACTTTTTTATTGTTGATGTGTTTTGTTAAAGCTTTGATATTGTTACAAGTAGAACTGTTGCTATAAGTCTTATACGTTTAACAGTTTTATTTGGTTTAATATCTTTAGTTTTTCTAAAATCTTTATGGATGAAGTTTCCTGATGATCTGGCCTAAGCAACCAGTGAAATGCATAGGAATAGCTTATCCCATCAACAATAAATTTCAAGTGTTTTTATCAAGAATAAAAACTGGGAATTAAGCACGAATAACAAAATCTTTTGAAATTAAAATTTTGTATTCCCAAAAATTGAAATAACTTTTTAAATACTTAATTTGCTTACTAAATCATTTAGTTGCTATTGGATATTATTTGCTTTATCCTTTTCTTAATTCGTCGGCCATGCTTATGCGTCCATGTAAATATGGATTTATCTATGTTTATAAACTTCATGAAAATCGGTTTGAAAGTTTGTGGGAGGCAGAAACTGCCCCCTTGTGGTCCTTTTTTTTTAAAACTGTATAGCTAAGGTGTCCCTATAGATATGGATCTATCTATGTTTTAAATTTCATTAAAATCGTTTTGATAGACAGAAATTGGCCCTATCTCCCCTCGTGGTCCTATTTTTTAAAAAATGCATACATTTCGTGTCCATATAGATATGGTTCTATCTATGTTTTAAATTTCATTAAAATCGGGTTGATAGTTTCCGAGAGGAAGAAATTTCCCCCTATCTTCCGCCGTGGTCCTTCGATTCGGTCCATTTTCAATTGGCTTGGTCCTTGTGCCAATAAAAACCTATGACCCAAATTTTATCAAATTATCTCCAAAATTGCGACCTGTACTTTGCGCACAAGGTTACATGGACAGCCAGCCAGCCGAACGGACATCGTTAGTTCGACTCAGAAAGTGATTCTGAGTAGATCGGTATACTTTAATGTGGGTCTAGGACGACTATTTTAAGGCGTTACACACATCAGCACAAATGCATAAAAACCTCTCCACTATTGTGGTGTGGGTATAAATACTCTGTAGGGAGAGAAATTTTATGAATTTTTTAAAAAAAAGGCTCATAAAATATGCCCTAAAAATTTAGAAACGTTCTTAAAACTAGTAAATATGCATTAAAAAAAAAAAAAGAAATCAGAATAGAACCGAAAAAGCAAATTTAAACAGTCCCACTGTGCTAGTATTTTTTCTAAATTTTGTCAGCCAGTAGTTAAACTGCTGTGGTTGCGAAAGCACCTAACGCGTCATTTTCTTCATTGCTTAAGGGCAATCGCGCCATCCTTGGTTATTTGCCCTTGCGCCTTTGATGTTTCTTCTGCTTTGGTTAATGGTTTTTCGTCGCATACCAGCACCGCGTTACAGTTTTTCGGTGTTCGATATCAACTACTCGTTTTTAACTTAACTTTTTGCACCGTGCTGGTGGAGTAGCAACAAAATCTCTTTTTTAAAGTTAAAAGAACTGCCTTTGTAGTTGTTTTTTATAAAAGTAAAGGTTGTGCGATAGCATTTTGAGGAGGTTTATCCAAGAATTCGAACCTGGGGTCTAATCACCGCATTCGATACTATCGTATCGAATAAACTATCGAATTGTTTTGCATACGATAGACACTGACGTATCTAATGAAAACTCTATAAATGTAATGTCGAGTTACTCGATATCGAATGCTTTTATTTCAAATTCAATACATTTCATTCGATATCGAGTTTCATGATACCAAAATAAATAATTTCGATCAATTTTACTCGATATCGTATGCGGTGATTAGACCCCTGAACTTGGACAGTAAGTTTAGTCCTTAAATATAATTGATTTACTTTCCTTCTTAGCGACACATGTGGATCGAGAATGGATTTCGAGACGTTTTGGTGTTCTGCGCTCCTTCTCCAGTTTTTCACAATGAGTTTGGAAAGGTTTTGCTCTCTTTTTGCGTCTTCCCTCGGGATCATATTCCAACTTTTTTTTTTTGGTGGCATCTTCATTTTTTCGCTTAATGTGTTCAAGCCATCACTATCTTTGGACTTTCATGCGTAAATTTAGTTTATAAAATATAAAAAAAGATTTTTTGAAGCCGCGAAATAGATATAAGACTTCGGCTTGGTATGAAGAAGAGTTTTATAAGGTCAATTCTGCTATATTCTATGGAGTCCTAGACCCTTAAAAGTTGTCATATAAATAGGCTTGTATGTTTTGTAATGTTGACATACCGTTAAGTTTTTCGAGTCTCATGGGCAAAATTGATTGGTCACAGAACTCTAACTCAGTTACGACATAAAAATCCATAAACTTTTTATCCTTGAATTTAAAGAAAATAAATGTCTTGGTTACGCAATAATACATCGCTTAGAGGCACTCGACCAATTGGAGAATTGATACGGCTTGCGGAAAACAGGGCACAATTTGCAAATATCTTACATAATGTCACATACATAATTGTAATCCGCATACGTCCTGTAAAGGATTTGCCACCAGCGAGAGAGAGAGAGAGAGTAACAAGTGACAAACTGCATTTTTTAGGGTCAAAATACGGGGATATTGCATATTGTGTCCTTTAATTTTGACCTGAACTTTCAAAACGTTGCTAACCACGAGATTCTACAATCCAAAATTGTGTTAACGCGAGCATGATCAACCATTTCGATATTTCAAAGACAGTCGGTTTTATAGATCAATAATCAGAGTTATGAAAGAGAAAAATAATAAAATGAAAATCTAGATGAAACACTAGAATATCATGCAAAACTATTAAAACTTGTACACCCGAATATTTTCTTAATAGTGTGCACTACATAAGAGAGAGCGGATAGGGAAATTTTATTGTTCCTTATTTATTACCTATGATATATTTTAAACATATTTGTTCGATCGCTCCTAAAATACTATGAATTTTTGGAAAGCAATAAATATGCAAATTATATGCATTTTATGAACAGTATATAATAATAAGTTAACGATAAAATAAGCACAAGCAAACCGATGCCTTTTATCAGCAAAAAGTGTAATTTGAATAAATAACGTTCGAGAAAAAAACATGATTTTGCATAAAAATCCAGCCCCTTGAAGTGGAACAAAACAATTTTTGCAGCAAATAAATATGTTGCAAATTGAAAGTTATGGGATACCCGACTGATGTTTTAGTACAAGAAATTAAAGAAAAAGAATTTAAAAAAAGAAAATTAAACGTAGTGCCGGCCTTTGCCAACTTGGCTTGATGTATTGTTCAGTATTTTAATTCAGGGCCCTCTTAAAATCGTAAAGCTTAAAACTAGTATTTAAAAAAAAAAACGCGATAGGTTCTATACATGGTGGTATTATAAGTCAACTGGATAAATATATGGTTCATGATGTTTCAAAAAGCCATTTTTTGATACCTCTGTTAGATTAAAACAAATGATAGTAAAAAAAGGCGTATTTTCAACACCAAAGTCAACTTTCCATTAGCGTAGTGATTGCAAAGCCACCGGTCTGGCAAGGCTGTCAGCTGTTAAATATGTGTCATCTGAAGTGTAATATTGTTGGTGAAAGTTTTCCCATTTAAGAATATGAATCGTTTAACAAAGAACGCGTAAAAATATTTTAAAACTTACCACAAAAGTGTTGGCCACTCTTGGGAGTATCTGTCTTCCACAAAGAATTTCCATTTTACACGGTTTGTTGCAGTGGTTTACATGTCTTCCCATGTAAGATTGCACTGTCCTAGATCTAGTAGTATCGATCAAGTCTGTTGTTTTTTTTGCCTTGTATCAGTTTCGTTTCTCGGTTGTTCTTCCAGCTAAGTAGACAATTGGGCTGCTGTAACAGGTCTTAGGGTAATGGGGCTGCCATCTGTCGTTGACTAGAAACAATTCCCGCCGTGTATTTGGTATAGTGGTGGGCAATTTTGTTAATCTTTGATTCCCAACTTTTTTTCAGGGGGTGGCGGCTGCCCGACTTTACCATGATGTTATCCTCCTTTTCAGGGAGAGGTGTGGTCAGGGGGCTTCTTGGATGGATTGTTTGAAGGGAGTTGAAACAACTTAAGTTTTTAAACTCGAAAACCACACTCAAAATAGTTCGTTATCTGCCAGGTATCGAGCCTGGGGTGCTTGATTTTGTTAGCAAGTAGTTATGGTCGACATAATGGACCTACTGTGCAAGAAATTGGCAAGATTATAAGAAACTGGCGGAAAAGTTGTCACCCGATGTTATTTGACTATATTTTTTTTAATTAACACACGTAGAGAAAAAACATGTTTAAATATGGTCACCTCCAACAATACTATGTTTAAAGAAAATTTTAACCATATAATGTTTAATTTAACCATATTTTTGTCACTGACAACCATGTTATGGTTAAATTAGTCCCCTATCAATAAGCCACAACCATATTATGGTTGCCTCTAAACATGTTATGATTAAATATGACAATAATTTGTTTTTAAATTGACAATAGTATTTTCCTCTTTTTCAAGAGCAACATGCTATGGTTGAAAACCAGCCATGCTATTATAAGTGTTAAACATATTTTAGTTATTATTAACCATCATGTGTTCAGAGGCAACCATATTATGGTTGTGGCTTCTTGATGGAGGACTATTTTTACCATAATATGGCTGTCGTTGGCAATAATATGGTTAAATTAAACATAATATGGTTGAAATGTTCTTTAAACATAGTATTATTGGAGGTGACCATATTTAAACATGTTTTTTCTCTGGGTGTAAAAATCTTTTGGATTTTGGTTATTTTATGTCAAAAATTTTTTTTCATTAGGTAGAAAAAGGCATTTCGGTCAAGTGGTTGCCGTCTTAATTGATGGCCATATATATATATATATATATATATATATATATATATATATATATATATATATATATGTCCTTTATTTATCTAAATATTAATTATAATTAAATAAAAAGTTCACGAAGAACATAGGACGTTAACGAATTCTCTTCTATTATTGGGAAGGATTTTGATTTGTCTCCATATTTTATAAGCTGTTGCGAGTTCTTGTCTTATGCAGCGTGTCCAAGTATTATGTGATCGTCCCTGATTGCGGTGTCCTTGAGGGTTCCGTTCGAGGGCAGCTCTAGCTATTTCCGTAGCTGTACGTCTAAGAATATGACCGATCCATGTCCATTTACGTCTTTTTATTTCTAGTTCAATGGGCATACTATTAGTCTGTTGCCACAATGTCTCATTGGATATTTGATTTGGCCAGAAGATCCGTAGAATTTGTCTTAGACAACGATTTTCAAAAGTCTGGATTTTGTGTATGGTAAAGCTCAAATCAGGGGGGTTACCGCGTATTTCGATTCGAAAGAAATCATTTACGGATTCGAACAATTTGTACTGTGTATTACGATTTTCGTAATCGTTCGAACCGATGACAGAGGTTGTATTTTTTAGTAAATGGGAAATTTGATGAACAATTTTTGTTCGTAATAGAGAGTGGCTTTTAAGAAAGTGATTTTTTGTTTTCAATAAAGTATGAAAAACGTCCGTTTATTCGAAACAAATATTACGGAAATCGTAATACACAGTACAAAATGTTCGAATCCGTAAATGATTTCTTTCGAATCGAAATACGCGGTAACCCCCCAGACGTGACATAAACATAATGCCACAGCCGTAACGACGAATTTAGAAAGCAAAATTGAATTGGTTTGTATGGTATGTTTATGTCGTTTTTGTAATACAGTTGCTATGGTAATACAGTTTTTGTATGGTTATGTCACGTCTAATTGGACCTTAAGTCTGGTATAGCTCCATGTAGAACAGCCATACAGAAGGGCCGATTTTACTCTGCAGTTAAATATTCTGAACTAAGTTTTTTCTGAGATTTTGTTTGAGTGCCAGACTTTATGTAACTTGGGATAATTATGGCATTTTCCATCAATCTTGCCAAAACTCTCGGCGATAGCTACCTGCATTCCTGGCTTTCTTTGAGGACTGCAAAAGCCTGAGGCTTGTTGTTTTGGTATCGGGACTTTTATAAATTCCAGTAAACGATTATACCGGGCGATCTTGCCGGCCAGTGAAAATTGCCAAAATGAGATTCAAGCTATCCGAAAATTATTGGGCAAGATAATCGAAACAACTGTTCCGCGTTCTCAAGGTTTTGTAGCGTTCTATCTCTTGTTGATGTGTACCGGTTAACTTTATAAACAGAACTGACATTTACCGCCGTTTGCAAAAATTCAAAAATTTTCCGTTGGGATAACAAATTTATCACAAAATAGAGCCGTCCCGACAACATTTAATCCGTTGCAAAATGGTTATCTATTACACAGTGAGACAAAAAAAATGAACTGAAAATACCTGGGATCTTATATCATTTTTCTGGTAGGTACTGTCGAGTACTACAACAGTCTGTTTTTGGAATTTTCAAAACACCCCCAAAATCTTGAGTTACGGGTAAAAAACCGGTTTTTCATACCCGTATGCACTTATTATCCTGTAACTTAGTTGAATACCAACCGATTTCAAATTTTTTGGCAGACCTAGAAAGAAGAAGCTTAGACCTTTCGAACGGTATATATACTCTTTAAGTAAATTTCAGATACATGTATGTATTTTTACACCAAATGTATTTTTTTACGATTTTTTCCCCATTTTTCTATTTTCGGGACGTTTTTACACAAAATTTTTGTATAGGAACCGTGCTATTTATGGTTTTATTTAAAAAACATAATTGATTAAAAGTAAAACGAGGGTTTGTGTTTAAAAATCGGTTGAAAATTTACTGATTTATTCAACTTTAAAAAAAACACATTTTTTACAAAAAAATAATTTCTTACGATTCCGATCAAAAATGTTTGCTTGACCTTTTTCTTTTTAAATTAACGTCTTCAGTATCTCTTTTAAGTAATTATTAAAATAATTAAAACTATGTTTGCAGACTGCGAGTCACACGTTACAAATCACTGTTATTCTAAATACGAGGGTGGTCTGAAAAATTTCCGGTCTAACAATGAAATAAGAAATTTAGCCTTATTTTTTTATTTTTCTATATAATCTCCTTGCGTAGGCGTACTTCCTTAAAAAAAATCCTATCTACTCAGTTTTTTCATTTACACGAAAACACTCTCATCGATTTAATCAACTAAAACTGCCCGTCCAAAATAGAAGAAACCTTGGTGAGTAATTGTAAAAGATGCAAAACTACATTTACTAGCTTTTATAAACGAGCGCTGAGATCGGAAACTTTGCAGACTAACCTTGTAAAATTTAAAGTAAAAACAAAACTGAGCAACAAGAGCTCAACTCATGTAAAAGTACTGTTTTTTTATTTCTGTGGCATTTTGACAAAATACCTTAAGTCAAATTTAAAAAATTGAAAAAAATTATGTTAATCATAAGAATTTTCATTAGAAAAACATTTTTGTTTACGTTTTTAAAATTTTGTATTAAAAAAGATGTTTTTCTTTAATTTTGGTTTATTTTATTATTTGATAAAAATTATTTTTTCACCGATTTTTTTTTTTTACTTTTTTGCTATATTATCTCGACTTAGGATTTTTTGTCAAAATGTCAGAGATTTAACGTGACCCTTTATTTATAACTTCTTTATTATTTTCCAACTGTGTACATTAAAAATTTTGCAATTTAATAAATCGTGTAAAATTTAAATTAAAAAATGTGTGATAAACGTAACAAATTTTGCTATATCTGTGGCTTATTTGCGGATATTGGTCATATGAGAAATTTTAAAAATAATATTGCAGTGGTAGAAGTTTACAACGAAGTCTTCAATCGATCCTATAAAACCAGTTGCTGGTATGAGCCAGAGTTCATTTGCATAAATTGTTGTACAACCTTAAAAAAATTTAAAGTTCAACCGTCAGTGTCTTTGCCCTTTGCTGCGCCTATGACTTGGCATCATCAGGTATATCACAAGTCCGCTGATTGCTATTTTTGCCAAACGAATATTTCAGGCCATAGTTTTAAAACGCGAAAAAACATTAAGTACGCAAATGTTGTTACTGTAACAAAACCCATAATATCAAATGATGAACTTCCAACAACAAGCAAATCTGCTGCTGATGATAAAAAATATATGGAGGAAGAAGATTACCTTCCATTCAAGTCTTCGGCAATGGAACCGAAATTTATTTCTAACGCAGATTTTATCGATCTCGTACGGGACTTAAAATTGTCAAAACGACAGTCTGAAATTCTCGGATCGCGATTAAAACAGCGAAATTTGGTGAAAGCAGACTTTCGTATTACATATTGTAGAAAAAGAGAGAGGACTTTGTTATTTGAAGAAAGCTTTGAAACTGATAAAAATGACAGTAATCTTACGTATTGCAGTGATATTCCAAAGTTATTTTCTGCACTAAATTACAATTATAATGCAGACGAGTGGCGACTTTTCATTGATGGATCATGTAAAAGTAAGTAATTTTCAAGATAGTGGATTATCTATAATCTGTAATCTCATATTTAGGTTTGAAAGCAGTGTTATTACATAACGAAAATCGGTTGCCATCAGTTCCAATTTTCTATGCGACTTCCACAAAAGAAACTTACGAAGTCATGCAAAAAATACTCCTGTTCGTCAGCTATGCTACGCATAAATGGAAAATCATAGCTGATTTAAAAGTATTGACAATTTTATTTGGCATGCAAGGTGGTTACACAAAATATCCGTGTTTTCTTTGTGAATGGGACAGTCGTGCAAAAAATCACTATGATTGCAAAGTATGGCCATCTCGTGAGTCGCAGCAAATTGGTAGAAAAAACGTTCTAAACATACCATTAGTTAAAGCTGAGAATGTTATTCTTCCACCATTGCATTTAAAATTAGGATACATGAAACAATTTGTAAAAAAGCTTGATATTAACGGCGAAGCTTTTAAGCATCTTAAAGCGATATTCCCGAGATTAAGTGAAGCCAAAATAAAAGGAGGTATTTGTGTATTTACTTCGAAATAGCATTCAGTTTAAACATTTTTATCTCTTCTGATTAATTTTAGGTATTTTCATTGGACCTCAAATTCGTAAAGTTATGAGAGATGAGACCTTTTTAAAAATGTTGAGTTCCGTTGAAAAACGTGCGTGGAACAGTTTTGTTGTGCTTTGTGATAATTTTCTTGGGAGTCACAGAAGCGACGACTATGTCATGGTCGTTAATGAATTTTTAAAAGCTTATGGTGAAATGGGCTGCAACATGTCTATAAAAATTCATTTTCTGCACTCGCATTTGGATTTTTTTCCAGACAACCTAGGCCAGTTTAGCGATGAACAAGGCGAACATTTTCACCAGGAAATAATTGCAATGGAAAAACGTTTTGAAGGAAAAAATAAAATAAAAATGCTTTCGGAGTATTGCTGGTCGCTTAAACGAGATACTGAAGACGTTAATTTAAAAAGAAAAAGGTCAAGCAAACATTTTTGATCGGAATCGTAAGAAATTATTTTTTTGTAAAAAATGTGTTTTTTTTAAAGTTGAATAAATCAGTAAATTTTCAACCGATTTTTAAACACAAACCCTCGTTTTATTTTTAATCAATTATGTTTTTTAAATAAAACCATAAATAGCACGGTTCCTATACAAAAATTTTGTGTAAAAACGTCCCGAAAATAGAAAAATGGGGAAAAAACCGTAAAAAAATACATTTGGTGTAAAAATACATACATGTATCTGAAATTTACTTAAAGAGTATATATACCGTTCGAAAGGTCTAAGCTTCTTCTTTCTAGGTCTGCCAAAAAATTTGAAATCGGTTGGTATTCAACTAAGTTACAGGATAATAAGTGCATACGGGTATGAAAAACCGGTTTTTTACCCGTAACTCAAGATTTTGGGGGTGTTTTGAAAATTCCAAAAACAGACTGTTGTAGTACTCGACAGTACCTACCAGAAAAATGATATAAGATCCCAGGTATTTTCACTTAATTTTTTTTGTCTCACTGTGTTATTTAGTTTGTAAAATTTAAGGTTTTCTTTTATTCTTTTGAAATTATCTTTCAAAATATGGTCATTCTAGTACCAAGTGTATATCATTCAAATAAATATATTTTTTTTTTCATACAAAAGCAGTTGAGGTAGTGGTACAGCAGCCATCCAAACAGCCAGCAAGCCAGTCAGCCAGCAGCAACATCAAATAAACTCAATAAGTGAAATACTCTGACATGACGTTGCTATACAATTACAATGATCTTTGTCGTTTCCATTTTTATTTTCCAGTATTATTATTTCAACTTTTCGCTTTTTATTTTATGTGAATTGCTTACAATTCAAATAATAAAATAAAGCAAAAGTTTCGCAAATAAAAGCAACCAAAGCAAGAAACCAAAAATAAAAAAACGAAATCTTAAAAATTACCAGAAATCCATAAAATAAAAGAGTTAAAAAAAAAAAACAAAAAAATGTCTACATGAAATTTGTATTGAAAAAAAGTTATTGCTTGAAACCAAAAAAAAAAAAAAAAAAAAAATTAAATAAAAGTTAAATATCTTTCAGATACATACGAATACAAACATGAAGTCCATAAGTTATGGTTAATTTATACTTTGTTGTTGTTTTGATTTTTATTTATTTTTTTGGGTGGTAAATTTGATTTCCTGCTACTTTTTCTTTTGTTAAAAATACAAAATTTTTTTAAATTCTAAAAATAAATCCAACACATTTTCTAATCTTCAGTTTTGTAAAGAGGAAGGTATAAATTAAGATTTAAATCATTTCCAGGTAAAGCTACAAGCAAACTATTAACTGACTAAACATTTTGATGGCACTGAAACTACCTGGAGGCTTTGGCTAATTAGTAGCCAAACAAAGTGGCTGATTTAACTAAACACTAACTATTAGATATGGGCTTTAATTAATGTGTGCTCCAGTTAGAAAATGCTGAATTTAATGGCTTTTAATGCTACATTAAATACGAGACTGTAAAAGTCATGCGTGTTCTATTTATGGACTCTAGTGTGATTATTATCGTATGTAAATACATACTTAACTAAAGACATAGATGTCCGGTATTAAAAGTAAAAAGCAACACAATGTATATGTTTGTATGTATGTATTAAAAATGGAGTATCAACTTTAGTTGATAAAGGGTGTTTTTTTAAAGCCCTATAAAACTTAAGAAAAGGATAGCTCTCATAAGAACTGTTATTCTGCTATTACATTTTGGCATTTACAATCAGCACAGTAAAAATTATCGCCAAATTTTTTCAATTAACTATTAATCAAAAATTAAATCAGTGTTAATTAAAAATTTAATAAACTGAATTAAACATTTGCTTATATCAACAACATTACTGTCGAAAAGGTAGTTAATATCAAAAAATGTTTAATTGATACTAGTAATTTTCTTACTGGTGCAACTTTTATCAATTTTTTAATTAATACCACAAATTTTTTAATTGAAATCTTTTTATGATTTTCTCCCTTAAGGCCAACATTGCTCCTGTTATTCGTGACATATGGCCAGCGATACACGAAAAATGGATAAAATTTGAGCCGCCGGAAATAATTTTGCAAAGTTAATGCCATGAATTAATCTTTCGATTAAAAAAATTATATGAATTAAATTAATTGTTTTTTTTTAATTTTTTTCAATTTCAATTTCTATCGATCTTAAAGAACGCACCCTTTATATGTAACATAATTACAGAAAGTTAAAATCTCAAAATGAGACTTAAAAGATATTGCCGCCTTAGAAACTTGCCGCTGGAGTTAATGGCTAAAGGCGAAAGTTTGAATTTTATCCAATACATTTTTTTATTAGCACACGCAAAGAAAAAACATGGTTGTGGTAAACATATTCTAAGAGCAACATATTATGATAAGAATTAGGATTGTAGTCACCATATTAAGATTATTATTGAATCATATTATGACTAAATATACTCGTACTATTACAACATCATATTTTTCCCCTAATCATATTATTATGCTGTTAATCATACTAAGTTAAGAAGTAATCAAATTATTGTCACGTTAATCATAATAAGCTAAGAAATTAATCATATTATCATCATGTTAATCATAATAAATTTAGAAGCAATCATATTATGATACAGCACCTTTCAAAGCTGTCATAAAAATACAAAATAAATTAAAATATTTTTACATCGATTTTTTATTTTGTGGCTTTTTACAATTTTTCTTAATGTTAATCAAATAGCAGAGTTCAATATAAGGCTTGCAAAAGAGCA
Source organism: Pollenia angustigena (assembly GCA_930367215.1). Taxonomy (NCBI): domain Eukaryota; kingdom Metazoa; phylum Arthropoda; class Insecta; order Diptera; family Polleniidae; genus Pollenia; species Pollenia angustigena. Next base: position 188,214,374 of record OV884060.1, on the reverse strand, counting down.
AAAGAGCAAATAAAACATTGGTGGTTTACATGGGCAACCGCGTGTGTCGATTTTAAGATGTGATGAAATATCGTAGCACTTTTATAAAATATAACGAAATCTCTGTGTGTTTTGTTGTTGGATTTTACAAAAAAACTATGATATTTTGCATTTGCACTATAAATCACTAATACTTGAATGAACTCCGCTAATATTTTAATTTTTTAATTTCTTTAAACTTATTTTTTTTATGGAATTTTACCTTTTAATTGTTTAACCGCTTACAAATAAAAAAACGATACAACTGCTTCAAAATTATTTTACAAATGGCGCTAACATAATATGATTAGAGTAAAACTAGTTTGATTGCATCTTTAACATAATATGATAAACGTACAGAAAGTTATCATGTTATGGCTATTAAATATCATGATATGGTTGTGAGTAATATAATATGTTTAGAAAGTTATCTTAATTAAGTTGTTAGAAAAATACTTGTTTTTCGGTCAACAATACTCAAATTCATAATTGCGATAAACATTGATATGTTTACAGTAACTATAATATTGCTGATTCTTAATAAATTAACAATTATTTGTGTACGACAACAATATATTGTTACATTAAACCAGTGGTGTCAATTATGAGTGTGTTGGTGAGATTACTTTTATCTCTTACATTCCCAGCGGGTGAAATGTGCGGTTGCGAGGCCTATTGTGAGGCCTAATTACTGATCTTTTCTAAGGAAAACAGAAATAAAACAAAACAGAAACAAGATAATAAACAAAATTTTGACATCCAACAATGATAAAGCTAACAAAAAAAGTTATCAGTAGGGCTTTTAAGACCACCTGTAATAAATTCGCCTTGCACAACTATTAACATATTATTTATGTTTAGAGGCCTCAAAACAGACCTTGCGATATTTCCCGCTGAATGAGAATGTAACTCAGTAAACAATTATATTTTACGCTGGCAAAATAAAAGAGCGTAAGCGTACATGTGAATTAATTTTCACAATTGTGTATGGCGCTGACATCCCTGCATTAAACATAGTGTTGTTGCCCAACTATATTTTTTCTCTGCGTGCAAGTCTTTTAATTAGAATGCTTATCGTTTTGTTTTTTTATTAAAACCAGACGAAAAGCGATGATTTTAAGAGAAACCCAACCATGTATGAGCCGCAACGAATCAACTGATATCTTTTAGGCTAAAGAATGATTTAGAGCAGTGAAGGGCACACACATACTATCACATTTATGCTGGTGTTGACGAAATAACAACAAAGCAACAGCCGAACGTACCTAGTTGGCCAGATTGCCGTTGACGACATAGTCGTCAATGATGTATGCACGACGTGTGCCCTGTTGTTTAGGTTTTCTAGAAGACAATTTACAGGAAATCGTCGTGCACGACAGTTTGAGCGACGTTGTCTTGTAAGTTGTCTTCTATTTAGCTTTATATGGGACAGTATGAGAGACATTGTCTTATAAGTTGTCCTCTATTAAACTCTATGTGGGACAGTATGAGCGAAACTGTCTTATAAGTTGTCTTGTATAATAGCTACTGACGACAAAGGTTTCTTGAATGCTATTCAATCACTTGCTTGGTTTTCTTAAAAGTCTCACATTCTTTTTTTTTAATTGTTGATTTAAATACCTAAAAAAAATTTACAAATTAGTTCTAAACAGTAATACGAAAAATGAAGATGAAATTATTCGCGGGCTGGAAAATGGATTACATACAGTTAGTACTTCACTGTCAACTTCAGGAAATTAAAATTCCAACTACATATACTAAAAAACTGTCTGAATTTAGATAACCATATAATAATTATTGTCGTGGACGTCGAAATAGATGACATTGTCATGCATGTAGTCGTTGAAGATAAAGTAGGCGACATTGTCTTTCTTTTTGTCGTGCACGATTTTCGCGACACTTGTTCGAAAATGTCGTTGACGGTTTGTTCCCGCTGTCCCTCACATGTCGCGCAGGAATTAACATTGTCGTGCATCCGTCTTCGAGGATGTCTTAAGGACGTGGCCAACTGGGTACATTGTCACAGACACACAAAGAAGTTTATAGTGTACATGTGTCGACGTCGCACAAGCAGCATTTTTATTCCTATGCACGCGTTCATAGGATTTGCAAATGTGCCCGAAACTGATTTAGAGAGAGGCAGTTTAAGGTTACTTAACGTAACGCATGATTTACATTTATGACAACAAATTATTGGTAGACATAAAATATTGATGTTTTTTTCTTTTATTGGGTAAAAATCAGCTTTTCTAACAATTGTGATTTTATTGAACTGTTGATCTTTAATTGAAAGCAACATGGAAATAAATTTAGTAGTCGATTGCTGTGAGTGTTATACGGCAAATCCCTCTGAAGAGATTGAGTGGTTGCGATCGAAATATGTAAGTGTAACCTGTCCGTAAAAGCCTGGTTTCGAGCCCCAGCTGCAGTCAAGAATGAAAAATTATCAATAACAATTTTAATTGATTTTCATGTTGTAGAATTAATTTCTTCATAAGAAATAATTTAATGGAAATTAAATTTGATGAACTTTGGCCTAATTAAAAATATTAAAAATTTGGATTAAAAATAGGGTTTCTAATTTCCCGGACTTTTTCTATTCCCGGGAAACGAAACAAAAAAAATCTTATTCCCGGGAATCCCGGGATTCTTTGAATTAAACAATGATTTTATTTAATGAGTTCAAGACAAAAGTTTTTACTTTTTTAAATGAATATACACATACATATACAACAGTCCAAAAAAAATGTGCTTATTAATTCCACAGAAAACCAAATAAATTGTTACATTCATATGTACATTAGGTATGGATTAGTGCACGCGTTTTTGATTTCGGTACGCTAGAACCCCCAATTTTGTGGCTCCTCATCGGGGTCAAAGTTAGGGGAAAACGGTACAAAAGCCAAAAAAAGCTTCACAACTGTCCCTGAGTCGTTTCTAGAGGGGTAAAATGTAAGACTGACTCCACTAATATTTCCCCCCCTACATTTTTTATTAACATACTAACCCCCTATCTGTGCTCCTTAAGGGGGCTCCCATACTAAATATTGTTTTTTATAAAATTACCCGCCACCGCCCTAACTAGCCCCAGGGTGGCCCTAGAGGAATCAAATATATGACGGACCTCATATATTTTTGCTACCCGAGCACTTTTTCAGAACATACCTAGTCTCCATCTTTAATCATTAGGGTTTTCCTCATACAAAAATTTCGAAAATGGCGGAGTTGCACAAGATATGTTCGCAAAACTCAAAAACGCTATAGCTTATTGAAAAAACTAAAAAAAACCGAAATACCGTTACCCGTGACTTCATAGACCACAAATTCTTTTTTTAAGATTTTTTCTGGCTTTTGTATTTTCTTGACATTTATTTTTTTTTTAAATTTGTAGATGGTCCTGCTGTATCGTGTACATTATAATTTTCTACTTCAAGAAGCTTTTTAGACATTTCATCAGAAATTAAAAAGACCGTTGATTTATTGGCGTAGAAACAATGGTTCGATTTGTAACTAGTTTTTAGTAATTTTAGTAAATAATATATTTTTATTGCTCGTTTTTTGATTTTAAAGATGCTAACAAATTAAAATTTCAAAAAATTTAATTTGAAATTCCCGAAAATTCCCGGAAAAAATTTCCCGGGATTAATTAAAAAAAAATGTCCCGGGATTCCCGGGAATTCATTCCCGCGTAGAAACTCTAATTAAAAACCATAAATAGTTCAACAAAATAACCACAATACAAATTAATTAATTAATTTAATTAATTAATTAATTTCGATCCACCAATACCCATTGGTTAAAAAAAATGACGTTGCCAGGCGTCGCAGTGGCGGAAAGGGTAAAAGTGCAAAGAATACTGACGATGAGAATGTGCCCTAGAGGGAAGCGAACTGACACCAAAGTAGTCCCGTGATAGGTCTTTGGTGGTAGAGACCGGTTCTAGTTTTAACACTTTCTATCACTTTTACATGGGGTTGTCATTGGAGGGGGTCAATTGACACCATTTGACCAGTCACAAATTTATTCTCAATGGTCGTGTTTAGTGACAGTTACTAAAATGTAGTATTATTTCAATACGATGTAGTATTTTTCAATAAAACAAGTCCTAGAATTAAATTCAAGAGCTAAATTTTAGAAAGTCTCAAAAAAATGTATCCCACCACCGGTGAAGACTGTAGTGTAATTCATTACTTTTTCTACTTTTTTGTTCTTCATAAAGTAGTTACGTGATTGGTTCTCCTTTCACTGGTCATGAGTTCTTTCTTTTTGTACCTGTTCTATTTTTACAACTGCCAGGACCAGTCTGTGGGACCAATTGACACAAATTTCCCGCAGGGTGGTTATTCTCGAAACATGTAAATTCGACCCGATTTCAATCCCCCGGTCAGCCAAGAGTAAAAATTATCAAAAAATTTTAATTCATATCATGTTGTAGAATTCTGTCCTTTCCTTAAAAAAAGAATTAAATGCAATGTAATCAATACATACGTCATGATTCATAGTATGATTAAGGGAGGCTCTAAAGGTGGATTCATTTATGCGTTCCGAATATTATTTTCGGCCAGAGAAATTTTTTTTTTCTGAGAGTGTTCTGCAGAACGATTCACCTATTTCGGAAATTTTGTCCGGAAAAACAAAGCTACCATATGGTTTACAGATATTAACAATTATACAAAATGGCAACACAACTAACAAACTACTTATATGGAATTGTTTTCTAAAAGTGTGTGAAAACAGAAAAGTTATGCTATAACTTTTAATTATATTTATTTTATACCAATTCTTGTAATATAAATGCAAAAGCACTATATCCCAGCAAAAAACTTTGGAAGTTGTTCAAGTAGAAGGGTTATTTTCATGACTTCTTTTGCACTTAACTACTTGAATGAATTTAAAATGCCTTCCAAAATTCGAATAAATTTTAAATAAGTGAACCCATGAAAAATTGCATGCAATGCACCCATTCAACTCTTATGTAGTAATTACAATATTTCACTATAATTTGGCATTCTTTTAGGATTGAAAGGGGATGAATGAATTAATTATTTAATAAAAAAAATTCAAAAGATTACAAAATGCCTTATTTTATTTATATTTTCATGCTTGTTTTAAACTAATTTATAATGCATTCCCATTATGCACATAAAAATTAATATTGAGCACCAATGAAAATACGTATTAAAATCATTAAAGATTCATTGCTTTGCGTTCACACTCATTTCAGTTAATATTCCAGATCAATGAAAACCCCGATCTAATTACTGAACTTTCATTGGTTCTAAGCAATATTTTTAATGACGAGCCGTTTACCTAAATGTGAATCCATGCTCGCCAATGACACGCTAATGTTAAAATCATGCTTGTTTCACCTAAAAAGAACCAGTGCATTATCCGCGCAACCCATGCATTTACTACTTCTTTTGCATGTCTTTTTTTTCTGGGATGATGTGGCAGCTTAATTCAAATTAAATGTACAAATTGAAAAAAGAGGCATCTCAGTTAATTTTGTTCTGAACAAGAATTAATGATGAAACAGAACTGAGTCTTCAACTTCAAGCAAACATTTTAAAGCCCATAATTAAAACGTCGGCAGTAACTTCAAATTCTCTCTCATTTCTTTCATTTTCTTTTGTTCTTATTTTTCTTTGTTTACAAAATGTATGAAATTGAATGAAAGTATGGTAGCATTGTTAAGAGAATAATTGTATTTATGTGAGAGCATTAGAAAAAACGTCCTCAAAATAAAATTGATTTTATTTCTCGACCGCATTCTCTTGCATAATTTTATGTCAAACTGCATGTAAAAAAACGTTAAGCCCCAGTTCTGTTTCATCATTTAAAATTAAACCAATTCAAGAAAAAACTTGCCAAATAAAATAATTTCTCTCTCTCTCTCTCTCTCTCTCTCTCTCAAACGTAAGACGTTAAATTTAATATAAACAAAAAAGATATATTGTTCGGACTACATGGGTGAATAGGGCTTAAGGGTTTCCAATATCTCCGATTTTTTCCATTCCCGGAATAACGAAAATTTTGTTTTCGTCCCCGGAAATTCAAGGGTATTCTTTGTAACAAATAATTTAAAAATTGTATTAAACGTTCTTAATCACTAGTAATTAATAGACATTTTATGCAATAGTTAAAACGTGCTTAACCAGTAAAACCTGAATCGCTTGTACCTGTTATTAAGAATATGTTTCAGACACAAGAGATCGCTGGTTAAGCTCGGATATATGTTAAAACATTACAATGCAATGGTTTGGTACCTCAGCATTAACCCTGTTTTAACTCTATCAAAACGGAGACACAATCGACTCTACTTTAAAAGTAAATTTTTTGTATTCGCCTCTATGGAACGCTTGGAAATTCGTGACACACCCGCATTCAAAATCCTTTGGTCCAACCAATTTACAACAACTTTCCACCGCTAAGGCATGACCCAAATAAACTTTCATTTAAAAATTATGGCTTTTCTTAGCAAACCTAATTTGGCCAACTAATTATGCATCGTTTCAAAACGATTTCTACAATAGCTTCTCCACACAAAGATTTTCGGTATATTGTAATGAACGCTTTAGTATGTATATTGAAAAAAAAAAAGTAATTAAACATTTTGAACAAATCATGATTGCCTTACAAAATTTATTGATTAATCACTTTAATATTTCCTTATTAAGTTAAATTACATAAATTTGTTTCCCAAGTATTTCTCTTAATTTGTTTTTAACAGATTTCCATCTTAAATTAAAAAAAATTAAAAAAAAAATTAATAATACAAATTTACTTACTCATGAACAAAAAGAAACAAATTTCACTTTAAAACCTAAACAAATCTTAAGCGAAAATGCTTTGGCTGTCTGTCTGTCTGTCTGTCCGTCTAAGACTGTCTAATAGTACCCCTTTTCCATTTTAGAAAGGAGAAGATGACTACAACAAAAACAAAAAATTATAAACAATACAGAAAAAAGTTAATACAAGTCAGCAAGAAAATAACAAAAAAAAAAAAAAAAAAAAATATATACAAACTTCATTCATATTGTAAAAAAGTCAAAACCCTAAAAAAAATTAACGTTAAAAGAAAGTTTTTCGAATTTTTTTTTTTTTTTTGTTACCACAACAACCTAACGACTCTAAAGATGAAATTAACAATAACAATAAAAACAGAAACAGAAACACCAACAACAATGAAAAAAAAAATAAAATAAAACTTATTTAGCAAAAATATTAAAACGATTTTATTATTACCACCATTTCTCGGCTGGCTCATCCCATTATCATCTCTAGAGGTTGTTAAGGTTGTTAGAAGACAATTGTTACCCCGATTTAAGAAAATAAAAAAAACAACAACGAAAGAAAATATCTGCGGTTTGGTTAAGTGTTATTGGCACTGAGGGTTTAGTAGCTCTTGATACGCTGGAGTTCATATGTATATACTTTTAGTTTTTAAAAACTAAATTTTGGTTTAGTTGGTAGTTTTTATTTCAGCGATACACTTAGAGAAAAAAAAAAAAATACTTATTTCTTTGAAACATTTAAAACACAATAGCATTGTTGCCAGTTCAGGCGTTTAGTGACTACATTCATCTTTTTTGGCATGTAAAGGTTGTTCTTTCAAACACGATAGAACTTAGACGATAAAATTACGTAAGTTGTCGAACGAACTGTCGTACAGAGTTCACTCTACGACATTAGTGATCATTATAGTCTGGCAAATAATCACAAATTTTGGACCAAAAAATTATTAGAAATACTGGGGTGATTATAATTAAATTCTTAACTTCCTTTATGCAAACAACTTAATAGCCTTTTTACACTGATCAACATCTAACATATACCATCAAAGATGTAGAAAATCTGAAACACGCGTTTACATTGCTCACATCTAACATTAACCATCAAACAAAAATGTCAAAATTTTTGAAAAAAAAAAAAAATTAATTAAATAAAAATAGTTTTTGTCTCACAAAAGTTGCAAAATTTAAAAAGAAAACAAAAAACAAAAAAAAAAAATGTATATGAAGTTCAATTTGTTTAAAAATATAAAAAATACTGAACAATAAAACATTGCAATTAAAAAAAAAACTTGACAAATGGTAACGCTGCTTTCAAAACAAACTTTTTTTTGTCAGTGATGCCACAATAGTAATAGAACTTATTGCCTAGAAAAGTAGTGATGACACTAAAATAATCGAAAGATTTGAATGGAATAAAATGAGATGATACATCTTTTAAAGATGTTGAAAGATGTTGGTTTTTAGCCGTATGTATTTCTTATGGAAAATTGTTAACAACTTCGCAAATTGATGGTAGATGTAAAGCCGTGTGTCCACTAGCAAGTTACTTGCGGAAGAACTTCTGCAAGTTCTTCCCGGAGTGTTTTCACTTTAAGCAAAACGTGCGGAAGTTTACTTCCAGAAGTAGTTTTTCGAACTTTTTACGACGAACTTGCGCAAGAAATTGCAGGAGTGTTTACACATAATAATGTGAAAACAACTTCCGGTAGTTTGTTTTTTAAATATGACAGTGTGAAAATGTCTTGTGGCCAAATAAGATTGGCAGCTGCAATTGTTAAAAAAAATTAAAAAAATAGAAACAAAAAGAAGTGTTTGGGTGAGAAAAATTTTTAATTGTAATTAGATGTTGATCAGTGTAAAAAGGCTATAAGCTTCGTACAAACGGTGGTCAGATCTTACAATGTTGTCATTTAAATTGCCTTGTTCATTTTTATTTGGCAGATTATATGCAACGCTGCTTACAATATTGTGCGATCTGGAAACCGTCTGTACATAGCATTACCGTAGGAATACAATTGCAGCATATGAACGTAGAAGCGTACGAAGTTTGTAGTTACGTTGTCAAATCAAAACGTATAATATTTTATATAAAAGCACAACATAACTGGTACAAACGTAAAAGCGCTTCTATTTACATCGTACATCTACTTAGATTAAATTATATTTTATTTAAAAGATTTATTTCTATTGTCATTAGGGTATTCATTTAATCTGACTTTTTCTTTAATCGGTTAATCGCTCGATTAATTAAACGAGGTTTTGGTTTAATCGGTTTCTAATCGGTTAATTTTGTAATTGATCGGTTAACCGATTAATAAAGTTTTGTTATAAATTAAGTAATATTAATATATAAAAATGCAAAAATGATTTATAGGGCCATGTCACAGAGTACAATTCCGTTCGGAATTGAAGAAAACATATTTGTTTGTTGATGGAAAGTGTATTTTGATAGTTTTATGGCCATTCAGATACAGACAACTCCCATACCGTTCATGAAAACAAAAATGGTTTCATTCCGAAACATTTTTTCGTCATTTTCTGAAGCACCAAAATGCGGAATGAATTTCGTTTCCGAACGGAATTGTACTCTGTGACATGGCTGATAATTTGGTTTTTATTAGTAAAAAAAAAAACAATGGCATAACAAAAAAACAATTCTTGAACAAAATTTGTATGTAAAAAGTAGATAACTCCATGCATTTTTGACAAAACTAGGTAACTCCACAGTGTCTTAAAAAACAGAAGCATTAGAAGTTTTAACCGGCGTTGTTTCGAAAACTAAGACAGATAGAGCGAAATAGAAAAAAATCCGGTCTCAAGCTCTTTGGGTCAAAATGTTAAACCTAAACATTGCAACTCCCGAGAATTCAGGGAATATTATATGCGTTCTTTTCATGAAAGTTTATTCGAATGTTAAGGGGGTAAAAAGGGTAAAAACGGATAAATTCGGTTATATTATATATCCATAACTAAAAGAGATACAAAAAAATGTAATACCTATCGTTGCTCTTTACAAAAATAAGCCGTCAGGTGTCTGGTACTTTTTAGAATTTTGGCCTTTTTAGGGAGTAAACGGGTGAAACCTGTTATTTGGGAAATTTTTTGTCACCCCATCTAACTTTTAAAACAATAAACATATAAATAAAGTTAATATCACATTCGAAACTAATCTAAAAAATTGGACCTAAGGTCCTCAGACATGCAAGGTCCTCAGTGAATGAGAGTCTGTATGAGGGTCTTTTTGGTACTTTTTGTTCGTTAACTGGTAATTTTTTCAATTGTCATTAATGTTGCACCTATAAAAATAATTTAACATGGAATTTCATGAACGGATGATAATAACTTTTTGGTACTTTTTTGTTTTTCAACTGGTTGTTTTTTTTTATCTAGAAACATAAACTTTGGCATAGAAGTACATATGTTCACGAATGAAAGGGAGATCTCGAAAGCAATCCTTAATGCAGCTTATCTTATTTCTCAATTCTTTTCCAGTATTTCTTTAAACATTTAATATCCTCCATTATGACATAATTAGATATAAGTTTAATTTTTAAAATTTTAAACACTTCTAATTGCTTCGGGTTATTAATTAACCAAATTCTGTTAAAAGATTGTTTGTGTTACAATCGAGAGTTTATCTTATTGTCAGTTCATCATCTGACTCATCCTGGCAAAGCTCAGCACCGAACATATTCTTATCTCGTACTGTATTTAAAGAATGTATTGCAAGAAGGAAAAAATATTTTTCTATACAAATACATTTTTGTAAAACACAAAAATATATGTTAAAATACTACAAAAAAATTTTAAATTTTGTTACTTCGGTTAATCGGTTAATCGACTGAAATTAACCGGTTTAATAGTTAATCGAAAAAAGATCAGTTAATCGGGTAGTAATTAATCGGTTAACCGATTAACGGTTAACCGAATGAATACCCTAATTGTCATACAGATGTGGGTAAATGAAGCTTGGTTTCTAAAATGTCGGGCTACTGTCCTACTTTGGTATAACGTAAGACCTACTTGTGCTTAATACGACAATAAAATTAAATTCTATCGATAGTTTTAACCTTTCAATTTGAAAAACTTTACTTAATTGCCATAAAAAATGTAAACTCATATACATAATGAAAATATTTTTTTTCAGTGCACTTCTGTTACCTTAATTTATTTGTAAAACGACTTAAATGGCTTTGCCAGCTGACATTTAGATGCAGCAAAAAAACACATTGTTCTACTATTTACTAGATAAAAAAATATTTAATTTTATCTTAAAAGTAGTTTTTGTAGCTTATAAATAGATCTTTTTTTCTTTTTGCTACATTTCAAAAAAATGAAATCATTTTTAAAATCAGCTACACCGAAAAACACAAATTCGTTAGCTAACACAATAATAATTGTATTTGAAAGTATTAATTATTTTGTAATTATGAATTATTTAAAAGCGAAACAGATAAATTGTTTTAACCCTCTGGACGGCTTTAAGGCGTAGAAATAAAAATAGGAATGGTGGAAGGGAAATAATTACCATAAACCCTACACAACAGCAATTTAGTTATCTGCTGAAAAAAAATAAAAATCGGTGCCTCCTTTGCTAACTCTCTTTGGACTTAAACCCAACTGTTGTTTTGAATATTTCATATAAATTTAGACCTTTTTTGCAAATACCATTTAAAGAAATATTCCTGTAAGTTCGTTATGGACCAGATCTTTCATATAAGATCCACCTTGCAAATTGCACACAAATCGATCTGGTCTAATTAAAAACTTTTCTATAGGAAGTTCTAGTCAAAGGTACCGTGTAAGTCTTCTCAAAAGTTTCTTCATTTCCATTTACTTTCACACAAGTAATATTAGTAGGATATATTCTAAATGTGAAAGTTTGTATATTTGAATGTTTGTTAGTTTGTAGCTGAATTACGCGAAAACTGCTTAACGTTTTACCTTTTTCATTTTTTTTACTTTTTCTCTTTTCGAAAAACTTAGTACAAAAATAGCATAAGGCCCAGATTAAAATATATGTACTTTTTATGATGAAAAAAATGGGTACTTTTGGTACACTTTCTCTTATGGATAAATTTGGTATACAGATAAGATATCGAGCCCTAATAGCAAAAATGATGTAACCAAAAACATTTTAGATTTTTGTTTTTTGATGAAAATCGATAATTTTTGATCATTTGCATCATCTCTAAAAATCAGGGACAGTAAATAAAAGTTATATTGGAATTTTAAAACAAAAAAAGCATATAGAAATAAATGTCGAAAAACTGATTCAAGAGTACCATATTGTACCTCATGCACTTGTCAATGATAAAATATATTGATTTTTATAATTTTGATTTTTATATTTTCGATCAAACTTAACAGTTATTTTTTGATTTTTATTCTTTTGAACAAAAATAACAGTTATTTTTTGATTTTTATTTTTTCGAACAAAAATAAAAGTTATTCTCTAAATTAATGTACGTGATTTAATAATTAAGTTGACTTTAAATTTTTATTTTAGTGTATAATTATCATTGGAATTCCTTATGCACATTAAAATAATTATTAAAGTCATCTAAATTATTAAAACATGTACATTAGGGTGGTCGTTAACTGTATGGATCAATTTTTTTTTCCATTTTTCCATGCTCTAACCCAATTCAGTTTTATTCAGTGGGTATTGATAAAAAAACAACTCAAAAAAATTTTTATGACGATCGGCGAAGGCTAAGCCGTCCCTCAAGCCCGCCAAAGTTTGAGAAAAATCGTAAAGTCCGACTTGTATGACTTATATTTAGGAAAATATTAATTTTACATAAAAATCGTTTTCTAAGAAGTTGTTGTTAGTAAAGTTTCCAACAACTTTTGCCTTAACAAGTTTTCTCTAAAAGTCATATTGAACAAAACCTAACTGAAATAAAAAGTAAACAGCAACATTGATGCGAATTTTTTCTTTAGATCTGTTTTTCCTTACACACGTCAATTCAGCTTTAATATTTGTGTTTGTGTGCGTTTGGTTAAAAAAAATAGTCAAACGCATATCATTTGTTTCTAACGTACCACGGTTGATAAAGTTGGTGCAATTGTACTTTTTTGATACAATTCAAAGCCAAAAAGTACGGTGGTCCCCTAGGGAGACCGTTAAAATCAAAAGTTGGATTTATTTAGGTCTCACTCGCCAATTTGGTGGGTATTGATAAAAAAACAACTTAAAAAATTTTTTAAGACGATCGGCGAAGGCTAAGCCGTCCCTCAAGCCCACCAAAGTTTGAGAAAAATTAAAATTTTACATGAAATCTGACTTTTATGTTTAATAACTTAGAAAATATTAATTTTGTAGAAAATTTGTTAACAAGTTTTTCTTTATCTCTTATTAAACAAAATAAACTGAAAATATCGAAAAAGCCACTAAAAAATCTAATTTTTAATTCATTGAAGAAACGCATTTTCTATGAATTAGTTTTGTAAAAAACATTTTTATTATTTATTTTAAAAAAACCGACCAGCCGGGCACCTGGCGTTTTATCCTAATTTGGGTACGCTGAATTCAGTGGTTCTAACCGTTTTTTAGGCAAGCTCTTGTTTTCAAAATTTCGAAAACGGAGGAGGTTGCACAGCGTAACTCAAAAACGGGTTAGTATATAAAATAAACTAAAAAAACGAAATTCCACAATAATATTACCTTTAACCATTGTTATAGGTTTTTCTAACATGCGTAGTCGTTTTAGAAACCAAATTTTTTTTGCAATGGGGATAAAACAAATTATGTGAGGTTGGTCATACTTTTGACCCAACTAAGGGCAATCTTGACGCTGCGGTGGCCAAATTTAAGAATTATATTAAACCGGCATATTTGTATGGGAGCCCCCTAAAGGGTGGAGATACAAGGCAATTATGTTTTAAGAAAATGTTAAGCACAAACAACTAATGAAGTTCCGTCATATATTTAATACCCCTTGGGGCGATACCTTGGCAGTTCTGGGGCTTTTTCTTCAATATATTTCTAGTCTGTGTTGACAATTTTATATTAGAGCCCCCTTAAAGAATAAAGAAAGCGTGCAGTTATGTTACAGGGATGATAAATGAGAAAACCAATATCGTACTTACGAACTTCTACAATCGTACTTTTTCGACCCCAATAGTAATAAATATTTTTTTTTCGGTTACACTTGAAACCATTGGTACATACGGTCTATTTCGTTCCTTTGTTTTTATAATATTTTGGCATGAAGGCTTATATACAATTATAGTACAATTGCACCAACTTTATCAACCGTGGTACGTTAGAAACAAATGATATGCGTTTGACTATATTTTTTTTTAAGCAAACGCACACAAACACCAATATTAAAGCTGAATTGACGTGTGTAAGAAAAGACAGTTCTAAAGAAAAATGCGAATCAATGCTGCTGTTTACTTTTTATTTCAGTTAGGTTTTGTTCAATATGACTTTTAGAGAAAACTTGTTAAGGCAAAAGTTGTTGGAAACTTTACTAACAACAACTTCTTAGAAAACGATTTTTATGTAAAATTAATATTTTCCTAAATATAAGTCATACAAGTCGGACTTTACGATTTTTCTCAAACTTTGGCGGGCTTGAGGGACGGCTTAGCCTTTGCCGATCGTCCTAAAAATTTTTTTGAGTTGTTTTTTTATCAATACCCACCAAATTGGCGAGTGAGAGCTTAATAAATCCAACTTTTGATTTTAACGGTCACCCTAATGTACATTTATTTAGAGAATAACTTTTATTTTTGTTCAAAAAAATAAAAATCAAAAAATAACTGTTTTCATCTGACTTATAAAAAAAAATAATAACGGTTACGGTCCCTGCTAAAAATCTTATATCTGTGGGAAGTACCGTTACGAAATAAAAGCAAAAGCAGTTTCAAACGAAACCCTAGACTTGAAGCAAAAATATTTAAAAAAGCCTTATCCTGTAAAATTGTATTTTTGTTGGTTAAATCATTTTTGCTATTAGAGGTCGATATGGTCCAGTGGCCGGAATAAACATATTAAGTGACCCCTTGCTTTTCATCAGTTGAGTTTTGGTTGCAGAAAGTTCTCAAGTGCTTTAAACTTATTATCATATGTTTCTAATTATAATGTTGTTTATAGAGATATGGCAAAGATTCAAATAAAGTGAACTTTTTAAGAAGTACAAATGCGAAAGTGGTACTTTTTCTCTTTTTGTAAAATTTGGTATACGGATTGCATATGGTCCAGGGTCAAATATGTGTTACTTTTAAGGTAAAAAAAATTGGTGATTTTTAAGGGTACTTTTTATAGCCTACAATAATATACAGCAATAGCTGGTATTCTTGGTACTTTTTTAACTTTGGTACTTTTTCTCTTTTCGAAAAATTCGGTTTAGAGATAGGATATGCCACAGAAAAAAATAAGGAGTACTTTTTATAACGCAAAAACTAAAAAAATTGGTACTTTTTCTCTTTTTGATAAATTTGGTATACAGATAACATATGGTCCAGTGGCCGGATTATACACCCCTTGCTTTTCCTATGGAAAGCTAAATGTCGGCTGCTCAAGAGTAACGTTTTCTCAAAACTTATATGTATGTCGTGGCGAAAAATGAATATTCCTTTAATGTTGTTTATTGTAATATTTTAACATAGAGTAAGTATAGATGTAGAAAACTGCTCTTTAAAACTTGCTCTTATTTTCACGTCAACGAAGTCACGGGTAAAATCTAATCATTTATAAATGTTGGAGTTCCGATTAAACAGATCATTATGAGTAAAATTTGCATAAAAGAAAAGTTTATCATATTGGGTATGAGACTCTTCATCTCAGCTCAGGGAAGCTTCAAAGGATTTCCTCGGGAGTAAGTGTGATCTTTTATAAAGTAATCAGTCAGAATTTTATTATTATAGCCGGTTTTACTCTCTTTTGTTCACAAATTCAGTATGAAAAACTTGAGATAAAAATTTCATGTCTCCCTGACCTCATTATTAAGTCGTTTATATACCATGTTCCAAAAACTTTAAATATTTGGTTTGTCTTAATATTCTAAAGGGAATCTAATTTAAGTCAATTACAAAGAACTAAAACCTTTTCAGCTTTTCTTACAACTTTCGTATTTTAAAATTCTCGTATCCCTAAAAAAAATTAGTTTCATAGTTCCTTTTTCAAAAAAAAAAAAAAGAAAAACATCTCCACTTACCTTCTCATTATTGGTAACGGTAGCGTAAATCTTCCATCACTAACCATTGGTGTTGCACCTGGTATAGGAACCGTCGATATCACGGATGTTAGCAGAGTTGTACCAACCGGTGGCGGCGGAGGTGGTGGCCCCAAAATGGTGGCCGTTGGGGTTTGTGGTGGTGGATGATGAGGATGCGGATGGGGATGGGTATGAGAAAAGGGTATAGGAGATCCATTGTGATGTGGTGGTATATTACCACTAGCCGCATTCATCGACTGCGATGGCAATGCACTGTAGGGAGGGGGAAAATGATTGTGTAAAATATCTGGTAACATTGGTCTTAAAATGGCAACATTATGGCCAGTTTGTTGTAAGCTACCGGCTAAGCCGGGATGTAAGTGAGGCGGATGTAGAATGGGGGGTAATGGAGGAGCCGGCATAGAATGACGATCTAAATGGCCGTGACGCAAAGGATGGCCATGAGGATGGGGATGCGAGTGAGTGGGAGCGACTAAGAGAGAAGCAGTATGTTGTAAATGACGACGTTCACGTCTCTCACGGCGTCGTTGATCGCGATTGTTACTCAAAGTGTTGCTGGAGTTAGCGGAAGATGTTGATTGAAGTGCTTGTCTGGCAGCTGATGGTGATCTTAGTTGCACTGCTGCAACATCATCTGTTTGACACTCCGTTGAGGTAAAAGTGCGATGTGGCGATGATGTGGGTGTTGACGAGGAAGAGGATGACGGAGCATTATTGTTTGCCTTAACGGCCACTTTATTTACTTGTATTACTTTCACTTGGGTGTTGGAGGAATTTTTTAAATGCTTTTGATCATTTTTCGTTAAATCGTGATCGTTTGCATTATTGACATTTAAAACTTGAGGCACTGAACTGTGTGGGGCATTAGGGAAATTATTACGATCACTACCACTACAATTATCGTTGATATTTTTGGAAATATTATTGGAATTTGTATGATGATTTTGACTATAATGATTATTATTACGGACATTATAATTGGTTGATGTTGTTGCATTGACAACATGATTTTTTCTATTTGTTGCGTTATCGCTTAGATTTGTAATACTTTTGTTGTTGTTACAATTATTATTATTAATATTATTTACATAATTACAATTTATCACACTAACACCATTCGTTGTTGTATTCACTATGGCCTGATTTAGAACAACTTGAGATTCATTATTATCTTGTTGGTCATTATCAAGATTATCATAATTATTGTTGTTATTGGAATTATTATTTTGATTCACTTGTATGGTTAAACTAGGCGTACGTTGACAAGGATTCGTTATAGTGGTAACACTATTTGTTGTTGTTAAGAAAACACTGCTTGTACTGGGATTATAACGGGTCGTTTCACTCATTGGCTTTCCACCATTGACCTCCGTTGACATTTGTGCAACGGAGTTAGAGGTGGACGCGGGCACGTTTAAACGCATATTTACCGTAACCGTCGTTTCTAGTTGTTGATTTTGCGAATCGCGTAAATTTTGCTCACGTAAACTTTCACTGGCCCGAAATTCGGCATACAAACGTTCCAATTCCGCTAAACATTTATTGGGTGTTAGACTATACGTAGTAGTTGTTGTGGTTTTACGTGTTTCGTCTTGTAAATCCGTCTCAAAACTATCATGGGCAACCGTCAAACCAAACGTGTACGATGTATTTGCCTCAAATGAACGCGTCAAACTGATTGCTGACGATGAATCGTAGAATAAACTGGCCGTATTGTTGGTGGTGGTGCTGGAATTTGTTGTTGTTTTGTATAATGGTTTGTTGGTGTGGTGGTTCATTGTGTTGAATTCAGTGTCGCCGTGATCAGTGGTGAATTCATGTGAGTTTATTTCATGTTCTCTTTTGCAGCTCTCTTTTTCGGAGTGCTCTTCGTATTTGGATTGCAGCTGTTTTTCTTGTTGTTGACAAATAATGAAATTGTTGTTTTGTTTATTTTCGTTTTCTTGATTTTGTTTTGATTTCTTATTCGTTTCAATTTGAATTTGTTCGTGTGCATGTTGTCGATGATGAATCAGTATTTGTTGTTGTATTGGGGTTTCACCATCTATGTTTACTGTTGCAGTGGTAATATTATTATTGTGGTTTTTATTGTTATTATTATTGATATGCTCTATGTCAACATTTGTTGCCGCAACATGTTGCGAAGTAGGACAGTGCTGGAAGAAATAAAAATGCGGTTGACAAAATTAATTAAAATTAAATTAGAAATAAATACTTTTATTGATAAGCTTAATATTTTAAACTAGATAGGAGTAAGACTAGGTAAAAATGGATAATTAAGCGTTGTAGTTATATGTATATTAAAATACTTTAAAATATTTTAAAAATCACTTCGAATAACTGCTAAAAATCTATTCATCACCACCGGTTGCAACAGTTGCAAAAAGTCTCTTCCTTTAAATCATCTCCCTTTATAACACAGAATACACAGAACTGTCACGAGACGGAAGATTTTGCGTTTTTTGTTTGTAATATTGAAGTAAGTAAATAACATTATAAAACAAAACAATATTACTAAATACATTTTTTTTGCACAAAAAACAACGTTTGTTGAACTAAAGGCCATGTCAGATAAAACTTCATCGCTTTGCGTGACGTTTCTAACTTTGACTGAAAAGCGTAACGCAAAAGGTGTATGTCACAATAAACACTTTGACAACACTCACGCATTGTGTGTTAAAAAAAATAAACAAAAAAAATTTCTACTAGTAGATTGTCAAAGCACGCAAAAAGATGAGAGTTGCCTAACTTTTCGCTTCGCTTTGCGTTAAAAGTTCTTTATGTGACATGTTTCGTATAAGTATGTATATTTCATCTTAAATGTCAAAGCGAATCTCTGACGCAAAGCGAAGCAAAAGTTTTATCTGACATGGCCTTAATGCATTTGTTTAACGTGGTTTGTGTTTTGTTATTTTTGTTTTGATCACGTCATTTGTGTTGATTGTTGCGGGCCTGTTTTTACACCTTGCCACTTCACTACCAAAAAAAGCTTTCTGTCTCTTTCTTCGAAAGCTGCCCTCGCAACTGATTTGGGCCTTTTTCACACGTCACTTTTTACAGTTCTGTGTATTCTGTGCTTTATAAGTTTCTATGGTTAAATAAAGCACTTCTGTCCTAAATTTTTCAAATCAGGTTTTGATTTCTATTAACTTCCGTTCTGCTAAATTGTACCGCCGTTTCAAAATTTTTGCGATATTATTTTCAATTAAAAATGATTTAGGATTTTGGGCTGACACTGAAGCCACTAACACTTTGAAAGTTTCTGATAACATTTTGTCTGAATTTTATGTGATTAGAAACGTTTTAACGTATTTTTTCGAAATGAACGTAATTTTCCATAGTGGAAGCTCTAGCCCATTTAGGATCTTATTAAAATATCCTTATGTTACAAAGGTTTTTAGCCAAAAGTGATTTATTTCCAGTGTGCTTGAACGGACCTTTTTTAACTATTTAAAAAAAGGTTTTATTCTTGAAACAAACTTTGTCATAGTATCTTCAAATTGGTATTGGAAGTACGACTTTTTTGCTAGCGTTACATCCACCAACAACATCCTCGCTTATGGTAATGCAGGGCAGCAAAGCGTACAAAACACTTCTAATCCAGCTTTCAAAAATTCCACTAATGAGAGATATGAATCTACTTTGATTCAACTGAACTTTAAATCAAACTACTTTGATTCAAATGAAATTTAAGAATTGTATTATAAGGCTGGGTACACCCTTTGAAAGTTTTCTTTCAGAAAGTCTGACATTAAAGGTTAGAGAAGTGGAAAGAATAGAATGGGGTTTATGACTTCAAGTACATGGAAATTTTCTTATGTTATAAAATTTGTAATTTTTTCTTATTATTCTTAATTTTTCATGACAATTAAATAGGAAAATTTTCAAAATTCTGTTTAAGCTTGACGAATGACATTTTTTCTTGATTCTTGACAAGAATAGAAATTAAGCCCGTCTGGCAACCCTAAAGTGAAGCCAAACCAAACATTTCTGTGTTCAAGACAAAACCAAACGATACAAACAATTAGCTAAGACAAAACATTATTCAAGAAACTAAATTCTACTTTAATAAAACATGAAACAGACAACTTTATCCTTAAATATCCTTTATAACTGACATGTCCTTCTACAATGAAATGAAATAAATTTAATTTATATTACAAATGACTTTTCTTCCTGCTTTTAAAATCTCCTTTGCATCACATTACAAATGTGCAGCTTATTTAATCCAATAAATTTGTATTAATTGAAATAGCAGGAAAACATACAAAATGTTTTAATTCATTAAGATAAATAAATTAATTAAATAATATTTTTACTACCACACAAAAACGTTAAACCGGCAGACAGCAAACCAGACACTCACTCTCGTTTTATGGCCAAAAAGGAAATACAACGACAACCAAAAAAAATACAAAAACAAACATTAAACCAGCGACATTAAAAGGAAATAGACATTTATTTGTGTTGACCACCACCAAAAAAAAAAAAAAAAAAATAATAAAATAATGGAAAAAGGTACAAAAAAGAAAAGAAAAACGTTGTCCATGTCAATTTATGTTAAGCTTAGTTAACCAACATAATTACATTAATAACTCCATTTAGACATTTAGACTGTGAAAGACTTTCCAAAACCACCGTTGTCTCATACTCAATACAACTCCAACTATTTCAAGGTAGACTAATGTCTGGCAGCAGGATATAAAACCCACACACACTCATACACAAGCCAAAAAAAAGGTAACGAGTGGCCAGAACATATGTGTGCATAAATACCAGAAAATTAGAAGTTATTAAGGATAATAGTTGTAAGTACATGGACGAAATACGATATAACAAAACTTAATAAATGACCAACAGAAGGTTGGAATTTCCTTCATAAATATTTAGAGTTATTGAAGGAAATTTGTCAGCATTTAAAGAAACAAATGAATGGTTTAACAACAACAATCCCTTAAATAGAAAAACAAATTATATGGGGGCAAAATTATTAAAAATTACATATTCGTTTTCATACTTGGAACATAAAATAGTTGCTGGTTAAAATACACGTAATTAGGAAAACTAAATTGGGTTTAATAAGTGTGTAAGGAAGAGGTCCGTTGTTTAAGAGTGGTGTTTATAAAAATAGCAAAAGTACTTATTAAGAGCACTGAATTTTTTTTATACCCACTTACTACACGGAGCGAAAAAATTAAAAAATTGTCAATTAATGGCAACGAAACAACAACGAAGTGTTTGACAATATTTTTTTTTTTTTATCTGTTGTAAAGTTTTTAAGAAGACGTTGCCCAGTTGTATCCAAAAATTTCAAAAAATACTATTGTTATCAAATTGATAACACTCTGTTGTCAAATCGATGACGCACGGTTGTCATTCTAAATTGCGTACATACTTATGTTGTCAAATTCACCTCATTGCTAGCAGTTTAACAAATAAAAAAGGTTGCAAATTATTTATAATTAAATAATAAATAAGTGAATAAATAAAAAACTAAGACAATAAAAACTAACCTGTGCCGCACAAAGGCCTCCGCGTTGAGTTTCGGCACAAATTATTGTCGTAAAAAAAAAAATGAAACAGAAGCAAGTGCTGGTTCACACTCATTAATTTTAAGCTATCAAGCTTAGAGATTTTCGGAGAGAGAGGAAAAGAAATGGCATTCTCTTTTCCCTTCTCTCCCAAAAGATCAAGACTGGACGAGTCAAACTTGACGTGTGTGAACCGGCACTAAGTAATATTGTCATGCAATTTCTGTTTCATATAAACATAATTTGTTAATATTCCCTTCACCACAGGTGGTGAAAAGGGTTTATATAAGTTTGTCATTCCGTTTGTAATTTCTATAATATTGATGTTAGACCCTATAAAGTATATATATTCTGGGTCCTTATGAGGAGCGAAGTTGATTTAACGATGTCCGTCTGTCCGTTTAAATGGATTTTCCTAAGACCCCATATATGATGGGGGCCAGGTTACTATACATTTATGTCACATATGGTCCGGAATTGTTTGTTATTGAAATTCAGCAAGATCGGTCCACAAATGGCTGACATATGAGTAAAAAACCACGACTGCCTCAAATTTTTTTCCTTTAAAGATCCAATTAGACGTGACATTACCAAACCAACATTGTATTACCAAAACGACATAAACATACCATCAATTTTGGTTTCTACGGTCATACAGTGGCTATGGTAATACAGGGTTGTTGTTTTTTTATACCCTTCACTACAAGTGGTGGTTTTTATTTGTAATGTGTTACATTTTACGCATACACATACACATTAATGCATGAAAATGATATGCCGCTCAAATAAAGAAACAAACTCATAGACTCAATATATTTTAATTTAATGCTTCTTCAGTAAAAGCATTCGTAGCCGAGTTGTTAAGTTCTCTCCTGAGAATGATGATATTGCCAGTTCGAATCCCAAAAATAATTTTTTTCATTTCTTTTATTTAATTTATTTATGTTCTAAAAAACGATCTTAATATTATAAATCGAATTGCAAACATCAACTTTGGCAAAAGAGGAAACGGGCTTAGGTACATATATAAATTTTTTGTTTTTGTATATTCTTCGGCATGAAGAAATGAAAAGTTGGCGTGGCGAATATAGCCTCTTACTTGTTTTTGTTTTAAGGTTGGTATCGATGATGAAACTGTTTCGGTAACATCTAAGTTATCGCCAAATGAAAATGAAGCACTACGATGTCTCTAAATAGTTCAAGTAGTGCAAAAGCTTTAGAAAAGATAAGATCAACATTTTATTTTTTTAATATTCCAATTTTTTTTAACGAAATCTGTTGATTTTAACTTAATTGCAACAAATATTATAGAAATAAATAAATATCGCATGGGTTTTTTTATTGGTTGGTTTTACAATGAGTTATTGTTTACTTGATTTATTTACTAGATTGGCTGTCTTCCTAAACGTGTATTCACAATGTATCAATACCGTCTTGATGCATTGTGTACGTAAATTTTTACCTACGTTGTATTGTCTATATAATATGGTTTGCATCTACATTATTTTAACTGCTTTATTTGCTTTTCTCTGCGCAGTGACGCCTACAAAGTTGCATTCCGGAACTAAATGCATTGTGAGAATTTTTATGGTTGCATTTAAGAACATGTTGTCATGTATTACTACAATGCAACAGGCGTTTAGGAAAACAGCCTATGTTAACAATATGGTTCCAAGATAAGAAAAAATGGTAATAAATTGAGAACGATGTGGTTAAAAATCCTGGCAGCATCCCTTATTAAATTATACACAAACGTGGTTTATTTATTTATTTATGTGAGCTTCTACAACAAAACTTAAGTTTTAAAAATAGCAGAAGTATACAATTAGTTAAGAATGATTACTAACAAGAATAATAATTTTAAAAATACCAAAAGTATAAAATTAATTAAAAATAATTACAGAAAAGAAATATAATCGAGAAATGGCAGAAGTACACAATGAGTTATAAAAAAATATAATAATTATTTAAATAATAAAAATAATATTTTTAATTGGATGTGGAGTCTAAATTTGTTTATAGTGGTAATATTCGGAAAAAATAAGAGTTACGTTCGAGAATAATACTGAAAAATTTTCCTCTTAAAATCCAACGCGTTGCTTGCTGCCGTAATGTTTGATGGGAGAGTATTCCAGAGACGTATAGTGGGTATAAAGAACTGCCATTCTGATATTAGTGTTTGGTATCTCGTGGGTATTATTGTTTTGTTCCTTTCAGATCGGGTGAAATTGAGACGATTGTACATTTCTTCGGGTTGATGTGTGTTGATTATTTTGTGGAGTAGTTGCAACGTTTTTATTTTCATAAGGTCATCGAGAGGAGCCCCGCAGATTTGCCTAGAGTAAAAACTTATGTGCTGACGATTCCCATAGGATTTGAGGCCAAAAACGTATCTTGTTAAATTGTTAAATGTCACGTTTAGTCTCGATCTGCTTTTTGCATCACAATTTGAAAATATTTCACAGGCATATGTTAACTTCGGAATCAAGTAAGTTTTCGCCAGAAGCAGTCGGATCCTAAATGGAGTACAAAATTGTGTTGGCCACAAGCTACGAAGCATTGAGAACGTTTTTCCACATGTTATTGGAATGTGATCTGACCAATTTGACGTGTCATTGAACGTTATACCCAAGTTCTTCACTTTTCGGACGACTTCAATTTGTTGGCCGTCAATGTAGAGTTTTATGAAGCAACATACATTTTGATTTTTTTGGGTTTAGGCTAAGACCATTGATAGCAGTCCATACCGCAACTCGTTCTAAGTCTGCATTAAGCTTATGTTCAAATCCGTTTGTTCTGCTACTTATATATAGTTGCACGTCATCCGCATACATCCTAATAGGACTGTGCATTAGCTGACTGGGCAAGTCGTTCACTGGGCTCACTTTTCACAACGAACGGCATCAATTTTGGTATTTTTGTACCTGACTTTCTTCTTTAGTGTACATAAGTCTGTATTTCTTGATCTCAGAATTTCTTGATCATTATGGTATTTTCGCTATTTTTCTTTTTATACCCTTCACTGAAGGTAAAAGGGTATATATAACTTTGTCATTCCGTTTGTAATTTCTACAATATTGATCCTACACCCTATAAAGCATATCTGTTTTCCGAAGCCCCCAGAAATGTTGGGGGCTTGGTTGGTACATGTATCTGTTAGGAATTCTTATTATAATTATGCTATTGAAATGCAGCCAGATCGGTCCATAAATGGCTGAGATATGAGCAAAAAACCACAGCTACCTCTAATTTTTTCCAAAAATCCATTGTGGTTGTTGTATTTTTATTACTTTTTCTGTATATCTGGAGAACGGCAAGAGCCAAAGTTTCCAAATTAGGTACACACATTAAGGTTATCAATACACAGAATCCGACATAACGTGGACGGTTTGAATAAGTGGGCGTGGCACAAAATATAATTATTTATATCTTAAGAATGGTGTTCACATAACTTTTTGTTCTTATTGCACCATGGTGAATATAGCACTCTTACTTGTTTAATATTATTTTGTTATTTTTTTTTTTTTGTTTATCTTTTTCTTTCGCCTAATCTAATCTTTGTGAAACTTTTTTAAACAGGTTTTACTAAATTTTAAAGATTTTTCCTTTTTATTTCAGTTTATTTATATCCAATTAATGATTAATTAATTTATTAGATCTATTTCAATGTTAGAATCTGTCGTTTTTTTTTAATACTTGTATTAAAAATTAATGGAAAATATTAAAAATACCACAAGAACTAACAAATTCTAGAAATTTGGTTAGAATGAATCCACGTTCGGCTTATTTCAATTACGAATTCGGCATTAAATCAACGTAGAAATTCCTGAGTCAAGCACAGTTTTTGAGGTTAATTTTTATTTCACTTTTACTTCAGTCAATCCCGTTTTGAGAAATAAGTTGTTTTCACAAATTGTTGTATTTTTCCGATTATAATTCCTACAATCAAAATCACTCGAACTGCCAAAAATCTTAACCAGGAGAAAACCAAAATCTGTTCAATTAACCCTTATGAAAGATCAAACTCCTATAAGGATTCGTTTTAAAAATGAAAAAAAAAAAATCTACTGCAACCATTTAAATCAGTTGTTATTGGATTGGATAAAATGGCTGTAGTTGTAATAATAAAAAAAAATCCTTTTTATGTTAAAATTTTGCCTAACAACTTTTTACTGAATTTTTTTTATTGAGTTTAGATAATTTGACTCACAATTCTTCTCCGTTAATTTTTAAAAAAATATACATGCAAAATTGCTGTTAATGGTAATACGTTTCTAAGACCCAGAACGTACATATAACCCCACAGTGGGGGAGAAAAAACTATGTATATTGCTTCGTACAGCACTTGCCCACCATAAATTAAATTTGTTTAATGTAAATTGGCTTTAGCACTGTGCACTGCTATTAAAGCATTCACCACTGCCGCCACACTACAAGTAATAAATATGCACTCATGCTTACATTATTAGAAAAATAACATTACAAATAAAAATACCGCTATTTATGGCACCAATTGAATGACATTTTGACCGTTATGCTTAAATTATACACGACAACTAACTCCCTCCAGATCTCTTTCAATAATTTATGCTCTATAAGTAATAACGAACGAAAAACTAAAAAAACCCATAAACTTTTTTTAACAAAAACAGCTGATAACAAAACAAATTTAAATTGTTTTTACAGCATTGGAAGTAGGTATGTTGTAGTAGGAAAAAAAAACTGAAAAAATAACAATAATTATCTTTAGACAATGCATTTAATAGTTTGTTTGTACTTATATAGCGGTCCACAGATGAACAAACTCACACACATAAGTATAAATAAGTTTAAGTGAATGTTTGTTTATAGAAGGTACCCTGCAGTTTTTGGATAAATAACAACATTCGATAGTGAATGAAAGTATCAAATTATGTAAGTTTAGTTAGAAAAGATATATGTCCCAATACTTCCTTTGTAGATAACCAGAGGTTAGTTCAGTAGTTACTAAATAAACTTCAATAAATGTTCTGGTACAGGGTGGTGCGATTTAGCCAAATCGCTTAAAGGGTTTATAACTTTTTTATTTATGCGATTAAGTATTATTACTTTTTAGGGAATTTATTTCAATCAGTTTTGAACTATAAAATCCTGTAAGTGATGTTCACTTTTTCTTCACACAAACATACGTGCTCTTTTTATCATATTTCCCATAACTTTTCGCAAAATTTTGTGTGTAATGGCCACGATTTCCCTTTGAATCTAAGTCTGTGTTCATACGGCGCATGTCTTATTGACATGATTGCTACTTTATAGGCGAGAGGGACGAGGGGAAAAGAAACGAGTAAACAGATGCATGTACTGTCTTTACGTTTTGCTTGTTCATTCGTTGTTAAATTTTGTTATTGTTTTCAATGTCAAAAAAGCACACATGCATACGCACGACTATACAAAATAAAAAACATGTCGTCAACATGACATGAATCATTTGAACGCTAATTCATGTTTAAAGCAGAAAAAGGAAGAATCATGTCAATAAGACATGAGCCGTATGAACTCAGGCTAAGTTTTTAGTTTAGGAATAGTTTTGGCTTATTTAACATACATACACTCTTTCTTTCAAATATTTCCAAACAAAAACGGTCAAAAGCTGCTAAAATCGGTGAACGTGGGGGTCAGTTAAATTGCGCGAAATAATGCGTTCGTCGAATATGTTTCTTTCCAACACGATTAAGGCACCTGCAGTATTTGCTGTGACTTTATCTTGTTGAAACCAGCTGTCCTTGAACAATTTTTAAGCATCGTCTGATATGCCCCACCGCTGACAGAGATTGAAATGCCAATTAACCTTTCGGATGATACATCATACCAAAGAGTAGACGTAAGTGGGTGTGATGGTCACTGATGAACTGCTCTTGTATCCTCCGAAGGCCAAATCTTGCTGTTTTGTTTATTAAAATTGCAATATAATAGGAAATGGGCTTCATCGCTCATTATAAAATTTTGAATAAAGTTTGGATTTTCCTCCGCTTTTTCACGGATACGAATGGCAAAGTCAAGCTTTTGCTGGTAGTCTTTCGCCTTTAATTCTTGCAAAAGTTGAAAATTATATGGGAACATGTCTAATTTACCTAAAATACTCTGCAGCGACTGCACTAAAGCTGACAAACAATTGAAAGTACTATCGAGAGTTTTGTTTCCATTGGTTTCTTTTCGATATCGATACTATCGGAGAAACACAACTGGACCCAATTTGTTTTATTTAAAAAAATTAAAAACTTTTTAATATTTTTAATTAGGCTTAAGTTCATCACATTTAATTTTCATAAAATTATTTTTATGAAGAAAGGAATTTTACAACATGAAAATTAATTAAAATTGTTATTAATAATCTTTCATTCTTGACCGTGGCCGGGGCTCGAACCCTGGCCGGAAGGTTACCGTGACATGTTTCGTTCGCAACCACTCGATCTCTTCAGATGGATTTGCCGTCTTATACTCGCAGATATCGACGGCTGCTGAAGTCAATAGTCAAACATCAATCCTTAAACCAAATTGTATTTTGACCTTTGGTAGATCGAAATTAGCCTTTTCTGAATGATTATCCATTTTAATTGATTTTACATGTTTTCTCCTTACTTCTGTTTTCTCGTACTTTTTGTCAAAAATACTTCTTGAAGTCCAAAGTACATTTTTTTGTTTTGTAATTTTTGTCTTTCTTTTTTCTGTTGACCTCTTTCAGCACAACTTGAAGGACAACTGTACACATAGAGCTCGTGCCTTAGCTTTAAAGCTATTTGGTTTAAGGATTGATGTTTAACTATAGACGTCAGCAGTCGTCGATGGCTGCGAGTGTAAGACGGCAAATCCATCTGAGGAGATCGAGTGGTTGCGATCGAAACATGTCATGGTAACCTGCCGGCCAGGGTTCGAGGCCCGGCCACGGTCAAGAATGAAAGATTATCAATAACAATTTTAATTAATTTTCATGTTGTAAAATTCCTTTCTTCATAAAAATAATTTAATGAAAATTAAATTTGATGAATTTAAGCCTAATTAAAAATAATAAAAATTGGGATTAAAAACCATAAATAGTTCAACAAAATAACCACAATACTAATTAAATTAAAAGAATGATTTGATATTCTTACTATTTTTTTTTTTTTTTGGTTTTTCCAAATTTGTATTACAATTTAAGGGTGTCTCAATAAGAATGCACTTCTTCATTTTAATGTATTTTTTCACAATTATATCGTGTTCTTTTATAAACAGCCCAATTTTTTATAATCGGAATAAACAAAAAAGATTGCCGCGAAGCTCTAGAGTTGTCACTTGCACAAAAAAATGTACACTTTAAAAAACGCACTTTTACTGAGACTCCTTTTAGTTTACCCAAACTTAAGCTCTACCTGTACGTCCAATATTTTGAGCAATGTTCACGGTAAACGCTCTCTCGTCACAGGGCTGGGCTCTTACAGACCTATGTTGACGAAAATTTCCAATCAAATGTTTTATCTCTATGGTTGCAATGCGCGTATGCGTAATATGCACGCTGTGTCAACAAAATGGATTGCTGGTTTGAAAAATAAAATTCAATTATGTAGTTTGGTTCGTTGTTGGATTATATAGTTAATAATAATTTATTTCCCAAGTCTTCTTCACGTAATGCTGGAAAAAAATAATAATTGAAAATGCTTAAGCAATTCAAACCAGTTCGTTTGAAATCACACCAAATTTTAGTACTTATGAGATTTCGAGCAAATCTAGTTCTTTTTACTAGATTTCCCAGGTAAAACAAAATGTACTTTGCGACTAGATTTAGACGAAATAAACTTTAAGCCTAGAACTACTTAGCGTTGCAACTATGGTTTTTTAAATATATGGTACTAAAAAAAATTTCATTTTAACAGCAAACCAAACTTAAAATGATTGTCTCTTAATTTGTGAGTCTGTTTGTGCTATACAAAAACTTCTAGTCCGTTGTTTTTTATGATAAGAAAACCGTGATAATATCAACAAATTTCCATATAAACAAACTAGATTTTAAAAAAGATTTAGCAAATCAACATGGTTTCGGTACAATGTAAAGACATTCACCCTCAATGCCTGGAGTATCAAATTTAATACCGGACTTTTAATCGAATTGTGCACTTGCAATTTCGGGCCATTACAAATATATATATAAATATATATATATATATATAATCCTTGAGATTCCTATAAGGAACATAGGGCCTCAATAATTGATCTCCATCGATTCCTATCTTGTGCTGCACTTTTGGCTTCATTCCACGTTATACCAGCGGTTTGGATTTCGTCTTGAACTTGGCGCCTCCATGTATTTTTAGGGCGACCCCTTCTTCTTGCTCCCTGTGGGTTATAGTCAAGGGATTTCTTATTGATGTCATCGGCTGGCTTACGCAGGGTATGACCCAACCATCTGTATTTACGAATTTTGATCTCATGATCAATTGGGGGTTGTTGCGTTTTAAACCATAGCTCTGAATTTTATATAGTTTGGGGCCAGAATATTTTTAGTATGCGGCGAAGGCATTTGTTTACGAAGACCTGAAGTTTTTGTACATCAAGGCTCGTTAAATTCCAGGTCTCCGAGCCATAGAGCAATACGGACTTCACATTGCTATTAAACACTTTAATTTTTGTGGATACTGCGATGTTAGCTGACCTCCAGAACTTATTCAAGATTCCAAATGCTTGTTTAGCCTTAGTCAGTCTGTTTTGGATATCTTCGTTGCAGGCACCGGAAGTGGCAATAATGCTGCCCAGGTAACAACAAGTTGTGACATCTTCAATTTGTTTCCCCATTAGTGAAAAACGATAGTTACTTGTAACATTAAAACGCATTGATTTCGTTTTTGAAATGTTAATTATCAGACCTGCGTTCAATGCTTTAGCTGTGATGTTATTTAACATTTGTTGCATGCCTTGATGATTGTGTGACAATAAGCAGATGTCATCAGCATAATCCAGGTCTGTCAGTCTTCCAGTCATGCCAAAAGTGATCCCATGTATGGCATTCACAGATTGGCTCATGATAACATCAAGCACGATATTGAAAAGTAAGGGGGATAAAACGCGTCCCTGTCTTACACCTACTTTAACGTTTACGTTGTCGCTAACTTGACCTTCGTGTAAAACAGAGCAAGTTGCATTTGCATACAGGCATTTTACAAGCCTGATAATTTTATCTGGGATCCTTTTACATTGCATGGCTTTCCATATGGCAGAATGATGAAGCGAGTCAAATGCACGTTGAAAATCAATAAAAATTAAATACAAATTCGATTGCCACTCTGCTGTCTGCTCAGTTATTATGCGTAGACTGTTGATGTGGTCAATATACGATCTATTTGGCCTGAACAGAACAGGCAGGTCTTTTCTTAATTCAGGCTCTTACGCTGCAGACATGCGATTAAATAATTACAAATAGTACTATTAAAATGATATGCACTCCCAAGACTGCTGGGTAGTAGTTGTTAAAGTTTTAAATCTAACAAAAAACAATTTACATTGAATGCAATTAATATTTATCAGTAGTTGTTTGTTGTATGTAAATCATCCGGTATCTATCTGTGTATCTGTTTAGTAAAATACTACTAAAAATTTTCTGTATAGAGATTATTAATTATTTTATAACACTTTATGATCATTTTATACCACAATGCAATATGGTTATTTATACTCTCAAAAAAAAAAAGACACACACACGGACATCAAAAGCATACATAAGTACACAAGACAAACTCTTTGTTTGTCGAAAATTATCAAACATTGTAACTGATTTGACAGCAAACGTCAAGTGCAATCAGCATGATGACCCCAATCCACAAAGGGTGATTCAATGTTGTTTTTTTTTTCATGCCTACCCTAAATTGTGTTAGTGCCATACACACTGGAACTTATGAGAAGAGTATAATGGAATTAAGTACTGTTGACATATGGACAATTTATGAGTGCCTTTTAGGTGTAAGTAGAGGTACTTTGTGTTTAAAGAGTAGATTTTTATGCACCACCATAAATAGTCAGAGCATTGGTTGATATGTTAAAAGGCCGGTCTATCAAACAAAATTGTAGATTAACAATTTATAGGTATAATTTTTAGTGAAAATAGTTTTTTTTTGTTACAAATTCTATTGATTACTTTTACCGTTACTATGGAGACATAAGTACCAAATGAATCCAAGCCACTTATCACCAAAACAGAATTAAAGTAACAATCTGATTCGAAAATTATTGTTTTTTTCAAAATAACTTGCAGAAAAGTTCTTCGGGTGAAAAATCACCCATACTGTTTGTTTAATGAAAATATACAGAGTTTTTTTTCCTTTATTGAAGGTGTTTTTAGCTTTTTTAGACAAAATAATATTTAATTTAATTAATTTAATTAATTTTTTTAACTAAAATCATCCATAATATTCAATAGGATCAGGGTTGCCAGATAAATTTGTAAGGAAATCGTCAATTTCCTGAGAAAAAATAAAAAAATAATTTTTTTTTCGATTTTTATTAAAAACAAACATTCAAACAAAAACATAATTATTCATACACAGCTAGCATTTTCAATTGTGTAAAATATACTGGTAGTGTCATGATAAGCGTCTTTGATCGTCGAGGCTTCACTAAAAGCCCCCCAATAAAATAACGCCCAAACGAGAAATGAAATATTCCACAAATTTTTTCATACATTTTTGGGTGTTATTTCATATGAAATAACTCCCAATTTTTTTGGGCCGTTTTTCATTTTTTTCCTAATTTGGGGTTTTCAAATTATGAAATAATCTCCAATGAAATAACACCCAACAAATTTTTCAAATTCGGGGCTTTTTTCATAGCGTGTTAAATTTGGGTGTTATTTCATTTTTTATTCGGGGGATATTTAATTTTTAAAGCTGTTTGTTTTTGGGGGTTATTTCATTTTATTTGGGGTTTATTTCATTTGCTTAGTTTGATCTTTTTCCTTTTTTTTTTTTTGAGAATTCAAGTAACTGTTTTTTGGAATAACATTGTCAACATATGAGTTCAATCTGCCTTTCATGTTGAGTTGAGTTGCTGTAAAACATAAAATATTTTCAGTTGTGCATCGAAGTTCGGACGCTTCACATAATCTCGTGTTAATATTTAAAAGAATGGAATTCGAAATTGTTGGTGGAAAACGAAGAAATAGCCATTTTCTATATTCTTTAGGTGAAAAACAATTATATTTAAACAGTGGAGGTAGTTGTGTAAAGGCCAAAGGTAAAAGGCAAATTGTCTTCCAAACTGTAAAAATAGAGCAGGGCTACAATGATCTACGGGCGGGTCAAATAACTGCGGCAATATTTTTGAACCGAATATATAAGAATCCTTATTATGAAGAAGACGCCTGCGGGCCTCCACATGATTCATTTCAATAATTTAGCGACTTTGTTGTTGGTCCATATTGACTTCATGAAATCCTTGGTGAAACTGCCTCTTTTATGAATTTTGGGCATAATTTAATTTTTGTTGCTGATGGGGCTTATTTCATTTTCATCATTGGGTGTTATTTTATATCAAATAACTTCCAAATATCGGGGGTTGTTTCGTTTTCGTGTTGGGGTGTACTGCATTTATTTTTCGATGTTATTTTATTCACTGCTTTTGGGTGTAATTTCCTATTTTTTGGGGTTTATTTCATTGGGGGTTATTTTCTGGGCGTTATATCATTGGGGGACTTTTCGTGGAGCCGATCGTCGATGACCGCGTTTTTAAATCGCAGAAGATTCCTCACAGCGTGGGTAAAGATTATCTAACGAGTCTTTCATGTCAACAATCCTATGAGACTCAGAGAGTCGTAAAAGGTATATTCGATGATGGTTTGACGAAAGATAAACAAAGTGCAATTGAAAAACCCGATTTTTACAGCTCTTTTAATAGTAAATTTTGTCGCTATTGTTAATTAAAAATGACAATTTAGCCCTTTTTCTTTTGTCAATCTAGCGTTTTTATCTCTATTTTTATTTATAGTTTGTGGGTTTTATTAAACAAGAACGATATCACTAGTGTTCGTGACACAACGTTGAGGCTCTTGCTTATGTATGGCATATCAGCGTAAAAGTTAAACGAAAGAAAATGTTCCCCATTCCGCTCTTGTTAAGGTATTGTCTTATTCATACTTTGCAGACTGAAAAAATCATCGCTTTTTAAAGGGTGGTTAAATTGTAAGGGCCGATGTTGAATGTGAACCACACCTAAACGCCAAGTTTTTTTACTCAATTTGAACCATGAAGAGATACATAATCCAACAACGTGTTAAAGTTATCCAGACTTATTATGAAAATGGGCGTTCAAATCAAAATGCATATCGTGCACTTCGTGATTTTTTTGGTCAATTTGATCGTCCAAATGTGCGTACAATCGCAAAAATCGTGGAAAAATTCGAGCAAACCGGGTCTGTAGAAGATGTGAGAACACCAGTGCATGCTCGTACAGCTCGTACTGCAGAAAATATTGGTGCTGTTCGCGATAGTGTGGCTGAAGAGCCGTCCACCTCAACTCGTCGTCGTGCCCAATAATTGCACCTCTCACGCTCGTCGTTGATGAACATTATGCATAAAGACTTGCATTTACACGCTTACAAGGTGCAATTGGCTCAAGAACTAAAGCCTCTTGAACATTCCAAACGTCGTGAATGGGCAGAATGGTGGCAAGAAATGGCAACAGTGGATGATCAATTTTCGAAGAAAATCATCTTCAGTGATGAGGCACATTTTCACCTCGTCAATAAACAGAATTGCCGCATTTGGGCGAATGAGAATCCAAGAGCGATTGTCGAAAAACCAATGCACCCACAAAGAGTGACTGTTTGGTGCGGTTTATGGGCTGGCGGCATCATCGGGCCGTATTTTTTCCAAAATGAGGCCGGTCAGGCAGTTACTGTGAATGGTGTTCGCTTTCGTGAGATGATAACGAACTTTTTATGGCCCGAATTGGAAGATATGGATGTGGACGATATGTGGTTTCAGCAGGACGGTGCCACTTGCCACACAGCTAACGAAACAATGGCTCTTTTGCGCAACAAATTCAATGGCCGTGTTATCTCACGTAATGGCGATGTCAATTGGCCGCCAAGATCATGTGATTTGACACCGTTGGACTTTTTTCTTTGGGGTTATTTGAAAGAAAAGGTGTACTTCGATAAGCCAGCAACAATTCAAGAGCTAAAGGATGAGATAATTCGTCACATTAACGGCATAGAACCTCCATTATGTCTCAGGGTCATCGAAAATTTGGACCATCGGATGGAGGTGTGCCGCCGTGGTCGCGGCGCCCAATTGGCCGATATTTTGTTCCATACATAATTGAGTAATACCAATATATCATAATAAAATAAAATTACAATAATTTCCTAAATAGTTTGTGTTTTATTCAAAATCAACATCGGCCCTTGAAATTTAACCACCCGATAGAAAAAAAAAAATCAGCAAATAGGCACTTTGCTAATTTCGGAACAAAAGATCGTCAAAATGACGATAAATCGTCAAATCTGGCAGCCCCGAATCGGATGTAAGTAGCTTACACGTTTTTATAAATGGGTGAAATTTAACCCGAGGGACTATTTTGTAATTCTTCAAATAATCTTGTAACGTTTAGATATACTAAAATAAAACTTAATATTATTAATGCAAAATTTAAATTTAAAAAAGTAGAAAAAATTCTCATTTAGTTCCAGCAAAATGCTTAAAAGATATTATATTTATTATGATACACAAAATGGGTAAAATTTCACCCGAAGACCGTATAAGGGTTAAAAAAAGTTTTAAAATTTTAGGGAGTTTTTCCATTCCTCGGGTAAGTTTAAAATTTTTCTTTAATTTTCGTTATGAAATACACTTGTGTAAATATGCACATCTGTATTTTAATAATTTGCTGTAGATGTATATATTTTTAAAATTAATAAAATACATTAGCAAAGTATCTGTGAAATAAATTACTTGACGAGTGAATTGGATCTTTAAATCCACGACAGCAAAATTGAAGAGGATATTGTGCTTTTGTGATGATATTTAAAGGCTCAAATACACTGATCAAAATACTCATCAAGCATTGTTGTAGTATTAGTGAAAATGTGTTCCCAGCGGTAAATATTGAAAGGACCGCAAGTGGCAGGCCTTTTTGAAGGCCTCTATACTCCTTTCTTAAAGATTCGCTTCGCATGATATCCTGCCTTCAGAAGCATGCTTTCTAGAAGGTACAAACTTCTTTCTAAAAGACCTTCTGAAATATTTAGTACACATTCGCTACTCCCTTCTTTGAGAAGGGAGAAAGAAAGGTGTTCAGTTCTATTTACTTTTTATTTTTAGTGACCTTCCTTACTCCCTTCTTTGGGAAGGGATCGAAGTTGTTTTTAAAGGAAGTGTGGAAATCCTTGCGCCCAATGACAACCTGTGTAAAAAATAAATAAGTATGGAATGCGGCAAGAAGGGCTTCTGACTGCTTGTGACTGCTAAATAAGGTCTTCTATTAGGCCTCTTTACTCATTCTAGTTACCGCTGGAAACTAGCACAATTCAGATTTCTACAATGACCTCTTCGGCTTATAAATCTCTTTAATGCGCCTATAAAAGTTTTCGTAGTCAAATCGCTGACTAATTTCAGATGCACCGACTTGGTAGTGAAGCAACAAAAAACAGCGATGCAGGCCTTTTACCTCTTATTTTGTAATGAATCCATAATGGCCCACAACATCAACGCCGGAGTTAATGAATGGTCGAGATGGG
Organism: Pollenia angustigena; assembly: GCA_930367215.1. Classification (NCBI taxonomy): domain Eukaryota; kingdom Metazoa; phylum Arthropoda; class Insecta; order Diptera; family Polleniidae; genus Pollenia; species Pollenia angustigena. Next base: position 188,178,103 of record OV884060.1, on the reverse strand, counting down.
GTGACTCTTGTTGATGGCAAATTACCCATGATCTGGATTAATAATTTTTTTTTGTGGCTCTTTTACATCTTATGCAATGTTGCACAGTAGATCGTGTTGCCGATATACCTTTGACTGGCCAATATCTTTTTCATAGATGAGCTAAGAGCGTCGATTATTTTCGTGTATCATTTTAAGGAATTAACATCACATGCTGGGCGTCATACGGGAGTTTTGAAGACTCTAAGCGTCCTCCTACTCTGATAATGCCATTACTGTCTTAAAATGAAGTGAACTGGCCAAATTCCTAGCAGAAACACCACGTGGCAGAATGTCTGCAGGATTGTCCCTAGGACTGGCTCTTGTCACTTCTTGTATTGCAGCTATTCCATTAGTTACAAAGGTTTGGTATGATGACGAACGAGAATTAATCCAGTCCAATACAATTTCTGAATCTGTCCACAAGTGTGTGGGAGTATTTTCCAGCTTGAAATCCTATTTCATTATCGATGTTAGCTGAGCGTCTAGTAGGGCTGCGCATAGTTCTAGGCGAGGTAGAGTCTGGCGCTTTAACGGTGCTACCCGTAATATTGCACATAGTAGTCTGTCTGACTATAACTTGCTTGTTTTTGAGGAATGAACTAAGGTCAATCATTCTCATTGAATATTTTCTAAATTTTTGGAAACTTTTCTAACTATGTTGTTGTAGCAAGACCTGAAAAACAAGTGTAGCTGGATTGACAATCCCTGGTCGTTGTACGTTGAATTCCAAGTCGTTCAGGTAACTTTAATTCCATATGGTGGTTTAATGATTGAAATACGAAATTTTTAAAACAAGGAATTAGATTGCAATTTTCGAATGGTTTAAGAAATAATTTTGGCTACAAAACGGCGTAAATTTGGAAAATAAATTCGTGGTTGACGCATCACGACAAAGGCATGCTAATTGTTTTGTGCTCTGTATTTTGATTTTGAAAATAAGAGAACCGTAATTATAATATTGCCTTTTAGTATATCGATAGACTCGGAACAATGGCCGTCCATTGTATGTCCATGTAAACCTTTTGGGGCGACTTTTTTATTAAAAAAAAAAATACTACATTGCACCGAAATAATACTGCAATGTAGTTACTAACACTAAACACGTTCATTTAGAATAGATGTGTGACTGGTCAAATGGTGTCAATGGACCCTCCCCAATGACAACTCCATATTCATATAAAGTGTTAGAAGTAGAACCGGTCTCTACCACCAAAGATCTATCACAGCACTTCTTTGGTGTCTGTTCGCTTCCCGCTAGGGTACTTATTCAGGTATGTGATGGAAATCGATTTTAAAAACGAAACGATTTCAAACCGAAAATATCGTTTTCAGTATCTTTTAAAATGGATTTTAAATAGATCTTTCTTTTATTTTCAGTCTTTATTCTTTTAAATTTTATATTATATACGTTAACTGAAGTGTATTCTGAACGAAAATTTAAGACTATAATTCAGAAATGGATTTTTAAATCCCTCGAAATTCATCACACCCTTTAAAAACTATTTTCATCACATACCTGATTATGTTGGTATTTGGATTAAGTTTTGCCCAAAAATGTTTTATTGAAATTTAAATTATCTTAATAAACTTTATTGGAAACATTATGTTAATGAAATGTTTCATTAATGTGATGACAAAACGTCACAATCTTAATACAATTTCTTGCATTAAATTAATGCAAAGTTTTCATCGATTTTATGAAATATTTCATTAATTGTGGGCAGATTCTTCATTTATCCAATGAAGTATTAAATAGGTTGAATTTTTATGTAATATTTCATTGGATTAATGTCAAAATCCAGTGTAGATGAAGATATCCAGGTAATATTCGCCAAAAAGAACTATCATAGCATAATTAGGTTTTGGAGGGTCCATGAATGTCCATTGGTCCCAGGCTGAATACACTTTTAAGTATTTGTCCATAATAACTGTGGTCTAGGGTTTTATATGGCCGTGCTTGACCGACTTTATTTTCTAACTTTCTAGAAAAATATTTAACGATTTATAAGAAGAAATCGTACAAAAAATATTCTACAAATTTATATTAACAAACCAATTTCCTATGGAAATCCCCATACGCTAGACATTTCTAAAATGAAATACATTATTACATGTTCATAAATAAAGATTTCTATTAATTGTAATAGACCGCACTCGTAAATGAATTTCACTTGCATATACGAATTAGAGATAAATTTAAAGGCAGTCTTTGTTTACATTTACAGGCACTGACATCCCAGTAAACTCTTAAATGATTTTTGACATTTGTGGCATTGAGTATGAGGCGGGTATTATTTAAACTAGAACAAAGCAAACATTGTTTAGACATATTCAGACTAACATGTTCTTAAAACACAAAAAGTAGCACTCATTTAATCAGTCAGTAAAGTATCCACAGACAGTAATTGTTAATAAAATAATGAGATACAAACGTATGTACGTAGAAAGCAAAACCGACCAAAGTTAAAATCTGGATTATTTTATAATTTATTTAAAACTTTGTCATCTAAATCCCCTAAAACTAATAAATTAATGAGTTCAGTCTGCCATTAACTTTCAGTATATGTGTGTGTGTGTGTTTTTTTGTTCTGTTTTGTTTTTTAAATTAGAAAATAAAATAAATTGTCTTTTATCTAAAGCTACAATTAGAAACATTATAAATATTTGCTTGTTCTCATATGTATTTTTAAAATATCAATGAATATTTAATTACTTAATTAAATGACAAAGTATTTGATTTGTTGTTAAGCGATTAAAACTTTTTTTTATGGTCTGGTTGAAGGAGATGGAGTTCATTTAATTGATGGATTATTTTGTAAAGTTGTGTGAAGATGAAGATAAAAATCTGTTCAAGTTTTATGGGAATGAGCAAACAAAAAAGAAAAAGACATGTACAAATTTCATATTCTCTTCATAAAGGTCTTGTTTTGGAAAGAATTTATTCCCAAAAACAACTTTTGTTGGGAGGAAAGGGTAAAACATTAAACTGATTAGGTTATTCCTAATACAAAACAAGGAAAAGAGCTTTGCTAGGCCGAATCTTTTATACCCTCCTTTGGAAGGTCGAATATTTCACGAGGAAGCTTTATATGGGGTCTACAAATTATGAACCGATCTTTATAAAAACTAAACAATTTTCAGGATAGTATTTTTTCTTTTTTTTACTGTTAGGACCAGCACTCAGGGGATGACCCCTACTAATGCATTGCATTGTGTTGGAACTAGGAAAATAGGTTGTGGGAAGGAGGATAGAGGGAGTAGTGTTTGTGAACATTCGATTTGAACTTAATCATGTTGTAAGTGAGAGGGAAGACTTCTGCAGGAAGGTTATTCCACATACGAACTGTGCGGGAAAAAAATGAATTCTCTCTGTAATGCGTTGTACGATTCAATTGCCAATCGACCACATAAGGATGGGCTCTTGAGGAAAAACGTGTATTACGAACAAACGTACGGGTTTTGGGAACCAGATCCCTAATTTCGTCAGAACACATCCCATTGTAGTAACGATAAAACAGACAAATACAACCCACATTGCGACGGTGCTCGAGGGAGTCAATAGAATTGGATACCCTACTGTCACCAATGAGAACCTTCGCCCTCTCCTGCACGCGGTCGAGAAGCTCCAAAATAGACTTTGAAGCACCGGCCCACACATGAGAGTTGTATTCCATACGCGGTCGGATATTGGTGGTACAAATAGTAAGGAGATCAGATGGAGTGAAGTATATCTTACACCGTCTTAGAAAACCGAGGCACTTGAATGCTTCTTTCGACACCTTGAATATATGTTCTGTCCATCGGACATCACATTGTATCCTCATGCCCAGAACATCAAGAGATTCTGATTCCTCAATAATTATACCACCCATATATACAGATGAGGCACCTTGATTTGTCGCGCGTTTATGCGTCAGCACGCAACATTGGGTTTTTCGGGCATTAAAATCGACCCTTTTCACACGACCCCATTCCGAGATTATGTCAAGGTCTCGGCCAAGCGTATCATTCATATTCTGCCTCATAGCAGCGACATCGGATACGCTTGGTCTACATTCGAATGAGAACGAGTTGCAAAGGTTGCTGTCATCTGCAAAAGAGTAGATAGGATTTTAAGTTTGACAAAGGAGGTCGTTTAGAAAGATAAGAAATAGAGTAGGAGAAAGAACGGAGCCTTGCGGCACCCCTGAATGAATCTTGAACTCGTTTGACGAAACCCCATCTATAACAACTCGTATAGTGCGATCTCTGAGAAAACTCGATATAAATCGAGAGAAATTATCACCGACACCAAATGCAGCAAGTTTTGACAAGAGTGCACCATGCCAGACTCTGTCAAACGCCTTATAAATATCCAAAGCAATTACCTTACTTTCGCCAAAATGGTGAATGGAATGGCACCATTTTTCCGATAACAGAGCTAGTAAGTCTCAAGTAGAGCGACCTCTACGAAAGCCATACTGGCGGTCGCTTAGTAGGTAGTTTGATTCTAAATATTTGACAAGATGGTAATTTACCATACTCTCCATAACTTTGGAAAGTGCCGAACAAATTGCAATTGGGCGGTAATTTTCAGGGATATATTAATATTAAGTTAATTTTCATAACAAACTTAAATCGTATTTAAAACAGATTGGTTTTTTGAGTTTTATTTGAAAAGTCTTATTTAATTAAGATAAAAATATGGTAGCACTACTAAATAAAAAAAAAAAAATATTAAAAAAGTGTATTTATATATTTACAAGGTGGTTTGAAAAAACAGCTGACTGTGAATGCTTTGACTGTTGTTGTTGTGATATTGAGGCCACCTTGCTTAAATATTACAATGCAAACTTATGTCGAAATTATTTTTTTATTTTTTATTTTTTATTATTTTATTTTTTATTTTTTATTTTTTTATTTTGTTTTTGTTTTTTTTTAATGTATTTGAGAGGCTTTTTTGTTTATTTTTGACAGTAGCTTAAGTTTGTTTATGCACATTCTGGTTGGGCCTTTATGTCGAAATTAAGTGTATCACATCGGTGACTTAAGTTTCACTTAAGTTTTAAGTGAAGAAGAGAATTTTGTATTTAAAACGATTTTAAAAATAAATGTGTTTTAATATCAAGCCTGAAAATTGGCCATTAGTATAATAATTTGTTGCGATTTTAGAATTATGATTTATAACACTGGTTTACAGCCAAAAAATACCAAGAACACCACATGCCTAGATAAGTTGATTGGGACCTCCTGAACACGAAAATCGCTGTAATTTTTTTCCTAAGTACCGTTTTTTAGATAACGGTACTTTGCGTTTTTTGGTGTATGGTCCCACTTAAACCCTTGTGGAGCCCAACCAAAAAGTCTGGTCGAAATAAATGGCATATCGTTAGAAAGGTAATCGAATGCCTTTTCCATCGATATGCTACAAATTTTTATCTGATAAGAAATGGCAGAGTAATGGCACCTCAAAGTTCAAAAAATGTCTATTTTTTACGTTTTTTACTACGTTTTATTAAATATCTGGAATGTTTTATTTCTTTACCAAATAGTATATTTAATTACCACATTTTAAGCGTAATTTGAAAAAAATTGGATGAAAAATAAAGTTTTTATTAAGGATTTTGTGGAACGACAATATTTTCATCTCATATAAAATTCCGTGTTTTTTAAATCCATCAGTTTTAACGTATTTAAAAAACAAGGAATTTTATATGAGATGAAAATATTGTCGTTCCACAAAATCCTTAATAAAAACTTTATTTTGCATCCGACCATACACCGAAAAACGCAAAAGTACCGTTATCTAAAAAACGGCAATGAGGAAAAAAAAAATTACAGCGATTTTCGTGTTCAGGAAGTCCCAATTAACTTATCTAGGCATGTGGTGTTCTTGGTATTTTTTCAAATTAAAAATTTGTAAAGCAGTGTAATTGGTCGACCATCTTTAAGTTTTATTAGTTCATTTATTATTTTATTTCGACAATAACGAGCGTGATAAGCCAGTTTGTAAAGAAATTCGAATCAACAAAATCTCAATGAATCCTAACAAACTGTTGGTCCCGTGAAAAAAATTTCGTCAAATCCCAATAATTCCGTACATTTCGGTCCCCTCGTTAATTCGTATCTTTTTTCTTAATTCTTTCTTCTTTCTTAACACATTGCCTTCACATTAGGTGCATTTGAGTACTTTTACAGTAAAATGCAGTAAATGAGTAAACTAGAAAATTTTCTCTCACAAAAAGCTGTTGCCCAAAAAAGTACGCGAACGCAAAATTTGTAAAAATTCGTAAAAAAAAATGGCAACAGCTGATGGCAAATAATTAAAGTGTTGAAAAATATTGACACTTTTGACTACTTAACTCGTTTTTTTTATTGGTACTCGATTTAATACTTTTTATAACACGAACATTTTTGGAAAATACAAAAAAACTATTTTATGTAATCTTTCATATTTGTTTGTTTTGTATTTTATTTGATTTTACTTATTTGTAGCGGGTTAAATTATTGAAAAGAACATGAATAATTTATTTGCTATTGATTTCTTTAGTACTCAAATACTTCACACTTTTACAACTCTAAAAAATTAACATAACAAAAAAAAAATTTCAAAAGTTTGTATTTAGCCAAATAAATGCTTCACAAACAATTTTAATTAATTCTTATTTATTCACGTTTTGTTTTGGTTTAATTTGTATTTCAACTTTTCTTTAATTTAACAATTTTTTCAGAATTTGTATGCTATTTATTTGTTACTTTTGTTTGTTTACCTTTTGAAACATATGTTTTTTTGATTTACTAAATTTTACTGCAAAAATTTCTGCAGTAAAAATTTGTTAATACTCAGACAAGAACTGTCACTTTTCGCTCTCAATTTATGTTCTCATTTACTGGATTTTGTGTACTCGAAAGCAATTTCGTAAAATGCAGTAAAGTTCAGTAAAAAATAGTAAAAAGTTTTGTGTTCTCGAACGCAACTATTATCACATTTTTAAATATTACTCGAATTTTGACATTGTTTCATATAAAGTTTAATAGTGTAAACTAGCCTTAACCCCTTATTGTTCTGAAAGCAACGTAAAAAATCAACAGTTAAAAATGTACATATGAATGTTTATTTGCACACAGTAGGAAACAGTCAAACGGGAAATTCCGATTGAAAAATCCCGAATCCCGCTATTGATTTTTTTTAATCCCGGGATTTTTAACCCATTTCGTCCCAGCGATTTTTTTTTTGAGTAACTTTATAAAACGTGGTGGCTGATAGATAATATGGGACTAAAAAACGCGAATCTGAAGTCCAAATTTTTTTCCGATTTTTTGTTTTTGAGAAAAATGGTGTTCGATTAATCGAACATTGGGCACTATTCAGCATTTTTGTTTAATTGCTCCTATAGATTGTAAATATAGAAAACCTTTGTTTTTTATAAACTGAACGTAATTCATTTTATTTAATTAAAGAAAAAAAGAACAAGGCATTTATTAAAATTAAAAATATACAGTTGACCCTCGATTATCCGACTCGCACAGGACCGGGCTGAGCATTGATAATAAAAAAAACTGGTTTATTGATATATCGGGTGATTCATCGTGAACTTGATATATTTATTATCGGTTAAAATAAAAATTTATGGCATAAACTATATGTAAATGATATCATGGAAATGTTGGACATGACTTTGTCTGAGGTGGTCCATTCAGAACGTCGTATTTTGGGCGATTCATTCGAGCATAGCAACTAGTATTTCGCTAATAACACGAGTAATGTTAGCTTCCAAAACGTCAATCGTAGCTGACTTATTCCGGAAGACCCCAGACATTATATATTCACAGAGAAAGTAGTCTAAGGTGTGATATCGCACGATCTAGGTGGCTAATTTACCAAAGCAAATCATGAAATTATATTAAAATGTATGGCTCAAAGTGCCGTCCTGTTGAAACAAGATCTCTCCAAGATCATTCGTTTGATTTTCAGATTGCTCTACTGGATACCTACTGTCCCTGTTATCATTTTGGCGAAAGTAAGGGAATAGCTATGATATTTCCAAGTCTGACAGAGTCTGACATGGTGCACTCTTGTCAAAACTTGTTGCATTTGGTGTCGGTGATAATTTCTCTCGATTAATATAGAGTTTTCTCAGAGATCGCACTATACGAGTTGTTATAGATGGAGTTTCGTCAAACGAGTTCAAAATTGGACCTCCTATGTCAAACTTCCAACCCTATCTACTCTTTTTCTAATGGCAGCAACCTTTTCCATTCGTAATCATTTGATTATAGACCAAGCGTGTCCGATGTTGGTGCTATGAGTCACAACATGATTGATACACTTGGCCGAGACCGAAATCCGTACGTTTGTTCGTAATACACGTTTTTCCTCAAAAGCCCATACTTTTGTGGTCGTACAACGCGTTACAGGGAAAATTCATTTCTTGGCAGGACTGTTCGTATGTGGAATAACCTTCCTCTCACTGTCAACATGAATAAATTCAAGTGGACTGTTCACAGGTACAACTACCTCTTTTCTCCTTCCCATAACCTATTTTCCTAGTTCCAACCCGCTGCAATGCAATAGTAGAGTGCTCTGATTTTTCTCCATTTTGAAAAATTACACTCTCAGCTACAGCTGTTATATTGACTTCACTACGTACTGGATGTGGTCTAACCAGTCGAATATCATCCACCAATGTAAACTGAGACTCAATACTGCGAATGATGTTTGCAATTGTGGTTTCAGTAGGCCAATTATGCGCACCGTAAGTTGCTCGAATCTCACGAAAAACATTTCTTACAGAGCGCTGATTGTGCATTAACTTTTTATTGATCAGCAAAAACAAAATGAATATATTTCCGTTAATTCCAATGCGTGAAAAATTTATATAATGGTAATATGCGATGATTCAGTTAGCATTTCAGAGAAAAAACAAAAGTGCTCAATAGTGCCCAGTGTTCGAAAAATCGAACACTGCTTTTTCAAGTCAAATAACAAAAACACAATTGAAAAACGCGGAAATTTTTTTGCTGTTGCTGAAAGTTCAACCGTTTTTTAATGGAACTACATTTTCACTTTTTTAATTTTTTTATATTTTATACAAAGTTTTTAGTTTTTAAAATGATGCTAAAATTAAGGGTTTTTCTTCCCTCTTGTTATACAAGGGAGGAGTGAATTAGGTAAGAACTTTTATTTTTATATTTGTAGCTAACCACTTACAATATATAATTGTTTAAAAAAATTAGTTCTTTGTCTTACCTAAAAAGAGTAAAAAAATTACAAAAACGCGTAAAATGTACTGTTCGAAAAATCGAACATTGGGACGATATGGGTTAATATATCAAGTTTTGTGTACAAAAATGTTCGTTTTTATTGAATTTTTATACTCTATACAAAAAAAATAATTATTTAAAATTATATTTCAGTTGTATTTTTTATTTTTTCTTTTTTAAAAATATATGTTATATATAATACCTTTTGAAAATTCATAAATAAATAAAAAAGTGTTGTTTATTTAAAAAAATCCCGAAAAATCCCGAAATTCCGGGATTTCTGGATCGGGATTTCAAAATCCTGAATCCTGGGATTTTCTAAAATAAATCCCAATTGGGAATATTTGTTTCTATTTTTATTTTTTTTTTTGTGGCCAGTTAATAAAAAATGATTTTTGTTTTATACACTCAAAAAAGTTTTACATTTACTGTTTGTAGTTTATTTTAACAGTTTTCCGTTTAGTTAAAATTAAACCAAAATATAGTTATTTTAGTACGAAAATTACTTTTTAACTTTTTAGGAACGTTGTTTGAAAAACAAATTACAAAAGACGAACGAAATTTCCGTTCATTTAAAATATTCAGTTGTTTTTTTTTTTGTTTAAAAAAAAAACATAGTTTGTTTGATTTTTTTTTCATAAAAAAAACTGCCTCTAAAAGGAAAACAATTTTATTTCAAAATTTGTCCGGAAAAATATCAATTGGTAAATATAAATTGTTTTTTTAAAAATCTCGTTTATAAATAATATAAGATAACGTTTTTTCAGGAACGGTATTATACATTCAATTAGGCACAATTTTTCTGGAGATAAGAAATATTTAAAAGAATTTTAACAAGGTGTGTACATCTATCCCACATCTATCCCACAAAATACCACTAAATCCCTATTTTTTTCTAATTTAGTTCACGTAAAGAGCTCAAACGACGACTGGGCGGATTAAATGAACTCTGCCATAAAATTTGCTTTTCCTTATTGAAATAATAAATTCTGTAAAATATCTGATACTTGCTGAAGTCGGTAATGAATTAAAATCGGTTTTCTTGCCTTTCATAGATGTTAAAGACCAAATTACCTTAATGGACTTGTTGTTTAAAATAACCAACCTATTTAAAGAATTAAAAGCGAATTATATATTTATTAGAAATTTATTATCAGAAGTAAAAGAAGTAGTTTTCTCAAAAGAGTTGTCGCCATCACAGCGGTGAAATACATATCCCTGAAAAATTCTATAAAAAAAGGTATAGTTTTTCCTATAAATTTTTATTTTCAACAGTTCTTTAAAAACGAGGGTTTGATTGGAAGCTCGCTAAATTGTGTAGAAAAATTACTTCAGGAGAACATGTTGGATAATTTTGTACAGGCTAGTTTATGCCGAGAGAAATTAGGCAAGTTTCCGAAGAATCAAAAGATTATTCCATACTTTATTTATAATGATGACCTTCAAATTACAAGCACACTTGGATCCCCAACATCGTCAAGTTGTGCCTTTTAAGTTAAGAATTTTTATTTTTTACTTATTTTTAAGCGTATCTTATAAGTGTTTTTTGTAAATATACTTTTAGCTATAAAAATAAAAAATTATTTTCTTTAAAAAACTTGTTTTCATTTAGTTAAAAATTAGAAAGAAAAGTTAAAATCCGTAATTTTTACGGAAATTGTAGTTTTTTTTGGTTAGTTAAATTTTTAAAACAAAAGTTAAATTCAGTAATTTTTACGGAAATTGTAGTTTGTTTTATTGATAGTTAAATTTTCGAAACAAAAGTTAAAATCAGTCATTTCTACTGTTTTTAGTGAGTTATTTTTTAACATTTAAAAATAAAAGGATTTTTAGTTTGATTTAAATGAAAAAGGAGTTGATCGGGTTTTAAATGAATTTTCATTTGTTTTATATTTCATTTTACGTTGATTTAACCTACATAATATTTTGAGTATAAGTTTTTACTCGTTTCAAATAATAAATAGAAACGAATTTTTCTTATTTTATTTATTTTAATTGAAATCCCGTTTTATCGAAATTCCCTATAATTCTTAAAAAATAGCTGGTTCCTTGTGAGTACGAATTATCGGGATTCTACTGTACATAATAGTGGTTAGGGCTCGTATATTTCTTTTCCTACTAAGCCGATCACCCTGTGCTTCTACCAAAAATTCCTTAGGATAACTAGAAACAATTTGACATTAAAATTATTCTTTTCTTTCAAGTCATTCAAGAATGAGTGTGATTTCAACGACGGACAGACAGATGGACATGGCATAATCGACTTAAAATTATTGAAGGACCCAGAATATAAATGTATGTATGTACATTGTATAAGGTCTTAGATGAAAATTAACATAGTTTCACACGGAAAGTCAAACTTAGTATGTATAATCAAAAGTTGTTAACAAATTTTAATCGTTTATAGCTTGTTTTGTTTGCAATGTTGTTTTTTTATATGTCTGCATAAAATTAGAAGCATAGCTGCATTTTTCAATTTTTTATTTATTTTTAAAAACAAAAATTCCGAAATTTTAATAAAAAAATTATTTTTTTTTTTCAGAAAAAAAAATTATGTTTCTAAAACGACTGCGCATATAAGAAAAAGGTTTTACCTTTCTTAAAGTAAATTTAATTGCGGAATTTCGGTTTTTTTTAGTTTTTGAGTTACGCGAATATATGTTGTGCAACCTCCTTAATTTTCGAAATAACGGTATATCTCAAAAACCAAAGCCAACATAAAGAAAAAAGTTTTAACTTTCTTAAAGTAAATTTTATTGCGGAATTTCGGTTTTTTTTAGTTTTTCAATAAACTAAAGCGTTTTTGAGTTACGCGAACATATGTTGTGCAACCTCATTAATTTTCGAAATAACGGTATATCTCAAAAACCAAAACCAACATAAAGAAAAAAGTTTTAACTTTCTTAAAGTAAATTTTATTGCGGAATTTCGGTTTTTTTTAGTTTTTCAATAAGCTAAAGCGTTTTTGAGTTGCGCGAACATATGTTAATCTATCTATACAATATATAATTTCTTAGTATGTCAGGATGTTTGCATGTATGTCCTATTCTTTCCGCAACTTTCTGAAGCCATCTGATGACATAGGAAGCTGAAATTCGGCACACTTGAAGTACTTTCTCTGCGGAAGATCGTAACGAAGCCATATTTTTGATTTTCGGCTTTTCAACTAGTATAACTATAAAGATCTGATAGAAAAGATGTTTTTTTTATAATATGGGGAACTTTGGGTCCCACCCGGCACGGCTAGGCACCGTCGGATTGACCTGAAAAATTAGATCATGATTTCTTACACCAAACCTCATATTTTAAGCAGCGCAAACAATTAAATTTAAAAAAAAAAAAAAATTGCGACCAGTCTTATGTATGCCCCTAAGTCGCTGTCAGTGGTGCAATGTATTAAAAATATTTTGTACTAGTTTTTTCAAGGTTGGCAACCGCAATGAATTTCGGTATCGGTATTAAACTTTTTGGTATTTCGGTATCAACAATGGCATTTCAGTTATATCGTTAAGCCAGCGATTCACCATCCAATTAAGTCCTATGTTGTGTCAAAAACGCTTGTGAGCTAGGACATAGATTCTACGTGATCAGAGTTGAATTGTTTTATGTTTGACAGAAGTCTGTTAATTTTCGTGTGAATAAATCTTACGATTGTGGAGCATAGTAAATCACGGACTTTATCAGTAAACCGGTGTATATCGGTTGGACAACAAACAAAACAAAAACAGTGCTGCAACTGCTATTTTCCTCGTTACTGTAGTCCGACGCAGTCTGCATTTTGTAAACCCACTAAGATACGAATAGAATATTAACTCTCAATACATATGCAGCCACATTCGCAGGCAAAAACCAAGTTCGGACGAAAACCCCCTTTAAAAAAAACACGCGCTACTAGCAGATCATATTTGCCGATTGATCGGTATTTTGGCCCTAAATTATCAAAAGGCCGATTTTTGCTCAAAATATGCCGATTTTTCGATAGTATACAAATGTGCGGTTTCCATAATACACGTGGAAACCGCACAAAAGTTCTATTAGTATTATTGCATTACACTGGTACACTATTATTGTCTCCCTGTTGAGTGTGTCAAAGGTCTTAAATTACTGTCGATTGGTCGTGCTAATCAGCGTAATTCTTTGCCGGCTTGATAGAAATATAACATATTATTCTGTCGACACCCTCAAATGCTTGGTCCCAGGTGTAACTACACAGATTGTCTGTGTGGTTTAGTAACTTTTGATTTATTAAAATTTGGGCTGATCATCGAAAATGTACAAGTTCTGGTCAATAAATTCGTGACTTTTTCATTTCCCGCCTCTTGACTGAAAGGGCAACACCCTTTGACTTCTGTCATTTAATATGGTGCTTCACCCAGATTGTGTTTGACAGTCTTTGATAGCAGACTACCGCGTGATTTAAGGATTTAAGGATTTAAGGCATTCCGTGACAAAAACACATGAAGTAGTGATTACCTCCAGTTTTCAAAAGAAAAGATTTGAAAGAGATTTTACTCCAACGGTGCAATCATCTCACAAGCAAATATGTACCTATTTTTACATTATGTTATAGTGTATCGAGCTCAGAGAAGACTTTGTTGAAAAGTAAAATGATTTATTATCCCAAAAACCAGTATTTCATTTGCAAAGTCACATATTTATTGACCCAACACACCTCATATAACAAAACAAATAACCAAAACACTATAAACTAGAGTTGTCAATTATTCGCCTTTCAACTTTGTTCGAATAATTCAAATAATTGTATTTGTTCGTTCGATCAAACGATTAAATCAAAAAAATTTTCGATTAATCGATGAGAATAACGAATAAAAAAATTATTTTAACAAAAAAATTACTATGGAAAACTTTTCATTCCATCCGCTATAACTTCTTCTTTTTTGATGCATAAAATTTTCCATCTTAACTCCATATCGTTGAATTATTAAAAAGCATCGTAAAACCCTTAATTCCTTAATAATGCGATATTACTTTGGATTTTCGAAATGCATTGGCAGACCTACCATCTTCAGCCAAACTTCTGTATACAATTTCTTCTATAGAACAGCCGCTGTCTTTCTTAATGTATTTTTCAATTGGACAAAGTTCGGCATTTCTTAATGTAGTTGGATTATCTTCCACTACATTAATTTCAATGGTAATACAAAAAGTTGGTATATATGCAGTGGCAAAAATATAAAAAAATTCTATCGGGTACAATTTGAGAAATCTTCATGTAAATCTTCTTTGTCGTTTTTCTCCACTCCGACTTTTTGGCATATGCGCCAAACCAATTCTGAGCTGACGACATGCATACGCACGTCGTCAACATGACATAAATCATTTGAACGACAACTTATGTTCAAAGAAGAAAAAGGAAGAATCTTGTCAATAAGACATGAGCCGTATAAACTCAGACTTAGACGAAATATTCTGATTGCATCAATGCATGTCCATGCTAAAAACATGGAAGAGTGTCATCTCGTATTTTTATTTTTGTAACGAACGTGTTTTGCAACTCACCTACTCGATTGTTTGTTGAGATTTGTTAATTATGAACATAAAATAAATTTTTTGAATACTACGGTTATTTCAACAGGGCTATGGCAACAATGTTTTTCAACTTTCCTACATTTTATAAAATCACTTAAAACTTATGAGAATAAATTAAATATCAAGCTTTTATTTAATTTATTTTTTAATAAAAAAAATTGTTCGATTAATCGACATTAATTAATCGATTAGTTCGTTATTCGAAAATCGTCGTTTTAAAGTTATTCGAACAAGAGTTTGGTTTTGCTTGATCGATTAATCGAATTATTCTTAATCGGTTGACAACTCTACTATAAACCCAACGCCCAATATTTTTTTGTTTTGTTTTTTTTTTTTTTTTTAAAGTTCAGTGGCTTTTTGTCTGCCTAAAAATGCCAAACGCCTAGAATCAAATTTCCAATACCCAAAGCTTTACTAATCCGTATATATACTTCTGTCCGTCACTGTACCACAGTTTGCTAAGTTCTTCTACCCCATGTTGCAAGTAAAAAATTGTATGTGCGTTCGTCTACTAAGTCCCATAGTATGTGCTTAGACATGCACCACGTACTTAAACTTACCTCATGTAGAAAATTATCGGTAAATGAATGAACCAAATTGTTACTTGTACTTTCCGTGCTACAATTATCGTCTAAAGTTGTTGTTGCTGTTGTTGCCTCTCTAACAACTGTTGCAGGTTGCGTTGGTGTTGTTGTGTTAGTGGTAGTGGTAGTCGAGTTGTTGGTATTAGTTGTAACTCTATTATGATCCGTTCGGGTAAGGGAACTAAAACGACCCTGTGCGATTGTTGTCATATTTGCTTTTAAAGTCTCCAAAACTGGTTTGAATAAATTCAAATGTTTGTTCAGACGATGACGTTGACGTAATGGACGTTGAGTTTGTTTTTTGTATAGCGACTCATATGAAGGTGGTTGTTTATTGGTCTCATCTGTCAGGGTGGCTGTTGAGGATGGCGGTGGTGGTGGTGGTAGCAGTTGTCGTGCTGCTAAAGCCGAGTTTGATTCTATTGCAGTGGATGAGGGTAATGGTTGCTGTTGTTGCGTGGTTGTAGCATTGGTTGTAGACCACCATTTGGTAAGACTTGGTATGCGCCCATAGGAGGAGGGATAGGAAATGTGATTTTTCTGTTGATAAGATGACATCACCGTCATAGAGGAACTTGTAGCTGCTAATGTATTCTCATTATTATAGACATCATTAAATGTATCATCCGCATTTAAATTGACATCAACTTCATCAACATTTTCTTCTTCATTATCCCCCACCGTGGTGGCAGTGTTTTGTAGTCGGCAATTTGTTGTTGTCTGCGCATTGAGCATAAGATTTGAAAAAGGCACTAATGGTGTTGTTACAGATGGATCACATAAATCTTCTGTTGTATAATATGCGCTCGTCGTCGTTGTTGACGATGATACAAAACTTGTTGCTGCTACAGCTGCTGCCGTTGCTCTAACCGGTGTTGCTGTTTTTATATATGCCACAATATTTGTTGGTGTTAAGTGTGTGGGCGGCAGAGGAAATTGAGTGGGTGGCCCTAGTGCGGCAAGTGGTGCCAGTGGCAGTGGCGGCGGTGGTGGTGTTAAGGGGGGTATAGTTGTCGGTACACTTGTATAATCATATTGACTTTTGGATTTTTTCAATTGATGTTGCAATTGTTCGTCGTCATCATCGGATGATGTATCTGTTGTTGAGGCACGTTCATATGGTGTCCATAGCATTGATGATAAGGCCTCTTCAACGTCAGGTGGTCTTCGTTGTGGCGGCTGCTGATGATGATAAGAATGATGCTGTAGTATTTTTTGCTGAAAACTCATACGTTTTGTTGTCATCGTGTCTCTGGGCATAGATGTTGGTTTTTTGCTTTATTCTCTTGTTACCATCAAATTGAGACATTTCAATTTAAAATTTTCCAACTTTTTTCCGTCTATTTTACGATTTGTTTTCTTTTGAAGGGTCTTTTTGGGATAACTATTAGTTTTTAAAGGAATTCCATTTCCATATCGGTTTGTTTGCACCTTTGGCAATATGATGAATAATTGCCATTTTTAAAAAATGTTCTGTTTACGGTTGGGAATATCATTAGCGTCGTTTATTTTCCGTGCGTCAAAGTGGGAAAAACCAGCTGTAAATAAAAATATTTTAAAATGATTTTCTAGTTTTAATAAACTTAATTATTTTAATTAAAATTAAAAGACTAATGTTTATTATCTAAACTAGCTTTTCGTATCACTTTGTCACTTAAACAATTAAATTTTTTTTAATATTAATCCGACTTAATAAGCCCTTCTTTAAGCTTATATATTACTAGCTTAACCCGGTGCGCTTCGCTACACTGCTTTAACCACTTAATCGGCTGAGAGATATTTAATATATGAATCCTATGGAAGGTATTTCCCCCCTGCGCCTACCCGCTTTATTTTTATTTTCAAAAGTGAAGTATACCATAAGCGTGACTTCTACAAAGTTTTAACTTTCTCACTATAACAATTTTTAATGATATCCGATATTAAACATTGGCGTCCAATTTGGGGTAACACTTCCCCCGCTGCTATTTTATTTCATTTTTGGGGCTCAGAAGATCCTACTACCAAAAGTTCAACAAATTGCTTGCAGTGGCTCTTATTAACATTTCTATCTATGAGGGGTACTGCTCCTCCTCTGGCTACCCCGCCCATTTCTATACTGAAATGTGTAGTTTACCAAAATAGTAGCTTTAACCACGTTTGAAGACTATTTCTTAAATTGTTCTTCAGTTGGGCGATATTTAATATATGGATCCTATGGGAGGTATTTCCCCTCTTGAGCCTACCCGCTTTATTTCTATTTTCAAAAGTGTAGTATACCATAAGAGTGACTTCTACAAAGTTTGAACTTTCTCACTATAACAGTTCTTAAGATATGCGATATTAAACATTGGCGTCCTATGGGGGGCAACACTTCCCCCGCTGCTATTTTGTTTAAATTTTTGGGCTCAGAGGATCCTTCTACTAAAAGTTCAACAAAAAACGTGCAGTGGCTCCTTTTAATTTTTCTATCTATGAGGGGAACTGCTCCTCCTCTGTCTACCCCGCCCATTACTATATTGAAATTTAAAGTTTGCCATAATAGTAGCTTTAAACACGTTTGATGGCTTTCCCTTTAATAGTTCTTCAGTTTAGCGATATTTAATATATGGATCCTATGGGAGGTATTTCCCCTCCTATGCCTACCCGCTTTATTTCTATTTTCAAAAGTGTAGTATACCATAAGAGTGACTTCAGCAAATTTTGAACATTCTCACTATAACAGTTCTTTAGATAAGTTTGGAAAAATAAAATATCTAAAAATGCTTTAATTGTACCCAAATCCACCAGCTCAAAATATTTTAAATGATGGCGACCACATTCGGTACAAAGTGATCTAAAAGCGCATCAATTGGCCGCAACTCTTGTTTTGCCAAGCCTGCTTTCAAAGTCCCTGAAACCGGACCGGTCACCGTGTTAGATTTTGATGGCGTTTTGCATAATTGGCATGATTCCTTAAATCTCATAAAGTCTCTGCCGTAAGTTTTTCAAGGCCAAAGGTCACAAATATTAGTTTTCGCGCTTATCTCATCTTCTATAGCTCTAATGAATAAATATTTCTGGTTTAATTTGGCCCTATGGGGCTTATAAAATATATTATAATACGTTCCGGGCTTTTTAAAGGTATTTGAAAGAATGTAAGTACGTAAATAAGCCACATTTACATTTGGACAAAATTTAAATTTGCAATTTTAGTTCAACTCTTTAAAAGCTTGTAAAATTTTCCTCAAAATTTATTTAGAGATTTTTTTAAAATTTTAAAAATAATTAGTATTGTGGTTATTTTGTTGAACTATTTATGGTTTTTAATCCAAATTTTTAATATTTTTAATTAGGCTTAAGTTCATGAAATTTAATTTTCATTAAATTATTTTTATGAAGAAAGGAATTTTTACAGCATGAAAATTTATTAAAATTGTTATTGATAATCTTTCATTCTTGACGTGGCTCGGGCTCGAACCCTGGCCGGCAGGTTACCATGACATGTTTCGATCGCAACCACTCGATCTCCTCAGATGGATTTGCCGTCTTACACTCGCAGCCATCGACGACTGCTGACGTCAATAGTCAAACATCAATCCTTAAACCAAATTGTAAATTAACATTTGGTAGATCGAAATTCGCTTTCCTGAATGATTATCCATCTTAATTGATTTTACATGTTTTTTCCTTACTTCTGTTTTTTCGTACTTTTGTCAAGAATTTTTCTTGAAGTCCAAGTACATTTTTTGTTTTTTCATTTTGTCTTTCTCTTTTCTGTTGACCTTTTTCAGCACAACTTGAAGGACAAATGTACACATAGAGCTCGTGCCTTAGCTTTAACAATAATTAGTATTGTGGTTATTTTGTTGAACTATTTATGGTTTTTAATCCAAATTTTTAATATTTTTAATTAGGCTTAAGTTCATGAAATTTAATTTTCATTAAATTATTTTTATGAAGAAAGGAATTTTTACAGCATGAAAATTTATTAAAATTGTTATTGATAATCTTTCATTCTTGACGTGGCTCGGGCTCGAACCCTGGCCGGCAGGTTACCATGACATGTTTCGATCGCAACCACTCGATCTCCTCAGATGGATTTGCCGTCTTACACTCGCAGCCATCGACGACTGCTGACGTCAATAGTCAAACATCAATCCTTAAACCAAATTGTAAATTAACATTTGGTAGATCGAAATTCGCTTTCCTGAATGATTATCCATCTTAATTGATTTTACATGTTTTTTCCTTACTTCTGTTTTTTCGTACTTTTGTCAAGAATTTTTCTTGAAGTCCAAGTACATTTTTTGTTTTTTTCATTTTGTCTTTCTCTTTTCTGTTGACCTTTTTCAGCACAACTTGAAGGACAAATGTACACATGTAAAATCAATTAAGATGGATAATCATTCAGGAAAGCAAATTTCGATCTACCAAATGTTAATTTACAATTTGGTTTAAGGATTGATGTTTGACTATTGACGTCAGCAGTCGTCGATGGCTGCGAGTGTAAGACGGCAAATCCATCTGAGGAGATCGAGTGGTTGCGATCGAAACATGTCATGGTAACCTGCCGGCCAGGGTTCGAGCCCGAGCCACGTCAAGAATGAAAGATTATCAATAACAATTTTAATTAATTTTCATGCTGTAAAAATTCCTTTCTTCATAAAAATAATTTAATGAAAATTAAATTTCATGAACTTAAGCCTAATTAAAAATATTAAAAATTTGGATTAAACATTTTAAAAAATTCAAAATATTATGGAAGGCCCACCACAGAACCGTGTTTAAAAGTTGCTGGGTAGATACATATGTTTACAATAACACATTGTCTAAAAAACCTTAGGATATACTTAATCAAAAACACTTCAAAAAAATTTTTTTCGTTAAAAAACATCCAAAAGGAATATTGCACAAAAAATTCCAACTTTAACCTTAATTAATGGCCATTTTCTCAATGTATCGATAAACTGGCTGTTACTTAATGTCAACAAATATTTATTAGAGCGATAAACTTTCCGTTAACGATTTTGGGTTTCTCAATATACCGACAAAAAACATTGTTTTCAGCTGGCAACACCTCTCAAAATACATGTTAAAGACGGGAGTCAGCTGATTGAATTTATCTGTACGGCAAATAAAAGGAAAATAACTAATTGGCAGATGAGTGCACAGAAAAAAATAATTTTCATATTTGAATACCAAAATCGCATATTTGATAAAAAAATTTTTTAAATTTTCTGCGATGACGATTTTTGCGGTATTGATAAACAAGTTTGTAGGTAAAGTTATTGAATTTTTAGTCAACAACCAAGTTTATTGGGCCAATAAAAAAAGTTGTTGCCCAAAATAATTTTTTTCAACAAAATGTTTACGTGATTTGTTAAAATAAATTGTTGAAAATGTTGAATAAATCAAACAAAATGTTTATTGAATCTTTATTTATTAATGATAATGTGCTTAATTCCCAATTTTTTTTTCTTTTTAAATAAATACAATAAAATTTATTATGGGGGGGATAAGCTAGTTCCTATGTGCATTTCTCTGGTTGCTTAGGCCAGATCATCAGGAAACCTTTTTCCAAAGACATTGGCAAACTAAATATATTATGCAAATAAAACTGTAAAGCGAATGAGACTTTACAAATGGAAAAGAGTTGTAAAAATACTGTATTTACTTTGATTCAAATATTTTTTTTTATTGGGGTGCTTTAAAACCATGTGTGATAAGGCCATGATGGCTTTATTGCTCAGTTGAATGGGAGATAAAGCCATAATGGCCTTATTGCCCATTCATTGAGAGGTAAGGTCATATTTAAAATTTTGCGAAACGAGAGATATAGCCATATTTTTTTTTCGCAAATGAGAGATAAAGCCATTTTACAATATTGCTAATGTGAGCTAAGGCCATGATGGCTTTATCTCCCATTCAAATGAAAAAAAAAATAAAAGCCTTTATCTCCCTATTGAATGAGAGATAAAGCCATCATGGCCTTATCTCACATGGTATTAAAGCACCCCCCAAATCTGCAACTGAACAAAAATCCCTTCAATTCAACAGAAGTAAGAAATCTTTCCCTTTTTCCTTACGTCTTTAATTTGAAAAAAAAAAAATCTCTACAAAAAGGGAAAAATCCCTACATTTGGCATCAGTGAATGGGAGTTACTGTTGGTAGCAACTGATTCCACTGAGTGTTAAAAGCAGCAATATGAGATTATGCTCTAATGTTTCTAATGATCACATAGAAAGGGAAACTTATCTAGAACTAGAAAAATCAGTAGTCCTCAGGAAGTTTTCTTTTTTCAGGGCGTGATCCCTTGCGGTGTCCCTTAAGGGTCGGTGGATGGATAGATTTTAAAAACTCCAATAGCCTCCTGAAATTTAAACATCTTAGACGTTGGTCTAGGACCTTCATGGATTACTTGATGGTTATCGTCTTTATACAAAATCAAACGAAGGCTTGTTGTAAAAATACTAAATTTTTTCCCCATACAAGGTAACACAAAGGTTGTCACCCGACGTTTTTTGACATATATTTTTTTAATAAATGAAAAACTTTAGTTTAGCTTCTGGATTGTGTTTGTTTGATATCAACATTTATTTCTATTAAGTAGAAGAAATCATATCTGCCAAATGGCCGCTGCCAAAATTACGGGTCCGATTTTTGACATATTCCATCACTTCTACCAGAACTTCCGGCGATATGTCTTCAGGAGTCTAAGGCTTGTTGGCATAGACTTGTGACTACAAGAAACTTCACAAAAAGTAGCATAGAAAAGTTACAACAAAAATAAGAGGTTAGGTGACTCAGAAATTGCAGATTTCGTTTTCGAAACAATTATTCCGAGTTCTTGAGGAGCCTGGAACTCCATTTCCTATGGACGTGTTTGCCGCCATTTGCAGTAATTAATGCATTTTCCGGTAGGCTGATGGCTTTTGCGCCACCATTATAGGGCTTATAAAAGAAGTGAGCGTTATGTATGAGACAATTGTGGACTGATATGAGTTGAGTTTTTTTAACACTGTTTGAATAAAAATGTAGTTTATGCTTAAATTTATATGACCATCGCCATTTTTAAAGCTGTTTCTAGTACAAAATCTCCATTTCGAAAAAATGCAAATATTGTTTAACTTTGTTTTTAAAATTTGTGTGCACAATGGGAAGGAAATCATCAGAAAAATAGTTTTGGCTTTGTAAGAACTAATTAGGAAAATGCATAATATTCTCTGGGCTTCCAAATCAATATTTCTCTAATCTAGTGTTTAAGTAGTGTCGTTAAACCTGCATTAACTTCAACCAAATTAAAACTCTTAAGCTCAAAGCTACTAACAGGATTTTCTATCATTAACTTATTCTCCCCTACAGCAATCAAACATACTGCAAACTTAAGTAGTACTTTTTAGATTTGTTTTCCTTCTTCCTAAATTATCTGAAATGCTGCGAGTATCTGTGACTTTGTAACAACTAATTATGAACTTGTATTGTTAATTACATTCAAAACCCATCCAAGGAAATCTTAATACTTCTTTTCTGCATTTTTATATTTAAATGATTTTTTTTATTTTTTTTTTCGTTTTAGTATTGTTGTTTTCATTTAGTGCTAATTAAAATGCAAAGTGATTTTATGAAGAGAAAATTTATATTTTTAATTCTCACGCTTTTTTCTTGAAAACTTTTCTGCCATTTCAGTTGTTGATTTGTGCAAATGTCTGAGATTGAAAAAAAAGAAATGACGAAAGAAATGAAAATGAAAATGACTGAGGGAATGAATGAATGGATGGATGTCTGGTTTGCATGAATGCACTTCTGAGTAGTTTCGTAGAGACCTAAAAGTAACATTTTCATTTCAAGTGCCATAAGAAATTAATCTTTAAACTATTTTCCATATGATGGCCATATTTACAATTTCCTTTTTTTTTCTATACATTTTTCTTAAGCTGACATTAAATAAAGTTTATTACTTATTAAATTTGAAATAAGTGTGAGAAAGAAATCTATTTATTTTATGAGATTAACTTGAATCCATAAATATTTCTCCTAAGTCTTGAAAGCTTTAATAAATTTAAAAATTAAATTTTGTGCTTTAAAATCTCTTTAAATTGTTGCTTTTAATATTGCTTTACTTCCTTCCGTTGGTTACAAATTGTGTATACAGTTGAAAGCAAAACAGAGAAGATATACAGAATTTGAAGATTTGTCTTTTTCTAAAACTTCATACAGGAATTTAACGTCACGCCATCAACAGCATTTTATATGATTTGTAGTTTTGTAATTACTTTTTTGTATGGTACGAATAACAATTTCCTAAATGCTACAGTAGCAGTCAAAACGTGATTATTTTCTAACTAATCAAAATGGCGGTGGAAAGAGAGCGTCAGTAACTTTTTAAATTTCTTTCTTTTTGTTCCTAAAATATAAACAGCAGATGTGTTATGGCTACCTAAATTTACAGTTAATTCTACTGGCAATATTGTAATGTCTAACAACCGTCTGTATGTAGCATTAAGATTATGCTATTTTTGACAAGAAAACATTAATTTATTTTATTTAAGGCCAATACCTACGCACCTGTATGGATTTAATCAAATTAAGTGTGCTAAAATAAAAATGAATTTAAGCCATTATTCTTTTTGCTCTGCAATGGATGCCGGCTTTCAGTGAAATGAAAGAATTAATAGAAAAAAAACTATAAGCAAAAACGAGCAAGTATGGCTGACTGCAAACTGAGAAATAATATTTTTGTTAATTTCTTATAAAGAGTTTTTCAATAAAATGATTTATTAAGGCCTTATGGATTTTTTGCATTCAAGAGCTGCGGAGGATGGTTCCGTTGCTGCCAGCACTGCAAAAGGCAATCCTGCATTTATTCCGAGGTTTGATTTGGCTCCCATAAATCCCGACCTACCATTTATTTTGCGTAGCAGACAGTTTCCTATAAGGTTCAAGGTCCATCACCTACAATCAAGGTCAAACGTTAAAGAGGGTGGGTATTTATTTACCTAAACCAGTTTGTAGTCATGGACAATTGAGGGGCATAGATGCAAATACTACAATGCCCACTCTTTACACAAACGTAACTAATAATACCTCTTAGTTGTATTTAATGAATGCTTCCAATTAGTGAATATTACATTACCAGAAACACTTTTATCCCATAAAAAAGTACATATGTTCAAAAATTAAGAATGGATGCAAAAACGGCAATGTCCATTGGAGATTGTTGTTTTTGCAATGATCACAGTTTGTTAAGCTCTTTTTCTCTTAACTATTTTCGAAAATGCATGCTATTTTTTTTATTTTGTTTCTTTTTTGCAAAACAAAACTAAAAAGAAATTTAAAAATATAACAAATTATTTTTTATATGAAACAGTTAGTTTTATTGTTCATTTTATAACTTTGTCATAAGTCGTAATTATGGAGCTAAGTTTTATAACTTTGTCTTTGGTCGTAATTATGGAGCTAAGTTGTTATGAAGTTCCGCCAAATCAATCAAGAAAAAACTAAGCCTTTGTTAAGTTTAAGAATTTTATAACTACTGATTTTTTTAAGTACTTGCCAATGCTAAAAAAGCAGCAATGTCCATTTGATTAGAGCAAACACAGCAATCTCCAATTTTATTATTATAATTGCCAGCAAACCGCTATTGCGATTTGGTTGAAACTTGCGTCATATCTTCATCATATTCTTATTTACTGGATAGCATGATAAACAATACATAAATATGAATATACTTTTAGCTAGAGGTTTTTACTATTTATTACGAAAACAATAAATGTGGACATTGCAGTATTTGCATCTATACCCGTCAATTGTACGTTGCTTTCTCAAGAGTGGGAAAAAAAGATGATGTTAAGGTAAAAGTGATGCATGTAGATGGTAAACAGGGTATTTATACCTATTAAATATATTAAAACATTGAATAATAATTTTTTGTTTAATTTCTTTATACGCGTTACTATGTTAGTTATTATCTAAAAGATTTTTATGCTTGGCAAGGACAGGCTTTGTAACTAGTAATAAGATATTCTACACGCAAATAAAAAACATGGTTGTGGTAAACATATTCTAAGAGCAACATATTATGATAAGAATTATGATTGTAGTCACCATATGAAGATTATTATTGAATAATATTATGATTAAATATACTCGTACTATTACATCATAATATTTTTCCCTTAATCATATTATTATTCTGTTAATCATACTAAGTTAAGAAGTAATCAAATTATTGTCATGTTAATCATAATAAGCTAAGAAGTAATCATATTATCATCAGGTTAATCATAATAAATTTAGAAGCAATCATGTTATGATACAGCACCTTTCATAGCTGTCATAAAAATACAAAATAAATTTAAATATTTTTGAATCGATTTTTTATTTTGTGGCTTTTTACAATTTTTCTTAATGTTAATCAAATAGTGGAGTTCAATATAAGGCTTGCAAAAGAGCAATTGAAAAATCTGTGGTTTTCATGGGCAACCGTGTGTGCCCATTTTTTCGATTTAAGATGTTGATGCCATATTGCCTAATTTTGAACGCTCTTTACATTTTTTTGAAAAAAGATGGATCAGTTCCGATTTTTTAACGTAATGACAAAGTTTAAAATGTGCAATACCTAGCCGCTAGTTTGATCTAGAATGGTTTTTCGGCTTTCCTGGACAATTTGTTTTAAGACATACGCGGTTGCCCATGAAAACCACATAAATATCGTAGCACTTTCATAAAATATAACGAAATCTCTGTGTGTTTTGCTGTTGGATTTTACAAAAAAACTATGATATTTTGCATTTGCACTATTACCACAGCGTTTACATTTGCCAGTACTGGCAAGACAGTAAGCATATACATATTAGTTGGCAAAACAATGCAAAAACAAAATAGCTGTAAAAGTGTTTATGTATTAGTGAAAAAGTTTGAATGAATTGGTACTGTCTTGCCAGTACTGGCAAATGTAAACGCTATGTACATCACTAATACTGAATGAACTCCGCTAATATTTTAATTTTTTTTATTTCTTTAAACTTATTTTTTTATGGAATTTTATCTTTTAATTGTTTAACCGCTCACAAATAAAAAAACGACACAATTTCTTCAAAATTATTTTACAAATGGCGCTAACATAATATGATTAGAGTAAAAATGGTTTGATTGCATCTTTAACATAATATGATAAATGTATAGAAAGTTATCATGTTATGGCTATTAAATATCATGATATGGTTTTGAGAAATATAATATGTTTAGAAAGTTATCATAATTAAGTTGTTAGAAAAATAATTATTTTTCGGTCAACAATACTCATATTTATAATTGCGATAAACATTGATATGTTTACAGTAACTATAATATTGTTGATATTAAATAAAAATAACAATTATTTGTGTACGACAACAATATATTGTTACATTAAACATAGTGTTGTTGCCGTAACCATGCCCAACCATATTTTTTCTCTGCGTGTAGGGTTAAAGAAAAATGTAAAATATAATACATGATGATAGTGGTGTATCACGTTGTAAATTCGTCTTAGGGCATATCATCATTTAAAATAGAAACCAGGGATGGGAAATCCGCTGCCTTCGGTTCAGACGTGAACACACATTATAAAGCTTACCTTGCATTTGTCACATATAACCTGCTCTATTCTATTTTATGTGCTTCAAACATATACTGCTACCATTCAATAGTACAAAATAATACATCTACTCCTTCTGGTTCTCTGTCTACTACTATTTCTGCTACTCACTCTGCTTCTTCTTATTTATTAGTTTTTTGTAGCTTTGTCTTAACCTATCTTCTGCCACCTGTCGATTTTTCGACCAATACCTTTTTCAACGTATATCTTAGAAGTGTACTATAATTTTTTTGATCTGTTTTCACAAAAATTAAATCTAAATTATATATTAGTAATAAATTGATTTTCTAAAGACTTCATAAAATATTTTGGTAAGAGGATTATTGAAAGCCAATTTTTAACACTTTTTTCCAATTAAAAAATATATTAAAAAAAACAAAATAAAATTTTTTGTTTTTTATTATTTTTAAAGCATAAATATTATATTATAAAAATCGACAAAAATCAATTTGTAGTTGACCAGTTTTCTGACTTATAAAGGCCCATCATCTTTGTTGGTCGAGAAATCGACCACTGGCTGGAAGCACTACAATATCATAACCACATATTGGCAATCGGTTAAGAACATCTAAAATGCATTTACATCTTTCAGATAATAGCCGGTAAGATACAACATGTTTTCTCGTGCAAAATTTTCGTTAAGAGAGAACCAATACGTTTTGGACTCAAACATTTTGCATATGCTCCGGAAGTGGAGATTTATTCTACAGTATTTTATTTGGTGCTCAAACTATATTGGATTTTCTGGATAATGAATGAGCCCGATCCCGATTGTCATATACATATGTAGTGTTTTTTTGACACTTTTATCCTATCATCTCATCTGTATACTATATGATCGAGGGAATAACAGCTGTAGCCAATGTAATTATCGATAACTCCTTAGTCGAAACGATGGCTACTGTTAAACTGTATTGCCCAGCCTAAAGCAATTCAGGAGTATAATCAAGATATGGATAGTTTAAACTTTCACGACAATGGCTCTCTTTCACAAATTGATTTTCGACCTGAAGTCCCAATACAGTGGGCTTTTAACGTTGAGGATTTTAACATGCTCCTAAATCCCCAAGGGTATGTAAATTTAAAGGATATGCCACATTGTTGTGACCCTTTCTCTGGTCAAATCGGGTAGTCAACATAGTTCTAAATTGACATATCTCATCAGATCGCGGCTGACCAGAGACCTTTCTGGTGCCTCGGTAGTCAGTAGCCCCCGGAGTCACGACTCTGGTGTAACTATTGGTTTATACCAAAAGTCACGGGAAGGGAGATCTTAAAAAGTCGACTTCAAAGGCTGGTAAACGCACTATTTGTCACCTAGTGGTTAGGGCCACCATGAGATTGGTCGAACACGGCTTATGTAAATTTTTTTTACTCGTAATCCCTTATCCGCCATAATCGTTTCAATTATACGATACATACTATGTATGTATATTTACATGCAAAAATACATATACGTATTTACAAAGACTACCAAATTTCCATAAATTAAGCCAAAAGCAATATTTTTTACAAAAAAATAATATATTTTTTTACTGTTTTCGGCCATTGGTCGATTTTTCGACCAGTCCATATAAAGACAACTAGAAATCGGGAGACAAAATTTTGTGAAAAATATTCTTAACTAAAGTCTCAAAAGCACCTCCCTGCAAGGGATTTAAAAAATTCCTTCTTGTTATGATAGCGGCCAATAATGGGTTAACAGTGATGAAAAGCTGATGACTTTATCATTAATATTTTGTTTGCTACTTGCAAATTGTGATTCTGGCTAGGTTTCATCAATACAAAACTACTTATTAGTTAGTACTTCGCCTTTCCTTTTCTTGCTCGTTAAAAAAAAAAAAAAATTTAAGCAAGTTTAACTCTTTTCCAACAAAAACATTACCGTAAATTTTTATTATGTGGGCTACTTTAAATCCTTTTTATACCCACACCACAATAGTGGAGAGGGTATTATGCATTTGTGCTGATGTGTGTAACGCCTTAAAATATTGGTCCTAGACCCACCTTAAAGTATACTGATCGTCTTAGAATCACTTTCTGAGTCGAACTAACGATGTCCGTCCGGCTGGCAGGCTGGCTGGCTGGCTGTCCATGTAACCTTGTGCGCAAAGTATAGGTCGGAATTTTGGAGATAATTTGATGAAATTTGGGTCATAGGTTTTTATTGGCACAAGAACCAAGCCTATTGAAAATGGACCGAATCGTAGGACCACGAGGGAAGATAGGGGGACATTTCTTCCTCTCAGAAACTATCAAACCGATTTCAATGAAATTTTAAACATAGATAGAACCATATCTATATGGACACAAAATGTATGCATTTTTTAAAAAATAGGACCACGAGGGGAGATAGGGGCAATTTCTGCCTCTCAAACCGATTTTAATGAAATTTAAAACATAGATAGATCCATATCTATAAAGACACATTAGCTATACAGTTTTTCAAAAATAGGACCAAAACGGGAGGTAGAGGGCAATTTCTGCCTCTCACAAACTTTCAAACCGATTTTCATGAAGTTAATAAACAGAGATAAATCTATATTTATATGGACACATAAGCATGATGTGTTTTTAAATACTGTGGTGTAGCGTATCATATGGTCGGGCTTGACCGACTATACTTTCTTACTTGTTTAATATGATGCTTTCCTGTTGTAGTTCAAAATTGCTATCGCTCGGCTAAGTATTAATCGCTTAACCTACAGCTACCTTTGTTTTTATTTTATTTTTTGTATGTTAATTGAAATATCTATATATATTATTTCGTTGTTTGTCCGGATGTATGTCCGGTTCTCTTTCCGCGGCTTTCTGAAGCCGTCTGATGTCGCAGAAAGATGAAATTCGCCATACGTAAAGCTCATTAGCTCCACTGGAGCAAGACGGAGCCCGATTTTTGATATACGATCTGCGGTGGGCGTGGTCATTGAATAAACAATTCACTTTTTCTTATATTTTTTGCAGGAAACTTTTGCGTTTTCCTAATGACACTTTTTATATTTAAAGCCCTCTGTCTGATTATTTTGCATTATGTATTTTTTTAAGAATTTTTATATTTTCGATATTACAACATAAAATTTGTTATACTGAAAGTACTTTCTCTGCCAGAAATCATAGTGGAAACAGATTTTAATACTGCTGTTGAAAAGTAGAGATAATCCTTTTGTATCACATACATAAGAAAGACCTCTCCCAGTGAATGATCTGCACCCGATTCTATTTTTAAAATCATTGAAGGGACCTACAGTTTAATGCTGGCAGCGAAAGGCTAATGCAAAATTGAATTATTAAGAGGGGGATGCACACATCATTCTCAGTTCAAGCTACCAGTACCATTGACAGAAACATCAACTTCAAGTATGAGAGCAAATTCAGTGGATGCAAAGCAGATTTGGGATGCATTTAATGCTATTGACAAGTTGCTTAAAACATTGATGAAAAATAACAAGACTTTTGGAGGTAAAGTTGTGCTTCTTGGAGGAGATTTTCGCCAATATTTACCAGTGGAGCCACATGCTCATGTATTAAGTTTTCTAATCTTTGGTCCAACTTTAAAATTTTACAGCTTAAAGTCAATATTCCTGCAGTGGATAATATTTACAGATATTGGCTTTTAAAAATGGGGAATGGTGAACTCAGTTCGGAATTTGGAGAGGACATTATTGAATTACCAAACGAAATGCTGGCTGAAAACTCAATCGTTAAAAATATCTTCGGTGAATGTTTAAAGCCGTCTGATGTAGAACAGTATTGTAAATTTGCCATTTTATTCCCTAAGAATGATGAAGAATGCAAAATTAATGAAGATGTACTAAGTCTTTTTGAGGGTGAATGTTTTGCATTTTTGAGCGTTGACACGGTGGAGAGAAATAGCATAGCTGAACGGGAAAATTATCTGGTGGAATTTTTTAAACAGTCTATTGCCGTCTGGAATGCCCCATCATAAGTTGCAAGTCAAGTTGGGAACCATTATCATGCTTCTGAGGAATTTTAACACTAAAAGAGGGCTATGCAATGGCACAAGACTGCAAGTTACACAATTGTCACAGAATCTTATATGCGCAACTATATAAACCGGCATTGCAAAAGGCAATCCTGCATTTATTCCGAGGACTGATTTGGCTCCCATAAATCCCGTCCTACCATTTATTTTGCGTAGGAGACAGTTTCCTATACGGTTGGCGTTTTCAATAAACGTTAGAGAGGGGCGATATATTTACCCAAACCAGTTTTTAGTCATGGACAATTGTACGTTGCTTTCTCAAGAGTGAAAAAAAACATGATGTTAAGGTAAAAGTGATGCATGTTGATGGAAAACAGGGTATGTTAAAACAGGGTTGCTCCTCAGTATTTAAAAAAAATGTTGTTTTTAAAGAAGTATTATAATTTAGTTACTTACTTATTGTTATTTTTTACATATTTTACTTATTGTTATATTTTACATATTTTTTCTTCATATACCTATAAAATGTATTAAAACATTGAATAACAATTTTTTGTTTAATTTCTTTTATGAGCGTTACTATGTTAGTTATTATCTAAAAGATTTTTATGCCGGGCAGGGACAGGCTTAGTGACTAGTATATAACTAATTTGGTAGCAAGAGGAAACAATTGTTGACCTTCTATTATTTTTGTCTTTATGCCTACCACTTTTACCGAAGCTACCGAACGAGTATGCTACGATTTAACAAAATAATTTCTGGGGCTTTCAAGCTCCATTAGGTTATATTTTGTGTTAATTTTTCAAGCTACTACTTGCTATCGTTATTTAATACTTTAGATTTTTCTTTTTTACGTTTCTGTAATTTACAAAGTTTTTTTTTGAAAGATCAGAGTAAAATTCGCTCATTTCTGTGTCCCACTGTAAAAAAGTTACGAATGAAAAATGTTTCCTCTTTTAGGCCTCTAGTTGTAGTATATTTTTCATTCTTGATGTCTATTTTTATTCTGCCCTGCCTTCTACTCATCCCCCATTCTGTGAATACATTTTTGTGCCAAATTATGGCTCCCAAATATTTTTTGTTCGTAGTACTTTTATTTTTCTGTTTAAACGTGCATGTTAAAGTTGTTACATTTCTTTTTGGATCTGTTGTATAAAATGTAAAGAAATATTATACAAATAGTTAAAAAAAAATTAAGAAGTGTATATTTTATTCATGCCAGACAAAAGCACAAACAACAAATTCTATTTGTTAAATAAAATGGGCAAGAGAAAAAAGCAAATTTTCTTTTTTTTGTTTTCTTACAAAAAAGGAAATAGTTCTTGTTTTTTAAGAAAAAAAAGCAAACATTATTGGGAGTACACTGGATAGAAGATGTTGGTGAAAAGAGATTTAAGCAAATTTAAAATGTATAGCATATCTTAGGGTTTATGGCATGCACAAACAATGTTGCCAGAAGTATTGGAAAATCAAATTAAATTCAAAAATGTCTTTTTAAATTTTCTGTTTTCCTTATTCGAAAAAAAACTCTTGCTTACCAGGGTATTAACCCAAACATCGGGTAAATACCGCGTATAATCCCATCTATACGCATAAACAATTTGAAATTTGCCAGATCATTAAAAATATCTTCTAAGAAAGAATCTCTTAATTTGAGAGTTAGCGATCGGCGGACTAAAATGTAAATGAGGTACACTTTTTTATAATGCAAAAAGCCGTTTTATATCTAAAATTTTTTCTTAAGTGTCAGTTTTTTTTTGGCGTACACAATTTAAAAAATCCATCTCTAACAAGTCACAGCTGAATAGCAGGCAAAAAAACAATATAAAATAATTTTTTATCTGATAATATTTTAGTTGAAAGGTCGGAATAAAATACGTGATAATATAACAATCACCAAGAAGGAAAAAAAAAATCTACTTTTTGCTATTTTAAATATTTTACCTGACGTCTGTAAATGACAAACACATATTCTTTTTCCTGTTAAAGTCTTAAATTAACTTTTGGAATCGTTAAATGCGGCAATTTAACAAACATTCTTTTAACAAAGTTAAATTTTCTAATTTTTACTTCAACTTTTACTGCCGTATTCACAAAAAATATTTTGGATTTCAAACGTATTTTAAATTCTATACAATTTCTGTACAAATTTTCTTTAAAATACATTTTAAATTAAATTTTGTTTTCTACAAAAACTGCAATAATTGTTTACGAGTACATGATCCTTTTTAATGCTAGTGAAATATTAAGAAAAAATAAACATAAGTATAAATGAATTTACATGAATCGAACATTGGTTTTTTCCAACTTATTGGATCGATTTGGCGAGGGAGCAACTTTCGGTACATACGCTGTCTTCGACTAAAGTCCGTGTATGTTTAATTTAATTTTATAAGTTCAATAATAAAACTAAAATCAGAAAGTACCAATTGAAAATCAAAAAAGTACCAAAAAGATTTTCTTATAGTTTCTCAATCACTCTGGACTCTGCATGTGGAATTTTATGTTTCTAGATTCAGTATTAATAAAAATTCAAAGAGTAACAGTTGAAAAACGAAAATGTACCAAAAAGTTCCCTCTTGTAGATTCTTATCCCCTCAAAACTTTGAATGTCTAATTTTATGTTTCTAGGTCTAATTTTAACAAAAACTTAAAAAAGTCACAGTTCGTCAGCTCAGAATTGGATTGGCGCATATGCCAAAAAGTCGGAGTGGAGAAAAACGACAAAGAAGATTTACATGAAGATTTCTCAAAATGTACCCGATAGAATTTTTTTATATTTTTACCACTGCTTCCGGTATATGTTTTGAAGAAAAATTTAAATTTTTGCGCACTTTCATGAATAAAGTTAGAATTTAAAAGTATTTTTTTGAAAATGAAAAATATTGTTTTGTGCCGCATACGCCACTTTTCTAAAAAAAAAATTAATAAATGGCTTTTTGTGCTGCATACGTATACTTATTGCTGTGTATTGAGTAACTTATTGTTGAGATGAATGTTTCTATATTTACAATCTAATAAAAAGTCAACATTAATGGATTTTTTTTTATTTGGTTTTATTTTACAAAAAACAAAAAAACAAACAAATTCTCAGGAGTTTTCAAACAATTTTTTGATGCAGATTTAACCAAAATTGCATTTTTATATTTTTCCTCTCTCGTCGAAGTTTTATAATGTATACATAAATCATTATTTTTACTGTATAGAAGAACTTTAATTTTAGCAAAAGGGACTTCATGGTCAATAATACCATGAACACAGTCCACTTCTTGAATTAAAGAATGTCCTGGTTCTGAAAACTTTTGTATTACGGTATCAATATTATTTTGTTTAATGAACATTTTTATTTTGAGGTACGCAAGAATCGCTCCATAATGTCAAGGTTTTAATTAGTGGATAATCTTTTATTAATTCATTTAAAATTTTAATTAAAGCACTAGCAATAATGTTACCACTCAGACTGCTATGAGCTTCCGTCCACAAGGCACAATAAGTAAAAGTTCGTATATTTGGCATAATAATGGTTGCTGTAAGATTGTACATATTCAATTTTCGTTTGTAGTAAAATGTTGAAGCATTTCCCTTAGGTAGGCTAAAAACACTTTGCATATCATAGCAAACCGTACACTTGGTTGGGTCCATTATTTTATAAAACTATTTTTCGCAAATTAATTTTCTTGTCATTTTATTTTGCTTTTGCTTTAACTATATTTTTTCTTACGGCAATGCAGCAAAGCAACAGTAAAATTTATTTTGTACGTTTTTGTATGAAGAATTTGCTGCAATCGCCAAACAATGGCTTGTAGAGCAAAACAGTACATAAAAAATTTTGAAACAGTTGATATGCAGCAAAATTAATGCTTTATATCTCAGAAACCATAAAAATTTTCGCGAAAAAGGTTTTTGATTTAGAAAGAGGGTATTAAAAAAATATAT
The DNA here is from genome assembly GCA_930367215.1 of Pollenia angustigena. Taxonomy (NCBI): domain Eukaryota; kingdom Metazoa; phylum Arthropoda; class Insecta; order Diptera; family Polleniidae; genus Pollenia; species Pollenia angustigena. Next base: position 188,143,226 of record OV884060.1, on the reverse strand, counting down.
TCTTCACACCTAACTAATTTTTTTTTTTAAATGGTCGGTAGGTCAAACCAGTAATGAGCAGACGAGTTGTTGAACGAAAAAGTACCAAAAAGGTCCACCTTACAGATTCTTATTCACTTAGGACTATGCATGTTTAATTTTGTGTTTCTATAGGTTCAGTATAATTCAATATTTTAATGGGGGCCCATAATTTAATACGTATACATATTTCAATGAAAGGAGAAAAATGTTTTGTAATAAAAGTACCAAAAAAAAGATACGAACGTTCGCATTTCGAAAAAGTACCAAATTCATATTTGTATTTTCTAGATTAGTTAAGTATTTGGCACAATCTTTATTTCTATGTTTATTAGTTTAAAAAAAGGGTGACAAAATACTGGCTAAGTCCTTTATTCTTCAAAAGAGCCGTAGTTCAATAAAAAAGTACCAGACCCATGTCCACTTATTTTTGTAATGAACAACGATAAAGATTACATTGTTTTTGTCGCGATTAGCTTTGGAGTAATGAGTTATCCGAATTAACCCTTTTTTACCCTTTTAACCACTTGTAGGATAGCACGCCTGAGGGACGGATCATCTCTTGGTACTCCTGCTGTTCAACAGATGCTGCTGGCATATTTCCAAAAGCAGCGGAGTTAAGATAGATCAAACTTCTAAACAAGGGGCGAGTGTATGGTCTTGCCAGACTATGCTAATTGCTCTCACACTCGGGGGCGTTTGAAAACTCATTATTATTTAATCAGTGGTTTAGATCGGCGGTGCGCAAAATGACCCCAGGAAAAAGTAAAATGAAAAACGGCCCCAAAATTTTACATGGGACACAACAACACGAAATTTTGGCGCAATTTTTTTGTTTTTTTTTTGGGGTTATTTTTCATTTTTTCGTTAGGGTGTTTTTGCATTTTAAGTGGAATGAAAAATGACCCCAATATCAAGGAATGAAAAATGGACCCAAATAAAATCACAATTTTTACTTTGGGGCTATTTTTCGTCTAGTAATAAAAAATGCAAATTTTAAGAAATGAAAAATCACCCCAAACATTTTTACACAAATTTTATAAAATTCTATGTAAAAGTTTCTAGGGATAGTATAAAATACTCGAATTCTTATATCAAAGTAGAGAAAATCCTTGCCGGTTATGCAGAGATGCTTTAGTTAGCGAAGCCGGTGTTTGTTATACCATAGAGGAAAAAATCATTGAGCCCGGCCCAAGGCCGGCTATTAAGAGAAGCTTTACTGAGCGAAGCCAGAGTTCGTTATACTATAGAAAAGAAAATCCATGCGCCCGGCCGAAGGCCGTCTATGTAGTGAAGCTTTAGTGAGCGAAGCCAGTGTTCGTTACACCAAAGAGAAGAAAATCCTTTCACCCGGCCAAAGGCCGGCTATATAGAGAAGCTTTAGTTAGCGAAGCCAGTATTCGTTATACCATAGAAGAAAAAATCCCTCCGCCAGCCCGCAGGCCGTCTATAACGTGAAGCTTTTGTAAGCAAAACCAGTTTTCGTTATACCATAGAGAAATAAATCCTTGCGCATGGCCGAAAGCCCAACCATGCTATCAATCGTACGATTTTTAAAACCAAAACTGTATAATTATCCGGATTTTGAAATCGGGTTTCTAAATTTGTGATTTTTAGTTTCGGGCATAAGAACTGCACCGAAAATGTTTAATGTAACTTTCTTTGTGTTCTTTTTTGGGGTTAAAATTCATTATAAATTTTGGGGTGATTTTTCACAATGAAGAACAACCCCAAATTTAGGGTCATATTTCATTTTATTTTTAGGATTATTTTTCATTTTTTTGGGGTAATTTTTCATTAAAAAAATGGGGCCATATTGCATTATGAAAAAAGCCCCAAATTTGGGGTCAATTTTCATTTATTTTTTTGGGGCCATATTTCTGGGGCCATTTTTCGCAGCGCCGTTTAGATCTACCCTAATATAGGGCCACATTGGAGGTGCTCATAACAACCTTTTTCACATCTATTTGTTTTGTGGTTTGTGGACTTAAGTCCTTCACTTCAAGAAACCCGCAAAAAAAAAAAAAAAAAAAAAAAATCAGGGCCGTCAAATCTTGCCACGTATTTTTTCGAATTATTCTTTGGTTACCAAATAGTTTTTGCGGTATCGCAATATGAGTTGAAGCTTCATCTTTCTGGATTCTTATGGCAGGAATTTAGAGAAGGACCGGGCGAAGACGAATGATCCAAAATTGAGATTTCCAATTGACTAGCCCATCGATAAGTAGACTCAGATGAATCCGTGTGAAAATTTTCTCGTTCACATATGCACAGCTGCTAGTGAACAAAGGTCGAACAAGAATTCTTCGAGATCCATAACCTACTAAACCCGGGTTCTAAAAACGGGTAATTAATCTTTTAATGCTGTTTACGCTGGGAGCTATTGGAGTACATATTTCAATATTGACGGTACACAGAAAAAATTCTCGCCATTTTTTTCAATTAAATCATTAATCAAGAAAAATATCAATTTTAATTAAAAATTTAATTAAGTGAATTAAACATTTTCGTATATTAGAAATATTACTGCAGAAAATATTAATTATTTTAATTATATTAACTATTCATTTGTTTACTGGTGCAAATTAAATTGAAAACAATTTTTTTGTTCTGTGTAGTTTATAACATAATAGAATTGAAAAATTGTTACACTTTATTTTGCATTGAGTATGATGACATTAAAAAATTAAATAAAATTGTTTATAAACTGCAAAAAAAAAAATAAATAAATAAAATCAAAAACTGCAATAATTTTAGAATTATGAGCTTCTTAAATCAGGCATTCGAGGTTAACACACACTGTATTAAGATTAAAATTTTATCTTAAAAGCTTGTTCTATAATCAATAGGAATCACAAATATCAGCACAACTTTGGACTTCTTTTGGACTACAATTTTTATAATTCTATTCTATACGACTCTTATGTAATCCACACTTTGCATTCTTCCCTGCGGGCCAAACAAATTCTCTGCACTTAATTCAGGTCGTTTAAAGAAACAAAAATTCTCTTCATTAAACTTTTAGTTGACCTAGAAAAAGCAACAACATAAAATTCCTTTTAGTTAAACAACAACAATCCATCCGACCATCCACTCACATGTTGTGAAATTTTCTATAAAAATTAACAATTAACTGGGTGAAAGGACTGGTAAAGCGGTGAAAGAAAACTGTGTGGTTAGAGATGACAACAGACAAGTGAGAAAGGATTTTATGGATAAAAAAAGACTCCAACAACAAAAATAAAACACAAACATACAACAGAAAAATATTTCTGGTGAAAACCAAGAAAACCACAAAAAAGTCATTAAGACACAGTTGTTTTTTTGAACATTTAAGCAGAAACACTTCCTTTTCATTTCCTCCATCGAGGACTTTTGATATTAAAAGAAATAAAAATTAATCTCTGGTTATAAGGCAAACACACACAAACACACACACATGTGTGTTATTTGTGTTTACAGGATTAAAGGGTTGGAACATGCGAAAGAAACTTTTCAAAAAAAAAAAAAAAAAAAATAACAGAAAAAGTCAAGCAAAGTTAATTGGAAATCAATAACAACAACTACAACAAAAATCACACGCACCTCATTGTGTCCTTTTTTTGTTTTGCGAACAAAATATTTTTAATTGAGTTTTTTTTTTTAACAAAACGATGATGATAAAGTGTTTTTGTTAAGGGAATTTCAGAATTCTTGATATTAAAGAGGGAGTTTATGGATCAGCCAATGACTGGCAAATCACTTGCACACATTTTCGATGTTTTTTGCTAATAAATATTTTTATTTATTCATATTTTTAGAATGCTCTTATACAGAACGGTGTTCATACTTTATTCATATAAATTTACAAAATTTATTTATCTGTTTTTGAAGGACACGTGCCAGTCATAATTTATAGAGAGAAACAAAAATATGTATATGAAATGTCATTTTCATAATTCTTAAAACACAAACTGTAGCATTCGCATGGAAAATATATTTTCTATTATTTATAAGGGTGCAAATCGCTGTTATTTTTTTGTTTGTTTTTATAAATAAAAAAATAATATAATATTTTAAAACAATTCCAATATTTATCACTGCGTTCGTGGTTCATCTTTTTTTTATAGTTTGAAATGCAGTTGTATGTGTGAAAAGCCCCAGCTCAAATCTAATTGGGGTAAGAGATACAAAGTAACAAAAAGTATGAGTGTGAGTCCTTGTTTGCCAATGAACCACATCTGTTTCACTTTCAGAAAAGAGCACAATTAAAAGCAACATGCTGCAATGGTTTTTCGTTCATTCTGCTATTGCACGGTGGCTTTACATTGCAAAAAAAAAAATGGAATAGGGTACGAGGGTGGCATCTTAACTTAAAGGGCAACACTATTTCTTCTGTCAGGCATCTGTATCTCTTGTCAATATTTAAATAAGTTGCGGCATTTTAGTTAAGTGTGTTTGACAGTCATTGATAGAAGAGTGACGCGTAATTGAAGAAAACAAAACGGAAAAAAGTGGATTTTGTAAGCACATTAAGCATTCCATGACAGAAATTTATAATTAAGGCTACGAATTGCTCCCCCAATTCGCTATTTTCTCCGGATTAAGCACCGAGGGGCTATTTGTGGTTTCCAAACCTGAATAAATGGAGGAAGGAGATTTTACTTCAAGGAAGACCTGAAATATCTTATTTTTTTTTTGAAGGGATACAAAAGTTCAAGAAACGTAAGGCCAATGTATACTCTATAAAGAAGACTACGTGGAAAAATAATTAAAAAGTCACGGACTTTTTGAACCGCCCTCTATAATCGGACTAGTGCGACCATATTTTATACCCTATACGACTTGCGAGTTAAAAAAGAAAACGATGAACAATGACTTAAAATGTCTATATTAGTTAAGGATACTCAAAAAATCTGATGTTGGACAAGTAGATGACTGAGTAACTCAGCATTTTAAGGCACACATGCTAAAGACGTTTTCAATATCACTTTTATACACCGTGAGAAATAGATCTGGGGCCTAATTCTGGCAGTCGTGATCGAGTTCTTTCTCAATTCGAAAGCAATTTTATTTCTAATGCTTTCAGTCGATACCGAACGAATCGAAATTATTTTTTCAATATTGTGAAACTCAAATTAATGCTTTTCAACAGTGAACAAATAATTCCGATTCGTTCAGTACTGACTGAAATAATTAGATATTAAATTGCTTTCGAATCGAGAAAGTACTCGATCACGACTGCCAGAATCAGGCCCCTGATTTGATATGTTAACGGACAAATTATTAAGTGTGGTTGCATAAAATTTCAAAAATATTTAAATGTTATAATTTACAATTTGCTACCACAACCATATAATGATTGAATGACTTCGTTTAATGCCTAGCACAACTATTTTTTTGTTTTCCCACAACCATGTACGTTTTGCTTTTATTATTTTTGCTTTTATTATTAAAGAGCAACATCCCAGCAAAAACTTTACTTACCTGGTAAGTTTGCAAGTAATGTTGCAGACAAATAAACACTACGTACTTATTTTTCGGCCGAATAACTACTTATTTTTGTTCGAGGTGTCCACAGAATTCAGTACTTATAATACAGCTACTAGAAGCCAAAAAATATCTAGTTATTATTAAACTTCTAGTAAGTTGAATTGTAAGTACTTACAATAATTTACACTCAGAAGCCAAAACATCACTACCCAGTAAAAAGTTCACTTACTTTTTAAAAATGAATAGCTTCCTTCACAAATCATTTAGTAGTTTTTTCCTATAACTACTTCTATAACTACTTCTTTCTGGATGTATGTAGGTAAAAAAATAATGACTAACATTTGAATGCGTTAATTTTGGGACATCCCTTGTAAAATTCATCGGTTCTTTCAGTTGAATTGTAAGTAGTGCTTTTAGTTTTTTCTGATTACTAAACACATTATTTTGTGGGCGAAGTTTTTACTGGGTAGTTATTAGACCGAATAAGTAGCTATCGAGTACGTTACCAGTAAGTAAATATTCAGTACTGGAAACAACTCAACTAATAAGTAGTTATTGAGCTGATTACTAGTAAGCAAATGATCAGTAGTGAAAATAATAAAAGTAATAAGTAGTTGCTGAGGTTATTACTATTTAGAACTTATTAGAGTTTTCAGAATAATGACAATTGTACTGACAACTACTTACCAGGTAACGTATGAAATAACTACCATCTATTGCTTAAACTCAAAAAATTTTTCCTGGGATGTTGTGATTTAATTATTTGTGGTAGGCAGGGCTGCTAGATTTGACGATTTATCGTCATTTTGACGAGTTTTTGTTCCGAAATAAGCAAAGTGCCGATTTGCTGATTTTTTTCAGACTCTAAAGCCTGAACAAAACATTACATTTCCTGGCAATTTCGTTTTTTTTAATCTTGGAATATTTAACTGCCGTTACCGAAACGTTTTCTTTTGCTTAGCTTTTACGCTGATAGCTTTCTTGTTTAATAAAACCCACAAGTTATAAATATAAATAGAGATAAAAACGCTTGATCGACCAAAAAATAGCTAAATTGCCATTATTAATCAAAAATAGGGGCAAACTTCGTCTTAAGAAAATCTTTGATTATTTTGAGAGTACAAAAACAACAATGTTACACTTTGTTTATCTTTCGTCAAACCATCATAGAATGCACCTTTTACGGCTCGCTGTATAAATCATATTTTTAACAATTATACGGCAAGCATTTCACGAGTTGTAACGGAATATCTACATGAGTCTCATACGATTCGTGACATGAAAGTCTCGTTAGAATATCTTTACCCACGTCTTAAACGATTCCCACAACGATTGAAGAAGCGTCTCTCGCTGTGCTATGGAAGAATCTCACTCGTGTTATAGTTTACCCGTGTAAGGAATCTTCTTCGATTAAAAAATGCGGTCATCGACGATCAAAGACGCTCTTCATGAGACTCTCAGCAGCTCTTACACGATTGAAAATGCTAGCTGGGTATGAAGTAATGACGTTTTTGCTTGAATGTTTTTTTAAAAAAAATCGAATAAAAATAGCTTAAAGAACTAAATTTTTAGTTATCCGATTTTTTTTTAACGATTTTTCGAAACGATAAAGACGATTTTTTTATATTGTCTCAGGAAACAGACCATTTTCTCACAAATTTATCTGGATTGCCTACCACCAATCATAATATGTTGTTTTTACTTTAGGGAGGGCTGATTTAGTCATAACATGGTTGCAGTCGGCAATAATATGATTTAAAAACATTCCGTTGAAACTAGTTTAGTTAAGCCGTAAAGTCATGAGATTTTAGGAGGGAAGGGAAAATATTGTGTCATTTCTTTTCCTATCTCTTTCTCTCTTAAGAACCTAATACTTTGCGACTCAAACCAGAAGCGTTTGAATCAGCACTTAGCCGTGACCATATCTCTGGGTTTAAACTATGAAAGTTTTTTTTTGCAGAAAGTCTTAGTTTTTTTTGATTGTTTTATCTTATACTCTGTATGTCATTATTTAATCTTTTCCTATTACCTGCTCAATAGTTATAACTTAAAAAAAATTTTGTTAAAACTTAAAATATTTTTTTATTTCTTCAACTGTAAACCAAAAAACTATGTCCGTACTTCTATTATTATAAAAAACTTATGTTTTTTTATGGAAGGTACCAACTTGTAAATAAATAAAATAGAATCAGCACTCAGGGGACACCCCTACTAATGCATTGCATTGTGTTGGAACTAGATAAATAGGCGGTGGGAAGGAGGACGAAAGTAATAGTGCTTATGGACATTCGATTTTTATTTTTTTTTATTTTATGTTAAAAGTAAGAGCTTAGACTTCCTCAGGAAAGTTATTCCACATACGAACAGTCCGTCCAAAAAACGATTTCTTCCTGTAATGCGTTGTACAATGCACCGGCCAATCGACCACAAAAGGATGGGCTCTTGAGGAAAAACGCATATTACTAACAACCATTGTAATTACGATAAAGCAAGCAAATACAACCAATAGTGCGATGGTGCTGAAGGGAGTCAAAAGAATTGGATACCCTACATTCCCCAATGAGAACCTTCGCCCTCTGCTGCACGCGGTCGAGAAACTCCAAAATAAACTGAAGCACCGGTCCACACATGAGAGTTGTACTCGATTCTCGGTCGGATATAGGTGGTATAAATAGTAATCAGATCAGAAGGTGTAAAGTAGTTCTTACACCGTTAGAAAAAACCGATGCACTTTCATGTTTCTTTCGATACCTTGAATGTTTTGTCCAGCAGACATCACATTGAGAGATTCAGATTCCTCAATAATTATACCACCCATATAAACAGATGAGGCACCTAGATCCGTAATGCGCTTATGCGTTAGCAAGCAACATTGGATGTTGCGGGCATTAAAAAATTGAAATTATTGGTGGGTATGGAGAGAAGCATAGCATATTCTCTGCCCCTCTCACAAACAAAGAACATTTTCTTAGTATGAAATCAAAATATGGAGACATATTTTTGGCCAGCATGTTTTTTTCTTTTTAATTGACTATGGGAACTTTCTTTTTAATTGTGTATGCGAATTCAACTCAAACCCCTCAGAAGATTTTCAACCTGCAAACAATTTTACAAGAAGTTTAACGTTTGATGGAGGTCACTGCCCTTCACTCAAACCTTCAAAATCAAAAAATTTTGTATGTTTCAGCAGATTTAATAACTAATTCTTTTTATTTAATTTGTGTAAGGGCTCCTTAGAATAAACAACGCGTTAAGCATACACTGCAGTAGAACACTGCTATAATGCACACCGGTTATAGCAGACTGCGTCTATAGCGAAAACTTTCTCGGGCCCAAAATAACTTGTTGGGCAATTTTTTAATACGCTTATGGCACGCTACTAACTCTTATTCCCTTCTAGTCCCGTCTAGTTCGTTTAAAGCAGAGTACGAAAACAAACAAATCGAAACGTTTGCTTTCGTTTTGTTTTGTTCTTTGCAGTGAGTAAAACCAAAACAATGAGAATGATCGTGCCTTTTGTTTTGTATTGTTTTTGCTCGTGAGCGCAAATTGTACATTAATATAAACGTACACAGCTGGAAAAGAAAAGAGTAAGAACAATATTGAAACATTCAGAGAAAAAACGTTTGACAAACGTTTGGTAATTGATTTACTCACTAGTATTGTTTCTAAGTGTAATAAAAAGAGAGGTTTTTTTGTTTGTATTAATGCTTATTTGGCTACCATAGTAATAAATTTTTGGACGAGGCATTGTGGAGATTAGTCTTGTTATGCCAATACAAAAACCAAATAAGAACTAAATCAATTACTCAAAATTAAACGTTTCTCTATCTGTTTTGTACTCAGATGTACGATTGTAACGGTAAATTAAATAATGCAGATGATTGGAAAGCCAATTGTTTCGTTTTCTCTCTTTGACACTTGAAAAGTTTTTGTTTTGGTTTTGCTCATGTACAATACAATTTAAACATTTTGATTAGTTTTGTACATTTTGCAAACGTTTGCGAAATGTTTTATTTGTTTTCATACATTGGTTTAAAGTATTTTCTACTCAGAGTTTTTCCCGAGAGTACTCCCGCTTGCTCAAAATCAACTGCAAGATGCCCAGGAAATATTGAAAAAAACTTTTTTTAAACTTTAGTAAATCTATGTGGGACTCGTGTCTTTAGTGGTTTTATTTAAACAAATTTCACCCGAATATTAATTGATGCTCCCGTTTATTTTTTAAATGCTATTTTATATATTATTTTTAATTAGCCGAACAGCCATGAAAATTGGCTTGGAAAAATAATAACCCTGAATGATTTTTTACACCCGAGATTAAAAACTTTGACTTTCTAATAATACAAAAGACTAGACCTAAAACTTAATATATAATCACACCTAGCTTGATTAAAATTTTCCTTGAATATTTTTTCCATTTTTTCTTAAAAAAATTATGGAGAGAAGCAGAATTTCGAGTGAAAAAAACTGGTCACTTTTTCACCATAGGCGTCCGTGAGTGTCTTTTTACACCCTTCACCACAGGTGGAAAAGGGTATATATAAGTTTGTCATTCCGTTTGTAATTTCTACGATATTGATCTTAGACCCTATAAAGTATATATATTCTGGGTCCTTATGAGGAGAGAAGTTGATTTAACGATATCCATCCGTCCCTCCGTCTGTCCGTCTTACGTTTGATATGTGTTTTCCGGAGACTCCAGACATGATAGCGGTTACGTTGTTTTATATTTATGTCACATATAGTCCACCATTTCTTGCTATTGAAATTCAGCCAGATCGGTCCAACAATGGCTGATATATGACCAAAAAATCACGACTGCCTCTAATTTTTCTAAAAAATCCCTTGTGGTTGTTGTATTTTTATTACTTTTTTCTGTATATCTGGAGAACGGCAAGAGCCAAAGCTTTAAAATTAGGTACAAACATTTAGGTTATAAATATACACCATCCTACAAAATATGGGCGGGATTGGGGAAGTAGGCGTGGTACCTCTCATACAAAAAGTATTAAAAATTTTATAAAATCCTGAATTTTTTGACTGTAATATGACCTATGGTTACGCCTTATATATCAGAAGATCGGAAATTTTTAATAGAAAATATTTTCTGAAAAACTCGGGAAAATCGGTTCAGATACGAAAAAGGTATGACCAAAATATTAATTTTTTTTGAAAAATACCCATTTTCAGGAACCATAGATCTTCCCGAGTCCAAGTTTTATAGCCAAAATAACTGGCAAATTTCTTCTTTAACACGTGGGTATATAAATCTGTCAAAGCGGTTAAAAATTAGCAGAGTTATGACCAAAATACTGAAATCCCAAAAATTACTCTTTTTTATAATTAAGTTTGTTTTTTATACCCTTCACCGAAGGTCCTACACCCTATAAAGTATATATATTCTGGATCCTTATGCAAAGCGAAGTTCAAATCCGGTTGTCGTCACTTTTTCCAATCCCCTCACCCCGCCTTCGTATTTGTTATAATGCCCAATATGATTTTCGTTATCACCCATCTTTATTATTTCATATATTTAACGAAATAATTTTATCAAATAGAAACTAAAAACGATTTAAAAAAAATATTTACCAGTTTTCGCTTTTTAAATTTCATTTATAATTTTTTAAGTATTGTAAATATGTATGTATATGTAAAAATTATTTAGTTGCTCTCTATTCTACTCGCACAATGGTGAAGGGTATATAAGATTCGGCACAGCGGAATTTAGCACTCTTACTTGTTTTTATTAATTCTGCTCTACAGTGTGTTGCCTTAAAAAGTAATTGAAACTGTTTGTTAAACTGCCACCAATACGAACATAAATGCAACATACACTTGCTACAATTGCATTCATTGCATGAGAGTATTGAATGCAGTGAACTAAACTTAATAGAGAACAGTATTTTATTAATGGATCCCTTTTTGGGTTGTAGTACATCTGTGATATTTGTGTAGCAAAGAGTTGTTAAAGTAGTTGGGAATTCGTTAATGAGTTTGTTACACCTTTGAAATAAATACATTCAACACTTTTTTATTTGTATTGAAATTTTTTTTTTTTAGTTTTTATAATTAAAACAGTTTTGAAGGTTAAATTTTCTTTTATGATTTATATTTAAGGATTTATTTTATATATGTAAATATTAAAAGTTAACACTGGTCGGCCTCAAAATATGAGCAAAACAATGGCTTGGAGTTGATACATATCGATGGGCTAAATACAAATATCTAATAAGAATTTATCTATCGCGTCCAGTTTTGATGCAATACGCAATTTCTGTTTCGGTTCTAGCGATACTATTTATAAATAAGAAACTATGGCCTTTTAAAAAGCACATACGTGCCCGTAACAGCAAAAACAAAATTACCTCGCAATAAAGAACCGGCAGTGCCAGTTCCTCCTCCTGACGTGTTATCCGAAGTTTCCCAATCATCATCTGTAAAATCAAATAAGATTTTGCTTAGCAGTTCAACTTGTTGAACAGAATAACTGCAGCTTTTCAATCAATCTGAACTTAGTGATCTCGTTAGCGTTTGGAACTTTCGAAATATCAGGCCCAAGATTAAGATTAAAGAAGTAAAGATTTATTGGTAAAATAAGAGGCAATCGTAGTTCGTGCCTGAACCTAAATAGCAAACTATTCCATACTATATGTTATATAAATATATTACAACCTAGTCCCTATCATATTTGGGATCTTCGGAAAACCAATTTCAACATACAAACGGACAATCAAACTGATGGAAGGAAAGACGGACATCATCAAATCAACTCCGCACTTATAGCGAACCATATTGTGAAAATTTCAAAAAAAAAAAAAAAATGACAAACATACAGTTAGGGACAAAATTTGTGTTATTGACTATACATTTTTGTTTTATTTATAATTATTTAATTTTTTTTTTGACTATATGAAATGTAGAATATTTCAAGAACTTAAAAATGAAAATTTTCCAAAAAAAATGTGTTCATAATATTTTGCACGGTATTAGTATTAAGTTATGAGTGTGAACAATTATGACCGCAGTTAGAGATTATTGTTGTATTTGGGTCTAAGCGTTTGGTGTGTTATCCCTTTGCTCTTTTAAGATGCCTTAATCCTTTTTGTCATACTTTAACAAAAGTTTTTAGCATCTTCAGCTTTATTTTTTCAAGCTTTAATGGCAAGCTCCCAAAGCTTATATGCAGTGTTAGGCGTGTTCCTTTGAGCAAAACAAATTGCCGTTTTGAAACGGACCAAAGGTACTCAAGTGGGTACAACTCTGGTGACTAAGGCCGAGGCCACGTAATGAGCGGCTAGGCGTCAAGCGGCTGAGCGATGAGCGTCAAAGCGTCAAGTTTGAGCGGCAAGTGGCTTATTACTGAGCGTCACTTCTGAGCGGTTAGTTGCTAAAATGCCATTGTAAAGAGTGGCTTGTTCAATGTTATTACGCAAAAATCGTATTCATAAAAATGTTATGCGTTTTTTAAGAAAAAAAAAAAATTGAAGCCTGTTCGTCGATTTCGAGCGAAGACTTCGTTCGCTTCACTTACATTTAAAACAAAAACAAATTATAAACAAGTAAGAAAGTATAGTCGGTCAAGCCCGGCCATATGGCACCCTACAACACAGTATTAATAAACACATCATGCTAATGTGTCCATATTTATCAAGCAAGGGGAATTAAACCATTTATATACAAATCTACCCAATACAATACTGCCGTATGTCTGTGAAATGCTTTGATTTGCTGTGGCTAAAAGTTAACACCAAATTGACAAAACAAAAATAATTTCTCGGTCATATTTTTATTTTTAAAATTTGATAATCTGTCTTGCCATAATGCGGTCGGCTTTGTACGGATGAAATCATAAGCTCCATATTAACTTTTGCCATGTTTATTTTTTGACGCTCAGAAAACAACTAAAAATTAGAACAAGTTTTATTCCTCAAAAATTTCGCTCGCATGCCGCTCATTTCGTGGCCACTTCAATAGTATTTCATATGTTTTAATTTTTTGACGCTCATCGCTCAGCCGCTTGACGCTTAGCCGCTCATTGCGTGGCCTCGGCCTTATAAGTTAAATTTATTTTCGAATTTTGATTTTCTTCAAACTAACTTTAAGCTGTTTCTGAAGTATGCTAAAGATCTTTGTCCTGCATAATGATATCACTCTATCAAGGTTCTTAGCCGAATATGGCTAATCTTGGAATTTACGGGTCTTTAAGGATGGTTTTGTAGTACTTGGCACACATTTTTCTTCTGAATTAGCGGAGTGCTCGAAGCTGGCTCCCACGAAAACCATTTAAAGTCATTTATGAAATCATCAAATTTTAATATTTAGAATTATTCCACTCTTTTAAGCTAACGCTTTTGCGCCGCCGACTGGCTCCAATCTCATAATTTTTGTCCGATCTAAGCATGTTTTACGCATTTAATCTTTAAAACTGAATTTTTCTTACTCTTTTGCAAAATTCAGCCGCTTTCAGCTTTTACTCTTGCTAAAAGGTGGGTTGTCGCTCATTATTCTAGCTACTAATCTGCAAGAACTTAAGCAACTTTGTACAGTGCTTACATCTAAATTGTACTCAATGCTCAGTATTTGCCGGACCTTAATAGCTATATTGACTACACCAGTAACAATAAGTCTCTTTGATTCGCGAAAATCTTTTGGCGAAAGTTTTTTTGGGCGACCAGCTTTGTTGCTTTTGGTATCCAAACTACACTTTTTACTTATTTTACATTCAAATCCCACTGAAATGTTGTATTTTTTGTGATCTTGCGATGTGAGGCTCCTTTTTTTTAAATTTTTCACAACGCTTTGTTTTAAAAGTGCCGCTTTCGACTTACCGTTCTTGAAGAAACTAGGCAAAATTTAATTGCTCAAATTATTTTCAAATTTTAAAAAAATTTAATATTAATGAATTAATTTACTCACTTTAAGAGCAAATCTCGCAGATATAACTTACAATTTTTTTCGAATTTTTATGAAAGATTCACACAGGGTCAATATTGTTCACACATATGGTTTGGGTGTTAACTTAATAAAAATATAAGAACTAACGGTACTTTTGAAAATAAGTTTACATAGTATTATTATAAAATGTAGAAAGCCATGCAATAGTTTAAGAAAGTTTCCAAGTCTAAACTTTAATACTTTTCATAATATACACACATTTTTTATAATTTCGTGAACAATTTTGTCCCTAACTGTATATAAAAAACGAACGTATATATCGTTAGCTAAAATAAAAAAGGCGTAACTAACAAAAATATAGTTTTACAGGCGAAGCAAAAAACTTTGTAAAATGAAAACTATAAACATGTCAGAAAAACATGCATTGATAAGTCGTCCATGGAATTCTTCAAACAATTTTCAAAGAATGTGTAATTCGTCGTTTTGCATTTATCGAATAAACACACTTGTAGTTACGTCCCTTTTTTTTTTTTTTGATCGCAAAAGTGTAAGATTTTGCTAAGACATGTATTTTAATGGCATTCATAATCAAACAATCAAAAACTCGCTTTTCAACCGGTGATTGAGGGCATAAAAAGTGTTTTCTTTTTGCCAAAACTAAAGGTTAGAATCGATAAGTTCTTTTTAATTTGCTTGTTCTATTTTAAAAGTACATATTTAATAAATATATCTCGTTTGTAGCGTATAGAAAGGCTCTAACTCAATTAAATTAAATTCGTGAATCCAATACATTTCACACAAATAGACCGTTATAAAAGTTTAAGGCAATATTATCAAAAATAACGGTTTAACAAGGAATTTTACATTTTGATACGTAAAGTTTTTATTCTGTTTTTTTTTTATGCAGTAACGTGAGTAAGGCTTTTTCTACATGTGACCAACGATATGTCTGCATTTACTTTCTAACGAAAATTTTATAAACTTTCATTTGAGTCTTCGCAAAATTTCCTGTCGACTCAAATAGAGTAAATTCTACTCGGCGCGTCGATATAAAAGCGCCTTTGGAAATACCAAGTAACAGTCAATAGAAATCGGTTGTTGTTAATAACGACTTAGAAAATACTATTATTGTGCTGTTGCCGTCGACTAAAATGGAGTCAGTTGTACTTGACGTCAACTTAAAAGCACCTTTGGAAAAACCAAGTGACTGTCAATAGAAATCGGTTGTTGTCAGTAACGACTTAGAAAACACAATTATTCTGCTGTTGCCGTCGACTAAAATAGAGTCAGTTGTACTTGACGTCAACTTCAAGGCGCCTTTGGAAATACCAAGTGACTGTCAATAGAAATCGGTTGTTGTCAATAACGACTTAGAAAACACAATTATTGTGCTGTTGCCGTCGACTAAAATGGAGTCAGTTGCACTTGACGTCAACTTAAAAGCGCCTTTAGAAATACCAAGTGACTGTCAACAGAAATCGGTTGTGGTCAATAACGACTTAGAAAACACAATTATTCTGCTGTTGCCGTCGACTAAAATAGAGTCAGTTGTACTTGACGTCAACTTCAAGGCGCCTTTGGAAATACCAAGTGACTGTCAATAGAAATCAGTTGTTGTCAATAACGACTTAGAAAATCCTATTATTGTTCTGTTGCCGTATACTAAAATATAGTCAACTTAAAAGCGCCTTTGAAAATACCAAGTGACTGTCAAAAGTAATCGATTGTTTTAAAGCTGTGGCATTTACCAGCAAATCAAACTTTATTTAGTAGCAGCAAAAACTATGGTCTGCAATTAACTCCTCTTGTGCTTTGGTAGGATTGTTTGTAGTGAGCTAGTCCATCAGTGCGAGGGTTGCAGGTTCTTTTACTGCAGATACTCTGGTCTGTTTCACTACCACGGGCTGAAGTTCAACGTTTCTATTGCTCGGTTAATTAAATAAATAAATAAATGTTTATCTGTTTTAGTAATCGATTGTTATCAATAACGACTGAGAAAATACAGTTATTGTACCGTTGTCGTGGACTTGCTTCGACTTTTATAATGGTAATTAACTTCTTCATATTGTTTATTTCGATAATATTTACTTTAACAAAACTTGTAGAAACTAATCGCTTAGAAGCATTTTCATTTCTTAATCTGGGCTCAGCGCTATTTCAAAACTGGAGCGAAATTCTCCGCAAAGTTTAACTTTTTACAGTTCTCTTACTGACTAAAGCAAAAAGTCCTAAGGTTACGGTAATAAACCCAGGTGAGTGGCTCCAGAAATAAATAGGAGTTCACTTAACCAAGCTCTAAATATTTTAGATTTTTTTTTTCTTGACTTGGTTTGGCTCAGAGCTTTCCATATGTCCCTTAAGCTAGTAGAGCAGCGCATCCGAAAATCGAAACTGTTTTTGCATCGTTAGCTTGGTAAAACATTTCATAAATTAATAAACAAAATAAAGGCCTTCCTTAGTTTTACATCACTTTATTGAGAATCATAGAAATTTCCTACAAATCTCATATGCTTTTCAAATAAAACTAAAGACCTGACCTTGTTATCAAACAAAATGTAAAGCTGAATAAAAAGGATTTGCCTTTTAGCTTAGAATTTTAATAAAACAAGAAAATAGAAAAAAACATACAAAGTAATTTTATGCAAAATGATGAATGCAACATGAACAGCGCACCGCTCAAGGAAACATGCGGCTCAAAGAATGCATTAGAAGGTCCTTATTTTTAAATTAAACTTATGCACACAGCGACAAGGTCCTTAAAAAGGCCTTCAAACCTCTTTGCACAAATACACTTGGTTTAATATATTTTATGATTTTCTTTTAAAATTTTTCATACAAATTTTCATATTTTATTGTTAAAATAATTTTTTTTTTATTTTAATTTATACAATTTCTTTTCTATCACTTCACTTTTATTTTCATTTTAAATTGGATTTTCTTTCACACGTGTGATTTTGAAAACTTTTTTTTTTTAAAAACTTTTTCGTTTATATTATCTTTTTTTTCATTTAAGTGTTTGTATTTTTCTCATCACAATTTCTCAAGTATCCGTTAAATGCCACGTATCCTTTTCGTTATCATTTTAAAACTGTTTACTGGCAAAATTTCTTCGCTATTTTATCTTGAATTAAACTGCTGCTGCTGCTGTGTAATTTTTGTTCCAAAACTTTTAATAATTTCCACAAAAATTTTCCTTTTATTAAACACCAAAAAAAAAAAAAAAATAGATTTTAATTTTGTTCCTTGAAATCCACATTTGTGTTGAGTTTGCGCCGTTGTATTCGATACACAGGACTTGAAATAATTCTTCTCGTAGTTGATTGTTTAGTAAACAAAATGTCCTTTAGATGCCAGCATGCTTTTATGAAAGGAACGCTTTTTGAATTTTGTCTTTCAGTTGGAATTGAACGTAAAATTGTTCTATTTATTTTTGCCGTAGAGTTGTAGAAGAATGCATTAAAGTTTAATATTCGATTTTATTTTTGTGTTAAGTGGGTTGAATAAATGTGTATGTGTGTGTTTGTTTGTCTGTCTCTCCGTCTGTATGCTGGCATAAATTTATTAAAGCTTAAAACTGAAGTAGTGCCATATATGTATATGGCTATGTAAATATGGAACACTTCATACATTTATTACTTACATACATAAATTATGAGCATTTTAAGGAAATCAATAATGTAAATAATTACACACAGATTCTAATTTATGTCAACGAGGAGATGTTATTAAAATTAAATTTGTAAATATGCTTTTGGCCAAAAGCAAATATTTTAAGGATGGAGACGTTTAAAATTACTTAATAGGTAAATTTTCATATTTCTAGCATTTAAAATAATATATAAATTACGATATGACCGCTGAAAAAAAATCACTTAATACGTCAAAAATTATTAAAATTAAAATAAGTCCCAATTCACACGTTGCAAGTCTTATTGATCAGCTTGCTAATTTATAACGAGAGTGAAGAGAGGAAAATAAACGTTTCTCTCTCACTCTCTCTCGCCTATAAGGTAGCAAGCTGATCAATAAGACTTGCAACGTGTGAATTGGCACTAAGTAAGACAGTATAGTCGGTCAAGCCCGACCATATGATACCCTACGCCACAGTATTTAAAATCAAATTCAAGGATCTCTCTTATTATACATTTCATTAGAATGGGTTTGATAGTTTCTGAGAGGAAGAAATTTCCACCTATCTCCCCTCGTGGTCCTATTTCTTAAAAAATGCATAGTTCATGTGTCTATATAAATATGGATCTGTCTTTTTTTATAAAATTCATTAAAATCGGTTTGATGGTTTCTGAAAGGCAAAATTGCCCCCTATCTCTCCTCGTGGTCCTATTTAAATGCTTAGCTTATGTATCCATAAAAATATGGACCTATTAATATTTTAAATTGCATTAAAATCGGTTTTATAGTTTCTGAGAGGAAGAAATTGTCCCCTCTATCTCCCCTCATGGTCCTATTCCTTAAAAAATGCAGAGCACATAAGCTGTTTCTATCTATGTTTCAAATTTCGTTAAAATCGGTTTGATAGTTTCTGAGAGGAAGAAATTGCCCCCTATATCCCCTCGTTGTCCTATTTTTTAAAATATACGCAGCTTATGTTTCCATAAAAATATGGACCTATTAATGTTTTAAATTGCATTAAAATCGGATTTATAGTTTCTGAGAGGAAGAAATTGTCCCCTCTATCTCCCCTCATGATCCTATTTCTTAAAAAATGCAGAGCACATAAGCTGTTTCTATCTATGTTTCAAATTTCATTAAAATCGGTTTGATAGTTTCTGAGAGGAAGAAATTGCCCCCTATATCCCCTCGTGGTCCTATTTTTTAAAATATACGCATCTTATGTTTCCATAAAAATATGGACCTATTAATGTTTTAAATTGCATTAAAATCGGTTTTATAGGTTCTGAGAGGAAGAAATTGTCCCCTCTATTTCCCCTCATGGTCCTATTCCTTAAAAAATGCAGAGCACATAAGCTGTTTCTATCTATGTTTCAAATTTCATTAAAATTGGTTTGATAGTTTCTGAGAGGAAGAAATTGCCCCCTATATCCCCTCGTTGTCCTATTTTTTAAAATATACGCAGCTTATGTTTCCATAAAAATATGGACCTATTAATGTTTTAAATTGCATTAAAATCGGTTTTATAGTTTCTGAGAGGAAGAAATTGTCCCCTCTATCTCCCCTCATGGTCCTTTTTCTTAAAAAATGCAGAGCACATAAGCTGTTTCTATCTATGTTTCAAATTTCGTTAAAATCGGTTTTATAGTTTCTGAGAGGAAGAAATTGACCCCTCTATCTCCCTTCGTAATCTTATTACGATAAAAAAAGCATAGCTTATATGGCCATGTAAAAATGGATCTATCTTTTTTCTAACCTCGTACTAGGTTTGCCATACGTACTGTTTTAAGCAGTACATGTACTGATTTTTTGCAATTGTACTGTTTTATGCACAACTCCTAAAACAGTACGCAAAAGTACTGTTTTTTACACTTTGTACAGTTTTTTGTACTTTTTTTTTGTTCAGTGTACAACAAACCAAGATATTAAGAAAAACCCTACTAAAAACATAGTTTTATAACATCCTAATATTTAACAGAACATAGCTTAAACAATAATACGAGTTTTTACACTGTAGTCATTGTTTTCTCATAAATACACAGTAGAAATCTAAATTTTAATGGGTGGCTCGCAGCAGTAGTATATTTGGCTCCACGAAAAGCCCCCAATGAAATAACGCCCAGGAAATAGCCCCCAATGAAATAATCCCCAAAATATAGGAAATAACGCCCAAAAGCAGTGAATGAAAAAACATCGAAAAATAAATGAAATAAACCCCAAAACGAAAACGAAACAACCCCCAATACTTTGAAATTATTTCATATGAAATAACACCCAATGATGAAAATGAAATAACCCCCATCAGCAACAAAAATGAAATTATGCCCAAAATTCATAAAAGAGGCAGTTTCACCAAGGATTTCATGAAGTCAATATGGACCAACAGCAAAGTCGCAAAATTATTGAAATGAATCGTGTGGAGGCCTGCAGGCGTCTTCTTCATAATAAGGATATATTCGGTTCAAAAATATTGCTGCAGTTATTTTACCCGCCCGTAGATCCTTGCAGCCCTGCTCTATTTTTGCAGTTCAGAAGACAATTTGCCTTTTACGTTTGGCCTTTACACGAGGGGGTGCTTTTTAATGGGAGGTAAGGCCATAATGGCTTTATTGCTCAATTGAATGGGAGATAAAGCCGTAATGGTCTTATTGCCCAATCATTGAGAGGTAAGGTCATATGTAAAATTTTGCGAAGTGAGAGATATAGCCATATTTTTTCCCCCAAATGAGAGACAAAGCCATACTTTTCCAGAATATTGTTACGCATGGTGTCAACATTCTGTAAAAGGGAAAATCCTTAGTTATCATTGAAAAACATTTTTTTATTCTTGTGACGCAAGCAGGAAAACTTAATTCAGCGAAGCCACCTGCCGCGTCCTACTGGAGAAAAAAACATCTAAGCCACGTAGAAAAACTTTAGTATGCGAAGCCAGATCCAATACTTTTCTTTAGTGTTCCCGGGAAAAGATATATTTTTATTCTTGTGACGCACGCATGGAAGTTATTTCATATGAAATAACACCCGAAAATTGATGAAACAAATTTGGGGAATATTTAATATCTCGTTTGGGCGTTATTTCATTGGGGGGCTTTTTGTGGAGCCGTATATTTTCATGTTTTTATTTTTAAGACATATATATGATTTTATTGCTACCCCTTCCAGTAGTATTTCCCTTTCCACACCTGAGAAAGACAAAAACAAAATCAAAAATTTTTTTTAAATATTAAATAAATACTTATTCCAACACAATTATATTAAATTTTTAGAACTTTTTTAATTTTCGGGCATATTCTGGAAATCGAAATCACGGGAAATTGAAAACGAAAAAATTTTGAAAAATTCTCCTTGTTCAAAATTTATTTAAATACCTAATACCTTTGAGGACCACTTTTCTTTACCGAAACTACTGAAATAAGAACAAGTAAGAGTGCTATATTCCGCTGTGCCGAATCTTATATACCCTTCACCATTGTGCGAGTAGAATAGAGAGCAACTAAATAATTTTTACATATACATATACATACATATTTACAATACTTACAACTTCATTATAAATGAAATTTAAAAAGCGATAACTGGTAAATATTTTTTATTATGAAATAATAAAGAAGGGTGATAATGAAAATCATATTGGGCATTATGCTAGTATATGTAAACAAATACGAAGGGAGGGTGAGGGGAAAGGAAGAAGATACCACAACCGGATTTGAACTTCGCTTTGCATAAGGACCTAGAATATATATACTTTATAGGGTGTAGGTCCTTCGGTGAAGGGTATCTTAATTATAAAAAAGAGTAATTTTTGGGATTTCAGTATTTTGGTCATAACTCTGCTATTTCTTAACCGATTTGACAGATTTATATACCGACGTGTTAAAGAAGAACTTTACCAGTTATTTTGGCTATAAAACGTGAACTCGGGAAGATCTATGGTTCCTGAAAATGGGTATTTTTCAAAAAAATTAATATTTTGGTCATAACTTTTTCGTATCTGAACCGATTTTCCCGAGTTGTTGAGAAAATATATTCTATTAAAAATTTTCGATCTTCTGATATATAAGGCGTAACCATAGGTCATATTACAGTCAAAAAATTCAGGTTTTTATAAATTGTTAATTCTTTTTGTATGAGAGGTACCACGCCTACTTCTCCAATCCCGCCCACATTTTGTAGGATGGTGTATATATATAACCTAAATGTTTGTACCTAATTTTAAAGCTTTGGCACTTGCCGTTCTCCAGATATACAGAAAAAAGTAATACAAATACAACAACCACAAGGGATTTTTTAGAAAAATTAGAGGCAGTCGTGGTTTTTTGGTCATATCTCAGCCATTGTTGGACTGATCTGGCTGAATTTGAATAGCAAGAAATGGTGGACTATATGTGACATAAATGTAAAACAACGTAGCCGCTATCATGTCTGGAGTCTCCGGAAAACACATATCAAACGTAAGACGGACAGACGGACGGACGGATATCGTTAAATCAACTTCTCTCCTCATAAGGACCCAGAATATATACACTTTATAGGGTCTGAGATCAATATTGTAGAAATTACAAACGGAATGACAAACTTATATAACCCTTTTCCACCTGTGGTGAAGGGTATAAAAAGATAAGTTAATTTTTACAAAATTTTTTTGGAAAATATTGTTTTAAATTTTATTGAAACTTGTTTCTTTTTGCTATTTTAATATTTTCAGATTTTGTTAAATAAAAATAAACCAAACTTTGTATGTTTTTTGGATTTTATAGATTAATGGCCAATTTTACCAAGTTCAGGTATAATTACCCTGTAGGAAGTCAAACACATTTGTAACTAACTTCAAACTGGTTTTTTTATAACCACAACTAGTTGATTAAGTGACTTTTTTCCTTGTCGACGACTCACTATTTTAACACAGGCATGTCATAGGCAGTAGTCAATTGGCCATCTTTGCATGACTTTTTAACTGACTACTAACTACTTATTTTTCAACCTATTTGTAATTAATCAAAAGTATTGTCAGTTTATAATACATTATTTAAATTTTAAATAATTTTTGTCAAAAAAATATATGTACATATGAACATGCATACATACATACATATGTATATCTTTATACCCTGCTAGCATTTGGAAGATTGTTTTTTAAAAAATCAGAGTAATGAGTCTTTTTCGAGTACTTTTGGTGATCAAAAACTTATTAATCAGCTACACGCTTAAAAATAGACTCGAAAATGACTCACGCTTATGATTCTAAAGTGTTTGATTTAAAATGCAATAACAAATCGTATTGAAACCGTAAATGGATCATCTTGGGGCTTAAAATATGAGTATTTAATGCGTTATTCATAATCGAAATTCGCGCAGCTAGAAGGTTGTAAACTGTTTGATCACAAACTGATTATGCATGCGTTCGAAAAGTGATTACTTTTTTTGTTATTTCTGATCATATTTTGAGCAGATGGATAATTAAAAAGTGTTTGTTATTTTTTTGTATAGCAATCTACAACGAATCATCCAGGTGCTTAAAATGTGAGTATTTCAAACGTCATTTATAATCAAATTTTACGCAGCTAGAAGATTGAAAACTGCTTGGATATTTAAAAAGTACTTGTTAAGTTTTAACAGGAAATTTTTTTGTTTATTGTTTAGTAAATGTCTAAAAATTAAATTTTTCTTCATTCATAAAATTTTCACCGGAGTGATAGTTAAGTTGTGTCTTTTAAAATTGTAACTTAATAAGTGTGTGCATTAAATTGTAATTTGAAATAATTATAAAAAAAACTAAAACTACAAACATATACATATATAAAAAGTGTAAGAAAGACGCGAAAAAACTTCCTTTTAAATATATAAAGGAATTAAAAACCTTTGATGTTTTAGTGCAACAAGAAGAGGAAAAGCTGCAATAATTTGTAAGTATATAAACTTAAAAAAAAGAAACAAACAATTAGACTAGCTTAATAGTCATACTAATTTCTTAAAAAACTTTTACATTTTCAGAAAGAATATATTGCAAAAACCGATGGTGTACGACCGGCCGAATTTTTAAGAGCTGCAGTTCGGAAATTGTTTTTAGATGATTAAGCTTGTTTGCGTAGTTACAACAACAATTAAAAGTAATATGTATATAATAACATATGTTATTAAAAAAAAACTTACAAATATTTTTCGTTTTAGATATTTGTCATCTTAAATTTAAGAGCACCGACAAAGAAAGGAATGGCATTCTACAAAAGCATTTTGTTCATGCTAAAAATAGGGTGGCAAGAAGAATTTTAGTATAATTTTATTTGTATTATTATTATTACTATAACTATTACTATTATTATTAGTATTATTATTATTATTATGTATCATTATTATTATTCTTATTATAATTATTATTATGATTAGCATTATTAGTGTTTTTTTTTTTTTTTGTTGGATTAATTTATTAAAAATTAATTAATTTTTAATAAACATAAATGTTACATGCTGTGTAAGTTATTAAATTATTTAACTTTTTGTGCTTATTTTTAATATGTTTTTTTTAATAAACTTAAATGTACATATAAAAAAATTTATTTACTGCCTGTTTTTAGAAGGCGAGTGCAAAAGTGACTCGTTTAATTAACATTTCAAAATTTGTTTTTGTTTTAAATGTTAATTAAACGAGTCACTTTTACACTCGAGCTGAAAGAAGTCAAATACGATTACCAGTACCACTATGTAGAAATAACTCTTAAATTAATAGAAATAGACTAATAAATGACTCGAAAATGACTCGCATATGAAGCGAAATAAGACTAAAAAATTACTCGAAAAACGATCGCAAAAAACATAGAAGGCTCTTAAATTAATAGAAATAGACTGATAAATTTTTATAAAAAGACTCCCAAATAACAAAAAAACTATTGATTAATGACTCATAGGCGATTAGAAATATGCCTTATATATGAATCGAAAAAGACGCAGAAAAGAAGTTAAAATAGACTGATAAATGACTAGGAAATTATTCGAAAGTGATCATAAATACCATTAGAAAAGAGTCTAAAATGACTCTAAGCTAATAAAAAAAACTTATCATAAATGACTCATCAAGAAGAGTCGCGGGTAGGGTACCATTTTCTACCGACAAAAGTATCATTTATGATCAGAAAATGAGCACATATTCTGATTTTTTAATCGCATTGGAGAGTCAAAAAAGACTCGATTATGATTAAAAATTTTACAAAATGCTAGCTGGGTATATTTTGATATAGAAACAATTATTTATGAAAATTTTGCATTAAACTGCCCAAAATGATGATCCATAGTAGTCCTGAAAAAATACGCCACATAATTGCTAGTACATAAACAGATTTGTATTGATTTAATTTTTAATTATTTTAAAATGTTTGTATATATTTTTTTCATTTGACTTCATGGCATGCTTGTTTTACTTATTTTGCTTTTATTTGTGTTTTACGTGTGCCGTTTTGGTTGATATCTGCATGAGATTTAAACCATTTTGTAGTCATTTAAAAAAAAGTTAATTTATAGTTAGTGTTTTTTGCAACTGCCTATTTTATTTACTACAGGGTAACTACATATCATTATAAATTTCAAAAAACATATTGCTATAGTAATAGTTTATTATAGCTGAACTTGGTAAAATTGGCCGTAAATAATTTAAAAATTGTTTAAAATTAGCAAATTAATTTAGGAAACAAACATTTTCTCAAATTCTATATGATTTGTGCAAATATGTGTGTGGTGAAAATTGCTTTAAATACGAATATGTTAAAAGAAAATCGTAGTAACACAATCAATGAGTTAATTGTTTTAAGCTAAGTTAGGCTTTTGTCTGTAGGAAATATCGCCCAAAGAAAAATGGCAAAAAAAAAAAAATTAAAAATCGCCCAAAAGAACATGAAAAATGACCCAAAAAGTTAAATATGAAATTTTGCCCAAAAGAAACGAAAAAGGACCCAAAATAAAAATGAAAAATTACCCAAAAAAAAAAAAAATTTTAAATTACCCAATTTGCAAAAAAGTGTTTATAATTCATATAAATTTAGTAACATAAACATGTAAGTTTTATGTAAAAAATTGCATTGTATCTTTAACAGCTGCTCGGCAGTATGGACAGTAATACTTATTTGAGCCCTCCGCCAAACTTTGTGCCCTCTTCAATAGTTAAATATTAATAAATCACTGCATAGTTATAATCAATTACTCAAAACAGAATTTAGCTTTTTGCAAGGTGGCATGTCATAACGTCCAGTGTCGTTGTGTCCATGGACACTGTGACACTTTTGAAAATGTCATAACGTCCGTGGGCATTAAGACACTTTGCAAATTGACATTATGTCATTTTTTAAAATGTCATAAGGTCCATAATTACTACAGATGTTAAATACAAAAAAAGATCTACATACCAGAGATCAGCAATGAGTAGTGAAAAATTGAGTAGAGCTAAATCATGACTCATAAATTCTTGTACTTATACGCACTCATACTTATTCCAATGTGATTCAAACTCATATTCACTCAATAGTTTCATTTTATTCATCGTACTCATACTTACCATGGTACTCATACAACATTTGTAGTGTTTGATTTAGAATCTACTCAAGTCAATGTGTATAGGCGAAGCAAAATGCGAGGCTGCCAGATTTGTCCCCGAAATAGCAAAGTGACGATTTGGCAATTACAGTTTACTAAAGTAACATGTATGAAGTAGACGATTTTTCGGCAAATTTATCTGGCAGCGCTGATTATTAAGTTGTGTGTTTTCTCTGTTGTGTTAAAACGGTAAATGGATGAGCTAAATGATTTGAATCATCGTGAGTATTGTAAGTATTTTCTTGAAATTATAAATCAAGCTGAGGTCATTTATGAGTATGCGTATAATGTCGACGTCGCACTCATAAATATTTCTCTTGTGAGTATGAGTGAATCAGAGTAGTTTAGTTTAAATGATTTCTACGCACTTATACTTACAATTGCATGAGTCAGTATGAGTAGCGAAAAAACGATTCATTGCTGATCTCTGCTACATACACGCAGAGAAAAACATGTTTTATTATGGTCACAACCAACAAAACTATTTTTAAAGAAACTTATTTTACCATAATATGGTTGTCGGTGATAATGATATGGTTAAATAAAACATAATATGGTAAACTTTTTTTAAAAATGGTATTGTTGTTTTTTCGCTGAGTGCATATATTATACACTTTTGGGGGCAAGGATTTTCTCCCCCATGGTGTAACAAATACCGGCAGCGCTTACTAAAGTGTCCCGGCATAGCCGGCCTTCGGCCGGACGCAAGGATTTTCTACTCTATGGTATAACAAAAACCAGCTTCGCTAACTAAAGCTTCTCTGCATAGCGGCCCTTCGGCCGGGCGCAAGGATTTTCTCCTCTGTGATATAACAAAGACCGGTTTCGCTAACTTAAGTTTTTCTGCGCAGACGGCCTTTGGGCGGGCGCAAGGATTTTTTCCTTTATGGTATAACAAGTACCGGTTTCGCTAAGTAAAGCTTCTAAAATCTGCCTTGTTTCCGAACGATGGCCGACTTCGCAGATAAGCTTTAGTTAGCGAAGCCAGTATTTTTTATACCATAGAGGAGAAAATCCTTAAGCCCGGCCGAAGGCCGGCTATGCAGAGAAGCTTTAGTTAGCGAAGCCGGTTTTTGTTATACCATAGAGGAGAAAATCCTTGCCCCCGGCCGAAGGCCGGCTGTGCATAGAAGCTTGAGTTATTGAAGTTGGTACTTGTTTTATCAAATAGGGGAAAATCCTTGCGCCCGGCCAAAGGCCGGCTATGCTTTCGAGTTTGTAAGCTATACTTTCGAGTTTGTCCACGGACACTATGACACTGGACGTTATGACATGCCACCTTTTTGCAATATGTCCCGTTATTTTATAAATAACATTTAGGAATTCGACGTATAGTAAAAATGAATGATTTATTATGTAAGATTTGGACGAAATTTTAAAAATGAAAAAAATGGGCTATTTTTCATATAAATTTAAAAAACGAAAAATCACCCAATAATAACGAAAAATAGCCGAAAAATTTAGGGTCACTTTTCATATGAATTCAGGCCCAATTTTACATGGAATTTTTTTGGGCAATTTTCATTTATTTTTTTGAGCTATTTTTCCTACAGCCTAGGCTTTTCTCCTTTCTTATATGGCTTACAGCATTGTTATGGTTTTCCTGGCGAAATGCTTCATTTGTAAATGGAGTAATTTCATATA
Organism: Pollenia angustigena; assembly: GCA_930367215.1. Taxonomy (NCBI): domain Eukaryota; kingdom Metazoa; phylum Arthropoda; class Insecta; order Diptera; family Polleniidae; genus Pollenia; species Pollenia angustigena. The sequence continues at coordinate 188,114,987 of OV884060.1, read as the reverse complement.
TTTATAAAATGCCATTAAACGGAAATCGTTCCTTTGACGTTGTGCATTTCAAGTGTATTTCTTTAAATAATTGTTGTTGCATATTCAATCAAAAGTTTAAAATATGTACCCATAATTTCACCAAGTATAGTTAAAACTTACTATTACTTTAACTTCCAGTTAACAATTTGTTTTAAACGCTTAAACTGATAGTTAATTATAACTGAACTTGGTGAAATTAGGGGTTAATAATTTAAATAAATAGTTAGGTTTTCGTTAAAAAAATGTACTGTTTTTTTGTGTTCAATGTACTGTTTTTCCGAATTTAAAATCTGGCTACCCTACCTCGTACTAAGAATATTCCGAAAACGGGATTGAATTAAGTAGAAGTGAGATATAAGTTGATCTGAAGCTGTGCTTGATTTAAGCATTTCTAAGTTGGTTAAATCCCGAATTCGTGTTTTAATTAATCCGAAAGTGAGATTTGATTGATTCTAACTATAGTAAGTGTTTTAAACACTTAACCCCAGAGAACCAGATGGAGAGAGAGAAAACATGCACAATAGGGATATAACTTTTTGCAATTTTTGCAAATATCAAAAATACCACCTCATAGCCGTGTGGGGCACAAAAAAATATAAAAAGATATGGTGTCACTTTTCCTATTTCGTGAAAAAAGTTTCCGCATCGAAAGCGTTGAAGTTTTGTTTTTATTTATTTATTTTCATCATTAAATCAGTTACTCTTGTCTAAAAAAAGTTCGTTTTGGCTTTAATTCAATATAATCTTCAACATTTAACCATTTTCCATAAGTCTAATGCAAAATCAAATGGGTTTTCAATTTCCAAAAATTAAATTCACACATAATATGGGGTTTTAGGAATCGCTTACGGTGCGGAAACTTTTTCCACCGAATCAGCTTAAAAAACTGTTTTTTATTATCAGAACAAAATTTCCCACATGGTGCTGTAGTGGTATTTTGCACTCAAAAAAAGTTATTACCCTAATGCACATGTTTTGCTTACAGAAAAACTCTCAGTTATAAAACACCAGTAATGCGATAATGTATTAAATTTTAACAATAATTTTCATAATAATTAATATTGTGTTTCTTTTGTTGAACTGTTTAGGGTTTTTAATCCATATTTTGATACTTTTATCAGGTTAAAGCTCATTAAATTTTATTTTTATTAAATTATTTTTATGAAGAAAGGAATTTTAAAACATGAAATTAATTAAAATTTATTGATAATTTTTCATTCTTGACTGAACTGGGAACCGAACCCAGCTTTTCACGGACAATGTTTAGAAATTCAACAAGCACATTAACAATTTTACCACTGTAACATTTTAAACAACACTTGATATCGTAAAGTCCGATGTATGTGTAAATTAAACGACAAATTTTTAAGTGTTGTTTTTTTATTGCTTGAAATCGAAGAAATAAAAAATTTTAATTTAAAGAAAAAAAAAACTCGAAAATGGCCATTGAATATTTTGGATTAAGCTTTGTTCACAATAGGCAGCAACATTTTCGGTGGTGTTCATAATAGAGCAACAATTTTTTTCGCGACCACACAAATTTTAAATAAAGAAACCGATGTCAAATTTCGCCCAGAACAATATTACGTATTTAATATTATGTATTTGTTGGAACATTTTGTTAATCTTTTCATTCAAAATTAAATAAAATTATTTTAAACGTCAGAAACAATTTTATACAAAAAAAATCGTCCAAATCGGCCAAGCCGTTCTCAAGTTATGCGCTTAATAGAAAAAGTTGGCGTAAAAGTAGGCGTGGCAAATTTTTTCTTTCGATGAAAACTTAAAATGGGTTAATACGAACATTTGAAAGAAAAATTTGTCAAATCGATGGAGCCGTTTTCTGATTTTAGGTAATTCGAAAAAAGTGGGCGTAAAAGTGGGCGGGGCAAAATTTTCTTCTCGTATAAATCTAAGTTGGACCATGGCGATAATTTTAAAGAAAAAGTCGTCCAAATTATATACATGTCATTGGTGGTGCAATATGAAAATTGGATTTTTCAACGCCCCTCCGCCCGCAGACCGATAATTAAAAATCAGACTTCACAGTGTCACCTGCCTGAATATTCTGAAGATTCCCTGAAAATTTCATCAAAATCGGCCGTTTTGGAGTCCATGCGTTACATACATACATACATACATACATACACACACATCCTTTTTCATATATATAGATAGATAAATAATTTAAATTTTACATACAATAAAAAGTATTTTAGAAAAGTCATTAATAAATTAAAAATAAACCTCTAAATTTAATTTGTATTAAAGGATGCACAACATTATTTCAAAGTATTTCCTAATGACTTTTGTTTTTTTTTTTTTTGTAAAGCCAGTAGTTTGAAAAGTAGAATTTACAGACATTTTTGCTGAAAGTATAACATTTGTATACATTCCAGAACTACATTGGTATACATTTTTAAAAGATGCATATGATTTAAAAAATGTAGTAAATCTATCTATAGGGTGTTTTTTTTAACCTAAATGAGAACTTTAAATGATAATACACGACAGACATATTGTTGGAAAGAAATTATTTTATTTAATTTAGTAGATAATTTCATGGCATTAATTGTTTAAGCATGATTTTCGGCATATGTCTGCCGCGGTTACGAGATACATGTTCCATTCGATCAGTCCAATTGTTGACTTCTTTTTCCAATAAATCTGGCCGTATGACGTCAATGGTGTCTTGAATTTTCGCTTCCAATGCTTCGAGAGTATCTGGTTTGTAGGCATAAGCCAATGACTTAACAAAGCACCATAAAATGTAATCAAGAAAGGTTAAATCGCACTAACAGGGGTCCAGTGAACAGGGCTACTTTTGGAAAGAAAGTTGTCACCAAATTGATTTTGCAATTCATCGATTGCTACGATCACTGTATGGCAAGGTGCGCCATCTTGTTGAAACTAAGGCCCTAAATTTGTAAAACGCAAAAGCAACGCCAAAAATTATATTGAAAGCAAAAACAAAATCGAAAATATTTCATAATTTTGTTGTTGTTTTCTATAGAAATGAATATTTAATTTTTAAATCTTAAACGCTGCATATCTTGTGGCGTTGATAATTTTTAAACGCAATATGTATTTCTGTAGAAAGCAACAACAAAATTTTGAAAAATGTTTGGCATTGTTTTTGCTTTCAATGTTATTTTTGGGATTGCGTTGCGTTTTACAAATTCAGGGCCTTAATGTCGTTGATGTTTTGTTTTGGAAATAAGAATTAAGGTAGCATGGCTCTAAAGTGCTCGCCATTCACCGTAACGGCACCTCCTTGCTGATTTCGAAAAAGTGTGTAAGCCCCCTTTCACACTCGGCAAGTTACTTGCGCAAGTTACTTGCCGACAACAACAAAGTCTGTACAAATTTTTTTTAAATTTCTTTTTTTCCTTACAGACTTTGTTGTTGTCGGCAAGTAACTTGCCGAGTGTGAAAGGGGCCTAAGCAGCAACAAACAGTCAGTTTTAATCGATGTAATGGTGTTTGTTAACAGCTAAAGCACCGTCTTCGCTCCAAATGCGGAAATTTTGCTTATTGACTTCGCCATGTAACCAGAATTGAGCTTCGTAAAATGGACAAAGTGCTCTATGAACTTCGCAAGTAGATTTATTTATTTCAAAGTAAATTTTTTAAATTTTTTACAATTTAGAAACGTGGGTTTAGCGTTAAACGATTAATGATGTCTTGCCAAACCTTACTGAACAGAAATGTCTACACAGTTTGACATTCTCAGCTGTCAAACCCTAAATATCGATGTCGAAAGTGCAGCTAAAAAAAAAAACACCCGATATAGAAACTTAACTTTAAATGATCCGGTGCAAGTTCAAGTACTTAATATTGCTACTTAAATTACTACCGGGTAATTTTAATACATTAATTTGTGCATTAAAAATGTAAATTTTTGCTATGATCATTCATCAGAAATACATACATAAAGGCATATTACGAACATACAAATTCACTGGCTTATGCACAAATGAAAACACAAATTTACAAAGATTTGTCATTAACATAAAATACAATTTTCGTTTGTTGTAGCACAACAACGATTTTATTTATTCTTCTTGCATTATTTTGTTGTTGCAAATATTATATAAGCATAACACGCAAATTTACTCAAATACAAATACCATAAATTTTAACTCACACACACACGAACTCATAAGCACCTTCACAATCAAAAATATTTTTATTTCAAATACATAATAATGATTCTTATTTATTAAAAGGATACTTAACAAAGTATACAATTTACACAGTAAGCACCAAAATAGTTTCAGCAGCAGAATTTTTGTTAAGGAATCAAACTCTTTCGATATTAATGATGTCATCACTCAACTAAGGACCATTATTTTATTTTTAGGATGTGATCTGCAGTTCAATATAAAAACCACAATAATAATTCATTTCTGTAATCTGTATAATTTTACTGCTAATGCAAATTTTATTGTCTGTAAAAATGTACTAATTATTGTACTTTTTTCGTAATCAATAAATAAATTTGGAGTACTTTAACAATATATTTTGTTATGATTTTTGTTACACAGTGTAAATGTTTGACAACATTTATATACCTTATAATTTTAAATATAAAGGGTATTTCAACAGTATTTTGGTTATTCAACAGGGGCATATTGAAATAATATGACAATTTTGACATTTTACTTTTTGGCATATCAGCACACAGAAAAAAATACCCATGTAAAATTAACATGGAAAAATGTTGATTGAGAATCATGTTAAATTTCAGAAAAATTATGCCCTTTACTTAAATTTATCATTATTTCATATTAATTTTTAATAAAAAATATCAAAATAACCTTAAATTACGTTTATTTAATATTATTCACTGTTAAAAAAAAAAAAAAAAAAAATATTAAAATATAAATAAATCTGGATTCAATATTGAACCCATAAAAACCTGTTTTGTATTAAAATCAAAAGTTTATCTTGTTAAATTAACATGCATACCTACTTAATTATGTACATTTTTTATTTTCACTTTTAAAATATGTTATAAAAAGAAGACAATTCCCGTATTCTTTTAATTAAAATTGTTTATTTAAATAGTACATCAAGTTTTCAAAGTAGAATGATGACCATATTGGGCGATTCTGCTGATGCTTCTGTTAACAAAGGAGAATACAAAATAAGTGAAACATGTGTTACAGGGTTTTGAATTATTCTTACATAAATGCAAATGTTGTCTGAAGCTTCTTCACACTGTTAAAATACACTCAAACCCATTTGATTCTACATGAAATTCACGTTGTTTCAACTGGAAATAACTTTCATTCAACGTGATTCCGATTGTTATTTCAATATAAATTACATTTTGCTCTAACTTTACTGCAATGTTAAATTAACATGAATTATAGTTATATCAAAAGAAAAAAATGTTGTTCGCAGTTATTGTAAAATCAGGTTGAATTAACATGAAACCCGTATGAAGCAAAATCACCACCGAAAAAATTTAAATCAACCTTGTTTTCGACGTTTTTAACTTGATTTTTTTCTGTGTGAGTAGTAAAAGCCTCGACAGCTGTTACACTTAATTCAATTTCCATCAAAAATTGCACTAAACTATTAAAAATTTACTATAAAAAAGTTAGAAATGTAAAAGCTTAATTTCGTAAAATTATTAATATTTTCGATGAAGATGAATCATCCCCCTTTTTAAAACTAACGCATGTTTAACCAGAACGTTCGACTGAAAATGTCAAAAAAGACATGTTAGACATGTCAGGAAAGATCTTCGCTGGTATGAAAGTGAAGTTTAACTACACCTGGCCTCTATGACTGACCACAACTCATACAGGGCAGCTCTGAATGCAATTCATAGAGGGTCGGTGGAGAGTGCGATGATAAAATCGTTTAAGGAGGTCATCCCGCAGCAGTAACAAACGAAGAGCGGGACCTACCACGACGGACGAGAGTGGCATTGGCGCAATTGATGTCAGGAAAGTGCGCTCGTTTACCCTCATACTAGTCCAAAATAAATAGCACCATCCCTGACCTTTGCCCTGCATGTGGAATAAGCCCACATGACCTATTCAACTGCAGTGCAGACCCAACCCAGAAAGAAACAGTGTACCTATGGATCCGCCCACGTGGGGTAGAACAGATACTGGGACTTGATTTAGCTGAGCTGGATGGACAGAGCGAAGAAGAGGAAGAAGAATAATAAATAAATTTCATTCATACTTGTTTTTCAGGTCGAGCTGTTACAAAAACAACTGTAAGCCGAATTTGTCAATTCCTCGACGCTACCCACAACGGCCAAATGACGAATTTCGCTTTAAAGTCTTACAAGGCCAAAACTAAAGCACGAATTGAAGCCGTAGAATTCCTTTAGAAACAACGCGCCTGTTTTTTTTCTAGAAAGAATTTATTTTTTTAACGAGTCCAGTGCCCGTGTTCTGTAACTCTCGCGTTGAGAAACTTTTTTAATGAAATGTGTGAAGCCAAACAAAAATGCCAAATATTGAAACAAACAGCTGTTTTTCTCACTAAACTGTGTCTGTAACTTTTTATGGCGAGTACAAGCTGTCGCGTAAGGAAATTACTCGCTAATTTACAGAAAAAGTGTGTCTGTAACATTTTTGTGAGAAAAGTTCCCGCTTTGAGGTGTCAAATAAACTTACGAATAAAAATGGGGCGGGAAAAAATTTTAACACTTAAAAACAATTAAAAATGCAAAATACAAAGAATAAATATAATAATATTTTGTTCTTGGCACATTTTTTATTGTTTAATTATTTTGTTACTAACATTTTTATGGGATAAACGAATGTTTTTAAAGCTCGTTTGCAAAAAACGAACATTAAAGTCGAACTTTACATTATTTGTTATAGCCGACGGTTGTAATTTCGCCGCTGTCGTTGAAAAATTTTAAATTTTTGTAAATTTTAGTCGCCGTTAACGATATGTGTGACTGGCATTCTCAACGTCTACAATGTCACATCGGCTTCGAGTGCAATGTTATGACATTTATAACGTAACGACGTAATTTCTTTTGATAGTTTTCGACATGAGTTACAGACACACTTTTTTCTCACTTTTCGAGAAACGATGGAATATTTTGTTTCACATCTTTTCGATGCGAGACGTTCTCAATAAAGTTACAGAACATGGGTACAATTTCATTAAGCTGGACACATCAAGAAGCGAAATTACCGCATTTTTGTTTCTAAAATCCCAGATGAAGAAAAGCTAGGTGTGTCACATTGAGCTATTTAAGTCATCGCAAATTTTGCCGTTTCTTCTTTGAAGTTGCATTTGCGTTTACATTGCTAATTTTTTATAGCAAAGACTTTTAATAAAGCGTGTTTTTTAGACGTCTAGGAATAACGGTAAAACTAACTGAGACAAGTCTTACTTTTTTTTAAAGTATACTTTAGCAAATCTCCGTGCAAAGACTGACAACAGAACAACATTTACAAATCATGGAAATTTATTTCCAAAGTTCGCGCTATGTACTCCAAACTAATAGATAATTGTCTGTTTGAACAACTAAAACGCAATACTATGGATAGATTCATGACCACATTTACTCTTTTGGATAATATTCTTTTAAATCGAGCCCTTAACATGCGTACAGAAAAAGCCATCGCCATTGTAGACGTAAGTGTGATAGAGGACTCGAATTTATCAATCCTACGCCATTCCCATCAACTCGGTCTCTGCTTGAAAAAAGCACTGTTTGGCGCGGCTTACATGCCGAAGTCATCATTGGCCCATTTTTTTGTTTAAACCGAAACCAGTGCCAATATTACCGTGAATGGCGGAAGTTTTTTTTTTAATTCCCGATGTCTTTGCAAATCATTTGGAGGAGAAATGCTTCCAACAAGACGGCACAGCATGCCAGGCATCCCGCGAAACCATCACTTTGTTGAGCGAAACGTTTGCTGACCGAGTTATCTCAAGAAATCACCCTGTGAATTAGACACCTCGTTCCTGTTTTTTTTTTTTATTTGGGATACGTCAAATATCTGGTCTATGCGGATAAACCTGAAACGATTGATCGTTTACAAGCCAAAATTCGACGCACTGTTGATGAAATAAAACCGGATATTCTCTAAAAAGTGGCGTAAATTTGGACCGACAGGATGGCGTTCATGATGCGCAGTAATTATTTTCAAACATTAAATGCCATTAAATCTGTAAACCAATAAAGTTAAACTTCTGGTAATTTTATTGAATACGTAATGTTTTATTTTAAAAAAAAAAGTTTCTATGCCTCTAAAAAAACCCCTTTAAATGATTAACAGAAATGCGACCGAACCTAAATCACCTTTTTGTCAAACAAGAGAACGAATGATGGGGCAAAACGAATGGTAAGAGTACTTGTGTCGTTGTACCCAGTTCAATTCCTTTCTCTTCTCCTGCCAACATAGTAACATCTATCCCTAAACAAGAGAGGAACGCGGGACGTTTTTTTGCGGGGTTTGCTTTAATACCATGTGAGATAAGGCCATGATGGCTTTATCTCTCGTTCAATAGGGAGATAAAGCCTTTTTTTTTCATTTGAATGGGAGATAAAGCCATCATGGCCTTAGCTCACGTTAGCAATATTAGAAAATGGCTTTATCTCTCATTTCAGTTTCAGAGACACTAACGTTAAGTATTAAAATCTGGCTTCGGCCGTGCTTGGGGTTTTTTTCCTCCAGTAGGACGCAGCAGGTGGCTTCGCTGAATAAAGTTTACCAGCGTACGTCACAAGAATAAAAAAATGTTTTTCAATGATAACTAAGGATTTTCCCTTTTACAGAATGTTTACACCATGCATAACAATATTCTGAAAAAATATGGCCTTATCTCTCATTTGCGGAAAATAATATGGCTCTATCTCTCATTTCGCAAAATTTTAAATATGACCTTTCCTCTCAATGATTGGGCAATAAGGCCATTATGGTTTTATCTCCCATTCAATTGAGCAATAAAGCCATCATGGCCTTATCTCACATGGTTTTAAAGCACCCCCCCAAAATTTGTTATATTAATAAAAAAATTTAATAAAATTTTCACAACTAAAATAATAAATTGTATGAATTAAATGTTTAATTATATTTGGGGGATTCACAAGGTAGTCATAAAGTTTTATGTCTTAAAGTAATCACAAAAAATATATATGACTGCTGTGGGCAACCGCTTATAATTTAGATTTCTACTGTACAGCTTTGACGAATCAATGAACTCAGCATTACAATTTTTACTTTGTTTTAAACAACAACAATTGTAAAATATTATTTAGGAGGTTATTACAATATGGCTTGATAGCACACCTTGTGAGTCCCCAAATTGTTTAAACGTTTAATTCCAGAGTTTTTTTAATTTGATTGTGTTTTTAATTAAAACTGTTTTTAATTTTGATTAATGCTTTAATTGGTGAACAATTTTGTAGTATTGTAACAATACTTTACATGAATTTACCTTGAACTGCATCGACGAAAACCGCCTAATGTAAACAGGCATTATGGTTAGCTTTGTGGTCAAGAGATTTAAATGTGTCAAAATGTGATTTAAATTGTATAACAAAAGAATCGATTTCAGTATGAGTGATCGTCTTGGACATGTGCCTAATTTAATAATTTATTTAAAATAAACAAACTTTTTTTAATGATTTTTATATTTAAAATTTCTAAATTTTGTTCCAAAAAATTAAAGTACTGGTTGAAAAACCCTGTGCAAGCTTCAGAGCCTTATTCTGCTTATGTATATTTTAATTAAAATAATGCAAACTAAAAAAACTACAACTTTGTATTAAACAAAACTTATTTTTTTAAACAAACGCACACAGATGCATATCCATCACACACTTTCTCATACATACATATACACAAACGTATTTACGAATAAAAATGTCACAGCAACATACTAGCAAATAGTTGCTGCAACAAAATAAACCGAGGAATTCATTTTCATCATATTTTGTTTAAGCTTCACTTTTATAGTCTTTTGTCACAACATCACGTTCATGTGAGTGATAACCAACAACCATCCTCATTCTCGCTCCTTTGTGGCTTTTACTTCTATTGTTAATGTTTTTTCCATTATGAAAATGATATTTATTATAATTTTGCCACAGAAGGTAAATGGGACAAGGACATTACTTTTTTTCCAACCATAATTATGCATAAGAACAAATTAAATAAAACTATTTTTCATTTTCATTTTTTATTGTTACCAGATAAAAAAAAACTATAACTTCCTTTTTCGTATGGTTTTGGTTTTGGCTGCAAATATATATTGTGATTTATGCATGTGAACGTTTGCAGGCACATGTGAAGTTAATGCATAAATAGTTGCCAGAAAAAAAAGGAACCTGATTTTTTTTTTTATTGCCACTTGTAATGAGAGTGCAGAGTTTTTTTTAGGTCATCATGAACGAAAGGACACGCATACGTGTCACTTCATTAAGCACACAAGGCAATGGGAGCCTGCAAGATGTATCTTATGAGAGGTGTTTTTATATTTGACTAAAGATACTTTAACAAAATCGTTAGTTTGATTTTGTATTGTATTTTAAAGACTTTAGCCAATTATTTTTTTGGCTTTGCGGATTCCTAAAAATGTATATTATTTTCGAGGACACTTTATCTAAATTTAAGTTGGGAACAAAACCCATTAGTTCAACTCACTACTGACAATAAGCACATAACAAGTTCAATGGAATGACCAAAATGTTGGCTTTATTAAAATAACTTCTGGCATATAGCCTCAACTGCGTCTTATGAACGCCACCCTGTCGTTCCAATTTTTCACTACTTTTTCGAGCATTTCCCGTCTAACTTCTTTAATAGTTGGTCGAATGCTGTCTTCTTAATGATCAAGGGTTACTGGCTTAGCAGCATAGACCAGAGATTTAGCGTAACCCCACCAAAAGGATGCCAAGTTCTCAAGTCAAACAACCGAAGTAGCCAAAGTACATTTATTAAAATAATTCGGTCACCAAACGTTTGGTCCAAAAAAGTGATGGTTCCAAGCGCTTTATGGCATGTGAACTTTAGCCTAATTAAAATATAAAAATTTGGATTAAAAACCAAAAACAGTTCGAAAAAATAACCACAATACTAAATTTACAGTCATTAGTAAATTATTAATAAACTAAAATGATAACTTATTAATACGATTTCCGTATGGCGTGCAAAATTCCAAATTTTTCATACATATTTGATAAATACACTGAAATTTATTATTGAGGGAAAGCTAGCTTCTATGCGCATTTCACTGGTTGCTTAGGCCAGCTCATCAGGAAACCTTTTCCAAAGATTTTAGAAAAGCCAAAAATATTAAACAAATAAAACCCTAAAACGGATAAGAATAATAAACACTCTGAGTCTTACTTGTAACAATATCAAAGCTTAAACAAAACACCAACAATAAACAGTGAGTTTATCTTTTCTTACATCCCCCTACAATTGGTTGGGTTCTTTCCGACTCGAATTGTAATTGTAAGTGGGTAATAAGAAAAAACAAAATTAAAAAACAAACTGCTTCATTCTATTGACTTCGTTAACTATTGCTTAGCTAAAGTATCATACTTACAATATTTGGTTCAGAAAAAATTTGAATCAGTAGCTCGTTTCTGTATTTCCCGCATCGTTAAATTTCTTACATGAAGTGTGAAACAAAAAATTCCATCGTTTCTCGATTTGTGAGAAAAAAATGTTTCTGTATTTGAATGCGAAAACAGACAACACAGATTCTGTTTTAACTGGAATATTTCCAGTAGTTAAGTGTCAAATAAAAGCGAAACGTCAACAAAAGAAATAAATATAATAAAAACAGGGCTGCCAGATTTGACGAGTTATCGTCATCTTGACGATTTTTTGTTCCGATATTAACAAAGTGACGTTTTGATGATTTTTTCTAAAAAAGTGATGAAAGCAAAAACAAAATCAAAAATATTTTATAATTTTTTTGTTACTTTCTATAAAAATTCATATTGAATTTTTAAATTTCAAACACTTCTATTTTGTGGCGTTGAAAATTGAAAAAAAGAATAATATGAATGTCTGTAGAAAGCAACAACAAATTTATAAAATATTTTCGATTTTGTTTTTGCTTTTAATGAAATTGTTTGCGTTGCGTTTTACACTATAAGCCCCTTACTGAACAACCTAAACAAAAGCGGCAAGCGTTTTTTTAAACATGAAAATTTTATTTAAATACAATTTCAATTAAACAAACCGACATAGCGATCTGTCAAATAAGATTTATCAGCCGGGTGGTTTCTTATTCGCATTCTAATGGTTTGTTTCGTACAAATTGTATGCAAATGAGAAGTTTTGACATACAAAAAACGCTTCCACTCTTATTTAGGTTGCTCAGTTAGTCTTCGAAATAAGATAATTGTAAATATTTTTATATGTTTGTTTATTAGAAAAAAGATATCTTTAGAAACAAGGGTTAAATTTTTATATTTATCCCTATTGTGAAAATTGTCCTCGAAATTGTTTGTCTCTTCCCCAAAAAAATGTATCGGCAAAAGCAAAATTTCGAGGGAAAGTAATGGGCCGACTTGGCTTATTTTGAACATTTAATACTTCTTATATACATATACAAAATATGATTGATATTTGATATTCTTATCTTATATGTACACTTTTGTGCCAAAACCATTATTCCGGCAAGAAAGAAATTTGTTTGTCTCCCAGTAAAAACTTTTTCAAAATGGATAGCTTCTTTCACTCGTTATTTAGTAGCTTTCTTCCATAAGAACTTCGATAACTACTGTTTTCTGGATGTATATAGATAAAAAAATGACTTACTTTTGAATTTGTTCAATTTGGCACAAACCTTGTAAAATTCATTAGTTTTTCAGTAGAATTGTATGTAGTGCTTTTATGTGTTTCTGATTACTTAACATATTGTTTTGCAGGCGAAGATTTTACTGGGTCTTTAACCCGTTTATTTATGAGCCGATTTTTTTAATTTTAACTACCAGGTATTAAACTAAGTCTTTTTCAGGTAAAAAAGAAAAAGATTATAGGAATAGGTAAATTAAAGATTTATATATCAGCGATTTGTAAACCGATATAGTTAAATTTCAATAAAATGCTATTTCGGACTACATACGATATAAGTATAAAACAACGTTGTCACTATCAATTCCATAAAAACCCAGAATATTTATAATACTGTTATCAAAGCTGATTTTTAAATTTTAAATTTTTATCGGATTAAAGAAAATAAATAATTTTTTAAAAAATAATCCTCCAGCTTAACAAAATAAATATAAATTTAATGAAATTATTAAATACCCATGAACTTTAACTATGTTTTTTTTTTGATTACTTTTTAATAAAAGTCGAAAGAAATTTGTTTAAAATTGATTTTAAATTGCACGATTTTTTAAACAAAAAAGACGATCTTTTTTATTTTTTTCTCAGGAAATTGACGATTTTGACACAAATTTATCTGGCAGCACTGATTAAAACCAAAACAAGAAAAGGCTAAAAAAAAATTAAAATAACAAAATATAACAATTGTTTTTTGTTTATTTTCACCATATAAATTATGCATTCATCATTTATATTCCTTCTATTATTTTATTTATTTTAAAAAAATTTTATATACCTAAACATATTTTAAATTCAAAATATCTACATTTTGTTTTTCTCGCCACCAATTTCAAATGTGGCTTATTTTGACAGTTCTTGAAAGTAACTTTTCGTAAAATATTGTTATAGAAACACTTTTTCTCGCATCCTTCAAATAATTGCTGGAAAATTATTTAAATGACAGATAATTCTCGCAAAAAAAAGATACAGAAACACTTGTGTGAGAAAAACCATTGTTTCATTTCACACTATTTTTGTTGCAATTCACAGGTTTCATGCGAAAAGTTTTACGCTGTGAGAAATACAGAAACGGGCTACTGCTCCTTTTGGAGCACATTTTTTACTGGGATATTGGAAAATAACAGTTATTTTGAAAAGCATATAGAAGTAAATGTCGAGAACTGATTTAAGAATACCCTATGGATCTTTATGACCTTGTCTATGATAAAATATGTTGTTTTTAGAATTTAGGTTTTTATTTTTTCGAGCAAAAATAAAATTTATTTTCCAAAGAAACGTGTTGTAATAATTAAGTTGATTTTCATATTAATTCGAATGTGTATTCTACTAAATCAAATTACAATTTTAAAAGCTTTTACCTATCGTTAGTTAAAATGCAAAAAGACGTAACTAACAAAAATATAATTTTACAGGAGAAGCAAAAAACTTTGTAAAGTGAAAACTATAAACATGTCAGAAAAACATGCATTGATAAGTCGTCCATGGAATCCTTCAACCAATTTTCAAAGAAAACCATTCCATTTTATTTTCTTAGAAAAAAAATGTGTAATTACGTCCTTTTGCATACATCAAACAAAAAAACTTGTAGTTACGTCCCTTTGTTTTTTGTTAATAAAAGCGCAGTTTTTGATCGCAGAAGTGTAAAATTTTGTCAAGACATGTAGTTTTATAGCATTCATAATAATCAATCAAAAACTCAATTTTGAATTTTTTGTTAGTTACGTCTTTTTGCGTTTTAGCTAACGCTATACTTTAATAGTCTTTTATTCTTTCCAAGATTATATTTGTTAAAATAATCTAGTTGACTTAAAAAAAATAATAAAAACAGGGCTGCCAGATTTGACAAGTTATTGCCATTTGGACGATTTTTTGCTCCGAAATTAGCAAAGTGTCGATTTGTTAATTTTTTCTAAAAAAGTGATGAAAGCAAAAACAAAATCAAAAATATTTTATAATTTTGTTGTTACTTTCTATGGAAATTCATATTGAATTTATAAGTTTCAAACACTTCATATTTTGTGGCGTTGAAAATTGAAAAAACAATGTGAATTTCTGTAGAAAGTAACAACAAATTTATAAAATATTTTTGATTTTGTTTTTGCTTTCGATGAAACTGTTGGCGTTGCGTTGCGTTTTACACTATAAGCCCCTTAATCTTCGAAATAAGATAATTTTAAATAGAAACTGGGAATTATTTCCTTCCGAAGGTTACTTTATATTATATTCAACATTTTCAATTTTTCGAAGGAATAGAACTACTACAAAAAAGCTTTATAAAATACATAACTGAAATTTAGCTCATAGAATAAATTCGAAAAATTGAAAATGTTGAATATAATTTTAAATATTTTTATATGTTTGTTTATTAGAAAAAAAGATATCTTTAGAAACAAGGCAGCTTAAATTTTTATATGTATCTCTTTTGTAAAAATTGTCCTCGAAATTGTTTGTCTCTTCCCTGAAAAATGTATCGGCAAAAGCAAAATTTCAAGGGAAAGTAATGGACCGACTTCGCTTATTTTGAACATTTAATACTTCTTATATACATATACAAAATATGATTGATATTTGATATTCTTATCGTATATGGACACTTTTGTGCCAAAACCATTATTTATTCAAGAAAAAAAAGTTGTTTGTCTATAACCCGTTCATTTATGAACCAATTTTTTAATTTTAACTACCAGCTATTCTGCTAAGTCTATTTCAGGTAAAAAAGAAAAAAAAAAAGATTATAGGAATAGGTAAATTAAAGATTTATATCTCAGCCATTTGTAAACCGATATAGTTAAATTTCAATAATAGACTATGTCCTCGAAATTGCTTCTCTCTTCCCTAAAAAGTATATTGGCAAAAGCAAAATTTCGAGGGAAAAGTGTTTACTATTTATTCCTGTGATTATTTAATACAATTGTTTGTGTTGAAAACATTAAACCATTACCCCATTTTGCAGCCAATATAGAATAAAGTTTGAGTCAAGATGACTTAAATAAAACAATTTAAAGTGCTATATTCGGCTATGATGAATCTTATATAACCTTCACCATAGAATTAAAAATCGCACCAAAACTTTAATTTCGAGAGGATAGTTGCTTGTATGAGGACCAGTAGTGCGATTCACTAACTTTTATAACGATAATCGAATCGTTAAAATAAGTATAACGAAAATTTATCGAATATGCTATTCTGTAAAATTTTTAACGATATTCGCTGTCGTTTAAAGTCAGCTGTTAATTTAAGCAATTTTTTTGTCGTTATCTTAGCGACAATAATTTAGTTTGTGTTTATTTTATCGATAAAATGTTTTTTATGTTTAAAATAGCTTACATACATATATTCATATGTATATGTATGAACAAAAACAAAATAATAAATTTAAAATTTGCAAAAAGAAAGCAAATTAAGAACAAAAATAAAATTCTAAATGTAAAATTCTCAAAAAAAAAAAAAAAATATAAAACCACAAATTAACCCTTCGTCTTACTTATGAGTCTGGCCAGACCTTTTTCAGTGCATTTTAAATGAAAAAATATGTGTAACAAGGGGGGTTAAGAACAATTTCATATGTTTTTATTTTATTCTCTTTTGTGCTTTTCGTTTTTTTTTAACATTTTGCAGACAGAGATGTTACAAAAAGAACAGCTGTGTACTATCGTTAAAAAGAATTACAGAATCACACTATCGTTACTGCAAGCGAATATAAATGTCGACAAATATTACGATTGTCGGATCGTTAAAAGTTAGTGAATCGCACCACAGGTGAAGTAATGAACCGACTTTTATAAAAACATTTGTTTTATTTTTTGTTCAATATGATATTTTGTCACGCCTTTGTGTGACTTCTTCAGGGAAAAATAACAACATAAAATTGTTATCGGATTAAAGAAAATACATTATTTAAAAAAAAATAGACCTCAAGCTTAATAAAATAAATATAAATTTAAATAATTAAGAGGTAGGGCTGACCTACGCATCATGAGATGTGTCGCTTTCAAGTGAGACCAATACCAACACGCTCAGTGATGGTACACCAAATTTACACAAATTTATCTGGCAGCACTGAATAAAACCAAAACAAGGAAAGGCTTAAAAAAATTTTAAATAACAAAATATAACAATTGTGTTTTTTTTATTTTCATGTTATAAATTATGCATTCATCATTTAATTTCCTTCTATTTTTTATTTTTTTAAAAAAAATAGTATAAAAACATATTTTAAATTTAAAATATCTACATACTGTTTTTCTCGCACCAATTTCAAATGTGACTTATTATGACAGTTTTTGTAAGAAACTTTTCGCAAAATAATGTTACAGAAACTTTTTCTCACATCCGTCCAATAATTGCTGGAAAATTATTTAAATGACAGATAATTCTCTCAAAGAAAAGATACAGAAACACTTGTGTGAGAGAAACCACTTTTTGTATCATTTCACACTATTTTTGTTTCAATTCATACGTTTCATGCGAAAAGTTTTACCATGTGAGAAATACAGAAACGGGCTACAGATCAAAAAATGGTAACTCTATTACAATAATATAAAAATAAAAGTAGTTACCCAATAACATTTGTTGATTAATGTCTGTAAATTTGGGCCTAAGTGTTTTTTTAGGAACAAAGGAGAAAGTATATATACAGACAATTGTTCAAGACTGTACCCTTTTTGAGACCCATGGGCAATCATGGAAGTGGCAAAATAAAATTATGTTATGAGATCAAGATTCTTAGAAGAGTTATTTATGCCTTTTATTATCTAAAAATCTACATCAATATAACATTTTTTAGTATTGAAGCCAGATAAGCGAGGGGCTTTATACGGGTCCGTACAGCTCTGAACCTACCGGCATAAAATTTGTCGATGGTATAGAAGCTATTATAAAAACATGTAAGAAAGTATAGTCGGTCAAGCCCGACCTATGATACCTTACACCACAGTATTTAAAAACACATCATGCTTATGTGTCCATGTAAATATGGATTTATCTATGTTTATAAACTTCATGAAAATCGGGTTGATAGTTTGTGAGAGACAGAAATGCCCCCTGCCTCCCCTTGTGGTCCTATTTTTTAAAAACTGTATAACTGTATAGCCTATAGACATGGATCTATCTATGTTTTAAATTTCATTAAAATCGGTTTGAGAGGCAGAAATTGCCCCTATCTCCCCTCGTGGTCCGTTTTTTTTTTATATTTATACATTTTGTGTCCATATAGATACGGTTCTATCTAGTATGTTTTAAATTTCATTAAAATCGGTTTGATAGTGGTCCTACGATTCGGCCCATTTTGTCCTTGTGCCAATAAGAACCTATGACCCAAATTTTATCAAATTATCTCCAAAATTCTGATTCTGAGTAGATCGGTATACTTTAAGGTGGGTCTAGCACCACTATTTTAAGGTGTTACACACATCAGCACAAATGCATAATACCCTCTCCACTATTGTGGTGTGGGTATAATGATCGTTGCCAAAGTGTATATCAATTCCAAGGTATGACACTAAAAGCTATTTTCAGAAGTGGTATTTGTATTGGAGCTGTAACCAAATGTGGACCAATTCCAATACTATTTGGTTACATGATTAAGGTAGCAATAATATATTTTTGGCCCAAATTTACTGCCAATTTCACGATATCGAAAGAACACTTTCTCTCACATAAAAACATTTGAAAGTAAAACAAATTTTTTAGAATTTTTATATTAAAGCTATATACAGTCTATATCGTCACCTAAAATGCAAAATAACGTAACAACACTTTTTATAAGTTAACAGGAATAGCAAAAATCTTTACAAAATCAATAACAACACGGTCTACTTGGCGTTTGAATTTCTTTAGTAAAGTATTTTTGATCGCAGCGATCAAATGAACAAAAATCAATCAAAAATTCAATTTTGATTTTTTTGTTTGTATAGTCCAGTGATAACCAAGCAACAAACAAAGTGTTTGTATACATATGAATTGCCGACCGTGTCTGTGTAAAAAATACGATTATTGACTGCCTCGCGAGACAATGGAGTAGCCCGAACAAAGTTGTTGTATACATGTGAATTGCCGACCGTGTCTGTGTGAAAAATACAATTATTGACTGCTCGCGAGTATTTGGAGTGGTTATGACTGGTATAGTCCTTTAAAATTCTTATAAAAAACATGGGGCCTCAAAAATGATTTCCATTGATTTCTATCTGATGCTGCTTTTAGTTTTCAATCCAGGTTAAGTTGACAGATTGTAATTCAGCTTCAGCCTCTTGTTTTTCCTAACTGTGGGGACCCTAGACTACAGTCTTTCTATACACGTCATTAACTGGTTTCCGTAGCCTTTTTCAAGATGGCTATACTTGCGTATTTTAATTTCATGGTAATTCCTTGGTTATAATTTGGGGCCAAAATATTTTTATCCTGATTCTTTAAGTTCCAGGTCTCCGAGCAAGATGGATTTAACATTGCTGTTAAATAATTTAATTTTAGTGGTTGACGCAATAAAACCTTCACAAGGCTTTTCTGGATATATCGGGTGATTTTTTAAGAGCTATAGGAAAGTTTAAAAAAACACATAAAATTCAGAAAAATGCATGAAACCTTTATTTGAATCGATAGTATAATATATAAATTAATGTTTGAAGTTTATTTTATGCAAATGTTTACCGTGACTGCGCCTCAAATGGTCCATCCGCTTAGCCCAATTTTGGCATACTCTTTCCAACATTTCGGCCGGTATCTCATGAATAAATGCTTCAATGTTGTCTTCCAATGCGTCAATTGAAGCTGGCATGTGTGTATAGACATGAGCTTTAACATAACCCCACAAAAAAAGGTCTAAAGGCGTTAAATTGCACGATCTAGGCGGCCAATGGACCGGTCCCGAGCGTGAAATAAAATGTTTACCGAACTCGCCCATCAATAAGTCCATTGTTATATTGCTGTGTGGCATGTGGCACCGTCTTGTTGAAACCACATGGCATGCAAATCAAGCTCTTGCATTTTGGGTAAAAAAAAGTTGTATATAATCTCACGGTAGCGCTCACCATTCACAGTTACGTTACGATTCGCATCATCTTTGAAGAAGTACGGTCCAATGAAGCCACCAGTCCATAAACCGCACCAAACTGTGACTTTTTCTGGATGCATTGGTAGCAGAGATCAGCAATGAATCGTTTCTTCGCTACTCATACTGACTCATGCAATTATAAGTATAAGTGCGTAGAAATCATTTCAACTTAACTACTCTGATTCACTCATACTCACAAGATAAATATTTATGAGTGCGACGACGACATTATACGCATACTCATAAATGACCTCAGCTTGATTTATAATTTCAAGACAATACTTACAATACTCATGATGATTCAAATCATTAAGGCTGGGTTTTTAAAATGTGGTTTAAGTTTAAACTTAGTTTAACGTAGTCTGAAACTCGGATTTTTCCAGCATAATGTGATTTTTTTTTTTATTATATCATTAGAGACCACCATTTTAAGCAAAACTAAGCTGTTGCGTCAAAATTTTGTATACAAACTTGGTAATGGCGGCACAAGTCTGTTTTCAGATTAACTAAACCTAGTTTAACTGAGATCTCAAAAATCCAGCCTAAGCTCATCCATTTACCGTTTTCACACAACAGAGAAAACACACAACTTAATAATCAGCGCTGCCAGATAAATTTGCCGAAAAATCGTCCACTTCATACATGTAACCAGCTATGGGCAAATGCAAAATGAAAATGCAAAAAGAGCGAACGATGTGTATACATACACAAGAAATAAAGAGCAAAAGAGCATAAAACCAACAAATACAAACGTAAACAAACCAATACAATCAGCGTTACCGTTCAAAATTTTCAAAAAGGGGCACAAAAAGGGGATTTTCAAAATAAAAGTGGCACAAAAAGGGGAATTCTGAGAAAAAAAGGGGCAACTTTAAAAATAAGACCATTTTCATTTTTATTAAGTTATTTTCACGGAAAACATAAACGTTACAAAAAATAAGCCTCTTCTTATGTATAAATAAAAGGCCTTACTCCACTTTTCGAAAATTTCTCAATTTTGTTATATTACTATCTAATTATATCTGAACTCTTTGAAAATGATTTGGTTCTTTTATAATTTAAATATGTTTCTTTAAAAAATATGAAAAATTAGTATAGGGTTTTAATCTTATATGATTTTTTCCGAAGCTACCAGCCAGATAAAAGGAAAATATACATAACAAAATTAGGCCATTATATATTGCTTAAATATGAATTGCTAAGCTGCGCGTGTTTGGCAAATTTCTATTTGTAGCATTTTAAATTTTGAAAATCCATTTTTCAAACAATACAAATTTTCTCTAGTCTTTATTTTGTGGAGTAAGGCCTTTTAGCATTTGACACATCCATATATAGTCGAACTTCCCTATATTATACAGAACTAACATTTTTTTTACTATTGTTTATAAAAATTGGTATTTTAGTTCGATTATCTATTAACATTTGCTTTAATAATATCCATATAATAACAGTTTGAAGACTTTTGCGTTAAGTGTTTTATTGCTTGTAAGAAATAAAGTGCTGGAAAATATTCTGCTAGGCTACAAAAACTTTTGTGCTGCTTCACAGAAAAAATTATTGCCGAATTATTTTCAAACAAACGCTTGTTTGAAATTTTTTTTGATTTCTACAAATTTTTTTACTGATTCAATCAATATTTTTGTTTGATTTTTATTTAACCAACAAAGATGTGGACAACTCTTCAAAAATATAATAAACGCGCTATTGGTTTCAAGTTTTCATAATTTTGTATGAAATATTTAACGCTCTTGAATGTTGTCGTCTTTTTGCATTTTTTTATTTGATCGTAAGCAACACTTCTTTATGTGACACAACAACAAAAAACACACACAGTCTATTTTTGGACGCTTTAAAAAAGTGCAACTATAAGAAAAACAATAGCAGAAACAACATTACAAGAAACAAAATCCCGTATTCAATTTTTTAAAACTGTTTGGTTATATACATCAAATACAAAAATAGAATGATGACGAAAAACATATCGAGTCGGTCTGCCGCCGTGTTTGGTTACATTTCTTCTTCATTAGCAAAGGAAAGGATGCAGCAAAAGTGAGTGACGAAGAAAAACATTGTATGTATAAATAAGACTTCGTTCAAAAATTATTCCAACAAAAAAATATGTCTCAAAGCCAGCCGGCCGCTCTGCTCTGCTTCATCTTCACCAACATTGCTTGCTTGTGTGCGCGTCATTGCTTGTGCCAAAACTTTTTTGTTTGATTCAGCAAAATTATTTGTTTAAAATTTATATGAATTTCAGTAAACATTTTGTTTGATTCTGTAAAATTATTTGTTTGAAAAAATCGGCGTTTTTTTTCAATAAACAAAATGCAAATAAATTGTTTGAATATGCGAATTTGTTTGTAGGACCGATTTCAGACAAAAAATTGTTTGATTCTACAAATTTTTTGTTTGAATTGAAAAAATAATTTTTTCTGTGTTATTTAACTTTTAATGATCAAATTTATTTTAAAAGAAATGCTGCTACATTTTTGTCCACTAAAATTTGTTCATTATATAAAAAGCTTCATTTTATAGAACTTCACTATAGAGATGTTCGAATGTATATATACACAGTGAAAAAACACGTCTTGTTTGCAAGTTAACGTGTATGAACTGTTGCATATAATTTTACCCTTCACCACAGCTGGAAATATATAAGTTCGTTATTATATAAGTTTGTCGTTCCATTTTTAATTTAACAAAATCGGTTACTAATTGACTTAGTAATAGACTTCTAACCACGTTAATATTCCCAAAATAAGGGCTTTGGCACAATAGCGCCTTTATTATGAGTGATAGGTGGACCAAATTTTGTTCTGATATTTCTTATTAGGAGAAGTTAGTACTGGTACGATTTTTATTAATGCATTACAGTGCTATGCTGTTTCTTTAGTTGTTATATAAGTATCTAATTTCCGAAACTATGCATCTATATATATTTATTAATAAGTTCAACATGGACGGCCGGGTATCAACTTTCAGTCTATTGGACCACTTATTGTTTTATAATGCTAATTTAAAAAAAAAATCCGTTTAGCGGATGCACTTCTATGCGGTAAAGTAAAAACATACAATCATATAAAAGCTGGAAGTTCAAAAAGGGGCAAAAGGGGCACAAAAACATACAAAATGATACAAAAGGGGATTTAAAATAAAGGGGCAAAGAAAGTGGCATGGCATTAAAAAAGGGGCAAAAATGCGACTTTAGTCGCATAACGGTAACGCTGAATACAATGTCACACATGCAAAGCTTTCAATGTAGTGGTGCCCATACTTGCATGTAACTTTAGTAAACTGTAATTGCCAAATCGTTACTTTGCTATTTCGGGGACAAATCTGGCAGCCTCACATTTTGCTTCGCCTATACACATTGACTTGAGTAGGTTTTAAATAAAACACAACAAATTTTGCTAAAGGTGTTATGATACTTGCTATTTTTTGTACTGGATTTTTTTAGGATTGACTGAATGAAACAACAAATGCGAGAAAGAACAAGAAATACAATTTGATAAAATGTAAACAAAACAAACAATACTGCCCACGTTTTTTCCCCACAAAAAACCGTCATAAAAGCTAAAAATCGCAAAAAAAAAGTTACAAACCTTTTCTTTCGATCAAAAACTAAAAATATTGGCAACAGTGCTAACAATTAATCTGGACATGTCACTTTTAAGTTAAAAAATGCTATATTTTTTTTGACAGTCTTAGATTATTTATCTATAACACATGTACATATATTTGTTTGACATTTCAAATTTTTTTATGATATAATCATACTCTTTACACTTAGTCAGTTTTCCTATTCAAATATATTTGCACTGTTCTCCAATATAGAAAAAATAAAAAAAATAGCAAGTATCATAACAGCTTAAGTATGAGTACGATGAATAAAATGAAACTTTTGAGTGAATATGAGTTTAAATAACATTGGAATAAGTATGAGTGCGTATAAGTACAAGATTTTATGAGTCATGATTTAGCTCTACTCACTTTTTCACTACTCATTGCTGCTCTGATTGGTAGCTCTTGGAATGCTTCTGGCTGATCTTCACTCCAAAATCGACAATTCTGCTTATTAACGTACCCATTGAGCCCGATTAAACTGACCATAAAATGGAAGAAGCGCGCGATGAACTTTCTTAACAGAGCACGCATTTTGATAATAAAATTCAATAATTTGCAAGCGTTTATCGTTTGTAAGACGGTTCATGGTTAAATTATATATCAAACTGAAGATGTTTGACAGTGAAACAAAACACGAAACGTGCGTCAGCTGTTTAAACCAGTGTTGCCGAAAAGATAATAGCTAAAAAATCACCCTTTATAAACCGGAAGAAGCAATAATGCTACCCAAGTAGCAGAAGGTTGAGGCATCGCTGAGTTGTTGCCTCATTCGCTAGAAGGTATATCTGCTGTTAATATTGAAACGCATTGATTTTGTTTTTGATATGTTTATAATCGGTCCTACATACGATGCTTTGGCGAAGATAGTGTTCAGCATTGGCTGACTGTGTGATAATAGACAGATGTAATCGGTATAGTCCAAGTCCGAAAGTCTACCCCAAAAGGCCATGGTCATACCATGAGTAGGAATCACAGCTTGATTGATAATAAAGGGGATAAGACGCACCCCTGCTTAACTCCCGTTTTGACGTTAATGTGTTCGCTCATTTAGCCATCATGTGACGAAGCAAGCAAGAGTCTGTATACAAACACTCTACGAGTCTTGTAATTCTATCTAGCACTCCTTTGCAAATCATCGCCTTAATTATGACAGGGTGGTGAGTAGAGTCAAAATTTCGTTGGAAATCTTTAAACAAGAAATACAGACTCGATTGCTTATCCGTTGTTTGTTCAGTTATAATACGAAAGCTGTTAACATGATCAATACAGGTTCCATTTGGCCTAAATGCAGCCTGTTCTTTTCTAAATTCAGGCTCTTCCGCCATAGATATGCGGTTGAATAAGATGCGCTTGTTATTTTGTTAAGCACATTTAAAAGGGTGGTGATCAGGGAAACCATAAATAAGCAACTGCATGTTTTTCCTTGTACAACCAATGAAGGCAGTAACAATATATTTATGTATTTTAAAGCATTTTATGAATTTTGGCATCAATTTGTTGGTGAATATTTTTGCATATTTTTCCGTTTGCAGCGTGTTTTTGCATAATATAATTAAAAGAGCATTTTTTCAGCATTTTTGAGGCATATTTTGATAACTGTTAAATTTTTTTATATACCTACAAAAGCTTTCGCAGCAAATAAAAAAAATTGGTTTTTCTGCGAATTTTTACCTTTTCTGTTTTAAATACACTGTGCTAGTTGAAAAAACAGACAAGCCGGGCACATGGCGTTTTGTACGCTGAATCCAATGGAGGAAGTTGCACAACATATATTCGCGTAACTGAAAAACGCTTTAGCATATTGAAAAAATTAAAAAAACCGACATTCCGCAATAAAATTTTCTTTAAGAAAAGTAATAATTAATTTTTTAGCCACATTTTAAAATTTTCGTTCTTTAAAAATTCATCAAAAATTGGAAAATGCAGCAAGGCTTCTAATTTTTTGCAGACATATAAAAAACTGCAAACAAAACAAGCAATAAATGAATAAAATCTGTTAGCAACTTTAGATTTTATTCACAAAAGTCGAAATTTTAATTAATTTAAGAATTTCATAAATCGCAATATTTGTATAGGAGCCCCCCCTAAGAAGTAGTGATAAGGGGCAAGTATATCTCGAGAAAATGTTAAGAACAAATAATTAATTGAGTTCGGTCATACATTTTATCCCACTAGGGGCGACTCCTGGGCATTAATGGGACTTTTTCTTCAATATATTTCCAGTCTGCATTGAACATTTTCTATGGGAGCCCACTTAAGGAATGAAGATAACGGGTAGGTATGTTAGAAATAAATAATATAGATGAAAACTAAAGTGGGGTTGGTCATACATTTGGCCTATTTAGGGGCCTCCTAGGCGATGCAGGGGCCAAATTTAAGAATTTCACTAAACGGCCATATTTGTATGGGAGCCCCCCTAAGGGGTGGAGATATATGGCAAGTATGTTTTAAGAAAATGTTAAGAGCAAAAAACTAATGAAGATCCGTCATACATTTTATTAACCTAGGGGCGATTCCTTGGCAGTTATGGGGCTTTTTCTTCAATTTACTTCTAATCTATATTGCCTATTTTGTATGGGAGCCCACTTAAGGAATGGAGATAGCGGGTAGGTATGTTAGAAATAAATATTTAAGATGAAAAATAAATGGGTTGGTAATACATTTGACCCATCTGGGGGCATCCTTGTGTCTGCAAAAAATTAGAGGCATAGCTGCATTTTCCAATTTTTGATGAATTTTTAAAAAACAAACATTTTAAAATGTGGCAAAAATTTTTTTTTTTTTTTGCCAAAAAAAATTATGTTTCTAGTTTAACTTTATTGCGGAATTTCGGTTTTGTTTAGTTTTTTCAATAAGCTAAAGAGTTTTTGAGTTACGCGAAGATATGTTGTGCAACCTCCTCCATTTTCGAAATAACGGTATATCTCGAACACAAGAGCTAACCTAACAACACGTTTAGCACCTTTGGATTCAGCGTACCCGAATTATGTTAAAACGCCATGTGCCTGTTTTTTCAACTAGCACAGTTTTATTAAAAGCTAATTTGTAATTCTGTTTCATAACAAAAAGGCTGGGGTGTTCAATTAATTTTATTTTTGTTCGAATAAACGATTAATCAATATTTGGCATTTTTAACTTATTCGATTTAAATAATAAAATTTTAAAATTAATCGATTAATTGAATAATTCTTAATCTAGAAATTTTATAAATAACGAGATTTTTTTCGATAATTTTAGAAAAAATTAGTACTTTAGTAAATAAACATTATTTTTTAAATAAAACTTGTCAATGCAGCTCCAAATTGTTTCTTCACTTTCGGGCACCTCGATTTTAAAAGAGTCTATATAACTTTGGATATTTTAAAGCTTTTTACGGACATTCCATCCTCTGCTATTCTTCTGCAAATAGTTGCCTTTAGAGAAGCGATCGAAGTATCTTGTTTGAAATATTTATTCATTTGGACCACTTTTAGCTTGATGTTGTTGGTGGAGCATCTTCTTTCTTCAAGCACTATGTTAAAGTCACTGTGTTAGTGGTTAATTAGTGAAGTTGTTGAAGAATTTTCTTTAATACATTTTTGAACACCTGCTACACTGAGCATTATTAGATTTATCCTTATACAATATTTTTAAGCCAATCTCATTCTAAAGAGAGAAACGCATGAACTTTTTTGCTAAAAAATACGGGCGTGTTCTATAAATCGAAATGAAGTGGATTTGAAATCGAGCAAATTTTAAAAACGACCCTGTAATGAAAGCTCATACAAATATTCCATTTATCTTCATCATTCTATAAGTATCTATTATTCTTGCAAGAACAATACTTAAAACCGCTAAAAACTACGATCATTTTGTAAATATTTAATTTTAAATTATCATTCGATTTAAATTTCACTTCATTTCGATTTCTATAACATACCCGATAAATTTATATAAATCTTTGAGTTAACATACTCTTTTGTCGTTTTTTCATTTGTGAAATGAATTATTAAATTGTGTTGAAAAAAATAAAAGCTAAATTACTCCTCAATAAACATGAGAACACATACATTTGGTTTATTTATTAGACTTAAAACTTTAAAAAAATTATATATTTAACCGAAATACAATATAACGATTGTCCATGTTAAAATTGATACCCACATTTATGCAAATAGCTTGGCAACCCATCGCGTTACAGTTATGTAACAAGTGTCAAAATGTTCCTTGGACCGTTAGAAATTAAACACGTGTTTATTTTAACTAAAAAGATTATTAATAAGAAAAATGTCGTCGTCTGAAACACAAGTACGTGAGAAAATTTTGTGCAAATTATTAGAAAACCCTTCAGCAGGTTATCGTAAAGTGGCTCGAGAAGTCGGAACGTCAATTATTACGGTAAAAAGAGTAGCAAGTCGGTACAAAAAAGGATTAACTATTCAAAGAAAGCAAGGAAGTGGAGGAAAAAGGGTCCACGTGATAAAAAATTGGCAAAAACCGTGGTACAATGTTTTGTTCGAAACCCTGCTATTTCGGTAAGAGATACAGCCAAAAAAACCGGAACTTCAAAATCGTATGTCCAAAAAGTAAAAAAATATTATAACTTAAAATCATATAAAGTTCAAAAAGTACCAGACCGGTCGGAATGTAAACAAATAGTGGCCAAACGTAGGGCAAGAAAACTTTACACACAATATTTGACAAAATTTAATTGCATTGTTATGGATGATGAGACGTACTGCAAAGTCGACTTTAACCAGTTGCCTGGGAAGGAGTTTTATACAGTATTTAAAAGAGGAGGAGTCAGTGCTAAATTCAGCCAAAAAAAAGTTAGTAAATTCCCGAAACAATATATGTTTTGGCAGGCCATTTGTTCATGTGGTCTTAGGAGTAAAGAAGTCATCGTAAAAGGGACTGTAAACTCAAAAATTTACATCGAGAAATGTCTGGACGGACCATTAAAGGAATTTTTAAGACAACACAAAGAGCCCGTACTGTTTTGGCCAGACCTGGCAACAAGTCACTACTCCAGAAACACATTAGAATGGTACTTTTCAAACAATATAAATTTTGTTCCCAAGGAGGCTAATCCTCCTAACTGTCCAGAGCTCCGTCCGATTGAATAATATTGGGCATTAATGAAAAGATCTTTAAAAGGCACAAAACAAAAATGCAATAACGAAAGAGATTTTCGAGATAAATGGCGAAGAGCTTACTCTATAGTCAACCAAAATACTGTACAGAATTTAATCAAAGGGGTTAAAAGAAAAGTCAAACATTTCTTTCAAAATCACATATAAGTTCACACTTTGTAGTTTAATTGCTTTTAAATTTACCATGAATTAAAAAAAATCTTTTTTTGTAAAAATCCGAATCCTAATTTTAATTTTACATACCAAAATGATCGGCATAGCCATCGCCGATCGTCCTAAAAAATTTTTTGACGTTGTTTTTATCAATACCTACCAAATTTGTGGGTCACTCCAACTTTTGATTTTAACGGTCACCCTAGTGTAATAAATACATAGAAATCTGTGCAAATCTTCTAATATACCGATCGACTCAGAATAACTTTTTAAAGTGATCTTACGATGTCCATCCATCCGTTGCAATCTTTGTCGATAATTTGATCAAATTTTGTACACACATTTTAATTGTACTAAGGACACAGTCTATGTAAATGGTGAGGATCGGTCTATAATTTCACATATTCCACTTCTTCACTTCACTTCTTTCCAAATTAGACTTTTTGTGTCTGTAAACCAGTGTTCGAAAATAAACACTAAATATCGTTTCTTAATGTTCGGATCGGTAGATTTGTGGAAACCACAAACGCTAACATTACAAACGAAAAAAAACATTATAGAACATTAAAATATAATGTTTGTCTACAATTGTTCTGTTTTTTAACGAAGAACCGAACATTATGTAATGTTTACATTATGTAATGTTCGGTTCTTTCTTGAAAATAGTTACGAACGGTATTAAGGGTTGTGCATGTCTACATGATCACTAAAAAAATAGATATCGTTCCTGGGTGTGTGAGCCGAACGTTAAATAATGTACTGTTTATTTTCGAACACTGCTGTAAACCATTTAATTATGTTGGTATGTATTTAGATTAAATTCAACCTAAAAATATTTTACTGCAAATTGAGTTCTTTTCGAATCAATTCACATTTGCCCAAAGCTCCCATCTACCTATAAATAGTTTTAACTTCCTTTTAAATGTTTACATTCATA
Source organism: Pollenia angustigena (assembly GCA_930367215.1). Classification (NCBI taxonomy): domain Eukaryota; kingdom Metazoa; phylum Arthropoda; class Insecta; order Diptera; family Polleniidae; genus Pollenia; species Pollenia angustigena. The sequence continues at coordinate 188,085,266 of OV884060.1, read as the reverse complement.
AACAAATTAGCGATCGTCCCTAAAATCCCTTCAAGACAAAAAATCTCTTATGGATGTTAATACATAACTTTGATTTTGTAAGCCGATGACTGCTCATCGTTTCCAAATAGGGTATAATCTCGAAAATTCGTCTGTAAATACTATGGTGTATGGGCTTTACCGTTGATAAATTTAGAATTTTTTTTTAAGTGCAAATTTTATTAAATCGTTGAATATGTACTTTTTTTGGGGCATATTTTCAAGCTTTTACTGCATTTTAATACGCATAAAACGCGTTTTTTAGAGCATATTTTTGGTTTCCCTACTTCAGTTTTTCAGACTTTCTATTAATCTTACATTAGATCCTTAATTTGATACTTCTATTAAACCAAATAGCATTAAATAACACAAGAAAAAACATTATTTCTCAAACTATACACTAATCGTATACATTTGCTCTCATTCTCATTAATAAAATCAGCCATATTTAAAATAATTACACGTTACTTTATCTCTCATATTCATGATTTTTGGATAAACTCGCTTTTAAACTTTTTTTGTTTTTCATTATTTCATTTTATTTTAATACTTTTTATTTTTACCTTTTAGTTTAATTTAACTAAATTAAAAGTTTATTTAAGTATGAAAAGCATGTCATTTAATCAAAAATTCTTTTTTTAATTTTACAGAATATATGATGCACTATGTGGCATGTTGCATGTCAGTATGTAAGTATTTAAGTTTTTGTTCTACATTACGTTCGATAGAAAATATACTTCTATTCATTACTGCATTTATTTCATGAAATATATGTAACTTTATCATCATTATAATCATCGGCATTGTAGACGCATGAATGAAAATAATCCATATTAAGCATCTGTTTAATATGCAAGTTACAATCGTGAAACACACTCATTCAAACGCCCGTTTAGTGATGGCATTATGTTGTGTCTACTCGTCGTAACTAAACGAAAATACAAAAGCAACTCAGCTGATTCATTTACTGCACTCCAGTGTTCAATCGTTTTAATATCGTTTGGTTAGTCTGACATTTCGTGTTTGTATTCGCCTTTCTGTTAGTCAGTCAGTCAGACAGCCAGGCATCAAGCCAGCCATACATTCAACCATTTAGTCAGTCACTCATTAAGTTGATAGTTTTAGTTGCAGTTGTCAATTCATAAATAGTTTTTGGTAGTTAAAGTAACATTGTAACTATTTACTGTTACAATTTGGGATACAAAATAATGCGCAATTTGTCTATATTTGTGCTACATGTTCAAAAAAAAATAAGAACAAATTCGCTGCTTTAAATACTCATACATAACAATTGTAGTCATGTGAGTGTTTACGATTTAAATGGTTTAATGAACAGAGCTGGTCAAAACTGGGGTCGCAGGCTGAAATTTTGCTTTGCATATCTTAAGATCTTTTATTTGGTTCCATTCAGTCTTAAGCTCGAAGATCTACATTACGCGTTAAAAGCGTGGATGCGTTTATACATCTGTTAAAAATATATGGGGGATTCACAAGGTGTCATAAAGTCATATGTCTTAAAATAATAACATGAAAAAATACGACAGTTGTGAACAACCCCTCATAATTTAGTGTGGTATTTTGAATTTAAATCGGCTGATTGAAAACAAAAAAAAAAAAAAAATAAATATTTACCGAAAATCAAAATATTTTTTAATTCTAATCCATGAATTAATTAATTAAATTACATCTTTTCGGACTATTTTCCATTTTTCAGACGCAAACCACAAACAAATTTTTTTTGTTTGCTTACCAAACATCGAGTCCTGAGCCGATCTAATTTGACGCCGCAAGTGTTTTGTTGCAAAAATTGCTAGCCGCATGTTAAATTCGGATTTTAGCCGGATAAAACAATAACATCAACGGCGACGGCTACAAAACTATAGCCGCTCGGCTCAGGTCTTTTCTGATTAATTACGACAACACAATAAACATAGCAAGCAAAGTTTTATTAATTTAAGACACTTTTTGTTAACAAAGCAACAACAATATTTTTAAACCATTGTAAAATGTTAGAACATTATGACAATACAACAAGATAGCACACCTTGTGAATACCCCAATAGACTCAATGTAAAATTGTATTGACAAGTTCAACAGCACACGCCCATCATCGATCGCATGAAGTAGGATTATTTTCTATTTTCGCAAAAAGGTCAAGAAAGTATTTAACACATAAAATGCACTGCAGTGTGGACCAACAGCATTCATTGAAATACTCTAGTAGTACAATTGAGAAGAGAGATTAATGTAAGCTCCCAGGGGCGAATTTTTCGATTACGGAAGCGATGAGGTGGTGGACATGAGTAAGATAGTAATGCACACTATCTCAATTACAACCTACTACACTTCTTCGAATGTGTGAACGCCTACCACTTGCACACAAAGCAAGCGGAATAGTGAAATGTTCATTTAATAAATATAAACTCTGTACTGCTTCACATACATTGTAAGCAGACAGTGGACAGCCTATACACATTCTTGCTTACTTCGTGGGCAATTGGAAGACGTCCTGCACACTACTTCGCACACATTGTAAGCAGACAATGGGCAGCCAATACACATTCTCGCTTACGTCGTGGGCAAGTGGGAAGGCGTTTTGCACGCTACACTGAAAGAAAAATGCTTCATATATTTAATGAATCATTTTCATAAAAAAGTTTTCCTTGGGTAAATGAAAATTTTCATTGTCTAAATGGAATTTCATAGGTTTGATGAAGTATTTTCGTTAAAATCGCTTCATTAGATTTCGTAATTACGTTAAAAATTTTCATTGGATATATGAAAACTTAAGGTTGTCCAAGTTAAACAAAAAATTTTAATTGGGAACTTAAAAAAACAATATACAAACATAACTATATTCATAAATTAATACAAAATTATAGTTTCCTTAAAAAAATGTTTAATTGTTATTTAAAAAATGTAAGATTTAATAACTTCATACATCTAATGTTACATGTATGCCGTTAAATTTATGAAATCAAAAAATTTTTTTATAAAAGCAACATATTTCAATAATTGCCCTCATAAATTTAAATTTTCATTATGACAATAAAAATGTCATTATAGTAATGAAACAAAAACTTTCAATCCACTTTCAATCAACGTTGTTATTGTTATTATGGACAATTTAATCTCATATTTACGCTCTTAATTGAGTAAAAAACATAGTTTTTTTATACAAAAACTACACTGCCCCGGTAGACTAGCTGGTAGTGAGCTAGTCTATCAGCACCGAGGTTACATGTTCGAATCCCACCAGAGACAGAAAAAAAAAATAAAAAATAAAATAAAGTAAAATAAAATAAGAAAAAAGAAAAAAAAAATAAATAAAAAAAAAATAAAAAAAAAAATAATTTTACTTTATTGAAAGTATTCATCCAATGAATAATATTCATGGATCTAATGTAATGTTTCATTAAGTCCTTTTAATGAAACAGGTTTCATTGATCCAACGAAGCGCTGCATAGGTTCCTTTATAATGCAAGTTTTCATGGGATTAATGTCAAAATTCGTTAGTATTGCGAAGAAAATTCTTTCAGTGTACTTCCCACACATTGGAAGCAGCTACCTTTTTTATATTTTCGCGTTATTTCAGAATTTTGATAAACTGACTGTTTTTAGAAAACGTAAGCAAGTAAGTGATACAGAAATAACATTGAAAACAACAATAAAAAACGAAAATTTGTTTTTATTTTCTATATAATTTCTCACTCACTCTCTAGTTTACGTTTTCTAAAAACAGGCAGTAAATGTCTTAAATTTTTAGAACTAAATCCTTTTTTATAATTATTTGTGGACATTTTTTACCTTTTGGACACTATTTTAACATTGTTCCTTTTTGCACAACAGTCGGCAAACATTTGAATGGCAATTTAAAATAAACTACTCTACAAAGTAGAAAATGAAAAATAACAGGACAAAACAGAATATATCAGCACATTATAAAAGATAAACGAAATTTTTTTTTTTAAATTCCATACAATGCCGTCATACACTTTGTAAGCTATAATTCACTGAACACAAAGTGTGACAAACTTCCTTGAAAAGATGTGGTGTGGTATGCAAAGTTCGCCGCTGGGCAGTGTTGCCAAAAGATTCATTTAGTTGACTAGGATTTGATCGATCTATTCCGACATCGATTTCTGGCGTTAGAAACTTAGTTGATGTCTACTGACTCTGACTTACTCGTCTCTTATCTGGTCGATGTCACTTGTTGACTTTGATCTGTTTAACTTTAGACAATTCTGATCTGTTCGATTCTAAGCAAAAGCGATTTGCTCGATTTCAGTCAACTGTAATTTAAGCGATTTTAATCGACTTTGATATAATCGATTTACTTCGCTGATATCAGTCAGATGTGATCTGGTTGATTTTTTTCGACCTAAATATAAGCAGTTTTAAAAGATATCGAATTGGTTTATATGATTCATATTTAATTCGATAGCTTCCGTTTAAATGTTAAGTTAATATTGACTGTGCTTTTGGTACATTCCTAGCGATTTTTTCGTTTCCAGTGGAATAAGGTATTGTGGCTGAGTTTACTCGACACCGATTTGGTGGGATGTGTCGAGAATTATTTCTATTGAAATGAAACAAAAATGCCATATATTGAAACAAACAGCTGTTTTTCTTTCTAAACTGTGTCTAAACCACAAAGCATACAGAGATGAAAAAAGTGACGTATGAAAAATGTCCAAATCATTTGCGAGGGCAGCTTTAGAAGAAAGAGAAAGAAAATGTTTTTTGGTAGTAAAGTGGCAATGTGTAAAAACACGCCGCTACTATCACCACGAATTGCGTAATCAAAACAAAAAATGCAAAAAGGGCAGCTTTCGATGAAAAAGACAGAAAAAAACAAAATATTTTCTGTCTCGTGACGCCTATGTGTGCTCTGTGGAAATTACTCGCCAATTTACAGAAAAGTGTGTCGGTAACATTTTTGTGAGAAAAGTTTCCGCTTTCAACTGTCAAATAAACTCACGAATAAAAAACAATTAAAAATGCAAAATACACAAAATAATAATATAGAAAATCCCCCCACACCATCACCATCAAATGTATTTTGTTTTATACATATGTATTTTATTCAGTGCTTTGTTAATTTTACACAACTTGATACTTTGAATGTTTTACTTCGAATGAAATAACGGAAAATACAAAATTAGAAGAAAACAGCCACGCGCTTGTAAAAGACGTATGTATGTGTAAATTATGCTTTTGCTTACGCACCAATTCAGACTTGCCAGATCATATGATGAATCCATGCAAATACTGAATGGTGCGATTTTCAACAAATAATAATAATATTTTGTTCTTGGCACATTTTTTTATTGTATAATTATTTTGCATTTCACATTTTTATAAAATTTACAAATGTTTTCAAAGCTCGTTTGCAAACCGTCGTTGAAAAATTTTCAATTTGGTCGCCGTCAACGATATGTGTTACTGGCGTTCTCAACGTCTGCAATTTCACATCGGCTTCGAGTGCAATATTATGAAATTTTTAACGTAACGACGAAATCTCTTTTGATAGTTTTCGACATGAGTTACAGACACACTTTTTCCTCCCTTTACGAGAAACGATAAAATATTTTGTTTCACATCTTTTCGATGCGAGAAGTTCTCACTATAGTTACAGAACATGGGTACTGGTCAGTTTTAGTCAACAACGATTTAATCGTTTTTATCGTAGTCGAAACAAGTTCGATGAAAGGCCCCCCATAAAAAATCGGATAGTACATACGAGAAAATTGATAATTTTTGTAAACTCTTTTGCACTGTTTTTAAGTACATGTTAATAAAATTGACAGTGTCTGTACAATATGCAATAATATTTAGTGACGAGGTTGCAAGTGCTTAAACTGCTGCAACGAGCTTGAACTCATTTTAAATTTGTTTTTATACAAATTAAGTAAAATTTACATTGGAAATTGTTACGTAAAAGCTTTTAAATACATTTAAAAAGGATTAAAGGCTTTCGGTGCGATTTTTTTCAACAGCTGCAAAGGAATATGGCAGTGATTATCGGCAATTAATTTTATAAATTTTCGAAAAGCAAATATTTGTTAACTTTACTTTATTTTTGAAGACAATTTAATTTAAAAAGGTCAAGATTTTTCCAGAAAATTTCTTTCAATTTCTATCAAAATCTTTTAAGCAAACTTTAATAAAACAAACAATTTAAAAATTAGTTTCTATAATTAAATTAATTGTTTGGCTTTAGTTTATTTACTTAAACGAAAAAAAAAAAATAGTTTTTAATTTTCAATATTTTTAATTACATTACTTTTGCCTCTATGTACTGGAAACTGGTATAAAGTCTGTGCTTAACAAAAAGTTTGTTTGAATGTTGAAAAAAAAAACATTTATAACAATAACTACAATTTCATTATGTTCTTGCATTTGCTTCATTGTTCTTCTTCATTCCTTAAATAACAATTGAAATATTTTGTTGTGTGTTTCCTAACTTCCTGTTTAAAAGGACTAAAGTAAACAAATTATTTTATCTGTTAAATACTATTTCATTGTTTTCCTCCCAGTCTCTTTCGAAGCAAATGTCTTGTTTTGTAAAATATATTATTTTGAACAACAAAGAGAGAAGGCTGACCATTTAAGGAGGGATGGTGTTTAATAAAACAAAAGAAATGGGTATGTTTTCATACAAATCGTATAACTTTTATACGGCTTTTTAGATTTTGTTTAAAGAAGATGCAATTTTCTACTTAATTTTTATCAATATCGAGCTGGAACCTGTGGGCTAATTCTGGCAGTAATTCTTTCGGTCGTTTCTGAACGAATCGAAATTATTTTTTTTTTCAGTGTTATAAAGCAAGTATTTTATTTTCTCAAAACTGAATAAATATTTTCTTTTCGTTCAGTATCGACTGAAAGAATTACAAATAAATTTGCTTTTGAATCCATAAAGTATTCGATCACGACTGCCAGAATTAGAATTAGTGTCAATAGTTCTTAAAGCACTTATCCCGGGACCTGCGAACACAAAATTATAATAAATTGCAACGAATTGTGATAGGTAAAAGAAAGACATATCCCTTAACTAGTCAGAATGTGTTTAAAGTGCAGTTAAAGGTAAAATTGACACAGAAATTGTCATGTAACTAGTTTTTGTGCGGGCAGTGGCTGATTCTCTCTGGTTCCCTTACTTTAAATTAAGCGGATGTATCATATTAACATGATTCGCTCGGGACAATATCTGCGACAAACATTATTTAAATTGAATGTATCCTTTTAGGTTATTTCAATAACATGTCACAAAGTGTCAAAAAAGTGCCGATAAACCCCACCAAAGGGCATCGCCATGTAAAAGTGTTTAAGTCCCCTTCATATAAAGTGTTAGAATAAAAACCGCTCCCTGCCTCTTAAGAACTGTAGCGTGACAAGTTTGGTGTTAGTTCCCTTACCTCTAGGGAAGTTTATAAATGCAACCCAGTGCTTAGAAATTTGTTTGATTTAGAAATCAGTGTTTATTTAAACGCACTCTGTTCAAGCTGATTTTGAGCTCGATTTAATTCAATCTCCAGCGTAATTTATCATGCTCAAGGAATTTTATTTCTTCCTAGCTTTTTTTCAGGATAGCAACTTAAATGTCGATTTGTCGTCTCCATGTATGTGCGGGTCTTCCAGCGTTGCTTGACTAATCTGTATTATAATTCACGCCTTCTGAATTGCAATTGATAATTCTGAACTACATCTGACGCTTTTTGAATTACAACTGGTAAAAAGGTAAAAAGGTCATTCAGACTCCCTGACGAGTGCAGTGTCTTCCAGGCTGAGATCCTAGCGATCTGGAGGGCGACGGAGGTGATACTGGATCACATCGTGGTGGATCGCTTCGGGCATTGAAAAACTATACGGTGCGATCGTGCCTGGTCGCGCGGTGTAGGAAGGCTCTTGGGGAACTCATGGAGGCATTCAACGTGAGGCTGTGTTGGGTACCAGGACACTGCATGGTTGATGGGAATGAGGTGGCGGACGAACTTGCGAGAGGGGGTTCGAATCTCGACTTAGTGGTAAGGGACAGGGGGTAAAGCCCCCCCTATGTTACTACTATGGGGTGATACGGGAGAAATTTCGTGATGACGTTGACCAATCCTGGAGGGACAGAATGGATTGCAGGGTGCCTAGGGCACTATGGCCTAGATTGGACGCGGGGGCAACCAGGGTTCTACTGGGATTGGTTCTTGACGGGTCACTGTCCTGTTAGGACTTTTACGAGCAAATGGGACAACACCATACCGGACTTCTGCAGGTTATGCGATGATTCAGAGGAGTTAGAGACGATAGAGCATTTACTGTGACATTGTCCTAGGATGCAGGGTCTCAGACAGAAGTGGCTAGGAGATAGGTTTCACGACGAACTGGGGTGCATAGCTGGATGAAATCCGGCCAATCTACTGGGGTTTGTCAGGGAAATAATACGGCTGTTTCTGTTGAGGGGACTGTAGGGGGGTAATGGTCCAACTTTCTAATTTTCCGTCTATCTCATACTTCCTTTTCTCTACTTTTCACTTCCTCTTATCTTATCTTTCATTGAAGGGATTCACAATGGACCGTATTGGTCTCCGAGTGGAGGTATGCCCGTGGGCACACAACCCATCTTAACCTTACCTAACCTAAATTCGCCTTAGTTTTAGTCTACACCAGTGTTGCAAAATTGAAATTTTGAAATGGTACTAAACTTCAACAAAAATAGTATTTTTCCTACCAAATGTTACTTTTTGTGAAAAAAGAACAATATTATTTCTGTATTGTCCTACATTATTCAATAAGTGGCACAATGGTTTTAATTAAAATATGGAACAACTCTTATTAAAAAAAACATAGTACATTGCTGCCAACACATTTTGCAGTATATTTCACTTCTTTTCTGATTTCTATTCTTGCCAATATATTGTGTCACCTTCGAATATCACTTTATATATAAATATCACATTGGCGATAAAATTAAACAGTTATGTATATTGCAAGTGTATGAGCCGCTTAATGTACGTTATTTCAGTATTTTCTAAAAAAAAATATTTGAAATAGTTCATATATTTATGAATAAGTAAAAAAATTAAAAATTTTATTTTAGTCAACATAAATTCATAGTGGTATTTATATTTATATTGTTACATTATTCAGTCTTTAACATATATTACATACTTAGAACGTAGTTCTAAAAAAAGTTTAAAACATTAATGTTTAAAAAATAAAGTTATTAATTTAGTGTTATCAGATAAAGCAAATTTACTTTAAGAGATCATAAGAAATATTATAACTACAACAGCAACTACTAGTTGATTTTAATAGATCTTTAGTTTTTACACAGTAAGAAAAACATTCGGGATAAATCAAGTTTTTTATGATTACTTTAAGTACAAGTCGTACACAAAAATTCAAGTACGAATAACACTAAAACGAACTCAAACAATTATAAACTGGACTTCTTTCCGAAATCAATCCTCGAATTTCGTGAAATAAGTATAAAATTCTTAAATCAAGTAAAAAAAGATTAAACTTTTCGTTGTGTTTAACCCTCCGGTTTACACATATTTTGATTTTCTATACACATTGAAAAAAGGTCTGGCCAAACTCATGTGTACCACGAAGGGCTAAAAAGTAAATTTGAACTATTGCTTCTCATTTAGTTCATATTTTTAGTTAAATTGTACATAAGATTTTTAAAGTAAAAACCATATCGGGTATGATGTTGGTGTTTTATCATTCTGTAAGATGGAAAACGGGTATGTAAATCAGTCACAATAATTTTTTCTTTCTAATTCGGGATAAAATCAACTTTATAATACATGAATCAAGCGCATTTTGAGATTGATTCAATCTTAGTTTTTCTTAAACCAATCTCATTTTCGGATTATTTCAAGTACGAATTCGGATTAAAACAATTTTTTAATTCTTGATCAAGTGTTTCTTAAATCAATCTCATTTTCGGATTATTTCAAGTAGAATATCGGGATTGAATATGGATAATTTAAGTATTTTGCTATTGAAAAATCCGTACTTGAATCAATCTTTCTGTACTTGATTCAAGAAAATCCTTACTCACCGTACTATTAATATCGCTTCGGATTGATTTTAGTACGGATGGATTGATTTTTCTTTTGAGTGTATCAAACTTGAAACAGTTTCTACGTGTAAGCGATTTCTTCCTTTGCTTTTTACATCATTTCGCATTTAAAAATGTGCGTTCAATTGATGCTCAGGAATGTGGTATCGATAAAATACCAAAAGCAATATGTGAAATGTCAGCAAACATTAGTTTCGTTCTTAATATTGGCTATATTTTTTCAAGAAATTTAAATATATTCAGTTCTGAAATGCTTTATTTCTGAAAGATCCGCTAGAACACGGAATTGAGAATTGATTTTATTATAGTTTTTTTTTTTAACGTTTGTAAATATGTAACATTAATAACATCAGTATTAATTATGTTATTGGTTTTTCCGGAAACAATATTTTCTGGCGTGAAGCTGATTATTTCTTTTAAAGATTTATTTTCAAAAAAAAATTTTCGTTCTTAGTGTTTTGCAAATTGTCGAAAAAAATGATTTCGCAGTTTCTTTTACTTTATAAACCATTTCCTTGACATTGCATGTTTCAATAAATATGGTTTTCATTTAAATTTTCCACTAACATATTATCCAATGCATCCTTTTTATGAATTTTCCTGCCACTTGTAAGAACAAAACTCCCATTCTGGAAAGCAAAATTTGAATCCTGGCGTCCACGCTTTGCATTTCAATATTAACGTCGTTAATTATTTTTAAAATACAACAACATAAGTTTTGCAACAAACACATGATGAGCAAAGCCTGATATCAAAATGATTATATCACAGTTAAAAAGTTAAGAATTAAAAAACTTAAAGATTACAAAAGTAATGAAAACAACGCGTTGGTACTGCGGTATTTTTAATATGAAAAAGTACTGAAAAAAGTACCACAGTACTGAATTTTTCAACACTGGTCTACACAGAGAAAACAGATTCGTGATCACAACCAAATTTGTCGCCTATCGAATTTCGTCGGTTGCATGTACTATCACACAATTTGATTACAATTACTGAAAATTTCCTTACTAAGCATAATATTTTTGATAGCAACATTTGAATTTTAGTACACTTTCAGTTATAACCACAGATATTGCTAGTTGTTAGTATGGTTTTATAGAAAACAAAAATATGCCTATACCCGAATATATCGTCGCAAGAATTAAAGAACGCTGTATACAGGTTTTTGCATAATTTGTATCACAAAAAATACTGCGTCGACTGGTCCCGCTCCCATATTTGTATGATGAAAAGAAATTCACTTACGCAAAAAAAAAATCGTTTGCTGTAAGCTGCAGAATCACCGGGAATAATAAAAATACGTTTTTAAAAACATGTTCCTAAGTTGTAAAGTTTTTGTGATATGAACTTTTTTTCTACTTTCTTTCATACAGGTTTTTTTTGGCTCTGGCGAACATTTTATGTTTTTTTCAGTTACAGCGTTCTTTAATTCCTGCAACGATATGATATATGCAACTGAATTTACATTCAACATTTTTCATTTTTCGAATTTATTCATTTCTGAAAAATTTAAAGAATAGGACTATTACAAAAAAGCTTTATAAAATACATAACTGAAATTTTGCTCATAGAATAAATTCGAAAAATGACAAATGTTGAATATAATATAAAGTAACCTTCGGAAGGAAATAATTCCCAGTTTCCAACTGAATTTACACATAACACTGGTTCACAAATTTTTAACTTTTTGCCATAACCTCAAAACCGAGATGTTTTCAAAGATAAATCGGGACTGCTGATCACGAATATGGCATTCATTTATATTCCTCAAGAAGCGTTTTCGAGATATACGCGAAAATTTGGTTTTTCTGCAGCTGTTTTAGTTATATCGAAAAATCTCGAGAACTGTTCAACTAAATTGTAACAAGGTTTCGTTTAAATGTGCTGAATTCCCATTTCATACTATTGATAAACTGAAATGTATTGCTGATGCGCATTTCACTGGTTGCTTAGGCCAGATCGTCAGGAAACTAAAGATATTATACAACTAAAGATATTATACAAATAAAACTGCTAAGCGAATAAGAATTATAAGCAATAGTCTTACTTGTAACAATATCAAAGCTTAAACAAAAATAACAACAATAAACAGTGAGTTTATCTTTTCTTAAAGTCCCGACTTATGTAATTATGTATTGATAAACTGAAATTTATTTTTGATGGGATGAGATATTCCTATCCGCATTTCACTCGTTGCTTAGGCCACCAGTGAATTGTACAAGATTTAACATTTTGCACAGATATCTCTTTTCTCTTTCAGAACGTATCGAAACTGTGTCGATCGGATAAAGATTTACTGAGTTACAGAACTTTAAACTTGAAAAACGTGATTTTTTATGTTTTTTTTTCAAAATTCACCATTTGAATTCGCTCTATTAAGGCAACAAAAAAAAATTCAGATTTTTTTTAACATGTAAATTAAATAATATTTTGTTTCAAACGTAGTAAGCGTAAAATTGTTATCGTCGGACAAAGAATTAAGAAATAACGGCATATTTAGTGAAAACATCCGTAATTTTAATTTTTTTAAGAATACTACCATTACGCTGCGGAATAGTAAGTTTGCGGTCTGCAATTTGGTTGCAAGTTTTTACTAATTTAAGGTCGCTGATTTCAAATCTAATCTCCATTTTTCTCTATCAACTCTAGCTTTCGAGATATACCGTTATGTCCAAAATTAAGGCACTTTCACTACATATATTGGAATAACTTAAAAACGTTAGACCATATTAAGTAACAAAAAAAATCCGTAACTCGGCAACAATATTAAGCTAAGTCTACACGATATGTTGAATCAGCAAATTTATGTTGAAAAATTTGCTTTCAGTGCCAACACATCGTATAGACACCAAATTTTTTCAACAAACGTATGCTTACGAACATATGACAGGCATTTGTTAACGATATCAGCAAACTTTTGTTTACAATTATAGCATATCGTCTAGACACAATATTTTTTGCTTTTCAACAAATTTTTTACGTATGTTGACAAATATGTTATTTGTTGAAAGTCGTATGCAAGCTTTTCAGCATACAGCAAATTTGGTAGCATATGAATACTATAAAAATTGGTATTATTTTAATAACTTGATTAATTTTTTACATAACCCCGGAACTTATCCAGATTTCTAGCTCATCGGCAAACAAGGAACAAAAAATTGCATTTAAAAGTACTTTGAAAATTGAAATGTTTGCCAAAGAACTTTGTTTTATAGTTATAGCCCATAAAAGTTGATCAATTCTTAACCAAGATTTCTTGTTGTATAAATTGGATCACAGCATCATGGGTATCGCTGCAGGGTATTTCCAAATACGTTTCACATGGTATATAAAACATGCCGAATTATTAAACCATTAAGAACCAATTTAAAAAAATATTTTAATTTACTAATGCATTTTATCAAAATGGCTCTAATCGCAAAATGTTATCGATATAAAGGTATTTTTTACATATAATATTTTATAGGGAACGCTTCAAGCTTTCAGTTATTAAAGTTAAAAAATTATATTATAATAAATCTTTTGTTTAATATAGAGTTATGAGTATACATGTCGTAATAGTTTATATACTCTATGTATTATTTAATTATAGTTTGCAAATGCCGGCTTTGATAAATAAAATTGTTCTTTTATGTTGGCTTTCGACTGGACATAAGGGTTCTTAATTTTATGGTATATCAAGCAACGGCTTCGCTCATGCCTAAGACGTACCGAATAACGCTATTATAGCAGAATTTGGTATGCCATAGTTTCATAAAGCTAGAAATCACACAACTAAATTTGGAGAAGATCGGCCCACATATGCTCTATTCGAGCATTTAAATTTTCAGTTTTTTTTTAATGACTTTTGTGGCAAAACTTGCATCATCTTTATAAAAATTATAAAAATTTGATAACTGTATTTAAATTTGGTCCGGTTTATGTTTTTTAATACTAAAATTACTCAACCGAATTTTGTAATTATCGACCCAAAAATACCGTTTATACGGCTAAACTGATACAAATCATGATAGTTTATTCAAATTTGGTCAAATTAAGTTATATATGATTAATTAGTCGGTTAAGTCCGACCATATAATAACCTATACCACAGAATATACAGATAAATATTTGAGATTGCACCTAATTTGGGACTCATGGGCAATCATGGACCCCATAAAACAAATAAGGTTATAGTCGCTAAATTTTGTAATAATACTAAAATTTTTAAGGATGTTATGATATTGGTAATATTTTTGTGAGTGATAATATTATAGGAACTATAGATTTAGAATATAAAGTTTAATCTTAATACCAAGATAAAAAAATGGTTTATTGGCACAAAGATTCTAATTTGAAAAGTAGTTAGTATCTTTGAGAAATTATGTACCGTTCCTCACCGTTTTAAATAACAATAAATATTTAGTACCAATGTTCCAAATTTTATCAAATAATTGCGACCTGTAGTTTGCACACAACAAAGTATGCAGCCAGCCAGACATCGTTATATCGACTCAAGATAGTGATTGAGTCTATCGGGATACTATGAAATGGTTATAGGACCAATATTTTTAAGTGTTACAGACACTATGGTGGTGTGGGTATCAAAATGAAAAACATAGTGCTGGCCGGCCCATAACTTACCATAACATTAGAACTGTAACCAATTATAAAACTGTGAGGCTTTATAAATAATTTTTAGATCAATCCAGTTCATATATTTTAACTACATATTTGCGGATTTGACCCAGTCCAATATATCTTTCTTACTTATTCAGTATAAATATGCATACATAAAACTATTAACTTTTGCACTAAAGGCAATAATTTATAACAAATTTTAAATAAAAAAAATTAAAATAATAAAAAAAAGAGAATTGTCAAATTTATTTGAAATTTTTAAACAAATGTTCTCTTTACTCAACATACATAACAACATACGAAATTCAACATATCGTGTAGACACAAAAATTGTATGTTAACTTATTTGTTGAAATATCATTTGCTAGCATATGATGAATTTGAAAAATTTAGTATTTTCAGCATATCGTCTAGACACCTAGCATATTGCATATGCTGATAGATACATTTGTTATTATTTTTAAGCATATGAGTATAAGCATACATTTGCTGATTCAACATATCGTCTAGACTAAGCTTTATCTTTAAGCCGTGCTTACATTGTTTTTATATTTGCCCTGTAGTTTCAGAGATATCGTAAAGTTTTTGCAGAAACAATAGGGAAATTTTGAAAATTTGTTCTATTATGTCAAATTGGTTGTAAATGCTTTCATTCATTTTTAACACTGTATTATCTCATTTATTCCACAAATCCGTATTCTCAGCTCTTAAGCAAGTTAATGGCATTTAAGCATAATATTTTTTACTTATACAGGTCTTTTAGCACCTTTAATCGGAAACTGTTATTTATTTTTTTTACATAAACCTGTCAACGAACAAAATCATTTCATCATTTAAAATTCTCATTTAAACCTGCCAAAAAAAACCCAGTGGAATTAAATCATAATTTTTTCACATTTGAATAAATCGCAAAGTAAAATCTTTGTACATTCCACTTTCGAAGCCGTTAAATTTCATCATTTGTTTCCTGCTGGAAAAAAATTTGTATTTTTAAAACAAATATTATGTTTAACTCTTAAATGAAGTAAAAAATGTGTGTCACTTTTTACCACGATTACACACATTTCTATGACGGTCGTCCTTTTTTCTACTGTTTGCTGCTGTTTCTGCTACTCGGTATAAAAAATAGAAAAAAACTGCTATGAAAAACTGCCTTGTTTACCCACAGGGGAGACATTGTAAATCATTAAGTTTTTTCCTTTGTTGCTATCATGGTTGTTGTTGTTAAAAAAGTATAATTTAAAAAAATCCTTTTTCCTTTACAAAAACTCTAAAACTTTATGTAGAAAACTTATTTTAGAATAAACATACATACATACATAATGGAGCTGTGACAAATTATTTAGAATAGAAAAGAAAATGTATGAAGTAAAAAAGGAATGCTTAGATAGTAATAGAAAATAAAATGCATCTATGAATAGCAAATTTAATAGAAATAAAATCAAGTGAATTTGTAAAACAAATTGCAGAAAAATGTATGCACATAAATATGTGCGGAAAATGAATGCGTTCTATGGAAAGCCCTTAAGAAACGGGCTTTTTTTATGAAATTTACAATTTAAATTTATTTTTACACTGAATTTTAGTTATTAATTTAGAGAAATGCCGTACAAGCAGCAGGTTTGAAAGAATAATTGAGGCAGGCATGACAATATAATTTATAATAGACTTATGGATCGACTGAGTTGAGTTGCCAGCAGCAAAATTAGGCAAAGCCGCTCATGTTAAAATTTTTGTTTGTTTTATGTTTTTGCATCAGCGGATTTCGCTGCTGGCAACTCAACTTCAGTTCAGTCGGCATCCGTAATCGACCCATTGTAGTCCATTCTATTGTGATTTCCATTTACATAAAATTATTCAAGCAAAATTTTATGTCATACTTGGGTATCTATAAAGAATCGGATCGAAGAATACTAAGTATGGCGGTCTTATACTAACACCATCTTTGCGTTTGCTATGATGGTTCTAGGTCTACCTATCAGTAGAGTGAACGACTCAGAACCACCTTCTAAATTGATCTAACGTTATCCGTTCGGCTGGCTGCCTGTTCATGAATTTTGGCAAATATGTTCTAATTATCAAAACGACTAAGTCTTCTGAAAACTGGACCATAATTTTAAATAGCCCCCATATACCCTTGGAGGCCTATCCCCCATATACCCTTGGGGCCCTATAGGAATCATCGCAAGCATATTTCACCTTTTGGTATACATCCTTCTGGGCAAATCAGTTGCTGCCAATACCTGAGATTGAAAGATTTTAAAGGCTCATACAATTTCTTGAAATTACCTCTGACCAGTGTAAGATCACTGTAGTGAATCTTTCCTTATTTTATTTTTAAAGTTTAGTTTTTAATGTTTTTGCCGGCGCTAATTAACGCCACTGGTTTAAATTAATTTAGGGCAGTTTTATATTCCCAAAGTAAAGAAAAGAAAGTACCTTGTTTAAGGCAATGTATTTAATGATCCTTTATTGAAAATTACTTACCTTTTTATACAAGGATAACGGTATCTTAAAGCTACAAATTATAATAGAAATAGTTGTTGGCATGCAAACTACACTTCCTCTACATTTCCAATAACCAATAATACATTAGGGTAGTGTAGATTTGCATGGGTACCAATAAATATACATATAAAGTGAATTAGTACATTGTTTATTAATGAGATAGTAAATTACACTACACCAGAGATCATATCTGGTACCACAGAAGTCAGTAGACCCCAGCGAGCAGGCAATGGAATGAAAATTGGTTAAGGCCTCAATTAACATGATGCTTGCGGTAAATGTATCCTGTCCTTAAGGAAGACTTTCTTTGAGGATATTTCGCTTGTCCGCTGACAGTATACTTTCGGGGATAACGTTGTAGCTGTAGTTTAAACCCAAATTCGGGAGGCTTTGTCATCACTTAAGCGAGAGTTCGGCCGGAGGGAGGATTATCACTAGGTGCTTTTGCTATTCAACAGAATTTGCCGGCACTTTCTAAAAGCAGTGCAGGTTAGATAGCTTCAGTTCCTAAACAAAGGGCGAATGTAGAATTTAGTCGGATGATACACTAAAATTACCACCTGTGTATGATGCTGGCCCTAACAGATGGGTGTGGTTGGTACACCTAGAGAAAAAACAACTTAAAATCAATTAAAACCCTATTAAATCAATAGTGTTGAAGTTTTTTATTTTAATATGGAACAATATTAATTTTAAGTTGCCCTTTTTTCGCTAAATTTAATAGCAGACATCCATTTAGAAATTATGAACTTAAAAGACACACAAAACATTAATGCCAGTTACTGGGCTGCAATATCTAACCTGTGATATAATTTTTAAGTTTGTTTTTAATTTAATTTTTCATGTTTAATGTTTTTATGTTTGTCTACAACAAATTATTGTTCAATGTAATAAAAACTTAATTTCTCTTTTTACGAATCCCTAATAGATCTTCAAGCTAATTGTTGTGTATTTTTGTGACTCATTCCTGAAGATGATATCCAAAGGATGTCGAAATATTGAAAAATAAAGAATTTAAAAGGAAAAAACTGACCTCGAGCTTGAATATTATTTATTTTTTAAAAATTATAATTGAAAAAGGTCGAATAATAAAAAAAACTAAAAAAATAAAAAAAAAAAAAAAAAAACTAAAAAAGATCCCTTGACAAAGCGAACATAACATTCACGAAACGTTGGGAAAATATGGATTAAATGCATTTTTAATTACATATAGAACTTTAGGCCGTATTAGCTAAAATAAAATCTAATTTATAGAAATAATATTGTTACCTTTTCGGTTTATTCCCTTTGTCTGGGATCACACTATGAAAGTTTTCTTTCAGAAAGTTTGAGTTTATTGGAGAGAGGGGAAGAGAACATGCTTTTCATCTCTCCTCTCTCACCCATAAACTCAGACTTTCTAAAAGAAAACTTACATAGTGTGAACCTAGACTTTATAAACCTTTGAGTTCTTTTAATTGCAAATCAAAATAAATAAACACACTTATTTAACTTAACAGACTTTATTCAAATTAATTATTATGTGACCAAAAATGTTTAATTTTATCAAATCTTTCCTCACCAAGAGAAAATTTTCTGTTCGCGTAAATGATACTTTTTCAAATGTTTTCCCTCTGTATAACGGCATTCCCCAAGGATCGCCGTTATCGGCAACTCTATTCATAATTGCCTTCGACGACTTAAGCCGTCTCATTAACATGGATAATAGAGTTGACCACTGCATGTATGCCGACGATCTCTATGTTATAGCCAAGGAACAGAAAATTGACAAAATCGCACAAGAATTTCAAGAAATTTTGTTTAAAATTGACAAATGCTCGACAACTTCGGGTGCGGAAGTTTCGTTTGAAAAGGCAAATCATTTGCACGTCTGTAAAAAACGAAACTGTAATGAAATCAATATAATCTTTAGAAACTTATCTATTAAAAATGTTAACCATTGTAAAATTTTAGGTCTTAATATTGACAGTAAATATAGCTTTAAGTATCATTGTAATTATCTAAAAAAAATTTAACAAGTAGATTAAACATTATTAAGTATTTATCATCAACTTAGAGCCAAATGCATACAAACAGTCTGCTAAGATTAGTGAACTCTGTGATATTGTCAAAAATTGATTATGGTTTAGTGATCTACAATAAAACTTCTAAGACAGCTTTAAAAACCGTGGAAAATATTCTTAACACTGCCATTAGAACCAGTCTGAGGGCATTTTGCACGACGCCGATCAAAAACATGCAAGCAGAAGGTGGCTTTGAACCTCTTTGAGTTCACGCAAAAAGACTCCTTCATCGTCTACTGCACAAAATAAGTTGCCCCAACTCATCACTTCTCCACAAACATATTAACATGTTAAAAAAGCGAAAATCCTCCGTGGTTGTTAGAATCAAACAATTTCTTAAAAAACCTCCAGAGCTTCAACAAAAATAATATATCCCCTAAAGTCTTTAGTGCTTTATTCTATGAAACGTTCAGCGAATACAGTAAGAATGATGGCACTTCATCTTCACAGACGGATCAAGGACTTTGGAACATGTAGGATTTGCCATTACTGATGAAGCTGGACGTATGCAAAAAATGGGAATATTACCCCAAGTTGCAACCATATTTGAAGCAGCAGCAATTGCAATAATTGAAGCCCTAAAGATAGGCGAAAAGGCAAACAGAAAATATATTATCTGCACAGATAGCCGTTCGGTATTTGATGCTGCTTTAAATCAAAACATTATAAATGAATTAATTATTTCTATACAACAACAAGTAATAAAAATGAAAAATAAGATTAAGCTTTTATGGATTCCAAGCCACAGCCGTATCACCGGCAATGAGGCAGCCGACCAAGCTGCAAAGTCAGTATACCTGCAACCCACATTCTTATTTATACCAAAATGCAAACAATTCATAAACACGTGTGCTTCCGCAAAATTTAACTTTTCCTTAGAATGCAGTGTTACCACCAGCAAAATTCAAAATTACACTTGAGATGAAACAAAATTACCCGATTTAAATGAAATTACACCTGATATAAAATTGATGTTTTATTAAATAAAAAGACATTTTCAAAGAAGCAAAAACACAACAAACTCATTAAAACAAGATCAGTATTAGTCAAGCTGTTTATTTTATTTAAATTAACAAAAATAACATTAAAGACTTGAAAAAAATTAATAAAACATAAAATAAAACTGCTAAAATAATGAGTTTAACTTCCACATTTGGTTGATATATCTTGGGAAGGTTTAAAATGTTCCTTGTCATTGCTTTATAATGGATGATTTTTAGCCCCATAGAGCTTACGAAAGGTTAGCTGTCAAACGAACTGCCATACTGTTTTCACCTTTTGATCAGGTGCATAATCACGAATATATTCATGCTTGAAGAATGCCACCAAATTATCCTAATATACTTTAAAAATCAGCCATCGATTTTCGCAACTTAAAGGTGACTTCATGATTTAAATAACGCCACTTTTTTCACAAATGAAGGCCATGTGTTCATTTAGAGAAAATAAACTGCCAATTAGACTTCAAGGCCGTGCGATGTGACTTATAGATTGTTTTCCGTAGGGCTGTGAAGTCAGTGGTTAATGCTGATAAACCAGCAACAATCGGTGTCTAAGAGGTCAACATTGTTCATTTTATTTGAAAAAGGGATACCAAATTCGGACGTCTGCAATGCGTTTCGTCAAGGACAGGCGCGGTGTCTATTTGTTTTAAATCAGTTTCAAATGGTAATGCCGTGTATCAATCTGCGATTAAAATTATTTTTTTTTTTTTGTGTTGCCTACCATTTTAAGTTCCATGGTGTTAAAAAATACCCTTTATACCTTATTTAGTAAACAAAATGCCTGCAGAGTTGTATACAACTGTGCCTTTCGTAATTCAGTTTTACAAATGTAAAAGGCGTTTAATATTCTTCAAACTAAAGCATTAAGAAATTGCAAGATAAAAATAAAATTAATCATATCGTCGGTCACAGGTTGACAACTCTTAACATGTTTTTTTGTACTTTTCAGGAACAAAAAAAAAAACGTTATTACTCCGTTACTAAACCGTGTTGGAAGTAAATAAAAAAACAAAAATTAGTAGGAGATATTTATTGTAAGATGGTGTTTAAAAATATAAATGAAACGTACTAACATGCAGAAGGACAGAAACAGTCTTTTTGCATCAAAAACCCGATTCGATTTTTTGCGAGTTAAGAGTTGTCAACCTGTGACCGACGATATGTTGGAATATTGGAAACATACATATCTTCCCCCAGGCAAGTATTTAGTTTGAATAACTTTTTTCAATAAACTTCAGGTTCTAAATCACTATGAGAGGCATTTTTATCCAAATCTAAGGGTCCATATTGCGACATTCATTACCAAACATTTGAAAATATATGTATGTTTAATAATTGAAGTCGTTACTTAAAAAGAAACCGACACTTTGGTTCCGAAGGCTGTGCATTTCTTAGAAACAATATTTAAAAAGAAATAAATGACATCACCGAAATCGAATCTTGATTTTATTTCAGCATCTGAAGTAAAAATTTCAAATTACACCTGAATTACACCTAAGAGAAATCAACCACGCTCTACCCACGACCGTAAAATTTATACCAAATTCGGGTAATAACCCACAAAGTGGCAACACTGTTAGAATGTAAATGGAATAAATACATTCATCCATACAAAATCATCAATCCTAAAAGACAGCCAATATTTCTCCCAACATCAACCAATTGCCTACAGAATAAATGCTTCACAAGGCTACGTCTATCACATACACGACTTACCCACCAACATCTGATAAACAAAACTGCACAACCAGTGTGCACTTTCTGTAGCTCCTCATCTTTAACGGTCTCTCACATATTAGTAGACTGCCCGGCTCTGTTTAACCTACGAGTAACGATCTGCAAATCCTCTAACATTGTTGATTTATTGAAATCTCCAACCAACAACAACATTAACAAGGTCTTTGAATTTTTAAGAAAACTTTCTTCGCATAACCAAATTTAACTCGCTAATCCCTAATCTTAATTTTATACTTCTTTAAGAATGCACCTACCTTATAAATAATAAGCCGATAGCCATTGTTGCTAGTGCTCTTAGTTTTTTTTTAAGATTTATTGTAATTTTAATTATAATAAATATGGAAATAAATAAAATAAAATAAATTATTATGTTCACAAAATTGATAGAATATTGTAAGTAACAAACTGAACCAAAATTTGGTAACGGTGATAAAACCTGAATCTTTTCATAACGATTTCCCAGAGTATACAGGTTATAAATGTCAAAAAGTGAGCGTAGTATTACCGTTCGTTTGAAAGTTTATCCCTTTCGTTAGTTCTATTTGCCGTAAAACAACATTCTTTACATATAAAACAAATTTTTCAAACAAAATTAAATACATATTAAAAAAAAAAATTCCGTGGTATTAAAAATGTTCAAAATTGTGAAGCACTATTAGAAAATAATGCAGTAAAAGTTTAACTTTAGAAAACTTTTTAAATGTTGATTGATATGAGATCTTTACTTTTGTTTTTTTTTGCGTTATGATTTTTCCTCATAATTTTATAGGCGCTTAAACCATCTGTTCTTTTGTTTCTTTTTTCAATATTTTTTTTACACGTACATATTTAGCTTTTTCCGATAATAAATGTTTTCTTTATAAAATTCTAATGCCGTTGATGTACAACTTACAACTCCTCTAAAAACACAGCAACACTGTATTAAAATATGTAGAAATAAATATACAGGTAGCTGTTATGTAACACGGTATTTGAATTACGACAGTTCAACGGATAATACCTTTAATAATATAAGTTTATTCTTATTTTATTCTTATAAAATGTTACACATCGTGATCTTAAATGTTCGTATGTTCGTAACTAATTAAGCTGTCATTGGTAAAGTAGTTCTCAGCCCGTTACCGAGATTCACGAGGGAATCGATACTAGAGAAAGAAATGGCGACGAACTGGGAAATTCGTCTAAAATATACCCAGCAGTAGACAGATTCGTTTTGATTAAGGTGGTATCGTCCTTAGACCTTACTCACAGTAGTCAATCCAAATCGACCTGGTGAGTTCATATTAAGCACTTACCAAATGCCCCTGTGTGAGTTAGAATTCATTTGCACACATAGGTAGCAACTTTGAATGTAGTAGACCCGTCGAAGCCTACACATTCGTCCCTTGTTTGAGGACTGGAGCTATCTAACCTCCGCTGCCTTCATTGGATTCTAGCAGCATATGTCGAATAGCAACAGCACCCAGGACCCTCTCACAGCCCAAACTCCCCCCGAAGGTGAAAAATAAGACTTTCACGTGAGCGAGTTCCTTCCCGCGACTTTGGGTTTAAACCACAGCCACTACGTGTACTCTAATTAGCGTCCCTCCAAAGGGCATCGACTCCCGCAAGACAATCAACCTGAAAGACAGGAAGCATTTCTCACAGAAGCCCACTAAATAGAGACCTCAACCACCCTCAGCCCAGCTTACACTCGGGGCAGCTGACGCCCGTAGCGCCTACTGCTTAAGTCCTTAGGTCAGACCTCTAGCGAATCTGGTCCAAATTAGGACCAGACGAACTCTAGCTTTCGATAGTTTTGGTGACGCTATCAAGCAGCATACGCTCAGTTGGGTCATATGAGACTGACTAGGAGTGCCAGTACACCATTCGAAGCCAATTGTCACCGTTCGGATCCAGGGATGACCGCAACCTGCAATTTGTTAACTCAACCGACATCCCCTCTAATTCAACATACTAGAGGGGCAAGCAAAATTGAGTTATTTTAATCTATCAAATTATTGCTATCCAAGTGGTGTGTATCCCCAATTGATTTTGTACTAAACTTCCTTAGAAGAGTAGTGTAATAATTTGAGGTAAATACGTCTCTGCTTTCCTGCGCATGAGGTATAAACAACATCGCTTCTTTTAAAAGCCTGGATCTTGGTAATTTGGTTGATTTCCTCAAAGTATCTATCTGCCCTTCTCAGAAGGGCAGTTTGATTACACAGACCTGTAACACTGTTCACTTAGCCAACTGAAAAAATCCAGTTGTTACCGGGAGCCACCGCGAGGAGGTAGAACATTGGTTCTTGATGCCAATCTGATGACCTCGACGAGGCACTTCAGACTGACATCTTCGGCTTCCACCCAACAGTAAAGTGGCAATAGCTGGGAACACTTCAAGGTTCTTAACACCACAAACTCGAATTGGATGAAACCTCGCCACTTTTGGCTCACGATCGCCTTTACAGAATGCTGAATGCAAGCCGAAATGAGTGGAGAAATGGTGTTCCAGGCAGGAGGAAAGGCGTAAACTTCTTCACAGATGGATCTAAGAGAAGAAGTGGGATTCGGAGTACACTAAGCGTTTCCTGGAGATACTTGTGATCAAGTAGGCTGTAGATTCTATCTCTCTCTTAGAACGAGAAAAGCCCTTGCATGCCGTCCATCTCTAAACGAGATGCTTTTTCTTAGAAGGCGTTATTGTAACTCTGTTCTTCTGAAAACTCGAACTTCGGCCATCGACTATCGATATTGCTAAGGGCAGATGGTCCTCAAGCACTGGATGCAAGACTGCTAGGCAATTGTGGCCCCGAATGGATGTTGGGTGAACCATGTCTCTACTACCGACGCCCAAATGGTACGTATCACTTTTGGAATTTGTTGGCACGGGACATTGTTTTCTAGTTAGGTATGCACAGCCTCTAGGAGCCGGACGCTATAATTACCGATGCAGCTGTAATGACAAAAATGAGGAGGAGGGCGTAGAACACCTTATCTGTCACTGTTCTGCATTAGGTAGAAGGCAAAATGGAATCCACCGTCTTAAACGGACTTTACGATATCTCGCGTTGAACTGAGGCGAATTTAAAACATCGTTAGCTTATCCCATCAACAATAAATTTCAAGTGTTTTTATCAAGAATAAAAACTGGGAATTAAGCACGAATAACAAAATCTTTTGAAATTAAAATATGGAGTGGTTTTAAGGTGGGGTCGGTTATTTTAATAGTGGGGCTTATGTTAAGTGGAACCCCTTGGTATCACAATAGATCATTTGTCCAAGTGTGTTAGATAAGTACTGACTGCTATTTCTACCTTACGTAACCTAAGTCCAACTTATCCATAAAAACTTGACATTAAAGATCGATCTCCGTATAATATGGAAGATATTCTCTGATTATTTATTTATTTCAGACTATGGAAAACAATTAATAACAGACTATGTAACTCAACTTATATAGAAAAATATATTACAAAGTTAAAAAAAATAAAAAAGTTAATAATTGGAATGAATACAGATATAAAATTTATAAAATAATCAAAAGAAATAAATTAAAATTATCTTTTGATGTGCAAATTCAATATGCGATTTAGATTTTTTTTCAATGCATCAATTTAATTTATTAATATTCTTAAATGCTCTCGTTAAAGAGCCATTAAGAGCATAATGAACGGGAACTTTAAATGTGTAAATTTTCCTCAAGTTTCTAGCTGGTATATTGAATGGTATTAAAAATTAAGAACATTTTTATCAAATACATAGTTAAATATGTAGATTATATCTTAGCGATCATCAAATCAGACGACCAAGAAGAAATTTTGTCCACATTTAACAAGTATCATCCTAAGATACAATTTATAATTGAAAGGGAGAAAAATCAGGAAATAGCGTACCTGGACACCAAACTAATTGGAAGGAAAAATTCCATAATTTTTGACTGGTTCGCTAAGGAGACCTTCACGCAACCCAACCGAAAAATCAAATAATTAACACTGCTAAAAATTTCATCTCCAGGATTTTACACATAAGCGATGAACTTTTTCACACTTAAAACAAAAATATAATTTTCAATATCCTTAAATAAAAAACAAATCAATAAAAAATTATAATTCAGAACAATCAACCCTTGAATTAATTATGTATATCACAAAAGAGAAGGATAGACTGTAATATTCTAAAGTTTACTAAAGTTCGCAAACGATTAAACACGGTGACTTCGTACTCCTTTTAACATGGTTTCGTTACAACGCGAAACGAGTAAATCATGTTATACGAGGGTCGACTGTAAACTTATCTATGGAAGTTTATGCGGTTTTGGGAATTGGGGAATATTTATTTGTTGGCGTTGTGAAAAATATTTTTGTTTGTACGAGTTTAAAGAGTGTTTCGAGTACTAATGGTATGCAAATATATTGTTATTGATCCCTTAAGTACAAATTTACATTTTCTGACTTTTTTGTTATTGATGTAGTCATGTCTTTAAAAAATTTCTTTATTTATTATAAGGAAATTCCATCGCTTAAAGTTAAAAAGTTGTGTGGAAAAGAATGTGAGAAGTTAAAGAGATTATACAAAGCAAAATTTTAAATTCTCATTCTTAGATTTTCTAATTGTGTTACACTGTCGCTTAATTTGTTTTGCGTAACTAGATTTGCCTGCATAAATAACGCTTTCACCCTCATGTTTCATGTATGGAGAGTTTTTGTTTAATGTTTCATATGCAAAAAATTCGACTAGAGAAGGAGTTATCCATGTGGTGTGTTAAACGATTCATAAATCAATAGGGATGAGCTTTAAACGACAAATGACTTTTATTTACGACGAAGTGCGATTACCGGAAGTAGGTGATATTATATTTTACAATCAATGAATTGCGCCTTCAGAAAATACAAATATTTTTTATAACAATAATATTTTGAACGGAAAACGGCAAACATATCATTATTAGTGCCGGTTCACATACGTCAAGTTTGACTCGTCAAGTCTTGAGCTTTTAGGAGAGAAGGGAAAAGAGATTGCACTTACTTCAACCATATTTTTGTCACCTGCACCCATAGTACGGTTAAATCAGTCCTCCTTAATGATTAAGTCCGTCATGTTATGTTTAATAATAACATTAATATGATAGCCAAAAACAACTGTATGGTTGTTTATCAGCAATAACTTTTTTCTCTTCTAACCAAATTTTCTGTTGGACATCGAGGGCAAAGACCGCCCGCCTGGCTCAACTCCAAAGCTTCAAGCTAATTAATGAATTAAAAGCATTGCTCCAAACACATATTGTTAAGGTCAAGAAGATCATGAAAAATTGTTGGAAGCCACACCGGCAGCAATCGAAAAAAGTATTCACCAAATGCAAAGAAATTGGGTACAATACAAATTTAAGCCAACAGACATTGAAAGACGATTTTGAATGTCCAAAATGCAACAAATCATTACTGGAGACAAAAAGTGCATCCGTTACTTTAACTCGAAGTGTAAGAAGTCTTAAGCTACGGTCACACTTATTAAATATTTGACCAAATAAGCGTTACCACTAATTTTGTTAATAGTAAGTGAAATATAAAATGGTTCTTATATGACAAAATAAACTAATTATACTACTAGATATAGCAAAATGTTGTTTTTTGTAAGATGTGGTATTATAATCATAATAAATATTTGAGTAAAAGTAAATGATTATTTAGTTTGTTTGTTGGTCCCGTTTTTTTCGTCAAATATTTGATAGGTGTGACCGCAGCTTTACACTGATGAAAAGTCGTCATTATGCTGATGTATTTTGATATCAGTACTAACTTTAACAAGTGTCTTCGTTTTTGACCCCATGACACTTTTCATCTTTGTAACGTCTTGGCCAAATTGTCATTAGGTGAAATTATGTCATTACTGAGAAGACACATCGACATTACGAATCGGAGTCAGCTTAATAAAAATGTCATCAGTGCAATTACTCAGTTACATCGGAGGTAAGACTCATTAGGCTCAATTTAATGACAAACCGTCACTAAAGAAAAACCCTAAAATTAGCAGCATGTCATTCTACTGTGAAAATTTTATGTATTTATCCAAAAAAATTAATCAAATAGAATTTAGAAATTTTTGCTTCTTAATTTACTTTGTAATCATGAATATAATGTTAATAATACACAAAATGTGTCACTAAAGTCATAGCGCAGATGACACATAAAATATGACAAATTTTTTTGATGACGTTGGACATTTCGATTGATGTCACTTTTTGCTTCATTGATGCCATTTGTAATAACACCGATGTCACAATTCTGATGCTATCAGTATGAAGATGCATTTTTCTATGAGTGTAGATGAAACCCGACTAGCCAGATACATTTTAACCAAGGCCGCATATCCATGGCGCCAATATAATTCACTATATTTGGTGGGACCAGAGAGGTGTCATATGTTATGAGCTTCTTAAATTCAAATATCTAAGTTTTCAGTTATCTAAAGGAGCTTCCTAAATTCAAGAATCTAATTTGAGTGAACTCTGGTCGAAAAACGCCCGGTATAAAGCCGTTATATTCTATGTTGACACCGCTTAGCCACATGTTGCGAGAGAGTGTTTCGAAAATTTTGCCTAAACCGCCCTGTAGTCTTTTAGTTCGTTTACTTTTGGACTCCTTAAAAATGGGTAGGTCTGTTAGTAGGGAATGCATAAGGTTCCATAAAAATAGGAAAAAGTTTAAGCTAACGATGCTTTATACTTTGAATAATTTTAGTTGTTCAAACGTTCTGAATAAGCGCTTAAACTTTGCCACCCATAAAAGTCGAGAAAAGGGAATATTTCTTAATTTTATGTTGATGATCGACCATTTAACTCTTTTCTCATCAGTCTCAAAATAAAGAGTTAAATGAAATGTCGTTTCCAACACACTCTGTTGTGGCTTCAAGGGTTTCTTATTTTTTCCTCCATTAAAAAAAATTTAATTTATGATTTTCTTAACCGAAAAACTTTTCCAAACAAAAACAACTAAAATGTTTATGCGAAAGTAAAAAATTCAAAAAAAAAAATACAAATGAAAGCAGTCATCAAGCCATCAAAAAAAAAAATCACGAAACTAAAAATTAAATACACAAAAAAAAACTAGAAATTTGCTAAAGTTGGCAAAAAAAAAAAGGACGCGTTGTTTTAAACATTGAGTTACTTAATGCCATAAAAACAAAAGCTTCAGCAAATAACAAAATTAAGAAAAAATTCAGCTAAAGGATAATAACCGACTTTAGCCACTTGGAAGTAACAACCAAAAGCTAGAAAGCAAAAAATACAAAAAGGATTTAAATAAAAACCAGCTGCTTAGTATGCGATTTTCTCGTTATATTTCCTGTTTTTTTTCTAATTTTTTTATTCTATAAAAAACCCACTAAAACTTAGGTAAATATTTGCCGAGATTAAGAAAAAAAAGAATTGAATGAGCTTGAGTAAGAAAAGAGAAAAAAACATAAAATGTAACTAACGAAGCATGTGTTCTACAATATCCAAACAAAATAGAAAAAAACGAGAAAAACTAACAAGAAAAATTGTTAAGATACTTAAACCAACAAAAATCAAGAGTTCTATGAAAATTGTAAAGGTAACATAATTGAAATCATAAAAAACAAGTAAGAAATTATGGTCGGCCAAGACTGACCATTTGGTACCCTACATCCCAATATTTACCGACCTATTTACGAGCAATTCCCCATGGGCAAATATCGACCAACCAGAACAAAACCAGCAAGAAGGTATAGTCGGTCAAGCCCCACTTTATAATACTCTACACTACAATATTTATAAACAATCAAAAGCCATTTTCGGGAGTAGTAAAGGATGGTTCATCCATAATGCACGATGTTAAATGTGAGTCACACATTGACGTCAAGTTTTTTGGCCAAATTAATTTGACATTTATTTCTTTTAGTCAGGGACCGTAAAAGTTATGCCTTTTTTCATAAAAGTCAGATGAAAACAGTTATTTTTTGATTTTTATTTTTTTGAGCAAAAATAACTGTTATTTTTGGATTTTTATTTTTTTAAGCAAAAATAACAGTTATTTTTTGATTTTTATTTTTTCGAGCAAAAATAAAAGTTATTCTTTTAATAAATTTACGTGTTTTAATAATTTAGATGATTTTAATAATTATATTAATGTGCATAAGGAATTCCAATGATAATTAAACACTAAAATTAAAATTTCAAGTCAACTAAATTATTAAATCACGTACATTTATTTAGAGAATAACTTTTATTATTGCTCGAAAAAATAAAAATCAAAAAATAACTGTTATTTTTGCTCAAAAAAATAAAAATCAAAAAATAACTTTTATTTTTGCTCGAAAAAATAAAAATCAAAAAATAACTGTTATTTTTGCTCAAAAAAATAAAAATCAAAAAATAACTGTTATTTTTGATCGAAAAAATCAAAATCAAAAAATATCTGTTATTTTTGCTCAAAAAAATAAAAATCAAAAAATAACTGTTATTTTTGCTCAAAAAAATAAAAATCAAAAAATAACTGTTATTTTTGATCGAAAAAATAAAAATCAAAAAATATCTGTTATTTTTGCTCAAAAAAATAAAAATCAAAAAATAACTGTTATTTTTGATCGAAAAAATAAAAATCAAAAAATAACTGTTATTTTTTGATTTTTATATAAAAATCAAAATTATAAAAATCAATATATTTTATCATTGACAAGTGCATAAGGAACAATATGGTATACTTGAATAAGTTTTTCGACATTTACTTCTATGTGCTTTTTTTGTTTTAAAATTCCAATATAACTGTTATTTGCGGTCCCTGCTTTTAGTGTTTGACAAATTTAACCATTACGTGGTTCACAATTGGGCAGCGCGTTAAAATT
Source organism: Pollenia angustigena (assembly GCA_930367215.1). Lineage (NCBI taxonomy): Eukaryota > Metazoa > Arthropoda > Insecta > Diptera > Polleniidae > Pollenia > Pollenia angustigena. The sequence goes on along the minus strand of OV884060.1, from coordinate 188,054,382 downwards.
AGTGAAGCCTTTTTCGAAAATGGCCGTTCAAATCAAAATTCATTTCGTGAACTTGGTTTTTTTTTTTTTGGCCAGCATAATCGACTAATTGTGTTTACAACAGTGATGTAAAATTCAGTACTTTGGTACTTTTTTCGGTACTTTTTAATTCCAAATATACCACGGTACCCCCACGTCAGTTTTAACACTCTTTCCTTGTTATGTTTTGGAATTACAGACAAAATTGTAGACGTTTTGAGGAAAACAATATGCCTCTAGACCTCTGGAAAAAATTATTGGGCTTACGGCTGAGAATTGCAATGTAATGATGGAGCAATTTAGTGGTGTTCAGGCCAGAGTAAAAGAATTGTTACCAAATTTGCTCGTAAATGCCTGTGCATGCCATAATTTAAGCTTAGCTTGCTTCGTTTGCAGCTTATTTATGTCTACCTAAAAAAAATTATAAATTTATGAAGGAAATAATTATTTTACTTTTGTAATAGCTCAAGCCGAAAAGAAGAACTTCAAGACTATTTTGGAACAGAAGTTCACGTTATTTAAAGCTACGCCCAAACTAGAAGGCTTTCGAGACAGACTGTGGTTGGAAGATTTTTGGAGCAATGGGAAGCGCAAACGTATATTTTTAATTTACATAACTCTGAAAGAGGACATAAAAACGAACGCCTTACATAAATTTATTGGAACTTAAATTTTAAACGTTAAAACAAAGATGTATTTTTTAATTTTGTCATACATTTTAAGAAACTATTTCCAATTTCGTGCGTTAGCCGATTTCCCAGAAATAAAACATTTAAAAAATTAAGATATTTCGATTTTTTGGAAAAATGTGAGCCAAATTAAGAACGAAATGGACGAACTTATGTTTCCTGATATTTTACGTATTGCTACCGAAATATTGTCAATATCCCATTCATCAGCAGCAGTTAAGCGCACGTTTTTAATTCAAAATAATACAAAAACGAAAGAAAGAAATCGTTTGCAAGTACAAACTTTTTCAAATTTAATTAAAACTTAAGATTTAATAAAATCAGCTGATTCTTGTTTTTACAATTATAATATTACTAATGATCTCAATAAGTAAATTAAACAAAATTCCTAATAGTCTTATGGCTATTTTCTCATCAGGCGATTATCTTTTTTCCCAACGAAAAACTGCACATTAAAGAAATTTGGTTTTCTCAATGTCTCATTTGCTTTGAATTTTATCGCAAAGCTAACTGGCACTCATCTGCCAATTATTTATTTTCCTTTTATTTCCCGTACAGATAAATTCAATCAGCTGACTCCCAACTTTTACGTGTATTTTGAATGGCGTTGCCAACTGAAAACAATGTTTTTTGTCGGTGTATTGAGAAACCCAAAATCGTTATCGGACAGTTTATCGGTCCAATAAATTTATGTTGACATTAACCCTACGTCTATACGCGCAATTTGTATTTGTAAACTTAAGCAATAACGTCGGCAGAATGACGTCACAGAAGTGTTCTATGTTTAAAATTTTTTTCAGAGTGGAGTAAACGTATGTCTTAACACAAAACATGAATTTGTATGTAAATAAATACTCACATTTTCTTTGGCAACCAATTTATTTTTAATTATTAATTTGTAAATTTTGTATTTAAATTTTATGTTTTAAGTTTAAAATTTTTCCTTTTTTGTATTTTATAATTGATTTTGACAGCTTGTGTTAAAGGATAATTGCTCAGCAATATATTATAACATTTGTTGCTGAACATGTGTTCAAATACATATTTATGCAGTCCACATGTTAATATCTAGTGTTGACAATAGAATTTAATAGCTGCTACAGCAATAATTGCCAAACAAATTGCTCGTCTAGACTTCGGGTAAATAACAGACAGTTTGTCGATACATTGAGAAAATTGCCATTAGTCATCGAAATGTGTGTATCTTCCCAGCTAACATTTTCAATCGTCTAGGAGTCTACTAGGAATCTCATAAAGAGTGTTTTTGTTCGTCGACGAGCTCATTCTTTAATTGTAGACGATTCCGAAAGACGCTAAAATGAATCATAAAGGGAATGGTTTATGACGTATGTAGAGATTATCAATCGAGTCGTTCAAAAAACATGCCAGGAGTCGTATGAGACTCATGTAGGGATTATTTTACAACTCGTGAAATGCTTAGCCGAATAACTGAGCTACCTAAAGAAGGACATCAAGCGTATTTTACATGCCAAAACTTCTAATTTTTATACAATTTATATAAAACAAACTTTAAGGTCGCGAAATCAACACCATCCTGTCGGAAAATCCTTTTCACAGATCCTTAGGCTGGTTTGTTTTATTGAAATTGTATTGGCAATAGAAACGCTCTTATTTGGGTAGCTCAGTAATTTGTATACGAGTCTTACAAACATCCGCAAAAGGTTCATTCCAAGATAAAAAGACGAGCGTGTCAAAAACTGAATAAAAAAGTAATAAATAAAAAAATTTTTGATGTTTTTGTTTTTGTTACTAGTCAGATAATCATCAGAAGATTCTTTTAGGAGTTGTATATTAAACATAATCGTCTAACATTAAATCATAAGCAAATACATAGTATGTATGTAAATACATGCATATGCATCACTGGTTCACAATCCCTGGCTGCAGGAAATGTGAAAACACCTATGCGTGCACGCCCAGTCTGTTGTGCGGAAAACATTGTTGTTGGTGTCCGACCAAAGCAACTTTTTTAGGTCTATGCCAAAGCCGATTCCGAAGTTCGACCAAAATGGCTAAATTCGGCTAAACCAAAGCCGAACTTAACTTATCCAAATTCACAACAAGAAAAAACATTAAAATTTTGAAGATAAATTAAGTTATTAACCCTTAAATGCCCACTGTATCTTTAAAGATACAACCACCAAAAAAATTCCCACGGGCTCATTTTTAATAAAAATAAAAAACACAGGTATTTTTAGAAATCTTTAGAAAATCATCTAAAATTTATTTTTATTAAAAAAATTTTAGATTTTTATGTTTAAATAGCCGTAAACTTAAAAAATTATATTTTTTAAAATCTAAATTAAAAGGTTTATTTGCAACGTTAAATCCCAGATCCGAGCGGAAATTGAGGTCCAGAAAAAATTCAAGGTGGTTCGAATATATGTCTAGACGCTATTAGCAATAATTAAAAAAAAGGTTCCGGGGACACGTCGTCAAGCTTTATCCAATGGTTGTATCTTTAAAGATACAATGTGCACTTACCAGCAAACTAAAAATTCGTTTTTTTTTTTACTTATGTACTGCTGTTTGTTTAGTTTTATGTTGAAGCTTGCAGATAGAGAATTCGTTACGAGAGGCAGTTAGAGTAAAAACTGGGAGTCAGGAAGCATCTAATTGTTAATGATGTTTTGGATGCTTGCACTGACGATGAAATTGACCTTGATGCATTCGTACATGACTTTTTTTATCAACACGAAAAATGCAGATCAAGAACTTCCTCCTGATAGAGGTATTGGCCAGATTATGCAACATTTAACACAAGTCCGGGAAAAAAACGAATTCTCTCTGTAATGCGTTGTACGATTCACCTGCCAATCGACCACATAAGGATGGGCTCTTGAGGAAAAACGTGTATTACGAACAAATGTACGGGTTTCGGGAACCAGATCCCTGATTTCGTCGGAACACATCCCATTGTAGTAACGTTAAAACAGGCAAATACAACCCACATTGCGACGGTGCTCAAGGGAGTCAATAGAATTGGTTACCCTACTGTCACCAATGAGAACCCTCGTCCTCTCCTGCACGCGGTCGAGAAGCTCCAAAATAGACTTTGAAGCACCGGCCCACACATGAGAGTTGTATTCCATACGCGGTCGGATATAGGTGGTATAAATAGTAAGGAGATCAGATGGAGTGAAGTATATCCTACACCGTCTTAGAAAACCGAGGCACTTGAATGCTTCTTTCGACACCTTGAATATATGTTCAGTCCATCGGACGTCACATTGTATCCTCATGCCCAGAACATCAAGAGATTCTGATTCCTCAATAATTATACCACCCATATATACAGAGGAGGCACCTTGGTTTGTCGCGCGTTTATGCGTCAGCACGCAACATTGGGTTTTTCGGGCATTAAAATCGACCCTATTTGCACGACCCCATTCCGAGACTATGTCAAGGTCTCGGCCAAGCGTATCATTCATATTCTGCCTCATAGCAACGACATCGGATACGCTTGGTCTGCACTCGAATGAGTACGAATGGCAAAGGTTGCTGTCATCTGCAAAAGAGTAGATAAAGTTGGAAGTTTGGCAAAGGAGGTCATTTAGAAAGATAAGAAATAGAGTAGGAGAAAGAACGGAGCCTTGCGGTACACCTGAATGAATCTTGAACTCGTTTGACGAAACGCCATCTATAACAACTCGTATAGTGCGATCTCTGAGAAAACTCGATATAAATCGAGAGAAATTATCACCGACACCAAACGCAGCAAGTTTTGACAAGACTGCACCATGTCAGACTCTGTCAAACGCCTTGGAAATATCCAAAGCAATTACCTTACTTTCGCCAAAATGGTGAATGGAACGGCACCATTTTTCCGATAACAGATCTAGTAAGTCTAAGTAGGTAGTTTGACTCTAAATATTTGACAAGATGGTAATTTACCATACTCTCCATAACTTTAGAAAGTGCCGAACAAATTGCAATTGGGCGGTAATTGTCAGGGTTATTAGCGGTTCCCTTTTTAGGAATTGGCGTTACATTAGCAACTTTCCAGCAGACTAGAAATTCCGCGGCACGGTATAAAGTGCTGAAAAGATTTGCTAAGGGACGAGCTAGCGTCGAAGAGCACTGCTTCAAGACCAGTGCAGGTATACCATCCGGCCCAGGAGACTTGTTTACGTCGAGATCCGCAAGAACCCTTTTAACAGCTCGACCCCGAAAAAATATTCTAGGCATAGTTACGGATACTTTTTCGAGTTTGGGTAGTGGTTGACTGCTAGCTGGTAGGTAAGAATTATTAGCAAATAATTTAGCAAAACAATTAGCCTTATCAACCGGGTCCGTGAATGATCGGCCATCCTTTAAAAGAGTTGGTATTCAAGACTATTTTGGAACAGAAGTTCACTGAAATTCATGCACTTCTATGTTTAGAGTGATAAAAGTAAATCCCAAATTTTCTGAGTTTGGTAGAGTTTTCTGGAACAAAGGTATTCGCCAAGATATAACAAATTTACTTAGAGGAACATATGGTTAGAGAATCCATTATATATTCGGAAATAGATCAAATTAATTTAAGCGTAACGGTCTTTCGTAACTGTATCGGAACTCATTTCTATATGAGTTATTAAAAGCTTCCCAGTTTTCGGGACTATTGGTTTGAAAAAAAATCATCGCTTCTGTAATATCATAAAAAGACAAATAACCGGAAGAGGTTTTAATAAAATTTTTGAAATAATTCATTTTAATGATACAACTCAAAAGCCTATTCAATATGATCCTAATACTGGCAGGCTTTATATATCACGACCTCTTATTCAAACTCTCAATATAACTTTTGGGCCGTTCCAAAGTTGAAAAGGCTATGTGTAGATGAACAAATTTACTCCAGTAAAGTAGGAAGCTATTTGAAGCAGCACTTGCCGAATAAGCCAACAAAATGGGGCCTTAAACTTTTTGTACTTAGCGATACAATGGAATATGGTAACAAATTTGAAGTATATAGTGGCTCAGCTGAATCTTCTTGGGTATTGTGTTATTGTGTTCACAAAGTGCCCAGATTTGAAAACTATATTGTATGCTTCGACAATTTTTATAAAACAATACTATTGTTAGTATATTCGCGTACACTGGGTCCGCTTATAATAAACCAGCGCCGCCGAAGAATACTAGATTAGATATGATGGACAAAAAGCGAAGTTGAAAGCTACCAAATTGCTCTGAACAAACAAGAATGTTCTGTTCAAAGAATGTAAGGGTTCTACCGCGGAAAAAATGACGTGTGTAATACCTTAAAATATGGGTCCTGGCACACCTTAAATTATATCGATCGCTTCAGAATCACTTACTGAGACGATCTGATAATGTCCATCATGCTGGCTGGCTGTCCATGTAACCTTGTGGGCAAAGTACAGGTCGCAATTTTGGGGATAAAATTTGGCGCATAGGCTCTTATTGACACAAGGACCAAGCCTACTGAATAGCCAAATAGTAGGACCACGAAACAAGATAGGGGGCAGTATCTGCCTCCCAGAAACTATCAAACCGATTTTAATGATATTAAACACATAAATAGAAACATATTTATGTGGACTCATAAGCTATGCAGTTTTTAAAAATAGGACCACGAGGGGAGGAAGGGGGCAAGTTCAGCCTCTCACAAAGTTTCAAACCGTTATTAATGAACCTTAAAACATAAATGCTTTCATGATTATATGGACACATAAGCATGATTCTCCATAAGTCCCGAATAGGGTGCAGTCTCGAAAATGTGTTTTTAAATACTGTGGTGTAGGGTATCATATGGTCGGGCTTGACCGACTATATTTTCTTACTTGTTTTTTAATTAAAATAAAGTAATTTCAAAGATGCTAGCTCATGTTTTCTTTGCTTTGTATTAGTACTTTCGTATGAATAGTTACAACCACTATTTTCTAAATAACTTTTAAAAAAAAAAATTTTCGACAAAATTGGTACGCAGTTGATTCTTGTCGACCATTTTACACGTCATATATTTTTTATATCAAAATCGGTGTCCTTGGGCATTTAGGGGTTAACCAGAAAATCCACTGTAATGTGAGGAATTAAGTGTTGTATTTCCCATATATAAACTTTAATTTGCTTTCTTCTTTTTGTTCCGATGTTGCTTGCTTGTTTACCTTTTTTAGAAACAATATAATTTACCACAATCGAATTTTTGATAAAATATTTTAGTTGATTATTTGTGCATTATTTTGTTACATTCCCAATAATGGTATAAAGAAATTCGGCCTTCGGAAAAAATCGCCCATTAATGTCGAACCCAGATTATCGGCCGATTGGCAATTTTTGGCAAATACCGAAGTCGAAGCCGATTAATCAGTTGGACACTAATGGACTTCTCGTGGCCAGAAATTGAAATTGAGAAATTGACCTTGATGATATAAGGTTCCAATAGGATGGTGCCACTTGGCATACAGCATACGAAATAAATTCAATGACCGTGTTATATCACATCGTGGCGATACGAATTCGCCGTCACGATCATGTGTTTTGACACAATTAGAGTTTTTTCTTTGGGGATATTAGAAAGAAAAAGTGTACGTCAATAAGCCAAGAAGAATGCAAGAGCTGTATTATTCCTTAGCTCGACACATTAACGACATTGAACCTTAATTATGTCTCAAAGTCATTGAAAATATGGACCATCGGATAGAGGTATGAGACTGAAGCCATGGCGAGCATTTGGACAATATTGTGTTTCACACAAATCATAGATCCTTCTATTATAATAACAAATATAAAGATAATTCCCTAACAACTTGTTGTTTTATTTAAAATTAACGTCGCACAGTGGCTGAAAATCGTTTTTCATTGGCCAAAAATCCGTAACTTTTGAACGGAAGGAGATATTTTAGTGAAATTCTTAGATTCTTAGATTAGATTCTTAAACTTTCTTCACTTTAAATTTTATTAAAATCGCTTGAGTAGTTATTGAGGAATTTAAGGTCAAAGTGGAACTTTAATTTTTTTTTTTAATTTAGCGTGCAATATGGTTTTTTTTTAATTCTTTTAATTATTTAAAAATGTAATTTTTTGATTTAAATAATAATCATTAACATTTTTTGTAATAATGGGACACTCAAAAAATTAAAAGTTTACAGTATAAAAAAAATTTTAACATAATAAAAAAATAGTAAAATCCACTGGAAATTTTGCTATTATTGCTGAAAAATAAACAATTTTTTGCTTTCAAATTTGTTTACACTTATTTATTCTTATTTATTAAAACATTTCATACATATGTGGATAATGTATGAATAATAGCAGCAATAGATAATAGATTATTATTTTTTACTAATACAATGTCTGTCTTTGATCTAATGAATTATAATTATTGTTCATTTAATTAAAAGATTGATTGCAAATATTCCATATTTTGTTCTGTGTTATTTCTGTTCTTAAGTAGTTTTTTGACTTCTTCATCTAAATCCCGATGTTCCACTTTCCATTGATTTCGAATACTGGAGATTAACGGATCTGACGTTGCCAATAATATATTTGTTCACTTCAGTGAACAACTAAACAATCCCATCCCAGATGTCAATCACCACCTACACGTCAAATGCAATTACCATCCACTCTTTTTGTGTTTTCATCCTGCTTATAATTATTCTAAAGTTAATCTTGAGAAGAAAACAACTGTGCGCTACAAACTACATTCAAAACCCCAAATCATTTTTAATATACAAAAGTGTTTGTAATTATAAAATTGAAATTTATTAAAAATAGTTAAAATTTGTGAAACCCTAAATGTAAAGTGAACAAATAAAAAAAAAAAGGGAAAAAATCTAAAATTAAAATTAAACTATAAAATAAATAAACACATATACAAACTTAATGAACTTAACCTAAAAATTAGTTGTTTCTTTATTTACTTAAGAAATACATAAATACCTACTACATATATAGTGCACATAGTTCCCCTACAAAGGTTTGTTGACCCTTAATATTACATTTTTAAAACCTGCACTCTATCTTACCCTTTCAAACCCGTAAGAACATTGGTCCTCACGAACCGTCAAAGTGAAAAAGTGAATACAGTCCACAAATTAAAAAAGAATATAAAATAAATAAGTTAAAATTGAAGTTCACAAAACACACACATAAATAAATAATACCCTACAAATTAAAAACAATAATCACTCAAAGCACTAAAATAACAATATAATAAAAAAGTGCAAAGTGTAGTTTAAAAACTAATAAATAAATAAAAACATAGTGACACAAAACAAGCTTATTTTTTAAAAAATTAAATAAAACAAAAAGGAAAACAGTGCAAAAAATTCAGCATAAAGCAAACAATTTAAAAAATATAAAAAAGTGCACAAGGAGAAAAATTTGAAATCAACAAATTTCCATAAAAACTAAACAGAAAATATTTACGAGAAAAACAAAACAAATAACAAAATAATTTGCTTACATATTAATACAAACCACATTTAAGATTTACATACGTACACACGCATTAAGTACAAGGAGTTTACAACAACAACACAACACACAGAATCAACAAGCATCATAGCGGGAAGACGACACAAAAGAAAATAATAAAAACACAAAATATTTTTTTTGTCTTGTAAGGTTTGTACCCTACCCTCAGCAAACAAGGTAAGCGTGTAATTTTTACAACTTACAATATATACAAATTTCCATTTTTTAATAAAGATTGTGGTATTTTTATTATAAAGCAATATATTATAAAAATATTTTTTTACCCACTTACCCATCCTACACAAAAACGTAGAGAGAAATAAGAATATTTTTTTATATTGCTGTTGAAGGACAAATATTGCCTTCCAAACTTAGTAGCGTACAAAAACATATATAAAATACCCAGTTGGAAATTTAGTTTGCTGATTAAATTTTTGAATTTTAAATTTAAAGCTGCATTATTTTAAAAAATTAAAACAAACCCGTATATTATATAACTGTTTTTCTTAATTAAAATATTTTATTAATTTTTTGAATAAAACCCAAAATGTCTAACTTACAATCTTTGGCCGCTGATTTAATGAGGTATATCCAAACGGATTTAGAGGCATTTGATGAAGATTACCGCTCTTCATCGGAAAATTTCCAATCGTTACCCGCTCTAAAATTCAAGAAACGTGAGCTTGATGAGTTATGGTCTAAAATTGACAGTAAATTCGTGCAGATTAGAGAATCTCCTGATTTGGAGGACCCAGTGAAGTCTCAGACTATAAGTTTATCGGAAATTGTAAAACATGTTAGATCTGCTAAAAGTTTTTATAGAAATAGTATGATCGCGATTGATGAATCAATTGAGGAAATTACCCAACTCAATGAAACCCGACCCTCTTTACCCGAACCCATAAATACACAACCCCATAATACGGTAGCCTTCAATGTACCCCCTTGTGATATGCCAACATTTAGCGGTGATTTCAAATGCTGGGCTTCCTTTAGAGACCTTTTTAAGGCCATTTATGGCAATAACACTCGCTTAAGTGGAGTTGAAAAACTTTTTTACCTTAAGCAGAAGACAAGCGGCGAAGCCAAAGAAATAGTAGACAATGCACCCTTAACAAATGACGGCTTTTGTATTGCGTGGACCCAGTTAACTGCTCAATATGAAAATCGTAGAATGCAGATTAACGCGCAATTAAAGACCCTATTTAATCTACCCCTAGTAAACACTATGTGCAGTGTTTCTATAAGAAAACTGCAAAGAAAGATAAATTGCTGTATTTCGAATCTGAACTCTTTAGATATTGATACGGATCACTGGGATCCTATCTTAGTATATCTTTGCTTGACAAAATTACCCAGGGAGACGCGAAGAGAATTTGAAAAATCCCTCTCAGATTGTGCTGAAATGCCTTCATGGACAAACTTGGATTTGTTCCTAACTAACACATTCAAGGAACTTACATCTGTGAATGATGTTCAAGATAACGGCAACAACCCTACCCAACACCCAAAACCCAAACATTACCAAGAAATTAAAACACAGTATGACAGAAGAGGCAAAACATTTCATAATGTAGCCAATGATTCAAATGGGAAGCAATTACCAAAACCCACCCACAACCCACCCACTCAAAACCCACCCACCCAAAAACGCAATAATGAACGAGTTCTCTCTAACCCTACTCAACACACAACCCAAAACTACCCGAAAACCCAAAATAAACAAGATGGTTCCATTTGCAAACTTTGCAATGGAAATCATACTTTGAGAGAATGTTCGTCTTTCAATTCACTTGGAATAAATGAGAGAATTGACTTTGTAAAAAATAATGAAATATGTTACAATTGTTTAGCCATTGGTCATGTCATACAAAATTGCCGTAGCACATTTATCTGTAGGTATTGTGGTAAACGTCATAATAGCCTTTTACACAAGCCAAGTTCAAAAATAAACCCAAAAGATGATGATAACCAGGCTTCATGTTCGTCAAATACAGGTCAATCTTTCTCGACACATACCCAATCAAGCAAACCCACACTAGATGACAGAACGAAGTTATTAGGAACTGCAGTTCTGAATGTTGAGGTTCAAGGAGAATTATTTCCAGCTAGAGCGCTTATAGACCCAGCCTCAGATTTTTCGTTTATCACAGATAAACTGAGAAAAAGATTACATTTACCCACTACGCCTATAGTTGCTGAAATTTCAGGATTAAATGAGATAGTTTCTGCCCGTTCAAACAAACTATGCCCAGTTTTATTGCGCTCAAATACCCATAACAACTTCAAATTGAATATCCAAGCAATAGTAGTAAAAACTCTAACTAAAAATTTACCCACCCAAAGTTTAAACCCAACCCTCATAAAAGACTTGGAAAATATTCAATTAGCTGACCAAAAATTCTATGAAAGTCGACCTATAGACTTTATTATTGGCAGCGATTTTTACCCCCAGATTTTAAAATCTGGAGTTAGAAAAGATATATTGAATACCCTAATAGCTCAGGAGACTGAGTTTGGCTGGATTTTAACGGGACCCATTCAGAAATCACACAATACCCAACCCTTAGTTTCATACTTCAGTTTAGTCACGCTTGATAAATTTCTGACCAAATTCTGGGAAATTGAAGATGTGCCCAACCAACCCAAAGTTTCAGATGAGAGTTCTTTTTGTGAAGAAACCTACATAAACACTACCCGTCGATTACCAAATGGCCGTTATCAAGTAGATCTTCCTTTTCTGTACCCTCCTGTCGAGTTAGGAAACTCACGACACGTAGCAATGGCTCAGTTCTTAAGAAATGAGAAAAGTCTGATGAAAAAGCCAGAACTTAAATCAGAATACGATAACGTGCTACAGGAGTATATCGACTTGGGTCATATGAAACCCATAAAATATAACCCTAACACTCCTTCAAATACCCAGTACTACTTACCCCATCATGCTGTTGTTAAACTTGATCGTGTGACGACAAAAGTTCGGGTGGTATTTAATGCCTCTAGCAAAACTTCGAACAACAACAGCCTTAATGATACCCTACACATTGGTCCTACGCTACAACAAGATTTAGTTGTACTTATCTTGAAATGGCGCTTTTATAAGATAGTTTATAATGCCGACATTACTAAAATGTACAGGCAAATTATTTTAAACCCGATACACACTCCATATCAAAGAATTTTATTCCGTAAAAGCGTTAACGAGCCAATTCAAGATTATGAACTGCAAACAGTCACATTTGGTGTGAATTGTGCGCCATACTTGGCTATAAGAACCCTACTCGAATTAGCCAATGACATTCAAAACACCCACCCTGTCGCATCGCAAATATTGAAAAATAATATGTATGTAGACGATGTGTTAGCCGGAGCTCACACTATTGAAGAGGCTAAAGAAGCACAAACGCAATTAATCACGGCTCTTGACTCTGCTGGTTTTCCTTTAAGAAAGTGGATTTCGAATACAAAGGAATTACTTGATGATTTACCCAAGGAACATCAACTAGATGTTGACCTGCTTACCCTACCGGAATCAAATAATGCTAAGACACTAGGTATTCGGTGGAACGCAAAAGAAGACATGTTTTTCTTTAATGTTCCTTTAATTGAGAGAAAATCAGCTTACACGAAGCGAACTGTGTTATCAGATATCGCTCGTCTTTTTGACCCAGCTGGATGGTTAGCGCCAATTGTTATATCTGCTAAGATTATAATGCAACAGATTTGGCAAGATAACACAGCTTGGGATGAATGTCTTACCCCACTTACCCTCATAAAATGGCAAAAGTTTTTGCAGTTTTACGATAATATTAATACAATTCGAATTCCAAGATGGATTAACTTTTTACCTTCAGCAAAAATTGAGTTTCATGGATTTTCAGACGCTTCTGAAAAAGCCTACTCTGCAGTTTTATATGCACGAGTTACACCCGTTGACGGACCTAATTCCGTAACCCTACTCTTTGCGAAGACAAGAGTTGCGCCAATCAAAGTAATCTCGCTACCAAAGCTAGAACTTTGTGGTGCAGTGTTGTTGGCAAATATGACACACAATTTACTTACCCAACTCAGCCTACCCTTACATCAGACGTATTTCTGGACAGACTCATCTATTGTCTTGGCATGGCTTAGCAAACAACCCAATTCATGGAACACGTTTGTAGCAAACCGAGTTTCTACAATTATGCAGACAGTCGGTGTTAAGAATTGGAACCATGTGGCGTCACACGATAACCCTGCCGATGTTGCTAGCCGAGGATGCAGTCCCGATGAGTTGAAAGATGACAATTTATGGTGGAATGGACCAGCTTGGTTGAAACAATCTGCTTCACAGTGGCCAACAACGAATAAACACTTTATAACTCAAGCTGAAGCTAAAGTTAGTCAGTCGTTTTGCACGACGGTTGATACCCACCCTCCCTTGGAAAATATGAATATTACACACCCAGATATATTATCAAGATTTTCAAAACTGTCAAATGCTCTTAGAGTTATGACATATGTCTATCGATTTTGTGATCGCACATTATGTACCCGAAACAATACAATTCGAAATGATAGAGTTATTCTTGATCGAAACAACCCACATGAAGTCAAAGAAAGACTGCACATGTTGATAACACACCCAAGTATTGAACTTAGTGCGTCTGAAATAAAATCTACCCGTGATAGACTTATTATTCTTTGTCAGACTGAATATTTTAAACACGAATACAACTGTCTAAAGAAAAGAAACCCTATACCCAGTAAAAGTAGCCTGCTCACCCTAACGCCATTTTTAGATTCATCTAATGTAATGCGTGCAAATGGTCGACTAGCAAATTCCAGTGCTTTGTCATATTCCGAAAGACATCCGATTTTATTACCCTACGGAAGTTCTTTTGCTAAATTATTAACCCAACACGTACATCTGGTAACCCTGCATGGCGGAAATCAACTTATGTTGAGAATTATAAGATCAGGATATTGGATTCCGAAACTTAAGAATCTTATTAGTTCCGTTATTAATAAATGTTCACCTTGTACCAGATATAGGAATAGACAAACGACCCAATTTATGGCGGCGTTGCCACCAGAAAGAACCCAAATAGATAAACCCTTTACAAATGTTGGAGTTGATTTTGCTGGACCATTTGATATAAAAGTTTATAATGCCAGAGCTTGTAGAATTACAAAAGGTTACGTGTGTGTTTTTGTTTGCTTTGCAACAAAAGCTATTCATTTGGAGCCTACATCTGATTTGTCTACCCAAGCCTTTATGGCAGCCTTTGCTCGATTTTTTTCGAGGCGGGGATGCCCTGTCGCAATTTTTTCCGATAATGGAACAAATTTCATTGGAGCTAGTCAGTTACTAAAAAAAGAGCGACAGGAATTTATTAAACAGTTAAAAAGTTCGGTGGTATCTGCTAGCAGTTTTCAAAATTTGACGTGGCATTTCATACCACCGGGAGCACCTCACATGGGTGGTTTATGGGAAGCCGGAGTGAAAAGCTTTAAATCCCATCTAAAGAAAATGAATACCCTTAAATATACATTTGAAGAGCTAGCTACACTCCTTGCTAGAATAGAAGGATGCCTTAACTCAAGACCCTTAAGCCCGTCAAGTGAAAACTCGCAAGATCTTAACCCTTTAACTCCCGGACACTTTTTAATTGGTTCACCCATATTAACCCCTGCAGAACCCGATTTTAGCAGTGATAATATTACCCTAGCAAACAGATGGCAAAAGTTAAGGATTCAACATCATAACTTTTGTAGAAGATGGAAAGATGAATACCTTAAAGAGCTCCATAAAAGATACAAGTGGAAAAACCCTCAACGTCAAATTGAAGTTGATGACATTGTGATTATTAGACAGGATAATTTACCCCCTAACGAGTGGTTGCTCGGTCGAGTAATAAAGACGTACACTGGCTCTGATAGACGAAACAGAGTAGTAGACTTACGTACAGCAACTGGAACTTTGACTCGACCAATAACGAAAGTTGTGGTTTTACCCACTAGATAGTTTAACCCAAGTAACACTTAGTTCCTTATTTACACCTTTTAACCCATATAATCCAATTACCCACTTGTTACACTTACCCATGACTTACTCTTCACCCTAACTTTCTAGTATACTAACCCATCCATTCACTGATTCTTAATTTCATTCACATGACTTATTTCATATAGAATATGGCACCCAACAATAACCACCATAAGAAACGTTCCAGTCGTTCCGGTAGTCGAACCGCAAAATCGAAGAAAGGCAATAGCTCTCGTCCCACACCTAACCGCAATAGTGCTGATCGTCAACAAAAACGACATTTTGGTTGCGGCATTTGTCAGGCGGATCACAGCTTGGCAAACTGTAGGAAGTTCACCAAGTTGAACTTGGCGGAAAAATACAAAACTGCAATAAGAATGCACTATTGCATCAACTGTCTGGCCAGGAATCACCTTATTGAGAAATGCCCCAGCAACTCTCGGTGTCAAACATGCAAGGGCAAGCACCATACCACACTCCATGGCCCAGAGAGAATCATACGAGATTTGACAAAGGACCGGATTCAAGCAACTGTCCCTAAAAATACCACTGCTCCGATTCCTGCGCCACGAACTATTGTGATGCCAATTAAAGCAACAGGCTTACCCACGTCGAAAACCCAAACCTTTGTACCCACCGTTGTCGTTCAGGTTATGACACAGAAGTCAACTCAGCTCGTCAGAGCCCTTTTAACCCCTTGTCTGACAACATCCAAGATCAGCATGGCCTTCGTGCGAGAATCGAAGTTGACCACCTTTAAAGTTGATGATCAAACTTACGTGAAGATCATAATCGCACCCAATATGGCCTCCACCATCAGGTATGAGGTCTGTATGCGTGTTTCCGACGATTTGCCAAAAAACCCTTACCCTAACGGAATGGATTCGGAGATTAAAAAGAAGTTCTGTCGAATTTCACTGGCCGACCCAGAATTTTATGGTAACTCACCCGTCGCCATGGAAATAGGTGGTGATTTATACACCACCGTCTTGCAACCCAACACAATCCATATTGACGGCGGATCACTTATCGCACAGGATTCGCACCTTGGTTGGCTAGTCATGGGATCCCTTACTAATTAAACACTTAATAAAGTATTTTACCCTACCCTGTTACTCTTACCTACCCTAACACAATATTGAGCGTATAAAAATAATTGTCCACTTTCTTCACAGGTTGCCAGGCCCGGGAGGATGTTCACTTCAGTGAACAACTAAACAATCCCATCCCAGATGTCAATCACCACCTACACGTCAAATGCAATTACCATCCACTCTTTTTGTGTTTTCATCCTGCTTATAATTATTCTAAAGTTAATCTTGAGAAGAAAACAACTGTGCGCTACAAACTACATTCAAAACCCCAAATCATTTTTAATATACAAAAGTGTTTGTAATTATAAAATTGAAATTTATTAAAAATAGTTAAAATTTGTGAAACCCTAAATGTAAAGTGAACAAATAAAAAAAAAAAGGGAAAAAATCTAAAATTAAAATTAAACTATAAAATAAATAAACACATATACAAACTTAATGAACTTAACCTAAAAATTAGTTGTTTCTTTATTTACTTAAGAAATACATAAATACCTACTACATATATAGTGCACATAGTTCCCCTACAAAGGTTTGTTGACCCTTAATATTACATTTTTAAAACCTGCACTCTATCTTACCCTTTCAAACCCGTAAGAACAATATTAAATAGATCTTCATTAGTGGAATTTCGTGAAATTTTTCTAGTATTGTGCTCTCTATAAAATCTTTAATCCTTATTCCTTCTTTCCTGAGCTTCCTCTGATAAATCTCCAAGTGGCACCAACAGATATTTAATGACATCTTCTCCATGATAAAGGATTTTGTGAACTGTAGCAGACATATTTCTCCATGGGTACTTGGTTGTATATATTTTTGCAGTTTCCTAAGCAAAATCTCCAAATTTTCTAGAGTCAATTTCTTCATTGCACGCAAGTACTTCTAGGATTATTTTAAATCTAAAAATTAGGTTAAAATCAATACCTGTTATTTCAGATGCTGTTTCTGGATCTGAAAAGAATCTTCTTGCGGTATTGCCATCATTTGTATTGCCTGACCCTTGTTTCGGCTGATCTATAATTCATCTTGAACATGTTTCATTTTTGAACTTCTTAACTCCTTGTTGGTTTCGTTGTTTCTTATTGATCCTGAAGATCCGAAATCCAAATCATAACTGATTTTAAGCATGTGTTCCATAAGTCGTATTCTTGCATGTAGTGGTGATAATCCAAATTCATATGCATCAGTATTATCTAATGATTTTGTCGGAACTTGGTTTAATTGGCTTGATGTTGCATGGCATATGATGCAGCTGGAAGCAGCCTTCGTGTTAGTCAAAGCCTGGCCTACTTTTCCATCTATCATTGTTAGCACTAATTGGTAGCTAACTTCAATTTGCTGCCCATCTAAATCTAACTGTAATGGCTGTAGCATTGCAATTTGGGCCTTGATATCACTAACTTCCTTATTAATGGCATCATGAGTTTCTTTTTTGAATTCAAATTTTATAGGTCTGCAATATTTCGTAGAAGGTGGTGTCTCATTTTTCCAAATATCCTTTGTTTGCGTTGTACTTGTCGAAGGCTCTGAATCTTCCAAAATCTTTTTTAATCGCAATGGTACAAATGATACCATGAACATATCTGAGTCCGAAATATTTTCACATACTACTTGTTTGTATTGTTTTTGTCCGGAAGAACCATCACATCCCCATTTACAAAAAAGAATTAACTTTGTGTTTCCATATTTCTTTAACTCATTTCCTTTTATTGATTGTAGCAAGCGTTCGGATGTGTGATCAAGTAGAGATTGTAGTTGTACCTCTGCCGAAATTGATGTGATTGTAATAGTGTCCTTTAATGGCAAACAGTCCAAAAAATTGTAAAAAACAATTAAAAAAAAAATTTTTTTTTCTGAGTAATTTCATTAAAATTACCTTTCTATCAGTGGTTTTACCTTCTTAATCCCTTTTGGGCCGCAAAAATATAGTAGTTTAGAAATTTTTTTTTAGTAATTTCATTAAAATTAAAAAAGTGTTAAACAGACGGCTCCAAACGGGTACAAGAGTATATACAGGGTAAAAGAAAACACTTTCACCTTTCTATCAGTGGTTTCACCTTCTTGGTCCCTTTTGGGCCGCAAAAGTTCTATTCTGCTAAAGTTGAAATTTGACAAAAATATAGTAGTTTAGAAAATATGTCCTAGCATCTCAAATATAAATAACACAACAGTCGCAAATATTACCTTTTTAAAGATAACAAGACTACCAACCTAGCAGAAAAGCAAGCAGGTCATTATCGCTTATAGTTTTTGTGCAATGATAATTTCTGTCGGATTAAATATTAAAAAAAATACTTTTTTCTGAATTAAAAAAAAAGTTGTGTTTAACAACATGTCACACCCACAATTACCAATATTTTGACCAAATTTTTTGGCTACCTTAGTTTTAATATGTTTACTATTAAATCAAATTAAAATTTTTGAAATCGGTGACAAACAAAAATTGGGCTTTTGGCCAATGAAATAAAATTTTCAGCCACTGTGCGTCGTGCGTTTCGGTTTATTTTATTGTGAGCTCTGGTAAAATATGGACTGATTCCAATAACATTTGGAAAGATGATTTAGATTGCAATAGAAAAAGTTTTCTTTCTGAATAACCACTACATAAGATGGCTTAAGGGAACAAGGACTCTATTCTGGAATGAAGCTTGTATGGGGACTATGAGAAATTTTCGACCGACTCTCACCATTTTCAATAGGCTTAGTTCTTGTAACAATAAGAACCTTGGACCAAATTTTCTCCAAAATTGTAAGCTTGCGCACAAGATTAACATGGACTGCCAGCTAGCCAGCCGTACAGACGAACATCGTTAGATCGATTCAGAAAGTAGTTCTAGGTCGATTAGCATCTTTTCTGTTACACACATAAGCTCAAACGCATAACACTAGCTCCACTATTATAGTTTGGGTATAAATCTATTCAGTAAATTTAACATAAAATTATTTCTTTTTTGAAAGTTAAAGATTATAAAAAATTTGATTTAAATAAATGTTCATTAGCTTCTTCTAACTGGGTGGTACTTAGAAAATTTGCACAACTTTTCATGACAGAATAGTCGAAATACTGGGTATTTGAATTGATAAAATAACTCAAAAGTGTACAGTTAACACTAGTCTTCTTAAAAGAATAATTGAAGCACAGCCGCGAATAACGTTGTAAAAGCCACTTTTTGCAAAATCAGTTTTTTTTTTGCAAATACAAGGAAAAGTATCCGAAATAATTTTAACTAATTTCTGCTTCTCTGTCCATACAAAATACGAATTGAAAAGTAAAATTCATTTATTAGTTTTAGTTCTTACGATCCCTAATATCTTTCGAATTTGACGAAAGTACCCACATTTTACTTCATAGTGTTGATATTTACTTAGTTAGTTGGTATCAAATATCCAAAATATTGCGTTTTAGAGATATTTTCTATATAATTAAGCGAGAAAAGTGTTAAAAGTAAAAAGTATAATATTGTTTTATAGCAAAATGTCTCGAAAATGTGTTAATAATTCTGACAATGTTTGTTATATTTGCGGTGAGGTGATATTTAGTAAAAAAAAGGTGTTGGATTTCGCCTATAATAAAAAAGCCTGTTATTACTACTTTAACGAAAACGTTCAACACCAAGATAAATGCTGGGTTCCACATTTCTGCTGCAATCCATGTGCTACAGGTTTGAGAAATTGGCTGAATGGCAAAAAAAACATCAATATATGACGACTCATATATTTGGAAAAAGAAAAGGTGTTTCTAAAAAAAAATAAGAGTTGTGACGAAGGAAGTCGGTGAACCTCGTTTCCATCTACACCATGGATGCATTGATTAGGTTATTTAGTATTATATTTTTTTATTATTATTATTCTATTATCGTGGAGCTGACATTTCTTTAAAATTAACTTTTGATATGTGTCATTATTATTTTTTATTATTATTTAATATGATTACTGTTTGTAAATAGTTATAAGACAAAAATTAAATTGAATTTGAATTTACTAACGGCCGTTTATTGCGACCTCTAGTGGTAGCCAGGTTACTCGAATTGCCATATGAGACCCCCTAGCGGCGCGTAGCAGTCAACACATGCCGAACAGATGGGCTAAACAGCTGATCCAAACAGATGGGCAGATGCAGCCACCATGTACTTATGACGGCCGAAAAGTATAAAAGCAGAGCAAAAATGAAAATCGGGATCAGTCGGTGTTGAACGCAGTGGTTGGTAAGTGGTAATTTACGGTGGTATCCCGCTGTGAATTTTTGGTAGTTTGGGTTGTAGTGGTGTTTGTGTAGAACTAATTGAAGTTCCGTGGTTATCCCGCAGGCTGCAATCTAGTGCTACACCAACATTATTAGCCGAGCGCAGTAGTGTGCCCGTGGTCATCCCGCAGGTATAAGACTACGAGTCACTTGACACAACGTTTCCGTGGTCATCCCGCAGATTCGTGTGTGTCTGGTGGCTTCACTGGGCCTCAGTTTGTGTGTGACGTTTGTGTGGGATGAATTGAACTCCCGTGGTTATCCCGCAGGTTTTCCAATTTAGGCCTACCCCAGCGTCGAACGCCGAGCGTAGTAGGGTTCCCGTGGTCATCCCACAGGTATACGTCTACGAGCAACGCAACGAGTCCGTGGTTATCCCGCAGATTTGCTGTCGTTTGGTGGCTTCGCTAGGCATAAGTAGAGCGCGTACACTACATACCTACCACTGTCTGCAGAGGCGAGCGAGCCGATCGTACGACCAATTCCCCGTTCGTGTATCCTGGGTGTCGTGTCAAACCGTAGAATCCGTTTATTAGTTTTTTTTTGTATATAAATAATAAATAAAGTGTGCTTTCTAAAATCAAATATTCAAGATATGTTATAAAACTACTGCTTCTGGTATACCTTTGTTTGTATATACGCATGTAAATTTACTTTTTATTCTTAAATAAAATAAATTTTTTTTTTTTTTTCTCCTCTTAATTTTATATTTATTATAATATTACTAAGGATAATAACTAATGTGAATTATATATTGCCAACTAGCCTCAACAATGCCAACTGGCGCTGAGGCACTATTTCCTTTGGCACACTTTTGTAATTGAATTGAATTAAATAAATAAATAAAAAAAAAAAAAAGTAAAAAAAGTAAAGAGGTTACGAACAAATTACAAATTCACTGTAAAGTGAACCCTGGATAACCGGCGAGTTATACCCCAGCCAAGAAGGTTCGTTACAGAGTGTCATAACATATCCAAATATACCATCGGCTACTCGTCCTCTACGATCCCGAAACGTCCAAAGAATAAAGCAGAACTTTTAGGTTCGCCATTACAACAATGGAACCTTTTAGAAAGTGGTGTGGTTATAACATGTTTCGGTACCAGACAAAAACTGTTGATGCTATATTTTGAAATGGCTGAAAGTTTAGTTTTTTGTAAAGATGTCCGGGGTGTGATGGCATCTCTTAACATTACATATAAACGGGACAGAAGGAGACTTTTTATAGATGGCTCTAAATTAAGTTTAAAAGCTATATTGTTACATAACCATAATATTTTACCATCGATTCCTATTGGTTATGCAGTCGATAGAAATAATCTTGTGATAATATGTAAACACTCTTGCTGGTGATAAAATATGATGAACACCAATGGCAAATTTGCGAAGATTTAAAAGTCATAGCTATTCTACTTGGACCACACATAGGCTACACGAAATTTTGTTGCTTTCTTTTCGAATGGGATAGTCATGACAGGAAGCAGCATTATACAAAAAAGGTGTGGCCTCATCATCTGTCATTTCAACCTGGTAAAAAAATGTTCAAAATAATCCTTTAGTTGACCAACAAAAAGTGTTACTTCCACCACTGCACATATAACTAGGGCATATGCAAAATTTCCTTAAAGCAATGAACGAAAATGGAACTGCTTTTCAATACCTTCGCCAGAAATTTCCAAAATTAAGTGAGGCTAAGTTTAAATAGGGTACATTCGTTGGCCCCTAAACTTATTGAAAATATGTTTTCATCTTACCAATAACTGGGTTGAACATGTCCCTTAAAATCCACATTTAACAACATCATTTGGTATTTTTTCCGGATAGCTGTGGGGCCTTTAGCGATGAACACGGGGAGCGCTTCTACCAGGACATCGCAAACATGGAAAAACAATATCAGGGCAAGTTGAACGTTTCAATGTTAGCGGATTACTGTCGGATTATTTATCGAGATGCTCCAGAAGCACACTACAATAGGGCAGCAAAGAAACCACGTCGCAATTCTACCAACGAATAGAAGAACGGTGTAATTTCTGTTATTTTTTCAAAAAACTTGAAAAATTTTTTCTAAGAAATGGTAACCAATTTTAAAATATAATTGATATTTTTGTATGCAGTATGTAAACATAAATAAAAAAATCTTCTTACCCTAAAAAATACTTTTTGAAAATCAAAATTTGTATACCAGTGTAATCGTTAACATTACTCTCTTACGTGTTTAAACCTCAATTCACGCAAAATTATGCAACTTAACGCCTTCAAATGACATACAAAGAGTCAACTAGTGGAAGAACGTTGTAAGGTACTAAAAAAATTATAGAATTTAATGGTTTTGTAATTTGGAATCACGTTTTAAAAGCCGCTTGCGTTGGGGTAAAACGTTTTAAATGACATCGCGATTGTGGATATGAAACGTTTTTCCACAAAAAAATTTTATAAACTGTAAGTTTGCATGTTATTTCAAATTTAAATTTCTTGATATTTTGCATACAATTTTTTTTTTATCATTTACTTTGATAATCTAAAAAAAAAAATAATTTTAAAAATAAGTAATCCTGCCTTTTAAAAACGTTTTTTTGCTCAATTACAACGTTATTCGCGGCTTTGCTTCAATTGCTGACTATTGTTAAATAAACTATCTTTGTATTGCCTAGATAAAGAGTAGGCGGAAAAGCTTCTCCACCCTTGAAATCAACCATATCAAGCCAACCATCATACGCAACACATTCATACAAAGATCAACTTCAAGCTGTGCAGCGCACAGAGGGATTAAGTAGACTTTAAATAAAGATTTACTCAAAAGCTGAACTTTATCGTTTACAGTCATGTTTGGTATTGGATATAAACAAAATTCTACGTTACTAACTGCCAAAATTACCGCTTTGATTCAACCTGGAGTCCGTGCTTTTCGTAAATTAATATTTGATCGTTTCGTTGGGGTCTTAATGAATCAAAATCTCGGCCAGTGCGTTAAAGAATATAAACAATGCCGAAATGTTAAAATCTTAAACATGTGAAGGCGAAGTTGTTCCTATTGCTTAAGATCGGCTTGCTGAAGTTTATATTGAACCTTTGCTGCTTAGTCAAGGGAATAATTACCTTTTTACCTGCTTGTCTAAAGAAGGCCGTATTTTATTTACTGCTACTTAATACTTATTGTCATTCTCTGGTTGCAATAGTGCCTACTACCGAAATGAACAGTGTGTAGCCAAATCCTTTTTCTAACTACTCTTAAAATATTTATCAGTATGACTACGTGAATTAATTTTAATTCATAGATATGGAGTATCTCAATTTCCCTGTATTGAAAAATATGAAAGGAAGCCATCTTTTTAACTTTAAGTTTCAACTATATGTTAAAACAACTTATACCTATTTATTAAAAAATAAAGACACTCAAAAATGGTTGGCAGCGCAATCCTTTGAAAATCAACCAACAAGAAGACCGTGTTATGAAGTTGCAGTAGGACTTGATGTGGTGTCTATAGTCTATTATATAAAGTGGCTTTTCATACAAGATTTCTATCTTTCATTAATTTATTCCTGGCCATTTGCTTAAATAAACACTTAGATCCAAAATAATGTTCTAAAAGATAGAAAAGAGAAGAAAGCCAACATAATGATACAAAATTAAGATACGAGTGAGCAGAAATAATAATAAAAGTGATGCAATTCATAGTTTTCATACAATTTACCATAGAACTTTAAGCCGAGAGTGGGTGACCGAGTGTGTGTGGGGGTGTGTGTGTGTGTGTGTGTAGGCAGTGATGTGTAAATTGTGTGTAGATTCTTAATAAACTCATCTAAAACATTGCTTTTTTATGAAAGGAGAGTTGTGTACTTTTCACATGAAGATATTTGGATTTTTGTAAAGGAGAGTTCGAAAAGTAGACAAAATTTTCTACACCCGAGGTTGCAAAATTGAACACCCTCTAGAATTTCTGTTTGCTACGAGTATAAGAGGGTGCTTCAAAATATAGTAATCAGAAAGGATAAAAGTATCGAATTTGTCATAACTTTTTAAGTTATGCACCGTTCTGACGTGCTAAATTAAGTTTGGATAAGAACAACTTGATCTATGATAGCAGTAGTACCAGTGTTGCCCGAAGTAGGGAATAATCTCTATTTCTGGCATCACTATTTCTTCTCAATTATTAAAAATCTTTAACACTATCCCATAAGTTACAGTGCCCATCTTTTTTGCCAGACTTTGTATTTTGGACAACTCTTTAGTTGAATTGATGCAAAATCAGCTGGCTCAAAACTCTGCCATTTAGTCGGAGGTATAACAAATTAGTATCTTCCTGTAAAGCTTTTTTTCAAATCTAGTAAATTTTTTGTTTTACTTTTTTCTCTCAAGTTTTCAATTGTATCCCACTGTGTAAATTCAAGGAGTTTAAAAATCACAACTGCCAACTAAATCCAAAGATTCCTTTATTGCAAAAAAGCTCATGATTGTCAATAAATATGAGAACTTTTGTGTTGGCTCTCGTAACTTATCACATTCATGGGCTTTAGTTAGATTGTATTATTTTATGATTATCCACTGATGCATGAATAGTGTAGGAGATGAGAGAGAGAGTGTATGTTGTCTTTACCATGTTTATTTTGCGATATGAGGACAAGGTCTACAAAACCACTAACCACCTCATTTGAAAGAGTACTTTTCTTTTCATTATTATAATGGTCTATGTATGGACTTGTGTGCGAGTATTTGTACGTTATGTTTGCTTAAAGTCACACAAAAGGTGTGATAAGTGTTAATGAATATCGTACATACTCCTTACAAGTGCGAATTCAACTACGACCTCTTATACAAATTGCAAACTATTTGAAATTATAATCATGACCGAGATAAGATTCAAACATCTAGTTTAATTTTATATACAAAGATAAAATCATTCAAAGAGTTTTATTATGACTTTAAACTTTTGTTACAAAAATACATAGCTAAAACTATTTTCAAATAAACGATTAAAAAAAGCTTTAATTTTGTAAATACAATTTTATATGGGTTATAGGCTTGATCTGTGATTACTAACATATATAATATAATAATAAGAAATTTTCGTTTTTTTGGCTCTAGCTCTTCTAGTTATCGAAAAAAACGCATTTAAAGTCTTCCATATAAAAACCTCAAAAAATAATATTTAATGAGTGATAACAGATTTTCGTTATTTTGGCTCTAGCTCTTCTAGTTATCGAGAAAAACGCATTTAAAGTCTTCCATATAAAAACCTCAAAAAATAATAGTTTAGAAGTGATAACATATTTTCGTTATTTTGGCTCTAGCTCTTCTAGTTATCAAGAAAAAGGTATTTAAAGTTTTCCATATGAAAACATCAAAAACGCATTTAAAGTTTTATCACTAATTAAATATTGTTATCGAGAAAAACGCATTTAAAAAATATATTTTTAGTAGTGATAACAGATTTTCGTTATTTTGGCTCTAGCTCTTCTAGTTATCGAGAAAAACGCATTTAAAGTTTTCCATATAAAAACCTCAAAAAATAATATTTTAGTAGTGATAAAAGATTGTCGTCTAGTTATCGAGAAAAACGCATTTAAAGTTTTCCATATAAAAACCTCAAAAAATAATATTTAGTAGTGATAACAGATTTTCGTTATTTTTTCCCTAGCTTTTGTAGTTATCGAGAAAAAGGCATTTAAAGTTTTCCATATAAAAACCTCAAAAAAAAAATATTTTAGTAGTGATAAAAGATTGTCGGTTAGTTATCGAGAAAAACGCATTTAAAGTTTTCCATATAAAAACCTCAAAAATTATATTTTAGTAGTGATAACAGATTTTCGTTATTTTTTCCCTAGCTTTTGTAGTTATCGAGAAAAAGGCATTTAAAGTTTTCCATATAAAAGCCTCAAAAAATAATATTTAAGTAGTGATAACAGATTGTCGTATAGTTATCGAGAAAAACGCATTTAAAGTTTTCCATATAAAAGCCTCAAAAAATAATATTTTAGTAGTGATAACAGATTGTCGTATAGTTATCGGGAAAAACCCATTTAAAATTTTCCATATAAAAACCTCAAAAAATAATATTTTATTAGTGATAAAAGATTTTCGTTATTTTGGCTTCAGCTCTTCTAGTTATCGTGAAAAAAGCATTTTAAGTTTTCCATATAAAAACCTCAAAATATAATATTTTAGCAGTGATAAAAGATTTTCCTTATTTTGGCTCTAGGTCTTTTAGTTATCGAGAAAAACGCATTTAAAGTTTTCCATATAAAAACCTCAAAAAATAAATTTTTAGTAGTGATAACATATTTTCGTTATTTTGGCTCTAGCTCTTCTAGTTATCGAGAAAAACGCATTTAAAGTCTTCCATATAAAAACCTCAAAAATAATATGTTAGTAGGGATAACAGATTGTCGTCTAGTTATCGAGAAAAACGCATTTAAAGTTTTCCATATAAAAGCCTCAAAAAATAATATTTTAGTAGTGATAACAGATTGTCGTATAGTTATCGAGAAAAACGCATTTAAAGTTTTCCATATAAAAACCTCAAAAAATAATATTTTAGTAGTGATAAAAGATTGTCGTCTAGTTATCGAGAAAAACGCATTTAAAGTTTTCCATATAAAAACCTCAAAAAATAATATTTAGTAGTGATAACAGATTTTCGTTATTTTTTCCCTAGCTCTTGTAGTTATCGAGAAAAAGGCATTTAAAGTTTTCCATATAAAAACCTCAAAAAAAAAATATTTTAGTAGTGATAAAAGATTGTCGTCTAGTTATCGAGAAAAACGCATTTAAAGTTTTCCATATAAAAACCTCAAAAAATAATTTTTTAGTAGTGATAAAAGATTGTCGTTTAGTTATCGGGAAAAACGCATATAAAGTTTTCCATATAAAAACCTCAAAAAATAATATTTTAGTAGTGATAACAGATTTTCGTTATTTTTTCCCTAGCTTTTGTAGTTATCGAGAAAAACGAATTTAAAGTTTTCCATATAAAAATCTCAAAAAATAATATTTTAGTATTGATAAAAGATTGTCGTCTAGTTATCGAGAAAAACGCATTTAAAGTTTTCCATGTAAAAACCCCAAAAAATAATATTTAAGTTGTGATAAAAGATTTTCGTTATTTTGGCCCTAGCCCTTATAGTTATCGAGAAAAACGCATTTAAAGTTTTCCATATAAAAACCTAAAAAAATAATATTCTAGTATTGATAACAGATTTTCGTTATTTTGGCTCTAGCTCTTATAGTTATTGAGAAAAACGCATTTAAAGTTTTCCATATAAAAACCTCAAAAAATAATATTCTAGTATTGATAACAGATTTTCGTTATTTTGGTTCTAGCTCTTATAGTTATCGCGAAAAACACATTTAAAGTTTTCCATATAAAAACCTCAAAAAAAAAATTTTTAGTAGTGATAACAGATTTTAGTTATTTTGGCTCTAGCTGTTATAGTTATCGAGAAAAACGCATTTAAAGTTTTCCATATGAAAAACTAAAAAAATACATTTTTAGCATAGATGGGCATTTTTCAGTACCAGTACTTTTTCAGTATTTTCTTTTTTTACTGCTTACTGAAAAAAAAAAATCAGTATTCAGGGGGGAAAAAATCAGTATTCAGTAAATATATATATATATATATATATATATATATATATATATATATATATATATATATATATATATATATATATAAATATGTACATATTTGATTTTTATTATTTATAATAATTTAATAAATAATTAATATTAGTATTAAATTTTTATTAAAAATGTTGACAAATTATAAGAATAATCTTTTTAAATATATATATATTTACTGAATACTGATTTTTTTTCAGTAATCAGTAAAAAAAGAAAAAAATAAAAAGTACTGGTTCTGCAAAATGCCCATCTATGATTTTTAGTAGTGATAACAGATTTTCGTTATTTTGGCTCTAGCTCTTATAGTTATCGCGAAAAACACATTTAAAGTTTTCCATATAAAAACCTCAAAAAAACTTTTTAGTAGTGATAACAGATTTTAGTAATTTTGGCTCTAGCTCTTATAGTTATCGAGAAAAACGCACTTAAGGTTTTCCATATAAAAATTTCAAAAAATAAAAAATTTGTAGTGATAAGAGATTTTCGTTATTTTGGCTCTCGCTCTTATAGTTATCGAGAAAAACGCATTTAAAGTTTTCCATATAAAAACCTAAAAAAAACATTTTTAGTAGTGATAACAGATTTTCGTTATTTTGGCTGTAGATCTTATAGTTATCGAGAAAAACGCATTTAAAGCTTTCCATATAAAAACCTCATAAAATAAATGTTTAGTAGTGATAACAGATTCTCGTTATTTTGGCTCTAGCTCTTATAGTTATCGAGAAAAACGCATTTAAAGTTTTCCATATAAAAATCTCAAAAAAAAAAAAAATTTTAAGTAGTGATAACAGATTTTCGTTATTTTGGCTCTAGCTCTTATACTTATCGAGAAAAACGCATTTAAAGCTTTCCATATAAAAACCTCATAAAATAAATGTTTAGTAGTGATAACAGATTTTCGTTATTTTGGCTCTAGCTCTTAAAGTTATCGAGAAAAACGCATTTAAAGTTTTCCATATAAAAACCTCAAAAAAAAAAAACTTTAGAAGTGATAACAGATTTTCGTTATTTTGGCTCTAGCTCTTAAAGTTATCGAGAAAAACGCATTTAAAGTTTTCCATATAAAACCTCAAAAAATACATTTTTAGAAGTGATAACAGATTTTCGTTATTTTGGCTCTAGCTCTTATAGTTATCGAGAAAAACGCATTTAAAGTTTTCCATATAAAAACCTCATAAAATAAATGTTTAGTAGTGATAACAGATTTTCGTTATTTTGGCTCTAGCTCTTAAAGTTATCGAGAAAAACGCATTTAAAGTTTTCCATATAAAAACCTCATAAAATAAATGTTTAGTAGTGATAACAGATTTTCGTTATTTTGGCTCTAGCTCTTAAAGTTATCGAGAAAAACGCATTTAAAGTTTTCCATATTAAAACCTCGTAAAATAAATGTTTAGTAGTGATAACAGATTTTCGTTATTTTGGCTCTAGCTCTTAAAGTTATCGAGAAAAACGCATTTAAAGTTTTCCATATAAAAACCTCATAAAATAAATGTTTAGTAGTGATAACAGATTTTCGTTATTTTGGCTCTAGCTCTTAAAGTTATCGAGAAAAACGCATTTAAAGTTTTCCATATAAAAACCTCAAAAAAAAAAAACTTTAGAAGTGATAACAGATTTTCGTTATTTTGGCTCTAGCTCTTAAAGTTATCGAGAAAAACGCATTTAAAGTTTTCCATATAAAATCCTCAAAAAATACATTTTTAGAAGTGATAACAGATTTTCGTTATTTTGGCTCTAGCTCTTATAGTTATCGAGAAAAACACATTAAAAGTTTTCCATATAAAAACCTTAAAAAAAAACATTTTTAGTAGTGATAACAGATTTTCGTTATTTTGGCTCTAGCTCTTATAGTTATCGAGAAAAACACATTAAAAGTTTTCCATATAAAAACCTAAAAACATAAATTTTTAGTAGTGATAACAGATTTTCGTTATTTTGGCTCTAGCTCTTCTAGTTATCGCGAAAAACACATGTAAAGTTTTCCATATAAAAACCTCAAAAAATACATTTTTAGAAGTGATAACAGATTTTCGTTATTTTGGCTCTAGCTCTTATAGTTATCGCGAAAAACACATTTAAAGTTTTCCATATAAAAACCTCAAAAAATACATTTTTAGTAGATTTTAGTTATTTTGGCTCTAGCTCTTATAGTTATCGGGAAAAACGCATTTTTTTTCTAGTTATCGAGAAAAACGCATTAAAAGTTTTCCATATTAAAACCTCAAAAAAAACATTTTTAGTAGAGATAACAGATTCTAGCTCTAATAGTTATCGAGAAAAACGCATTTAAAGTTTTCCATATAAAAACCTCAAAAAATAAATTTTTAGTAGATTTTAGTTATTTTGGCTCTAGCTCTTATAGTTATCGGGAAAAACGCATTTAAAGTTTTCCAGATAAAAACCTCAAAAAATAAAATTTTAGTAGTGATAAAAGATTTTCGTTATTTTGGCTCTAGCTCTTCTAGTTATCGAGAAAAACGCATTAAAAGTTTTCCATATAAAAACCTCAAAAAAAACATTTTTAGTAGAGATAACAGAATCTAGCTCTTATAGTTATCGAGAAAAACGCATTTAAAGTTTTCCATATAAAAACCTAAAAACATACATTTTTAGTAGTGATAACAGATTTTAGTTATTTTGGCTCTAGCTCGTATAGTTATCGAGAAAAACGCATTTAAAGTTTTCCATATAAAAACCTCATAAAATAAATGTTTAGTAGTGATAACAGATTTTAGTTATTTTGGCTCTAGCTCTTATAGCTATCGAGAAAAACGCATTTAAAGTTTTCCATATAAAAACCTAAAAAAATAATATTCTAGTATTGATAACAGATTTTCGTTATTTTGGCTCTAGCTCTTATAGTTATCGCGAAAAACACATTTAAAGCTTTCCATATAAAAACCTCAAAAAAAAATTTTTAGTAGTGATAACAGATTTTAGTTATTTTGGCTCTAGCTCTTATAGTTATCGAGAAAAACGCATTTAAAGTTTTCCATATAAAAACCTCAAAAAATAAATTTTTAGTAGATTTTAGTTATTTTGGCTCTAGCTCTTATAGTTATCGGGAAAAACGCATTTAAAGTTTTCCAGATAAAAACCTCAAAAAATAAAATTTTAGTAGTGATAAAAGATTTTCGTTATTTTGGCTCTAGCTCTTCTAGTTATCGAGAAAAACGCATTAAAAGTTTTCCATATAAAAACCTCAAAAAAAACATTTTTAGTAGAGATAACAGATTCTAGCTCTAATAGTTATCGAGAAAAACGCATTTAAAGTTTTTCATATATAAACCTAAAAAAATAAAAAATAGTAGTGATAACAGATTTTCGTTATTTTGGCTCTAGCACTTACAGTTATCGAGAAAAACGCATTTAAAGTTTTCCATATAAAAACCTCAAAAAATAAATTTTTAGTAGATTTTAGTTATTTTGGCTCTAGCTCTTATAGTTATCGGGAAAAACGCATTTAAAGTTTTCCATATAAAAACCTCAAAAAATACATTTTTAGTAGTGATAACAGATTTTAGGCTCTAGCTTTTATAGTTTTCGAGAAAAAACGCGTTTAAAGTTTTCCATTTAAGAACCTCATAAAATAAATGTTTAGTAGTGATAACAGATTTTCGTAATTTTGGCTCTAGCTCTTAAGGTGGAAGTACATAACACGCGTTAGTTCGTCGACAAGTATCGTGCGTTTAAAAACTTTAGCGCTTCAAAAACTGCAAGTTACACAACACGCGTTACAAAAGCCATTCCTGTCAGCTGTTTTTTATTTGTTTACTTATTTGTGCATTAAGAACGGGTTCGAAAGTATATCAAGATTTTTTTATTTTATTGAATTTATTCTTTTTATATAAATATTGTATGTTTTTTAAGCTCTTCAATAAGATTTTCTTTCATTATTCACAAATTTGTTAAATTATTCTTTTTATTGTCAGCTGATTACTTGTCAAAAACACAAACGCTTTAAAAAGTTCAAAGTTAACCAACTTTCTGGCGCAAACGCGTCAAAATATTTTGCATGTAGCTTTTTCTATGAAAACACACTAGTTTAACTTTTTTTTTTATAGTTATCGAGAAAATCGCATTTAAAATTTTACCTATAAAAATCCTCAAAAAATACATTTTTAGTAGTCGTAACAGATTTTCGTTATTTTGGCTCGAGCTCCTCTAGTTATCGAGAAAAACGCATTTAAAGTTTTCCATATAAAAAGATGAAAAAATAAATTTTTAGTAGTGATTACAGTTTTTGGTTATTTTAGCTCATTTAAAGTTTTCCATATAAAAACCTCAAAAAATAAATTTTTGGTATTGATAACAGATTTTAGTTATTTTGGCTCTAGCTCTTATAGTTATCGAGAAAAACGCATTTAAAGTTTTCCATATAAAAACCTTAAAAAAATACATTTTTGGTATTGATAACAGATTGTAGTTATTTTGGCTCTAGCTCTTATAGTTATCGAGAAAAGCGCATTTTTCCATATAAAAACCTCAAAAAAAATTTTTTTAGTAGTGATAACAGATTTTAGTTATTTTGGCTCTAGCTCTTATAGTTATCGAGAAAAACGCATTTAAAGTTTTCCATATAAAAACCTTAAAAAAATACATTTTTGGTATTGATAACAGATTGTAGTTATTTTGGCTCTAGCTCTTATAGTTATCGAGAAAAGCGCATTTTTCCATATAAAAACCTCAAAAAATGTATTTTTAGTAGTGATAACAGATTTTCGTTATTTTGGCTTTAGCTCTTATAGTTATCGAGGAAAACGCATTTAAAGTTTTCCATATAAAAACCTTAAAAAAATAAATTTTTGGTATTGATAACATATTGTAGTTATTTTGGCTCTAGCTCTTATAGTTATCGAGAAAAGCGCATTTTTCCATATAAAAACCTCAACAAAATATTTTTTAGTAGTGATAACAGATTTTAGTTATTTTGGCTCTAGCTCTTATAGTTATCGAGAAAAGCGCATTTTTCCATATAAAAACCTCAAAAAATGTATTTTTAGTAGTGATAACAGATTTTCGTTATTTTGGCTTTAGCTCTTATAGTTATCGAGGAAAACGCATTTAAAGTTTTCCATATAAAAACCTTAAAAAAATACATTTTTGGTATTGATAACAGATTGTAGTTATTTTGGCTCTAGCTCTTATAGTTATCGAGAAAAGCGCATTTTTCCATATAAAAACCTCAAAAAAATTTTTTTTAGTAGTGATAACAGATTTTAGTTATTTTGGCTCTAGCTCTTATAGTTATCGAGAAAAGCGCATTTTTCCATATAAAAGCCTCAAAAAATGTATTTTTAGTAGTGATAACAGATTTTCGTTATTTTGGCTTTAGCTCTTATAGTTATCGAGGAAAACGCATTTAAAGTTTTCCATATAAAAACCTCAAAAAATACAGTTTTAGTTGTGATAACAGATTTTCGTTATTTTGGCTCTAGCTCTTATAGTTATCGAGGAAAACGCATATAAAGTTTTCCTTATAAAAACCTCAAAAAATACAGTTTTAGTTGTGATAACAGATTTTCGTTATTTTGGCTCTAGCTCTTATAGTTATCGAGAAAAACGCATTTAAAGTTTTCCATATAAAAACCTTAAAAAAATACATTTTTGGTATTGATAACAGATTGTAGTTATTTTGGCTCTAGCTCTTATAGTTATCGAGAAAAGCGCATTTTTCCATATAAAAACCTCAAAAAATACAGTTTTAGTTGTGATAACAGATTTTCGTTATTTTGGCTCTAGCTCTTATAGTTATCGAGGAAAACGCATTTAAAGTTTTCCTTATAAAAACCTCAAAAAATACATTTTTAGTAGTGATAAAGATTTTCGTTATTTTGGCTCTAAAGTTTTTCATATAAAAACATGAAAAAATATATTTTTAGTAGTGATTACAGTTTTTGGTTATTTTAGCTCTAGCTCTTCTAGTTATCGAGAAAAACGCAATTAAAGTAAAAACTCATCATTCTGTCAACGGATAAGAAGAGGATGTAACGGATTGATAGACACATAGACTAAATAAAGTAAATGTGTATTAAATTAATTTTAAAGTAAGCGAATCTTGAATTTACCAGCGCACAGTGGCGCCATTTGAGTTTTTTCGTTGCAAAAATCATATCTTTTGAACCGAATAAGATAATTGAACAGTTTAAACAGCATATGACAGATAACTGTTCAGCCTATGAAATGAGGGTTTGAAAAGGGTGCTACGCTTTGTAGGGGCCTACTTATGGGTTATCAAAATTAAAATTAGTAGAAAAATCAATTTTATGGTAACTAAAAAAAAATTATTTTACATTTTTAGGTTGTTTTTCTTTTTTTTCTTTAGGGTTTTATGTTTTAAATTATTATGCAACAAATTTTTTTTTTTAAGTTATTTTTTACATTTTCTGTAAAATATTCATCACAATTCGTACGAGAAGGTATATCTAAAAGGCTAACCATTTCTAAACTATAATTATATTCTAACTCTATTCGTGACTTCACATGCCGCAGGGAAGAAATAAGTGGATCGGAAGATGCTGCCAACATGTTGAAGAGTTCCTCATTTTGCTTTGAATGTGTTCTGCAATCTATATTTTTTATAAAATTTGTTAAGAAACTCCTGTGTTTCTTCAGAAAGCTCTCCAATTGGCAAAGACTGGCACTCAATTATATCTTTGCCATGCGCCAATATTTTATGGACGGTCGGGGTCAACTTCTTCTGTGGATACATTTCTGCTAAAAGACATGCAGTTTTCGACGCGTATTCTCCATATTTTGTAGAATTTTCTTTGCAGTTTAAAACATCCAAGATCGTTCCCAATCTTGGGACAGTCTACTTTTAGTCCAACTTGTTTAAAAAAAGCATCCTGTATTTGCTTCTTTCTGATCTTTTCCTTATCCTTTATTGATGTATTTTCATCGAAGTTTTCCTCCTCTTGTAGTAGGGTATACGCCAGTTTTAGTAAGAATTCCATACACCTTATCCTTGCGGCAATGGTGACATTTCATATTCGTAATTCTCCTCATTTGTAGAATCGTTTAAATTACCAAAGTTCTTCTCACTCTTTTTGCAAATCGGGCATGATATTGTTGAGGTTGTTCCTGTCAGTTCGTTTACGACTTTTCCGTCAACCATGGTCAGGTGGAACTCGTAATTGCATTCAGTATATTTTGCTTCTCCAATTTGCAGCTTTGAAGGCTTAATCTTGCTTATTTGTTCTTCAATGTCCTTCACCGTGGTACTTATGAGTTCTGCCGATTCCCTTGCAAACTGAAACATTATTGGTCGGCAATAATGCACTGATGACGGACGTGGATTTTTCCAGTGTAGGGAAACATCAGATTTTAGCCGCAAAGGAACAACAAATGCCATAAACATATTTCCGTCCGATATTGTAGCGTCATCGGAAGATATCCTTTGCTTATAAACGCTTTGTCCGGATGATCCATCGCAGCCCCATTTGCTGATCAATGTCAACTTCTCAGGAAGAAGTTTCGCCTCATTTTCAGGAAGACTCTCCAACAACCGTTTTGCTGTATGGCCCATGAGATCCTGCAGATTTGCTTTCGCAGAGACTTCCGTAAACTCCGTATGCAGTGGTCGTGAATTTATTTTGGCTTGCGCAATATGCTTGTATCCGGGTAAAACGTCAGCGCCGTGTCGCGTTAAAGATGCCCGTAGTTTCTCATATTTCTCTTTGGAAAGTTCTAAGTCCATAAACAAGGCCAAGGCTTCTTCGGAACCATACTTTTTAATGTGTGCGTTTGTGGGCGTGGGAATGCTTTCCTTAATCCTTTTTACTCGCAGTGGGCTTGCATCAGCAACAGATTTGGTTATCTGCGACCTAACTCTTTCACTATCCTTTGTATATTTAATAGACAGCGCGTCCGATAAATGCTTCGTGGTCAAGTCATTGGTGGCATCGGCAATTTTCCTCTTTCTTGTGAAAATTTAACACACCTCAATACTTTTTTTTTGCCTTCCTTTTGCTCCTCTGGTTGATGTGGTGGGCTTATCTACTGCCAATATAACCAGGATGGTGTCTTCATTAAGCCAGTTCTCGTATTTGGAGTTGAAGTTCTGAATGGTTCGATTAGATTTCACCCATTTTGCCCTAATATTTGCATATATCAGATAAAAAATATTTTTTATAATTTCGCTTCTCTCAATATTTCCGTATAAGCTATCAAGTTCTTCTAAAGCAGCTTCCGTGAAAAACTTTGGTGTGGTTGACTTTCTAAACAGTTCAAATAATTTTAAATTGTTCAACGCCATGTTTTCAGTACTTAAATTGTAGGTGTTTACTAGGGATGCCAAATGGGACCAGGTTTTTTGAAACCCGGGATTCGGGATTTTTAATTCAAACAAACGGGATCCCGGGATATTTCGGGATTTCATATATAAAAGAAAATTTGTAAAATTCATATACATAATAATAATTGATTGTTTATGTATAAGTATTAAAACAAATTAATTCATGAAGAAAACTAAACTCATTACAAAATAAAACACTTGAATGTATTCTTTTAAAGTAATATGGAAGTATTATGTATTAAAACTTATATTGTAAAAAGCTTCTAAAACAAATTAATGACGTCTGATAACACTATGTTAGTTGAAAAAACAGACAAGCCGGGCACATGGGGCTTACATAATTCGGGTACGCTGAATCCAGTGGTGCCCGCCGTTTTTTTTTAGGTTGGCTCTGGCTTTCGAGATATACCGTTATTTCAAAAACGCTTTAGCTTATTGAAAAAACTAAAAAAACCGAAATTCGGTAATAAAGTTATAAAATAATCTTTTGAAAATAAAATAACTTTTTTCTAAATGAAGTCGGTAATACATCATATCCCAGTAGGGGCGACTCCTGGGCATTTATGGGACTTTTTCTACAATTAGGTTAAAACGCCAGTTGTTCAGGTTGTCTCAACAAAAAAAGTGTCAATTTCTTGCACAGTGTAATTGAAACCAATGCTCGCATTCAACACTTCTGGGTATCGTAAATAAATAGCTTCATATATGCTTTATGACAATATTTAATTTATTTTATTTCAAATATATATGCACGTATTAATTTAATAAAATAAACTTAAACAAAAATGTGTCCAAAGACCTTTGGTAGAACTCCCTAAAGTTTTTAACACCTTTTTGCACAACTTGCATTTTGCGTGCGCAGTTCTGTTAACTTAGAACAAGACCACACCTTCTGATTTTGTTTTCGTGGTACAAAAGCCATTGCATGTAACATTTATCCACTTGTGACTTTTTTGTAACCAGTTAAAAATTAGGTTCATGGCCAGTATGATTTTATACATACTAAATTTTTGAATTTTTACTGAGCCCAAAATCTCGGGATTCGGGACTTAAATTTTTAGAACAATCCCGGGATTTCGGTACTCGGGATCGGCATCCCTAGTGTTTGCTGGTCAAACGGTTTCTTGATACCGTTACTGCTGGTCGAGCTTTGGTAAATAATCAAAAATTTAAGATTAATTTCAATACCAAAGTAAAGCAATTACTTTTGACCGATACCGAGTATTTTTTTTACCGATACTACTTGGTACTCGGTTGCTAAGTATCGATTACAAAAATAATTGGTACTTATATAAAAGTATCGAATATTTACTTGTATTTACTTGTATCGTTTCATCCCTACCTACCTGTAGGGACCATATGTCAATATTGTTCTTGACCATTTGTACGCCAAAGTATTGTTTAAGTGAGGTACGTACCTGCTAATTTCAATGAGTAGTGTTTTTCAAACTATTAGATCAAACTACTTTCAGTCAAAACATATAAGGGATGGACGCTATACAATTTCTGCAACCATGTCTTTTTAAACTTTTTTACCTCTAGAAGCCAAACGGGCACGTACGGATAGATAAAACCTTTTGAATTATGTAAAGAAATAATCAAAGAACAGGTTTTGCAAATATGGCAAATATAGAAAAATATAGATTTTTTTTTTATTTTCCGTCAAAGTTGAAAAATAGTGAAAAAAACGTATAGTTTTTAAATAGTGATTTACCAGGAGAAACACAAACCAAACAGTTAATTTTTTTTATCATTATACATTTATTAAATACATCAATCAATGCAAACAAAAAATAAGGCGATTCGTTACCTATTTTTCGTGATATTACAACTGAAATCGCAACAAATTGACTAAAAATTTTGTGCTTTTTTTGAAAACCGAAAATCGGTCAACTTTGAACGGTTATATCTTCTAAACTAAAAATGTAATATTATTAAGAGTGGCATATTTGAAATCGTTGAAAAGTTTCATATAACATGGGTTTATTCAAAACTTCGTCGGCGCTCATGCAAATTTTGATTTTTGCAACATCGTTTGCTCTGCGGGCGCTACTGTGCAGCGTTAAAAAACCTGCAGTCAAAGAAGAAAAACTGCCATTCCTTCCACATCTTCATTTGTCATTGGCAAAAAAGAAACTGTTGCTTTACCTTCTTATTTATTAATTGTAAACAGTCGCTGTCAAACCAACTCGAAAATCGAAAAGTTTTACACAAATTTTCATTTGTTGTTCGACTTGTTTTGGTTTCGACTGCAGTTTTTTAAACCCTGAAGTTTACAAACCTTCGAACTTATAAATATTTTAAAGTGTTTCTTCCCAATTCAAAGGGAGCCAAATATTTTTTCATCTAGCATAATGTAAAACTTTTTCTGTTATTAAAGTTTTCCGGCCATATTAAATCTAAATGTGGTATTATCTTAAAAAATATTCCGTATTAACTAACCGTGGACTAAAAAAAAAACATCAAAAGCAAAATGAATTACAGTGCCGCCTCCCATAACCGTACACTCACCGTCGCGGTGCTTTTCTTCGGTTTTGAGAGATACATAATGATACATTTCGAGCCCTAACAGCGAAAATAACGTAAGCGACATGATTTTCAATTTTCGTTTTTTTTTTTAATAAATGAATTTATTGGCAACACTTGCATCATCTCCTAAAATATCATGGTCACATAATGTACCGTTACGATTTTATAGCAAAAACAATTTTAGTGTAAAGCCTTGTACTCTGTTCGAACCTGCGAAAAATGTTGAGCAACATTGATTATTTTACACGAAAATTTTGTCATGTATCAATGTTATCTATCCTGCAAGTATGCAACATTATTTTTGAATGTAAGCAAAAACCATAGATGGGGGTAGTACAATAAAGGTTGACTTAAATCAACATTGCACTCTCACTAAATAAAACGGCAATAAATTATTTTTTACAAATTTGTACCTTGCAATCAAAAAGCTGTAAGAAAACATAATATCACTAAAATTTAAAAAAATTTAATTTTGTACTTGCATTTTTGATTTTTCCGATGATATGCCTAATCATAGACAATTAAACTAAATGAAATTCTGTCAATAACGGAATAATTCTTGGATTGAATCATGCAAAAACAAGTTTTGTATTTTAAATTGTGTGCAAAATTTTTAGTCAAATAAGTGAAGAAAAAAAAATTGCATAAACTGATGATTGCTTGATTTTAAATCAAACTATTTTTTTATCACAAAATGTTTTAACATTATAGTCACTTATGTGTAGTAAGATTGAAAATTTTTAGTTCATCACTTAACATTAACAAAATTATTACAATAATTTTAAACAAGTGCACTACCCCCATCTATGACAAAACCATGTGTTTTGAAAAATGTCATTAAAAAAAGTAAAACAATTTTATTTTAATTACTTTCTATAGTAAAAACCAAAAAAATTTCATTTGATTGTTAATTTTTGCACTTTTCTACATTTTTATTTCTGAAACGCTTGTTATATACTCCACTTTACAAAAACAAAATAAAAAATTACAAAAAATGATTAGTTATTGCTTAAAATTCCGTGCGAAATAAAAGGAGCTGCACTTGTTTCGCACGAAAAATAAAAATGTTGCTAGAAACATTTCGCATGTTTTTCGTATATAAACAGAGTACAACTCTATCAACATTTTTTCGTTTGTATTTCACAGAAATTTTTTTTATATTGAGTTTGAAAACATTTCGCACGAAATACTGAACAGAGTACCAGGCTTTAAGCTTTAAGCGACAAATTTCATACAAAATTAATATGAAATAAAACAAAAAAGCTCTCTCCTGTAAAATTTGATT
This sequence comes from Pollenia angustigena, assembly GCA_930367215.1. Taxonomy (NCBI): domain Eukaryota; kingdom Metazoa; phylum Arthropoda; class Insecta; order Diptera; family Polleniidae; genus Pollenia; species Pollenia angustigena. The sequence continues at coordinate 188,014,136 of OV884060.1, read as the reverse complement.
TTTGGCTGTTAGGGGTCGATTTCATGAAGGCTGTATTGAAAGGTATTGATAGAATCAAATATTGTCTAGAATGTGTTTCTTTCTACCTCCAACCCTTTTTCTTTCTATGTAAGTATAAAAGTACTTATCATCGTTAAAACATCCATCCCCCCTCTCCCTCCCATTGTTGGTACCATTTGCCATTTGGAAATTATGCTTGATTAAATAAAATATTCAATCGAAATTATGCACGTTTTTTTTGTGTCTTTTTCTCTGAGAAATTTCTGTGGTGGAATTCTTATGAAAAACAGAAATTTATTGCTTGTGGTTAAAACTTTACACCCCGCATTCTTTTTCCACAAAAATAAAAAAATTAAATGATTAAAAGTGAAAAAAATTAAACCTCAAAAACAAATTTCTTCTTAAACAAACAAATAAAATTCCTGCCAATCTGTCTGTCTGCCAAAAACAAAAGCACCGGAATGATAAAAAGAAAAACGCGAAAACGAAAACATGTTCTTTGTACTTAGTTCATGTTCCACCTCCTGTGTTCAGACAAAGATATGTATGTTAACTGCAGAAGATAAATGACATGTCATTACCGTATAATCAGTTAAATTGAATTTCAGATTTGCTGTTGTGAGTTTGGCACAAGGATTCTGAGTAGAAAAACGGAAATTGGAATTATTGGCATTTTGTTATCATAAATTATTTTACTCTGATTACTTTTGATTTTTAAAAGAATATGAAATATGTAATGTATTAAGAAAGTTTAAAAGTATTAAGAAAACTTAAAAGATTGTGGTACAAAGTCTAATTGGGATTTTTCAGTAAGCCCAGCCAATTAGGTAATTTTATAGAGCCCTGTTGGAAATACCAAATTATTTATAACATTAGAGCAGAGATGGGCACATTCTTTATATCCCTGCTTAAAGAACATAGTTTTGTTGCGCGACTCATATTAAAATTATGTAGAACTACTTTCACATTTTGCTAAATATTTATACATTTCCTGGGAGTAAAGGAAAAAAAATGAAAAGTGCTTTCTTCGGCTGTACCAAATCATTGATATATGCGTAGGAATATTTCAATAGTGGGCTTTATATGGCATCTAGAAATAATAAAACAATCTTTGTAAAAACTGGCCGCATAGTATTCTTATTCGTCTATTCCAAAAGTAGGCTTTGTTCACACGGTTGCCATATTTCATGATTTTTGGGCCCCAAAATGTCCTTTTGACAATTTGGCCATTTATTCCCTAAATTTGACGTTCTTTCAATTGACAAATATTGAATTAATTTACAAAAGTTTTTACTATTATCTCATATAAATTAACTTTTTGTATACTTTCGTTTACATAATTGATTTCAATTAAAAAATTAATTGAATTTGTACCAGTAATCCAACTAATAAAATCAATTAACTATTTCGATATTAACAACATTTGCTGCAGTTACTGCAACGCTAAAAGATGAAGACGGTAGTGGTCTTACTACTATTCATCAGCAGCTCAATAGATGGCACAGTATTTTCTCTTCTGAACCGCCTACCACACAAAATTCTTCACATTTTCTATAAGCATCCCGACATAACCCACTATGCGATATATCTACAACACCACCCACTCAAAATGAAGTACTTGAGGTCCTCAAAAATCGGAAGAATCAAAAATCCCCCGGTACCAACAACATGCCGGCCGAGTCACTAAAGTACAGAGCCCCAACAGTTGCACAATCGCTTACTCCCGTTCTAAGAGGAGTGTGGAACACTAACCAAATACCTAATTCTTGGAAGGAAGGTGTGGTCATAACGGTGCCCAAAAAGGCTATCTTATCCAGTGCAAATTGTAAGGGAATAACACTGCTAACAGCCATCAGTGAGGTTTTGTCTCTCCTAATTTTAAAGAAGATTAGCGCAGTAATTGAACCATTGTTACGTAAGAAACAGGCTGGGTTCAAAACAAACCGCTCATGCGCTGACCATATAATTACACTTTAAATCATAATAGAACAATCTATAGAATACAACTCGCAGTTATATCATCCTTTTATCGATTTCGAATGAGCTATTGATACCGTATAAAGGCACGCTTTATGAGATGTCTCATAATGGAGCTATACTCAGACGCTGTCTCCACCGTACGCTTTAATGGCCACGAGAGTAAACCATTTCAAACAACCGGAGGTGTAAAACATCTCCCACGCTATTCTTAATTTTACTTGACTGTGTTATGCAGCAAACTAATATCGATTTCCCCCATAGTATCCGCTGGAATTTACCTAAAAGCTCATCGCTTCTCTGATATTGAAAAAAATAAACACAAACTCGCCCCAAACGCAAATGCAGTGGGGTTAAAAATGAACAACAAAAAAGTTATAAAATTTATCGACACTCCTCTTGCATTGAATGGAGAAGTCATCGACGACGTTGGCTCCTTCAGTTATCTGGGTAGTATATTAACTAAAGACGGCCGTTCAGAAGATGATATCGCAAACAGAATAAATAAAACTAGGGTAGCGTTCCACGGTTTACACAAGATATGGAGATCTAACCATATATCCAGAAAAACAAAAACAGAAAAAAACGTATTTTAAACAGTAGTGTCATATCGATTCTACTATACGGTTGCACAATCTGGGGTACAACACAACATCAACTGGCTCGGATACAAACATTTATTAACCGATTACTACGACAAATACACAAAATTTTCTGGACAAATTTGGTGACAAATGATTTGTTACTGTCAAAGTCAAATACGGTTGCTGTCCTAACGGAGATACTGAAATGAAAATGGACGTGGTTAGGCCACATACTCCGACGAACCGGAAATGATATCGCAAGAGCCGCATTGGAATGGAGTCCCCAAGGTCATCGCAGACCCAGCCGCCCTCCTACACTGATAGAGAAGGCGTCATAACGCTGATGTATTTTGACATCAGGGGGGCTACTCTCTATTGCGATGCGAAAGAAAATTGTAGCAAATCTAGCGAATTGTACTCCTCAATACGTTTGCGCATGTCTTTCGCATCTTTTAATTTTTTTTTTCTTTTCGTTAATCATCACTTTATTTTACTTAAATTTTCCAATTTCAAATATTTTTACACACTTTGGCATTTCATTACTGTAAACCCGCGCCATCTTTAATTTTTATTGCCACTATCGCTTCATTTTCAGAAAATGTCGCAAAAGTGATAGAGAGTACCAAGTTGACATTTAGCTTTCGCATCGAAATTGTTTGCGCATCGCAATAGAGAGTAGACCCCCAGTACTATGACAAGTGTCATCGTTTTTGACCCCATGACACTTTCCATCATGGTGTTGTCAACCTTAACATCACTTGGCCAAAGTGTCATCAGGGTAAAAATGAAATTATGTCATCAATCGGATGACACATCGGCATCACAGAATTGACGAAAATGTCCTCAGTGCGATGACACAGTAACATCGGAGAAAGGACACATTAGCATCAATTTAATGACAGTTTGTCATTAAGTCAAAGTGAAAGAATATTATTATTTACTTAACCGTTACATATGTTTGTTTCACGTTTGTTGAATTACTAACTTTGTTTACAGCAGAACTCTCAATAATAAGACACCAGCATCATGCACCATATGGTTTTCGTAATCATTCTGCTTTAAAAATTAGATGTATTTAACTAAATAATTTTAAAAAACAGAATATAGGAATTTTGCTTTTTATAATACATTGTTATCATGAAAATAATGTTAAAAATATACAAAATGTGGCATCGAATTGATGTCACCATAGTCATAAAAAAGATGACACGTAAAAAAGGACAAAATTGTACGAAGACGTTAGTCATTGGATTGATGTTACTTTTTGCATCATTGATGCCATTTGTAGTGAAATTTTTTTTTTTTTTTTTTTTTGCGGATCGAGATGGGAAAATGCGTTACGCATCTAACGAGTTCGTCAAGCTCGTCGTATGCCGGACTCCTTTGATACCGGCTAAAAACCCACCTCATGCCATCATCGGGGTATTACGTCACCTCGGAACCACTTTTAGCAATACTTCAAGGTGACCCCCTATGTTGTGTTTTACCAACTCAACATTCTATGCCCGCGTCCGGGCTCCGCTTTTATTTTATGTATTAATATAATTCCCATAATTCTCCTTCTCTCCTATGCTGCTGCGTCCATATCCAGTTTTTTCTCACGGAGGACATGCTCCACGTAACTTCTTACTGCATTCCAGCTTCCTTCACTATTTGTCATTTTCAACACGATGTTTGTGACTGAAATAGGACCGATTTCTCTCTCAAGTCTTCTGCGGCGCTCCGCCCATTTACAACACTCAAAAAAGGTATGTTCAGCGTCATCCAAGACCTCTTCTTCCTCATACATGCAGAAGGGTGAGCTACATTTTCCCATGCGGTAAAGGTACACTAGAAAGTAACCATGGCCGGTTAACATCTGGGTTATGTAGTAGTTAACTTCGCCACTTCCTCTGTTAACCCACATTTCCAAATTGGTAATTAGCTTATATGTCCATCTGCCTTGCTCTCCATTTCTCCATCGAAGTTGCCAATTTTGTAGGACTTCCTGCCGTATGCTCGCTTTGTTTTGTGCTTGGGCAGTGTTTTGCTTTGTGTTGAAGACCTTCCAGCGCTCCAATGCCTGAAGGTCTATGGGTATCATTCCCGCTATTATTAAGACAGCTTGTGTAGATACTGTGCGGTACGCGGACGTCACTCTTAGCGACACTAGACATCAAAAATGCGTTTAACAGTCTAAGGTGGACGGATGTGATACACGCTCTGGAGACTATTTTTAATTTGTAGTGACATTGATGTCACAATTCTGATATCATCAATATGAAGATGCATTTTTCTATCAGTGTAGCACCTGGCAACGAACCCTAGTAAAAGAACGCAAAATTAAAAATAAATCATGGAGACAAATAATATTCCTCGCCAATAACCGTGATGAATGGAGAAGATTCGTTGGTGCCCTATGTTCTACTAAATCAACTTTCTTTTAATCAACTTTCTTTTAACTAACTCACAATTTTTGTGTATAATTATTATGAATAAAGGCAATTAAAAAAAAATCAAGTTATGTCTCTACTTTTGTAGCCCTTCCAGATGATTGACATTGACAATGTTTCAAATATTTTCCTATTTGATATTTGCTATTAGTAAAGAAACGGGTTATTATTTGTTTTATTAACTTTTGTCTCTCTTACTTAGGTTGGTCTTTAAAAGAAATTAAAACTTGCATACATACAGGGTGGCTCAGAATAAGCTCTATGTTTTAACTGGTTAACTGGCTTATAATTCTTTTTATTTATGCAATTATCTTTCCTTTCTTTTAAAATGCTGCATATTATTGGGGAATTTATTTCAGTTAGCTGTTAAGAATGATATCATGTTATTGATGTCCATGTTTTGTTTCGCTCATACGTGCTCTTTTTAACATATTTTCTATAACTTTTTGCAAAATTTCGGGTGTAATGGCCTTGATTTCATTTCGAATGTTTCGAGCTAGGTAATGTTTCTTGGCTTATTAACATACACTTTTTCTTTCAAGTATATAAAAAAAAACTGTCAGGAGCTATTAAATCCGGTGAACGTGGAGGCCGGTTAAAATCGCTTGAGCGCGAAATCATGCTTTCGCCGAAATGTCCCTTAACAACGCCATTGAGACTCTTGCAGAATGTGCTGTCGCTCCATCTTGTTGAAACCGCAAGTTTGAATACTTTTTTCATTTTCCAACATCGTCTGATATGGACAACCGCTGACAGTGATGGAAAGTCTAATGTCATTTTCAAAAAAATATGGGCCAATTATCCTTTAGGAAGATACCCCACCTCAAACAGTACACTTAGGTGAATGTAATTGTCGCGGATGAACTGATCTTCGACTCTCCGTAGCCCAGCAACTCAACTGAAATTGTTCTATAAGCAACTGAAGTTGTGTTGCCATCCGTAATCGACCTATAAGAATTGGATTTCAGTGCACAAAGTTATACTATTTTAGATGTTGTTGATCCAAAAAAATTCAAAGGTGTCTCAAATTAAGTCACTATTAAAAGGAGAGTTTTTCATTTAATCATGTTATGGTCATATTTAACCATAATGAGGTTTCCTGCAAACATTAACATGTTTAAATTCCAACCATAGCGAGTTGCTCGTGCAATATGGTTAACTCCAACCGTATTTTTTTCTGCATGTATCATGATTTGCGGAAACCGTGAATCAAAATCGTAACTGAAGACCGTAAAACCAGCAGATTCAATGCCAAAGCCAAAATAAAAAAATAATCTCAATTTGCTGCTTAAATTTTTTTTTTTTCATCTTTTAAAGTTTAGCTCTTTTATTACGTTCCTTAACCCATTTGCTTTTAACTCATTGCAGTTTTTCGTAAATGATTTATTAAACTTGCTAAAACTGACATTTTTAACTAAAAAAAAAGAAAAAATTGCAACTTTAGCTTTTAAATTTCATTAACATTTTTTTGCATTTAATTACTGTAATTGAATTTCATTTACCACTTAAATCTGGACACAAAAAACGGAAAGGGAAAAACTTGAAAAACTCTCTCAAAATTTTGCAACTCCATGTTGTACTTTGTAATACTTGCAAAATTCATGGACCTGAAACGAGACGAAACGAAAAGAAAAAAAACCTAAGAATTTTACAAAAAAAAAAAAAAAAACAAAATTATATCATTGACCAACGATACTAAGTGTATAACGAACGTAAAGAAGAAATTAAGAAGAAAACGAAAAAAAAATCTTAATGGATGCTTTTAAAAGGATTAAAACGTTATCGCACACAGGACGACAACGACGTCAACAACAATGAAGTTTTTATTATTTTTGTTAAATAAAAAACAAAATAAAAAATGAGAAGATGTTGAAAAAAAAGAAACATTTACAAGAAACCAACTCAAGGAGAAGATAAAAAACATGTAAAGTTTTTTTCCCCTGTAAAAATAAGAGAAAGAGAAGAAATAACACATAAAAGAAATCTGTTCAGTTTTCAGGAAAAGTTTAATTTCTTTTTAAAAAAGAAAAAGTTAAAAAAAAGTTAAACCTTCGCTGATGTGGAACAGTGAAGTTTACCCAACAAATAAATAATCTAGCAAAAACTTCTTAAAACCACAACCAGAGAAAAAATCTTTTTCAATATGTTCACCTTCAAAAAACTGTTTTTGATGGAAGTTGTAAAACATATTCTGTACCCATGTTCTGTAAATTTAGTGAGAACGTCTCGCATCGAAAAGATGTGAAACAAAATATTCCATCGTTTCTCGAAAAGTGAGAAAAAGTGTGTCTGTAACTCATGTCGAAAACTATCAAAAGAGATTACGTCGTTACGTTATAAATGTCATAACATTGCACTCGAAGCCGATGTGACATTGAAGGCGTTGAGAATGCCAGTCACACATATCGTTAACGGCGACCAAAATTTACAAAAATTAAAAATTTTTCAACGATGGCGGCGAAAATACAACCGTCGGCTATACCAAATAATGTAAAGTGCGACTATATATATATGCTCCTTTTACTCCTCTTGGGAGCATAGGGCCGTTCCACTGTAGTTGTAGCTCGGACAGTTCGGTTATGATTCGGCGTTTCCAGGTGTGTGATGGTCGTCCGATGTGCCTGCTTCCCTGTGGGTTCCAGTCTATGGCCTTCTTAGTGATATCGTCTAATGGCTTGCGGAGAGTGTGTCCAAGCCAGCCACATTTTCGTTTTCTTATTTCCATCTCAATTGGTTGCTGGTTGGTATCTGACCAGAGTTGGGCATTTGATATTAAGGAGGGCAAGTAAACACGCAAGACTCTACGCAGGCATTTGTTAACAAACACCTGAAGGGACTGGATATCGCGCGGTGCCATATTCCACGTTGGAGTTGAAAATTTTAATTTTGGTACGTTTCGAGATGTTAGGCGCTTTCCAAACAGGGCTGAGTTGGGCAAATGCATTACGTGTCTTATTAATGCGACTGGCCACATCGGCTGATGAACCACCGGATTTGTCGATTATACTGCCTAGATAGCAGAAGGACTCCACATCATCAATTTCCTTGCCGTATATTAGGAATTTCCGCGTTGCGTTAGCATTTATCCTAAGTGTTTTTGTTTTGGGGATGTGTATCTCCAATCCAACTAGCTTTGCTGTTTCGCTAACTAGATTTAGCTTTGATTGCATATCGGAAAACGAATGACTTAATAAGCATAGATCATCTGCATATTCCAGGTCTTCTAATCTGTCTTGCAAACCCCATGTTATCCCTCTCCTATGACTTGTTGACTTTTGCATCACTACATCTAGGACACAGTTAAAGAGAAGTGGTGATAACACACAGCCTTGGCGAACTCCGGTTTTTATTCTGATGTTCTTGCTTAGTTCTTTCTCATGCAATACGCGGCATGTTGCATTGCTGTACAGTGTCTTTATTAAGTTTATTATTTTAGCCGGGACACCGTTGCATGCCAGTGCGCTCCATAAGGCCGTGTGACTGAGAGTATCAAAAGCCTTTTCGAAGTCAACAAATACGAGATAGAGAGGCGATCTCCACTCAACGGACTGCTCCACAATAATTCTAAGACTATTGACCTGATCGACTCAAGATTTGTTGGAGCGGAAGCCAGCTTGTTCCCTTCTGAGAGGAATTGCTTTTGACCACCTTTTGTTTATTATGTTCGCAATAACTTTGTTGACCATGCTCAACAAAGTTATACCTCTCCAATTCTTTCTGGCGGTTTAATCGCCTTTTTTGGGAAGATTTATAATTGCGCCGGAGGTGATTTCGTCGGGTATGGATTCTTCATTCCAGAATGCTCTTATGATGGGTTCCAATAAGTGAGCGCTAGTAACTCGGTCGGTTGTGAGGAGTTCTGGGGAAATATTATCCAGGCCAGGGGATTTGTTGTTTTTAACTGAATTAATTGCTTCGCTGATTTCAATGATTCCTGGACACACAGAAGATAAGGACGGATGCAATACGTGGGTAGTGCAAGTGCAGATTGAATCTTGTAAAGCGGACGTTGTATTCAGCATATTATCGTAAAAATTTTCCCATAAGCTGAGTTGCTGCGTTTTTGATGTTACAAGTTCCCCTACGTCATTCTTCAGGGGTCTGCCAGACGAAAATGTTCTATTAGTTAACTTGTTCACAGCGAGGTATATGTCTCTCGTGCGATGGGTTCCTGCTGCTGCTTGTAGTTCGTTTGCTATATTGTTGCCCCATTTCCGCTTATCACATCTCGCATTACGTTTAACATCTCGGTTATACGTTTCCTGATGCTTAATTTTATTTGAGCGAGTTTTGCTCGAGTTAAGGGCAGCTTTGGCCTCCTTTCTGTCCTGAATTAATTTCCAAGTGATATCGCTAATCCATTCCTTTCGGGTGTTATTTCTGAAACCCAGGTGATGTTCTGCAGCTTTGATAAATATATCTTTGTTTTCTGACCACGTACGTTCAGAGTTGTTATTTATTATATAAGTTTTTAATTCGTTGGTGAAAGCGTTGGAAATTACTTCATACTTTAGCTGCGCCACGTTAAATTTCCTTTGTGTCACGAGAGAATTATTTTTGATGGTGCGACTTTAATGTTTGTTTTTTACAAACGAGCTTTGAAAACATTCGTATCTATATATATAAAATAGGATGTGTGTATGTATGTTTGTATGTACGTATGTAACGTATGGACTCCAAAACGGCTGGGCCGATTTTGATTAAATTTTCAGGGAATCTTCAGAATATTAATGTGGGTGACACTGTGAAGTCTGATTTTTGATCTTCGGTCTGCGGGCAGAGGCGCGTGGCAAAATCCAATTTTAATTTTGGACCACCAATGACTTCTAAATAATTTCGAAGATTTTTTCTTTAAAATGATCGCCATGGTCCAACTTAGATTTATACGAAAAGAAAATTTTGCCTGCCCACTTTTTTCGAATTACCTAAAATCAGAAAACGGCTCCATCGATTCGACAAATTTTTCTTTCAAATGTTCGTATTAATCCATTTTAAGTTTTCATCGAAAGAAAAATTTACCACGCCTACTTTTACGCCCACTTTTTCTATTAAGCTTGAACGGCTTGAGCGATTTGGACGATTTTTTCTTAAAAATTATTGCCATGGTCCAACTTAGGTTTTTACGGAAAGAAAATTTTGCCCGCCCACTTTAGCGCCCACTTTTTTCGATTTACCTAAAATTTTTAATTGTTAAAATTTTTTCTCGCCCCATTTTTATTCGTGAGTTTATTTCCAAGCGGGAACTTTTCTCACAAAAATATTACAGACACACTTTTTATGTACATAAGCGTGTAATTTCCTTACGCGATAGCTAGTACTTGCCATAAAAAGTTACAGACACAGTTTAGTGAGAAAAACAGCTGTTTTTTCAATATATGGCATTTTTGTTTCGCTTCACACATTTCAATCGAAAAGTTTCTCGACGCGAGAGTTTTAGAACATGGGCACTGGTTAATTTACGCATATTATTGCTAGCAGAAACCATGTTACTGTTAAATTTATTCCTCCAACAAGAAGCCACGATCATATGAGCCGTTTATTTTGAAAGTGGCATTAGTCACTTTTTCAAAAAAAATCGAGTTAATAATAAATAATAATAATAATAAATAATAATAATAATACTGAGAAAAATATCATTATCATGATGTATCAAATACAAGTGAATCTTCTCGATTTTTAAACGTGTTAAAACGCAAACCCTTAAATATCTCGACTTAAAAACCGAAATGACTTATGCCACTTTCAAAATAAACGGCTCATACTATTGTTGCATCTGAACATATTGTTTCCACTTTAAACCAAATCCAAAAGCTGCTTTGATGCAGGACATATGGGAGATTCACAAGGTGTGCTATTAAGTCATATTGTCATAATATCATAAAATTTTACAATTGGGGGACTCACAAGGTGTCATTAAGTCATGAAAAAATAAGACTGCTGTGAACCACCCCTCATAATTTAGTGTGCTATTTTGAATTTAAATCAGCTAAACAAATATAAAAAAATTAATACTTACCTAAAATCAAAATACATATTTTTTAATTCTTATCCATGAATTAATAAATAAAATTAGATCTTTCCTGACTATTATCCATTTTTCAGACGCAAACCACAAACAAATTTATTTTCCGAATCCTAAGCCCATCTAAATTGACGCCGCAAGTGTTTTGTTGCAAAAATTGCTAGCCGCAGGTTAAATCCGGATGTTATCCGGATAAAACTATACCGTCAACGGCGAAGGCTACAAAATCATAGCCGCTCGACTCAGCCGCTCAGCGCAGGTCTGTACTGATTAAGTACGGAAGCACAATTTTGTTTTAGTTACCGGCATTTTAAGAACATTAATTATAATATTTTACACCAGCGTATTGACTGTATCGGATGGCTTCTCATCTATAACATCGAAGACGTAAATGATCAAACCGCTTTCTTTCAAAATAATGTTATTGACTTATATATCGAATTTGTGCCGGTAAAAACTAAAACTGTAAAATCTAAACAGCCCCTGTGGTTTAGTTCAACCATAAAACGCTTAATAAATGCTCAGGATTTAGATTACAGTCGTTGGAAAAAGTTTAAAACCCCAGAATTATATGCGATCTTTTTAATCTGCAAGAAAAGATGTCGTTAAATGCATAACTACTGCGAAGTCTACGTATTATGGATTGAAATTCTCATCGGCCTTAGGAAGCAAAGAAAAGTGGAAAAATATTCGTCAAATAGGTATTGGAAAGAGTAGAAACACTTCTTCTGTTTCAAATGTGGACGTAAACGAATTAAACAACAAATTTGTCAATGTCCCAGTTAAAAGACAAACAGTAAACAAGTATGCCCAATTAAACATCGTGCCATTTGAACACAGTTTTTGCTTCAGATGTGTTGCTCAAGCGGAAGTTCAAAAAAGTGTATTTGGCATTAAATCAAATGCTGAGGGTCTAGATGGCATAAATCCTAGATTTTTTAAGCTTGTTCTTCATAAACTCCTGCCGTTTTTGACATATTTTCTTAATTTTATATTAACTAAGTCAGTTTTTCCTGATACGTGGAAAAAAGCCAAAATTATTCGAATTTCCAAGAATAAAAATGATTTCAGACCCATTGCAATACTTCCATTCCTGTCAAAAGCTTTGGAAAATTTCATGAAAAGTCAAATTTGTGAATATCTGAGTAAACAAAAGCTATTAACTGATTACACTACGTAACAAAATTTCAACAAATTCGTGACCAAATGAATCTGACAGCTAATCTTTATGTAAAATAATCCCGTTAAAATTCTTGAAGATATTTGCATTTCAGTCACATCATCTTTTTTAAAAACACAAATAACGGTTATTTTGGAATATCTCAAAAACTGTTCTACTTTTGACAATTCTGACTTCATATTCGGATTCAGCGGAAAATTTTACATAAAGATTAGATGTCAAATTCATTTGGTCAAAAAACTGTTACGTAGTGTTATCAATCTGGATTTAGACAGGGAATGAGCTGTATTACTGTTCTAATCGACGTGGTTGAAGAACTTAGGTCTAAACTGGACAATGACATGGCCTCTTTTCTTGTACTCTTAGATCATAGTAAAGCTTTTGACACTGTTGAAAATCAGATCTTGTTATCTAAGCTCCAACAGTTCTTCAATTTTTCCCCTTCAACTAGTAAACTGATTTTTTCGTATCTCCTTAATTGGAAGCAAACCGTTTTCCTGAATGGCTTAATGTCGAATTGCCTTGAAGTTAACAGAGGGGCTCCGCAGGGTTCTGTTTTGGGTCCCCTTCTGTTTTCGTTGTATATAAATAATCTGGCAGATGTATTAAGTCATTGTGGAATACAAATGTATGCTGATGATGTACAATTGTACTTAAGTACCAAAATAGACAGTGTAAGTTCTTGTATTAATCTCATAAACCATGATCTTAATAGAGTTCATCACTGGGCGTGCATGAATGGTTTGTGCATAAATTCATCGAAATCTAAATGCATTTTCATATCCAAAAATAATAAGAAAGCACTTAATAACAATGCTTCATTATTAATCAACAAAGATAAAATCGGCTTTACGTTTAATTCTGACTTTCTTGGTCTAACCATATCTGTATTATTGCAGGAGAAGTACACGGAATGCTTAGGAACTTATGGGCTATTCAATCTTTCACTCGATTTAATATAAGATTGTTACTAGCTAAAACTTATCTAATACCGGTTTTACTATATGGATGTGAAATATTTGCCAACTGCGACACCTCCGATTTCCATAGACTTGAGGTAACCTATAATAATATAGCTAGATATGTATTCAACCGTAGGAGAACTGATAGTATTTCGTCGTACTCCTTTCAGCTTTATGGCATGAGCTTTAAAAATCTACTAAAATTTAAAAGCCTCCTCATGATGCATAAAATAATATATATACAGGAGCCCAAATATTTATTTAGGAGAATTAATTTTGCCAAATCTCCACGCGGTAAAAATTTGATTTCTCAAAAATATAGATATCTTATCTCTTCGAGACAATTTTTTAACAACACAATTAGTCTCTGCAACAAATTACCATCACGTTTTCAAACACAAAGCAACACTTCGGCCTTTAACCCTTTGAGGACCAGACTTTTTCTGCCGAAGCGATTTTTTTTTTTCTTATATTCATGGTATATGGCTCAATAATAGTAACTTTAAAAATAATTGGCCCCCCTGGTCTTCTCCTTGCCCCTCTTTTTGCTTGGCAAATATAGTTGCCTATAGGCTGAAAGACAATTTTTTATCCAAAAAATTAAATTGAAAAATATAATGTCTTATACATTTTTTTATTTATTTAAACTATTTAAAACGTAATTTATAAATAACTTACAATTTAAAATAATTCCTATACGTGGTATTTGCCAAAACAGTCACGTGATGTAAAGCAGAGAAAAACATTGCATATAGTACAAAATACATTTGTAAGGCTATATTTGCCATAGCTGGCACAACGAAGTCATCGTTTCCAATTTTCACGTTTTTCCATTTTATGGAAAGACTTCGGCTTTTTTAGAGAGATACTTCCAGTTCTGATGCTTCCGGGAATCTGCGCGGTCTTGAACAGAAGTCATTAATTAATTCCTTTGCTAAAGCTGCCCGAAAATCAATCGAGGCCACTTTTGTCGCGAAGCTGTTACCAAACATGAGTTTGCTATATTTCACGTAGCTATTATGGACGCATATTTCGAAGAGATCAAAGAACAATCGAATATAAAACCGCCATTTTCTTCTGCAATCATACTCATAACCTTTTGTTGGTCCATGAGATCGACACCTCCCATTCCCTTGTTGTAGTGCTGGACAACCAACTGCTTGTCCCGCCGCTTTGCACTTTGCACAACAGAGTTGGGTTGTTGGGTTGGACTGCTGCACTTTCATTATGCACATTTCTGAAACTAAAAAAAGCATAGAAAAATAGTAACTACTATTGCAATATAAAAACTTGCATTTTCACATATGCATTTACAATGGGTTTTAGATCTTGCGAATGTTCATATATGCAATTCTCCTGAAATCCGTTGAAAACGGGGTTTTTATAGGCAATCGTCTCTCTGAACCAGAAAGTCTTCTCTGGTGGTATAAAAAGTGCCGGCCTTTCTGGCATTACTGCAGCATTTGAAGTCGATGCAATTGGCTCATCCTCTACAGCAACTTGTACCGCTTTACGACCAACGCGAACCTTTTAATCACAGGAGATTCTATAGAATTAGTTCCTTCACTAACAACTTCTATGGGCTCATCCTCTTGGATTTCCAAAGCGTCATTTTCTAGAAAAACGATGTCCTCTTCATCCATATATGTATATATATGCAGCAGCTTCTTCCTCATTATCACTGGTGTCGCAAAACCAAAGTTGCTCAATTTCGTCCGCATTAAGGAAAAGAAAACGATCAGGGACTGATCCACTCATTTAAATTTTTTTATTTATAATAACCAAATAATAATACACTGTTTCATCAAAAATAACACTCGAAATACAACAATAATACACTTTCGAATAGTAGTGCACGAAATGCGCATGCCCTGATTGATTTCGAATAAGAAATGAATAAAAACAAACTAAGTCTGGGTTCACACTATGAAAGTTTTCTTTCAGAAAATCTGAGTTTATTGGTGAGAGGGGAGAGAATAAAAGCATGTCTCGGACCCAGACTAACAATCAGCGCAAAAAAAAACTTTGAACTTAAAACAATAACAGACAAGATGCGTTTTGTTCAATAGACTTTAAAAAAACAACGTAAAACTATGTATATGCACACATACATACATACAACGATGAAAATAAAAAAAATATTTAGATTATTTTTAGGTGCGTTTTTTTCCGTTTCAACCCACAGGCAAACATACTTGCCAAACATATTTGGGGTAAATGCGGGCAGGTTGAAATTTACACATACTTCCCCCATATATATTTTGAAAGGTAAGAGGTGCCTCCAAAATATACCCGAGTTTTAGCCAGGTGCGCCCTACGCTCTCCCCACAGCACCCCCCTGAAGTAAGGCGACTTTTTGGCCAAATCTGTGGCATCCTAGCGGGCAAATGGACCAGATAGGCCCCTACCACCTACCACATTTTTGTTGCCCCAACATTCCGCTACAAATCCGTTTTGAACATATTTACTCTATCTCTTACGTGAACAATTATATGACGCAAAATCCCCTGGGCAAGTATGTTTGCCTATAGTCGTCAAAGGGTTAAGAAGGAATTATTAAAGTATTCTAAAAATCTTTATTATAGCTTTAATATATCTATATCCATTTAATTATTAATTGTTTTTATTTATAATTTATTTATTTTATTGAACGTATTGTATAACTTAATTTTTTAATTCAATTTTTATATGTAAAATTGCCATGTAACTTACTATCACTGTAAATTATAAGATTTATATCTTGTTGTGATAGGTATCTTCTATCTTCTTCTTCTATATATATAAAAACGAAAAATGTTTGTATGTTTGTTTGTGTGTTTGTTTGTTTGTTTGTTTGTTGTCTTATAGACTCCTAAACTACTGAACCGATTTTCCTGAAATTTTTACAGATACATCACGTGAGCCCTAAAAATAAAATAGACTACTTATTTTTTCGATAGGGGCAGGGGAATTGGTATCCCCCATAGGATGCCAATATTAATTATCGCATATATTAAGATCCGCTGCACGCAATTTGCAGAACTTTTGGTAGTAAGATCTTCTGAGCCCCAAAATTAAAATAAAATAGCAGCGGGGGAAGTGGAATCCCCCATAGGACGCCAATGTTGCACATCGCATATCTAAAGAACTGTAATAGTGAGAATGTTCAAACTTTCTGGAAGTCACTCTTATGGTATACAACACTTTTGAAAATAACAATAAAGCGGGTAGGCGCAGGGGGGGAAATACCTCCCATAGGATGCATATATTAAATATCGCTCAACTGAAGAATTATTAAAGGGAGAGTCTTCAAAAGTGGTTAAAGCTATTATTATAGTAAACTATAAATTTCAATATACAAATGGGCGGGGTAGACGGGGGAGGAGCAGTACCCCTCATATATAGAAATATTAATAAGAGCCACTGCACTCATTTTATTAAACTTTTTGTAGTATGATCTTCTGAACCCCAAAATTGAAATAAAATAGCAGCGGGAAAATGTTACCCCCCATAGGACGCCAATGTTTAATATCACATATCTTAAGAACTGTTATAGTAAGAACATTCAAACTTAGTAGAAGTCACTCCTATGGTATACTACACTTTTGAAAATAAAAATAAAGCATATAATAAATATCTCTCAACTGAAGAAGTGGTTTAAGCAGTGTAGCGAAGCGCGCCGGGTTAAGCTAGTTAAAAATAAAAATGAAATAAAAAATAAATAAACATAAAGGGTAATCACGATGGTCATTATGCAAATTTGCACTGTGTAAATTTGCAGTGCATATTATGATTGATCGTGAGCATACCACTTTTATTTTTTGTGCAAATATGCTATTTTTCTAAAAATGTATTCTGGCAACACTAAAAACTTATGGCAGCACTGTAAGAAATCTGCATTTGTTTACAATTATACACAAGCAAATTAAAATAAATTATTTCTTTTTAATTAATTTAAATCTAATTCTCTATTTTATATTAAAATCTGCGAAAATGTTCAATGTATACGTTTTCTAAAAATCAATATGGCACTTAATATGTCAAATGTTATTGTTTACATTTGTTTGCAACTGACCAAATATGCACTACTAACTTTGCTCATGGTTTTTTAGTGCAATCGAAGTAATAAAGAGCAAATTGCAAATACGTACATTTGTTTGTTGTGTTGTGTTCATCGTTTGCACACTTTGCACTACCCATCGTGATTTCCCTTATAGAAAGCAAAGTTTTAATTATTTTAGACACTTTTTGTTTACAAAGCAGCAACAATATTTTTAAACCACTTTAAAATGTTAGAACATTATGACAATACAACATGATAGCACACCTTGTGAATACCCCAAATGGTTTTAAAAAGTTATTGTTGTGTTTCAAACAAAATAAGTCCTAAAATAATAAGACTTTTTTTGCTGTGTTTATTGTTTTGTCACATCTACACAGTAGAAATATATGTAAGTTATGAGGAGTTGTTCACAGCATTCATATTGTTTTCTTGTTATTATTTTAAGACTTATGACTACCATGTTAATCCCCCAATTAAAAAGTGCAGTGAATCGCATGAATTGACAAAACTTTAAAGTAGAATTTAAATAATTGGCATGTGATGATGGTCTAAATCAATTGTATTTGTCCTGTTATCTATTGTGTCTGTTTTTCTGTGCGTTGAACATTTTGGTTAGTTGTATTTAACAATTTAAAAAAATACTAAACCATGGTATAATGAGTACTTATTATTCTATATACTAAACCTCTTCTTTACATTTCCTAAAACATTTCAAATTTTAAATAAAAATAATCGAAAACAAAAACTTTATCTGGTTTAACCAATTAAATCATTTAGATAATTTGTAGCAATTTTCTTAAATTAGTTGTGTGTGTGTGTGTGTAATTTCAACAAAGTTACACACACACATATATGCATTTCCATAGATACAAATTGAAAGCAGAAAATCGACCACAAAAACCACTGACTATATAGTTTTAGCATTTAAACATTTCAGTTTTTACTCTACTCCTCCCGGCACTTTTCATTACATTTCCAATTGTTTTTGTTTTAAGAACAACTATGAAATTGTTTTTCAAAATTTTTAACTTTTTTACTTGTTTATTTTTACACAATATTTTTTTTACAATTTAAATGTTTCCCTTTTTTTCTTGCTTTTCATTTTATTTGGTTTATTTGAAACTTTGTCATTGTTAAATATAAAGTATAGTTTTCATTGTCTCCTTCACTCAATTTAGGCATGCACAATGGGACTGGTGAAAGATGAAAGAAAATAATAGTTAATTCACTAACGGTATTTTCATATTCAAGGCTTTGTAAGCGGATGTAAGTAAGTGATACAAATACATTTTTGGAATTGAATTTGAAAATCCTGATCTCTCCTCTCCTGACCAGACCAGACCCGAGAACTTTTTTAAACTTCTTTTAGTTCCCAGGAATTCCAAGGAACGTTTTGCAAAACTAATGTAAAAGAGTTAATAGGACTAACTGCGTTTTTAAGAATTTCGAACCTTAACGTTCGTACAGAATTTCATATGGAAACATTTAAGCAACTGCGACCGTTAACATTCGAAATTGTGAAACAGTCAGAATGCTTTTACTAAAGCGGCTCATACACTTGCAATAAAATTGTTCAATTGTTCAATTTTTTTTAGGTTGCAACAATCAAAAGACTTTTGATTTTTATAGCACAAAGAAAAGAAAGTAAAGTGTGTTGCCAACATTGTACAATGTCACCACACCAAAATATTATTGTTTTTATTGCAAATGCTGAATGTAAACCTGAATAAAAACTTCGAGAAAATTACAAAGCAATGCAGTGGAAACTCCCCGCAGTTTTAATGAACTACAACCGAATTTTTTCCGGGAACAAAACCTTACAATCTATGGGCTCGTTGTAAGAAATACAGAAAAACTAGACAATAATGCAACAGAACAAGTGTATGTTGAATTTAACTAAAAAAAATTCTGTGCTGAAGGAGAAATTTTCCTCGCGGATATGTTGGCTCAAAAGAGACGTGAGGATATTCGTAAGAAACGTAGGTTTCGCAAAAGTAAGCCCACACGCATAGAGGAAGTCAGATGTTTGGTGGATATACAAATGCAGGCTTTGCATCAGTAATCATAAAAGATCAAGGTATAGCAGAAGTTGCAGTGCAGATATTTCAAAAGAAAGATCAAACTACAGAAGAAGTCGCAGTTGTGAAAAAGAAAGTTGTGAAGATAAAAGGAATCTCTACGAGCCTACAAAAGATATTGTCGGCTTAATATGCAAATCTGCTAAATTTTCTTTTTAACTGAATTGAGATTTTGATGCTGTGTGATAGAGAAAGATACGCATCATCGACCAGCATGTAGTTTTTCTTCAATTGGAGTCGAAGTGTGTAAAACCAACAATATTTTTGGTTTCAAGCAGAAAATAAGAAAAATAAAATTTTTTTGGTCTCTCCTGTAAAATGTGTTGAAACGGAGTTAGCAGGTTTGCATATAATGCCGACGATATCTGAAATTACCAAGGATCTAAACACAAAAGATGATAAAACAATAAAGATTATAATAGGTGAACATTATAAAAAGATTTAAGTGGGCGAAGTTTATATTTTTTTTTAAGTATTTGATAAACCCTTTTCGATTTATGTGCCGAGTATAGCCAAACATGAAATTTTGCTACGTGAAAACTTTTAAATAAAGGTTAATGAGAAAAAAATTAATAGAAATTAGTCTTAAATTTTCTGTTAGCTCATCACACAAAACACCACATAATTTATTACTCATATCATCTTTACATAAAATAAAATCCTTCAGCTGTTTTGTATTCGAATACGACTGCCAGAATAAGCCCCTGATTATGTTCACATTCACGTTGTTGGTACCACTTTGCATGGCATTTTAAGGTGACATCCATATGCGTACACGCCTACCCTTTACATGCTCCTCTGGCACACCGCTAATAACTTTAAAACTTTTAAAGAAACCATTCCTTAACAACAATCTTTAAGCATGGGCGGGTAAGTGATTTAAACTTGTAGTTTTTGGTGGAAAAGTTATGTATCGGTACAACGAAGTTATTCATATTCCACTATATCGTCACCTAAAAGACGAAATAACGGCGGCATGAAATAACCCCCAAAAAAATAATGAAATAACCCCCCAAAAGTTTGTACAGAGAACAACAAAAACGATTTTCGGGGGGTTGTTTCATTTTGTTTGGGGTGTTATTTAATTTTTTTAATTGGGGTATTATTTCATATGAAATTATCCCCCAAAAAATCATTATGAAATAAAGCCCCAATATATTTTTTGAGGGATTATTTAATTTTCAAATTTATAATGAAAACGTTTTTGGGCGCAAGGTATACAGAACACCAGCTTTAATAAATAAAGCTACCCTGCATAACCGGCCTTCGGCCGGGCGCAATGGTTTTTTCCTCTATGGTATACTAAAGACCGGCTTCGCTAACTAAAGCTTCCTTGCGTAGCCGGGTCGAGGTGATATTTTTATACTATAGAGGAGAAAATCCTGGCGCTATGCAGAGAAGCTTTAGTTAGCCAAGCCGGTGTTTGGTATACCATAGAGGAAAAAGTCATTGCGCCCTGCCGAAGGCCGGCTATGCAGAAAAGCCTTAGTTAGCGAAGCTTGTGTTTGGTATATCATATCATGATATCTATCGCGTGATTCTTTAAAGCAAAACTGTGAAATTGTATTATTGAATTATTTCATTGATGTTTGGGGCGTTATTTCATTTCGTTGGGGGCTAATTTCATTTTCAAAATTAGGGCTTTATTGCATATGAAATAAGGCCCCACGCTTTGGGGGGTTATTTCATTACTTTTTTGGGGGGTTATTTTATGGCGCCTGAAATAACCTATCTGCAGTTTTCAAAAGTTTACAGGAGAGGGGAAAAACGTTATAAAATTGGAACTATTAACGATATTGAAACGAAAATTACACATTTTGATTAAAATGAAACCAGTATTATTTTCTTCCCTTGTGACATTTAACTTATGAAATAACAACTTATTAAATATATATCTAACATTTTTCTGCGGCTGTAAATAAATGCATTCTCTCAATTTTTTACTCTCTGGTACTCACTAATTTGGAAATCCCTGCTTTAAGGCTCAGTAAGGCGAACGTTGCTGTGCCGTATCTGTACTGTATCAATCAGCTGTTCGCTTTTTGTTATATGAAAACCAATGTAAAAGCTTACCGAAATGCAATGTACCATAGTTGCAACGTACCAATCTGTATAAAATTGAATTTCATGCAGTTGTTACGTGACATTTGTAAGACAGTGATGGGCGACTTGTATGTTACATTGAATGCGGCTATTTTTGCTCTTTTTTTGGTACTTTTTCAGTATAGCTATGGAATTGCGACAAAACAACTTACAATACAACATATTTCCATATATACAAATTTTCATATGCTTAGAAGTACAAAATAATCAAATGCATATACACATACAATGGAAATGAGAAACATTTAAAAGGCTATGAATGGTATCAAAACTTGTTTGGTGTATGCATATTTACAATATAAGTATGCTAAAAATATATATGTATACTAAAATACTAATTTGTTTATTGTAGATCTATAAAGTAAATATTTACGGTCTAATTTATAAAAATTTCTTAATTTAGGGTTTATCTCTACATTAGTTATTAAACACTTTTAGCCTTATTAACCGTTAATAAAAATTCTAATTTATAAACGTTTAGTAAGTCTAAATTAACTATTAAACGTTTTTAATAGTTTTGTATTTTTATGTTGGCAATGCCATGTTATGGCAATTGTCATTTTATTAGTAGTGATGTACAAAACTATTAACAAGTTATACAAGTAATCCCCTATAGTAAAAAAAATTTAATATATTCAACAGTTAGAATAATAAAATCAATTTAAAAAAAACTGCAATGGGTTTTTATACCAAAAAAAGATAAAACTAATTAATATATTCTCTTTAATTTTATCTGAGCAATGTGTTTAATTTAACGAGTACAAATAGTATTCGATTACAAAGTTCATTCTTTTTATTTATGCATCACAATATTGTTTTGATTTTTTTTGAACTAAAATTAAATTGAAAAAAGTATTAAAAAAAAAGAATAAAAATGGAAAACATTAGAATAAAAAGAAAGCGCTCTGGAAACTGGTTGGAAGAAGATAAAGTAAGTGTTAGTACATATGTATAGAAGATAGTGGGAATAAATTAAATGTTTTTTTTATATTATTCCACAAAGACGTTGCTGAAGGAACTGGTGAAACGGAAAGTTGCGGTTGTTGAAAATAAAAACTGTGATACCAATACCAACCAAAAGAAAATGAAAGCCTGGCAAGAGATAGAGGAAAGGTATAATGCATAAGTATTGTATTTATTTGATTGTGCTTTTAAAACTTTATATAAATTTCAGCTTCAACACTTTGTGTCAGGGAGGTCCAAGGAATGTCTCACAGCTAAAGTCCCAATGGACTTTTACTAAAGTGCAAGCAAAAAAAGAGCATTCTGACCAAAGAAAGTTAATAAATCAAACTGGCGGAGGACCCAAGCCACCTGATATAGAGATTTCTTCGAACGATATAAGTGTTTGGTTGCCCAACGAATTTATTATTGATAGTAATGAATTCGATTCGGATGCCGTAGTCACAGAATACATTGCCCCAGATTCCGTTGGGTCAGGGGCTGCAGCTTTAGATGCCGTTGTTTGCAAGCCAAATGTAAGTTAGTAATAAAAAATTAAATATTTCCGGTCGGTTGTATTTTGTATTTATGTCAATTTGCTTCGTGTTTTAGACATCAAAAATAATAGAACAGTCAAGTCCCAACACAACAGAAAAGTGTGATACAGATTTAGGGGAGATTTTAGGTTCTGTGGCAGAAACCAATTGTGCGGAATCGGAAATAGCAATGAAAAAAAATATTAAAAAGAAAAAGGTAATTTATTCTTAAAGTTGAGTATAACTTTTTAAAGCACCTTGAATCATGTTCCTATAGTCAAACGAAATGTCTACTGATCAGTGTAGGTTCTCAGTTTATGAACATACATAATTTCAAGGGACAAATTTTAGTTTTATCATCACAGCTGTAAAAGGTTGCAATAACATGACTTCTTCATAATGATTGCTTATTTTTTTAATGCATTCAAATTGTTAAAATTTATTGTATTGTAGTTATTTACAGCTCTGATGTTCATACATACATTTGTATGTACGACTTACTATATTTGTATGTACATAGTAAATTTAAGTTTTGTTTCTTATTTAGAAGTTCCCAGTTTTATGTCAAAGTGTAGCAAGTAGTAAAATTAAAATAATTTCTGACGTTCAGCTGAAGAACCTCGAAGAGCTTCATTTAATACAGATGGAAAACGAACGTAAAAGGTCTAGAAATCTTGATTTAGAATATGAAATCCTACAGGAAAAGAAAAATCAAATAAAGAAAACACCTGATGGTATGTATGTATGTTCTTATAGTTGTCGAACTGTTCACAAATAATAAAATAGTTTAAAGAGACACATATGTACATGTACCATCCGTACGTACGTATGTACATATGAACTTTTTGATATACTTACGTACATAGATATATAAATAATAAATGCAGACAACTTTCAAAAGGAAATAAAAATTTATTATTTCTTGAAGAATTTGAATACAAGTATGGAAATCCATATATACATGTATATGCAAGTTTTTAAAAATGTTGCTGTATAAAAGTTTTTAAAACGATTGCAGCTCTTCCTTCTTGTGGCCTCACATTATAATTATTGTCATAAATTTCATTTTCTTGTAGTTCGTTTTGAATTTGTTCTATGTTGTGATCATCTGAAATATTTTTTTTTACAGATAAGGACTAATGTTAATTTGTAAAGGAGCACAGATGTACAAATTTTTCGCTATTGCAGCCATGAATTTTATTTATTTTATTATTTTTAGTTATGTTTATATTTTAAAAAATGAATTAATTGTTATGTAATTTAAGATTTCATAAAAATAAAACAATGACTTAAAAAGTCCATGAGCTTGTTAACATTATTTTTACTGTAAGGAAAGTCGGAATTGAAAAGATTTTTTTTCAAAGTTAAATAAAATTTTAAGCCATCGAAGCAAAAATTACAAATGTGTGAATTAACATATATGTTACCTACCTGGCACTATATCATTCTCCTCAATTGCAATGTTGTGGAGGACGGCTAAGGCGACAATTAAAGTTTTTGTGTTTTCCAGAGAAGTTCTCAATCCATCAAGTAAGCAACGGAAACGTTGCTTCCAAACTCCGAAACAACGTTCTACAGGATTTCTGGTAGCAATTTGAGCAATATTGTATTTATTTTCTTTGCCGTTTTGTGGCCTTGACAAAGGCGTAAATAAATAAGGCTGTAATTTGTAGCCTGAGTCACCTAATAAGCGACCTCTAAACTCACCATTTTCAAAACGTTGCTTGATGGCCGATTCATTAAATATCCGGCAGTCATGCGTGCTGCCTCTCCATCGTGCTACCACATCTCGTATTACTAATTTAGAGTCGCAAACCACCTTAACAAAAATTATGTTTAGTATATTACTTTTAAGACTCTCAACAGTATTTACTTCAGAAAATACCTGAACGTTTAGTGAATAGTAGCCCTTTCGATTAATGTAATATTGGGCTACGTCACCACCTGTTTTTTTTATTTTGATGTGTGTTCCATCGATGGCACCAATAACTCCGGGGAAATTTTTTATTGAGTTGAAGTCTCTCATAAGAGTTTCCTCCTCTATGATAGAACCAGGCATTTTAATTTTGCTTCTAGCTAAACGGGCTAATGCTCGAGCAACTCTGCCGCAAATGTTACAAACTGTTGGTTGGGTTAATCCATGAAGATCAGCCGCATCATCTTGAACCTACACAAGTTAAGTAAGATTTATTTGGAACCTACACAATTTTCTTAACCTTCTACCAACTCGGACTCACCTCTCTACGTCCCCAACAACGCAGAGCCACCAGAACCTGCAATTCGACAGAAGTTCCACTTCCTCTTCTATCTAACTCAATATCTTGTTTAATCATATTAACAATTTTTTTTACTGTTGTTTTATTAAAGCGATACCTTGCTTTAAATATATCATCCGGTGTTTTGAATGGATCGTTTCTCTCCCGAAAAGTTTTAGGACGTCTGGGAATTTGAGCAATGACATCTGCATATATCGTTTTTGGTTTATTAAGTGCATATCAGTGCTTGTGGTTTTTAATAGTACATATATTCTTTGCAAACTTACCGATTGTAGCAATTAAATTAATTGTATTCATTTTTTTTCTTAAATTTACACTTATTTTCACACTTTTATCGAAAGAAATTGGAAAATAATATTAAAAATAAAATAAAATAAAACAAATGTCATTTTATTAAACGTTTAAAGGAGGGTAAAGGCTACAATAAATATTTGAAAATTATTACAAGTTTATAACAGCTTAATAGCGCTATTAAACGTTTATAAATACTGTTTTTTTGAGTTTTGCTTATAAACCATTAATAAAGATGCTTTAAGTTTTTATAAATTAGACTGTTATTTATTAACGTTTTTTACATACACAAAATACTTTTTTAATACCATTTAAATCACTTGGTACTTTTTCTGCACAGCGGCCACCATTTAAACATTTTTGATTCCCATCACTGTGTGTATTGTTTTATGTATACTATTGCTTTTCGTTTATGTATGGAAAAAACATATGACACGTTTTTAAATGTTCTATAAGTGCACCAACGTGTTTACAGTACGGTACGCTACATTAAGGGTACAGCAACGTTCGCCTAACTGGGCCTTTAGGTCGTAAATCATGCATCCTGATGTAAGCAAGACCACACGTTATCAATATTTTGTTTTGCTCTCCCATTTCCTTTTCTAGCCATGAAATGTTGCCACATACGGCTTCAATTGCTTAGTTGGTCTGCATTATAAATAATTTGTATGCTAATTTTAAAAAATCTACTTTGTGTTTTCAAGAATTTATTAATTTTAGTCCCGTTTTCACAACTAACCGATAGCTTAAGTTTGGATTTTATCCGCCATATAACAAGTGTTCCATTATTACTTTCTAACGATAAGTCAGCAGAAAATTTCATCCTACCCGGTAGGTTAATGTAAAATTGTTATAACTGAGCACTTATACGGCCGCTAAAATTTTACCTTTAGTCTTTTACACCACATAAAATCATAACAAACGCGAAGTTGTTGTATTAACGATCATTACACCCACCACAAATCAGGGACCGAAAATAACAGTTATATTGGAATTTTAAAACAAAAAAAAGGATATAGAAGTAAATGTCGAAAAACTTCCTTCTGCACTTGGCAGTGATAAAATATATTGATTTTTAAAATTTTGGTTTTTATATTTTCGATCATACTTAACAGTTATTTTTTTATTTTTATTTTTTAGAACAAAAATAGCAGTTTAATTTTGATTTTTATTTTTTTGAACAAAAATAACAGTTAAATATTGATTTTTATTTTTTTCGAGCAAAAATAAAAGTTATCATTTATAATATTGATTGATTTAATACGGGAAATAATATGTTTAAAGGCTCCTTCACGAGTTGCAAATTTGTAATAAAATAAATCCCTTGGTACCCTTGGCTAGGGATGGGCAAATTGAAAAAATATATCGATATATATCGAATCGATATTTTTAAGAGTATCGATATTTATTATTTCAAAAATATCGATGTATCGATATATCGAACGTTTGCTGAAACTATTACCAAATTAAAAAATTTAATATGTATGTATGTATGTATGTATGTATATATGCACGAATCTTATTATTATTCCAAATAAATATAGGCAAATATATTGTTTTAAAAAACCGCATAAAATAAATCTTTTCATGTTCGCTTGACTGAACTGTTTAAATTAAAAATCTGCAATGTGAAAACCCCGCTTTTTTCTTAATTCTTCTTCTTATAAATGCCAATCATTTCAGATCTTCATACAAGGCGAATTGACGAGAATGTGAGGTCAACTATACAACAACACTGCTTCCGTGGTCGGGTTGTCAAAAATATTGCTAGTCAAAAATAGGTTTATTTACATAAAAAAATAGTTTGTATCATGGTGAAATAATAAAGGTGGCAGATGACGATTTTTTGCTCTTGCATTGTTTGTCTAATCTTATTTCAAAGTTTTGTTTATGAGTACAAAAAGTTCACGTTTTGTGCTGTGATTATTGTATTTTATTAAAGTTTTTGATAATTTTAAATTAAAATAAAAAAGATATTGACCATAATTAAATAAAAATTGGCTAAAAATTTATTTATTTCATCACGTTCAGTTTTGTTTAAAGTATTTTTAGACGTAAACGGTGATATAATTTCCATTTTTGTTGTAATGTTGAATTTGTTGCCATAACGATGCCACCTGCTTATTACACCATGATTTGTATAGAAACTTTGACAAGTCGAACACCGAAAAAACCCCATATGTTGACTTGAACCCACCTTCTAGGGAATTCGCCTTAATCTTCATATTAGTTAAAAAAAAAAAAACATATGGTGCATGCAGTGATGCCGATTCTTAAAAAACATTTTGTTTAAAAAACGGCCAAAATTTTGAGTTTTTAATGAAGACTGACTTTAAAAAATATCGAATTCGATAGTCGTATTTAAATATCGATGTATCAATATATCGGTATTTTAAATATCGGCGATATATATCGATTATTTCTTCTAAAAATGTCGATATTTTGATATATCGATATTTTTTGCCCATTCCTACCCTTGGCAC
This sequence comes from Pollenia angustigena, assembly GCA_930367215.1. Lineage (NCBI taxonomy): Eukaryota > Metazoa > Arthropoda > Insecta > Diptera > Polleniidae > Pollenia > Pollenia angustigena. Next base: position 187,986,228 of record OV884060.1, on the reverse strand, counting down.
CGTAGCCAGTATTGTGAAGAAGGGAACCTGGCGATATACTTTGAGCAATTTAAGAATGTTATTGTAAAATTTGTTGGTACCGATTTAAATTTAGATAACTTCAAAAGTCAATAAGAATTTGTATTTTCCAACTTCGGATATATTGGTGAAACAATAACTAAATTGGAGGGATTAAGCTCACTTAGTAGTCAACTTAAATTAATTGAAGAATAGCCCGACAAATTAAAAAAAAAATCCAAAACGTTTTGCCAAAAATATGCGTATTCAAAAAATAAAACAAGTTTCAACTATTGATCTGAAATCCAATGAATTAGAAAATTTACCATCTCCAAATGAATTGGCATCCTTCAAGTATGCTTCAACTTCGGTTGACGTTGAGAGATCATTTTCCATTTACAAAAGCTTTTTAAGAGACAAAGGTTTATTTTTGATGATATAAAAAAGTATTTATTTGATTATGCATAAATTAAGTTTTAAAAATATTATACCAATGAGTAACAATAGAAAAAAAAGCAACAATAAAATTTTTTATTTTTTTTTTTTTGTTTTAAATAAAATTTAAAAGGCAAACGCTTTTTTATTGAACATGTTGAAGTTTTAAGTACATATTTTTTTAATGCATATTTTGGAGTTTTTAGTGCATATTTAATGCGCATATTTTTGATTTTTTAGTGCGTGAAAATCTCATCCCTAGTAATTATAATTTGAATTTCTTATGCACATTAAAATAATTATTAAAAGTCAACTTAATAATTAAAACACGTACATTTCTTTAGAGAATAACTTTTATTTTTGCTCGAAAAATTAAAAATCAAAATTAAACTGCTAGTTTTGTTTAAAAAAATCTAAATCAAAAAATAATTGTTATTTTTGCTCGAAAAAATTAAAATCAAAAAATAACTGTTAAGTTTGATCGAAAATATAAAAATCAAAAAATAACTGTTTTCATCTGACTTTTATGAAAAAAGGAATAACTGCTACGGTCCCTGCCACAAATAGTTAACAAAAATACATATTACAAAACGTTGATGCAAATGCTGACCATTAAAAAGAAGAAAAAAGGGTAAAAAAGGGAACAAAACAATATGAAAGTTGCCATATAGCGAAACGTTTAGATTTTATAATTGTACCAAGTAAACCGCGGTAGTACCACGGTAACAACAAGGCTCAAAATGTACCAAAAAAAGTACAATAGTACCATGATTCCCATCCGTGTTATATCTTAATAATGGGAGAAATTCGAGCTCATATCTCTCGATATTTGTTTGAAATTGGAAAATATTGAAAAAATGCTTACTTGTTTTCTAACAGCTGTATCTAAACAAGAGCGGGAGGCGGATCGCAAAGAGTTGCTATCCAGCAATGCTTCATACAAATTATATGAGCATGACTATTTTAGACAACTAGAAAATGCTTTCTGCTTTCAGTGAGCTCATATCTTGATTATGAGACAGTGTTGCAAAATTGAAATTTTGAAATGGTACTGAACTTCAACAAAAAGAGTATTTTTCCCACCAAATGGTACTTTTTGTTAAAAAAAAAACAATAATTTATGAAAATAAATGGAACAAAAATATTTTACTGGAATTCATTTATCTAAGTATTTAATGGCGAACAGTATTTATAAAGGGTGGTTAAATTTCAAGGGCCGATGTTGATTTTGAATAAAACACAAACTATTTAAGAAATTATTGTAATTTTATTTTATTATGATATATTGGTATTACTCAATTATGCATGAAACAAAATATCGGCCAAATGGGCGCCGCGACCACGGCGGCACACCTCCATCCGATGGTCCAAATTTTCGATGACCCTGAGGCATAATGGAGGTTCTATGCCGTTAATGTGCCGAATTATCTCATCCTTTAGCTCTTGAATTGTTGCTGGCTTATCGACGTTCACCTTTTCTTTCAAATAACCCCAAAGAAAAAAGTCCAACGGTGTCAAATCACATGATCTTGGCGGCCAATTGACATCGCCATTACGTGAGATAACACGGCCATTGAATTTGTTGCGCAAAAGAGCCATTGTTTCGTTAGCTGTGTGGCAAGTGGCACCGTCCTGCTGAAACCACATATCGTCCACATCCATATCTTCCAATTCGGGCCATAAAAAGTTCGTTATCATCTCACGATAGCGAACAGCATTCACAGTAACTGCCTGACCGGCCTCATTTTGGAAAAAAAACGGCCCGATGATGCCGCCAGCCCATAAACCGCACCAAACAGTCACTCTTTGTGGGTGCATTGGTTTTTCGACAATCACTCTTGGATTCTCATTCGCCCAAATGCGGCAATTCTGTTTATTGACGAATCCATTGAGGTGAAAATGTGCCTCATCACTGAAGATGATTTTCTTCGAAAATTGATCATCCACTGTTGCCATTTCTTGCCACCATTCTGCCCATTCACGACGTTTGGAATGGTCAAGAAGCTTTAATTCTTGAGCCAATTGCACCTTGTAAGCGTGTAAATGCAAGTCTTTATGCATAATGTTCATCAACGACGAGCGTGAGAGGTGCAATTGTTGGGCACGACGACGAGTTGAGGTGGACGGCTCTTCAGCCATACTATCGCGAACAGCAGCAATATTTCCTGCAGTACGAGCTGTACGAGCATGCACTGATGTTCTCACATCTTCTGCAGACCCGGTTTGCTCGAATTTTTCCACGATTTTTGCGATTGTACGCACATTTGGACGATCAAATTGACCAAAAAATCACGAAGTGCACGATATGCATTTTGATTTGAACGCCCATTTTCATAATAAGTCTGGATAACTTTAACACGTTGTTGGATTGTGTATCTCTCCATGGTTCAAATTGAGTAAGTCTGAAATAGAGAAATGTCAAATAAAATTCGGAAAAAAACTTTATTTAAGGTTCACATGTACAAAATATTTCTTTGATGCATAAGCGCCAAGCGCCCCATCCATTTACAATATTATTGTATATGTTATTCACCATATTATTTCTATATGGCCCCATATTATTCAATAAGTGGCACAATGGTTTCAATTAAAATATGGTGCAACTCTTATCTAAAAAAACAAAACATTTAAAGCAAAACAACATAGTGCAGTGTTGCAATATATAGCTTTTCTGATTTCGATTCTTACTAATATATTGTGTCACCTTCGAATATTACAAACCCATTGGCGATATAATTGAACAGTTACATATACTGAAAGTGTAAAAGCCGTTTACGGTACGTTTTTTCAGTATTAAAAAAAAAATATTTGAAATAGTTCATATATTTATGAATAAGAAAATATATTAAAAATTTTATTTTTGTCAATATAAATTAATACTGGTTTTTATGTTTATATTTTAACTTTTGCAAAGTTACATAATTCAGACTTTTACAAACTTAGAACTTAGTTCTAAAAAAAGTTAAAAACAATAATATTTAAAAATAAAGATTTTTATTCAGTGCTTTAAGATAAAGCAAATTTACTTTAAGAAATCTTAAGAAATATTATAACTACAACAGCAACTTCCAGTTGATTTAAATAGATCTTTAGTTTTTATCAAACTTGAAACCGTTTCTATATGTATACGATTTCTTCCTTTGCTTTTACATCATTTTGCATTCGAAAATGTGCGTTCAATTGATGCTCAGAAATGTGGTATGTTCTGAAATGCTTTATTTCTGAAAGATCCACTAGAACACGGAATTGAGAATTGATATTATCATAGCTTTTTTTATCGTTTGTAAATAACATTAATAACAACAGTATTATGCTATTGGTTTTTCCGGAAACAATATTTCTCTGGATTGAAGCTGATTATGACTTTTAAGGTTTTATGTTCAATACCAAATTTTGTTGTAAAAACAAATATCCCATTCTGGAAAGCAAAATATGAATCCTGCCGTCCACACTTTGCATTTCAATATTTACGTCGCTTATTATTTTTAAAATACAACAACATAAATTTTGCTGCAAACACATGATAGCCTACCCAGCAAAAACTTTGCTTACAAAATAAGCAGAAAAATAATGAGAATTTGACGAGCCGTCTACACTGACAGAAAAATGCTTCATATATTTAATGAATCATTTTCATAAAAAAACTTTCCTTGGGTAAATGAAAATGTTCATTGTCTAAATGGAATTTCATGGTTATAATGAAGTATTTTCGTTAAAATCGCTTCATTGGATTTCGTAATTACGTTAAAAATTTTCATTGGATATATGAAAACTTAAGTTTGTCCAAGTTAAACAAACAATTTTAATTGGGAACATAAAAAAACAATATACAAACATAACCATATTCATAAATTAATACAAAATTATAGTTTCCTTAAAAAAATAATTAATTGTTAATTAAAAAATGTAAGATTTAATAATTTCATACATCGAATGTTACATGCATGCCATTAAATTTATGAAATCAAAAAATTTTTTTATAAAAGCAACATATTTCAATAATTGCCTTCATAATTTAAATTTTCATTATGACAATAAAAATTTCATTATAGTAATGAAACAAAAACTTTCAATCAACGTTGTTATTGTTATTTTGGACAATTTAATCTCATATTTAAGCTCTTAATTGAGTAAAAAACAAAGTTTTTTAATACAAAAACTACACTGCCCCGGTATACTAGCTGGTAGCCAGCGTTACCGTTGTGATACTAAAGTATCAATTTGACCCTTTTTCGACTGTGTTGATACCTTTTATGACCCTTTTTTAAATTATACTTTTGTATCATTATCACCTATTTTGTGACACTTTTTGACCCTTCTTTGGAAATAGCTCTCACATTTTGTTTTTTGTCAACACTGCGGAACAGAAGTGCTAAACAAATGTTTTCGAAATAAGCATTTCTTGATATGGAACAGACTTAAAGTATAAACTTACAATTCCATGCTTTCTTCTCCTTGATTTTTGATAGTAAAGTACAATTTCCCTAAAAGCAAACATAACTCATATAAATATTTGTTATTTTTTATTTATTTTATTAAAAAAATGCAATTTGGTGTTTTGCTCTCTTAAACAGTAACATGTTTTATTCAAAAAAATTCGCCCTTAATAATGGCAAAAGGTATTGAACTTTTCGCCCCATTTTGAATCGACAGTGTTGAGAGTGCCCTAACAGGAATGAAAACAAGAGATACAAATTGCTCAATTAGCGGAAATTCCCAAATATTTGGTAAAAGCGGCATGATAGCAAAGTCTTATATTTATTCAAAATCGTAAAAGCTTTAAAAAACCTGACACTTACAGGAAAAAATCGCTTTAATCGAGAAAATGGTTCGCGAACGATAGCCAAATTTAAAACAAACAGTAAAATTTATTTGACATCGCTAAACGGAAAATTACATAAAAAGTATAAAAAATCAGCTATAATGATAAAGAATAAACTTTTTGTCAGGTGCTTAAAACAGGACAGAGCATTCCATAAAAAAATTAAGTTTTTTGAGCTCTTCCTGCCTGAAATATTATTTTTTTGTTTGCTTATAAAAAAAAATGGTCTTATTATGTTCATTAAAATGGGAAATACTGCTTATAAAAAACTTGACCATTTTTTTTTATTGAAATACCCTTTTTTTGACCCCTTTATCTGAAAAATCCCCTTTTGGTGACCCTTTTCGAAAATTTCCAACGGTAACTCTGCTGGTAGCGAGCTAGTCTATCAGCAGCGAGGTTGCGCGATCGAATCCCGCCAGAGACAGAAAAAAAACTAAAAAATAAAATAAAGTAAAATAAAATAAGAAAAAATAAAAAAAAAATAATTAAAAAAAATAAAATTTTTTTTACTTTATTGAAAGTATTCATCCAATGAATAATATTCATAGATCTAATGTAATGTTATATTAAATCCTTTTAATGAAACAGGTTTCATCGATCCAACGAAGCACTGCATAGGTTCCTTTTTAATGCAATTTTTCATGGGATTAATGTCAAAATTCATTGGTATTGCGAAGAAAATACTTTCAGTGTACTTACTTTTCTACTAGAAAAAGTACTTATTTTTGTTCGAGATGTCCCAAAAGTAATCCTTTATAATTTAGCCTATTATAATCTAAAAAATAATATGTTTTTTTTATACTTAAAATTTTTATAAAAATATATAGTTACACAAAGTCAATAAAGTAAAAATTTTTTTTTTTTTTAATTATTTTATTTTTATTTTTTTTAATTTATTTTTATTTATTTTTTCTTATTTTTTTTCTGTCTCTGGCGGGATTCGATCGCGCAACCTCGGTGCTGATAGACTAGCTCGCTACCAGCTAGTCTACCGGGGCAGTGTAGTTTTGGTATTAAAAAACTATGATTTTTGACTATAATGACTATAATGACATTTTTATTGTCATAATGAAAATTTAAATTTTTCTGTATATTTAAGATATAATAATAAAGTTATTATTTAATATATAACTAATAATCCAAAAAGTGGCGAATAAAGCTACAAAGTAATGAATTCTTGAAGTCATTAAAAGTAGGATTGTAAGTAAAGTTTTTGCTGGGCTAAGCCTGCTATCGAAATGATCACATCACCTTAAAAAAGCTCAAAGGATAAAAAAGTACTGAAAACAACGCGGTGGTCCTGCGGTATTTTTAATATGAAAAAGTACTGAAAAAAGTACCAAAGTACTGAATTTTTCAACACTGTTATGAGACATCTTCGCGCTTGATTATGAGAGACATTCAGGCTAATTTTTTTTTTTTTGGTTCAAAATATTGTATAAATCTTTTTGAGTAATTTAAACCAAAAGTTTTTATTTTAATTCAAAATTATACCCACTTTTTAATGTTTCTACTAGATCAATTGTGATTTTTTAGATGAACTGTCGATTTTTAATTTGAAAATTTTTTTTTATTAAATTATTTTACTGAAGAATGGAATTTTACAACATGAAATTAATTAAAATTTCTTGATATTTTTATTCTCTCGACCTCTACTTGAATTTACGTTTCGAGAATAACAACATTCTCATCATCAGAATTGTTTGCAATTCTACCCTTTACACTACTGCGGTGCCTGCCAGCCAACAGTCATACTTCGGTCTTTAAAGGTCCAATTAGACGTGACATAACCATAACAAAACTGTATTACCTTCACCTCTGTATTACCACAACCACATAAATATACCATACAAACCAATTCAATTTTAGTTTCTAAATTCGCCGTTACGGCTGTGGCAACATGGTTATGTTACGTCTAATTTGAGCTTAACTAATGGTATTGGTGGTTCGAAATTTGCTGTAATTAATTATCATTTTTTTACATGTTTCTTCCTTTTCTTCTGTTTTTTTTATACTCTTTCTGTCAAGACTTTGTCTTGAATACCGGAGTAAATTTGTTTATTATGTTTTTGGTCCACTTTCGTTGACATTTTATTTGTACAACTAGATGTTATTTCAAACATTGAATCAAATATCACGTCCTTACTCGAAAAGCTAAAAACGGAGCTGAATAAAGCGCTTTAAAATCTTAATTTAACATGTATTTTTATTTTAAACGTCTTTTGCTGCAGACCAGTGGCACATAGAGGCCAACACTTGACGCAATATTAACGTAATAAGACTGGGTATGCTCGAAAAGGTGAAACAACTGGATGGAACGACAGGATGGCGTTCAAAAGACGCAATCGTAATTCATATTCATATTCAAAATGGTTTTATGTTCAAAATGAAAACACAATTATTTGGCGTAAGGCGAAATGGTTCTAAGCAAGAAACTGACGTTTTTTGTAATGTTGAATTGAAAATAAATTAATTTATTTTGTGTGTTTTTATAGACTTTTTTCCTAAAGAGCAGATGATTACGATTAGAAGTAGAAGTATTGGTACCATACAAAAAACAGAAAAATATTAAATTAAAGTCAATCAAAAACCCAAAATTGCGTTTTTTGTCATAAGACCTTTTTGCCTTAAAGCAAAGAATTCTCCTTTTGGGCTAAGTTTTTGAATAAAATTTCTTAAAACAAATAACTATTTAACCCATAGTGCAAAAATTTATATTTTCCAAAAAACTCATAATATATTCTGTTTCACATTTTTTTTAAGAACTTGCAACTGCTAGTACATACTTTAGCTATTTTTATTGCAAATGTATACCCTGTAGTTCTGATAAATGTCCTCGAACTAATGACTAAAGGAGCAGTTAAGGGACACCAAAGCCACATTAAATTAGTAATTGAGGCTTGTAAATGTGCTAGTATAAATGGTAAGTACCAAAACGTCAGTTGCAAAGAAACTATACAATTTTACGTTTTCAGTCCCAAAGAGCACCAAAAAAGTTATAGATGCGTAAACAACAAGTAAACTGTGTATCGTTCAACGAGATTATGCATTGTTGTTTTTGATTGCAAAGTTGTATGATGTTTAGAAACACAGCCAAAGTTAATACAGGCCGATATTTGGCATTTAAACAAACATTTTAAGACTTAAATCTGAAAAAGTCCAAAACTTTTGTTAGCCAGAATACAAATATTTCTTCTAAATTTTATTTTACGACTGCTGAAAGTTCTATTTTTGTTAATCACACAACATTTTATACCCTTCACCCCTTCACCACAGGTGGAGATCGTATATGGTTTATCGCATGTAGAAACCCCCGGCCTCACATAATTGCAACTTTATAGGAGAAGATAAAAACACAATAGAAACTGAATGCATCAAAATGTTAAATTTCTTATAAGACCTTTATTTTTGTTACATTTTTGTGACGGAGTGTATTTGTGTAAAATGCAGGAGGGGGGGGGGGGGGGATCACTAAAATAACCAATTTTGAAAAAATCAAGTTTGGGGCTTTCTACATGATGCGTTTGATATATAAGTTCGTTTTTAGACAAGTTTGTTATTCCGTTTGCAATTTCTAGAATATTTCTGTTGAGTAAACATTGTGCGAATTTCTGTCAGTCTGTCTGTCTGTCCGTCTGTCAGTTTTTTTTATCTGGGTGTATGTTGAAATGTGTTTTCCGAAGACCCCAAATATAATGGTAAATTGGTTATTATATATTTATATAATACGTAGTCCGGAATAGCTTGTTATTAAAATTCCATTAGATCGGTCCATAAATAGCTGAGATATAAACAAAAAATCACGGCAGCCTTTGATTTTTAACCATAAATGTCTAACTTTTACCTATTAGCCTTAACTCTTTGAAGTCTTCTTATATTCTGGGGACTTCTTCTTTTTCTCTTGAAAAATAAACTAAGTAGAAAACATGTAAAGAAAATTGACAAAATCGATTAATAAATGATCTAGTTATAGACAAATAACTATCGTTTGCTTCCCAAAATAATGGTTTTGGCATAATGCAAAAAAAAAACTTTTATTCGCTCCATTAAGATGAAAAAATATACCGAGTATATTATGTTCGGGCTTTATTTCAAAGAAAGCTTAAAAAATTTGGAATATTAAAAAAAATATATTTTGTGTCACGCCCACTTCTGCAATCCCACCCACTTTTTGTCGGATGTTGTGTATTGATAGCCAATACGCTGAAAACTTATTTGGAATCTTTAGCTCTTGCCAGTCTTTAGATATACAAAAATCTTTAATATCTTTGCACGTTAAATGCCACACCCACTTCTCCATTCCCGCCCTTTTTTGAGATGTTGTGTATTAATAACCGAGATGCTTCTTCCAAAATTTGAATCTTTGGCTCTTGTCGCTCTTAAGATATTCAGAAATCCAATATGTCTTTGCACGGGAGGTGCCACTACCACTTTTTCAATAACGCCCAAAGGTTGTGTATTAACAACCCAGCTATGTGAACCAAACTTGAACAATATTTATCTAACCGTTCTTTAGATATTAAAATAAACTATTTTGTACCACGCCCACTTCTCCAATTTGCCCACGTTTTGTCGAATGTTGTGTATTGATAGCCAAGATGCTGGTTTATAATTTAGAAACTTTGGCTCTTTCCGTTCTTCAAATATACAAATATCTATAAAGTCTTTGTAGGGAAGGTACCACTTCCGCAATCCCACCCACGTTTTTTGGGATGTTGTTTATTGATAACCGAGATATTTGTAGGTAATTTGGAAACTTTTGATTTCTTCGTTCTCCAGGCATACAGAAAAAAGGAAAAAAAAAATCAACAAAAGCAAGGGGATAAATGCGTGAAATTAGAGGAAGTCGTGGGGTTTTGCTGATATCTCAGTAATTTATGGACCAATCTGGCTGAATTTTAATAGCAAACTTGAACGGAGTATATGTGACATAAGCACATAACAACCTAATACCCATTTTTTTAGAAGTCTTGGGAAACCCTATTTCAACATACACGGACACCGTTTCATCAACTTCGCTACTGATAAGAACCCAGAGCATATATCCTTTATGAGGTCTAATATCAATATTATAGAAATTACAAATGGAATGACAAACCCTTTTGCCTTCGTTGAAGGTTATAATTTAGAGAGTTATAAGAAATTAAGTGGGAAAAGGCAATTTAATTTTCACTAAAAATTTATTTAATTCAGTTTAAAGTAAATACAAAAAATATTTTTGGCTTAGTATTGTGGTTATTTTTTTGAACTATTTATGGTTTTTAATCCAAATTTGAATAATTAGGCTTAAGTTCATCAAATTTTATTTTCATTAAATTATTTTTATGAAGAAAGGAATTTTACAAACATGAAAATTAATTAAAATTGTTACATAATCTTTCATTCTTGACGTGGCTGGGGCTCGAACTCCGGCCGGCAGGTTACCATGACATGTTTCGATCGCAACCACTCTATCTACTCAGATGGATTTGCCGTTTTACACTCGCAGCCATCGACGACCACTGACGTCAATAGTCAAATATCAATCCTTAAACCAAATTGTATTTTAACCTTTGGTAGATCGAAATTTGCTCTTCTGAATGATTATCCATTTTTAATTGATTTTACGTGTTTTTTTCCTTTACTTCTGTTTTCTCGTACTTTTGTCAAGAATTCTTCATGAAGTCGAAAGTACATTTGTTTTGTTTTATCATTTTTGTCGTTCTTTTTTCTGTTGACCTTTTTTCAGCACAACTTGATGGACAAATGAATGCATAGAGCTCGTGCCTTAGCTTTAACAATAATCAGTATTGTGGTTATTTTTTTGAACTATTTATGGTTTTTAATCCAAATTTTAATAATTAGGCTTAAGTTCATCAAATGTTATTTTCATTAAATTATTTTTATGAAGAAAGGAATTTTACAAACATGAAAATTAATTAAAATTGTTATTGATAATCTTTCATTCTTGACGTGGCTGGGGCTCGAACTCCGGCCGGCACATGTTTCGATCGCAACCACTCGATCTCCTCAGATGGATTTGCTTACAACAATTTTGTATGGGAAACAAAATCGGCTTTTTCACGTAATGGCGTATAATTTTCTAATTTTTTGTCTGATTTCCTGCTTTCGGGTTTCTTTTATTTAGCACGAAATTGTCGTTATCGGTAACGGTTGGCTGAAAAGAAATAATGAATACAATTTTTTATCATAATAATTCTGATATAAAGTTTTTATTTTTGTCAACCAATTTTTAATATTTGTAAAGAAAACTTGTTAGCAAATTCCTTAAAATGTAAAAAATTCTATTTTCAGATTCTCTAAATTAAGACACATGGATCCTGACTGTAAGATTTCCCAATTAGATTGAATCAGATCAGAGCTTAAAGAGCGCCACAGCTGATTTAAATTAACCCATTGCCAGGTAATCTTTAACTCAATTGACCATATCTTCCCTTTTAAATGAAATAAAAGTAATTGAAACAGGAATCGAACTGTATTTGTATAGCTACATTGTAATCTAAAAAAAATACTACTGGGACTCTTTAACTCCCTTAAACAATAATTTAAAGTAAAATTGTATTTTATTCGCCTTTTTCTATTCATTTAAGCATTTTATTTTCATTGTATTTCGAAAAGAGATAATTGTCACTTTGATCGCATAATGGTTTCTAATTAGAAAAGTTTTATTTTATTGCATAAAATGTTTCCTGTCTACAGTCGAAAAATTTAACTACGCACTTATATCAGTGCCACCTCCACCAATCCTCAATACCCGAACAGAGTGGTTGTTGCTCCGCCCATCCAACTTTTTCAAGTGAATCAAAATTTTATTGCTGGTATATAAAAAGGAAAAGTTTTTCATTTTGGTTACAATGTAAAATTTTGTTGCCTTGTACAAAATTTCTACAACTGTGTTGTCTTTGTCCGTATGTCTGTCTCTGTCGGTCGTTAGGCAATTAAAACAGATAATATTTATTTAAGAATTTTAACGACTTTAACAAACACACAAGCAAATATACGCAATTTCATTGATATTTAGAGCCATAATAAACCTCGAAGAAATCTAATTATAACATTTTATTGGTTTTTATGATTATTTAGAGTTAAATGTCTGTTTTTCAACGTTTTTGTGATACATACATACATATAAAATTTATTCAAAGTATTTGTTTGGTATTTTACGATTCCATAGCAAACAAGCGAGTTTTCTTAAAAAAAAAACCAAATTTTAGAATTTGGTTTTATGTTAAATGTACAAGGTGGCACAAAAGTTGTCATCCGATATTCTTTGACTGTAATTTGTTGAATAAACGGACAATTTTGGTTCCGCTTTTGGATGTTGTTTATCTGATGTCTAGATTTTTATTTAATTAAGTGGGAAACATTATATCGGCCAAGTAGGCGTAGCTAAAACTTATGACTATAAAGGTCCAAATTATGGAATTTCCCATTACTCCTGCTAGAACTTAAAACTAAAGGTTCCCGCATTTCTGACGGATATTAGAATTGTGACTTCAAGAAAGCTCATAAAAAGAAGTCCAGTGGCCGTATTCTGTAATTCTCTAAAGCAAAATCTCTCAGCTTAAAATCTATAAAGTTGGTTTAGCGATTTTTGGCTACGAATGCAATACTGAAACGTGCATAGTTAAATTTGGCAATGCCACAACAATTTAATTCGCATTTTAGCGATCGAGATTTAGCTTCAGCTAAGATAATTACGAAATACGGGTGCAGAACGGGACAATCGGACGACATTGCCGACCAGTGCAAATCAAAGAGATAAGACTGAAAAAAATTTCTTCACAGATCTAATGAAATTTACATTAAAATTCAACCTGTGTAACCTTTCATTGGATTAATGATATGTTTCATAAAATCAATGAAAATTTTGCATTAGTTTAATGACAAACGTTTATTTTATCCATTTTTGCAAAGAGGATTCATAAAATCAATGAAAATTGTGTCATTGATTTTTTTAATCCTTCATTAATCCAATGAAAGGTTACATAGGTTGAATTTTAATGTAAATTTCATTGGATCTGTGAAGAAAATTTTTTCAGTGTATCTGTTGTTGTTCATTTCCGGTGCCAATACGTTCAATTAGGCTTGAAGATAGTCGTTGTGAATGGATTTCTAAGATTTTTTTTAATTAACCATTAATCAAAAATAATATCAGTTTTAATTAAAAATTGAATCTAATGTTTAATTTAAAATGTTTACTTATAACAACAAAATTACAGCAGAAAATGTTGTTAATATGATAAAAATATTTAATCGATACTATTAATTTGTTTACTGGAGCAAATTTAAATAATTTAAAAAAAAAAAACACACAAATCTTTTAATTGAACTTATTTTTTTCTGAGCAGAAGTCGTTGGCAAGTGGCGCTTTCGAAAGAATTAGGCCTTAACCCATTTCGCCCCAGCGATTTTTTTTCGAGTAACTTTATAGAGCTTGATGGTTAATAGATAATATGGGACTAGAAAACACGTATCTGAAGTCCAAATTTTTTTTAGATTTTTTGTTTTTGACAAAAATGGTGTTCGATTAATCGAACATTGGGCACTATTTAGCATTTTTATTTTATTACTTAAATTTCTTATAAACTGAAACTAATTAATTTTATTTTATTATAGAAAAAAAGAACAAGGCATTTATTAAAATTAAAAATAAACAGTTAAACCTCGATTATGCGACTCGCACAGAACCGGGAAGAGCGCTGATAATCAAAAAATGGTTAATAGATAAATCGGGTGATGCATCGTGAAGTTTAAACTATAATGTAAAATAAAACACATAAATTTGAAAGTTAACTTGAAATTTTTATTGTCGGTTGAAAGAATAATTTATGGCATTAACTGAACGAAAATGATATCATGGAAATGTTGGCCATGACTTACTCTGAGGTGGTCCGTTGGGAAGGTCCAATTTCGGGCGACTGATTCGAGCATAGCGACTGGTATTTCGCGAATAACACGAGTAATGTTAGCTTTCAAAGCGTCAATCGTAGCTAACTTATTCCTGAAGACAGTCATTACCCAGAGAAATTGGTCTAAGTTGTAATATCGCAATATCTAGGTGGAAAATTCACCATAGAAAAACATGAAATTAAGTGCTCACCAAAATGTATGGCTCGTAGCGCTGTCTTGCTGAAACCATATATCGCCGGTACCATGCTCTTGAATTTCAAGTTGCTATACTGGTGCTGTTCCATTTACCATTTTGGGGAAAGTAAGGTAATTGCTTAAGATATTTTCAAGGCATTTGACAGAGTCTGGTATGGTGCACTCTTCTCAAAACTTATTGCATTTGGTGTTGGTGATAATTTCTCTCGATTTATATTGAGTTTAATCAGAGGTCGCTCTATACGAGTTGTTTTAGAAAGGCTTTCGTCAAACGAGTTCAAAATTAATTAAGGGGTGCCGCAAGGCTCCGTTCTTTCTCCTTCTCCTTCTATTTATATTTCTTATTTTTGTAAATGACTTCCTATGTCAAACTTCCAACCCTATCTACTTTTTTGCAAATGACAACAACCTTTGCAATTCGTAATCATTTGAGTACAGACCAAGCGTATCCGATGTTGGTGCTATGCTTCAGAACATGAATGATACGCTTGGCCGAGACCTAAACCCGTACTTTTTTTTCAAAACCCCATCCTTTTGTGATCGATTGGTCGGTAAATCGTACAATGCATTACATGGTAAAATTCGTTTTTTGGCCGGACTGTTCGTATGTGGAATAACCTTCCTGCTGAAGTCTTCCCTCTCACTGTCAACATGAATAAATTCAAGTCAAATGTTCACAGGTACTACTACCTCTTCTCTCCTTTCCACAACCTATCTTCCTAGTTCCAACCCAATGCAATGCAATAAAATAAAATTAATTAGTTTCAAAAAATTTAGCTATTCGTGCTTAATTCCCAATTTTTATTCTTGACAAAAACACTTGAAATTTATTGTTGATGGGATAAGCTATTCCTATGCATTTCACTGGTTGCTTAGGCCAGATCATCAGGAAACTTCATCCATAAAGATTTTAGACAAACTAAAGATATTAAACCAAATAAAATTGTTAAACGTATAAGAATTATAGCAACAGTTCTACTTGTATCAATATCAAAGCTTGAACAAAACACATCAACAATAAACAACAGTGGGTTTATCTCATCTTACATTAAGCACGAATATCAATATCTTTTGAAATTAAAATTTTGTATTCCCAAAAATTTAAATTACTTTTTGATAATAAACAGGCAAGTGCACGGCCTAAAAAACACTTAATTGAAAACATCTTTTGTAAGTTGTTGTTGTTTTTATTTTGTTTTTCTTAACCTACTTACAACTACAATTAATGTTGAGAAAATTTCAACTAATTGTAGTGGGGAATGTAAGATGTGATAAACCCACTGTTGTTTATTGTTGATGTGTTTTGTTCAAGCTTTGATATTGTTACAAGTAGAACTGTTGCTATAATTCTTATACGTTTAACAGTTTTTTTTGGTTTAATATCTTTAGTTTGTCTAAAATCTTTATGGATGAAGTATCCTGTTGATCTGGCCTAGGCAACCAGTGAAATGCATAGGAATAGCTTATCCCATCAACAATAAATTTCAAGTGTTTTTGTCAAGAATAAAAACTGGGAATTAAGCACGAATAGCAAAATCTTTTGAAATTAAAATTTTGTATTCCCAAAAATTTAAATTACTTTTTGATAAAATTAATTAGTTTCAGCTTATAAAAAATTTAGGTTTTCTATATTTACAATCTATAGGAGCAAAAAAACAAAAATGCTACGCAGTGCCCAATGTTCGATTAATCGAACACTATTTTTCTCAAAAACAAAAAATCTAAAAAAAATTTGGACTTCAGATTCGTGTTTTCCAGTCCCAAATTATCTATTAACCACCAAGTTTTATAAAGTTACTCGAAAAAAAAATCGCTGGGACGAAACGGGTTAACTTAATAATTTTTACAAAAAGAATACGGGAATTTTTCTTCTCTTTTTAGATTATTTTTCTTTTTATAAAGTTGTTGTTTTTTCTATACAAAACAAGTAAGACCGGGTTTTATGGTTTCAATATTGAACAATTTTATTTTAACAAATAGAATCTAGAAATTCTTTATTTTCATAAGTTTCTTTATTATAGAGGGTGATTTTTTAAGAGCTATAGGAAAGTCAAAAAAAAACACATAAAATTCAGAAAAATGCATGAAATCTTTATTTAAATCGATAGTACGGTCCATATAATTAAATGTTTGAAGATTATTTCATGCAAATGTTGACCGTGACTGCACCTCAAATGGTCCATCCCTTAGTCCAATTTTGGCATACTCTTTCCAACATTTCAGCCGGTATCTCATGAATAAATGCTTCAATGTTGTCTTCCAATGCTTCAATTGAAGCGGGCACGTGTGTATAGACATGAGCTTTTGTAACGTGACGTTACAAACCTACCCTACATTTACATTTAATCCTTACATTTAAATACTAACATCATAAAGTATAAGTAACCCAACACCTTGAATACCCTTATTATTTTACTTACTACTATGAATACCCTTACTATTTACCTACATAACCTTTTTAGCGTATAATTCTCATTTAGTTCATTTTATTTTTGAATAAATAGACAAGGTTTGCCTCAGAACAAACAGAGTAGATATTGCCCCAGTATTTACTCTCGGTAGTTAGTAGTAACCGTAGTTAGTCGTTTTACCCGAACACCTCGCTCTCGAATTCCGTTGGTGCCCGAGTAAACCGAATTCCGCAGGTGCCCGAGTAAAACCGAACCAGTATTTAGTCGTACACCACGCTCTCGCATTCCGTTGGTGCCCGAGTAGTTAAACCAGTAGTTAGTTGTATTTACCCGAACAACTCGCTCTCGAATTCCGTAGGTGCCCGAGTAAAACCAAACCAGTATTTAGTCGTACACCACGCTCTCGCATTCCGTTGGTGCCGAGTAGATAAACCAGTAGTTAAGGTACGTTCAGACTGATGAAATATTTGATAGCAAACATCAAATATTTCACTAACGTAGTCTGAACACAAAATATTTTTGAGTGTCAAATAAAATAACAGCTGATTTTGAGCAAATAAAAGTATTTGCCGGCAAACAAATATTTGTCCAATGTGAACATAATGTGAACACAAAAAATCAAATATTTTAGTAGTTTTAGAGCAAACATTTATTTGATATTACAAAAAAATTGTAAGAGCAAACAACGACAAATAATTTTAGCCATGTTACCTATAGAAGCAATTTTTCTTGTAAGTTTTCGGATTCTTTACAGTTTTAAAGATTTTTTATAATTATTAGACTTCGCTATCATGCCGCTATTGGCAAATTTTTGCGAATTTCCGCTAATTTAGCAATTTTTATAGAATTTTTGCCATTCCTTATATTTTTAGGCACTGTTAATTAATTTTATGGTTTTGTTTTAAATCTTTTGTTTTTTCTTGGTTTTCCCCGACATTTTGTATTTTTAAACCGATTAAGCGATTTCAAATAAATTTTAGGGTTTGTTTCCAAGTTTCCAATTTTTCGCGAATTTTAGCCATGTTCGTGATAGAAGCGATTTCTTTCTGTGATTCTTTGCAGATTTAAAGATTATTAATAACTGTTAAGCTTACCTATCATTCCGCTATTAGCAAATTTTTGCAAATTTCCGCTAATTTGGCAATTTTTACCGAATTTTTGCCATTCCTTATACTTTTAGGGACTTTTAATCAATTTTATGGTTTGTTTGAAATTTTAAAATTTTCGCTTATTTTGCAAAAAACATTTTGTTGTTATTTTCCGACAATTTGTTTTTTTAAACAATTTCAAATAAATTTAAGGGTTTGTTTCCAAGTTTGCAGTTTTTCGCGAATTTTATCCATGCTCGCGAATAAGCGATTTTTCCCCGTGAATCTTTACAGCTTTAGCGATTTTTAATAACTATTAGGCTTTGCTATCATACCGCTATTAGCAAATTTTTGCAAATTTCCGCTAATTTGGCAATTTTTACTATTTGTGAAATATATTTTAATTTTTGAACACTTTCATTGAATAATTATTTGATGCAAATATTTGTCTAAGTCTGAACGCATGGCAAACATGATTTCATTTATTTTATTTGACACTATTTTCCAACTGTTTGAACAAACAAAAATTGTCAAATATTTGAGCTTAGTGTGAACATTAAACAAAATATTTTTTTGTTTCACACAGTTTGAAGCAAATATCAGAACAAATATTTTTGTCAAATATTTCATTAGTCTGAACGTACCTTTAGTCGTATTTACCCGAACACCTCGCTCTTGAATTCCGTAGGTGCTCGAGTAAAACCGAACCAGTATTTAGTTGTACACCACGCTCTCGCATTCCGTTGGTGCCCGAGTAGTTAAACCAGTAGTCCACGTATTCTTACCAGTAGTGAATACGAACCAGCACTCAACCCGTAGTTAGTCGTATTAAGCCGACCGCCGGTACCGCCGAATTCCATTCGGTAGCCGACTTAATACCAACCGTATTTAACCGAACCTGATAAACCAGAACCGTATTTAGTATGGTACCCGAAGTATTCTACCAGTATTTAACCGAACCGTATTTAACCGAACCTGATAAACCAGAACCGTACTTAGTATGGTCCCCGAAGTATTCTACTAGTATTTAACCGAACCTGATAAACCAGAACCGTATTTAGCATGGTCCCCGAAGTATTCTACCAGTATTTAACCGAACCTGATAAACCAGAACCGTATTTAGCATGGTACCCGCAGTATTCTACTAGTATTTAACCGAACCGTATTTAACCGAACCTGATTAACCGGAACCGTAGTTAGCCGAACGCCAAGGCCTCCGAAATCACTTGGTGTCCGAAGTATTTTTAGTATTTAAGACCGTAGTTAGTCGCACCATGGCCAGACAACCGTCAGCCACCGACCTATGCGAGGCCGCAGTTAGCCGAGCACCCGATGTTGCGAGATCCTCCTGTGTTCGAAGCGCTCGGCCCAACTAGTCGAAGTAGTTAGTCGTATGTACAGCCAACTACGGGGCGCACCGAATGCTCCGTACACGGCATAGTTTCGATCGTAGATGTAGATACTAACAACCTATAACCGAAACCCGTTTATTATCTTCTCTGCCAGATCGAATACTCAGTAACTAAACGATGCTCCACGGAACGCCACCGTACGTGCCTACTGGCAGCAACATCTAACCGTTTCGTAACGTCATCAGCCGTACGTGCACGGAATTACGCTGCCTCAGCACCCGTTCCCGTCTACAGCCACGCCGATTCAGTCGAAGGCCGTCGTAGTTCTAAGTATTTAGAGTAGATTAAGATTTCGTAAATAAAGCTTTGTTAAAATTATTGTAAGCGAACATGCATGAAAACATCCCGTGTTTCATTTCAAAGCAAGCAGACCTTCGAATTGACCCTGGACAGACTGAGTCATACCTCAGCTGGGAAAGTAAACCGCGTTACACTTTAACATAGCCCCACAAAAAATATTCTAAAGGCGTTAAATCTCACAATTTACCGGTCCCGAACGTGAAATAAAATGTTCACCGAACTCGCCTCTCAATAAGTCCATTGTTAAGCGTGCTGTGTGGCATGTAGCACCGTCTTGTTAAAACCACATGTCATGCAAGTCAAGCTCTTGCATTTTGGACAAAAAAAAGTTGGATATCATCTCACGGTAGCGCTCACCATTCCCAGTTACGTTACGATTCGCATCATCTTTGAAGAAGTAAGTTCCAATGATGCCACCAGTCCATAAATCGCATCAAACTGCGACTTTTTCTGGATGCATTGGTAGCTCTTGCAATGCTTCTGGCTGATCTTCACGCCAAGATCGACAATTCTGCTTATTAACGTACCCATTGAGCCAAAAATGAGCTTCGTCGCTGAACACAAGAAGCGCGCGATGAACTTTCTTAACAGAGCACGCATTTTGATAATAAAATTCAATAATTTGCAAGCGTTGTTCGTTTGTAAGGCGATTCATGGTTAAATTATAGACCATACTGAAGATGTTTGACAGTGAAACAAAACAAGAAACGTGCGTCAGCTGTTTAAACCAGTGTTGCCAAAAAGATAATAGCTAAAAAATAACCCGATATTATAAATCTTTTATCTTTTCGAATTAATTCTATGAGCTAAATTTCAGTTATGTATTTTATTAAGTTTTTTGAAATAGCCCTATTTATTTTTGTAACAAGATGATAGTCTGGTAGTGTATAAAGTCATTCCTTAAAATTAAAGGAATAGAACTGTTTGCAAAAAAACCAATACATAACTGAAATTGAGCGCATAGATAAATTCGATAAAATAAAAAATTTTGAATATTTTTCATTTAAAATACAAATTTTTTTTTTTTTTTTTTCTTTATTTATTTATTGAAACTTCATATATTAAATATAAACTAACAATAATTAATCAAATCTTAACCTAATACGTTATTTTATGTCCTGCCAGTGCCAGACAAAAATTTTCTTCATCACGGGTTCTGTTCACTAATATACAGTTAGGGACAAAATTGTTCACAAAATAGCTGTGATTGAGAAAAGGTTACATTATTTTTTTATATATTTCATTTTATTGCAATATTATATACTTTTGTTAAATACAAGGAAATAGTATGTGAAAAAATAGAGTAACTTAAAACTAATTCTTTTTATGGTAAAGTTTACAACCATTTGTTTGAAATTTAAGGTGTGAACAATTATGACCCTTAACGAAAGCACTATTCTTTTCAAAGGGTTAGTACTTTGTATGTCCACCGCGAGCAGCTTTAACAGCATTTATTCTTCTGGGCATACTTTCTACAAGATTTATAAGTACACCTTCGTCAATATTTTCCCAAGCTTCAATGGCACGGCTCCAAAGCTCATCCAATGTCTTAGGTGGTTCCTTTTTTGCAAATATTCTTCTTTTTAAGATAGACCAAAGGTGTTCTATTGGGTTTAAATCTGGTGATTGGGGAGGCCAATCTAAAACCTTAATCCCATTGTTAACGAACCATTCCTTAGTTTTTTTAGCCGTGTGCTTGGGGTCGTTATCTTGCATGAAAATATCGCCTTGACCAGGCTCCAAGCCGAATATGTCCAAACTTGGGAGATATGAGTCTTCCAGAATGGTTATATAATCAGACGCACACATTTTACCTTTAATTCGTCGAAGAACCCCGAGCTGGTTACTACGAAAACAACCCCAGGCCATTAGTGAACCACCTCCAAATTTCAATGTGCTACATATGTTTCGCTCTTTAACACCAACACTTTTATCTACCCACGTCCACTGCCGTCCATCTGATCCTATTCGGTTGATTTTAGTCTCATCTGACCAGGTTACACGTCTCCAATCATCTATTGTAAATTTTTCATATTTCCTGGCGAATTCTAGACGTCTCCCTCGATTTCTTTCACTTAAAAACGGTTTTTTAAGCTTGGTTCTGGCTACTAAACCACAGGCTCGTAAATTTCTTCGGATTGTTTTAGCGCTAACATCTACGTTATGCTCTTCTTGAAGTATTTGCTTGACCTCAACAGCAGTATTGACCGCTCCTGTTGTGATCATTCGCTTAGCTGTACGGATATCTGCAGCTGAGAGTTTTTTTGGGCGGCCTGCTTTATTGGTTATTATATTTAAATTATTTGTTTTTTTTATTTTGTTTATTAATCCTACAGAAGTTTTATATTTTTGGGCAATTAACCGATACGTGCGGCCTTCTGTCAAATCCTTTAGAATATTTTTCTTTAAAGATGCTTCCACAGGTTTTGGCATTATAAAAAGCTAAATATAAACACACTATTATATAAAATATAGTTTAAAACAACTTAAAGACGCACTTAACTTACTTAACAATGAATCTACAGAAAAATAAATGAAAGATTATCAATAACAATTTTAATTAATTTTCATGTTGTAAAATTCCTTTCTTCATAAAAATAATTTAATGAAAATTAAATTTCATGAACTTAAGCCTAATTAAAAATATTAAAAATTTGGATTAAAAACCATAAATAGTTCAACAAAATAACCACAATACTAATTATTGTTAAAGCTAAGGCACGGGCTCTATGTGTACATTTGTCCTTCAAGTTGTGCTGAAAAAGGTCAACAGAAAAGAGAAAGACAAAATGAAAAAAAAAAAAAAAAAAATGTACTTGGACTTCAAGAAAAATTCTTGACAAAAGTACGAAAAAACAGAAGTAAGGAAAAAACATGTAAAATCGATTAAAATTGATAATCATTCAGGAAAGCAAATTTCGATCTACCAAATGTGTAAATACAATTTGGTTTAAGGATTGATGTTTGACTATTGACGTCAGCAGTCGTCGATGGCTGCAAGTGTAAGACGGCAAATCCATACGAGGAGATCGAGTGGTTGCGATCGAAACATGTCATGGTAACCTGCCGGCCAGGGTTCGAGCCCGAGCCACGTCAAGAATGAAAGATTATCAATAACAATTTTAATTAATTTTCATGTTGTAAAATTCCCTTCTTCATAAAAATAATTTAATGAAAATTAAATTTCATGAACTTAAGCCTAATTAAAAATATTAAAAATTTGGATTAAAAACCATAAATAGTTCAACAAAATAACCACAATACTAATTATTTAAAAATAAATTATTTAAAAAATGTTTAATTCTTATGTGATTTACAATTTCTTCCATAAGGGACAAAATTGTTCACACGCGTGTTCGTTTTTTGTTTAAAATTAAATAAAAAAGTAACGGTATCTCTGAAATCGAGGTGCCACACAATATTTAATAACATGAAAAACAATACTGTGACATTTTAAGAGTTGCCAGACTTATTGATTTTACGTGTTAGTTACAAATAGCACTATTCTACATTTTTGTGAAGAAATTTGTCCCTAACTGTAGGTGTTTATCGCTCATCTAATTGGATAAGTGCTGCAGTGTCTCTTCTTCTTAAGCGAGTGTGGCCGCTATCATTTAAAATATTTCGTGCTAGTGGGTTCGGGTGCAATTCGAGCCTTTTTAAGTATTTTACTGCATATTTCGTAATAATAGTTTTAACTAATGGAACATTGAGATCCTTGTGAATATTTGAGTTTTTAACATACCAAAGGGGCAGCTGTGATTATTCGAAGAAGTTAATTTTGACGCCTTTGAATTTTTTCGATATTAAAGGCCGAGGCAGTGCCCCATAACTGAATACCATAGCACCAGATTGGCTTTAAGATAGAGTCGTAAAGAAGAAGTTTGCAGTCGAGACTAAGGACAGAATTTCTTCCAATAAGCCAATGAATTTGGATGGCTTTTAGTTTCGTTTGAGTTAGTTTTGCCTCTATATGGCTTTTCCACGTTAAACGGCGATCTAGATGAATACCGAGGTATTTTACATGCGAATTTTGAGGTATTATTTGATTATTGATTTTAATAGGGGGGCATGATTCCCGACGCAAGGTGAATGTTATATGAACGCATTTTTGCTCATTGACCTCTATCCTCCATTGCTTTAACCATAGTTTGAGTTGAAATATATGAACCTGTAGGTATCGAGATGCTTCTTGACTGTTTTCGTGCACGTTTAGAAAAGCTGCATCATCAGCAAATGTTGAAGTTTGGGTGTAGTTGTTTGTTGGCATATCCGAGGTACATATATATTAAGTATAAAAGTGGGCCCAGGATGCTTCCCTGAGGGACTCCAGCGTCAATTTGCTGAGGAGAGCTTAAATAATCACCTTCTTTAATAATAAATTTTCGACCGACTAAGTAGCTTTGTAACAGCTTGTGTGTGTTTACTGGTAAGTTGAGCTTCAATTTATGTAATAAGCCTTCATGCCAGACTTTATCAAAAGCTTGAGAAACATCGATGAAGAGAGCGGAACAATATTTTTTTTCTTCAAAGGCTTTTCTTATTGCGTTTACTATACGATGGGTTTGCTCAATTGTGATGTGTTCTCTTCTAAAGCCGAATTGGTGGTTAGGAATACATCTGTTTTCATTTAAAATTGGGATTAATTTTGATGCAAACAGCTTCTCAAACAGCTTTGATATATTAGAAAGTAAGCTTAGAGGCCTATATGACTCAACTTATGTGTGATCCTTTCCAGGTTTAGGTATCATGCTGACTAAGGAGACCTTCCACTTTTGAGGATAGTATTCAAGGCGTAAAATAGCATTAAAAATTAAAGAATAATTTTCTTTGCTATGCTGGGTAGCTCCAAAAGCATTTTGTTGCTGATCTTATCAAAACCAGGAGCCTTCTTGGGGTTTAAATCACAAATAGCTTTTTCGATTTCTCTTATCTCAAATCTAAGCGATACAGCTGCTCTAGCAGCATCGTGAGATATACATATTTGGGGTAAATACGTTTTTTAAATGATTGGCAAACAGATTTCCTTTTTCAACATCATTTCTTGCCCAACTTCCATTCAAGTTTCTTAATGGTGGTTAAGAGACAACAGGCCTTTTGAGATTTCTAGCTGCACGCCATAATGAGTAGTCTGATTGTGGGGTTGCATCAAGTTCCTTAAGATATTTTTCTAAACATGAAACCAAAATAATTTTAAATAAAGTCCATTTGCAGCAATTAACTATGATTTTTAATCAACATTGCGCCATGTTAATTTAACATTGATATTTTTTTCTGTGTATGGGAAATTCTCTTGTATTTAAAAAGTAAAATTTCTAAAATATTTTTTGTGTATCGATTACGAATTTGAATAAAATGTTTGCGGCCATCATCTTAAGTTCCAACTCCCACACAATAATCGAACTTTCAACATATTGAATTATTATTTACAAAAAGCTCTTCATTCAAACAAACAATATTTGAAGGGCTTTTATCCTAATTACCCAAAGAAACCCCAACAATGGGAATTTGTAATCTTTTGAATACGAATAAATATTTATTTAAATAATTCAAACAATCGGATTTTTTCCTGCTTGCTCAGTATTCCATGCTCGGGCTGTAAATACCACACAGATGGGTTGACTTATGAATTGATTTCGCATCATTCAGCTTTAAAGTTATTTATTCAATAAAAAAAAAAAATATATTAGAAACTGTATATTTTATTGAATTTCTTTTTGCAATATTTTATTATTACTTCAGTATGGTTTTGCTCACTTCAGCTTAATTTCCTTAAGTAAATATTAAAACCATACAAATGATTTAATTTATGCTGCTCTGGTTGTTACAGTTGATGTTCCTGATTATGATGATGATGATGATGAAGATGGCGATGGTGCTGTTCGTTCTGTTGTCTGTGTATAACTTTTGCTCCATTATTTAATTCTGTAAAAGTTGAAGAGTTTGTGTTTTTTTAAACATTAACCAGACACAAATCAAATTTTGCACAAATAATTTCATTTAACGGTTACTTATGATACTCTGCAAATGCCAAAATGAAGATGGCAACTACTTGGCATGAGGAATGGTTAACTAAATGAATAGGATTCAACAGAAGCGTATAGAAAAAATAAGTAAAAGTTGGTAGATGAATGATGAATGTAAGAGAGGATGAAAAAAAAACATAACTGGAATTAGCAATTGCCATTTGCATACACTAAATGCAACTACTGCTGTTACTGTTTAATTCTGTTCCATTGCTATTGCTGTGTTGGATAATGTGACCAACCTTTTTTCAATTAACCATCATTGTTTACAACACAGAAATATATCTCGCCAATTTTTATACCCTCCACCACAATAAGTTGTGAAGAGGGTATACTAAGTTTGTCATTACGAGAGAAACTTTTTTATTATTCATCTCAGACCCCATAAAGTATAAATATTCTGGGTCCTTGAGCAATTCTAAGTCGATTTAGCAATGTCCGTCTGTCCGTCCGTCTGTTGAAAACACGCTTACTTTCGAAAACCTCAAAAAAAAATCTTGATGTCAAATTGCTTGTAGTTATCCTAAGCAGCTTGGGATTGAAATCCAGCAAAATCGGTTTAGTAGGACCAGAGCTATGAATCAAAATGTGGAACCACCACCTAAAAAATAATTGATAATTTTGTTACAAAAACTAACATAAATGGTGGAATAATGCACAGAATGATATAAGATTTTGCAAAAATTCGTTTTATTCGACTAGAAATCACACTGAAGATCCGTCCATAATTTACCCTAGGCCCCATATAAACCCTACTCCCGGAAAACAGTTTAGTACGCCTAAGAACATAATTAATAATGCTATCATAACAAAATTTGGCTCGTCACTGTTTAAAAGGACAAGCAATGACACTGTGAAGTTTCGTGAAAAGCGGTCCATAATTTACCCTAGGCCCCATATAAACCCTATTTCCGGAAAACAGTTAAGTACGCACTAAGCCGTAAAAAATAATTATCATAACTAAATTTGATTCATCAAAGTATTATAGGACGAGAAATAAGACGGTGAAATTTCGTGAAGATCGGTCCATAATTTACCCTAAGCCCCATATAAAACCTACTCCCGGAAAACAGCTAAGTATGCCTAAGAACGTAAAAAATAAGGTGATCATAACATAATTTGCTACATCAAAGTTTTATAGGAATAGAAATAAAACTATGAATATTTCGTGAAGATCGGTCCATAATCTACCCTAGGTCCCATATAAACCCTACTCCCGGAAAACAGTTTAGTACGCATAAAACCGTAAAAAATAATGCTATTCCTAACAAAATTTGTTATATCACAGTTTTATTTAAACAGAATAAGACTATACAATTTTGTGAAGAACGGTCCATAATTTACCATAGGCCCCATATAAAGCCCACTCTGGTAATATAATTAAATACGCCAAAAACCGTAGCAGATATACCGTAACAGATATAGATATTGCGGTAAACTTTCTTCCAGCTTAGCTTTATATGGCCAGAAAAAATGGAATATGGAATTTGGTGATATACGGTTCATAATGTACCTTAGATCCCATTTTAACAGCCTTCTGAAATTCACTGAAAACGCTTAAACTAATTGCTCCACTGTATTGAAATTTATGTTTTTTCTGCAGAATTTTGGGACGATTTTGGGATGGTTCCAATATAAGTTGCCCTCCTGAAAATTATTTTAGTTCGGTTTAACTGTTACGAATCATGATATTTTATTTAAGCTAGTTAAAATTGCTAAAATTGTCAGATGTCTGGTTTTATAAAGATTATAATAATAAAATAGACATCATACAGATATTACTCCTAAAACATTCGAAGTGTCGGTGGAGGGTGTCAAAGATTCGGCACAGCCGAATATAGCACACTAACTTGTTTTTTTTTTTTTCAATTAAACCGTTAATAAGTCTGAGTTCATACGGCTCATGTCTAATTGACAAGAGTCTTCCTTTTTCTTCTTTGAACATGAACTGTCGTTCAAATGATTCATGTTATGTTGATGACACGTTTTTTATTTTGTATAGTCGTGCGTATGCATGTGTGCTTTTTGATATTAAAAACAAAAACAAAATTAAACAACGAATGAAAGAGCAAAGCCTACTGACAGTACATGCATCTGCAGATGCATGTACTTGTACACTTGAACCCCTTGTGCTTTAAGCCCCTCAAATGAAGAAAGGATTCCGTGTAAGCAATATAGTAATAGGTTCACATCAGGCATGAATTCACGTTTTCAGAAAAATGCATGTTGGAAGAGCTTTTTGTATGCAATGAAAGCTGCATTTGTAAAGAGACATGAACGAAGCGCTTACAAATAGCTGTTACTCACACATGAATGTAACGAGTG
This sequence comes from Pollenia angustigena, assembly GCA_930367215.1. NCBI lineage: Eukaryota > Metazoa > Arthropoda > Insecta > Diptera > Polleniidae > Pollenia > Pollenia angustigena. Next base: position 187,958,301 of record OV884060.1, on the reverse strand, counting down.
AAAACGTGATTCTTTCTTCAAAAGGTATTGCTTCCAAGTGGGAAGCAATATAAAAATCATGCCTTCTGGAAGCAGGTTTGTAAGGGGGAAAATAGATTCTCTCCCTTACAAACCTGCTTGCATGTAAGCTCCAATTTTTACTGGGTGTGTACTCGTTTCTTTTCCCCTCGTCCCTCTCGCCTATAAAAAAGCAATCATGTCAATAAGACAAGAGCTGTATGAACACAGACTAAGAAATAATATCAGTTTTAATTAAAAAGATTTAATCAAGTAAATGTAGCGTTTACTTCTTTCAACAACATTACTGCAGAAAATGTTGTCAATATCAAAAAATATTTAATTGCTAATATGAATTTGTTTTCTGGTTCAAATTTAATTAATTTTTTAATTGATATCACAAATCTTATAATTGAAATTAATTTAAATATTTTTCTGTGTACAGTTGGTTACATTAATAATAATTTGTTTTAAATATCAGGAAATGTGAGTTACTATGAGTGTGTGTGTGCTTGTGAATTCATGACTGCAACGATTAGAGTGTTTGTATACTTCAGTGGAATGGTTTATATTTTTTCAAGCTGCTCATCCATTCATGCTTTCATTTTGCACACAACGATGAATCATTAAATTAGCAAACTACTAATATTTACACTTGTTGTCAAATGCAACCAAAAAAAAAAAAAAAAATAAATGAAACATCAACCCATTCACATACATACAGATGTAGTGTCAGCGGAAGGAAGTGCAGTAGCAACACCAACAACAACACATCACTACTAGTGTAGATGCAGCAGCAACCAATTCATAATAAAATCCCTTCACTTTAAAAATCTTTCATTTTATGTTTCATTCCGATCTAATGAAGGTTTTGTATGAAAATTATTTGTCAGATGTATGTACATATATGTGATGTACGTATGGGTGTGAGCATGATAAATGTTAGTGTTTATGTGGGAGTGCACTGGTACACACACATATATATACATATGTATGCCTGTATATGTACTATTTCCATAAAGAAAACAAACATCGAAACAATTCGCACAATTTTACTATAATTGTGATATATGGTTGCGGTTTTTTCGATGTATGTGTTTGAATTATATATAATTTTGAATGTATGTAAGTCCCACACACACAACTATGCATACTCTTTAGTATCTATTTAAAAGTAATGTGTGTGTCTGTCTTCATATTTCAGAGTGTTAGCTTTGCATGTAAGTAATTTTAAAGCAAATGATTTATCTCCTAAACGCTATTTTATCATCAAATGTATTATTTATTGACTTAAACATTAAAGGTTAAACACTTTATGTACACAATATCCTTAAACTTCAAAGTCTTACCCGTTCCTTAAGGGTATGGAGCAGTAATATGTTAACCTTGGGGAATGGTTAAGCAGTCTAATTATACTTAATATAAATAATTAAGTTGTATGTGTTTAATATTGATGTTAAAAAAATTTTAAATGTGCCAGCTTTATTCTAATCTGCCTATGTAGGAAGTATACTAAGTAGGGTGGGTCAATTTGTTCGGGTGAGAAAAAACGTGACAGGCGTATAGCAAAATCGAAATACACATCAAATTCTAAGAAAATTACCCACAGAAAGTATGGGTCTAAAATGAAAACCTAGCACCCGCCGAGAGGTTTGATTATAAAAAATAAAAAAACTAGCAACTCCTGGTGTTTCACTACAAAACTCAAATAAAGTTGCTCTTTTTTTTACCTATTTATCACATTTTTTCATAAACCTTATTTGATTACAAATAAATTATTATGTTCCCACCAAGTATTGCTCAAAAAATATGGCACATTGGTCTTGCATCGATATTATGTTTTATTATGTAGCCAAAATTTTGTATTGTCGTGAACAATTGTTTGACTTAACTAAACTCAGGGTTTATGAAAACCCTGCGGGAAATTTGTGCCAACAGACTGATCCTGGGATTTGTGAAAATAGAACAAGAGAGAGGTTTGAAGACCTATCACGGGACTACTTTGATGTCAGTTCGCTTCCCTCTAGGGAAGCATCCCGTTTATTTCAACTGCGCAGATTATATGGATTAAGTCGAGGTTGAGGCTCTTCAGCCACGCGAACAGCAGCAATATTTTGTGCAGTACGAGCATCCACTGGATTTTTCACATCTTCTACAGACACGGTTTGCTCAAATTTTTGTACGATTTTTCCGATTGTACGCACATTTGCACGAATTGAACGAAAAAAAATGACGAAGTGCACGATATGCATTTTGATTTGAACACCCGTTTTCACAATAAGCCTGAACAACTTTAACGCGCTGCTCAATTGTGTATCTTTCCATGGTTCATATTGAGTTAGTCTGAAATTGAGAAATGCCAAATGAAATTTAGAAAAAAACATGATGTTTAGGTGTGGTTCACATTGAAATCGGCCTTTAAAATTTAACCACCCTTTATTTTTAACCTCACTTAGATCTGCATCTTGAGTACTTTTTGAGATAGCAAAACACTGTTGTCAAATTTAAACAATTTTCACAAGTTTCCAAGATGACGCAACGAGTTGTAAATGTGGTTGATGAGAAAAAAATGACTTTGGAAGAAGTAAGCTAGATGCAGTGATGTTAACTTTTATTTTTTCATTACCGTACGGCCGACTAAAAATTACCGTTTTTGAGAAGAAAGTACCGTACGCAAAGGTTTTTTAATTTAAACATTCACAGCAGTATTTAAAAACAATTTATTTAAATTTTAAATGTGTTTTATGAAAAATTTTAATGAAAATCTTTGTTTAAAACATATTTTAAACCAAAATTATTGTATTTTTTATCAATACGAAAGTAAAATCATCATATAACTAAAATTTTAACGTTACTGCCAGACTGATTCATCATCGCACAGCCTAAACGACTGAAGCTAAAAAGTTTGAATTTGGACCGGAGTTGGTATCGTTCAACTAAGACAGAATTTTTTAAAATTCGAATATCGCAAGACAATATTAACTCAAAAATTTTTTTATTACGTTTTGTAAATAATTTACACGCAATATTCATATCTACCCGCTGTAAAATACAGTGCTATTTTGTCATCTTCTTATGATGAAACGATTGGTATAAAAGTTCTTTTTCATATGCTCTTAATACAAAATTAAAACATATAGTTTTGCTTTAATGGCACCATTGTCAGAAAAAGGACTACATTGTAAGATCTGACCACCGTCTGTACGAAGTTTTCATCGAAGTTTTACGGACAAAAAGTTTAAAATAAAATAAATAATATCACTGTTACCTAAGCATTTGCAGAAACATAACATTCTTAATAATAATTAGTATTGTGGTTATTTTGTTGAACTATTTATGGTTTTTAATCCAAATTTTCAATATTTTTAATTTAGGCTTAAGTTCATCAAATTTAATTTTCATTAAATTATTTTTATGAAGAAAGGAATTTTACAACATGAAAATTAATTAAAATTTACTGATAATTTTTTTTTCAATCTGGGCTCGAACCCAGGCGTTTTTACGGACAGGTTACCCTGACATGTTTCGATTGCAACCACTCAATCTCCTCAGAGGGCTTGCCGTTTAACACTTGCAGCCATCGACGACTGCTGACGTCATTAGTCAAACATCAATCCTTAAACCAAATTGTATTTAACCTTTGGTAGATCGAAATTTGCTTTGAATGATTATCTATTTTAATTTATTTTACATGTTCTTCCTTTACTTCTGTTTTTTCGTACTTTTGTCAAGAATTCTTCTTGAAGTTCAAAGTACATATTCTTAATTTTTTGTATAACATTCATCTATTTCTAAAACTGGTTGAAAATCACCTCTCAAAAGTTAAAATCATAAAGCCTTCGTATGTAAGTATGTATATAAATATCAAAAAACCCAAATCTTGATATTACCGTATTTTAAATGAAATTACCTTGCTACCTTTTGGGGCTCAAAATTACCGTAAAAAAGGGTAATTACCGTACGGTTAACATCACTGGCTAGATGTTCAAAATTGATAGAAAAACTATTTTATGTCTCGCGGCGGGAGCTAGGTTTTGATGTTAGACCCATAGTTTCTTAGTCAAGTTTTCTTAGAATTTGTTGTACATGACGTTTTTGCTATACGCCTATTAACAAAAAAAATTGACCCACCCTAATACTAAGCGTTAGTGGTGACCAAATTTGGGTTAGATATTTTTTAAACATTAAAAGCATTAAATATTTAAAATTAGCCAAATCGGTCCTTTATTTTAGCTGGCCTCCTACAAATGTTCCGCCGCATTTAGAGTTTTTGTGCGATAGGGTTCATAAAAAGCAAGCTGTGTTGATAAAATTTCCCCCAAATATTAAAAACCAGCTGTTTATGAATCACTTTTTAGCATAACGATCGATATGGTTCATTGACGATTTTGTTCTGACTGGGCTTGTTAAAAATATAGGGTCTTTTGAAGCAGTGTTCAAACCATATTACGAACAAAACTGTTTGATCATGTTATCCAAATTTTTTTCCAAATCTAACCATTTATGAACTTTGAGAAAACAAAATTTTTAATATCAAGATTAACTGTTGCGAAAGTGACTTTTTAAAAAATTACTTATTACACTGACAGAAATTCGCCATTCCGCTGATGTATTTTGACCTGAGTTCTATAACAAATGTCTTTTTTGTAACCCCATGACAGTTTTCATCATTGTGATGTCAGCCTTAACATAACTTGGCCAAATTGTCATGAGGTGAAATTATGTCATCAATGGGATGACAAATCGGTAACACAGAAATGACAAATCGGAGTCAGTTTAAAAAAAAAAAAATGCGATAAGTACGACGGCTCAGTAACATCGGAGAAATGGCTCATTATGGTTTAAACACATTCGAGAAAGCAAGCTACTGACTTCAATATGTGTGTGTATGGATATGATTATTTTCACGACGACACGGCTACATGGCTGCAGGTTGTTGTCTTTGCTTATTTTGTCGTTGTAGTCAAATTAAACTGATTTCTATTTTTGTCCAATACAAAACAGAAAAGGTGTTGCTAATAAAAAAAAAATATTTAAAGATTGAGTGCTTAAAAAAATTTTTTTTTTGTTTAACAGAAGGGAATTGGTTTGAAACAAGAATATTAACTCGGCTCAACACCAAATTGATATACATGTATATTAGAGCGACTCAAGTTATATGGAAGCAAAATTCGTGCCCGATGTACCCTCCTAAAAATGAACCGTGGACTTTTTTAAAGATGACATTTTGAATATTTCGGCTCCAGCTTTGACCTCTCGTGAGCTGGACCAGTTTGAAAAAGGGTATATTTTTGCATGTTTTGTTAATTTAAGAATCTGTTTCCTTACCAACATATACAAATTGGGTATCGTAAGAAAGGTTTTTTTAAGGCGCGTCTACAATTTGTCCAAGGACGTTCATCCATGTCCTTTTTTTTAAGGATTTTCTGTAAAAAAAAACGGTTTTTGAATTTTTTGTTCGGGGTTGTTTGTAATAAAAGTGCCAAATTAACATATTTTAATCTTTAGTCGATTTAATTAAATACGTGTCTCAGCTTTTTTTGAAAATCGTGCTAGTTCGCGTCTTGACAAAAATACAATGGGGTGGCAACCCTTCGTTTAAAATAGGGCAATATGGGTATCAAATTTTATCTTTTGGCAAGTATGTATATCATCTTTGTATGTAAATAGTTTAGATTTTTGCAAATTAGATGCATTTTACACGGTGCTCTGGAATATACATATATAAATGTAATTTTGTAGTAACTTTAATATGATACCGGATTAAGTTCCTAGATCATGTATGGATGAAAATAGGACTAAAGAATGAAAAAAAGAAATGATCCACGACTTGAATTTTTTTTTAATATGCGAAAAAAATATGCCGCCAAAAAGTCGTGGATCATTTCTTTTTTTCTTTCTTTAGTCCTATTTTCATCCATACATGATTATTTTTAATGCAGCTTATATGAATTTTTTTATTTAATCTGCCGTTAAAATTATATTGTTTATTAGTTCCAAAATTAAAATATTTTAAGTGTTTTAAATTCATTAGTTCTTACGTTATTAAATGTATTATAAATAAGTATTTATATATTTATAATTTTAAATTAAGTTTGTATAAAAGTCTGCAGATATGCATGTTTTCTATTTTATAAAAGTAAAAAAGTGATAGTGGACAGTGAACCAAGCCGAAGGGGTTTGATCGGCGGCGGCGGCGTTTACTTCAATGAATCGGCGGCGGCTTAAATGTCAGCTTGAAATGTGTAAAATTGTTATTTAAGGAAAACTATTAATCATTTCTCTATCTATTTATTTTTATGTTTAAGTACAAAATAATGCAATTTCGTTTTTTTCTCATAACTGTTTTAAACTGATGTTATCTGTAGGACCACATATCCATTTACAAAAAGTAAAGCTTTCTGCAATAAATTATAAATAAAAATGTAAGCTTTGAATTTCAAAATTGTGCTAACCGACTTTAAGCACAAGCTGTAAATCTTGTGCTTTTCTAAAACCATTTTGTTTGAAACAAGGAGGTGACCAAAATATTGCCAACACTCTGCACTTCCGTACAGTGTCTTAATGTGAGACACTACTTTAAATTTTTGTTTAATATTTAACAACTGCTGGTAATATTTTATACTTTTTTCTGCCACATTAAAAACTTCACTATCAGAGTAAGATTCTGATAAAGAATCTAAATCATTTTGTTGTGGTTCACTTTTTTTTTTTGGAAAAAATTCCTGCATATATTTTTTCATGTTGTTAAGTTCAATGAAGCTTTGAAAAGTTTTAAGAAAATATGTATAACGGCACTTGAATGTTGCACATTGATGCTAACACATACCATTTTTGACAAAGAAATTAATACATTAAGACACAAATCTGTAAAATAAACTTAGTCACACATATTAAGAAATTTCACGGCACAGCTGCTGTCATCGGCGGCTTTAATTAGCCGTCAAAGCCTTGTAAGTCGGAGGCGGCGCGGCTTGGAGAAATCAAGCGGCGGCGGAGAGCCAAACGGCTTTGTTCTCTGATAGTGGCACCACTGAAATATAAATTCATAGTAAACAAAAACAGCTGTTTATATTTTTTTAATTGTAGCTGCCGTCTTCAACATAATTCAGTAGCTGGCTGCACGCATTTGCAGTCGTGTGTTCCTGTAGCCTGCTGTGGTGAATGTGTTTAATGCATTAGTCTCAATTAAATGACAGTTTGTCATTATTGACTTAAGTCAAACAGAGAGAGAGAATATTATTACATATTTACTAACCCATTATTATTATTATGACATGTTCATATTTCATTTAATAAATTATAAACTTAGTCTATTTACAAAGGATTTCCATTCAGTTCTATTTCTTGCTATATATCTTAACTGGTCTATTGATTTGTCAGTTTCAGAATTAATTGTCCTACGCCACGTATTTCTTGGTCTCCCTCTGGATTGGTGACCTTGTGGGTTCCATTGAAGAGCAGAGTGTGATATTTCGTTTAAGTCCTTTCTTAGAGTATGACCGAGCCAACCGTATTTTCTTTTGATGATCTCATTGTGTATACTTTTTTGATGGGTAATAGTCCATAATCTTTGATTGGAGATAGTACGTGGCCACCATATTTTTAAAATGGACCGTAGGCAACTATTAATAAAAGATTGCAGCTTATTAATTATGGCAACAGTCGTTAGCCATGTCTCCGACCCGTAGAGTAATACTGATTTGACACATGCGTTAAATATTTTAATTTTTGTTTGCAGAGCTATTGTTTCTGACATCCATATAGAGATCCATATGCCCTTTGTGCTTTCCTTATTCGATTGCATATATCTGCATAGGCACCACCATCTGTCGTTAAAACACTACCCAGATACTCGAATTCTTCTACATCAGCTATCTGCTGTCCACTAATAACAAAAGGCGTAACATTGCTTGCATTTATCCTCATAGCCTTGGTTTTTCGGATGTTTATTTTCAAACCTAATTTAATGGATTCGCGTTCTAGTAAATCCATTTTGCATTGCATGTCTGAGTGAGTGTTGGTTAAAAGAACCGCGTCGTCAGCGTATTCAAGATCCCTTAGTCTATGATGAAGACCCCAGTTGATTCCAGTTTGATTTCTATCCAATGTTTCTAATACCATATCAAGCACAGTGATGAAAAGTAATGGTGATAGAGCACAACCTTGTCGCACTCCGCTTGTTGTACCAAACGGTTCGCTGACACATCCATCATGTAGTACTCTACAAGAGGTACCGTTGTAACTATTTTTAAGGATATTAACAATTTTCTCTGGTATGCCCCTAGCCAAAAGTGCGAGTCATATATATTTAAGGTCGAGGGCGTTGAATGCTTTCTCGTAGTCGATGAATGTTAAATATAGAGTTGTGTTGTATTCTAACCCATTACACATGTTTATTTCAATTTTGTTGTATTCCGCCTTTTGTTTACAGAAGAACACTCACGCATTCCAGATATGGCTTTCATAATGATACTACTTTTAAAATTTTATGTATTTAACTAAATAATTTAAACAAATAGAATATGGGAATTTTTGCTTCTTATTTTACTTTTTAAACATGAAAATAATGTTAGTAATGCACAAAATATTGCATCGAATTCATGTCACTGTAGTCATAGCACATATGATGCATAAAATATGGTACTTTTTGCCTCATTGATGCCATTTGTATAACAACATTGATGTCACAATTCTGATGTTAGGGCATCATCAATATGAGGATACAATTTTCTATGAGTGTACATGGAAACAATTAATAGTGTTAAGTTAAGAAATGATCAAAAGTAAAATATTGACTCACTTCCGACAATTACCGTTCCCTTCTTCTTTTTCTTTATTTGCTAATCCGTATTCGGATATTAGCGATCATACAATAATTATAAAGTAGAAATTTTCTTTTATTCAGTTATAGAGAGTGGTTCTTGGCTGCCCTTAGAAGACTTCTTTTGTCTTGGTGACCTGTCAAATCTTGAATGTTTTTCAACCATGTTAATTCTTTTCTTCCTCTCGGGCATCTTCCTTCAATTTTAGCCTGTAAAATGGTTTGGGGAATTCTATATTTTCCATTTCGCATTATGTGACCCAAATAAGATGTTTTCCGTGTTTTTTATATATTTTATTATTTCACGTCCGATATTCATACGTCTCAGCACTTCTTCATTCGAAACGCGGCCAGTCCATGGAATCTTTAATATTCGCCGGAAAATCCACATTTCAAACAAATATAATCTTTTTTCATCTGACATTTACATTTAATTTCTCTACTTATATCCCACTGATTGTTAATCTGAACTCCCAGGTACTTAAATGTTGTTGTTTATCCGTATTGACGTTTTTTCTGCTCACAATCATGTATTCCGTTCCCTTACCTTTCCGAATTTAGCTGCTTTTCATGCCAAGAAATATTCATGGACTTTAAAATGTAGAGGTTGTTTTTTTAAGCCCGAAAAAACTTGAAATTCCAAAAAATAACACAAAAAATTAAAGAAAATTTTTTTCAAATGTGTTTCTATGAGTCAAATTTCAAATTAACAAGCTTTTTTACAAAAGTCCTATTCCCTCAATATTTCACGTGCTTTTTGCTTTAGCCAACCTTTGGTTTTGTGAAATATTGAGGGAATAGCACTATTGTATGAGAAAGCTAAGCAAAAATCATGTAAAATATTGAGGTTATAAGACTATTGTAGGAAAGCTTTATAAATGGAATTTTGTCTTACATTCGAATAAAAATTTTGAATTAATAAAAATAGTTTATGAATATAAAATAATTCCCATATTCTATTTGTCAAAAAAACTTATTTTAATTAAAAACATTTTTCTATTCGAAAGATCAATACTGTGGCATTTTGACAAAACATCTTAATTTAAATTTAAAAAGTTGAAAAAAATTTTGTTAATCATACGAATTTTCATTCAAAAAACAGTTTTGTATACGTTTTATAATTTTGTATTATTACCGACATTTTTCTTTAATTTTGGTTAATTTAATTATTTGATAAAAATGATTTTTTCACCAAGTTTTTTCAAAAACTTTTTCGCTATCTTATCTCGACTTAAGATGTTTTGTTAAAATGCCACAGAATACATGGCATTAATATTTCAAAATGATTTCTGGCATATGGGAACCACAGTTTTAACGAGTAGCAAAGTTTATTTTACGACGGCTGTCTCTCTGTTAAAATTGGGTTATTATGGAGACTTAATTGTTTTTATATATTTCTATCACATATGCTTCGCTTCCCAATAAAAAATGGAGCTTCCAACGAAGCAGGTTTGTAAGGGAGAAACATAAGGGTTTCGCTTACCATTGCGCTTACGGAAGACATGAATTTTATATGGCGAGTTCCCACTTTGAAGCAATACATTTTTGACACATAAAGCGCATTATTCAGCGCACATAAATATTGTTGGATGTAACGATCATCTTTACACACTGAATGTTTTGATACAGTTATTTTTTAGTATTCTTCCTTACAAACCTGCTTCGTAGTAAGGGAATGCCGTAGCACTTGAAATGTTATTTTTTTTTAATAAAAGTTGTTGAGAGTTCTTTCACTTACTTTACTGCATTTCTGTATGTCTTATTGCGTAGCGCATAATTGTGCGCTTATTTTTTTAAATGTACCTTCAGTGCTTCGCAAAATGGTAAAAATTTTTATTGGGTTAGTTTTGCTATCGGAATTCAGACTGATCGCTCCATCACTGACTGAGGTATGAGCAAAAATCCAAGGTTGCCTCTAATTTTTGTTAAATCCCCTTGTTGTTTCTTTTATTTTAATGTGTAGACTTTTTCCCTTTTTATACCCTTCACCACAAGTGGTAAATAAGTTTGTCATTCCGTTTGTTATTTCTATAATATTGATGCTAGACCCTATAAAGTGTATATATTCTGGGTCCTTATGAGGAGCGAAGTTGATTTAACGATGTCCATCTGTCCGTTGAAATGGGTTTTCCGAAGACCCCATATATGATGGGGGCCAGGTTATTATACATTTATGTCACATATGGTCCGGAACTGTTTGCTATTGAAATTCAGCAATATCGGTCCACAAATGGCTGAGATATGAGTAAAAAACCACGACTGCCTCAAATGTTTCCCTTTAAAGGTCCAATTAGACGTGACATTACCATACCAGCACTGTATTACCAAAACGACCTAAACATACCATACAAACCAATTCAATTTTGGTTTCTACGGTCATACAATGGCTATGGTAATACAGTGTTGGTAATGTGGTTTTTTTTTAATACCCTTCACTACAAGTGGTGGATTTTATTTGTAATGTGTTTAATTTTACGCATACACATACACATTAATGCATGTATATGATAAGCCGCTCAAATAAAGAAACAAACTCATAGACTCAATATATTTTAATTTGAAGTTTCTTTAGTAAAAGCATTGATGATATTGCCAGTTCGAATCCCGAAAAAAAAATTTTTTTATTTAATTTTTTTTATTTTCTAAAAAACGATTTTAAGATTATAGGAAACGTGCTTAAGATGTTATGATACTAATACCATGTTCACACGGACAGCAATATTCGTGTTTCGCTCTCTTATTCCTGTTTCGCGCCCCAAACATGATTGAAACGACTTGTTTCCCCATACAAAAGTTTGTGAGCGAAACAGGTCGTTTCATTTTGAAAAGGCTGCGAAACAGGAAAAATGTACTATCATCTCCAATTTTGATAACATTTATCGTTAGTTTATCTGAACTAGCTCTCAAAAAAAAGCAAAACAAAGAAAAAAACAAAATAAAAATTGATGTCTAATAAAATAAAGTGATAATTATAACATAATAATATCAATAAAAGTGTTAAATAATATATGTTTAAGTTTTATTTACTTTTTTTATCTATTTAAAAAAAATCACACTAACAACACAAAAAAAATGTCAAAATGAAACAGGAATGAATCGTATGAACAGCATGTTTGGCAAACTAGTTTCAACGAGCGAAACGAGTGGTTTATAACGTCGTATGAACATAGCATTAGTGTAAAGAGTTTGATTATATCATAAAAAATCTTGAAATGTCAAACAAATATACATGTGTTATCGATAAATAATCTAATGCTGTCAAAAAAAATATAAAAATTTTTAACTTAAAATTGACATTTCCAGATTAATTGTTAGCACTGTTGCCAATTTTTTTAGTTTTTAGTTGCGATTTTTAGCTTTTTTGACGGGTTTTTTTTGGGAAAAAACGATGGCAATATTGTTTGTTTTGTTTACATTTTATTTTGGAATCACAAACAAATTTTTTTTTTTTTTTATACAATAAAATTTAATGCCAATAATGTAAAATATTACGAATTACATCGGGGTATACTCTTTAATTGAAAATTTATAATTTGAAATCCAATATGAAGGGCACCTGCTTCATTTCGCTTATCAAAAACAAAATAGTTTCATCTGCCCAAGATTTTACAATTTTTTTGTTTTAGTCAAAGAAAAAAATTAACATGAGAAATGTCAATCAGAAAAAAGGTTTGTTTATCAAATAGTATTTCTTGTTCTTTCTCGCATTTGTTGTTTCATTCAGTCAATCCTAAAAAAATCCAATACAAAAAATAGCAAGTATTGGTGCGTTCGTGAATGCGTCACTGCGCTGCATCAGAAAAGCAAACTTTTTTTAAAGCCGATAAAAAATAATTATAATTTTTTTTTTTTATTGCCTGTCTATTGTTTTTGTGGAGTATTTCACAATTTGTTGGTCCTTATTTACTTCACTGATAAATATATAACGATTTTAAATCACTGATGCAGCGCAGTGATGCATTTACGAACGCACCCTATCATAACACCTTTAGGTACATATATAAATTTTTGGTTTTTTTTTTATTTTCTTCGGCATGACGAAATGAAAAGTTGGCGTGTCTCAATTAATAGTTATGTATACCTTTCTAAAGAACGTTATTTATGTATATAACTTTTTGTTCTTAGCTCATCATGGTGAAGGGTACATAAGATTCGGCATAGCCGAATATAGCACTCTTACTTGTTATATATAAATTTATACATGATTCATGAATATAAGTACTGAACAAAATTTTTTTTAACTCTGTTTGATAATGTTTGTTAGCGGGTAAGTGGTCTAAGACGCTGCATTACGTTAGTTGAATGATATTAATTATTCGGCAGAGCCGAATATAGTACTCTTAATTGTGGCGATTTTGAAACATGTTTGGCGGCGAGATTTTCCGTTTGGCGATATGCCGATTTTTTGGTGTTTAAAAATAGTTGGCGATTTTGTTGGTTTTTTTTTGATAAGCTATAAATTTATCTTGCGGATCGTTGAAGTCAATACGAAAAAATAAATTACTTTAATTCTAGTATTTTTTTTTTTTTATGAAATTTGAAGGATTCCCTGAAATATGAGTAGCTGCTTTTCAAGTTTACGAATTTTTTCGATTATAAAATTTGGCAATCGATTGTCACAAACAAAATTCATTGCTAATAATTCGTTTAAATGTACTAAATTCCCAATAAGTACGGTTGATAAACACACTGTGCGCATTTCACTGGTTGCTTAGGCCAGATCATTAGGAAACCTTTTTCCAAAGACTTTAGAAAAGCTAAATATAGTATACAAATACAACTTCAAAGCGAATCAGGATTACAAATACTCAAGTCTCATTTGCAACAATATCAAAGCTTAAACAATACAACAGCAATAAATAGTAAGTTTATCTTTCCTTACATTGGTTGATTTTTTCCAACTGTAATTGTTGTTGTGAGTGTGCGAAAAATAAAAACAAATTACTTCATTTTATTGTTTTCGCAATAAAATCAAATTAAAGCGATTTACCAGTTCAGTTTTATTGCACTGCCACTTGCATATTTGTTATCAAAATTTTACTTAAGAGTAAAAAATTCATTATTAATGTTTCGTTTTTATGTGCTAAATTTCCAATTAGTACTCTTGATAAACACACTGAAATTTATTGTTGATGGTGTGTTTATCAAGAGAACTAATTGGAAATAAAGCACATTTTTTACTGCCAAGAAAAATTTTGTAAATTCATTGTTGTTAAAATAATATATTTTAAAGACTTTTATGATTCTGCCGATTTTTTATTTTCTTAGTTTTTGCCGTTTATGACTTAAATTTTATTAATAAAATTAATAAAAATATAAAATAAAATTTTGAAAAATAAAAACAAATGAACAAAATTGATTTTTGGCGATTTTTGACATCCGGTTTGGCGATGGAGCTTGAAAAATCCGAAAACACTGCTTGCAACGAAAAATTCATAAAAAATCCGACATCAATTTTATTGCTTATTTTAATTCTCACATCCTTCCGATAAATTGCGTTATTAAAAATAAAATGAAACGCAAACAAATTTGTTGTCTTTAAATATTTTAACATCTAATCAAGTAATTGAAAAAATACATTTAACAAATTGTCATATTTTTTCGCAACTTCATTATCGTCCTTATTTTTTAGGCTTCATTGCTTTTTTACAAATTTCTAACATCTGTTTTTGCTGTTTCCTCTTTTTTTCTTATGTTAAGCATTTTACGTTCCGCATTTCATCAAAAAAATAAATATATATACATGTATATGTGTATATGTTATATACACATTTACATAAAAACCCAGTAAACAATTTTCTCCCACAGGTCTGATGTAAAAAAAGCCGAAACCTTATCAGAAAGTTAAACGAAATGTCTAAATTTTCTTCAGACATAAATAGAAATGTCATAACACTTTGATGTTTGCCTTTAATGCAAATAGTTTTAGGCCCGTTTTCACAACTTACCGATAGCTAAAGGTAAGATTTAATAGGCCGTATAAAAAGTGTTCCATTGTAACAACTTTACTTTAACCTACCAGGTAGCATTAACCTTAATCTTCTTTATCGCTCACTTTAGGTTAAAGTAAAGTTTTAATAATGGAACACTTTTTAACGGGCCATTTAAAGTCTACTTTAAGCTATCGGTAAGTTGTGAAAACGGGCCTTAGCGTTTTAAAAGTTTAAACAACGGTTTACGTTTCTGAAAAAAAAAAAAAATATTATAGTACACTTCATTACAGGTGGGAAGAAAAATTTTGAAATTTCGCCATTCCGTTTGCAAATTTTCGCTTAATTAATCTTAGAACTTATGAATAAAAATTCCCGAGAATTTTTTTTTTATTCCTTCTTTTTCCTATTTAAATTCAGCAGCAAAAATGAGAGGCCAATAAACTACCAGATACCCTTCTGCATCCCTTGGATATGTGCCCTTCCTATGATCCTTTGGGTCAATATGACCCAAAAATAAAATGTAGACAACATTTCATATTTAAGTATAATAAAAAACAAGTAAGAGTGCTATATTCGGCTGTGCCGAATCTTATATACCCTTCACCATTGTGCGAGCAGAATACAGAGCAACTAGACAAAAACTTAATAATTTTTACATATACATACATATTAACAATACTTAAAACTTCATTATAAATAAAACTTAAAAAGCGAAAACTGGTAAATATTTTTTTTAAATCGTTTTTGGAACATAAAAAATATAAAAATATTAAAAAAAAAAATTTCTTTTTAAAAAACCAAGATTCGAACCAGGGAACTCTTTTCTAACTTAACACACCCCCTAGACAACTGAACCATGAAGGAACGGTAATTGTTCACAAAATTCAACACAGTTGAGTTGTAATTACTTTTGATGATGGTATGTATGTGTGTTTGTTTGTTTGTTTTCTTTTATCTTTTTTGGCAAGCTTTTAAGTAGCAAAAAACACAAAAATTCCTAGTTTCTATTTGTCAAAATTATTTCGTTAAATAGATGAAAAATTAAAGAAGGGTGATAACGAAAATTATATTGGGCATTATGCTAGTATTTGTAAACAATTGAAAGGGTGAGGGGGGGGGGGGGCAGAAGGACATCTCATGATTAAATCAAGTTCTCTTCTCATAAGGACCCAGAATATATATACTTTATAGGGTCTTAGATCAATATTGTAGAAATTACAAACGGAATGAAAAACTTATATATACCCTTTTCCACCTGAGGTGAAGAAAGAGTAATTTTTGGGATTTTGATTATAACTCAGCAATTTTTTAAACCGATTTGACTGATTTATATACCGACGTGTTTATGAAGAAATTTGCCAGTAAGTTGGGTTATAAATTTTGGACTCTGGAAGATCTATGGTTCCCGAAAGTGGGTATTTAAAAAAAAAATTCTAATTTTGGCCATAACTTTTTCGTATCTGAACCGATTTTTCCGAGTTTTTCGGAAAATATTTTTCACTAAAGATTTCCGATCTTTTGATATGCCAGGGATATCCATAGGCCATATAACAGTCCAAATTGCCTTTGCGTGCTACCACGATAACCAACAGTCCAAAAAAACAGGTTTTTATACAATTTTTGATATTTTTTGTACGGGAGATACTACGCGCATTTCTCCGATCCCGCCCACATTTTGTGGGATGCTGACTATTGATAACCTGTGCCTAAATGTGTGCCTAATTTGAAAGCTTTGGCTCTTGCCGTTCTCAAGATATACAGAAAAAAGTAATAAAAATACCACAACAAGGGATTTTTGGGAAAAATTAGAAGTAGTCGTGGTTTTTTGCTTATATCTCAGCCATTTGTGGGCCGATCTTTCTGAATTTCAATAGCAAACAATTCCGGACCATATGTGACATAAATGTATAATAACCTGGCTCCCATCATATATGGGGTCTTCGGAAAATCCATTTCAACGGACAGACGGACATGGTTAAATCAAGTTCTCTCCTCATAAGGACCCAGAATATATATACTTTATAGTGTCTTAGATCAATATTGTAGAAATTACAAACGGAATGACAAACTTATATATACCCTTTTCCACCTGAGGTGAAGGGTATAATAAAAGCGATTCTATTGGTTATTTGACTGAAAAAACTATTGATCGATGATTCTTAATGAAAATAAACTCAATTCAAAACAGGAAAACAATTTTAAAGTGGAATTAAACTTGCAATATCGCTTGTTGGGTCATATTGACCCAGAGGACATTAAATGTGGAGGAAGGAGGAAAAATTTAAATTTTATTATTTTCATTTTCATTTTAATTTATAACTTTCGTCACTGTAATGGATAAATTAAAGTTTCACGTCCATATCTTATATTTAAAGGGACAAATTTTGCGTTTGGAAAGCAAAATTGGGTAAAATTGACCCAAGGAATGCAGAAGGGCTAAAAAAATTTTCCGAATTTTTCGCAGACAAAGAAACCCGATTTTTTGTCAATCTGTCGCTACGTTTTATGTCAGATTAAATGCAAAACTGTCAAATTGTGCAGACTATTTTTTTTTACAAATTCTAACAAAAGTCGACAAAAAATGTTCACTGGGTATGTATGTTTATATAAAGTGAATGATAAAAAGGGCAATATGCAAAATGAAGCATGAAACTGTAAGTAATCAAGTGCCTAAAATACTTTAAGGCAACAGCGTTAAAAATAACAAAAACAACAACAATAAAAGCAACGAAAATTCCTTAGATGTCAAGATAAAAATGATATCAAAGTAAAAAAATGTAAACAAAGCAATTTCTAGTCGAGAAAGAGAGTCAAACCAACAACCAGCAAAGAAACACGTGCAAATAATTTGAAATCCACAAATCGAAATCCTGAATGGCGCAAACTCACCACACAACATGGAAATTGTTTTCAAAGAGTTTTGGAATCTAAGTGGATTTCTCTATTAACATTCTCTATTAAATAATAATTTAAAATAAAATAGTTTAGTAGTAAATATTTAATTGTGGATTCTAAACTTTCCGTTAAAGTAAATAATAAAACAATTTTTTTTTTTGAATTTTGAAGTATTTAAAAAAATTAAGGTGCTTTTAAGATTTCATTATTTATTTGGACTTCTATTGATTTTCTTATGTACCACTCTTTCGCTCATATTAATTCCTAATCAAATACTTTCATTTTTGCTATCAAAAATTGTTTAATTGCTTGCAAGTTTGTTTGTAAATTTGTGTATGAGCACTTCCTCTTTATTTAATTTTCAACTCGTTTTTTAAGCATGCATAATCATGTTTATTTATGTGCTTACCCAAGTATGACAAGTGCAACCCTTGCAGCTTAAAAAAAAAAAAACTCAAACACAACGACAATAGTGGAAGTTAGAGTACTTGTAGCGAAATTGTGGCAGCGCTGTCGTTTTGGCATCACAAGCAGCAGTTAGCGTCAGTTATAAAATGTCACCCCAATTAACAAATGGGGTTGTCATTTTCACTAACAAACGCCAAATGCTTTAAAGTGCAGCCTTTAAGTAACCAAGAAAAGCTAAAATATCAAGGAATTAAATGCAAAATAATAGAAATTGAAATAAGGCGACTTTGGAATACTCTCGAGTTGTTTAAGAGAAAGTTGTAACTGAAAACAGATAGAGCCGGACCAGATCAAGAATATAAAGCAAAGAAGATTTAGATGTAAAGAAATTTTGTATTAAATATGGTTGAACATTTCATCAAGTTGCAGGCCCAATGCTGCACTGGGAGCCAAGGATAGCAGAAGAAGTATCACTATATGGGCCAAAAACATATTGTTAACTGGCAGTTAAAGTAGTAGTTAATTACAACTGAACTAGGTAAAATTAACCGTAAATCAGTTAATAACTGCAATTTATGACTTTTATAATTTAAATTGCAAAAAATGCATCCTAAAAAATTCGAACCAGGGAGGGTTTGAGTCCTATATAAAGCCAAAATCCTCCGTAATTTACAGCATCCACTACTTGACGTTGCACTTTTGGAGTAATAAGTGCAGCCAGTTCCTGATGCTTAAATTGGCACATCATTTAAAGATCCCGGTAGATCAGACTTTTATCTGTTATTGTGGGATCCAGAAGCCCCGAGGGATTAAAATTGAACATGAACATAACATTTATGAGATAGCTTTAAGGGCCATGGGGTTGGCTAAGGTTTTAACCTAAAATAATGGGATGCAAGATCTTAAAAATGTCGGGTTAGGTCTAGGTATTTACCTTGAACTTAAGGTTGGCTTGCTGGTGTTATACTTTCTTTGCTGTTTCTACTTAAAAAAAATGTGCTCTTGCAGCGTAGATTATGCAAATTAGGAGCCTTAGCAGACGAATTGCTTCCATTCAGTATTGAGAGCAAAATTGAGTTATTATCTCATAAGAACAACTATGTCAAAATCGTTGTTTGAAACAATCATTGTCATTGGGAAAAAGCTAAAGGTGCTATCAGACGAGATGTATTTTACATATGTACTATCACTTTTCTTACCCATATGTAATTCCGTATATATGTCAGAATTTCCATTTTACATACGATTCATAATTTTTGCTATCACACCTGGGGGCCAATTCTGGTTCTGTGAAACTGTGAAATGAAAAAAAACTTTTCATTTTCGTTTTCATAAGAACTTTTCATATTATCATTTCACAATTACACAAATTGCGATTCCCGTTCTTTTAATGAAAAAGTGTTTCATTCCATTGTAGCCGTGAAACTTTTGTATCTATGTTATTAAAATTTAAAAGTCAAATGCATTTAAGCCGGCGCTAAGCCGCAAACGAGTTTTTTAAATGCTTGAGCCACATGTATTTATTTTTGCTAAACGATTTTTAACTATATATTAATGTATGTATAATTGATTGTTCACATTTGTAGGCGGTAAATTAAAATTGTTATTGTGCGTGAGTTCTTCGAGTTTATTTAAAGAAAGAAAAAAACACATTTTTATGACTCTTCTTATATTATACAATATAAATTTTTTCCTTTTAAGGTATTTAAACAAAAGCAAAGTTTTGTACTTTTATTTTATTTTTTAATAGTTAAAATCAATCACATCGGTATTTAATTTACTTGTTTTTCTACACAAGTAAATTTCGCGACAAGTTTTTACATCGCGTAAGTTGTGTAATGACAACTGACAATTGCCTTTATTAGTTGCTAGTAAAGGTTTTAAGTAAAAGTTAATTTCTTTCGTTTAAGCGCATTTAAATAAAAACTTGTTTTGTAAAAAGATTTTTTATTTTTACTCTCATTTTTTTTCTTTTTAGCGAATTGAAATAATAAATTTTTTTTAATTTTTTTTTTAATTTCTAATCGATTTTAAACTCGCATTTGTATTCTCAGTAAGTCCTAACATATACATATGTTGGAGTGGAACAAATAATACAATATTAGAATGCATTGCCACTAGCAACATTTTTTTTCTCAATGCGTTTTTTTTTTATAAAAAACTCTCAAAATTTCCCAGAACCCATTTGTATACAATGATATTATTTCGGCAACAAATAAGTAAATAAATTAAATTAAGAAAATTCATAATTAATATATTTAAATAGAACTTCTATTCAAATGAAAACTTAACAAATATTTACATTAATGACTACAAAAATGTGCAATAAGTATTTCAAAAACAATACTTAAAAGTTTATTGCAAAACCGAAACACTGGCATCGCCGGTACAAACAATTCGATGCTTGTGTTAGTTTCGGGCATTCATTTCTTGTAGGGATGTTATCATTATACATAAAAATATTGTAGGCGGCTCTAAATTTACTTTTTTGCCGTCGCTAAACCTAAATTCTTCACCGCCGATGGTAATTACATATCTACTTTGTCATTTAATCAAGTGTAAAATTATACAAATACACAAAAACAATAATTAATTTAAAAAATTTTAGGATTATTGGTTTTATTGAATTATCGCAAGAAATTCGGAAAGAGCCAAGGTAAGAAAACTTAATTATCGTTTTTCGTCAGTAATGTTTTGTATTTTATTAAAAATTGGCATTTTATAAGAATATATTAAGTTAAAAACATGTTAATATGTATCTTTTTAGAAGATTATTATCTTTATTTCTTTAAATTATTTTTTATCGTTGGCAATGTCCATATTTTTCTCTAAATAATTTATTTAAAATTTTTTTTCACCGTTAAAATAAAAGTGTAAAAATATGACATAAATGAAAAGGTTGTGACACTTCTTTGCACTGTTACACAGAACAGGAATCACATTACTGTGAAAATGTGAAAACAATTTGTTTCATTCCATTTCTTCTTCTCATATGAAAACATTCGAATTTATTTATCATTTTTTCACTAAACAAGAATCAGAAACTCTATGAAAATGTGATAAAAGTTTTCCTTTCACAGTTTCACAGAACCAGAATCGACCCCCTGCTTATGTTTTTCCTTATTACATAACCTATAAATGTAAACAAAAGCTGATTTTTGTTTACGTTTCAAAACAAACCAGCTGTTTTGTTTATGTTCTAAACAAAAAAATTTACATATGTATTTCCACATGTATTTTACACATGCAAAGTTTCATATGCATCACACGATGTGTACAACTTTTACAGATGGAAAATTTGACAGTACATATGTAAAATACATCCCGTCTGATAGCACCTTAAGTAATAGAAAAATTCTTAATATACAAAGTTATTTAATGTTTTGAAAAATCTGGTCTAAATTTCAAAATGTGTACGTAGTTTATAATTAGGGTCGAAAAGTCTCAAAACCCTTTTATCGAAAGAAAGTCTTATTTGGGGGCTGTCTTATATAATTCAACGATTTGTTAACGCCAAACTAACTTTATTTAAAAAATATTTTTGAAATGTAATGGCTTGCAAATATTTACACAAATTTAAACTAGATACTTTTCAAAAAAAAAAAAAAAAATAAAAATAATAATCCCCGAAAATCCCCTAATAGAATGTATATGTGAATGGCGGTTTAAAAAAAAAAATGTTTTTTTTGCCAAACGTATGGGTAACCTTTTTTAATTTTCCTTTATCTCTGGCATTCATAGTCGGATCGGATCGGATGATACATTAAGGTTTTTGCCTCGAGGAGACCCATGTTTTGCTCTTGCAGCCATTTACCTCAAGTATCCCGTTCAATCAGATCTCTGTTTCTTTCTCCCCAAAAACCATCAATCTTTTGCTAATGAAGTAATTCGACAATTCCCGCAGTCGTGGTTTTTTGCTTATATCGCAGTCATCTGTGAACGGATCAGGCTGAATATCAATTGCAAACAATTCCGGACTATATGTGATGAAATATAGGAAAACCTAGTCCAAATCATATCTGGGATCTTTGGAAAATCCATTTCAACAGACACACTTCGCTCCTCGTAAGGAACAATGAGATACATATATACTTTATTGTAAAATTTACAAGCGAAATGAAATATATATCGCCACCGTAAATACAAACGGAAGTAACTACACAAAAATTCAAAATAGAGTTTTCAATTGTTTGTGGTTCGTTTTATCAGACTACATGCTGGCGCGAATTTTCAGACCGCTGCAATAAAAAATGTCGACTTTACCAAACTCCAAGAACACTTTTTTATTATTTATTTTGTAATGATTTTGTTTCTCTTATAAAAACAATTAAGTGTAGTTACGACTGTTTGCATTTAAGGTAACGATATACTCTTATCACTTATGGTGAAACGTATAAGAAAGGGTTCCGTTCATGTCGACAAACAATATAAATATATCTCACTCTCTCATCAGGCTGGGCTTTGACTTCAGCCCTCTATGGATTTAAATTTTGACCTGTGGATGTTTATATTTTAAATGTAAAGTTAACTTCTATCGCTTCTTGCGCTGGCGAGAACGCTAGGGATTGTATTGTGATCACTTAAAATTGGCAAATCGATTTGAGTTAAGACCCAACCAGATTGTGAATAACGTGGCTTAAGCAACTGAGCGAATACATGTAAATCATATGTGTCAAACCATTCTGAATTTTAAAAAACTTCTTGTTAAGTTTTAGGAAACTGTAATTAGCTTATGCAAAGTGCCAAACTGATCGCACATTCCGTTCGGAATCAAAGGTTTTTTTTTTTTGTTTTGTTTGTTTAAATGCATTTGAGAGGCTTTTTTGTTATTTATGAGAGCAGCTAAACTTTGTTTATGCACATTCTGGTTGGGCCTTTAGGCTAATTTAATTAGCTCATAAATATACATGGAATATCCTGGATTTAGATCAAAATTTTTAAGGATTTGTGCGTTGTGTATAAAAATATAAAAAGAAAATGTCGTGTACGTCGATGGAGGCTTCGCTTTATCAAAAAAACATAACATATATAAAATTATTTAATAGCTGATACGTAAAAACGAAGAAAATTCAAAATTGATTAGGTTCACCGCAACGCAACGTCACGCTTACGTTAGTTTATCTCTTTAAACAAAAACGTAAGATCAAATCCGCAACGTTAAAGTTAACGTAAGAGCAACGAGGTCTTAAGATCGGTTCTGACTATGAACACAAGCACCTCCCTAAACCCATAATACCAAGTCGTGATGATGTAGGGCACAAGTTCCTGTATATTTTATGACAAACTAAAACGAAATTGTTGGTTGTTGCTGTAATATTAACAACTACCACTCCACATGTATATCGTTTACAAAAGTTACAGTGTCGGGGTTTTGTTGTCGTTGCCTAGCATTATTCTTGGTTTGTTGATGCGGTTATTTTGGATGTATCATTACACTTCAATGCACACGCATGGTTGATGTTTCCTTTGAAAATGCTAACAACGAAATACACCAACCGTCACAATAAAAATAAAAATCATTCAACATCAGTTGCATTAATCTTAATGTTGCAACCAATGCCACGGCAACTACAACATACTTGGAAATCGTACTCGTAAATGATGTGCTGCTTAACATCTGTAGTCAACCATTTAAGTGCTACTGGCATAATTATGCCATGAGGTAAAGCTCAGTATACTCGTCAACGATACCGCCAACACTATTGACACAACTAAATCACCAATGACGTACTAATCATCATCATCATCAGCATAACATTATAACCTTAGTTCTAGTTAGTCCGTCACTAGGTTACTGGTACAAGGGATTTATGTCCCAAACCAGAACGAGAAATAACGAAAAAAAATAACAAAAATGATTACATACATACTCCCACAAGCACAAGTACTTATTCCAAGTGCTGTGCTCACTCTCAGAGTCAGATTAAATTGAAATTTTAGTAGGGTAAAAAAAAATGTTGAGAAAATTTCTTGAAAAGGATTTGCTTAATTTCACGCCTGCTTGACTTAAAAACCGAGAATTTCCTGTATCTGATGGATGGTCATTAACGTATTCGGAAATCTGGTAATTTTGACATTAGTGCTGCGTTAAGGGGTTGTTAAATGTTAGAAGGATTATTACAGGATAATATTACAACAAAAGACATTTGCTATTTATAAAAAGAACAAAAAAAAAAATGTTGCTGTATAAATGCAATTGTGTTGCTTTAAGTAAAACATAACATTTGGAAGAAAATGTCTCAGCACTTTGATCTAAGGCCAGCTGTAGTCAGTTTAAGGACAAACTGATTATCACCCTTTTTTAAGAGCCTTAAGTTTATATTATGATGGATTGATTAAAAAGTCTGTTTTCATCTTAGCAACAATTTATATACCGGCTATTAGTTAGTGTTTCTTTAAATGTAGTTAATTTTGGATTGTTTATTTTATTTTTGTCTAGAGAACATGGAACGTATAGTGAAGGATTATTTGCACACACACAGGTTGTAGTTTCGAGTGTCCACCACTCCTTGCTAAGGAGCCGAAACTATCTAACCTCCACTGCTATTCATTAATCCAATCAGATTCTGTTAAAGGGCCATCCACTGACCAAAGTTTCCCGCAAGGGTGAACTATAAGTCATCTACGTGAATATAGTCCTTTCCGCGACCACTATGTGCTCTCCGATAGTATCTCGTCGTCAATAAAGCTGATCCTCGTTGAACACTTTTGTAAGCTCATGCCTTCAAAAAGTTACTCCGCCATCAAACGGAGAACAACCGTGTCAGAAAAGCAAGTCTTTTGCAAGGATAATCATCCTGAGATACAGAAAGCATTTCTTGCAAGACGAAAACTAACGGAGATCTCACCAATAGTCAGACCGGCACACTAGGGTCTATTGACTCCCGTAGCTCTTCAGTTAAGTACTGAGGTACAAGCTGGAATTCAATGAAGTGCATAGTGCCCTAAGGAGCTCTGTATTTTAGAAGTTTGGTGCACCCCAGGTGGCATTCACCTGATTTTAAAATGTATGAGATTCTGAAGAATGCCAATACAATCAAGCGCCGAGGTTAGGTAAATAACAAAGGCAGAATGATCAATTGTCACCTTAGGGATCCAAGAATGACCCCAACCTGATTTACCCCAGAGGCTGTAATACCAAGAGGTCAAATATCCTTTACATGATCCCTACAACTCCCAGGAGGTACAATCTGGTGCTATGGAATTCAGTTTAGGCCGAGACCTTAAAGTATATTTTAACCACTCTTATGCTCATTAAACTTTCAATTAAAGATTAACATTAAAATTTTAGAAACTTTAGCCGACCTCCAAAGTAAACACTTTTGCTTAAACCTTTTAGAGTTTTTCTTGCACAATTTAACTTTTGCCCAAACAGCAAAATCTTTTACATTCCTTTTTACATATTAAAAGAAAATTTTACAAGAAAAAAAATATTGAATTTTGTTCAAGTTTTTTCTTACTTCCTAATTTTAATCTTTTAAAAATATGTGTTTAACACTTACAAAAAACAAAAAAAAAAAAAAAACTTTGCAGACATCGATGAGTATTATCTACATGATTCCGTTTCCGAGAAAACTTTTACTATGTTGGAGTTTGAATCTGTATTTGTGCATAAGTATGAACGTGGTAAATTATATGCGCTGTTAAAACAAACGAATGAATTCAATAAATCTTCCCATTAAGTGTGTTCGAAAGTGTCATCGATTTTACCAATTTGCTCTTGTACTTGAAACTACAATAAAATTTAAAGTATATTCATTTCGGAGTTTTCTTAGGGATTAAAGGCCAAAATTAAGAAAAAAAAACCTTAATTTTATATTTATTTTGAAGAAAAGATTAATTAAACTTTGATTTACACAAACGTTGTTGGGAAAACTTCTTTTTTATACCCTCCACCACATTTAGTTGTGAATAGGGTATACTAAGTTGGTCATTCCATGTGAAACTTTTTTATTGAACCTTGAGTAATTCTAAATCGATTTAGTCATGCCCGTCTGACAGTCTGTCCGTTTGTCCGTCTGTTGAAAGCACGCTCACTTTCGAAAAACCCGAAAGAAATGAATAAACTTACTGTCAAATTGCTTGAAGTTATCCTAAGCAGTTTGGGATTGAAATCCAGCAAAATCGGTTCAGTAGGATCAGAGCTATGAATCAAAATGTGGAACCACCACCTTTAAAAATTGATAATTATGTTACAAAAACCAACATAAATGGTGAAACAATGCACGGAATGACATAAGATTTTGCTAAAGTTCCTTTTATTTGACTGGAAAGAACACTGTAAACTTTCATGAAGATCAGTCCATAATTTATCCTAGGCCCCATATAAACGCTACTCTCGGAAAAGATTTTAGTACGCCTAAATCCGTAATAAATAATGCTATCAGAATAAAGTGCAATACTTCACTACTAGGGTTTTTTCCAGGGATTTCCCGTCCCGATAATTTCGATAATTATATTTCCCGCTTTCCCGGGATTTTTCATGCGGGATCCCGGGAAATAAAAAATTCCTCATAGTTTAAGAAAACAGCTATTTATACTTTGAAATTTAGTTTTCTATGCTCTTAAAATAAGCATCTGTGGATGGGTTGTCGTTTAGATCAATTACAAGAAGTGAGTACATACGTAAATCAATGTCTCCTGATGCAATAAATCTACTTAAAGCAGAATAGGCAGTGCAACAGTTGATAATTAATAAATTTAGTGAAGTGAAAAGTTAATAAAGAACATTAATTCAAAATAAGATACAGGTAGTAAAGTTTAATTGTCCATGGACAAGTCTTTAAAATAGCAGATACCTAAACATATAGCTCCTTTATTGTAACATAGTCATATCTACAAAAACAAATGAACTTGTCAAAATGTACCGATTTAAAGATATATTTTGGTATAACTTCGGTTCAGTTTGAGATAAAATACGAGAAGGCATGAAGGAACACTTTGCTTAAATAACTTAAAATTTTTGATTTTTTGAGATATGACTATGTTGCAATGAAGGAGCGATATGTTTATTAGGTGATAAACACAAATTTTTTTCAATTTGTGTTGGCTTATATACCCTTGAAGTGCGGGGAAACCGAAATAAAAAAAAATTTGGAAACTCGTTTAAGATACTACAACATACAATTGTCCTAAAGATTACAGATAGACCTAATGAAATGAAAAGGTTTGTAAGAAGCTATTTTTTGCATGAACCTTGACATACATTTGACTGATATAGACGTTGTTTATAAAAAAAATGCTTCTTATTGTGAATCAAAAGCCTTCTACAACGGTGCACTTTTAACTATTTATCCAACCTCGGTAAAAAAATTAACGAAATTTTTCGGAAACATGGTAATTAGTAAATAAAATAATCAATATACTTTTTGACGACTTACTAAGCGCTTTGAATGTGTCAGAAAGTTATTTCCTAAGCCGTTAAAAAATGTTAATATATTTATTTAAAATATTTTATCTATTTTATGAATTAACTTTTTGATCTCATATCTTGAGAACCTCAATTTGTGTTTGTTTTTATTATTGTTTTATGAATTAAATTGTTATGTTTATCTTAATTTTTTATCTTGTATCTAGAGCATAATAATAATACAGAATTTACATATAAAACCGTAAGGTAATAATAATTCAAGTTCCTCTTTTAATCTTCATTAATTTTGTAGCATTTAAGGATTTCTTTTATTTAATTTACTGTGTATTATTTATATGGAGCGGGATCCCGGGATCCCGGGAAATTCAAAAAAATTTCCCGCTTTCCCTGGAATAGAAAAACTCCGGGAAAAAAAACTCTATTCACTACTCACACTAATAAATTTCGTCCATAAGCCGAATATAGCACTCTAACTTATTTAAATCTAAAATTGACCTTGAAGTAAATAAAGCCGGGGAAATTGAAGACTTCTTTCGGGAAAAATTCTTACGTTAAAGGGGATCTATTCCATTTTGTTTTTTTTGTTTTTTATACCCACACCACAATATTAGAAAGGGTATTATGCATTTTTGCTGATGTGTGTAACAAAAAAAATGGACCCACCTTTTAATATGCCGATCGGTTCAGAATCAATTTCAGAGTTGATCTAACGATGTCCGCCCGTCCGGCTGACTGGCTGGCTGGCAATTTTTAAAAAAATTTAATCTGAGTTATGGCCAATTTCACCAAGTTCGGTTAAAACTAACTATTACTTTAACTTCCGGTTACCAATCTGTTTTTGACAGCTATAACTGGTAGTTAATTTTAACTGAACTTAATGAAATTGGCCGTTAGATTAAGATATTTAAATAGTTATTGGAAAAAATAAGTTGTACATGAATCTTAACCTCATAACATAATTTTGTTCTGGCGGGTCCCAAATAAGGCTTTATATATCTACTCTGGTGTAGAAAATTATTTTTTTTTACTAAATTTGAAATGAATATAAGAAATAAATAGTATTTATAATATACTTTGGCCCTATGGGGCCCTATGCTCCTTATAGGATCGTCGGGAACATATATATATATATATATATAATATACTTTACTTTATTAATAAATATTCTTTTCTTCCGTTCTACACACCAATTACCTGTTATATTTTGATCCAGGGTTTAATCACTATTTATGTCTATACGACTCTTTCAATTTCTTTTTTAAGTTTAAAGCTCGTTCATGTCTTCTAATACCAAACTGCATAAATTATTTAATAAGTTTTTCACTAAAAATTGTCCTTTCAAGTGTGTCCCACATGTATGTATGTGTGAAAGTATCTTTCAAAAGTATCAACATACTACTAAGTAAGATTAAGCAAAGATTACGGTTGCTTCAACAATTGAAACTTTTCTTTCATTTCACATCCCATGCCGCAGACACAAAATAGAAAAAGAAAGAAAATAAAAAAAGCAAAATCAAGTGACAGAGGAAAAGAAAAACTTTGGCGTTAAAAATTTTTCCAATTTGATAAATTGTGATTTGAACGAACAGAAAATGCAAACATTACAAAAAAAAAAAAAAATAATAAAACATTGAAAATATAAAGTTTTTCCTTTTAACTGTTAAAAAGTTTTCATTGTTTTGGTTAAGGGAAAAATGGAGAGCATGGAAAATTTGGAATAGAAGTAATATGAAAAAATAAAACAAGTCGTTAATCCAGAGCAGTGGTGGGCAAGACATATATGAACATACAGTAGATATCGGATATAAGAAACTTGGAAAGTGTCACACAATTGTTTCTCATAAGCGGAAAGTTCTTAAAAAATATAGTTCGAGAAACGCATAGTTGTATACTTTGTGTTTATTCAGTGTTGCCAACATAAAAAAAAATATTTCTTGTACAAAATATTTTTTCATATCATTTATAGTCTTTAGTTTTTAAAAAAAGTTTCTTATACATATTGTGTATTTTCTTATTTGCGATTTTCTTGAATAGAACATTTTTTCTATGGAAATTACAGAAAAAGGCATTTTGTGTTTGGTCCGCTTTCTTATAAGTTTTTTTTTTCTTATATGCGCTGTGCCTTTATCCGGCATCTACTGTACAACGATATTTATGATTGTATATGTTTGAAGTTCAAAAATTTTAATATGGTATTAAAATTTTTGAAATAAAATAATTATGAAAAGTACTCAAAGTTTTAAAAATGTATTTTTTTGAAATCTCGAAAACACCAGTTAATAATAAAACGAAATTTTGAATTCTTCGCCAGTGAGCATAAAAATAGCTTCACGAAACTTGATCTTTGGAAAGCAATTGAGAAAACTGAGATTGTCTATTCCTGAAAAACAAAATATTCGTTCAGTTTTTTGTTACATATTTCTCTCTATGTAGAAGGCCATGCGCGCAACGACCCAATGGTTTTTTGTGCAGCCTGTGTATCTCACCAAGTCAGGTTCAGGCCACCTATTAAGCCTCGTACCCTGCCTGGTGAAAGATCATAAATTTGGACGCATCATTTGCCTTCCGAAACATTTCCGCCTGGATGTGCTCTAGGCGAGACAGCAGCAGAGCAGATATTCTCACGTTTCGTCATCAACATCACAAAATCTGCATATCTTGGTAATAATATTACCAATTATAAACTAACGGTATCTAAGAAAACAGTGCCCCGTAAATAGACCAACAAGTAACCTAAGCTCCCACTTCTCAAGAAGAAGTAGCCTAACTGCCTTCCCGCGGGACACGCTCACAAATCTTTTGGACTGTCTTAACCCAGAAATAGACGTCTATGTGTGAAGGAATTCACATTCGGACCATATTTGAATCGTCCCCTTAATGTGACCAACAGGGACGCCGAGGAAAGGCTAAGGTCATATAACTGGACATCGAGCGCCCCCGTTTACCTAACAGTCTGCCCTTTCGTTGAACACATGGCCCTCATGGTCGGACACATAACATAAATCATTGTGTTATCCCAGTTTTCGAGCCAGCTATTGACGAGTACGGACGTGTATCAGTGAGTAAGAAAAATAAAAAAAAAAATAAAAAAATTCCAAGTGAAAAAAAAAATATTTGTAAAAGCTGAAAAAAAGAACAGTAACTAAGGTGCCCGAAGAGATTTGTGAATGAGCCTCACAAATACTCCCAATAAGGAGAGTAGGCCCAGCACAAATAGCAGAAATGCGTATATTGTGGTAAGCTCCCCGAGCGTGAGCAATGAAAACATTCGATACCCAGAATTAAAGAAAAATTATTTAAGTGCAAAAATTGCCAGCGCAACTGGTTTTCCATACAGCAATTTAAGTGCAAGTGTGCCCAACCTGAGCAAGTGTGTTGATCCGACCGTAAATTTGGTTCAAAGTGTGAAGTCGTCTGACCAGAGGAATAATAACGAAAAACCTGGAACATCACGATTTGCATTAATAAATACAGGAGCTGTGCCAAAAAGTACCAAAGTGCAAACAGGCATGGACAGATACATTACAATAACTAAGAGAAAGGCTAGCCTTAGGTCCACCCAACAGGAACGCATTGCCAACAATACAAAGGCTCTAACGTAGTCTCTTTGCCAACAAATGGTAACAGATTCTCTGTACTATCCATACCTGACGATGAAGAAGCAGAATCAGCTAATGGAACAGCCACTAAAGAAGTTAAACCGCCACCTATCTATCTGCGGGAGCAAACATCAAATAGCATAGTCAACATGTTGATTCAACTGGTAGGTAAGAATAATTTCTACGTCGTTTCTATACGACGCGGGGAAATTCAAGAAACCAAAATTCAAGCCAGTACAGAAACGAACTTTCGTTTTATATCAAGACACCTGGACGCAGAAAATAAAAGTTACTATACATATCAATTAAAAAGTGCTAAGGGATTGATTATTGTCATAAAAGGCATAGATAGTTCTGTTCCTACAGAGGAAATAAAATCTGCCATAGAGCTAGAGGGGTATGAGGTTAAATCTGTTCATAACATTTTGAACAGGAATAAAGTTCCTCAACCAATGCACCGCGTTGAAATATCGTTTGAGGCTGTAGGAAATATCGCCCAAAGAAAAATGGCCCAAAAAAAAAAATGAAAAATCGCCCAAATGAAGAATCGCCCAAAAGAACATGAAAAATGACCCAAAAAGTTATATATGAAATTTTGCCCAACAAAAACGAAAAAGGGCCCAAAAAACAAATGAAAAATGACCCAAAAAGCAAAAACGAATTTTTCCGAAAAAAAATTAAAAATTACCCAATTTGCAAAAAAAGTGGTTATTATTCATATAAATTTAGTTCCATACAAGTGTAAGTTTTATGTAAAAAATTGCATTCTATCTTTAACAGCTGCTCGGCAGTAAGGACAGTAATACCGGCTGCGCAAACTTCGCTAAGCAACTCTGCATAGCCGTCCTTCGGCCGGGCGCAAGGATTTTCTCCTCTATGGTATAGCAAACACCGGCTTCGCTAACTAAAGCTTCTCTGTATAGCCGGCCTTCGGCCGGGCGCAAGGATTTTCTCCTCTATGGTAGAACAAGTACCGGTTTCGCTAAGTAAAGCTTCTAAAATCTGCTTTGTTTTCGAACGAAGGCCATATACGCAGAGAAGCTTTAGTTAGCGAAGCCGGTGTTTGTTATACCATAGAGGAGAAAATCCTTGCGCCCGGCCGAAGGCCGGCTATACAGAGAAGCTTTAGTTAGCGAAGCCGGTGTTTGTTATACCATAGAGGAGAAAATCCATGCGCCCGGCCGAAGGCCGGCTTTGCAGAGAAGCTTTAGTTAGCGCAGCCGGTATATATTATATCCTTGAGGAGAAAATCCTTGCGCCCAAAAGTGTTTTCGTTATATATTTAATATAAACACCCAGAGAAAAAACAACAAACTTATTTTTAAATAAATTACAATTATATTGAATAAAGATGGCCCGAAAAAATGGGCTATTTTTCATACAATATTTTAGGGTGATTTTTCATAACGAAAAATCACCCAATTTAAAAAACGAAAAATCACCCAATAATAACGAAAAAAAGCCCAAAAATGTTGGGTCACTTTTCTTATGAATTAAGGCCCAATTTTACATGGAATTTTTTTTGGGTGATTTTTCATTTTTTTTTTTGGGTCATTTTTCTTTGGGCGATATTTCCTACAGCCATCGTTTGATTCATCAGTTCTCAAAACCAAAAATTCAGTTCATCCCATATACAACTTGCGCTACCTACTCAACAGAAGAATAACTGTTGAGGAGCCATTAAAACAAAATTGCCTCACGTATGTGTGGTTTGTGGCGACGCTCATAAAACCGCCGAATGTAATCGTTCAAAAGCTGACCCGAATGTTAAGAAATGCAGCAACTGTGGCGAAAATCACACGGCAAACTATAGGGGTTGTAAAGTCTTCTTGCATTTAAACAAACCTGCTTCAGTTCAAAAATATACTCACTCTCAATATGGTCCGTCACATGCGCCCAGCCAAGCCGCTGGCTCTATTGCTAGTACCTCACAAACAAACAATCAAAACCAATCATATGCCCAAGTCCTAAAAGGAAACCCTAATGCGAAACATTCCCCGAGTACTTCCAACGCAAAGCAACCTCCGTACGCTAATGTTCCTAGGGAAGGTCTACAAATGCCTTCTGGAAATATGCCTACCTCAATTGAAAATTTAATTCAAACTATGAATAACTTCATGGCCACTATGCAGAACATGTATCAGGAAATGATGCGAAACCAGAACATGCTCCTGCAAGTTCTACTCAACAAAAAATGAACCAGTTAAAAATATGTTTCTGGAATGCAAACGGGTTATCCCAACATAAACACGAAGTTGCAAACTTTCTTCATAGGCATGAAATCTGAAACACACTTTACTCATAAAAACTGCTTTAGGGTAAATGGATACCTTACGTATGACACAAAACATCCCAGCGGACGAGCTTGTGGTGGCACAGCCATTATTGTGCAAGAAGATTGTATCCAGGCCACATCTTTAAATCTTACTGATTTCAATCTAACGTTAACATCCGTTTATTGTCCCCCGAGGCACAAAATTGTACACGATAAATTTCTCAACTTCTTCTCCACATTGGGCCAGAAATTCATTGCTGCTGGCGACTACAACGCTAAACATACATATTGGGGCTCCAGACTTATTAGTCCTAGAGGTAATCAGCTATACAATACCGAAACTGCAAATAATTTTGATGTGGTATCGAGTGGTGAGCCTACCTATTGGCCAACCGACTTCAATAAGCTACCAGACCTTATTGACTTTGCTGTAATTAAAAACATCAAGCGCGATCAGGTACTAGTTAGTTCCTCCTATGATATTTCGTCTGATCATTCACCTTCAATCCTCATTTTAAAAGGTTACTCTGACGTCGCAGCTGCAAACTTTATTTCCTATACAAACAGAAACACAAATTGGTTAAAGTATAAAATGTATGTGAGCTCTCACCTATCACAGTGCATTCCCATAAAAAATTCATCTGACATCCAAATAGCTATCGACCGATTTACAGAAGTCTTGGATACTGCAGCAAGAAATGCAACCCCAATCAAGCGGACAATTAAACGCGCTCCATACAATACATCGACGGATATAGAGACCCTTATCAGAGAAAAATGGAAGTTAAGAAGACAATGGCAAAACAGTCGTTCCCCAACCACTAAGACCCAACTACAATTATGCCTGACCACTCTTCGCAACAAATTGAGACAGAACCACGAGTCTGCAATAGAAGGCTATCTAAACAGCCTAGACTCCACAAAAAACTCCAATTATAGCTTATGGAAGGCTGTACCGGATATGAAATGCCCTATAACCCAAAAATCTCCATTAAGACTGGAAAACCGCACTTGGGCCAAAAACACACATGAAAAATTAAACGCTTTCGCGGGCCACCTTGAGAAAGTTTTCACGCCACATGATGCACATACTTGTTCTTGTCGTCCAATCATTCCTGATAAGGTAAACCATCCATTAAAATTTAACAAAACTCAAGTAAAATCTGCAATAGAAAAAGTGAATATTAGAAAATCTCCCGGACCTGACCGCATCACAGGGTCAATGATAAGAAACCTACCATCGTCTGCTTCCAGAATCTTGCTGCTAATTTTTAACGCTATATTAAGAGTCGGATACTTCCCATCCTCATGGAAGAGGTCTATAATTGTTATGATTCCCAAGCCAGGAAAAGATGCAGACCGATAAGCTTATTGTCAATCCTATAGAAGCTTTTCGAAAAAATATTCGTTTTAAGTATAACTCCTCATCTAAATGAACGCGACATCATCCCGGATCACCAGTTCGGATTCAGAGCGAAACATGGTACAATAGAACAAGTGCATAGAATTGTCACCCTTATTAGATCGGCGGTTGAGAAAAAGCAATACTGCTCAGCCCTGTTTATAGACATTTTCCAAGCATTTGACAAAGTTTGGCATGATGGGCTACTCATCAAAATAACACGAATGCTTCCTCAAAACACTCACAAGCTTCTGGAGAGCTATCTAACAGGCAGAACATTCATAGTAAGGTCGCAAGATAAATACTCCCCCCTCAAGAAAATTACTGCTGGTGTCCCCCAAGGCAGCATATTAGGACCGCTTCTATATATAATAAACACAGGGAATATGCCAACAAACCTGAGCACGCATACCTCTACATTTGCAGACGACACAGCATTTATTAGCGTTAACAATGACCCAAAAGTCGCATCGCAAAATCTGCAGTCCCACATCAATGAACTAGAGGCCTGGCTAGAAAAATGGAGAATAAAGGTTAACCCGGCTAAATGTGCTCACTTAACTTTCACGCTCAGAAGACAAACGTGCCTAGCTGCAAAAATAAATAACATCACTGTTCCGATAGAAAACCATGTTAAGTACTTGGGAATTCATATAGATAGACGCTTGACCTGGTCGCGTCATATTGAAGCGAAAATAACGGCTATGAAACTTAAAGCAGCTCAACTACATTGGCTTCTCGGTCGAAACTCAAACTTGTCCTTAGACAACAAAATTCTCTTATACAAGTCCATCATAAAACCAATATGGACATATGGCATCCAATTATGAGGTACTGCATGCGCATCTAACATCCAAAAGCTTCAAAGAAGACAGTCTAGAATATTACGACAAATTGTCTGCGCCCCATGGTATATACGTAATGACATTATCCACAGAGATCTCAACGTCCCCACTATCCAGGAGGAAATTAAAAAATAATCAATAAGTTACATCGGTAAACTAATGGCCCACCCTAACTACCTCGCTCGGGGTCTGCTTCAGTTCGAAGGTCACCAGAGGCTAAAAAGAACCGATACTTTGAGCCTAACTAGAAGACATTTTTAAAATTTGAATACAGCAGTTAGTGGTTACACTGGTAACAACTAATAAACAACAAGTAGAATTAAGATTTGAATACATATTGTAAATTTCGATAAGAAAGATTCAATAATAAAAATATATTTAAAAAAAAAAAAAAAAAAAATTGTGTTATCCCAGATCGTTCACAGTTGCAAAACAGTCCATGACTAACGTGAACTTCACCTCTAACGAAGATAGTGCGCTTAAAGCCACCTGGCTATCCGACTTTATAAATAATTTTAAGGCCTTTGCCCTTATCCTCAGAGAATCCAAAGCGCATATGAGAATGGCGTAGATCTCGCTTGAAATATCGTAGGCTGTTTGCCCATTGGTAAACCCTTTCGGAAACCCGAGTTCATAATGCCTGCCCCAGTTTCCTTTTTTGTAATCGGTTACCTCAAAGTTGTACCTAAAAGTTTGAAAGTTACAAGCAGCGAACGAAATCAGTAAGCTTAAAATTAATGAATAGATGTGGTTCTTCTGATTAACTAGATTAACTGATTAGCAAAACCTCCCCGGTAGGCCAGCTGGTAGTGAGCTAGTCCATCAGCACCGGGGTTGCGGGTTCGATTCCCGAGACTCTGGTTTCTTTCCTGCAGACAAGCGTAGAGCTTCGCGGGATTACCTTAGGGAATTAAAAAACAGAATTTGCTCTTTTAAAAAAGGAAAAAAGATTGTGATTAAGGAACCTTGGGTAACACGACAGTTTGTGCGTCCGAAGCGGGAACTGGCGCCAGCAGTTCTAAATTGCATTGTAGTTCGTTATTGTTTGTGTTATTGTTTAGACGTGTGTGTCCATTTTAAGACCTTGGTTTCTTATTGACAAATACCGCTGACAGTACACAGTTAAGATTCTCCAAAAGTATTCACCGATTAAAGAATTAATCAAAAATAAAATCAGTTTTAATTAAAAATTTAATCAAGTGAATTAAACATTTAATTGATACTATTAATTAATTAATTTTTTATTAATACTAAAAATTTTTTTAATTGAAATCAATTCTTAATTTTTTTTTTCTGTGTTCCGAAATGTAAAAAATTCTAATGAAAGCAAAAATTGCTTATAGCATCGAAACTGGAGGTGTAGCTAAATTCTGATCACTTTCGGACTTGGATTTATTTAGATGCCGACCAGTGCTAATGTCCACCCGAATAAGGTAAAAGATTCGGCACGGCTTAGTAAACAACTCTTCTCACTTATTTCCTTTAAAACTGAAACAAATAAACTTTATGCAATTAGTTGGAATGCGTAAAGTTCTTTTTAACTTTTTCTTTTTTTTTCAAACATATTTTCTCCACTTCTACTCAAAAAGTATAGAAAAATTCATTCACTTTTCTATCTTTCCGTTTTTATTTATGTACATCGTCATCATCATCATCTTGTTGACATTAGCATTTCAAGTTTTTTGTTTTTTCTTTTTATTTCAATTTTAAACATTTATAAATATTTTTTATTTCTTGTTGAAAAACTTTCTACTTCAAACAAGTTTTTTTTTAAATTTATTTGATTAACTGCATTTAAAATAGAAGAAAAAGGGACGAAAAAATAACAGAAAAATTAAACCAGAACCAGCAGAGAGAGATTCCTAAATATTTGCATAATTTTTTTCTTACATATATTTCAGTTAATAAATTGAAAAAGGAAAAAACGGAAAAGAAAAACATAAAGGATTTTCTTTTCAATGTTTTTTATGAAAACTTCAGGTTGTTTGAATTGAATTCTAATTGGGTCAGTTCTTTGTGTGCGCAAGAGTACGCAGTTCGTTAATGATGTGGAAAAATTATGTTAAACGCAGAGAATAGATTTTAACATTTTATGTTTTTTAAATTTATTGAAATGTGGGAACCCAAATCACCCTAATTTCTACGATTGGCCTGTAGTTGGCTGTTTGAAATGGAAATTCAATAATTCCATAATTTGTTGTGAAACAAATATTTAATTAGGAAAAAATTATTGTATTTAATCGGTTTTTGGGGGAGGAAATGTTTTATTAATGAGGAAATGTTTTAGAAAGGATACAAAAGGTCTAAAATTTGTAAGGAGTTGTGTGGTGGTATGATATTTATGTTAATGTTGGGTAAGAGTTTTTTTCGCCCTTCCATTTATTTAAATGGGAATAATTTCACCGAAGGCGATTTTCTGAATATGGGTGTTGTGATCTATTATATTAAGTGGTTGTTACAGGTACTAACAGCTAAATAGGCTTTAACCAAAAAACGAGCGAATTAAAAATTCCGTATTTAAAAAAATAATTAACCTATTTACTATTTACTGCGGGACAGACCACTATTTTTGGAGACGTGCGTGCTGAGATATAGATCCTAGGAAACGATTACGCCTTGGTTGTTATTATCCTAGTTTGATTGTAATGGCGTTTTTTTAGAGTCGGATCAAACTAACAAAAGCTGTAGCAGTCAAACTAACTATCATATTGCGCTCACTTTTTGTCATTTATGATCCGTATACTCTGGCAAATCATCTTGAAAAGATTCATGCTTGAAAAATGCTACCAAATTATTCGAGTTTACTTTGAAAATCAGTCATGGATGTTTTAATGTAAAATTGTACTCAGCGATTATGCTCATTTTTGGCTTAACGGGCCTCAAATAGAGAAAACTCCGCATATGGAGTGAGACCAACCCGCAACAGGCCCCACAGAACCCATTGCATGCAGAAAAATTTTTTTGAAAAAAAGGAAACTTGGACGTCCAGAATGCGCTTTCTCAAGAACTGCCTCGTTGCTCATATCACCGAAGTAATTTTAAAAAGTTTATGCAACAAAACAATTGATTTAATAAAATTTACTTTTTTTGTATTATGTTATTTAGAAATGGCAGTCACTATCCATCTATCCAACTTTGTAACGTGACGTTACATACTTACCCTACATTTAATTTAATCCTAACATTTTAATCCTAAAATTATAAAGCATAAGTAACCCAACACCGTGAATACTATTTTACTAACTATTAGCTAATATAACTTTTTTACATTTGGGGGATTCATAAGGTGTCATAAAGTCATATGTCTTAAAATAATAACATGAAAAATACGACTGTTGTGAACAAAACCCCTCATAATTTAGTGTGCTATTTTGAATTTAAATTAGCTGATTTAAAAACAAATATAAAAAAATTATTATTTGCCTAAATTAAAATTTTTTTTTAGTTCTTATCCATGAATTAACAAATTAAATTAGATCATACCTGACTATTTTCCATTTGTTAGACGCAAATCACAAAAAAATTTTATTTTGTTTTTTTTACCAAACAGCAGTGTCCTAAGCCGATCTAATTTGACGTCGCCAGTGATTTGTTGCAAAAATTGCTAGCCGCAGGTTAAATACGGATGTTGGCCGGATTAAACTATACCATCAACGGCGACGGCTACAAAAACTAACGCGGCACGGCTCAGCCGCTCAGCGCTGGTCTCTTCTGATTAATTACGACAGCACAATAAACATAGCAAGCAAAGTTCTATTTATTTAAGACACTTCTTGTTTACAAGGCAACAACAATATTTTTAAACCATTGTAAAATATTAGAACATTATGACAATATAACTTGATAGCACACCTTGTGAATACCCCAATTATAATTCTCATGTTGTTTAATTTATTTTTGAATAAGTAGACCAAAGTTTGCTTGAAACAAACAGAGTAGATATTGCCCTCAACCCCAGTATTTACTCTCGGTAGTTAGTAGTACCCGTAATTAGTAGTATTTAGCCGACTGCCTGTGCCTCCGAATTCCATTCGGTAGCCGACTGAATACTAGCCCGTAGTTAACCAGTAATTAGTAGTATTCAGCCGACCGCCGGTGCTTCCGAATTCCATTCTGTAGCCGACTAAATACAAACCCGTATTTAACTGAACCTGATTAACCAGAACCGTATTTAGTATGATGCCCGAAGTATTCTATACAGTATTTAATAATCCGATTAACCAGAACCGTATTTTGCCGAACGCCAAGACCTCCTAAGTCTCTTGGTGTCCGAAGTATTTTTAAGTCATTTCTAGTATTTAAGACCGTAGTTAGCCAAACGCCACGGCCTCCGAACCTGTTGTATCCGGAGTATTTTATTCAGTATTCAACAAAACCGAATTTAACCGATTGCGATTAACCAGAATCGTATTTAGCTGAACGCCAAGACCTCCTAATTCTCTTGGTGTCCGAAGTATTTTTAAGTCGCTTCTAGTATTTAAGACCGTAGCTAGCCGAACGCCAAGGCCTTCGAAATCTCTTGGTGTCCGAAGTATTTTCTAAGTAATTTTTAGTACTTAAGACCGTAGTTAGTCAGACCATGGCCAGTCAATCGTCAGCCACCGACTTATCCGAGGCCGTTGTAAGCCAAACAGTAGTTGGTCGTGTGTACAGCCAACTACGGGGCGCACTGAATGCTCCGTACTCGGCATTGTTTCGGTCATAGATGTAGATACTAACAACCTATAACCGAGCGTCCACAGCCGCAACATGCACGAAAACATCCCGTGTTTCATTTCAAAGGAAGCAGACCTTGGAATTGACCCTGGACGGACTGAGTCATACCTCAGCTGGGAAAGTAAACTGCGTTACAACTTAAGCATATTATAGTTCGGCATTTATACCTAATAATCCATTGTGATACCATGGAGTTCCAAAGGTGGCGAATTCTATTTCGGTTATTCGCCTTTCTTCAGTGCAGCACAGTGATAGAGAACGTATTTAAGTCCGTCTCCTCATTTTTGTCATCACAGTTGCGGCAATCAATATAGTGTCCGACTCCCAGACGCTGTGAATGAGCACATATAAGACATTGTTCCGTGAAAACAAATAACAAGAGTGATACGTCGATCTTGGTCATCGATTGTAGAGATATGGTTCGCTCGCCATCCATGCGGGTCCACACAATCCTGCATCCAGTGTTAGCGGCCCATCTGTCAGCAATAGATTGCAATATCGATAGTCGATCGCAGAAGTTCGAGTTTGGAGGTGAGCATAGGTACCCCAATGCCTTTATAATCCAGTGCAACCCGTTAGTTTGTACCAAGTCTAGCAAGCTCATCTGTAAATGTTTTTTAGTATATCCCTATGCCCTGGAGTTCATATTATCCTGATATCAAATTGCTCGGACATCTCGTCAAAAGATGAGCAGCAATCATGGTATCTGCTCTTTTTCAGGGAGAGGGAACCCAAGGTCATAAAGGCGACACAGCATATAGTCTGCGCCAGTATTTTTATTATTTTTTATAATTCCAAGTTCTATCGGGCTTAAAAACACCTTTTATTACTTATGCCCGTAATTTCTACAAAAAGAAATCTAGCTGTGCATAGAAACCTATGGCGTAAAAGCTACCATATTTTAAAGGAAACCCGAAGATAAAAACACGTAGGCAAAATAAACGTTAAAATAGGTAAAGAAAACTCTTAGTTACGAACACGACCTGCTTTCTTTTTGTAGAAATTACGGGCATTAATAATGAGATATACACAAGAGATGGACAAGTCCTTGAGTCCTTAATGACTTAAATTGAAATTTGTAGGGTTAACATCAGTTTTCAGTTTTCTTAACGTAAGTTATTAAACGAAATAGTGTTTTTTTTTTTGTTAGTTTTTTTGTTTCAAAAATATAAAATTCAGCGCAAACAAAACAGGAGGTTTTTCTTTACTTCCCCAATTTAAAAAAAAGGTTAATCTAATGCACATCGATTGCTCACTAAACCTTATTATGATTTTATTTACTCTGTTTCAAAGTGCAAGGGATGGGTTCAAATGTTGTAGAACGTTCAGATCATCTAAAAAACCATGTAAGATGATAAAAAGAAGCATAATTCCATGAAGATTGTTGTCACACTTAAGAAAAGAATGGAAAAATCATTAGGAGGCACTCGAGTAGCTATTTAAAAATGTTCGTCAGCAGCAGGATTCATACATGAATAGAAAATATTTACATGAGCACTTGCCGTGTTGGTATTATCTCAACCACTAGTTGAACAAACAATGCGTTGTTATCACATACAGGGAACCATTGTACATTGAGTGTACAATCCGGCAAGACTAAACACTCGTCCCTTGCTTAAGAGATGGAGCAATTAAGCCTCCGCTACATAAGAAAATTCGGTGGCATCTATTGGATAGCAATAGCACCTAGGAATAGATCCCCCTTAGGCAGAACTCTCCCACAAGTGGTGAATTTTTAGGATACCCATTCCCGTGACTGGCTTACATATTCGCTAAAGCCTTGGGGGAGATTTCATTGTACATTAATTCGGCAGACCATTATGCATGATGTGTCGGTTCTGTGTTTATATTCAAACATCGTGGTGACACCTTATTCTTCGCTCTTCATTTCCACTCCGCATTCATTCTTCATCCATCATCATGTTAACAGGATTCGTACAGAAGCAAGGAATAAAGGCAAATCATGAGTTAAAGTTAAGAAAAGCTAAAAGATGTTAATGCATATCGGAAATACTAGTTGAATGCCATTAAAAAAAGTCGTTTTTGCATCACATCATTGCAATCATTACGACACCCGAAATATTGTATGTGAAGTCAAGCTAACCAGCTGAATTAACGCAACAGCTGAATATTCCGGACCGCAACACGATAAATTTGAGGATTGATCGAAAACTCCTTAAATATGCGACTAAATATAAATCTGTAATATTCCAACCTTAAAAAATATCCATATTTTTCGCAAATTAAAACTGTGTATACATATATGGTTAAAGAAAAAAAAAATATGTCCCATAATCTTTGCACTAGAGTTTTTTAAATATAATACACTGAAAAAATTTTCTTCACAGATCCAATGAAATTTACATTAAAATTCAACCTATGTAACCTTTTATTGGATTAATGAAGGATTAATAAAATCAATGACAAAATTTTCATTGATTTTATGAATCCTCATTGAAATAATGGATAAAATAAACGTTTGTCATTAAACTAATGCATTATTAAACTAATTGATTTTATGAAACATTTCATTAATCCAATGAAAGGTTACATAGGGTGAATTTTAATGTAAATTTCATTGGATCTGTGAAGAAAATTTGTTCAGTGTAGATGTAAATTTAATGGCAACTCTACCGACCACTTTCAACAAACTTGCAGGGCAATTCTCTTATTTTCATTTCTTCTTTCAGACATAGACAAACAATTTTACCAATCTTTAAAATCTTTAATCGAATAAGAGATTATAGAAAAATTAATCTTCAAGTATCTTCAAAATTTAAATTAAACATTTAATTAGCAAAATGACTTAAAACCACACAGTAGATTCAAAGGTTTCAACTCAATGCGATTTAAAAGATAAAATACTTCACAAATACAATAATTAATTAAGCACAAATTTCATTATACTATAAATCTCTGTTCGAAGTATGCACTGACAATAATACAGACAAGCTTCACACGTGCACCCACACACAAACACATGAAGAACGCCTACATACACATGCTAACATTCACACGCACGAATAAGTGCAATAAACTCGACAATGTAAAATCCTTCTTCACAATTAAGACAACAAGTACGAGTATTATGGAGTAATTTTCTTTTTTAATTTCTCATACATGAACTAAGTAAAAGTATAAAATACACTTTGCTGAGGACACGCACACGCATTCAGGCAGACAAAAAAAAATGTACATATGCATAAAGCGGGGGAAAACAAGGCCTTCTGTTTTCTCGAACTTTTTAAAGACATTTAATTTACCATCTGAAATATCAACCCCGTTATTCACAAAAAATAAAACAGGTTTATTGAAGTTTTATGAAACAAATTTTCTAGGAAAATTACCGTCTTAAATCGAAATATGTTTAGGCTGGTACGAGAGCAAGATATAGGAATTATAACTGTAAGACAAGGCCTAAATGAAGGCCTCTGTAGTGATTATTTTCCCCCCTGGTAATGTAGTAAAGGTCCCAGTTAGCCACGTCATTAAGACATCTTTAACTACGGGCACAAAACAACAGTAAGTCGTAGAAGACATGCTGAGGACAGCTCAATACAAATCTTGAACGAAATTTTTGATAAAACTGGTGGCGAGATC
The DNA here is from genome assembly GCA_930367215.1 of Pollenia angustigena. NCBI lineage: Eukaryota > Metazoa > Arthropoda > Insecta > Diptera > Polleniidae > Pollenia > Pollenia angustigena. The sequence goes on along the minus strand of OV884060.1, from coordinate 187,914,437 downwards.
ACACAATACGCCATGAGCGACAATGTCAATATAAAAGACAATATCTGTTAAACTATATATTCTACACTGTATACAAGACAATATATATGCCATTCATTTTCCAGCCAGCGTTTACCTTCATCAGCATGTTTTCGGTTTTATTGGTTTGTAGATCGATTAAGAATAATTCGATTTATCGATCAAAGAAAACCAAACTCTTGTTCGATTAATTTTAAAATGGTGATTTTCGAATAAATCGATTTATTAATGTCGATTAATCGAACAATTTTTTTTTATTTAAAATTAAATTTAAACAAGCTTAGAATTTTGTTTATTCTCATACTTTTTTAGTGATTTTATACAAAATGTTGGAAAGTTAAAAAATATTAAGCAAAAACCCTGTTAAGTACTCATACACTAATAGAAAAGGCATCAAAAAGCTGATGGATTTTGACATCATTACTATGACAAGTGTCGTCGTTTTTGACCCCATGACACTTTTCATCATGGTGATGCCAACCTTAACATCACTTGGCCAAAGTGTCATCAGGGTCAGAATGAAATTATGTCATCAATGGGATGACACATCGGCATTACAGAAATGATGAACATGTGCTCAGTGCGATGACGCAGTAACATCGGAGAAAGGACAAATAAGCATCAATTTAATGACAGTTTGTCATTAAGTCAAAGTCATTGGGATTGACTTAAGTCAAAGTGAGAGAATATTATTATTTACTTACCCGTTGCATATGTTTGTTTCACGTTTGTTCAATTACGACCTTTGTTTATAGCAGAACTCTCAATAATAAGACACCAGCACCATGCCCCATATGGTTTTCGTAATCATTCTACTGAAAAAATTTGATGTATTTAACTAAATAATTTAAAAAAATAGAATAAAGGAATTTTTGCTTCTTATAATACATTGTAATCATGAAAATAATGTTAATAGCATACAAAATATGGCATCGAATTGATGTCACTATAGTCATAAAATAGATGACACCTAAAAAATGACAAAATTGTACGAAGACGTTAGTCATTGGATTGATGTTACTTTTTGCATCATTGATGTCATTTGTAGTAACTTTGATGTCACAATTCTGATGTTAGGACATCATCAATATGAAGATGCATTTTTCTATCAGTGTAGTAGTTTAAAAATGTATTTTATGTTCTTATTAAACAAATCTTTGAAAAACAATTGCACCAACTGTCTTCTTTTTAAATCAAACGCTAAGAAAGGGGATTTTTCAATTTCGGGTGAAAAACTTAGAAATAGACAAAAAGCTAAAGAAATAAAGAATTGATTTACATATCGATGGCTCAATATAAAAAGGCGTAACTCAATTTTTTTGTATATTCTGATATCTAATGCCACAAGCTTCTTGAAAATTTAAAGGGGCTGTAGTACAACATTTGTTGGATTTTTATACCCTTCACCACAGGTGTAAAAGGGTATATATAAGTTTGTTTTCCGGATAATCCAGACATGATAGTGGCTAGGTTGTTTTACGTACAGTCCACCATTTCTTGCTATTGAAATTCAGCCAGATCGGTCCAAAAAGGACGTAGATATGAGCAAAAAACCACTACTACCTCTAAATTTTTCCAAAAATCCCTTGTTGTTGTATTTTTTTATTTCTGTATATCTTGAGAACGGCAAGAGCAAACGTTTCCAAATTAGGTACACACATTTAGGTTGCCAATACACACCATCCTTCAAAATGTGGGTGGGATTGGAGAAGTGGGCGTGGTACCTCCCGAACAAAAAAAATTAAAAATTTTATAAAAACCTAAATTTTAGGGCTGCTATACGTCCTATGGATATGACTTATATATCAAAATGTCGGAAATTTTGAATGAGTTATAACAGAAATACTGGGGTCTAATCACCGCATACGATATCGAGCAAAATTCATCGAAATTATTTATTTTGGTATGTTGAAACTCGATATCGAATGAAATGTATTGAATTTGAAATAATAGCATTCGACATCGAGTAACTCGACATTACATTTATCGAGTTTTCATTCGATACGCCAGTGTCTATCGTATGCAAAAAAAATCAATAGTTTATTCGATACGATAGTATCGAATGCAGTGATTAGAACCCTGAATTCCCGAAAATTACTCTTTTTATACCCTTCACCGAAGGTAAAAAGGTATATACAATATTGATCCTACACCCTATAAAGTACATATGTATATTCTGGGCCCTTATGAAAAGCGAAGTTCAAAACCGGTTGTCTCTTATTTAAAAAAAAAAATATTTACCAGTTTTATTTAGTTTTTGTCTAGTTGCTCTGTATTCTGCTCGCACAATGGTGAAGGGTATATAAGATTCGGCACATCCGAATATAGCACTCTTACTTGTTTTAACTAAAAATTGCAATATAACTTTTTTTATCTAAGATTTTAAGGCTTCTATAAAGTTTTTTTCTTCCCCTTAAATAAACAAAAAAATCGAGATGGGCCTTTTTTACATTAAGCCATCGAAATATAAATCATGTCATGAAAGTAGAAAATGTTGTTATTGTATTATCCTTTTTTTAATTATATGTAGTGGAAGATAATCCAACGACATCAAAAAATACATAAAGAGAGACAGCGGTTGTTCTATAGAAGAAATTGTATGCAGAAGTTTAGCTGAAGATAGCAGGTCTACCAACGACAAAGTAATATCGGATTATTAAGGATTAAATGGTTCTTCGATGTCTTTAAGTAATAAACGATATGGAGATAAGATGAAAAATTTTTACGCATCAAAAAAAAAAAAAAGAAGAATTCATTGCGGATTTGAGAAAAAATAAAGAAGAAAATGGAAAAAATTCCATAGTTGTAGATGAATGGACGGCTGTAACTTATTTAAAATAAGTAATTTTCTTGTAAAAATAATTTATTTTATTCGTAATTCTCATCGATTAATCGAATAATTTTATAGATTTAATCGTCTGATCGAGCGAACAAAAACAATAATTATAAGTTTTTCTTGGGACTCAAAAAATTAATTAACAAGGTTTCGTTTAAATGTGCTAAATTCCCATTTCATACTATTGATCAACTGAAATATTATTGTTGATGGGATAAGCTATTCCTTTGCGCATTTCACTGGTTGCTTGGGCCAGATCGTCAGGAAACTTCATCCAGAGATTTTAGAAAAACTGAAGATATTAAACCAAATAAAACTGTTAAGTGAATAAGAATTATAAGCAACAGTTTTACTTGTCAAAGTTTAAACAAAAACAACAGTAATTAACAGTGAGCTTATCTATTCTTACAGTCCCGCTAAAAATTGGTTGATTTTTTGTCAACTCTAAATGTAGTTTTAAGTGGGTGAAGAGAAAATAAAAACAAATTACTTTATTTTATTTTAATTATTCCAACAAAGTTGAAATGCGAATAATTGACAACTCTAGTAGATATGTAATTAAATCAACAGCTAAAAAAAAGAATGAGAGAATTTTAAGCAAACCAAACAAAGTTATTAAAAAGCATTCAACTACTGCAGAAGAAAACTTTGTCGTGAATAGCTTTTTATAATGGGTGATTTTTTTAAGAGATATAGGAAAGTTTAAAAAAAAAAATCAGAAAAATGCACGAAATATATATTTGAATTGATAGTAGGGTCCATATAATTAAATGTTTGAAGATTATTTCATGCAAATGTTGACCGTGACTGCGACTCAAATGGTCCATCCGTTTAGTCCAATTTTGGCATGTTGTCTTCCAGTGCGTCAATTGAAGCGGGCATGTGTGTTTAGACATGAGCTTTAACATAGCCCCACAAAAAATAGTCTAAAGGCGTTAAATCGCACAATCTAGGCGGCCAATTGACCGGTCCCGAACGTGAAATAAAATGTTCACCGAACTCGCCTCTCAATAAGGCCATTGTTAAGCGTGCTGTGTGGCATGTGGCACTCTCTTGTTGAAACCATAAGTCATGCAAGTCAAGCTCTAGCATTTTGGGCAAAAATAAATTGGATATCATCTCACGGTACCGCTCACCATTCACAGTTACGTTACGATTCGCATCATCTTTGAAGAAGTATGGTCCAATGATGCCACCAGCCCATAACAGCGCACCAAACTGTGACTTTTCCTGGATGCATTGGTAGCTCTTGCAATGATTCTGGCTGATCTTCACTCCAAAATCGACAATTCTGCTTATCAACTTATCGAATAGCCGCTTCAGTGGGTCGATTAAGCTGATCATAAAATGGAAGAAGCGCGCGATGAACTTTCTTAGCAGAGCACGCATTTTGATAATAAAATTCAATAATTTGCAAGCGTTGTTCGTTTGTAAGACGATTCATGTTTAAAGAATAGAACTGAAGATGTTTGACAGTGAAACAAAACACGAAACGTGCATCAGCTGTTTAAACCAGTGATGCCAAAAAAATAATAGCTAAAAAATCACCCGTTACAAGACAACTTCTAAGAAAATGTCATTTATACTGTCTCAAATAAAGTTTATAAAAGACAACTAATAGGACAATGTCGCTTAAATTGTTGTTCACGACGGTTTTCTCTAAATTTTCTTCTATAAACCCCAAAAAATAGGTGGCAAGTCGTGTCTACAGCTTTGACGGCGATGTCATAAACGGCAATTTGGCCAACTGGGGTATGTTCCTACTCATACTTTCATATGCGTGTATTTATATATCTATGAATGTGTGTACGTATGTAATAGCAGTGTTAATATGTATGATAAATACACAATTTCTCTTACTTATTTTGATTTCTTCGCACATGGATGATAAGAGTACGTGATTTTAGAGAATCCTTAATTTTGTATACCCTACAATAATAACAATTTCATTGACAGTTGAAATATATATATTTATGTATGTATATGACGGTAGAACACTCTATATTTAGATTACTAATAATTGGCTATAATGATCTGCTTTAGTTAACTGCGTCCCAGTAACTAAAAAAAAAAGAAATACTGAACGTTTTGAGTCCACACAAACTTCAATCCAAAAAGTCTTTACACTATCAAGTCTGTATTAATATCCTTCACCGAAGGTAAAAGTTTATAATTTCTACAATATTGTTCTAAGATCCTATAGAATATTCTGGGTCCTAATGGGTACCGAAGTTAATTTAACGATGTACGTCTGACCGTCGGTCTGTTAAAATGGGGTTTCCGAAGACCCTAGATATGATGGAGACTTGGTTGTTATAAGTTTCTGTTTCATCTGCTCTATAAAATTTTGATATTGAAATTAAGCCAGATCCACTGCCTCTTATTTTTTTTTCATAAAATCCCATCGCATCCTTTAAGACCATAATTATGTCATTCAAATCGCAAGTCCTCCATATAGGCTATTTTATTGTTTAAGGAACTCGTATGAGGAATCTGATACACTATTTTATTTTGTATGGTATACGCTGTTTTATTCAATAATTTTACGGTATTTTTATTCAAATATTTGATCTCAAAAATATCAATTTGTAACATTATAAAACAGTGATTAGTTCATAGTTTTGTTAAATCAGTGGTACATATTCATTACTTTCCAATTTGGTTTATTATAAACAAAAAATTATGACAAATTAAGGTATACATTGCGTAAATCAAAAATGACTAGAAATTCATTCGCTTTCTAAACACTTTCGCTTCTTCCCACCTTGTCAGTTAAATAAAACAAGTAAGAAAGTATTGTCGGCCAAGCCCGACCATATGATACCCTAAACCACAGTATTTAAAAACACATCATGCTTATGTGTCCATATAAATATGGTTTTATCTATGTTTATAAACTTCATGAAAATCAGTTTGAAAGTTTGTGAGAGGCAGAATCTGCCCCCTACCTCCCCTTGTGGTCCTATTTTTGAAAAACTGTATAGCTAATGTGTTCATATAGATATGGATCTATCTATGTTTTAAATTTCATTGAAATCGGTTTGAGAGGCAGAAATTGCCCCTATCTCCCCTCGTGGTCCGATTTTTTTTAAAAATTTATACATTTTGTGTCCATATAGATATGGTTCTATCTATGTTTTAAATTTCATGGAAATAGGTTTGATAGTTTCTGAGAGGAAGAAATTTCCCCCTATCTTCCCTCGTGGTCATACGATTCGGCCCATTTTCAACAGGCTTGGTCCTTGTGGCAATAAGAACCTATGACCCCAATTTTATCAAATTATCTCCAAAATTGCGACCTGTACTTTGCGCACAAGGTTACATGGACAGCCAACCAGCCTGCCAGCCAGCCGAACGGACATCGTTAGTTCGACTCAGAAAGTGATTCTGAGTAGATCGGTATACTTTAAGGTGGGTCTAGGATCACTATTTTAAGGCGTTACACACATCAGCACAAATGTATAATACCCTCTCCACTATTGTGGTGTGGGTATAATGATTGCGAGCCACGAGGAATTACATTCTTCTTGTACAAATTTTGGAGATCATGCAGCTTTCGATAACAAATTGGCAGCTCTTTATTGTATTTTCCAGTAAACGAAAAAACGACAACCTCTTTTTTTTCGCGTTCCTCCAATATCAATTACTTTCAAGTCTCCATCCCATTCCTCCTTGTATAATAATTGTTTTCGTTGATTTTTGTTCACTTGGAGGAACCTAAGGCTATGGCCCAACCTCGAAAACATGGCATTGAGATCAATCATATCAGTGTATTGAAGCCTCTCTACAACATAGGGGATTTCCGTCTTGCCAGTCTCATAGTTTGCAATTCTCCCGGCAAATAGACGTATATATGTACTCCTCTTCGCACGTTCTATGCACGCAGAGAAAAAACATTATTAATGAGAGGCCACTTTGACCATTTTTATTCATATTTGCCAAATATGTTTACCATAATACATTTTTTATAGTCCTCATGTAACTTAAAAACATATTTTTTGTCGCAAACATTTTATATTCACTATAATAATATTATACGGTGTTTTACATCTAAGAAGTTATTCTGATCTAGCTAAACATATGTATTTAATTATGTGAAATGTGTGAAATTCTCTAAATGAGCAAACATTTATTGTCAAAGTAAACATTGTGTCAGTGATGTTAGATGTTTTTTTTCGAAATAACGTCAAAATTTAAAAAAAAAATCATCAAAATCGTCAGTAGTTTTGAAAAAAACCGTCAATAAATCGTCATATAAAAAATCGTTTTTTTATAAACACGGATATATTATTAAAACATAAAAAAATATTAAGTATAAAATCATACAAAACCAAAAAATATAGAATTTTTAATACTTAAGACGATTTGGTGCGGCTTTGATATTGCTCTCCGGAGATTTTCGTCAAACAATTCCCGTCATCCCCAAATCTTCTGCTGCAGATGAACTTGACGCCTGCCTGAAATCGTCGTCTTTGTGGAGGCATGTCCAGAAGTTGCAATTGACCGCAAACATTAGAGTCGTGTTGCAGAACGACCCATCGGCTGCTGAATTCTCGAGACAACTGCTGGAGCTTGGCAACGGCCAAATTCCTATTGATGTTTCGAATGGATTGATATCGTTCCCTGAAAATTTTTGTGAAGTCACATCGTCCAAGGAGGAGCTCATCAGCAAAGTGTTCCCCGACATTGCACAAAACTACAAAAATCTCGATTGGATTGGTGAACGGGCAATAATAGCAGCGAAGAATAAGGACGTCGATAACTTAAACTTAATTATTCAAAGTTAAATCGCAGGACAACTACATATAGGGTTCCCAACTTTTTTTGTTGCAATTAAAGTACATTGATTATTAAAGGTTAAGAAAAAAAGTACACAGTATAAATATACTTTTTATTGTTATATTTAAAAATGTTTTTTATTGCTTTTCGCAAGTTTTATCAAACAATTACACTGTGCTAGAATTTGGCAACTGGCGCTTAAACCTTTTTCGGGTACGCTGAATCCAATACCGGTTCAAAAACGGTTCAGTTTATTGAAATTACATACTAAAAAAAACGAAAATCCGCAATAAAATTTCCTTTAAACGTTAAATTTTTTTCTTACATGCGCTGTCGTTTTAGAAACATATTTTTTTTTTTTTTTTTTTGCAACAAAAATAATTTTTAATCAACACTTCGAAATTTTAGTTTGTTAAAAATCTATTAAAAATTACAGCTATAAATGATCAAAATCTGTTAACAACTTTTGATTTTATTCACAAAAGTCAAAAAATTTTAATTAATTTAAAAATTTCATAAATCGCAATATTTGTATGGGAGCCCCCATAAGAAGTGGTGATAAGGGGCAAGTATGTCTCGAAAAAGTGTTAAGGAGACTCCTTGGCTGTTATGGTACGTTTTCTTCAATATATTTCTTGTCTGTATTAAACTTTTTGTATGGGAACCCCTTAAGGAATGGACATTTTTAAATTTTGTTTTAAATATTAGTTAAACGAGTCACTTTTGTGCTCGCGATCTAAAAGCAGGCAGATTATTTTTTTTCGAAAAATCGTCCTGCCAATATAAAAAAAACATCAAAAAATGGCCCTGACTAATATTAACTAGTTGTTTTTTAGTTTTTCTAAAAAAAACTTGTACAATAATGGCTAATAAACCACTGATGGTTTAAACGCTGGTTTAGTTGAACTAAACTTGAAGTTATATGTAGTTTAAACTCAGCAACTATAAATCATTCTCCCATGTGTTATATGTCTGTGTTGGTAGTTTAAACGCCGAATTTTATGCGTTTAAAGATGGTTTATATATTTAGTGATCTATAGACTTTTGTACATCAAATCGCTCTCTACTGATTCCATTCAAATAAATCATATTAAAAATTTTAATATTTGTGTTGTATTATTACTCTAAAGTTTGTCTGAAGGCTTAAAATTGGGACGAGGCGAAGTTCGTCGAGTCCGCTAGTAGATATAAATATATATTCGCCTCTGTATACATATATTAACTAACCCCCCGTTTCCACATGCAAGTGCAAGTTCGAAAAACTCAATACACTGACACTTTTTCACTAACATTCACACAATTTTTGTTCATTCAGCCAATCGGCTGTTTTCTCGATTTTTTGTTGAAAATACGTATACACTACTTGCAAGTAATTACTTGCATGTGGAAACGTTCCCTAAGAAAAAAACTTTACTTGACAGATTAAAGTGTTAAAAATTTGATGAAAGATTAAAGTTTAAACTAATTTATTGACGGGATTAAATCGTCAACACCTAAGTGACTCTACATTCAAAATCGTCAATCGTCATTTTGGTAAATTCAGCGAAAAAAATCGTCAAAATGACGTAAAATCGTCACATCTGACATCCCTGCATTGTGTGTTTATAAAGACAATCAAATTTTCTTCCACGTTATTTCTGTCCGCGAGCGTCAGTTAAATGAATGATAACAAAAGCCCAAATAAGATAAAAAGTGGCTGATGCGTTGTGGTAATTCGTAGAGATTCGCCACAAGATATTGTGGACTTACCAGAAATTCCACTAGCAGATGACAAATGACAAATCACTGTCCAATTTTACTGTCTGCAAAATTTGCTAGACAGTAGACAAGACAGTTGGAAAAGTGTGCATTTATTAGTGAAAAAGTTTGCATGTATTGCTACTGTCTTGTCAGTACTGGCAAATGTAAACGCCAAGTAATATGTTGGAGACAATAATAAGCTATAAACACAGGGTTCCCAGATTTATTTTAAGCCTTATCCCCAATTTTCGATTTTTCATCCCCAAAAATCCCCAAAATAGCAATTTTCTTATCCCACAAAATCCCCACATTTTCTTAAAAATAAAATACATAATATTATGTCAATGGAAAAATATGCATACATCGATTAATATAAATAAATCCATTTGTGTAATATAATTAAAACTAATGTTATTTATTCTTTGAGTTCTACGTATCTATGTACACATGTATAGTATGTAACAAGGGTAACGTAAAAGCCGAAAAGAAAAATAATGATGCATCAGTACATATTTATCATTTCAAAACTAGGGAATCAAAATCCTCTGATTCATCAGCCAGTGCAATTTTGTTTTACATGTTGTTTGTTTAAAAAGTGCATTTTAAATGATCGAAGAAATTTGTCACAGCAAGCTGCATTATTTTAAAGTGTGTATTTATTCTTATTAATTCTAATAACTTATATTGCATTCTGTTACAAATATTGATTTTGGTTGTATTCATTACAGAAAAAGACCAGTTCAACAGAAGTAACGCTAGTTAGTACAAAACCATATTTTTTGCAATGACAAGACCGATTTGGTCAAGATTTGGGCTCAAATTTTAATCTTTTTTGCGGTTGAAACTTTTTCAAGAACTTGTTGAAATAGTTTAAAACGCAAAAAATACTAAAATTTGAGTCCAAATCTTGACCAAATCGGTCTTGCCATTGCAAAAAAGGAATTTATAATAATATTTTATCCCCAGCGAAAAAAGTGCTTTTCCCCAAAAAATCCCCTTGGGATTTTTACGAAATTTTTATCCCCAATTACAAAAAAAATCGCCAATTTGGGGATAAATCCCCAAAACTGGGAACACTGTATTAACATTATGTCTGAACATATATTGTTACTTAAGACGTGTTTGACACAATCATTACTACAAACATTAATGATAGTTTCCGATTGTGATTGTATCAGCCATGTTTTTTCTTTACGTGTGGCAGAGTGCATCGAAACTGCCTCCATTTGTATGTGTCCGCTTTAGAGATACTTAATTGCTATCGAATTAAGCTTCAAAGTATTGTTGATATAAATCAATAGTGTGGCAATGAACCTGTTTCTTTTCTATCCCCCACAGCGGTCTGAGTAGAGAATAACATCGGTTATAGCGAAATCAGACACAAAGGTTTTTGGAGCAATTTCCACAACTACTGGTGGTTTCGTGTCACAGCCTGTTGATATTTACCTTGCTCACTTCACTTACATTATATAGTAGAAGATACTCACTCAGATGATTCAAATCCATATTTTTAACGAACAAACTTTCTCTGCGAACTGAATTTGCAAACTGAAATTTCAAATTACTTCAATATTTCCTTGGCATTTATGTTGTCAAAAGAACGTTAACATCGCATAGGCTACTATTCTTGTCAATTGTTGATGAAACTATCGAATTTGTATTGAAAATAAAACAGCTTATGTCGGGTATAGAAATGGTCGGAATGAAACTATTTCTAAAACAATAGTGTATATTATTACGCTATTTTATGAGTTAAAGTTTGATAAATTGTATTTTTTTCTACAGGCTAAAATGGAGTATAATGCGTATACACTATTATTCTTTTATCAGCTTTGGAGTGGCAATTTCAAGTAAAATAACGCATATGAGCTTACACACTTATTGAAGGAAAATTTTGAACAAGAAATTATACATTTTTTTCCAAGGACATTTTGACCCACTTTTTAGAAGTAGAATTTGACGAAATTTTGACCAGACATAAAATCAATGATGCAATAAAAAAATAATATCTATGAGCTGAATTTCATTTATGTATTTTATAAAGCTTGGAAGTGTATAAAGTCATTCCTAAAAGGAGAAGAAATAGGACTATTGCAAAAATGCTTTATAAAGTACATAACTGAAATTTAGCTTATAGAATAAATCCGAAAAATAAAAAAAAAATTGAAAGTAACTTATGAAAAGACATAATTCCCAGATTCTTTTTAGTTTTTTTTTATTTATTTTTTAATGTCTACCCTTTTTTGCTTTTTAGAAATTTATTTTTTATTGAAATCCATGCCCCAGATCTTAAAGATTGGATCCTCTCCTGGTCTTACAAATGGCTCACTCTAGAAAAAAAAAATCTGAATATACTGTGCTGTAGGGTATCAAATGCTCGTCCATGACCGACTATACTCTATTATTTGCTTTGCATATTGAATAGTGTAATCATGTGATCGGTTTTCGCCAAAAAATGTCTCTGACTGCCTTTATTTTGAGTATTTTGGTTTGATTTATTAGTCCTTAAATCCTCTTCATGTCGTACTCGTATTGAATGATTAACACATGAACGATTTTTCAATGGGGTTTCATTAATTTGTTGAAATTTTACAATAACAGTAACAATATCAACGCAAAAGCATTTATTTATACACAGATACACATTTAAAAGACCATAAATTGCGATAATAAACACATTTATACGATGACATTCTCTTTAAAATGTAACATCTATATTATATTTCGGTATATTAAATACGCTTTCATAAACACATATGAATACAGTAGAATTTCAAATGTTTACCGGGAATAGTTCTCTAAAGAATCGAATAAACAATTGGTCGGATAAATAATGTAGGTGTTTGTCAACAGAAGGCTTAGTTTTTTAAGGATGTCAGAAAATTTTGTCGAAGAGTTTTTAAATTTCAAAAAAAAAATGTCACTTGAACTGGAACATATTTATGGCCATTTTCTCAATGTATCGATATACTGGCTGTTACTTAATGTCAACAAAAATTTATAAGGCCCGTTTTCACAACTTACTGATAGCTAAAGGAAGGATTTTATATGCCGTATAAAAAGTGTTCCATTATTACAACTTTACTTTAACCTACCAGGTAGGATGAAGCTTAATCTACTTTATCGCTCACTTAAGGTTAAAGTAAAGTTTTAATAATGGAACTCTTTTTATAAGGCCGGTTAAATTCAACTTTTAGCTATTGGTAAGTTGTGAAAACGGGCCTAAGAGCGATAAACTGTCCGTTAACGATTTTGGGTTCCGCAATATACCGACAAAAATCATTCTTTTCAGCTGGCAACACCTCTCAAAATACATGTTAAAGCTGGGAGTCAGCTGAATGAATTTATCTGTACCGCAAATAAAAGGAAAATAACTAATTGGCAGATGAGTGCTGGTTAGCTTTGCGACAGAACAGAAACAAATTAGAGATTGAGAAAACCAAATTTCTTTAATGTGCAGTTTTTCGTTGGGAAAAAAGATAATCGTGTAATGAGAAAACGGCCATTAGTGTTTTTTGGATCAGATGCCCATAAGCAGGAGGCTGATTCTGGCAGTTGTGATAGAATACTTCTTCGGTTCGATAGCAATTTGTATTCTAATTTTTTCAGCCGATACTGAACGAATCGAAATTATCTTATCACTGTTGCAAAAACTCAAATAAATGCTACTGAAAATAATAACGATTCGCTTAGTATCGACTGAAAGAATTAGAAATAAAATTGCTTTCGAAAAACAAAGTGTTGCATTTTGGAAGCGCGGCAAAAACATGTTTGACTGTTTTTGAAACTTCATTTCATTCCAGGCGGTTACTGGTACAACTTTTGTTTATGAGTAGTATAAGATTCGCTATAAGTATCTCATTGTAGTAATTTTCCTTGTTTATTTTCTGTTTGACACAAATCTTCAAAAAGTTTTCTTACAAAGTGAGGTGTGTACTAGGTGGCGGAAAAATCATCTATTGGGAGATATAAATAGTGGCAACTGTCAGTTCTGCTTTGGCAAATGGGAATTTAGTAGATACAAAATACAGGCGGATAAAAAATGGAGCGCTAGACTTCACAAACAGGCGAACAAAATTTGCCCATTTGCTGACGGTATGAGTATAGAAATCAATTCTGGCAGCGGCCACTTGGTCAATATTATATTTCTATTAAATAAAAAAAAATTTACATCAAATAAACTAGAATCAAAATTTAAAGCATTAAAATATTCTTCAAAAAGATGGATTATGCACTATAAATGCTAAAAAATGCTTTCATGATCAAAATATGCAAAAAGATGCTGCAAAGGATAAAATATGCACTTACACTGATAAAAAAGGTGTCAAAACGCTGATGTATTTTGACATCAGTACTATGACAAGTGTCTTCGTTTTTGACCCCATGACACTTTTCATCATGGTGATGTCAACCTTAACATCACTTGGCCAAAGTGCCATCAGGGTCAAAATGAAATTATGTCATCAATGCGATGACACATCAGCATCACAGACATAACGAATATGTCCTCAGTGCGATGACGCAGTAACATCGGAGAAAGGACAAATAAGCATCAATTTAATGACAGTTTGTCATTAACTCAAAGTCATTGGAATTGACTTAAGTCAAAGTGAGAGAATATTATTATTTACTTATCCGTTACATATGTTTGTTTCACGTTTGTTGAATTACGACCTTTGTTTACAGCAGAACTCTCAATAATAACTGGTGTCTTATGCCCCATATGGTTTTCGTAATCATTCTACTTTAAAAATTTGATGTATTTAACTAAATAATTTAAAAAAATTTAATATAGGAATTTTTGCTTCTTAAAATACATTGTAATCATGAAAATAATGTTAATAATATACAAAAAGGGGCATCGAGTTAATGTCACCATAGTCAAAAAAAGATGACACGTAAAAAATGACAAAATTGTACGAAGACGTTGATGCCATTTGTAGTAACGTTGATGTCACAATTCTGATGTTATAAATGATGTCAATATAAAGATGCATTTTTCTAACAGCTTACAAAATTTATAAAAATCTCTAACACGGATAATTATATTATTTCTGTCTTCACTGTTCGCAAAAGAAAAATCATACAATTGCATATTTGTGGTTTCCTTGACAATTATTGTGTTAATTGCGAAAAAGTACTTTAAGAATTGTCGTTATGTAATGCAGCAAGTAGCTATTAAGTTTGAAAGGTAATGCGTTTAGGAAGATGTTGCATTATGAGTTGTTGTTTTGATGGAAAGTTCTTATTTCAATGCATTCAAATATTTTAAAACTAATGTTTATTTACTTATTCCCATAAACAAATACTCTTTTTATCTAGATTCTACTTTATTTGGGTACATTTAAAAATTACTTTTCTGAACATCAACCGTTTTACGTAACAAAGTTTGGTGTTTAGCCAACTTTAGACACATGAGTTTTGAAAAGCCAAAGTTAAAATGTTTTAGATACATGACAATTAATTAAACTAAATTCTTTTCAATGGGTTCTTTCGCTATTTTAATAATGGCCTTTTAATTAAATGCATCCAAAACGTAATGAATTATTTTTTTGGTGGAACTGAATTTCTGTTTAAGTTGCATACAACATGACACATTTATTTGATTAAAATTTTAAATTAATTTTGTTCATTTGCATAGATATTGTGTTGGAAATACACAATTAAATAAGAGCAGGATGCGAATTTTGTGTACTACAAGGAATTTAAGGCTTAAATGTACACCAATCTCAAAAAGTTGATTTTTGAAAGCTTAGTAAGGTGTTTTTTCCTCTCTGGATATCCACACCACAATAATGGAGAGAGAGAGAGAGAGAGAGTGTCTATTAGGTATGGGATAGTGATGAACTTTTCGATCTCGAAACCCTTAATTAAACAATAAAACTCCACAACTGCCACAAACAAATGTACGTGATGAAAAATACAGTGGTGAGGGTCATACATTTGACCTGTCTAGGAGCATTTTAGGCGCTGCAGGGGACAAATTTATGAATTTCATTTAATTGTCATATTTGTATGTAAACCCCACTAAGTGGTGGTGAAAAGGGTCAAGTATGTTTGAGACAACAAACTATTGGAGGTCAGTCGTACATCATATCCCCCTAGTGGGACTCCTAGGCAATTATGGGATTTTCTTCAATAAATGTCTTATTATATTCCTTGAGGAAATCAGAAAGCGGCTAGGTATGTTTGAAATAAATGTTTGGGAAGGCAAATAAAGTCGGGTCGGGCATACAACTGTCACTTCTAGCGGCATACGAGGAGCTGTGGGGGCAATATTTTTACATTTTCATTAAATTGTAAGTTTTGTATGGGAAAATCTTTTTCGAGAAAAATCTCTAGAAATAAAAACTTAGACGTGGCTCTGTGGCAGTTATGGAGTTTGTGGAAAATTCTTTCCTATTTACCACCACTTTGAGATCAATGAGTGTCAAATTCCCCTTATTCTAACCTCCATATTTTGGCTCATAAAACTAGTGTGTCTATTGTGACCAAATCCTATTACTAGGAAATTCCATACATCACTATTCCTACTATCTATATAAATCTTATCCACAAAGTACAGGTCGCAGTTATGGAGCTAATTTGATGAAACTTGTTACAAAGGTTCTAATAGCCACAAGGACCAAGCCTTTTGACAACCGATCTATAAGATCACTAGACCCCAATACAATCTTCTTTCCAAAAAACAGTATTTGTATCTTGTATATTGGTGTTTATATCGGGTGATTTTTTAGCTATTATCTTTTTGGCAACACTGGTTTAAACAGCTGACGCACGTTTCGTGTTTTGTTTCACTGTCAAACATCTTCAGTTTAGGTTAGGTTAAATGGGTAGCCGTCACGAAGACGACTCACTTGGGTCCTTATAGCGGTCCCTTTGTGATACCCCTAGCCAGTGACAAGGGTCAGCCAGTATCCACCAGACTATTCCCCAGAGGTCACCGCAGTCTCGAACCACCCCGATTCCCTGCAGAACAGGGAGATCGATTTCAGTCCCGCATTGGACAAATCGTCCAGACATGGCAATTCCGGTCTCCCAAAATGCCTCACCCTAACGCCCGCCAGACCGGGGCATTGGCAGAGGAAGTGAAACACCGTCTCCTCCTCCTCCTCATCATGACAACTCCTGCAGTAGTCATTATACGCAAGACCCATCCTCCTAGCATGAGTCCCTATCTAACACATCTTCAGTTTGGTCTATAATTTAACCATGAATCGTCTTACAAACGAACAACGCTTGCAAATTATTGAATTTTATTATCAAAATGCGTGCTCGGTTAAGAAAGTTCATCGCGCGCTTCTTGTGTTCAGCGACGAATATCATTTTTGGCTCAATGGGTACGTTAATAAGCAGAATTGTCGACTTTGGAGTGAAGATCAGCCAGAAAGAAGCATTGCAAGAGCTACCAATGCATCCAGAAAAAGTCACAGTTTGGTGCGGTTTATGGGTTGGTGGCATCATTGGACCTAGGGAATGGTAAATCGATTTCGATTCCAATCAAAAATCGATTTTGTGGTAAAAATAATCGATTTTTTGCAATCGAATTTACGTATGCGATTTTATACTAAAATCGATTATTGGGCTTTTAAAATCGATTTTTTTATATTTATCAAAATTTTGGCAATTTTAATCTTAATTCTGTAGGTATGCTAATGCAGTTTTCCAAGTTTAAAGTTGTAATTTTAATTTTCCTATTAGTAGCCTTAATATACTTCCAAGTTTAATAAAGGGGCTCTGTGAGCAATATTTAAATCTAGTTATAAGCAGAGTGAAAAAACAAAAAGTACGTAATTTATCCTAAAAAAACGAAATTACAAGGAAATGTCTCTGCATCTTTCTGGCATCAATGTCATGCAAACGTTTTTTTTTTAAACTAACTTAATAGTAACTTAGCAAAGAAACAGTCGCTACCGATCAGGAACTACTGTCATAATCCTTTGAAATACTATCGATAAATTCAGGCTTGTCACAGACTTAAATCCGATCAAAAGTGATTTCGTTTAATGTGAAGCAAGATACGAAATCACTTCCACTTGATTGTCTACAGAATAACACAATTTTAATATGTAAAATGTACATTTACTTGTTCCTCTAAAGGCGATCTCAAAATTTACACATTTTCACTTTTTGCAGGAAAATTAGAAAAAGTAGTCATATCTACAGGCGCTGCGAAATATGGCCCCAGGAAATATGGCCCCAAAAAATAAATTAAAATTGACCCCAAATTTGGGGCTATTTTTCATAATGCAATATGGCCCTATTTTTTTAATGAAAAATTACCCCAAAAAAATGAAAAATAACCCTAAAAATAAAATGAAATATGACCCTAAATTTGGGGCTATTCTTCATTATGAAAAATCACCTCAAAATTTATAATGAATTTTAGCCCCAAAAAAGAACACAAAGAAAGTGACATTTAACATTCTCGGTGGAGTTCATATGCCCAAAACTAAAAATCCCAAATTTAGAATCCCGATTTCAAAATCCGGATAATTATACAGTTTTGGTTTTAAAAATCGTACGATTGATAGCACGGTTGGGCTTTCGGCCATGCACAAGGATTTTTTTCTCTATGGTATAACGAACACTGGCTTTGCTTACTAAAGCTCTACGTTATAGCCGGCCTTCGGCCGGGCGCAAGGATTTTTTTCTCTATGGTATAACGAACACTGGCTTCGCTAACTAAAGCCTCTCTGTATAGGCGGCCTTCGGCCGGGTGAAAGGATTTTCTTCTCTTTGGTATAACGAACACTGGCTTCGCTCACTAAAGCTTCACTACATAGCCGGCCTTCGGCCGGGCGCAAGGATTTTCTTTTCTATGGTATAACGAACTCTTCTCGTAATAGCCGGCCTTCGGCCGGGCTCAAGGATTTTTTCCCCTATGGTATAACAAACACCGGCTTCGCTTAAAATGCAAAAACACCCTAACGAAAAAATGAAAAATAACCCCAAAAAAAAACAAAAAAATTGCGCCAAAATTGCGTGTTGTTGTGTCTCATGTAAAATTTTGGGGCCGTTTTTCATTTTCCTTTTGGGGCCATATTTCCTGGGGTCATTTTGCGCACCGCCATATCTACACACTGTAAATATCTCAGTTCAATTTATCTAGTAGTTTTCCAAAAAAAAAAAAAAAATGCTGGAGTATACCCCTTTCTGATATAAGGTATGAGTTTGCAAATTTATCTTAAACGATTTTGAAATCGATTTTAAAATCGATTTTGAGGTTCGATTAATCGATTTCAAAAACCGTAATAAAAAAAGTCGATCGAAAAATCGAAAATCGATTTTGGTATCCCTTTACCATTCCCTAATTGGACCGTACTTCTTCAAAGATGATGCGAATCGTACCGTAACTGTGAATGGTGAGCGCTACCTTGAGATGATATCCAACTTTTTTTGCTCAAAATCCAACAGCTTGACTTGCATGACATGTGATTTCAACAAGGCGGTGCCACATGCCACACAGCACGCTTAACAATGGACTTATTGAGAGGCGAGTTCGGTGAACATTTTATTTCACGTTCGGGACCGGTGAATCGGCCGCCTAGATCGTGCGATTTAACGCCTTTAGACTATTTTTTGTGGGGCAATGTTAAAGCTAATGTCTATACACACATGCCCGCTTCAATTGACGCATTGGAAGACAACATTGAAGCATTTATTCATGAGATACCGGCCGAAATGTTGGAAAGAGTATGCCAAAATTGGACTAAGCGGATAGACCATTTGAGGCGCAGTCACGGTCAACATTTGCATGAAATAATCTTCAAACATTAAATTATATGGACCGTACTATCGATTCAAATAAAGATTTCATGCATTTTTCTGAATTTTATGTTTTTTTTTTTAAACTTTCCTATAGCTGTTAAAAAATCACCCGATATTAAATTTAGTCCAAACTTAATTTGTTGCTAATCACCTGTTACCTTCTACGAAAACTCTGCCACGAATGAACTATTTGTAGGCTGAAACACATCAAATACTATTTTGCTTAGAAATACTGAAAAGAAAGTGGAACTGGATGGGACACACAATCCGTAAGCGACTGTCCGATCTTGCCATGAATGGTATCAAATGGAACCCGCTGGGAAGTCACAGAAGAGGGCGACTAGCACATACATGGCGTAGGTAAATTGAATAAAGGTTAAGGTCAAGTAAAAACTATTGCTGTGAACAGATCTGAGATAATATCGTTGCAATCGTTTGTTGTACGTCGAAAGTATTCATAAATTATTTTATAGAATCTTAATTTTTTTTTTTTTTTTTAATAACACAAAACTCATGAGCATTGGTCCATATTTTTGCATCACTTTCACAACAACAAAAAAAAAAAATTGTTGCATCGATTTCTTTATTTTTTCAATTTCTTTAAACCTGTTTTTTAATGGGTATTTTTTTTAATTGTTTAACCACTCTCTAACAAATAATTCGATATGCATATTTAAAACAAATGACACAACTGATGCAAAATTATTTAACAAATAGCAATAACAAAATATTATTAGAGTAAAGATATTTTGATTGCATCTTAAACATATCGATACTTTCCCGTAAGAATGTATTAAGCGACACTTTTTTCGAAAATGACTTTTTGATGTGGAACTATACTAGAAATTAAGCGCCACATTTTGGCCTGGGTTTCGCTGCCCTATCATGGATGCAAAGGAAACTAGGGTGAAAATAAAATTGTATCAACCGTCAAGTTTTCTCACTGGAATAATGTGGCACCCTGTAATTTGTATTATCCGCCAAAGAAACTATGCTAAGCCACATTTTTTAAATAGGTTTTGTATTCTGAAAATCGCTTTCCAATTATGTTTCTTTCAATAAAATCCGAAAAATAAATAAGTAAATGAAACGTTTCGTTTCCTACACAATTTTAGAAATGTCGCTTAATACATTCTTACGGGAAGGTATCGATATTATGAGTACACGTTAAGTAATAAATATGTTTTCAAAGTTATCATTATTTAGTTGTCAGCAAAATTTATATTTTTCAGTGAACCATACTCAAATTTATAATTGCGATAAGCATTCAAATGCTTACAGTAACTATAATTAATATTGCTGATCTATCTATATATATAAAAATCAAACGCTGTGTCTGAGTCTCGCAAAAACTCGAGAACTACTTGACCGATTTGTATAATTTTTTTTTTTTTTTGTTTTGTTCGCCTAATCACCAGGAAGGTTAGGTTAGGTTAAATGGGTAGCCGTCACGAAGACGACTCACTTGGGTCCTTATAGCGGTCCCTTTGTGATACCCCTAGCCAGTGACAAGGGTCAGCCAGTATCCACCAGACTATTCCCCAGAGGTCACCGCAGTCTCGAACCACCCCGATTCCCTGCAGAACAGGGAGATCGATTTCAGTCCCGCATTGGACAAATCGTCCAGACATGGCAATTCCGGTCTCCCAAAATGCCTCACCCTAGTGCCCGCCAGACCGGGGCATTGGCAGAGGAAGTGAAACACCGTCTCCTCCTCCTCATCATGACAACTCCTGCAGTAGTCATTATACGCAAGACCCATCCTCCTAGCATGAGTCCCTATCACCCAGTGACCCGTGATAACCGATATCACTGTCCTTATCCGGTCCCTGCCGAGACCGAGTAGTACGCGCGTTCTCGCCGCGTCATAGCCAGGCCATAGAGTCCTGGCCATCAAACAGGTATGCTCGTCCTGCCATCTCCCCTGAGCCCTTCTGTACGACTCCCGTCTGATGAGAGTCCTGCAGCGGGCCATTGAAGTGCCAATCAGGCCGTCGACGAACATGTCGTCCAACAGACAGCCTTGTTTGGCTAGGTTTAGAAAAAAAAGAAAGTTCAGAAAAGCCCAAAAAGGTTAAAAAATCGAAGAAAAATAAAAGTCGAAAAATCAAAAAAACTAAAATGAAAGTTTTGTAGGCAAATTTGATTTAATACCACCAAAAGGAAATGTATTTCTTCAGTTGGTGGCACAGCTGCACAGAAACAAACCAAACCCATTTAATCATCCTATTAAAATTAATCTTATATATATAAAAATAAGCGTACACTCTGATGTCATTACTAACTGCGGAAATGGGTTATGGAGATATGGCATTTAGATTTTCCTATGTTTATATCCCCATACAAATATCAACAAAATGCCCTCCATTTTGAACTTCTCCGAAACGGCTTGGCCGATTTTATGAAATTTTGTATGTGTATTTGTTAGGTATGAGAATAGGTCGTAAGGTATATTTTATACCGCTAGAGGGCGCAAAAAGGGCAAGAGTGGCAATAGCCCCCCTTCCCTGTATCTTCTAAACTAATCAACCGGTTTTCCTTAAATTTGGTATGCAGAAACTGCAACATCTGAAAAGAAATAGGGAATAGGGCGTGAGATAGGGCAATAGCGGTAAAAGCCCCCCTTCCCTATATTTTCTTAACTAATGAACGGGTTTTCTTAAAATTTGCAATCACTAACATCTGAAAGGAAATAGGGTTAAAGCTCCCGCCCCTTATATCTTCTTAAATAAACAACCGATTTTCTTGAAATTTCGCAGACAAATAGTGTTACAGTTGAAAAGAACTATAGCATAGTTTTTATTATTTAGGGCCTGAAATAGAGCAAGAGGGGTAAAAGCTCCCCCTCCCTATATCTTCTTATCTAATCAGAAGGTTTTCTTAAAATTTGGCATGCAGACACTGTAACATCTGAAAGAGAACAGGGCATGAAATAGGGTAAGAGGGGTAAAAGCTCCCCTTACCTATATATTCCTAACTAATCAACCGGTTTTCTTTAAATTTGCCATGCAGACACTGTAACATCTGAAAGAAATAAGTTATATGGCAAAAGAAAGTTTGCCGGGTCAGCTAGTAGTAAATAAAAATAAAAATTTGTTGTGTACGACAACAATATCGTTTTTTTTTTTAATAAATTACTTTATTGGCAACACTTGCAGCATCTCCTAAAATGTCATGGTCACATAAGGTACCGTTACGATTTTATAGCAAAAACAATTTTAATGTAAGCGACAAATTTCATACAAAATGTATATGAAATAAAATAAAAAATCTCTCCTGTAAAAATTTTGGCGCTTAAGTTATTTTTGCGGTTAGGGGTCGATATATTGTTACAATAAACATAGTGTAGTTGCCGTTACCATGTTTTCTTTGCGTGAAGCCTTAAGCACACAAGAAGCGAGTGTTATAAAAATTTTTCCTTACACACAGAAAAATATACCAATGTTAAAATAACATGGCGAAATGTTGATTGAGAATCATGGTAAATTTCTGCAAAAGTATGCCCTTTATTTAAATTTATCAGTATTTCATATTAATTTTAAATGAAAAATATTAAAATAACCTTAAATCACGTTTATTTAATATTATTCACTGTTAAAATAACATTGTTCAATATTGAATCCAAAAAAACCTGTTTTATATTAAAATCAAAAGTTTATCTTGTTAAATTAACATGCATACATACTTAAGTATGTACATTTTTTTATTTTCATGTTTAAAATATGTTATAAAAAGAAGACAATTCCCGTATTCTTTTAATTTAAATTTTTTAGTTAAATAGTACATCAAGTTTTCAAAGTAGAATGATGACGAAAACCATATCGGGCCATTCTGCTGACGCTTCTGCTAACAAAGGAGATTCAAAATAAGTGAAACGTGTGTTACAAGGGTAAGTGTTTTGAATTATTCTTAAATAAATGCTTATGTTGTCTTCACACTGTTATATCACACTCCAACCAATTTGATTCTACATCATATTCACGTTGTTTCAACTTGAAATAACTTTCATTTAACGTGATTCGGATTGTTATTTCAATATAAATGACATTTTGCTTTAACTTTACTGCAATGTTTAATTTACGTGAATTAAAGTTATTTTAAAAGAAAAAAATTTTGTTCGCAAGTTATTGTTAAATCATGTTCAATTAACATGAAACAACAATGAAGCAAAAACACTACTGAAAAATGTAAAATCAACCTTGTTTTGAACGAATTTACATTGATTTTTCTCTGTGTGTACGTAATGGGTACAATATTTGACAATTTCGTTTGACACATAGCAACATAATTTTTATTCCCTATCATTTTTAACTTTATTATCTGTAATTTTTGTTTGTTTTTTTTTTTGCAAATTACAAGTTATGAATTTTTTTTGCAGTATATTTCATTAACTTTTTCCTCGTACTGATTCATTTTGTCCTTAATTTTTTATTCAGTTCCAATCAATATGACAGCCAGACCAATTTCAAAGAGGAAATAACGTATCATTAAAATGGGTGTGCCTCAATTTCCTATTACATTTTCGTTCTCCTGTATGTAACGAAATAAAAATTGTACATGTAATTTCTGTAATATTTTATTTTTTTGTTGCTGAGTTTTTTAATAGAATTTCATACATTTTTTTTCGTACAATTTTCATTTCTTTTTTTTTGGCCTGGAACTGAAACAGAATAAATGTTGGTTACAATGTGTTATTAAAAAAAAAATATGAAAAAGGGGATGTGTTCGAAATTTCTGCAAAATATATTGCAATTTTCTGATTATTCCAATTTATATTTTCATACATTAACTTTTTAGTGTCCTTTTTTCTTGGAACGGAAATTAACTGTATGAGTTTTTTTTTTCAATGATATAAAAAGGAAATTTCATTATTGATGTTGTTTGCTGCAGCATAAACGTTTAATACTTCTCTTTTTATAGAAAAAAAAAACAATTCTGAGAAATGTTTATTGCACAAACCAAAGAAAACTACTAGAAGGGAAAGTGAAAGGGAGAGAGAGGAAATCTTACTCGACTGTTAAATAAAAAAATCTAACTCTATGATTGTATTAGCAACTTGTTGTAACGTTCGGAATTTTGAAAAATAACCGTATGAAAGCAATTGCATTGTATTAACATACGTAGTGTAGCATGACGTCGACACTTTGTCAAGTTAACCGTAGGAACACAATTGCACTGTATGAACGTAGTACGATGCGACGTAGTTACGTCGTCAAACTACAACGTAAAATATTTTATACAAAGGCACAGAATAGCTGGAACAAGCGTTAAAGAGCGTATACGTCGTACCTCGGATTATATCTAAATCTACTTGATACGCCGGTTGCGACCACATTATCATAGGAAATGAAAATTAAGGCGGCATGAGATAACCCCCCAAAATAATACCCCCCAAAAAAATATTGAAATAACCCCCCAAAGCGTGGGGCCTTATTTCATATGCAATAAAGCCCCAATTTTGAAAATGAAATTAGCCCCCGACGAAATGAAATAACGCCCCAAACATAAATGAAATAATTCCCTAATTTTTGGGGGCTTATTTCATATGAAATAAAACGCTAATTTTTGGGGGCTTATTTCATATGAAATAAAACCCTAATTTCTGAAATGAAATAAGAGCCCAATATATGTAATACAATTAATTATACAGTTTTGCTTTATAGAAACACACGATAGATATCATGATATGATATACCAAACACAAGCTTCGCCAACAAAGGCTTTTCTGCGTAGCCGGCCTTCGGCCGGGCGCAATGACTTTTTCCGCTATGGTATATACTAAAGCTTCTCTGCATAGCGCCAGGATTTTCTCCTCTATAGTATAAAAATACCGGCTCAACCCGGCTACGCAGAGAAGCTTTAGTTAGCGAAGCCGGTGCTTGGTATAACATAGTGGAAAAAGTCATTGCGCACGGCCGAAGGCCGGCTATGCAGCGTAGCTTTATTTATCGAAGCCGGTGTTCTGTATACCAAAGTGGATAAATCCTTGCGCCCAAAAACGTTTTCATTATAAATTTGAAAATGAAATAATCCCACAAAAAATATATTGGGGCTTTATTTCATAATGATTTTTTGGGGGATAATTTCATATGAAATAATACCCCAATTAAAAAAATGAAATAGCACCCCAAACAAAATGAAATAACAAAGATCGTTTTTGTTGTTTTCTCTACAAACTTTTGGGGGGCTATTTCAATATTTTTTTGGGGTGTTATATTTTGGGGGGCTATTTCATGCCGCCGAAAGTTAATAATATAATATTAAATTATTTTTGTGTTTTCAAACTGAATATTTCAAAAAAAAGAAAATATCTAACAGAAGAATACAATAAACATGTTGTATAAAGTTCCAGTTTTTTTTTTAAGAAAACAAAATACGTTTATGACGGAATTATGAGTGAATAGAGCGTTTTTTTTTTTAATTAACGGCGTTCGCCATAAGATGAGCTTGTTCTGGCACTACCTTACGGGTTGCACTGGATCTGGAAGACGTTGGAGTGCCTCTGTTCTCCTACAAACTCGAACTTTGGCGACCGACAATCGATATTGGCAATGACAGATGGGCCGCGAATACTGAATACAGGATTGCCAGGCAATTTTGGCCTGGGACGTGTCACTTTTGGTATCTCTTGTCACGGGACACTTAATCTTATAGGTAGGCATGTATAGCATCTGGGAGTCGGAAACTATGATTACTGCCCCAGTTGCGATGTCAAAAACGAGGAGGAGGACGAAGAACACCCTTATAAATATATATATGTATATATTCCCCTCGATCCTAAAACGAGCATACGGCCTCTGATTTGTTTCGATTTCGGTGATCATTAATTTTAAGACGAAGTAGCTGATTAGGCTTCCGCATCCGAACCTGGTGCCTGGGCGCCAGCTGCCTTCCAGGCAAGCGTTAATTATGAGTTTTCGAAGTATACCTGTCTTCTTCCTACTACTTCCTGAGAGGCTGGTCAAGCCATTCAGGGCACTCTTTTGGTGAAAAAAAAAAATACAAAGTTTCAGAGATAGTCTCCTACTGACCTGAGACATTATTTAAACCATCAGGTTACTTAGCCGCCTTCTCACATTCGCTACCTTTGAACGGGTGTTCAAAAGCCATTTCCCAGGGAATACCCGGCCTGTAAACATATGCAATTCTCCAGAGTAAAAAAGTGTGCTTACTCCTACGTTCTTGGTGGCTGTACTTTACAACATGTTAGTGAAATAATGGATTTGGGAATATTGTTAGACAAAAAACTTAACTTTATCCAACATATAACGATGACTGTTAATAAATCCCGCAGCGTTCTGGCTTTTATTAAAAGATGGGCAAAGGAATTCAACGACCCCTTAACCACAAAAAGTCTTTATACTTTGCTCGTCAGACCAATTTTGGAATACGGCAGCATTATTTGGGATCCGATCTATAATATTCATAGTGATCGTATCGAGTCAGTGCAAAAACAATTTCTTATTTTCTGCTTAAGAAGTAAATATAGAGGATGCCTGGTATTACCTTCATATTCAACTAGACTAGCTGAAATAAATTTACCAACGTTAAAAAGCCGGCGAATGATGCTAAATATATCTTTTATGGTCAATCTTATAAATGGTAGTACACATTCCGAATTTTTATTGAGTAACGTAACTTTTAATATTCCTCAACGTTCACTTCGTTTTTTCAACCCTCTATATGTCAGAACATGCCGAACAAACTTTGCGATGTCAGATCCAATAAGAAAATTATGCAGCTGTTTCAATGAAATGTATAACTTTATCGACTATTCTCTGAACATTAATATCATAAAAAGCAATATCATATTACATTTAAATCAATAATATTTATTTTAAACTTTCTTTCTTTGCTTAAATAAATAAATTATTAATAATACATTAATACATTAAGATAGTCTGTAAGGAATTTGTCCATAGACTTAAATTAAATAAATAAATAAAGCCGGAGGTCGTGAGCTGTATAGACATTGCAACAAAGGAATCATTCCTGGCCACTCCCAAGCGTGTGGCAATCAAGAACTTTTCACCTTTACTTGCAATGCCCATTCTCCAACACCTTTACTGTCACTGTACTGCACTGGCGAGAGGTGATTGGCCGAAATGGAATCCGACACATTTGACGGATTGTACGATATATCAAGTTGGGGTTTTGTTCTGCAGTGAGGTTTCTGTTTAGTGAAACTCCATGGTATCACAATTAATCATTAGGTCAAAGTGTGTCATATAAGAACTGACTGTCATTTTTGCCTACCCTTCGTCTTAATTTCATACGACGTACGACCTAATTGCGTTCCTAGCATAAGTTTTTAATTTGTCTTGAAAAAAATTTCGCTCTAGTCAATCTTCTATTGATCCGATATTTATTCAGATATCAGATATTTATCAGATATATACATATAAAAATTAAATTAATTTTTATCCCAGTCATTTATTACTGCAAAAACAAGTTTTTTATTATTTAAAATCCCCATATTTTTAAACAAAAATACTTTTTACTTATTGGTTTTTTAATAATTTTATTTTTTTTTTTCTACTGGCAACAAACCTTTTTCCAACATCTTTGCTGAACGCAAACATTTATTTGAGGTTATCTTTTCGCTATTTTTTGCCAATTTTATGCAAAAGTATTTTGTATCCTAAAATGAAAATTTTGTAGAATTTGCTTATTATTCATCTTTGAGTGTTTAAATTCTGGCCGCGAATACCGCATCCTTTTGCTCATCAACCAAGAATAATTTGAATAATTTTTTTTTTTTTTTTTGTTTTTAAAAAGGAAAATACAAAGAATTTATTGCAGCATATATTTATGAATATGTATTTTGTTTTATTAAAATGTTTGCTTGTACTAGGGTGATCTGTGAAGTCTATAGCATAAATAATACGGTGATACAATAGTTAAGGGAAAAAAGTAAAAAAATAAAGTCAGTCAAGCCCTAACATTTATTTGTCATGACATTCTTAACATTTTGCCGTTAATATTTCGAAGGCATGCCTGTGTCCCTTAAGGAAAAAAATTGGTAGTGAAAACCCAGTAAAATTAAATCAAATCATTTGTGTTCCCAAATATCTGTTTTACTTATTAATGATGTTTTGATTATCGGGCATGTTCTGACAACCGCAAAATGCTTAAAATTGGCAATTCTGACTTAAAATGGCAAATTAGGTGTTCTTTAAATCGCAATAGCAAGAAGTTTGGCGACTTCAAATTGCAAAAGAGAACTAGAATATTTGTAAAAAAAACTATGGCAGATCGCAAGCTAAACGCACGAGTTATAGAGCACCATAAAATAAATCTGCCGTTTTGCGATTTCAAGTCGTGCGACTGTCAGAACATGGCCGTATGATTTCATTCTTTACACAGAAAAGGTTAAAATAAAATTTCAATAAAAAAATTTGTGACTTCTATGCAAAATTGGTTGTTGGTTTTCAAAAGCTCCAACGTTAGGGAATTTTCCGCGTAGGCAGGCTTAGCCCCACAAAATAATCTAACGGCGCCGAATCTCATGCTCTTGGTGGCGAATTGACGTCGTCAAAATGTATAGGTACGCCTTCTGAAAACTTCCAATGGATTAAATCCAAATCAGTCTTGTTGTGTGGCTCATGTCACCGTCTTGTTAAAACCGCATATTCTCTAGTTCATATCTTCAATTGCCGGACCAAAAAAAGTCGGTTATCATATGGCCATAGAGCTCTGAGCTGTGGAATCGACAAATTTGAATTATCCTCCACACTTGCATTGAAAGAAGCGATTTTTTGGGAAGTTTGATGATAAGCAAGCCTGACCACATCTGTACCGCTTCCAGTCTCATCAAAATTCTTTAAAAACTTGCTAAATCCTTGCACAGTATTTCGATAATGACGACTACAATCACCCTGTAATGCTCGAAAAGTGGCCACGTTTAAACCATCACTTTTTTTTAGTAAGTTTTAACTATGTTTGCGCGTTCTTCGGTTATTAAGCGGTTGCTTTTCGAAAATGGCAAACCTTTTACTAGATAAATAACACTTCAGATGACAGATATTTAAGAGCTGACAGACTTATTAGACCGGCCTTTTTAAAACCACTAAATGGATTATCCTGTAGAAGATTCTTAATCAAACTAACGATGACAAATCTACCTCTGTTTGGTGGGCTGTTAAAAGTTTTTAGAGGATTAGAAGATATTTTTAACATTGGCTTTAAAGAGTTTTCGTTTCCTATCCCATCTTGATGTAAACTAGGTTTTCTAAACTACATCAACCGAAATCCGAAACTTATCAAGTGCCCCTCTTTTCTTGAGCTAACAACATTTATGGCCCAAATACATTTTGGTGTTATTGTGCCAACAGAACACTTCCGGTTTCTAGCCAACACTCTCTCTCTCTAACTCTCTCTTCAATAAAACAAGGAAAGCATTGTTAATAAAGCACGGTATTATAAAGGGTTTATTAAGTGTTGAATATTGTGCGTGTGAGGGTGAATATGTTAAGCCATACACACACAAATTTAAAAACTTGTAAGTGTTGTTTTATTTTGGGCAACATCATTTTAAAGGCGAACATAACGCACAACATGTTCATCTTGTAGAAAAATTAATGCTGATTCACACGCTTCAGATTTTAGTTGTCGATGCCTGAGGTTTTAGAAGAGAAAGAGCAAGAGAAATGGTATCCTCTGTTCCCTTCTCTTCCAGAAACTCAAAACTTTATAGAGGAAAAAAATGGCTTTCTGTGTTCCTTTCTATCCTTAAAACTCCAGACTTGACGGCGTGTAAATCAGCAATTATGTTCAATGTTGCTAGAATGGGTGTGTATTTATGTTTGCATGTAAATATATATTTGTGCATTAGTGAATTTTGCCACTATGGCGCTGTTTTTTTTACTGTTGTATTTCTGTTGCTCTCGTTATTTTGGCTGGCAAAAATGGGAAAACTTTTAATTGAATCCATAAATTTTTCTTGGCATTTTTCTTGCAATTTTATTTCGGTTTTTATTCTCATATTTTTCTTTGGCGTTATTCTCCCTCTGGATCTGTTAAGTGGGCTTTTTTGCAATGTTTTCTTGCGGTTTCGATTACTTACATTTTGTGCGAAACTGCTGCTGTTGTTGTTTCCGTAGTGTTAACTTGGTAAGTGGTGGTTTTATTGGTTTCTTCTTCTTTCTTTCTTGAATTTTGTTTAGGGCTTATTTTCTTTATAGTTATTTTTGTGTTGGTAACGTTTTTTTTTTGTTGAATTTGTTTTGAGAATGTCAAATTATTAAAAATAGGAATTGATAGAAAATTTTTGGGGATTATATGAATAAAACTCTAAATTTTAGAGGGAAATGTGGTATTTTGTGCTATGCAAAGCTTTTCGGTGATGAGCTTTAGATGGTAAGCTTTTGTTTATTATTGAGCAATTATTGTCAAATTTTATTCTAAGTTTTGCGATATTAACTTAAGTTATTACGATTTTTTTAGCCATTGAAGAGTTTTAAAGAAGTGGGAAAAGTGTTTTATAAAATAGAGCTGGGGCTTAATATGGACCGAACTTCTTATAAAATTTCTTTACATACATATGTAACTTATATTTTGTCATAATTTTTTGTTTTTTTTTTTAATATGTTCTGAAGTAAAGCTATTCCAGCTTGAGCGTTCTTCATTGTTAAAAAAATATGACAGTCGAACGGGACAAGGTCTTGACTGTACGGCTGGTGAGGTAAAACTTACCACACATTATTTTTTAAATAGTTTTTGATTGGTTTTTCCTCACGAGAACGAACGTTATATTTACGACTTTATGTCTGATATATGCTCGCTTTAAGCGTATAAATTGTGCTTGGGACATATCCGTTGAGATAATCAGGTGCAATTTCAACAGCCTAATATAGATCAGACCGTTTAAGGCCGGCCAAATATCTTTGCTAAATATATGTAAAACTTTGGCTTGTTTGGACTAATAAAGTATCGAACGAACTGAAATACTGTATTGGGCTTTTACTATTTGATGTTTACATGGTTCATCCTTTGGGTCAAAGATTTTTTGTATCCAGCGTAACGTATACAATAAATTTTTTCCAGGAAAAAACGTTGGGAAATCTCTGCATACTCTTCATCATGTCCTTTAGTGGCAATACCGTCTAGTAAGTCGATCTCGATTTTCATAGCTTTCTCCAAAATTGTGTGTACGCCATTCTTTAAAAGCTCTGCCTTATCGTCTTCGCATTTTTTATCGGAAGACTCTTTCCAAACTCCAGAACGGCTTTAGATCAACGACCATCACGCTATGCCCCCGGGGGCCGAGCCCTTTTTGTGAATTTCACACACACACAACACGAAGGTTAACGAAACAATTGTAAAAAGCCATAATTTAAAAAAAACAAGAACAAAACACATAGTAAATGTCTCAAACGAGTAAATTTATTTTCCTCTCTTTGCACTCACCACTACATCAGTGTTGCCATTAGGATACGAATGATACATTTTTTCGTATCTTTTGATGGCTTCACGTACCATGTATAATCCTGACATTTTTCGTATCTTTTGAATCTGTATGCAAAATGTACTAAAACTTATTAAGTCTGATCATCGAAACCGACTCAATACTTATACAATAGCAGCTTTCATTAAGGATGTTTCAACATACGATTACCCTAAATCGTGGAATACAAGTAGTGCGAAGTTGTTCGGAGAGAATATGAACATCTTTTATTTACAGGAAATTTATATGATCTTTTTGATATAATCGCCTTGGTATTAAAGTCGCCTTAAGTCGTTTATTAATTTTTACAAAAATGAATTTGTTTCGATAAAATCTAAAGATAGTTACATATAATTAATTTTAATGTTTGCTTGTTGTATTTTTAAAAATTACATACCTAATATTTATGACATAAATATATATAAAAATGAGTTAATATGATATCATTTTCGTTACAATATTCATTTAATATGAAGTAAAAATGTAATGTTAATAATTGTTAAACGTTGAAAATGGACTTACAATTTTTTTTTTTTTCAAAATGTATCATTTTGGGAAAAAGTGTATCTTTTTGGAAACTAAAATGTATCTTTCTCGAAATCTCACTGGCAACACTGCACTACATACACATGTTTAACTGTCTCTCTTTGTGATGACCGCTGCTTTAGATCCACTTCACAAAGCCCTATTCGTGGTTTAATCATGTCTTAGATATCAATGTTTTTTTATCTCTCTTATTTTTATTTTTGTTTTAACACATACTTTGTTGTTAAAACTGTGTACATGTTTGATTAATTTATGCTCTCTGAGTATTTTTAATTATGTTTACTCTTTTCACAAAATTTTTAAAATCAGCGTTTAAAACGGTGCAAAAAATCTAAGTTGCTTATAAGCAACTTTGGGGTTCAAATAGTTAATAATAAATATTTAAGTTTTTTTTTGCCCCAGCGGTAAATATTGAAAGGACCGCAAGTGGCAGGCCTTTTTGAAGGCCTCTATACTCCTTTCTAAAAGATTCGCTTCGCATGATATCCTGCCTTCAGAAGTATGCCTTCTAGAAGGTATAAACTTATTTTTAAAAGACCTTCTGAAATATTCAGTACACATTCGCTACTCCCTTCTTTGAGAAGGGAGAAAGGAAGGTGCTCAGTTTAATTTACTTTTTATTTTTAGTGACCTTCCTTACTCCCTTCTTTGGTAAGGGATCAAAGTTGTTTTTAAAGGAAGTGTGGAAGGCCTTGCGCCCAATGACAACCTGTGTAAAAAATAAATAATTATGGAATGCGGCGAGAAGGGCTTCTGACTGCTAAATAAGGCCTTCTATTAGGCCTCTTTACTCATTCTAGTTACCGCTGGGGCGTATTCCTTTACTTTATGTCTCTTAGCAAATAATATAGTTTTCAATTAGATATTTGTTTGCTAAAATGAAAAAAATCCTTGCTCCTTAAATAAAAAAAAAAATGTAAATATAAAAACAGATTTCCTCTTGTTTGCCTATAAAGTTAATGAAATTTTTTAGCATACAATAGGGAATTTACAAAAAAAATATCAAAATAAATGTCTCATACTGCGTCAAAAAACTTACACATACAAACAAACATATGCGCTTGAGAGAGAAAGAGGAAACGGAAAAAGAGTTTTTCATTTATAGAATTGTTATTCATGGCACATACTTTAAATACAAACAACACAACAACATGTTGTAAATAAACTTACATGTTGTTCATATCATCTTATAACACACCATACAAATAATTTTCTTGTTGTAAATCAAATTCACTTAGTCACACACTCATACATAAATGTCCTTACAAGTGGCAACCACAACCATAGAAAAACTCACAAGCCTTCTTTTGTTAAGGAAACAAATTTTTCTTTTTCTTGTAAGAAATAAAAAAATATTTTTCTTTTGTTGCAAAAAGCCTGTGGAAAGAAATAAATATAAATAATAAAGTTCAAAAAAAAAAAGGTGAAATTGAATAAACCGATATAGAACTTAATAAAAACAACAAAAACATTAAATGAACAATATAATGCACAGTAGGACAAATTTATGAAATATTTAGGAACGGATTTTAACTTTTTACCTATAGCGAGTGGTGAATGAAGATATATAAAGATTATCAATCAGTGTTTTATTGGCTATTGACACTTGCTCACATCTTTTATCTTTCGTCTTATCGCAAAGACGTCAACTTTTTTCTTAAATATTGTACAAAGCTAAATAAAGATCTTTCTTTGTCTTTAAAAGATGTTCGTTTCTCATGTTGTTCCATTCAACATCTTTTGGTTATTTCATTTCCATCACTAGAAAAAAGTAAAAATCTATCGGAAAGTATACTCCATAACTAAGAATAAATGCAAGTGAGCAAATTTAAAAATTTTTCGCTCATACAAATGAAAATTAATATTATTCCCTGCAGATAACGAGACTAGTCCATACATGCATGTAAAGAGTAGTCCACAAAGGAGTAGGAGTACTCCAAAACTACTCCAAATATATGGGTAAAAGGTGGTCCATTTAACATTACGATGTCCTAGGAGGGGACCATATAACCCACCGAAGTAGTCCCTTAACTACTCCATGGAGTACTAAAGTGGGTAAGTTTTAAAAGTACTCCATGTTACTACAGTATGGAGTATACTTAAGGGGTAGTTTAAGCGGCTCCACGAAAAGCCCCCCAATAAAATAACGCCCAAACGAGAAATGAAATATTCCCCAATTTTTTTTCATACATTTTGGTTGTTATTTCATATGAAACGAGAAATTAAATATTCCCCAATTTTTTTTTTCATACATTTTGGTTGTTATTTCATATGAAATAACTCCCAATTTTTTTGGGCCGTTTTTCATTTTTTTTTGGGAATTATTTCATTCCTCATTTGGGGTTTTCAAATTATGAAATAATCTCCAATGAAATAACACCCAACAAATTTTTAAAATTCGGGGCTTGTTTCATCGCGTGCTTAATTTGGGTGTTATTTCATTTTTGATTCGGGGGTTATTTCATTTTTAAAGCTGTTTGTTTTTGGAGGTTATTTAATTTTATTTTGGGGTTTATTTCATTTGCTTATTTTGATCTTTTTCCTTTTTTTTTGAGAATTTTAGTATCTGTTTTTTGGAATAACAGTGTCAACATAGAAGTAAAATCTGCCTTGCATGTTGAGTTGAGTTGTTGTAAAACATAAAATATTTTCAGTTGTGCATCGAAGTTCGGACGCTTTACATCATCTCGTGTTAATATTTAAAAAAATGGAATTCGAAGTTGTTAGTGGAAAAAGAAGAAATAGCAATTTTCTATATTCTTTAAGTGAAAAACAATTATATTTAAACAGTTCATTCACAGCTTTTGGGTGTTATTTCCTATTTTTTGGGGTTTATTTCATTGGGGGTTATTTCCTGGGCGTTATTTCATTGGGGGGCTTTTCATGAAGCCGTTTAAGCATTTTTCATTTTTTACTTATCGCCTTTTATGGTGTGTATTGTAGTCTATTACTGCTATTATTAAATATATTTACTTGGTATTTTAAATTTGTTTGCCTTTTTTCCACAAATTTCACAAACTTTCACTTTCAAATAAACAATTAATAATGGCCACCATCAGGGCTACCAATGTGTAATACTGTAAACTATAGAAAAGTATACATCATGCAGTTGTTGGCAGCACTGCATGATAATTTTTTATGACATGGTCCATACTACAGTACATTGGACCATGTTGTAAGTAGTCCATTTAAGCCACAATGGACCACGTAGTCCAATATTATCTGTAGGGTTATGGTGAAAGATGTTGCCAATGTTAGCAATATTTTTTCATGTTCAACATCTTCCACGCATCCCTTTAAGATGTGTTGTAAAAATGCTATTACACTATTATGCGTTTTATATATCTGCCGAAATCGTGTTATTCAGTGATCCGTGTAATTGTATATGACCAGTTAAACAGCAAAACTCGAAGACTAAATATACGTATTGAACGCATGAAATGATTTAGTTGCCTACTTTTGTATGCGTCGCATGCGTTTTGTAAAAAGTTCAGCTGTTTTTGATTAAGAAGGATAACAAATTATATGTTTTTTTTTTGGTATTTCTGGTAAATTTCTTTTTGCCAAAATTGTTTTTATTTGATAAAAATATTTATACGACCATTGATCAAAACAGAAAACTTGGCGCGTTGCATGTAACTTTCTCTAGTTATATGTCTTGTGTTCAGAACAGAGATCAGCAATGAATCGTTTTTTCTCTACGCATACTGACTCATGAAATTGTAAGTATATGTAAGTATATTTACCGTTTGAACACAACAGATCAAACACACAACTTCATAATAAGCGCTGCCAGATAAATTTGCCGAAAAATCGTCCACTTCAAAGGGTGGTTAAATTTCAAGGGCCGATGTTGATTTTGAATAAAACACAAACTATTTAGGAAATTATTGTAATTTTATTTTATTATGATATATTGGTATTTTCAATTATGTATGGAACAAAATATCGGCCAAATGGGCGCCGCGACCACGGCGGCACACCTCCATCCGATGGTCCAAATTTTCGATGACCCTGAGGCATAATGGAGGTTCTATGCCGTTAATGTGCCGAATTATCTCATCCTTTAGCTCTTGAATTGTTGCTGGCTTATCGACGTACACCTTTTCTTTCAAATAACCCCAAAGAAAAAAGTCCAACGGTGTCAAATCACATGATCTTGGCGGCCAATTGACATCGCCATTACGTGAGATAACACGGCCATTGAATTTGTTGCGCAAAAGAGCCATTGTTTCGTTAGCTGTGTGGCAAGTGGCACCGTCCTGCTGAAACCACATATCGTCCAAATCCATATCTTCCAATTCGGGCCATAAAAAGTTCGTTATCATCTCACGATAGCGAACACCATTCACAGTAACTGCCTGACCGGCCTCATTTTGGAAAAAATACGGCCCGATGATGCCGCCAGCCCATAAACCGCACCAAACAGTCACTCTTTGTGGGTGCATTGGTTTTTCGACAATCACTCTTGGATTCTCATTCGCCCAAATGCGGCAATTCTGTTTATTGACGAATCCACTGAGGTGAAAATGTGCCTCATCACTGAAGATGATTTTCTTCGAAAATTGATCATCCACTGTTGCCATTTCTTGCCACCATTCTGCCCATTCACGATGTTTGGAATGGTCAAGAGGCTTTAGTTCTTGAGCCAATTGCACCTTGTAAGCGTGTAAATGCAAGTCTTTATGCATAATGTTCATCAACGACGAGCTTGAGAGGTGCAATTGTTGGGCACGACGACGAGTTGAGGTGGACGGCTCTTCAGCCACATTATCGCGAACAGCAGCAATATTTTCTGCAGTACGAGCTGTACGAGCATGCACTGGTGTTCTCACATCTTCTACAGACCCGGTTTGCTCGAATTTTTCCACGATTTTTGGGATTGTACGCACATTTGGACGATCAAATTGACCAAAAAAATCACGAAGTGCACGATATGCATTTTGATTTGAACGCCCATTTTCATAATAAGTCTGGATAACTTTAACACGTTGTTGGATTGTGTATCTCTCCATGGTTCAAATTGAGTAAGTCTGAAATAGAGAAATGTCAAATAAAATTCGGAAAAAAACATCGGCCCTTACAATCTAACCACCCTTTACATGTAACTAGGGCTGCCAGATTTGACGATTTATCGTCATTTTGATGATTTTTTGTTCCGAAATTAGCAAAGTGCCGATTTGCTGATTTTTTTTAAAAAAGTGACGATTTTTTTCAGTGTTCAAAGCCCGAATAAAATATTTAAATTTTCTGACAATTTCGATTTTTAATATTGGAATGTTTAACACCAGTACCTAAAAAATAGTGGAAGGCGGCAACCATTTCACGAGTTGTAAGCTACATGAGCCTCATACGATTCTTGACATGAAAGACTCAATAGAAAATATTTACCCACGTCTTAAACGATTCGCACAACAATTGAGTAAGCGTCTTTCACTGTGCTTTGGAAAAAGCTCAGTCGAGTTACAGTTTTTTCCGTGTGAGGAATCTTCTACGATTAAAAACTGCGGTCATCGACGATCAAAGACGCTCTTCATGGAACTCTCAGTATCTCTTACACGATTGAAAATGCTAGCTGGGTATGAAGTAATTATGTTTTTATTTATTAAAATCGAACAAAAATTTTAAAAAAACACTAAATTTAAAGTTTTCCGAATTTTTTGACGATTTTTCGGAACGTAAAAGACGATTTTTTTTATTATTTCTCACCCCACGTTTCCATGCGCTTTCGATTAGAACATGACATGACCAAAACGTCGGCAGAGCAACGGTATTAATTTGTTCATGTTCTTGTATGTGGCGAATACGTGTTGATGTTCATGTTCTGATTGACCACAATTTTTGTTGTTGTGCGTTTGGTTGTATACAGAAAATACATTGTATGGCCAGCATCATGGCGCACATGGATGCTAAGACGAATGTTAAGGCAACGATGGCAACACATGGACGAAACATGAACATGAACAGTCTACACGAGTAGAATTCATGTGCGACATGCTGTTCTTACCAAGTTGATGGATGGTGGAGACGGGTAGTCAGGAAATTGACGATTTCCTCACAAATGCATCTGGCAGCCCTGCATGTAACTTTAGTAAACTTTAATTGCCAATTCGTCACTTTGGTATTTCGGGAGCAAATCTGTTGAATCTAAATCAACCACTACAAATTTTGCTAAGTATGAGTACGATGAATAAAATCATACATTTACTAATGCAGGCACAAGTTTTGCTAGTGTTGTTAGAGGAAATGATAATTTAAATACAAATCAAAATATTATAAATGAAAATTGTAATAATTCATACTAATTGTCATAAAAGTGATGATGACCATATATCTGATACTGACGAAGAAGATTTTACAAGTCAACCGTCTGGCCAGGAACATATTTGTATACCGGAAACTGATGATAGCGACTCAGAAGGCTATGATGAGCCTACTCCGTCGAATGTAAAATCTATTAAAAACCAAGAGCTCCAATTTGGAAGGAAAGAAGTTTACCCACTTATTCGAGTGATAATTTTCCATTTCTAGGAGATACAAACCTTCCAGAATTTATTGAGGAACTGGAGACACCAGCAGATATATTTAGTTTCTTTTTTACCGACGAATTGATAAACTTTATTGTAGACCAATCAAATTTATTCGCATTACAAACTGATATAAATAAACCTGCTAATATTACTCGGAATGAAATGGATCTGTTTATAGGTAAATTCACCAAAAAAAAAGGGTTGCAACAAATTTCTAATAATACTTTTTTCAGGAACTGTCATATACATGTCTTTGTTAAAGCTTCCATCATCCAGACATTATTGGAATACATTTATTGGTCAAGATTTTGTAGTAACACAATGACATGTAACAGATGGGAAACCATAAAACGATTTTTACACTTCAACAATAATGAAAATATAAGTCCACCAGGTGAACCCGGATTTGATAAGCTCTTTAAAATTCGACCATTTTTAAAAAAAGTTTCGTGAACGTTTGTTGCTTGTACCCAAGGAAGAGCATTTAGTGGTTGATGAGAAAATAATTCCCACAAAGTGCCGGCATCATCTTAAGCAGTGTAATCCAGCTAAGCCCCACAAATGGGGATTTTAAAATTTTGTCTTGAGCGGTGTTTCCGGTTTCAGTTATGATTTCGATATATTTGCCGGAACCCAAAGTGACACATTTCCGGAAGGAGCACCTAGTGTTGGAGTAAGTGGAAACGTTGTAACAAGATTATCAACTACGATACCAAAAGGACAAACCTATAAAATATTCTTTGATAATTGGTTCAACAGTCCAAAGCTTCAAGTATATCTTATGAAAAATGGCTTATTGCCTTTGGGCAAAGTAAGGCTAAATCGCGTAACAAACTGCAAAATGCCAACTGAAAAGGATATGAAAAAGTTGGGCCGAGGAAGCATGGTCGAGAAAGTTGCTCACATTGACGGAGTTGAACTTGGTGTCGTCACATGGTTTGACAATAAAGTCGTTAGTATTCTTTCAGCATACGTTGGATGTCACCCTATATCAACAAAGAAGCGTTTCAGTAAAAAGGAGAAAAGGCATATTGAAATCAACTCCCCTAGGGCAATTGACGTTTATAATTGTTTTATGGGTGGAGTAGATTTATTGGATTCTTTGCTAGGTCTTTATAGAATACAACTTAAAACAAAAAAATGGTACAAAAAGATCTTTTTTCACATGATTGATATGTGCGTTGTCAATGCTTGCATTCTGTGGCGCAGGATATCAAGCTTGCAATAGCTGAACATCTTT
Organism: Pollenia angustigena; assembly: GCA_930367215.1. Classification (NCBI taxonomy): domain Eukaryota; kingdom Metazoa; phylum Arthropoda; class Insecta; order Diptera; family Polleniidae; genus Pollenia; species Pollenia angustigena. The sequence goes on along the minus strand of OV884060.1, from coordinate 187,874,532 downwards.
GCAAGGTTGGCAAATTAAAAAAACAAGGTCGACCAATCTTAACACCATCAAACTCTCCATCAACAAGTAGAGAAAATACACCCACTAGCAGTAAAAAAAAGAATGCAGGATTTCCCCTTAAATTCAGTACGGGCTGACGGAATAGGATATTTCCCCCAATGGATGAAAAGCCGACAACTTTGTCAAAATGATTGCTCCTTTCGTTCATAAACCTTTTGGGAAAAATGCAACGTCTTCTTATGTTATAACGACAAAAGAAATTGTTTCACAAGTTTTCACACAGAATAAATTTATTTTTGTTAATGCATATAAGGCCATATTTGGCTCCATTTTTATACTAGATCTCTTGAGTGAAATTGAAAATATTTTATCCTTCGCAGATGATATTATAATATACCATGCTGATAGAACCATTGAAAAAATAAATCAAAATCTTCAAGCTAATTCTAATACTGTAGAAAAATACACAATGGATTGGATATTGAAAATTAACGCACAAAAATGTGAAACAATCCTATTTAGACCACCAGTTGATAAGTGTAATGCTAATATAAAGACAAATTGGAAACAATTTGGAATCAAATCTTATTCAATTAATATTAATACCCCAAACAAGGATACAGTAAAATACTTAGGTATCTACCTAGATAAATTCTTATATTTAAATAAGCATCCCAGTAAAAACTTTGCCTACAAAATAATGTGTCGAGTAATCAGAAAAAAATGATGGCACTACTTACAATTCTACTGAAAGAACCAATGAATTTTACAAGGCATGTCCCAAAATGAACGCATTTAAAAGTATGTCAATATTTTTTTACTTAAATACATCCAGAAAAAAGTAGTTATAGAAGTTGTTATACATTTAGTTATAGAAGAAAGCTACTAAATAATGAGTTTGAAAAAGTAAGCGAAGTTTTAACTGGGATATAAACGAGATATTAAACAAAGCAATAAAAACTTTTTTTTTATATATAAATCTTTATTCTACTCAAAATATGTTAAACCAAGAGTCAAAATTAATATGTACCAAACATTAGTTCCACCTATAATTACATATGACTGCCCTATCTGGTTCAATATTTCACCATCTTATATGGAAAAATTAAAAATGAAAGAAAATGTCTTAGGGCTTGTGTATCTAGATTTAGATCTTCAGAAAGCAATTATGTAACGTATATTTCTAACAATACTTGGTACAATTTATCAAATATAATAAGAATAGATAATTTTAATTTATATGTAATAAGAAACCACATCATAAGATGTATAACATGCTCAAGGAATAATCTAATAATGGCTCCATATTATACCAATGATGAGTATATTATTGATACATTGGAAAAGGGGTTTGTACCTCAAGAAGCCTTCTTGTATTTAGATAAAATTAATATCATACAAAATGAAAACTTAGTCCCTATATTTTATCATAACTATAGACGGGCTAACGTGAAACGTGTTTGTTGTAATTCAACGACAAACGATTTTAGATATAGTTCAAGTATAGGTAATAACGTATCTCGTATTACTCGAAGACTAAATAAAAAATAAAAAATTTTGGTGGCTAAATCTACACAGAAAAAAATTTTTGCGCCACTAAAAGAATTAATCAAAAATACAATCAGTTTTAATTAAATATTTAATCAGGATAATTAAATATTTAATCAGGATAATTAAACATTTAATCAAGTGAATTAAACGTTTAATTGAAATATTGTCAATTAAACATTTAATATACTTGATAAAAAGTTTAATTCATCTGATTAAATATTTAATTAAAATTGATTTTATTTTTGATTAAATCTTTTACTGGTGCGAAAATTTTTTTTTGTGTATAATTGTTATACTATTTTCCTTTTATTCTTTTGACAAACGTAAATAACTCAAAAAAAAAAAAAAATTGTAATGTTTTTTTAAATTTTTCATTGTAAATAAATAAAATAATATATTCTTCATTGAAGTACATAATATATAATATATATGTACCTATAAAAGTAATTATTATTAATATTATTTATACTAGAGAGCTCTTGTTTGGGACATTGTATAATTTGAATTTATATTGTTAACTATTGTTTATGTAGTTTAATTTTTTTTATCAAAAATGTAAATAAATAAACGCTTTCAAAAAAAAAAAAAAAAAAAAGAGCATGAATAACATTGCAATAAGTATGAGTGCGTATAAGTACAAGAATTTATAAGTCATTATTCAGCTCTACTCACTTCTTCACTACTCATGGCTGATCTCTGGTTCAGTACACAAGTGAATGAACGTGTAGTAAAATTTATTTGAAAAGCACTCAGTTTTTTGAGTGCACTTGTGTTATGAAAACAGCACATAAGAATGATGTCGGAATTTAAAAGTACTGGTTTATAATTCATCACACAAACCACATACGAGTAAAGTCCACTCCCGAAAAATCCAAATTCTTGGTAGATGGTATCAAATAATTGGCAGAGTTCTTACTTTTTCCACCAAACACCATTTAAAATTTGTATTGTCCAGAAGACTTTCCTCTTAATATACCAATTAACTCAGTAACACTTTCACTTAACATCTGGCAGTGTCTCAATAAAAAAGGAAGATCGCGTATTTCGATGGTTTTCTTCCGCAACCTCGTTACTCAAAAACAACTACTTTTCAGGAGAGACAAAATACTTTTTTTTACCAAATATTTGAAACTTTTTGCAATATATTCTTTTGTAATCCAAGAATTAGGAAAAATTCCGATATTCCACCAAAGAAAAAAATTTCAAATTGTAAGGCGGTATTTACTGATTACTTTTCCGGTTAAATTTGGACTTAGATTTGGACCTTTTAAGCGATGAACGAAAGCGGTCATTATTTTACCTAGTTATCATACAAATGATCTTCCTTTGAATAATAATGATGGTATTCGTAAAACATGCTCCTTCGGTAATTTTTATGTAAATAAACATAAAGATTAGCTGTAGGTTCCAAAGGACGTCCACTTAGAAAATCACTACATTATTTCTATATTATATAAATCCCATAAAATATTTTTAGATAATTAAATTTGGATTATTTAAATTAAATTCTAGCTCTTAAAAAACCTTTTAGCTAGTAGGCCTCTAACTGGCCAGGTATTAAGTCTCTTCTAGAAAGACAATTTAATTTAATTAACTCTAGAATTCATATTAGGGTACAATTGTGTCCAATAGCGACTTTAAACTTGTGTAGTTATAAAACCAATACTATTAGAGTATTGAAGCTTCGTATCTAGAAAACTTAATTCTTTTCATTCTTTCAGTTCAGTGGTTCCATAGATCTTAACTTCCAAATATGATACCTATGAAAGCACATAACCGGAGTACCCGTGCACCCGGTAGTTTTTGTTAGCCTTTTTTTAACAATTTTTTTAATTAATTATATTTAATAATTTAATAAATTTTTTAAAATTTTTCATTAAAAGATTCTGAAATAAATATTGTTTTTGTGAAATTAAAAATTATAACATGGTGCACGGGTCCTGGTTATGTGCTTCGCTGATCTTTTTGTTTGTAATAATTTATTAAAAATTGTTTTTAATAAAATAAATTGTTTTATTAGCTTGTTTATATTTTTATTTAACAGACTTTAAATCAAATATTTTCGGCTGTAAAAAGAGAAATGATTTAAAAGTGTAAAGGAGAACAGGTACCCCGGCTCTTTTTGCGTGGTATTTTCTCGTATAATTTTGTTTAAAAAATGAAACTGTTAGCTTACTATACAGTTTTGTAAGGGTATGCCATAATTGATCATTGGTTTTCTGCTGTAGCCATTTCAGAGAAATGTATTTGATTCAAGTACAAAATATTTTGTTTATTTACCAGCAATTTAAACTTCATTTAGCACAGTAAACACATTGGTCTGCAATTTGCTCCGTTTTTTTATATGCACTTCACTATACTTACGGTTTTATGGATTTTCGATCTAGGTAGAATCTTTTGTACCCGAAATCTGAAATCAAGTTCAGTTCACTACTACTAAAGCTGCGTTAACTTCTAATACAATTCGTTCATTTAAAATAGTTTTGTATTTCACCCCACTGTATTATCGATGTGTGAATGAAATGCATGTAACATATCCTTTTTTTTTTTTTTGTATCCCTTTTATTACTAATACTTTTGTTCGTTGCCTTTTTCTGTTTTTATTTGCCTAGAAAACATGACGCACAAGACGTGTTATGTGTAGGTGTCTGAAAAAGAAAAGAATTGTTCGTCAGAGTATTATTTGTACATTGGTATGTTTCCAAATATGGATGGCATAACAACCATATTGTTGAATTGTTTCCCTTGGGGGAACGTGTCAAAAACAAGTTGACACAATGTTATAGATCCGCAAAAACAATCATAAAATGAAAACATTTAGAGAAAGGGGTTGCTGTTATTGTCATTTTCTTTTTATTTTTTTTCGTCTGCTTAAAAATCTCAATGAAATAAATTAAAATAATAAAAAAAGGAAAATTGAGTAAAATGTGTTCCCTTCTTAAAATTAATTTTCTTTAAAGGCTTTTTTTCCATCTAATTGGGATTGATTATAAACGTTTGCATACGATTAAAAGTAGGGTATTCATTTAATCGACCTTTTGCTTTAATCGTTTAATCGCTAAAACAAAAAAAAAAAACAATAACATACCAAACATAACAATTATTGAACTAAAACGAGCAAGCAAAAAAAAAAACAATTCATAAATATGTAAAATGCATTTTCCAATTAATGCACAAGGTGTTGTATCAAGTCATATCGACATAATATCCTAAAGTCTGGGATCACACTATGAAAGTTTTCTTTCAGAAAGTCTGAGTTTATGGGAGAGAGAGGAGAGAAAAAAGCATGATCTCTTCCCCTCTCATCTATAAACTCAGACTTTCTGAAAGAAAACTTTCATAGTGTGAACCCAGACAAATAAAATTTAAAATTGTTTAAAGTAAATATTGTCGTGTTTCAAACAAAATCAAAATTGTAATGCTGTGTTCATTGATTCGTCATAACTGTATAGTAGAATTCTATATTATAAGCTGTAGCTTACAACAGTCATATCGTTGGCTTAATATGCAAACCTGCTTACTCACTTTCAGCACATTTTACAGGAAAGAAAATAAACTTTTTATTTTTCCTATTTGAAGCTTGATAGAAAATTAAAATTACAGTCAGTTTTGCACACTTCAAGACTTAAATAGAAGAAAAACTACATGCTGGTCGACGAGGCATATCTTTCTCTACCACACGGCATCAAAATCTCAATTTACATAAAAAGTGGATTTAGCCGGTTGACATATTAAACCGACGATATATATTTCCTGTAATTATTTTAAGACATAAAACTTTATGACTACCTTGTGAATCCACCAAATATTTACATATTTATACAAAAATAAACTGAGATAATTTTATTAGTTATTTCAATCGTTAAAGGAGATCTTATAAAATGATCTTTAAGAAAAGTTATTTATTTTAAATGTTTAGGATTAACGCGACTCTTTTCTTTAGTTCAACAAAATTTGACTTGGAAAATATTATTTCACTTATCGAAGATAAATGTCTAATTTTTCAGTCGTTTTCCAGGATTTCTCTTAACATATAAAATACTCCATTACGCCATTAAAGTTGTTTTAAATTTTTAACACCTCCAATTGTTTCGGTTAATTCTGTTTAAAGACTGATATGAGAAGAAACAAATAACTAAACACATACATATAAAAAGTACGTGAAACAAAAAAAGGTGTTGGCAATCAAATATTTAACCCATTTTTCGTCACATTCCTGTTGATCGATGATGAAGATAAAAAAACATTGAAAAACATTGTAATTTTAGTCATCGGCCGGCGGAAAATGGGTTAAAATTAAGATAACTGAACACCTTCTTTGTTAGTATGAAAAAATATTTACTAAACAAATATATTTTGTATATGAGACGAAACAAATAAATAAAAACACAAAAAAAATATGTTAAATAATACAAAATATTGAAAATTGTGTTACTTCGGTTAATCGGTTAATCGACTGAAATTAACCGGTTTATTCGTTAATCGAAAAAAACCAATTTGAAATGAACCGATCAGTTAATCGGGTAGTAATTAATCGGTTAACCGGTTGACGGTTAACCGAATGAATACCCTAATTAAAAGGCTTCGTTGAGGAGAACTTATCCGGCTGCAGCATATTGGTAAAATCTTTGTTCAGGGTATCATTTTCATTATCATTTTCATAATTAACAATTAAGACCATCTTTAAGACTATTTGAATTATAGTCCTACTGGCACAGCATTCTGGTAAGGTTTTCAGTTATACCAAAGTAATTTTCTTGGGAATACAAAATTTTAATTGAAAAGAATTTAGCTAAACTGATATAACTTTAAAAAATCCGGTAACTTGTGCAACTAATACATCGTGATTAGGGGTTTTCCGGGATTTCAATTACTTTTATTTCCCGCTTTCCCGGGATTTTTCTTGCGGGATCCCGGAAAATAGAAAATAGTTTAAAAAGACAGCTATTTATACTTTGAAATTAAGTTTTATATTCTCTTTAAATTAGCATCTGTGGATGGGTTGTCGATTAGTAATCGCCTTTCCAGCAGATCACATCCGTTTGTTGTCGACTGTCCAATGCATCGCACAACGCATTACAGAGAAAATTCGTTTCTTGGTCGAACTAGTCGTATGTCCCAGTCGGCTACAATTTGGAAAAATTAAAATTAAATGTCCACAAACACTACTCCCACTTTTCTTCTCCCCATAACCTATTTTCCTAATTCAAACACAATGCACTGCATTAGTAGGGGGCATCCCCTGAGTGTTGGATCATAGTAAAAAAACAAAAAAAAAGATCAATTACAAGACGTGAATACATACGTAAATCAATGTCTCCTGATGCAATAAATCTACTAAAAGCAGAATGGGCAGTGCACAGTTGATAATTATCATTAATAAATTTAGTGAAGTGAAACGTTAATAAAGAACATTAATTTAAAATAAGGTGCAGGCAGTAAAGTTTAATTGTCCATGGACAAGTCTTAAAAATAGCAGATACCTAAACATGCGTTCCTTTATTGCAACGTAGTCATTTTAAAAAAAAACAAAGGAACTTGGCAAAACGCGATCTAAGTTTTCAAAATGTACCGATTTAAAGATATTAATATTTTGCTATAAATTCGGTTCAGTTTGAGATAAAATACGAAAAGGTATGAAGGAACACTTTGCCTAAATAACTTAAATTTTTTGATTTTTTGAGATATGACTATGTTGCAATGAAGGAGCGATATGTTTATTAGGTGATAAACTATTTGTCCAACCTCGGTAAAAAGAGAACGAAATTTTTCGGAAACACGGTAATTAGTAAATAAAATAAGAAATGTACTTTTGACGACTTACTAAGCGCTTTGAGTGTGCCAGAAAGTTATTTCCTAAGTCGTTAAAAAATCTTAATATATTTATTTAAAATATTTTATCTATTTTATGAATTAACTTTTGATCTCATATCTTGAGTACCTCAATTTTTGTGTGTTTTTATTTTTGTTTTATGAATTAAATTGTTATGTTTATGTTGTCTTTTTATCTAGAGCATATTAACCTATTAAAGACTGACCCCCGATTTCGTGGTCGGATTGTGATGAAATTTCACACATTTGATATTATGGGCATTTATATTCCCATTGCGTTTTTTTTTTTTATTTTTACCTGTCAAACCTTGGCCCCTAGACCATGGGTATTTTTCTACCCACTTCGCTATTAAAGATATACAAGACTTTTTGAAAAAAAAAAAAAAAAAAAAAAAATTGAGAAACTAATTTATTGCATGCATTGATGTGAAAGTTGTGTACGGATGCCTTCAAGAAGGGGTTTGTATTCTTTGTAAAGGGTGGTTGATTTTGAATAAAACACAAATTATCGTCATATCTTTTTAGTATGATAATATTAGTATGGTTCAACTATGTATGGAACAAAATATCGGCCAAATGGCCGCCGCGACCTCTTTGCCTTCTCTCTCATAGCTATACAGACATGGACGCACAACTAAGACGTCTTACCTACATATCGGAGAAAGCGGGATTGAGAATCAATATTAAAAAGACCAAAGTTATGAGAATAAATTCTGAAAACTCGAATCCCTTTCTAATAAATAATGAATTATTAGAAGAAGTGGAAACATTCTGTTACCTCGGAGCTGTAATTAATCGAACTGGTGGATCGAGTGAAGACATTGTAGGCCGAATAAAAAAGGCCACACAATCCTTCGGCCAGCTCAGTAAAGTATGGAAATCGTCCTCATTATCACGCCGCGTTAAAATCAACATTTTCAACACTAATGTTAAGTCAACTCTTTTATATGGATGCGAAACTTGGAACGCTGCCTCCCGAGACATTAACACATTGCAAGTTTTCATAAATAAATGTCTCCGAAGAGTTTTACGAATCTTCTGGCCAAAAACCATCTCAAACAACAATCTGTGGGCTGAAACACGTCAAATACCGTTGTGTGTAGAAATTCAGAGGAGAAAGTGGAACTGGATTGGACATACACTCCGTAAGCCACAGTCCGATCTTGCCAGGAATGCTATCGAATGGAACCCGCAGGGAAGTCGCAGAAGAGGCCGACCAGCACATACATGGCGTAGGCAAATTGATAGCGAGGCTAAAAAAATGAACAAAAGCTGGAGTGAAGTAAAAACTATTGCGATGAACAGATCTGAATGGAAGAAGTTTGTTGAGGCCCTATGCTCCTTATAGGATCGAGGGGAATATATATATATATATATATATTTCTTGTTCTTTCTCGCATTTGTTGTTTCATTCAGTCAATCCTAAAAAAATCCAATACAAAAAATAGCAAGTATCATAACACCTTTATCGACGTACACCTTTTCTTTCAAATAACCCCAAGGAAAGATGCCCAACGGTGTCAAATCTCATCATCTTGGCGGCCAATTGACATCGCCACCACGTGAGATTGCACGGCCATTGAATTTGTCACGCAAAAGAGCCTTAGTTTCGTTAGCTAAGTGGCACCCTCCTATTGAAACCACATATGATCCACATCCATATCTTCAAAGTCGGGCCATAAAAAATTCTTTATCATCTTACGATAGCGAACACCATTCACAGTAACTGCCTGATCGGCCTCATTTTGGGAAAAATACAGCCCGATGATGCCGCCAGCTCAAAAACCCCTCCAAACAGTCAATCTTTGTGGGTGACAATCACTCTTGGATTATCATTCGCCCAAATACGGCAATTCTGCTTATTGACGAATCCACTGAGGTGGAAATGTGCCTCAATACTGAAGCTGATATGCATTTTGATTTGAACGCCCATTTTCATATTAAGCCTAAATAGCTTTAACGCGTTGCTCGATTGTGTATTTTTTCCATGGTTCAAATTGAGTTAGTCTGAAATTGAGAAATGTCAAATGAAATGCAGAAAAAAACTTGACGTGTAGGTGTGGTTCACAAACGGCTGGGTCGATTTTGATGAATTATCAGGGAATCTTCAGAGTATTCAGCCGGGTGACACTGTGAAGTCTGGTTTTTGAGTTTCGGTCTGCGGGCGGAGGGGCGTTCCAAATTCCCCGCCCACTTTTACGCCCCGCCCACGGCTCCATCGATTTGACAAATTTTTCTTTTAAATGTTCGTATTAATTCATTTTACGTTTTCACCGAAAGAAAAATGTACCACGCCTACTTTTACGCCCACTTTTTCTATTAATCGCATAACTTGAGAACGGCTTGACCGATGTGGACGATTTTTTCTTTAAAATCATCGCCATGGTCCAACTTAGGTTTTTACGGTAAGAAAGTTTTGCCCCGCCCACTTTTTTCGATTAACCTAAAATCAGAAAACGGCTCCGTCGATTTGACTAATTTTTCTTTTAAATGTTCGTATCTTTTTAACGGATTTTAAAAATCGAACGCAAACATTTTTCCTAATTTGGACAGGACAACGTCTGTCGGGTCAGCTTATTTTATATTTATAGTTTCTTATAAATATCAAATTTTAGTAAAGTTTCCTATAAATATTAATTTAAGTAAAATTTCCAACAAACAGCAAATTTTTGCTAAAATTCCTAAAAAAAAACAATTTGTCCAAATTCTTTTCTTATAAATAGCTAATTTTAATAAATATTTACAAAACTTCCCCAAAAAAACAGTAAATTTTCAATTTTCTTTAAAATACAAAAAAATTTATCTGTGGCACTTGGACAAAACATCTTAAAAGGTCGAAAAAAATGTTGGTAATAACACGAAATTTCATTCAAAAAACATTTTTGTTTACGTTTTTAAAATTATGTGTTATAAACGAAATCTTTCTTTAATTTTGGTATATTTTATTATTTAATAAAATGATTTTTTACCGAGGTTTTTAAAAAAACTTTTTTGCTATATTATATCTGTGCCACAGGTATATTTTTAAATAAACTTAAAAAAAATATGGGCAATTCCAAAGTGTTGAACGTGACAGTCGTACGCATCAAAAATGCAATAACATTTTAAACGATTACGATTTAACCCATCAATTATAGCATTAAGAAAGCACTGTTATCTATTCTAAAGTTTATGGAGGGCGCGACTCTAGGTCAAATATAATGGCAAAAGAAGTAGCGGTTCGAGCGTGAAAAAAAAGCAGAAGTAGTTTTTGTGGTCAGGTATAAAAAAGCGTAATTCAGCGAAACCTGGCACAATTTTTTGGTCAAACTACTTTCAGAACTTTACGTAGAAATGTAACACTAAAATGTCTTGGTTTGATTCCAAAATCTTTTGTATTTTCTTTTTTTTAAGCCAAAATCTGGGTCGATACGTGACATTTCGAACGTGAAATTTTTTCCGTAATAATTTTGCTGAATAATGATTCAAATAAAATAATAATTTACCGTTAATTCTGTTGTGTATGTTCATGTGTCCATCACAAGAATGATTTATTCGGTACTTATTGTAGCTGATTATCTGGTTACTGTTTACAATCCATATGACAGTGTTGCCAGATATATATTTTAAGTAAATTATGAAGTTATAATGTGATGTATTACATATACAACATCTTCCTTCTTAAAGATAAATAAAGATAAATACAATGTATTATTATGTAAAAATAGGTATAAATAAAATACAACTTATAAATTTAGCTTTTTTGGTTGTCTTACAATTCTACCTTTCCTTGTAACATAATCTTGGCAGTCACTGTTTACAACGACTGTTGGTTCTGTGCAGGTTTTATTATTTTCTTCGACTTCATTGCTTTTTTGATTTGTAACTGTTATACTATCTGGTGTTTTCTTAATATGGTCTTGGTTTCTTCTATAAAGATTACCATTGCTGTCTTGAACAATAAATGAATTTGGCTCTTTACATGAGTCTATAATTTGCCCACTAAACCAACAGCTTGTAGGTGTTTTCTTAAATAAAATAGAGTCTCCCGTTTGGACAGGTTTTTTTCTCATAGCGGTTTTGTTGTAGTAATTAGTATATTTTTGTATATTTAAATTTAATTGTTGTCTATATTCCCGTTTATCGACAACTTTTGGTTCAAGATTTTTTAGCAACGAAGGAATTTTTAATATTTTTAATTAGGCTTAAGTTCATGAAATTTAATTTTCATTAAATTATTCTTATGAAGAAAGGAATTTTACAACATGAAAATTAATTAAAATTGTTATTGATAATCTTTCATTCTTTTTTTTTGCCCTTAAAGATCTTGACATTAATAGGGTTGCAGGACTAGGTAATGTACCCTTTGGTGACGTTCTATACTGCAATAACGCTACATATGGATCTGAGTGACTATCTAAAGATTTCAAAAATAATTTCTTTATAGTTTGAACTGAACGTTCTGCTAACCCGTTAGATCTTGGCATGTAAGGACTAGATGTGTTATGGTCAATCTCCCAGTTTCTACAAAACTCTTTAAATTCTTTAGAATTAAATGGAGGTCCATTATCCGTTACTAAAATGTACGGAATTCCATGTCTGGAAAACATAGATTTAAGTTTATTTACAACTTTAAAACTGTTATATCCTGAATTTAGTAATTCTATCTCAATATATTTAGAGTAATAATCAACCACGAGCAAGTAGGTTTTCTTATTGAATTCAAAAAGATCACATCCCAGCTTGAACCATGGCATATCCACGATGTCATGAGGAACCATTTCCGATTTGGTATTAGAATTTTGATGACGCATACATACTTCACAGTTTAAAACTACATTCTCAATATCGTTATAGATATTTGGCCAATAAATAGATTGCCGAGCTAAATCTTTACACCTTTGAATTCCCAAATGTCCCTCATGGATTCTTGATAAAATCGAACTACGTAATGCTCTAGGAATCAAAATTTGATGATTCTTCAATAAAATTCCATCTAACACCGATATTTCATCCTTAATACTATAATATGGCTTCACATCGTGTTCGACAATACTTTTATTGTTAGGCCACCCATTTTTTACATATTTAATTATTTTTGAAAAAGTTTCGTCAGATTCCGTTTGTTCCCTAAGAACTTCTATTTTTGCAAATGGTGTCTCCAAACAGGAGGACAAAAAGTTACAATGAAGTGATAGATCTTCATCCATTTCCGTTGTGATTTCTGACAAAGGCGCCCTTGATAGTGTGGCCGCAATTTGTAAATCTTTTCCAGGCATATATGTATATCACTGATAAATTATACATTTGCAAACGCAACATAAACCTTTGAAGCCTAGCTGAAATTTTATATAGAGGCTTATTGAACAAACTTACTAACGGTTTATGATCCGTTTGAACCAACACGTTTGACCCATAAACAAACTGATGAAATCTAGTACATCCAAATAGAATTGCAAATAACTCTTTCTCTATTTGCGCATAATTTTGCTGAGATTCCGTTAAAGAAATTGATGCAATCCATATGACAGTGTTGCCAGATATATATTTTAAGTAAATTATGAAGTTATAATGTGATATATTACATATACAACAAATTCAAATAACATATTTCTTTTCGAACTCTTCCTTAGATTACACCCCATGTAAGAAAATTTGTTTGGAAAATTTTTTATCAAATATCACCTTTTTTAAGAAAGATAAATATTAAAGAAAACATACAATAAAACATTCTCACAAATAAGAAATTACGTTTGCACAAGTTTGCAGTCTAATTGTTCATCTAAGTGAACAAATTTACGAGTAAATTTATAAAATTAATAAAATATAAATATTTCTCTATAACAATATCGCAAAATAATCAGCTTTTAATAACTTTTAAATTTTCGGTCACGGTGGACCTTTTGACGGAAATGCCCATATATGTTAGAAGTAACAATTTGTAGAACTGTGTAATTTCAATACGTTAATTAATATACTTTTCGTATTCTACACGAAATTTTTTTTAACGTATTTATTAAACTCGCTCATTTATGAATCGCAAAAATTACTTTCAGAAGAAAATTACCAATATAATGAAGACACATATCTGTTGCTGAGTGCCAAAAGGGAAAGTGTCAAAATATCTACTTTTGAGAAAATTTAAATAAATTTTTTTTATAGAGTTCTTAGTGAAATTTGCTAGCAAAACCCTTGTGAAGCTGTACTGGGGTAAAAAAACAAAAAAATTGGCTGGTGTATCACAAAAAAACGATGTTAAGAGAAGACACCTAATGCAACGATTAACTCAAAACAGCAAAATATTGACATTGGTCCTTAAAGCACCAAGCCACAGATTTATACATATATACTTGTATGTATGAAAATAAGTTATAAAAATCCCACTCCTCCAATATTTAAAACAAATAAGTATTTTTGGTAGGAAATATGGCTGTGAAACGACGCACATGTTTGTATTCCGTCATAAAAATAAAGAATTATTAAGTTCGTTTAAAAAACAGCCTTAAATATAAACAGCAACTTATAAATATTTTTGGTAGATATTTCCGTTTCCTATAGCACAGAAGCACATACAAACGTTTATTGTGGTAGTCGTTGTAAGCAGTATGCAACATTAATGAAGTCATCTTCCGTTTCAACTTCAAAGTTTGTTGGTTGTTGTTTATTCATAAAGGCAAAAAGTACTAACAATCTTGTATTGTTGCTGCTGATAATGGTTCTTGTTGCCCTGTCTTTTTTTTATTTTTGCAAAAAGACATCAATTTCATTTACTACAAGTAACTTAAGTTTTTTTTTTTTTTTGTTGTTTGTAACAGAGGAAATCTAGACAAGCGCAAAAAATTAAAATAGACATAAGTCGATGGATTTTATCGTTCACTAATAAAGAACGACAGCCGGACGGACAAATAACAAACTGTCAAGATTTTGAAGAGTGTGTGTTACTTAAGAATGTATAAATAAATGAGCAAAAACAAGAATAACAACATCAACAGCAACAACAACAAAACGAAAATATCTAGAACAAATTCGGAAGTAAACATTAGCGTTGGTATTTTTAATGCTTATGTATATATATATATTTGCGTATGTATGTATCTACCTACATAAATATACGGCATAATAAAACATAAGCATATACGATGGATGTTTAGAAAGTTGGGCGGAATAATAAAAAAAGATATCGGTATAATTGAAATAAATTTGTTTAGGGACAACAGCGTTAAGCTAAGATCCCACTATCGGCTCAAATAGCACAATCTGTGACGATTTTTATCGTGCTATATCGGCACACATTTAAAAACATTGCACAATTTTTTCTTAGGTGGTCCCATTATCGTCGCACATTGTGACAATTTTTTTCGGTTCATATCGGCCAAAACTCAATTGCGACAATAATCGGTACAATGCGGTCACACTATCGTGCTATTTGGGCAAATTAAATCAAATGTTTTTGTTTATTTACTTGTTGGCAGACATAATTTTACTTTAGAAATTCGCAAAATTCTCCGTCCGAATATTATATTATGTTTCCTAACAATTTTAAATAATATGTTAATATATGTATGTATAATAAAAAATATATTCAATTTCGTTCAAACTTACTGCACTTGTTCTTTTTTTTTTGTAATTGTTGTTTTGTAAACAAATGTTTACAAACCAGGGATGGCAACATCGATACAACTGCAATGTTTTGGTAAAAGCGAGTTGTTTTTTTTCATTTAATAGTACAAATGTACTATTTAACGTTTCAATACATAAATAAGAGATAAAACAAATGTAATTTTGGTACAATTAAGCTCACAAAAGTAAAATTTAAGTAGCCAGTTTGTGCAATTTAAAAATTTCGTTTTGCCATCCCTTGTATCGGCGCTGATTGGCGACTGTGATCGGCACACAAGTGGCCGATAAAAATCGGTACATATTAAACAATTTGATTGCTCCACATTGTGCAAAATAGTGTTCACATTATCAGCGCATCTAGGTTAATTTTGATTGTCCACAGTCAGCACAATTTCGGCACAGATTGTCGCATATTAAAACATTTTGAACGTTCACACTATCGGCACATTAAATACGCCAAAAATTGGTACATTGCGCCGATAGTGGGATCTTAGCTTTAGAGTGACGGCTCATAGCGTTTATGATCTGGTTTTCTATTTCTATATTTTTTAGTCTGATGAATAGTTGTCTGGCAGTCGTTACCAATTTCTTTACTGTACATAATCTGTGCCGCCTCTAGGGGCTTCTAGGGATCTTCGTAACGTCTGCTGATACATCCTCCGGTGAAATCAGGAAATCACGGTATTTGGCAAAAATTCAAAATTGAACGATTTCAAAACATCTGTACAATCTCCTGGAATCGCGGCTGACTACAGAACATATCTGGTACCACGGGTGTCAGTAGCCACCGGTAAGCAGACATTGGCACAACGTATACAGAGATGAAAAAAGTGACGTATGAAAAATGCCTTAATCATTTGCGACGGCAGCTTTCGAAGAAAGAGAAAGAAAACGTTTTTTGTTAGTGAATTGACATTGCGTAAAAACAGGCCGCTACTATCTACACAAATTGCATAATCAAATCAAAAAACGCAAAAAGGTCAGCTTTCGAAGAAAAAGACAGAAAAAACACAATATTTTCTGTCTCGTGACGCCTCTGTATACTCTGTGACATTGGACTGATTATTGGTTGAGGCCTCTGAAGGAATACTTCTTGTGGGAAATGCTTTTTATCTTTCAGGAAAATAGTTTTTGCGGGGAGTTTTACTTTTCCGTTGCAAAGATAATTTCGGAGATCATTTAGTGCCTGTGTTTTCCTTCGAAAAGTCGTAGGAAGGGAGATCCTGAAAACCGCACTTGAGAGGCTGATTTTTCACCACTTGTGTGGTAGTAGTGTTTGAGAGATGGATCATACCCAGGGGTTTTGCTAGTCAACAGATGCTGCAGGCGTAAAAGTCAGCGAATGTAAGATAGCTCCATCTTCTTAATAAGAGGCGAGTGTATAAGCCTGCTACATTATGCGCTCTTACTGATACCTGTGTGTACTGGTAATCTATTTTTCCACTCAGTGGCGGCTGTTGTTTGTCACCCAGTGCTCCACCTTGAGATATTCCTATATGAATTACAATTCACCAGCCAGGCGAAAGAAGTAAAACTTAGTCGTAGGCAAGGCGAATTAACTCCAGATAAGCTCAACTCGTCAGCCGTTCAACAGCTGTATCCACGGCGAATTAAAAAAATGGTGAAACGTCAAAATATTGTTTTGTTTCTATACTGAAATTTGATAACAAGTCAGAAAATTGCAAAAACAAAATACACGGAGTTAATTCGCCTTGTTTTGTAGTTGTAGAGTTGCACTTACCTGTTATAATTTCGCCTTGGTCGTAGGTTTGTAAAATATGTAAGCCGGCCAAAATGATTGAAAACCCCATTAAATAGCATATTATCGTACTTCAATTTCGCACAAAATTTTAAACTGAAAACAAGGTTCTCTGAACAATTTGCGACGGCTCTCACTTATGGCATAGATATAAGTTCTTGTTGGCTATCTAAAATACGATGATGGTCGAAAGTTAATTTAGGATATAAAGTCAAATATTGGCGAAGGTATAAAATATTTCCTTAACCGATTGGAGTAGGAGATTAAGGTTAAACTGCACAATGGGACTATCGTAGAATGTATTGTAGAGAATGTTGTAATTAAAGGCTTTTCTCCGTCCTTTTCCGTGAAGTGCTCTATTTCTAATTTACATCTTTTTTGTATCGTTTTACTTCACAAATATCAAAGCAGAACTGGAATTTGCCGCCATTTGCATTGTAAAGGGTGGTTAAATTTCAAGGGCCGATGTTGATTTTGAATAAAACACAAACTATTTAGGAAATTATTGTAATTTTATTTTATTATGATATATTGGTATTACTCAATTATGTATGGAACAAAATATCGGCCAAATGGGCGCCGCGACCACGGCGGCACACCTCCATCCGATGGTCCAAATTTTCGATGACCCTGAGGCATAATGGAGGTTCTATGCCGTTAATGTGCCGAATTATCTCATCCTTTAGCTCTTGAATTGTTGCTAGCTTATCGACGTACACCTTTTCTTTCAAATAACCCCAAAGAAAAAATTCCAACGGTGTCAAATCACATGATCTTGGCGGCCAATTGGCATCGCCATTACGTGAGATAACACGGCCATTGAATTTGTTGCGCAAAAGAGCCATTGTTTCGTTAGCTGTGTGGCAAGTGGCACCGTCCTGTTGATACCACATATCGTCCACATCCATATCTTCCAATTCGGGCCATAAAAAGTTCGTTCTCATCTCACGATAGCGAACACCATTCACAGTAACTGCCTGACCGTCCTCATTTTGGAAAAAATACGGGCCAGTGATGCGCCAGCCCATAAACCGCTCCAAACAGTCAATCAATGTGGGTGTATTGGTTTTTCAACAATCACTCTTGGACTATCATTCGACCAAATGCGGCAATTCTGCTTATTGACGAATCCACTGATGTGAAAATGTGCCTCATCACTGAATCACGAAGTGCACGATATGCATTTTGATTTGAACGCCCATTTTCATAATAAGTCTGGATAACTTTAACACGTTGTTGGATTGTGTATCTCTCCATGGTTCAAATTGAGTAAGTCTGAAATAGAGAAATGTCAAATAAAATTCGGAAAAAAACTTGGCGTTTAGGTGTGGTTCACATTCAACATCGGCCCTTACAATTTAACCACCCTTTAGCATCTTCCTATATGTTAGTGACTTTTGCTTCACCTTGTATATTCTGTACGCTAACTCTTTTTTCTACGCCTGTCCTTGAAAAAAAATTTTACTCCCGAAATTCTTTAAACTGCTAACCTAAAGTTTTCCTTCCTTAGAGAATTTAAACTCAAAAAAGTTTTTTAAAAATATAAAACATTTCAATTCTTTATTAACCTAAGAAATTGATAAATGTTTTTTTTTAACTATTCTTCTTGTTGGAATAGAATCCATTACAATCTCCCCGATAATTGATTGTATCGTGTGTAAGTAACAAAACTACTCTAAAATCTTAAATTCATGTCAATTGATGGGGAATTCCTGACATGGCACGTGTCTTTTAACCATGATATTTTTCCTTGCTTCCTGTTCAGTAGTTTGAAAGTAATTATTGTAAGTACCTAAATTTGCTTTTTCAAACATTTTCATGTTCTTAAAACACATTTGAACATGCACGCATATTTGCCATGTCGTCCCACTATCAAGGAAATACATTTTTTTACGTCAGATGATGATTTCAAGTTTGCTTTTGTGGATTTCTGTTTTCTACCTTTGTGTGGGGCTTATGAATGTTTGTTGGAATTTTATAAATAAATGAACTTCGAAATACATTCGCGTGTATTAACAGTTATTTACACACACATACATACGGACTTTAACATAAGTTTTTCTTTATTACGGTCTTCATTTGTTTATTGTATTATTTAACATTTCCGCTTCCGCTACAGTTCATCATCTATGTACATAAAATTTTATATCCTACATCTATTTAGGCGGAAGAGTAATTATGGATGTTTGTAAAGCTTACTAATCGCTCAAAAATTCTTTTGTTATAACCAAAACTAAAGTTTATTATTTAAGCTTCGTTCACAATAGGCAGCCACACTTTCACTGGTATTTATAATAGAGCAACAATTTGTTTCGCAACCACACATACATATTTTCAATAAAGAAAACGTTGGCAAATTTTTTCACAACAAAATAATTAATTTATTTTTTAAAACACCTTCTTAAAATTTTCATTCAAAACGTAATAAAATTATTATAAACGTCATTTTCAATTTCATACAAATTGTTGCTGAAGTAGATATAGATTCAACTTTTTTAAAAAACTTAAGTTACATTTTTGTTCGAAAAATTAAAGGAAAATATATGAAAAACTTTGGGATGAAAGAAGAAAAAACGAAATTGTTTCCCCCATTGTGAACGAAGCTTTAGTCTGGTAAACACTCCAATGCAATCATAAAAGTCTTAACAGATTCAAATCGATTTTCGAAGTAAAAGAGCTGGATATTTAGAACTTTTAAAATACCATGTCAAAACAACTACTTTATTTTATAACTAACCCTTATTAGTGCTTGTCCTTAAAAGAACATATTAGGATTAAGGATGTTTCAAAATTGATTTTGTGGCCTCAGACGCCCATTTGTTCTGTGCAGGTCTCCAATAACTGATACACTACCACACAAGCAGCCTTAATCAGTTATTATTTTTTAACTAACCAAAAGGGTGCTAAGCACAACTAAAACTAACGAACGCTTATGTGCTGAACCGAACACAACGAAATTTTTGATTTAAAAAAAAACAAACGCCATTAAATGTTCTCATCTTTTTTTTGAGGTGGATAAGTACAGTATTATTATTGTGTTCGAAGATCACAAACATAGAAACGTTATTTTTTAATGATTTACTACACAAACAATATTAGCGTTTGTGTTTTCCACAAATCTACCGAACCGAACATTCAGGAACCATATTTACTGCCTGTTTGACTTCGAAGAATGTTCGAATTTTGTTTTTGTTTTAAATGTAATTTTCTATGCGAACGATGACGTTCAAAATCCATGAACAGACTGTTAATGTTTATTTTCGAGCACTGGTTTAATGTGATTTTTTATAAAGAACAGTTACCCCAAATTTAAAGTTATATTTAATTTTATTTCTAATGCTATTTTTTTATTAATTTATGGTTCAAATTTTATTAAAAAAATTTGGTAACACATTCCTAATATTTATAACTTAAATAAATATAAAAATGAATTTGTATGATATCAACTGGGCTGTCAGATAAATTTGTGAGGAAATTTGCAGTTTCCTGAGAGAAAAAAATCGTCTTTGTCGTTTCGAAAAAATCGGACAACTTAAAATTTATTTTTTTTTTTAACAATTAAACAATTTTTAAATGGCACAGCGAAAGACGCTTCTTAAATCGTTGTGGGAATCGTTTAAGACGTGGGTAAAGATAATCTAACTATCATGTCAAGAATCGTTTGAGACTCATGTAGATATTCTCTTACAAATCGTGAAATGCTCGCCGTATAATTGTTGAAAATATGATTTATACTAGGGTGTTCAATTAATCGGGTTTTATTTTTGTTCGATTAAACGATTAATCGATATTTGGCATTTTTTACTTATTCGATTAAACGAATAAAATTTTAAAATTAATCGAATAATTCTTAATTTGAAATTTTATAAATTAGTTATTGAGTAAATAAACATTCTTGTTCAAATAAAACTTGTCAATGTAGCTTCAAATTTTTGCTTCACTTCAGGCACTTAAATTTTAAGAGAGTCTTTGGATTTTTTGCTACTTTTCACGGACATTCCATCCTCTATGCCGTTATCCGCTATAATTCTTCAAATAATTTCCTCTAGAGAAACACATGAACTATTTTGTTAAAATATACGGGCGTGTTCTAGAATTCGAAATGAAGTGGATTTAAAATAAAGCTAATTTTAAAAATGACCCTGTACTGAAAGTTCCTAAAAATATTCCATTTTATCTACTTCATTCTTTAAGTATCTCTTTTTATTTTGCAAAAACAACACTTAAAACCACGAAAAACTACGGTCAGTTCGTAAATAATTAAATTTATATTCAAGTTCGATTTCAATCTCACTTCATTTTGATTTCTAGAATATACCCGATAAATTTATATAAATCTTTGAGTTAACATACCTTTGTCTATTTTCTTTTGTGAAATGAATTATTAAATTGTGTTGAAAAAATGTAACAAAAATATAAGCTAAGGCCCTAATTTTATTAATCGCAACGCAACGCCAATAAATTAACGCCTCATAACTTGTGGCGTTGAAAATTTTAAAATGGTACATGAATTTCTGTAGAAAGCAACAACAAAATTACGAAATATTTATGACTTTGTTTTTGCTTTCAATGTAATTCTTTGGCGTTGCGTTTTATATAATTAGGGCCTAAATTCCTCACTAAACGTGACTGTTTTTTTTTTAATTCCAAGGGACACATACATTTTGTTGGTTTATTCGACTTAAAACTTTATAAAAATTATACATTTAACAGAAATATTATATATTGTTATCATTCGATTAATCGGTGTAAATTCTTCGATTAATCCTTTAATCGAAAATAGCAATTTTAAATTATTCGAACAATTAATCGTCTAAAATTGTTCGATTAATCGAACAATAATTAGTCGATTGAACACCCTAATTTATACAGAGCAGCGTTACCGTTGTGATACTAAAGTATCAATTTGACCCTTTTTCGACGGTCTTAATACCCTTTTTGACCCATGGGTAAATCACCTTTTGTATCATTTTGTGCCACTTTTTGACCCTCACTCACATTTTGTTTAAAACTTAACTTTGTAACATTCTCAATGTAGAAACTTACAATTCTATGCTTTCTTCTCACAATTTGTTTCAAGCGGAGATTGAGAAATGTACTTCAAGTGAAGATTTTATAACAAAATATAGCACGCACATTCCTAAAAAGTAGTTAGGATTTGTAAAAAGTTTGTGTTAAAGCAATTTTAACGACTTCTAAACTAGATTTTCTGTAGAAAAGTACAAATTAAAGTACAATTTATCTAACAAAAGTAACTCATATTCATACATAAATATTATATCGACCCCTTTGCGCGAAACTATCGTATGTTACAAAAACCAAATTTTACAGGAGAGCCATTTTTATACTTCTCTCTGCTATCACTTGCAATATAAATATGAAAATATACATTAAATTTTTGGAGCAACGAAGTGGAATTCGCCTGCAATATACGATAATTTCGCGCAAAAGGTCCACCGCAACAAAAAAATTATAAGTTCTTTCAAAGACTTTGTTTTATCATATTTTCCCAGGAAAACAACCAAATTTAAAAAAATTAAAACAAATTTATATTTATTTAAAACCCATTTCAAGATTTATGAATGCAAAGTGGAGCAAGTGCAACCTTTCTTATTTGGATATTTCTATTGTACGTTTTGCTTTGATAACAGTTCTTTGAGAGACACATTATGCATTGACTTTTTCTCTCTAAAACCTTTCGGAAGGTACAAAGTGTCAAAATAGAATGCACAAGAAACTATGCGATTGCAAATAACTGTAATTTTTTTCTTTGTATTATCACATATTTCGATGTCATGTGCGACTTTGAAAAACATCATTTTCTATCAATGCGTCGAAAGTAAAAGTAGAAAGCTCATCCAATTACCAGGCCAAATAGAGATTTTTTATAATATAAAAAAAAAAAAAATTTCTGTAAAATAGCAAGATTTGTGATCTTGGTACTTATATAAAGTTGTTCACGTGCGACATCGCAAGTGTGAAAATTAATAATATGAAAATAATTTTTTAGATGAGCAAAAAAAAGCACTAAATTCAAAAATAAAGCCATATTCTAGCCATTAACAATGATATACGATACGATGAGATTAGACTTTAAATGACGATGCTATATATGTATAAAAAACAAAAAGGGCTGTAATTTAGGGCGTGGCAAAAACAAATTTTTTAAAGTTTTTCAAACTTAATAAATATACCTTTTATTTTAGGGCGTGACTGATGAAAATATTATTGCTTGTATTGGCTTCTACCTGATTTAATGTAGTATGTGTGTGAAAAAGTAAAAAGGGGCTTAATTTGTAGGCGTGTAATTAAAGTGGGAATATTAAAATCTATACATACGTAGTTTTAGAAGGACTTTCTTGGCACGTAAAAAAAATTGGACATTTGGGGGAAGGATCCGAGATGGCATAAGTGGCGCCCAGAATTTGAGGTCGGATTAAAAAGTCACTGAAGACAAAAATGAAGCCACTATCGAGCCATGAAAAACGATATGCAATATGATGAGATCGGACTTTAAATGGCAGCGCTAAATATAAAAAAAATCCAAAAGGGCTGAATTTTGGGGCGTGGCAAAAAAAATGTTTCCTGTTTTAGAAACTTCATTGACATATCTCTCATTCTAGGGGGTGACTGGCACAACTTTTTTTTTGTATGGAGGTCGACCCGGTCTAATCAACATATCGAGGGTTATTTTTCAAATAGTGCTATCTGAAATTTTTCACTGACGGAAGGGTCATCTGTCATTTAAATTTGAAAGAAATTTCCCAAAACGTTTTTGAGTTTTATGTTATGTGTTTTATGAGTTTTTGTAACCAATATACATAAATTTTAATTTATCTAATAAAATCTTTAATAGCTAATATTATTTAATGAAATTTAGTAAATACATGTTTTAATGCTTAATAAAATACAGCTCAAAATTTTATTAAACTTACAAAACGAATCCCACAATTCCCAAAAAACAGCCGAAAATTCCCTAAAATTAGTGTTTTTTTAGAAATATAATGGCTACCAAGCTCGGGTCTTAAGCGGCCCATACACTTGCAATACTATTGTATATGATATTCGCCATATTATTTCAATTTTGTCCTATATTATGCAATAAGTCGCACAATGGTTACATTAATTCAATAAAAAGTAGAACATAAACAGCATTGTACAATGTTGCCAACACATTTCACTTTCTTTTCGTTGTGCAATAAAAATCAAAAGTCTTCTGATTGTTGCCAATATATTGTGCTACCATCGAATATTGGCGATATAATTGTACAATACGTAAAACTGAACAATTTTATTGCAAGTGTATGAGCCGCTTTAGTATTCATATTGCACAATTATTATACACATATCGAACGATTCGCCCAAAATTGGACCGTTCGAATGGACCACCTCAGACAAAGTCATGGCCAAAATTTACTTGTACATGATATTATACAAATAAAACTGTTAAGCGAATTTATTTGTATAATATCTTTAAGTTTTCTAAAATCTTTGGATGAAGTTTCCTGATGATCTGGCCTATGAAACCAGTGAAATGCGTATGTTAATAGCTTATCCCATCAGCAATAAATTTCAAAAATTAGGAATTAAGCACGACAAACAAAATCTTGTTGATAATTCACAAAAACATATTTCAAACAAATTATGATAAATTTGAGTCTTATATTTCCAAAATACTGGACCAATTATGGAGTACTCGGCAAGCGCATTTCTCTAAAAAATTATTTTTACCATCCAGCTAAAATTAACAATTAAGGATCGTTTTTAGTTTTTGCTATACCTGAGATGTCCTTATTTGGGAACCTATAGCACCTCTCCTGCTAAGTCTATAGACCTCAAATCCAAGACCTGAACTCGATTACAACTTTTTAATTTTCACCTCAAACTGCATTCCAATCGGACCAACCGTTTATAAAATATAGAATTTTTTCCATTTTTTTCCAAATTTCCCACACTGTGCAGCGATAATATAAATAGAAGCGAAACCCTTATAATCTAGCCCACGTTCATTTCAACTAAGAAAACGGATGCATTTCCAAAGCATTGAAGTCTGCTTTTTCGCAAGAATATCAGTATTTTTATGATAATTTAAAATATGTGGATAAAGTAAAATTAGTTATTGCTTTTCAATAAACATTAGTGTAAATTTTTAACTTAACTTCGAGTTCAGTTAACATGATTATGCGTTTCTTTAAATTTGACTAATTATTTTAATAAAAAATCGTGTAACTTAATTAAAGTCTCAAAAAGTATTCATAACAGCTCATTTTATTTTTGTTCAAATAGTGCTATCTGCTTATTTTAATGTTCAAGTCGATAAAATTTTAATTTGTAAATAGTGCTATCAGACATATAAGCGCGAATATCTGGAATTAAAAAAAAAATTAATATATGTATGATTTAGACGTTCATTTTTAATAAGTCTGGGATCACACTATGAAAGTTTTCTTTCAGAAAGTCCCAGTTTATTGGTGAGAGGGGAAGAGAACATGCTTTTATTCTCTCCCCTCTCACCAATAAACTGGGACTTTCTGAAAGAAAACTTTCATAGTGTGAACCCAGACTTACATTGTAAAATAAAGTTTAGTTATTACTCCTAGAGTTATCGAAAAAATCGGTTTTTTCGCTCTCCTGTAAAATTGTGATTTTTCAGATAGCACTATTTGAAAAATAACCCTCGATATATAGCATGATGGAAAAAAATGTCATGTGCGACAGCGATTAAAGCGAAATAAAATAAAAGTATACATTATTTTTATTTGAAATGACAGCCATATTTAAGAGATATGAGTGCATAACATTCTACAATTTTTTGCATTCAAATATTGCCTCAGGTTTCGCTGAAATCGGCATTCGAAAAAATGGCCACAAACACCACTAATGCCTTGTTTTTTGCAATTTTCTTTTAAAACGAAACAATTTATCAAAATAAACAATAGCACCAATTATAGGGCTAATTAAAAGCTATAACTTGAATCTATAAATATATAAATAAAAATACGTTTTATTTTGACTTTTTTTTAACTTTAAATATGTACGATGGTTACGTTCGACATGATGGAAATGCCCATATACTTTTTTTTATTAATTGAATAAATTATTTTCTTGTCAACAAAAAATATGAAATTTTATTTAAAAATGCGATTTATGGTGTTTTCTTTTCTGACAATAATGTTCCATATATGCTACCATTCGTGCGAGTTTTTGTTCCATTCTAAAAATATATGCAAAAGTGTGAGAAGTTGTCGTTTTCCTTTCTAAACATGTTGCTACAATAAATTGCAAATTTGTTCCATTTATTACCCGCAGTTATAACTGAGTGTGAGATAATACCCTTTTTTGCATCTGCGTAAAGTACTTTTTTATGCAAGCAAGTATTTTTTTTATTAAGTTTTTCTTGTGTTTGCGGACAATTTGCGTTATATTGTGATTTTTAGTTATATTGTGATGGATATAAAAACTTTTTGTTTTTCGTTTGTTTTACTTTTATTATATTTTTTTGTCACAAAATTTTTAACAACAGCTGACATTAATTATTGAAAATCAGTGCTGTTAACGCTTATTGGAATTGTAAGAAAATTTAATGTTGAAAATTGCTACAAGCGTGGTGAATATCGCTTTTAGTACAAACTTTGCATTCAATATTTAACACGCTAAATACACATTAGTGTTGAGTGTAAAACGTAGCTATTATTTTGTTCCATTGTAATTTAGAAAAATGACTCACTTTGTAAGGGTTCGTGTAACCTAATAAATATATTACACAACTATAATGCATAATTATTTTTTAGAAAAGAAAACACCATAAGTGTTCGTTTCTTAAAAATGTTTTGCCCTCCAAAAGGGTAGCATATTTTATTTTAAAAAAATCACCCTTTCTAATCGCATTGGGCATTGGACGTTTAAATCGACGGTGTTTAAAGTGCCCTGTAAATTAAGTTACTTCGGTTTATATATGGGGCTATTTTTAAAACGGCGACGATTGCCTCAAAGAGCGGCTCCGTGCAATAACTCCCAGGTGCAATAAGTCCCAAGAAAAAAATGAAATTAGACCCAAAAATTTTTCATACAAATGTGGGAGTAATTTCATTATGAAATAGGTCCCAGCCCTCTCGGTTTTATTTCATTTTTTTGGAAGTTATTTCATTTTTTGCCTTGGAATTATTTCATAACGAAATAAAATCCAAATGAAATAAGTCCCCGAAAAAATTAACGTGGAAGTTATTTCTTTTTATTTTGGTTTTCGGTGTTATTTCATTTTTTGTGGGAGTTTTTTCATTTTCAATTATTTGCAATTTCTTAAAATTGTTTAAAATTTTAAACGGTATTTATAACAGGATATTTCAAACTATTTGAATACAATGACTTAAGTTTATCAAAGAAGAAAATTTTGCTAATTGCAATTGCAGTGTCTTATGGTTACCGGCTATGCAGTGAAGCTTTAGTTAGCGAAGCCGTTGTTGTTATACCATAGAGTATAAAATCCGTGCGCCCGGCCAAAGGCCGGCTATGCAAAAAAGCTTTAGTAAGCGAAGCCGGTGTTTGTCGTACCATAGAGTATGAAATCCTTGCGCCCGGCCGAAGGCCGGCTATGCAGAGAAGCTTTAGTTAGCGAAGCCGGTGTTTGTTATACCATAGAGTATAAAATCCTTGCGTCCGGCCGAAGGCCAGCTATGCAGAGAAGCTTTAGTTAGCGAAGCCGGTGTTTGGTATACCATAGAGTATAAAATCCTTGCGTCCGGCCGAAGGCCGGCTATGCAGAGAAGCTTCAGTTAGCGAAGCCGGTGTTTGGTATACCATAGAGTATAAAATTCTTGCGCCCGGCCGAAGGTCGGCTATGCAGAGAAGCTTTAGTTAGCGAAGCCGGTGTTTGTTATACCATAGAGTATAAAATCCTTGCGTCCGGCCGAAGGCCGGCTATGCAGAGAAGCTTTAGTTAGCGAAGCGTGTTTGCTTTAGTTAGCGAAGCCGATGTTTGTTATACCATAGAGGAGGTAATCCTTGTACCCGGCGTGCTTAAACTGCAGGCAGATGCCATTGCAGGAGCTCAGGATATAATAAAATGCCCCATTTGTTGTCAAAATTTCGAGGACTCAATGTTAGTTTTTTTGTAACCTAATATGTAAATATTCAAGTAAAACGAATACATATACATATAATAAATTTCTTTGGAAGTTGTTTCATTTTTTTTGGGTCTTATTTCTTTTTTTTTCGATGGACTGTTTTTGGAAGTTATTTCATTAATGTCTTTAGGAGTTATTTCATTATGAAATAACTCCCAAAAGTTGGGGTTTGTTTCATTTAAGACTTGGAAATTATTTCATTTTTTCTGGGATTTATTTCTTTTTTTCAGTTTGGGACTTATTTCATTTATTTTGGGATTTAATTCATTGGGAGTTATTGCACTGGGACTTATTGCACCTGGGAGTTATTGCACGGAGCCCAAAGAGCAACAAAGCTACGCAAAAATTTAAAAATTCAAAGTTTGCAACTTTTAGCGAAAATTTTTTATATTTTAAACAAGCGATGAAATTGGTAAAAAAAAATCCCTAAACCTAAAAGGAATGGAAAATGTTCGGTAAAAATTGCCAAATTAGCGATAATTCCCAAAAATTTGGTAGCAGCGGTATGATAGCAAAGCCTTATTTTTATTAAAAATCGTAAAAGCTTTACGGAATTAGAAAACTTACAGGAAAAAATCGCTTATATCGCGAATATGGCTTAAAGTCAGGAACAATTGCAAAATTGGAAACAAACCATAACATTTATTTGAAATCGTAAAAAAAAAGAAAACGTCGGAATATAACAAAAAAACCATTAAAAAATTAGCTGTAATAATGAAGAACAAACTTTTTGTCAGCACTTCCTACCTGAAACAAATAGTTTTTGTTCGTATATAAAAAACTTGGTCTTATTATTTTCTTTAAAATGGGAGATACTACTCATAAAAAACTTGACCCTTTTTTAATTGAAATACCCTTTTATTGACCCCTTTTTCCGGAAAATCCCCTTTTTGTGACCCTTTTCGAAAATTGTCAACGGTAACCCTGATACAGAGAGTCGTAAAAGGTTCATTCGATGATGGTTTGACGAAAGATAAACAAATTGTAACATTGTTGTTTTTGTACTCTGAAAATAATCAAAGATTTTCTTAAGACTTGCATATTACAGCCGTACCTAAACAAAAGTGGCACGCTTTGCAATTGTAAAACCCGATTTTGACAGCTCATTTAATAGTAAAGTTTGCCGCTATTGCTAAAGCCTAGATAACACTATCTCACAAGTCTTACGTATTCCATAATACTTTGTGAGATAGAAATCTAATGAGTTTTGTTGCGACTGTCAAAAAATCTAATGTAACATGACAGTTTGTGTTCAGACCATCACACAAAGTATAAACACTCACACATGAAATAAAATGCAACCCTGATCCAATGAAAAGTATTATTGTTTAGAAATTTTTTAAAAAACGATGAAGTCGTATGGGATGTCAAACTTTTTTCTTAATACTTGTCATTTTCGTGACACATTGCATTCACACTATCACACTTTGTCATATTACTTGAGTTTTTGACATGTATTAATGCAAAGTATAATAGTGTAATCCAGCCTTAATTAGTAATGGCAATTTAGCTATTTTTTGGTCAATCGAACGTTTTATCACTATTTTTATTTATAATTTGTGGGTTTTATGAAACAAAAAAGCTATCACTTCTGTTCGTGACACAACGTTGACGCTCTTGCTTTGGTATGGCATATCAGCGTAAAAGCTAAGCGAAAGAAAGCGTTCCGCCTTCCGCTCGTGTTAAGGTATGGCTTTTAAATATTCAAAGATTAAAAAACGAAATTGTCAGAAAATGTAATGTTTTATTCAGACTTTGGAGATGGAAAAAATCGTCACTTTTTAGAAAAAAATCAGCAAATCAGAAATTTGCTAGTTTCAGAACAAAAATCGCCAAAATGACGATAAATCGTCAAATCTGGCAGCCCTGGAGTATGAAATAAAAATGTAATGTTAATTAATGTTAAACGTTGAAATTAGACTTAAATTTTTTTTTTAAATGTATCTTTTTGGAAACTAAAATGTATCTTATTCGAAAATTCACTGGCAACACTGGTATAGATATACAATTTACCGAAGATACCTTCTATAAAAGCTTCTATGTCATGGCTAATTTTTTTACTGATAGGTTAAGGGCCATTATTACAACTTACAAATAGTTATTTTTAGGATGCTATCTGACAGATAAATAGTTTTTGGTTATTACAAGTTAACATTAACCTAAAAAGTGACTGATAAGCTAACCTCAGGTTTGTCCTCATGGTAACTTTACAAGTGAACTTTAAGAAATTGAAGCTACCATATGTTCTGCTGAAGATATGGGAATAACTTCAATTGCAGTTTTATGTCAAGTTAAATTACTTAAACTTAAAAAAACACAATGTAACACAAAAAACAAAACAATTTACCATAAAAACCAAAAATTAAGCACAAAAAATTTACTTTTGCTTTCAATTAAAGAAACAAGCAAAACTAAGGCGTTGCCACCATGTATTTTAAACGAACAAAAGTAGTCGGTACCCAATAAAAATTTTTACCATTTTGCGAAGCACTAAAGGTACATTTAAAAAAATAAGCGCACAATTATGCGCTACGCAATAAGACATACAGAAATGCAGTAAAGTAAGTGAAAGAACTCTCAACAACTTTTATAAAAAAAAAAATAAAATTTCAAGTGCTACGGCATACCCTTACTACGAAGCAAGTTTG
The DNA here is from genome assembly GCA_930367215.1 of Pollenia angustigena. Lineage (NCBI taxonomy): Eukaryota > Metazoa > Arthropoda > Insecta > Diptera > Polleniidae > Pollenia > Pollenia angustigena. Next base: position 187,844,020 of record OV884060.1, on the reverse strand, counting down.
TAAGGGAGAATAATAAAAAAATAACTGTATCAAAACATTCAGTGTGTAAAGATGATCGTTACATCCAACAATATTTATGTGCGCTGAATAATGCGCTTTATGTATTAAAAATGTATTGCTTCAAAGTGGGAACTCGCCATATAAAATTCATGTCTTCCGTAAGCGCAATGGTAAGCGAAACCCTTATGTTTCTCCCTTACAAACCTGCATCGTTGGAAGCTCCATTTTTTATTGGGTATATACTGCAATGTTGCCACAGTATATAAATTACATTTTTTATTTTATCGGACAGTTGTAATAATGGAAAAAACTTATTGGTCACTTTATCGTTCAATATAGCTATTGTTCACGCTTACTATCAGCAACTTTATCATTATGTTGTAATAATGGCCCTAAAAGATTTAAAACACCCCTCTAGGAACAACAATATCAATAATTGCTGATATCTAGGTAATGTTCGGAACAAAGTTAATTTCAAATGAATATTAACTTCATTAAATAATATTATTTTTGTTGGGAGGGCCCCACTGGTCCCAAATGGGTTACATTCCCGAAAATTTGTTTTTAAAAACTTTGGTCGGCCTTAGCCGACTAGACTTTCGTACTTGTTTTCATTTAAATATTTTTTTTTTTTAAAACCAAATATATCAAGCCAATATGCAACATTTATATCAGTGCTTTCCTTACAAGTGTAAAATCAAATTTTGAACAATGTTTTTATGTTATCCTTTGGGACAACATCTTTTGTTATCCATGAAACAGATTGTATCTTTTAAAGAATTTCTTTTCGTGCCCTCAATAAAATTTTAAGCTAAAAAATTTGTGACTTGTTATCTCTTAGCTTATTTACAAAAAACCAGTATTACAAATAGTTTAATTTTACAATTGAAAATAAATTTGTTTCCCAAATCCTATAAAATATTTAAAAGTATCCTCTTGCTTCAATTCCCTTAACTTCCTATGCAAATTTACCTAAAAAATGTATGTTAAATTCTTTGCTCCCCTTGAGTAAATCTAAAACAACTTGAAAGTTTTGTTCCTTTTTTTCTACTCTTCTCGCTTTGAACAATTGCAAAATGGTAGCTAAATTGAATTTGTACTTGATGCCATCTCCGGCAAACTTTCAATTGTTCGGCATCGATGTGGCAAATTTTTATTTTTGCATATGCTAAATGGAAATCTGTTTTAGATTTTCAATATTGCAGATGAAGATCAAAGACATACAACGAGGAATAAAACAAAAGCGAAAGAATGAAAAAGGGGAAGCACTGCACGAGAGGAGAACACATGTAAGAGAAGAGTCAAGTCGATCTGTAAGGTCTCCTACTTTTCATCGTTTTTTAATAAGTACATTTTAGTAAGATTAAAATATTCAAATCCTTACAATTCGTAGTCTCAAAATTTGGATTCAGGGTTTTCTGGAATGCTCTGTAATTGCTTAAAAATATATGCGGGTTAGTGTGATATGCGGTATTAAACACAATATTAGAAAATTTTAAGATTTTTAGATGACGAATTTCAGCGTTTTCTTACCAAAGTTTATGTTATTGCTGGTTAATCCAAATTATCAAATTTTAATTAGGCTAAAGTTCATCAAATTTAATTGTTGGATTATTGACTGCCGGCAGTCGTCAATGGTTGTGAGTGTTAAACGGCAAAACCCACTGAGGAGATTGAGTGGTTGCAATTGAAACATATTAGGGTGACCTGTCCAGGGAAGCTTGGATTCGATTCCCGAGGCGGTCAGAAATGAAAACTTATCAATAAATTTTAATTAATTTCATGTTGTGAAATTCCTTTCTTCATAAAAATAATTAAATGGAAATTAAATTTGATGAACTTTAGCGTAATTAAAAATGTCAAAATTTGGATAAAAAAAACCATAAATAGTTCGGCAAAATAACCACAATAGTAATTATTTATGTTATTGCTTTAATTTTTTGTGACATTTTATGGAACTTATGGCCAGAATATCAATTTCGAAATAAAAGAAGAATATTTTTCGACGAAGAAATCAATAACGCACCATATCGCTAGTTAACAAGCTAAACTTACGAACAGTTTAGGCCCCAGGGGCGTGAAATGGATCTTCCTGTTGTAAAACCGTGTCTTTTTATAAGGTCATCTTCTAGGGACGGTACTACAGAATGCTTGAGAAGATATATACAGTGGGGAGCAGAGGTGAGCACATGTTTGTATATCTTGCACTTCTAAGGGAATAAGAAACACAATAATTATGCGATTTAAAATTTTTTTTTTGTATTTTATTTATTTTTTAATTCTTAGCAAAATTCAATTTTAAACAAAATAAAAAAACAACAAGTTCATAGGTAAACGTAAACAAAAACTTAAATAACTCTCATGTACTTAATGTTACACCCGCGTGTTTTCAACCATATTCTTAGAAAAATTCAAAATTTTCCGTTAATTTTGATTTAGTTTATGAATTAATTGGTGTTATTAATGTTTCTATTAATATAAATTTTAGTTTAACGTCGTGTTTAATAAAGTGCGTATGGTAAATAAAAGGTGTATTTCAAATATAAAATACAAATTCCAAATTATTAAAAATTATGAGAAAGCCATCGCGAACCGAGGAAAATAGTATTTTAACCATGACAGAGAATGGCTTCTCATCAAGAGTAATAGCCAAAGAAATTCAAGTGAGTCAGTCAGTGGTGATAAGAGTCCGGAAAAGGCGAAATATTACTTCCCAAGCTCAAGTTATGGGTCGGCGAAGACTTTTAACGGATGGCGACGCACGTTTAATGATGAGAAAGATGAAGGCAGATCAATATTTAACGCCAAAGGAAGCTTCCCTAGCAATAAATGAAAATGTAAGCCGATGGACAGCCAGAAGAGCGCTCCACAACATTGGCTACATAAACATGGTGGAGGCAGCGTTATCAAACCCTTGTGGAGCCCAACCGAAAAGTCCGATCGAGATAAATGGCATATCGTTGGAAAGGCAACTGAATGCCTTTTCCGTTTTTTTAAATACGTTAAAACTGATGGTTAAAAAAAAGGCGGAATTTTATATGGGATGAAAATATTGTCGTTCCACAAAATCCTTAATAAAAACTTTATTTTTCATCCGATTTTTTTCAAATTACGCTTAAAATGTTGGCAACTATTTGGTTAAAAAATAAAACATTCCAGGTATTTACTATAACGTAGAAAAAAACGAAATAAAAATGAAAAATTTTGAAAAAAACGTAAAAAATAGGCAAATTTCGAACTTTGAGGTGCCATAACTCAGCCAATTCTTATCAGCATATCGACGGAAAAGGCATTCAGTTGCCTTTCCAACGATATGCCATTTATCTCGATCGGACTTTTCGGTTGGGCTCCACAAGGGTTTGAGTGGGACCAAACACCGAAAAACACAAAAGTACCGTTATCTAAAAAACTTAACTAATGAAAAAAAAATTACAGCGTTTTTCGTGTTCAGGAGGTCAAAGTTAACTTATCTAGGCACGTGGCGTTCTTGGTAATTTTCCAAATTAAAAATTTGTAAAGCAGTGTTATTGTTTTTCTTATTCCCTTAGAAGTGCAAGATATACAAACATGTACTCACCTCTGCTCCCCACTGTAGGTTGGTTGCGTTGAAGATCACAAAACCACTGCACTACGTTGAACCAGTTGGCAGATGACCTAATGGCTTAAGAGCTGGCTCTGGTGGGCTTTTGATCTACGTTGGACTATGGTCTCGCCAGGATCGCGCTCACTCATCATGTGACCTGCCGGGACCGGACTTTGGCACTCCGAAACCCTTTTTCTATACTTTATTCGCGGTTCATCAATGGGGATGTGCTGCTCGAGGATAGAACCGGCCCAATGGTCTACTCTGTTGGTTCTAAGAGGAGCGGCAGGGTAGGTGGAAGTTTCTTCATCGAAGATGTCTACAGTGTATTGCAGGCGAAAATCTCCTCAAAAAGATGGTCGGCGAACTGGCTGAGGTATTATCGTGTATCGAGAGATATATGCAAATTTACGGACAGCAAAACAGCCATCGAAGCTCTGGCTTGTGTCTCCACGATATCAAGGGTTATTGTGGAATGTCGGATGTCTCTGAATGAGATTCGGAACATTCTAAGGCAACGCTCGCATGTATACCTGGACACAGGTGGTGCCTGGGAACTAAATTGCAGAAGGGCTCAGGAAAGGTGGCAGGGTGCGAATGGCTGCTTAATGGTCAGGACTCTATGGCCTGGATATGACGCGGTAGGCCGGATTAGAGCCGGTTACTGGGGGATAGGCGGGTTACTGGGGGATAGGGTCAAGATGAGTGGGAGAAGGAGACGGTGCTTCATTTTCTCTGACAATGCCCCGCTCTCGGGGCTGTTAGGATAAGACATTTTGCGAGAACAGAACTGCCATGTTGGGAAGATGTGCCTAACGGGGGATTGAGGTCGATTTCTCTGTTTTGTAGGGTATTGGAATGGTTCGACACTGCAATCCAGTCTGTGGAATAGTCTGGTAGATGTTGGCTAACCTAAGTATTTCATTGCTTTACAAGATAAAAAATAGCTAAATCTAGTTACAAAATTGCTTAATTGGCAACACTGAATGTATCACTATAATTTAAAATCATTTCAAACGAATGGACATAGAATAAAATCGGTTATTAAAGAAATGGAAAAAACAGCCTAACACTTGTAAACTTCAATTTGTAACAAAACTTCTAGTAAACAAATAATTCCTACAGTTTTTACCCTACACCATTAAAAATGCATGAGTGAAAAGCGTCAATTTGCATGCAGACAAATTGTCAGATTGAAATATAAATAATTTCAATTTTCTTCGAACACAAAATCTAGATTTTTTGCACATTAAAGTACAATAGAGGTGGGAATAATTTAAATGTTTATTCTTTCATGTAAAAGGAAATCAATAATTATCAATTACTATTCAGCCTCCCTTCCCTCCTCAAAGATGTTCCTAGTGAAACGAACATTCATTGATTATGTCGAGATGGCTGAACTTTATTATTACTCTCGGTATCTTTTTTTTAAATAAGTTTTATTAACCTTTTATTAACAATTTAACATATTTTAGCATGTTATTAAGTAAAAATATGAAAACTAATGAAGCATCTTCCTCCTTGTCGAGGAACAACATCATCAGCATCATCATCGATATCGACTTCAGCAGCTGCGTTTGGCTTCTTTCACTGCATAAGCAGAAACTACAACAAGGAGAAAAAAAGTTAACCCTGCACTGTAGACAATGTTAAGGACAAAGTTGTTAATGGAAATAATAATGATGAGGTTGGCAGGCGATAACGACAACTATGATTATAATAAAATCACTCTGGCCAAGGATATAGAAAGAGGATGGGAGTGGAAAGTTCCACTTAAAGACATTTAAAATAATTTTTGTTAGTTTATGGTCTTCAATTTATACTGCTCCACTATTTACGGTTGAACAAGTCTAGTGGCCTTTTTTATGTCTGCATTTTTCTAAAGTCGGACAACTGTTGTTATTTTTGTTGGAGCAGCACTCAAGTAGTTTTCGTTTAATTGGAAAACTTTTAAATTTATAATTAGAAAAAAAATTGTTACTAAACAAATGCAGCAGCACTACAACGACAACATGCAACAAATATTTTTGCAGCCAACAACTTTGCCAGTATTATTAACAATGCAAGTAAAAGTTTTCTTTAAATACAATTTTTCATTATTTTATTTTTTTTTTTTTTTCAATTTTCTAAACAACAACTACAATTTTCTGTTTACTAGAATTCTGGTAATAGACGAGCTATGGTCGCTTTTGTTGTTGTCTAAATCGATGATTTTCTAAAATTCATGATTTTAAACTGTCGTAGTTTTAGTGGAAAACTCTGTCGTATTTTTATAGGGTGGCGTATGAGTAACGGTATGATACTCACCAAAAACAGAGTCATAGTTGGACGAGGTGTGTGAACTGTGGCTCCATCTTGTTGGAACCAAATCTAGCAAAAGTATGAAAAGAAAGCTTAAAATGTATCTATTAACTTAATGCGATCTCCGTATGACGTGCTTAATTCACAGTTTTTCATATTTGATAAATACACTGAAATTTATTGTTGAGGGAAAGCTAGCTTCTATGCGCATTCGCCGGTTGCTTAGACCAGCCCATCAGGAAACCTTTTCCAAAGATTTTAGAAAAGCCAAAAATATTAAACAAATAAAACCCTAAAGCGAATAAGAGTTATAAACACTCTAAGTCTTACTTGTAACAATATCAAAGCTTAAACAAAACACCAACAATAAACAGTGAGTTTATCTTTTCTTACATCCCCCTACGATTGGTTAGGTTCTTTCCGACTCGAATTGTACACCCAGAGAAAAAACATGTTTAAATATGGTCACCTTCAACAATTCTATGTTTAAAGAAAATTTTAACCATAATATGTTAAATTTAACCATATTATTGTCAACGACAACCATATTATGGTTAAAATAGTCCTCCGTCAAGAAGCCACAACCATATTATGGTTGCCTCCGAACATATTATGGTTAATAATAACTAAAATATGTTTAAAACTTACAATAGCATCGTTGATTTTCAACCATAACATAATGCTCTTGAAAAAGAGTAAAATACTATTTTTAATTTAAAAACATATAATTGTCATATTTAAACATAACATGTTTAGAGGCAACCATAATATGGTTGTGGCTTCTTGATAGGGGACTAATTTAACCAAAATATGGTTGTCGGTGACACAAATATGGTTAAATTAAACATTTATATGGTGAAAATTTTCTTTAAACATAGTATTGTTGGAGGTGACCATATTTAAACATGTTTTTCTCTGCGTGTAGTTGTAAGTGGGTTAAAAGAAAAACAAAATTAAAAAACAAACTGCTTCATTCTATTGTCTTCGTAAGAAAACAACGAAAAAAACCAATTTGCCAATTCAGTCGTATTCATAATGAAAATTTGGCATGAAGTTAGCACAAAGTTTATTCATAATACACTTATCACACTTTGTCTAACGGTTTGCTAAACTCTCGTTAACGAGCTGCTAATCGTTTGCCAACTTTTGAAATATAATGTGGCATCATTAAAACTCAGAGTTGATTTATAAAAAGTTAGCAGATGGAGAAAAGTTTGTTATGAATTAACTCCGTGCTTACAAGCTGCTAAGCTTAATGGGCATTCTAGTTAGCAGCTCGTTGTACGTAGTGTTTAAAATGTGGCTAACTTTTTGCTATGAATACGGCTTTTAGTGGTCACATTTTTTGAATTTTTTTGTCAAATACTGGGGATTTGGAATGTCTTAGGCAAACTTCAATAATAGATCTTATAAAATTCCAAAAGGCTTCGTGGTAAGTTGCTGTAGAAAAATAAGCTTTCTTATAACAGAGTGAAATAGCTAATTTTTTTTAAATTATGGTGGATATTAAAATGTACCAATTGTCCTACAACTAAACTGGCATAGAAATGTGAGATTTTTTATTTTAAAGTGTTGTCGTATAGGGTATCCCGCACTATTATAATTTATTAAACTGATTAAAGGATTACTTCTTAACTCACCTGCTTATCCAAACTAAATTTATTATAAGTGGCTTTCTTTCTTCCGTAACTTGTTACCAGAATCAGGTTGGTTAACATTCATTTAACGAGCCCTTCCGTAATCAAATCAAACACATACACATTCCAATGCTAAATAAGTTGTAAGTATCACATGCACACTTTGTTACCGCATTTTAGTTGAATTTCTTTCGGAAACAAATACATTAAAGTGCAATAAACTTTTTTCAAATTACAAAACCAAAAAAAAAAAAAATAAAAGAAATGAAACTAGAAAATGCCAAGTTATAGAAGACATACCACACTACATAAAGAAAAGAAACAAACATTAAAAAGTCTATACAATACCCAACTTCGAATAATGACGTAAAAACGTAAAATAAGGAAACTTTACCAATAAGGACAACAAAGTATTGTAAAACTCTAAAAACCAAACTTTATTTATATATTCCATTTATTTATTCACCCAGTCTTTTGTTCAACATTCACTCATCCATCCATCCATTCCACGTTCTATGCAGTTCTATTCTATTTTGGTTTTTTGCGATTTTTCCTCTTCGGCTGTTTTTTTCTTCTCTCTCTCTCCTTTAGGTGCACAGCAATGCAGGTTTTAGGTTGGTGGGTTAGTAAACCAGTTCCAAAAATACACCAGGAAGTGAAACAAAATTCATTGAAACAAACTTGTATTTGCTTAAACTTTCAAAGATGGAAATTGTTTGAAAAAAACAACATTTATTTTGTAGTGACTGATAGAGTCGTAAACGAATGTGTAAGAATCTCGATTTTCCGCAGGGGACAACAGTACAGTTGAGGGCGGATAACTTTTAACAGATTTTAAAAGATAACTATTTTTTAAGACTTTAACTCAATTTACATGATGAATTTTATGACGTCCAATTTTAGACGTCATTTTTTGTTGAGCAGCAAGCGGTGTAGAGAAGAATGAGGAAGGGAAAACAAAAATCATGTCTATTTTTCTACCCCTCTTTCTTCTCTACACCGCTTGCTGCTAAACAAAAAAATTACGTCCAAATTTGGACGTCATAAAATTCATCATGTTTGTCATAAAGCCAATAAAATCTTATGATTTTTATTAAATTATCTCTAAGAGGGCGATCGCTACTTTGAGCACGGGAACATTTAACAAACGGGCCAAACTACCTGCTGGACGGGCATCGTTGAATTGATTTAAAAAGTGTTAACTAGTGCATTATTGAACTTGAAAGAACCATTACGTTACAATTACCAGTCGTTCCAAATTGGAGCAAAGGACCATTAAAAATGTATTTTATCAATATGTCTTACAAGCTTTAAGTTTTTTTTTATTCCAGGAGCAAAATTACAGAATTCCACATTCCCATTTAAATTGTATTTTAATTTCGATCAATATCGAATGCGGTAATTTGGCCCCAGGACTTCCCCGATACCGCTATTTTAAAATGAAACAATTTTCTCCAAGTGTGGGCGGATCCTCCTATTCTTCTGGGTCTCTAGGGATTTCACTTAATTGCTGCCCGTGTTATCTCAAATGGTGGCTTACGAAGTGTGTGTCGTAGCGAATTTTACTTACGTTTGAATTATTCTTTGGGCAGTGGAACTTGATTTGTGGCTGTCCACAGGTCGTAATTGGTAATCAAAATATTGGCAGAAAACTGAATTGCCAAATTGGTTTTTTTTTGTTGTTTTCTTGCGAAGACAATAGAATGAAGCAATTTGTTTTTTAATTTTGTTTTTTCTTTTTACCCACTTACAACTACAATTCGAGTCGGAAAGAACCCAACCAATTGTAGGGGGATGTAAGAAAAGATAAACGCACTGTTTATTGTTGGTGTTTTGTTTAAGCTTTGATATTGTTACTTTGAGTGTTTAAAATTCTTATTCGCTTTAGGGTTTTATTTGTATAATATTTTAGCTTTTCTAAACTCTTTGGAAAAGGTTTCCTGATGATCTGGCCTAAGCAACCTGTGAAATGCGCATAGAGGCTAGCTTTCCCTCAACAATAAATTTCGGTGTAGTTATCAAATATGGAAAATTGGGAATTTAGCACGTCATACAAAAATCTTAATAGTAAATTTTGTATTCCCGTAAATAACTTTGACAAAATATTTTAAGTATGCACCTCAGATATCTGTTGGCAAAAACTTGAAGTGCGTTTAGTAGCTGCAAATTCAGAAATATTCTTAATTAAATTCAGTTTAGACTTGTTATATCAAAAATTAGTTTAGTAATATTGATCGACGTTTAAAACTTTTTTCTCATCGCCTTACACAAAGATATCGCTGTGAAGGAGGCAAGTAGAACAGGCAATGCTGTATTTTTAATGGGTGATTTTCTAAGAGCCACGTCAAGAATGAAAGATTATCAATAACAATTTTAATTAATTTTCATGCTGTAAAAATTCCTTTCTTCATAAAAATAATTTAATGAAAATTAAATTTGATGAACTTAAGCCTAATTAAAAATATTAAAAATTTGGATTAAAAACCATAAATAGTTCAACAAAATAACCGCAATACTAATTATTGTTAAAGCTAAGGCACGAGCTCTATGTGTACATTTGTCCTACAAGTTGTGCTGAAAAAGGTCAACAGCAAAGAGTAAGACAAAGTGAAAAAACAAAAAAAAATTTACTTGGACTTCAAGAAAAATTCTTGACGAAAGTACGAAAAAACAGAAGTAAAGGAAAAAACATGTAAAATCAATTAAAATGGATAATCATTCAGGAAAGCAAATTTCGATCTACCAAATGTTAAAATACAATTTGGTTTAAGGATTGATGTTTGACTAGTGACGTCAGCAGTCGTCGATGGCTGCGAGTGTAAGACGGCAAATCCATCTGAGGAGATCGAGTGGTTGCGATCGAAACATGTCATGGTAACCTGCCGGCCAGGGTTCGAGCCCGAGCCACGTCAAGAATGAAAGATTATCAATAACAGTTTGAAGATTATTTCATGCAAATGTTGACCGTGACTGCGCCTCAAATGGTCCATCCGCTTAGTCCAATTTCGGCATACTCTTTCCAACATTTCGGCCGGTATCTCATGAATAAATGCTTAAATGTTATCTTCCAATGCGTCAACTGAAGCGGGCATGTGTGTATAGACATTAGCTTTAATATAAAAAATAGTCTAAAGGCGTTAAATCGCATGATCTAGGCGGCCAATTGATAGGTCCCGAACGTGAAATAAAATGTTCACCGAACTCGCCTCTCAATAAGTTCATTGTTAAGCTTGCTGTGTGGCATGTGGCACCGTCTTGTTGAAACCACATGTCATGCAAGTCAAGCTCTTGCATTTTGGGCAAAAATAAATTGGATATCATCTCACGGTACCGCTCACCATTCACAGTTACGTTACGATTCGCATCATCTTTGAAGAAGTACGGTCCAATGATGCCACTAGCCCAGAAACCGCACCAAACTGTGACTTTTTCTGGATGCATTGGTAGCTCTTGCAATGCTTCTGGCTGATCTTCACTCCAAAATCGACAATTCTGCTTATTAACGTACCCATTGAGCCAAAAATGAGCTGACCATAAAATGGAAGAAGCGCGCGATGAACTTTCTTAAAATAGGACGCATTTTGATAATAAAATTCAATAATTTGCAAGCGTTGTTCGTTTGTAAGACGATTCATGGTTAAATTATAGACCAAACTGAAGATGTTTGACAGTGAAACAAAACTCGAAACGTGCGTCAGCTGTTTAAATCAGTGTTGCCAAAAAGATAATAGCTAAAAAATCACACGATATATCTCAGATAGTGTGTGTTCCAAAACTTCGGTTGCAAAGCAACTCGCGGTTTTATAAACACGGTACAGCGTGCTAAACCGTGTAGAATTTTACAATGTTATCTGTTCCAAAGTGCACCAAAAATTATTTCGATGCGTACACAAACTGTGCATGATTTAATTTGATGGATAATACATTTTTGGCTTTGACTTCAAAGTATTATGGTCTTTTGAAACTCAGCCAAACCTGAAATTTTTAATTTTTTTAATCAGGCTTAACTTCATCAATTTTACAAGGTTTCGTTTAAATGTGCTTGATTCTCATTTTATTCTATTGATAAGCTGAAATTTAGATTATCATTAAATTATTTAAATGAAGGAATTTTACAACATGAAATGAATTAAAATTTTCTTGATAATATTTATTTTTGACTGAACTCAGGTCGAATTTAAATGTTTGGGGAATAACCACATTTTCATCCCTTCTTAAGCTTGTGGAAGGCTTAACATGGTAAATTGTCGCGGCCGACCAAAGACAAATGCGGTAGTTTAATCGACTGTTTATTAGCAGACACTCTTCGGAAATTTTAAAGTGTACAAGGCTTAAAACCAAACCTCGGAGATAGAACTTTTTATTTTACAATATATAAATTAATATGTTATTAACTTGAGTGAGTGATAAAGTTTGAACATCAGACCGGTCTTCCTGTGTTGTATTGACATCTAGCAAAGTAATACTTTTCACGAAGATTATCTTGTTAAAAAATTATGTTTTAAATAATCGAGTGTTAGAATTGCAAGTCGTGTGAACTCTAGGGGCACTGAAAAATTCCTTAAATCTTCCATTAAATTAGACTGCAATTAGTTATTCATTTTAATATCCTTTTTAACTTACGGTCCTTGTGCTATTCTCCTCACCATCACTGTAATTGCAATTTCTCCAATTCTATTACTTATTGTATGTAAACATACACAATAGAAAAAGTTTTAGCTGTAACTGATTTTGGTTTACAATTTAACAAAAATAAAACGAAAAAACTATTTAAGAAAGTTCAGATATACGTATTACTGGTATTTCTAAAATTGCTTGAGTATTTGTTTTGTATTTTTGTTCGAAAGTGGGTTTGGATTGAAATTAACATTTGAATGAATGAGTGACTGACTGACTGACAGTGTACGTTAAACAAACCAATGATTGGTTGTGCTTTTACTGCATTTGATGTGCTGGTGTTGCATTTCAAAATCGTCCTTCTGCGAACAACTACAAAAATACTCACACACACACACACATGCAGGACGAGTTAGTCTAAAATGAGTTGGAGAGTGAGTGAGTTGTACGATATATTGGTAACTAACTTTTTGTTTGTGCATTTTGTCTGATGGTATATTTTGCAAATCATGCAACACAATCTTCATGCAATACGAGTCAGTGAGGTATTGTACTCTAGTTAGCCGCATTGCAGTCGGTTAGTTTTTCTTTCAGTTTGTGTTGGTGCTATTGTTGTGTTCTATATAATTTTCTTTTGTGCTACTCCTGGCTTTTTTGTTTATGTTGTTGTTGTTGTTGGCTAAAAATCCTTCCCTCAAAATTCAATGACGTGTATGCAATTTCAATCTGGTTGAGTTATAATTTTTAAGAATTATCTAAAAAAAAAAACATTTTTTTATCGATTGTTATTGCAAAAAAAAACGTAAACAAACTATAAAGAAATTGGGTGAAATTATTCTAATTTATACACACTTTTATATAAAGAATTCTGCCATAACCATATGCTCATTTTTATAAACGAAGGCAGACTAAAAATTATTTATAACAAATAAAATGCTAAAGATATCAGTCTTTGATTTTGGAATTTCCTTTGAAAGCTATTAAAACCTGGCTTAACTGCCATAAAAGAGCTCGAAAACCAATAACTAATTCTTTTTAGAGGATCAAACGAAAAAATTTGCCACCAGAAAACATTTTGTTTTCACCAGTTTTACCTCTAGCTAATTTTCATAGTGTGAATACCATAAGTCGAAAACTTTATATTTAGTAGAAATTATTAAGAGGCCTGGATGGAGGGATAAACAGATTTGCATGTCCAAACACAACACATTTTATTTTGGAAATATTCATGGCGCATTTCCTTCACGTAGCCCATAACATGGTATGAAAAACTTCTTTTCCCGGAGGATATTTTCTACCATTCTCCTACCAAAGTTTCGAAGTTTGTTTAGAAATTGTTGCCATAAAATTTTAACTCATATCCCTAAAAGTCTGAAATCACCAAAATAAAAAATTTCATTCAAATTTCCAGGTTCATAATTTTGTTGCTTATGTTTTTTACGGCACTGCCAAATGTTACCTTAGGAAATATAACCCCAGAGTACTAAATGAAAATGGCCCAAAACTTTATATGCAGCGAAGGTAGGGTATTTTTTCGGGGATTTTTTGCATTCTTTCGTTGGGGTACTTTTGCAATTTAGGTTGCCGCCAACAAAGTGGCCCCAAGCAAAGTCGTCCAAAGCAATATATTAAAAATCGTCGAAAAAATTTGATTGCAAATTCGGATGGTTTTGCATAAGAAATATTACCCTTTTATTTTGGGCGATTTTTCGCAATTATTTTAATTTAGAATAGAATATGGAGGTTCAAAGCTGAAGTGAAATTCTTCGCAAAGTTTAACTCTATCGAGCTCTGTAACGGACTTAATCAAAAAGTTTTTCGTTCCAAAGGTAACGGTAATAAGCCCATGTCAATGGCTCCAGAAATTAATGGAAATTCACTTACTCAAACTCAAAATATTATCGAATTTTCATTTTTGACTTGGTTCGCTTCAGCTCTGAGCCCTCCATATAACTATTCTTTTTTTTCATAAAAAATTACGTGTAGTTTTAATCAAAAAATCGATTTTTCGACAAAAAGAAAAGTCACCAAGGAATGAGAAAGTGATTAAATGTTCGTTTATCATGCGGTAAGATCGAATGAAACTAATTTTAAGACGTCTATCGCTTATATTTGAAGAAATATGGAGGGTAAATTTTTCAATATCTTTTTTGTCAGAATTTTTGAAAAATGCTATTTAAGGCCATTTTAGACTATAATACTTTGTGTTAAGACATGTCAAAAACTTACAAATCATTCATAATGTATAATAGTGTAAACACATTTTGTAATGAAATGTCAAAAAATACGTAAAGAAATTTGGCAGTCGTATGGTTCTCTCTATTTTTTGAAATTTTTCTAAACGATTAGATTTTTCATTTTATCAGAATTGTGTTTTTACAAAAGCACAAGAAGAAAATCAGGGATGGAAAATTAAAATTTTGTGCACAAATATTCACTATTATTTTTTCTAATAAAAAATTGCAAGACTATAAAAAAATATAAAATTTCAAGTGAATTCTTTTAAAATTTAAATAAATCATAAATATTTGTTGTAAAAAATCGTTAAATACGGTACACAGACAAAAAAAAAAAATAAAAAAATATGATTGTATCAACTTTTCCACCCTAGAAGAAAATAAAAAAACAGCTGTTGAATAATTTGCCGGCCACATCAAAATAAAAATTATTAAATATTAAAGAAATATTAAAAATAAAGCAAAAATATATCTGAGGACCAAGGTGCAAGTTTAAATGTGCAAATTAGTGAATAATACGCCAGCTAACAATGTTCCAATGCTTAATAAAATGTTTTTTCGTCTTTATTTTGTAATCTAAAGTGGATCTCATAAATCACAAAGATTTTACTTTTTATTTGAAGTGTGATAGTGTAGAAGCAAAATGTAATGAAAAAAAATTTCTCTTTGATTTTTTGACAATCAGACAAAAAATCATTTAATTTTGTAAGACCAAAAGTCTTAAGACTTGTGTGATAGTGTAAAACAGCCTTTACCAATAAACGCCTTTTTGAACAGGGTCTCAGTAAAATAATCAGTTAATTTAGCACACACTCTAAACTTCTTACAAACGAATTTCTTTAAAATTCACTTTTACGAAAAAAAAAAAAAAATATATTGGCACTATGCGCCCACCATATGGCGTAAAAGCAACAAATAATAATATCGTTCTTTCATCAGACGGACAGACATGGCTGGACCGTCTATATACAGAAATAAAAACACTCGGGATAAATTAAGTTATTTACACTTACTTTATGTACGAGTCGTACTTAAATCAATCCTTAAATGGGATTTCTTCCCAAAATATTCTTAAATAAGTATAAAATTCTTCAACCAAGTTAAAAAAAACTTTTAAATTAAACTTTTCGTTGCACAGAAAAAATTATTGGCAGTTTTTTTTTCAATTAATAGTGATTTTTGAATTTTTAAATAAATTAGATTACGTTCTTAATTGATTGAATTAAAAAAAAATGTTTTTTTTTTTTCAATTAAAATTTTACTTGATTTTAAGCTTAACTTTACAGCCTGTTCATGGATTTCGAACGTCATCGTTCGCATAGAAAATTACATTAAAAACAAAAACAAACATCGAATGTTCGAATTTTGTTTTTGTTTTAAATGTAATTTTCTATGCGAACGATGAAGTTCGATATCGTTAAACAGGCAGTTAATTATAAGTTCAATTGAATCAATCAACTCGGTTGTTTGAATTGAACACTTTGTTGCTTTCTCCTTGTTGCTTTCCTCCCTCATCAACAGTTTGCGAAAAATGTTAAAAGAGCAACCAACATCTTTATAAATTTATTGTCTTTGCCCTTACATGTGCATACACACAAACACACATGTTTTTGTCATCAAAAAGAACAGTAAGCGTGGCGTGCAAAAAAAAACTATTAACAAGTAAAAAATTAACTGAAATTTGTTATAGACGAATTACAATTATGACCACCAACAATGTCAATAATGAGCCTACATACATATCAGTGTTTCCACCAGCAAAATTCAAAATTACACTTAAGTTGAAGCAAAATTACCCGATTTAAATGAAATTACACCTGATATTAAATGTAGTTTTATTTACTGAAAGAAGCAAAAACACAACAAACTCATTGAAAGAAGAGCCAAACTGTTAAGATTCTTATTGTAATTTAAAATAAATTAACAAAAATAATATTAAAAACTTAAAAGCATAAAAAAAAACATAAAATAAAACTCCTAAAATAATGAGTTAGGAAGGTTCAAAATGCTGATTGCCATTCCTTTTAAATTAGAGTATTTTAGCCCCATAGCGCTTACGAAAGGTTAGCTGTCAAACGAACTGTCATAATGCTTTCACTTTTTGCTCAGTCACATTATCATGAATAGATTCATGCTTGAAAAACGCCACCAAATTATCCAAAATGAACTATCGATTCTCGCAACTTATAGGCCACTTTATGATTTAAATGACGAAACTTATTTTTTCACATATAAAGGCAATGTGTTGATATAGAAATGATAAAGTGTCAATTAGACTTTTAGGCCGTGCGATGTGACACCTCATGTTTGTTTTCCGTAGGGCTCGGAAGTCACTGGTTTGTGCTGATAAGCTAGCAACAATTGACGTCTTGGAGGTCAACATTGTGCACCATTGGACGTCTGCAATGCGTTTCGTCAAGGACAGACGCGGTTCCTATTTGTTTGAAATCAGTTTCAAATGGTAATAATCTGCGATTAATATTAATTTTTTTTGTTTTTGTTTAAGTTTTAGGTCTTAAGAAATACCTTTTATACCTTATTTAGTAAACTGTAAAGTAGAACTGTCCCTTTCGTAATTCAGTTTTACAACTGTTAAGGGCGTTAAATATTCTTCAAACTAAAGCATTTGAAAGTTGCCAGATAAAAATAAAAATAATTATATGTTGGAATATTGGAAACATATCTTCCCCCAGGCTAGTTTTTAGTTTAAATAACTTTTTTCAATAGACTTTTAGGTTCTAAATGACTATGATAGCCATCTCTATCCAAATCTAAGAATTCATCTTGCGACATTCGTCATTGATCTTTTGAAAATATATATTTAATGATTGAAGACTTTTCTTAAAAAAAAATCGAGAAGACAGTGCATTTTTTATCATTTATTATTTAGGTATCGGAAGCAAGAATTTCAAATTGCACCTCAATTACACCTAAGAGAAATTACCCACGCTCTACCCACTACAGCAAAAATTATACCAAATTCGGGTAATTACCCACAAAGTGGCAACACTGATACATATGTATATTATGCGTAAAATAAAAAATCGCCTTGTGGCTGACCACGGTGTTGACGGTGGTTATGGTCGCAATCGAAACTTGGTGTTTATTTTCTTTGTTTGTTATTTCTTGAATTATTTTTGGTGTAATTTCACGTTGTGCGTTTAAAGTGAATAGGTGAAAAAAGGACAGCCAAATTACACAACAAAAACAGTTTTTTGTTTTCAATCTTGAATACCCCGAAGAATCAAAATTATTCTACAATTTTATACAAAGTTGTATGCATGAAATGCCTTTGTCAAAAAAATCTTCCAAAATTTGTACAATTAAGCATGAGCTTTTACAATTAAACAAATAAAACAGGTTATTTTTAAACCATATTTAAATAAAATATATATTTTAAATACATATTATTATTTTGCTTCATTTAACCATCAACTGAATTGATTTAACAAACTTAACAATTAACAATTTGTTTGATTGAATAATTTGCGTAATTGAATTTAGATTGTATTTCAAATACACTGTTTAATTTATTCAATTAAAAATTTAATCGATTTAATGCAAAAATTCAATCACTGCTTTAATCAATACAATTATTAAAATAATAAATTTTTTTTTTTTTTTGTAATCAATTACTTAAGTAATTCATTCAATTAAAATATTGATTTTTTTTAAATTAATTTGTTAATTCATTCAATTAAAATATTGTTTAATATTAATAATTTTTTCAATTATTTTTGTAATTAAAATGTAAAAACTTTTTAATTGGAAAAAAATCCTTGTTTTGCAAGTTTTGCAAATTTGAGTAATTGGTATAAGCATTTCGGTGATAGGTGCAAAACTAAACAATTTTTTGCTTGTTTCAATTATTTTGGTGATCAAAACCGTTTTTTACTTTTTTCTGTGTGGTAGTGTCTTTCTGAGAGTAAAATTACAAAGTAAGCGTTTTAATCTTAGTACTGGTTCACACACGTCAAGTCTGGAGTTTTTAGGAGAAAGGGGAAAAGAAATGGCATTCTGTTTTCCCTTCTCTCCTAAAAGTTCAAGACTTGACGAGTCAAACTTGACGTGTGTGAACCGGAACTTATTTAACTTATCAAAGTTTGTTGCAGAAACTACAACAACACCACACAAGTAGTTAAAAAACGATATGCTTGTTGTGTGTAGAAACAATAGAAACAACAGAACAAGTCGAAAACACATTATTTTCATGTTACAATTGAGAACTCTTGCTTCTCATTTAGTTTATATTGTCAGTTATATGTACATTAAGGTTTTTATAGTAAAAACTATATCGGAAATGATGTTGGTGTTTTATAAATCTTTAATTTTCCTTCTACTTTCATTTTATTTCAAGTACGAATTCGGGATGAAATCAACTTTAAAATTCTTGAATTAAGCGCATTTTGGATTCTACTTCATTTCTACACTAAGGGCAGAGAGAGAATAATCTTTAACTCAGCTGTCAAAAAACCTAACTCAGTGGCTGTGTAAAGGTAAGTGTGTTAAGTGACTTCATATTTAGTATTATCAAGTTCTTATATATAAATATGTGGAGCAAACTTTTATTCATAATATGTAAAAGTAAACAAACCAACGCACACATGTGCGTATTAAACAATGTTGTCAACACACTAAAAAATATTTCTTTTTATGCAATATAATCCAAAAGTCTTTTGATTTTACCCAATATATTGTGCAGAAACAATTATTTAGTGAGAAATGTGTTTACTTTCCGTTCTAGCCAATCTTTTATAATCGTGGGTTTTATAGATTCGGCACTACCGACTTAAGACTTTTTTTAAACTTTTTCGTGCATATTAAAACTTGCCCTTAAAATGAATATAAATAAAGTACAAAGTTTTGAGGTGCTTTTTCACAGATGTGTGTGTTCATAGTTTTGCAAAAGTTTAATAGGTGTGTCCCATTTCTGTAAAGCGATTAAGTAATAAAGGTTTCTTAATAGAGCTAATGTCGTAGAAAACATAACAGATTTTTCGGAAAAACGTTTTTGCAGCAATATTAATTAAATTTAATTAAATTAAGTACTTACATAAGTTTAGTTTTTAAGAGATCAAAAATCAAAGAATACATTAAAAGTTAATGTTTTTCAGAAAAACAATTTTAGCATTTTTATTCAATTTAATTTTTTTTTTTCTGAGCATCCTAATAAATATGCATAAATTTGTATGCATTCATGTAGTTATAAACAAATATTGCTTCAGTCACATAATATGATTGAAAGCAAAGTTTTAATAAGTTAAAAAAACAGATCTGCATGTTATTTGATTTGTTTTTTTACGTAAAACTCTTCAACAAAAAATTGTTTTATAACCAAGAGAATATTATAATCATTTCGAAAATATAAGTTGGTATTTTTAATTTGTTTTCTTTTTTTTTTTGGAATAAGTAAAAGTTTTTTGTTCAAACTTTTCTAATAAAATTTTCAACTCGTGTTCTAGTAAACTATTAGGCAAATATAAGAAAAACGAAATTATATTTTACAGAAATCGCTTTGTTGAAGTTGAAGAATGGCAAAAACAAAATGGTATTTTAATAAAACATAATAATGTTAAAGAAATTGAATATATATTAAGTGACTAAGCGGTAGACGTACTGACCTGTCAAAAACATTTTTCAAAATTGTTACAAAGTAACAACTTAAGTTTATGATTCAAACCGAGTTTAAAAAAGCAGAACTCATAAACTCCCAAGGGCGGAGCCAGTCTTTAGTTCAGTGGTGAGAGAGAAAGCCAAAGAGTTCATGAGAGCTTTCAAACAAGTGTTTTTATACGGAATTATGAATCGGGAATTCCCGCACAAATTTCCAGGGATTCTTTTCCCGAAAAATGTGCGGGATCCCGGGATATTTTTTAAATTTAATTGTGGCAACTTTACTGCTGATATAATTGAAATATAAATCATCATCATATATATTATTTCTAAAGCACTTTTTTTTGTCGGTTGCAAATATCTTCCATACCACCGCATCAAATTTAATGAATGATATCTCATTTTAAAGCTTATTTCTAACACTAATGACGAAAAATAATTAGAAATTTAAAAATTAATATTTTCATTGATAAAAATTACGGTGCGAAATATTCGCACGGGTCATCTAGTTGATATATAAATGAAATAGATCTTAGCCATTATGCAAAAATAAGCATTTTGAGTTTTTGATTGGTTTTAATTAAATTTTTTAAGTACAACTGCTTCTTATCGTTATCATCTGCTCTTAGGAAAAAAGTTTGTGAGATACATCAAAAAAATATTTTTCAATTTAACATAAAGACTTAAGTTTTCTGATTCAAGACAGTTTTGCCAAACGCCAAAGAAATGTCAATTTATAACCAATAAGTAAGGCAATGTTTACTGTTTAATACTCTGAAATTTCGAGAGAAGAAGAGTAAAAATGAACAGACTTTTTAATTTGTTTAAAGACCCAGATTTATTTTATAAAAACCAAAAAAAGTTGTTCCCACTTGCTTCAAAGATTTCATGATTTTATATGAAGAGCAGCTGCATAAAAGATTTTTATTAGATTAGATTCTGTAAGAGCTGATGACAAAAGCTATTAACCCATTTAGGCCCGAGCCATGATCCCGTCAGATACGTGGGAGCCCAGATATCCCCCGTTGCGAAAACGCAACGTTGGGCCTTGACGATATAAAAATTAAGCGCATTTGCAAACATTTTAAATTAAAATTTTTTATTCACGTCTTTAGGGGAAAAAAAATTAAAAAATATATTCATATACAATTCATTTTTAATTCAATTATGATATGTTCCAAAGCACTTTGGGTGCACTGCTACGTCACATTTCTCACGTTTGTAATTGATTGGTCCATTATTTACCATAGGCCCCATATAAAGCCCATTCTCGAAAAACACATTAGTAGTATAAAACCATAACAAATAATTCTATTGTAATAAATTTTGTTCTGTCACAGTTTTATAATAACTAGAAATCACACTGTCAACTTTCGTAAAGATCGGTTCATAATTTACCACAGGTCCTATATAATGCCCACTCCTGAAATATCCTAGCTGTCAGTGGATGGTATCAAATATTTGGCATTGCCGAATATAGCACTCTTACTGGTTTTTCTTTAATATCCTGGGAGAGGATAATTTACATTAATTGTTCGATTATCTCTTATTTTACCTATTGAATAACCCTGGGGGAAATTTGTGTCAATTGTTCCAACAGCCTGGTCCTGGGATTTGTGAAAATGGAACAAGTTCAAAAATATAATATCCTGGGAAAGGATAATTGACATTACTTGTTCGATTTTCTCTTATTGTACCTATTGAAGAACCCTGGGGGAAATTTGTGTCAATTGTTCCAACAGCCTGGTCCTGGGATTTGTGAAAATAGAACAAGGAGAACTTATCATCTAACTGGTATATTAAGAACAAAAAGGTTAAAAACTAATGAATTACAGTACATTCTTCACCGATGGTGTGACACTTTCTTAAATCTAGTTCTGGGGACTTGTTTTATTGACATAATACTACATTGTATCGAAATAATCTAACATTGTTATAACTAACACTAAACACGTTCATTGAGAATAGATGTTAGACTGGTCAAATAGTGTCAATTGACCAATGACAACCCCATGTTAAAGTGATATTTCTTATCTTATCACCAAAGACCTATCACAGGACTGCTTTGGTGTAAGTTCGCTTTCCTTTAGGAAAATAACACACTTTGGGCATAAGAAAAAAAAAAAGGAATTGTCATAGAGAATTTACCTTTTGCGAAATATCCTGCATTTTAAAAATTTGAAATTAGTTTGAAAAAGGTGAAAAATTGTCGAAAATTTCAAAACACATGAATAACAACAACTTATAATTAACATACATACATGTTTTTATTATGCTGTTTTAAATATCAAGTGACTGTATAAATATGTTTGTATTTGAAAATTGTATGTAATTTGTATATCGTTTAGGCCCAGTGTTGCGTTTTTGCATCATAAAAAAGTCTCAAATGTCTACGATGATTGGATTTTTCAGTAGAAATAATAATGTTCGTATGTTAGCTACCTCCTTTAGAAGTTTCAGATAGGATTATTATATATTACTTTATTTTTTTAACTTTTTTCAAAAGTGCCCAAAATACAGGAAAAATTAAAAATTTAGATTAAAAATTTTTATAAAAAAACTTATGTATGATACAAATCCAAAAACAGGTTAGATATTAAGTTAAATTTTATTTCACTGTGCTTTATAACACTATCACGTAACAACAAAATGCCTGAGGGGAGGTTTAAGTGAACGTTGCGAAAACGCAACGCAGGGCCTTAATGGGTTAATAAAGAAAACGCTTATTTGATTCGAAGAAAATAATATTTTTAAAAAGGAATTACAAATTTTGAAGGAAGTGCTTAGAAAAATTAAAGTGTCTAGAGATTATTAAATGTTCCTTTGGCTATAAAGGCAAACATCCGTAGAAGGGACGGGCAAATTAAAAAAATATATCGATATATATCGAATCGATATTTGTTAAGGGTATCGATATTTTTTATAGCGATACATCGAACGTATTTTGCTGAAACTATTACCAAATTGCTGTTTTAATTAGAAATCTGCAATGTGAAAACCCCGTTTTTTTCTAAATTCTTCTTCTTATAAATGCCAATCATTTTAGATCTTCATATTAGCCAAGGCGAATTAACTATAGGTAGCGTCGAAACGGCATCTGAGTTTGACATTTCGAGCTTATTTGTTTTCATTTGTTAGTGTTTTGCTAAGAATGGTTGACATATCGAGCTATAAACACTAACAATGCAATGCAAAAACCCCCATGTTATTTCTTTTGTTTTTGGATTGTCGTAGTTCCGACACCACCTGTATTTGAATTTGCCTTGATATTAGCTTAAAAAAACATATGATGCATGCAGTGATGGCTGGCGATTCTTTAAAAACCTATTGTTTGAAAAAACGGCTTAAATTATGAGTTTTTAATGAAGACTGACTTTAAAAAATATCGAATTCGATAGTCGTATTTCAATATCGATATATCGGTCTTTTAAATATCGGCGATATATATCAATTATTTCTTTTTAAATATCGATATTTTGATATATCGATATTTTTTGCCCATTCCTAATCCGGAGAAAGAAAACGTGTTTTCCCATTGAAGTCTTCTTGATACAAATTAGAAATAGGCTTTCAAACGATTCTGTAAATACTTATTCTGGACTATAATTCTATTTTAAATGAAATATTTTGTAATAATTTGTTTAAATCACTTAACTTTCTTGGTTTTATATAAATGCTGTTGGCTTTGAATTAATTCTGTGGCAATAAGTGCTTAAGTCTGTTTGTTAAGATTTATAGAAGAACAATTTAAAACTTTAAATAAAGGAGGCTTTTGGAAATTTACTACGAATTTAATATAATCATAAATTCTCTGCGGTTATAATTTCTTTTATTTCTATTCCAAAACCCTCCTTATGTCCAAATGCTATTGCACCTTAAAAAAGATAACCAAAATGTAATTTTGCTATAACTTTTTCAAAAATCCTTCGAAATAATTGAAAGTTCTTTTGAACATGAATTTCTTAAGGTGCCATTAAGCACTTTTTCCATTGTGCCACAGAAATAAAAAGTTAACTGCATTTATAAACTTATTTAATTGATCTCAGGAAATGGTATTTGTTCAAATAAATTAAATTCAATAATATTTTGCATGAATTTGTATTGAGCGGGATTTCCCGGAATACCGGGAAATGAAAAAGTCCGGGAAAAGAAAAAAACTATTCCAAACCCAAACTATAATTTTAAAATATCAATGCTTGAGTACACCCAGAAGTGAGATCATGGCCTTCCATGGATCCACGTTTGTATACCACCTCCCCTTGTTTTCTTTATTCATTAACACTTGAAAATCTTTGGTCTTCTACAAGATAATTCTATCTAATTCGATTGTAGCAATACCTATTGACTTTATTTCACGTTTGATTTATATCACCGAATTCAGCTAAAACTTTTCTTCGCCATGTTTTCCTTGGATGTCCCCGGTTACGGCTGCCCAAAGACTGCCCATATAACATATTCCTCATTATGCTATGGTGTGGTTTGCGCAATGTGTGGTCTTTCCATCTCCATTTTTTTCTAAAGATCTTCGGTTGAGTTCTTCACTCGTCTTGCTTCACAGCTCAACGCTGGATATAGTTTGGGGCCAAAATATTGGGCGAATAATACGCATTTGCTGGTATATATTTGCGGTTTCCGTGCTTTATAGTTCTTTATTTGCTACGTGGTGGTGGAGATCTTAGTACCCGCTTAACCACGGCTATCGGAAATAATTTTGCTATTGAACGATTGGCAAATGTTTCTCTGATAAAACGTTCGAGACCGACTATTTCTAGTGAAACGAAAAAGAACTCATAGAGTTCACCCGTCGCTCAGTTTGTGGCAGCAAATTCTTCGATCGCGAAGGTTTGTTTTAATATTAATAACGATCTTTTGGCAATATCTATAAAGAACAACTTTAACGATATCATTTAATGTTCGATAAAAATAGTTTTATAGATTCGATTTAAAATTCGTTAATAATAGTTAGCAATAGTTCGATAGCGAAGCTTTTGTGCCTTTCTCTCTTAATGTTGTGTTTTTCTAAAAAAAAAGGAGTGCGTTTTTAAAAAAAACCTGTCTTTACTTCTTTTGCGAGAGGCATTTTTTCATGATTTTTGTTCGCTAAAAGAAGAGCGCTATCTCATTTATAAAGATTTGGCAAAGAGTAAGCAAAAAAAAGCTTTTTAGCTTACTCACTCCAAATTTAAATTCGCTATATCTTCGCAAAAACTTCGTTAATGCGAACTTAAATTTTCGAACTTTTAGCGAACATTTTTGTTTCGCTAATTCTTCACAGTGGTGAGTGTTCGCTTTTTCGAATCCCAGGTCAAGAGGGTAGGTTAGTTAATTGAAGAGTCAAAGCGGCCAGGTAAGACTAGCTACGGTCTGGATTTCGAATGCGGTCTTAGGTTGAGCTATCGGATGAGACTGCTTTGGTGGAGTGTAAAATGAAAATTGATTAGTCTCTTTCTATAGAAGTAGGGTCGAGGAACTGGCTGATATCAATGAAGATAGTGAAACAGAAGGTGTTTGAAAGGTTGAGGTATCGTGGTGGGTTGGTTGGTGGTGCGAGTTGGATGAGATTTGGATTTTGAAGTGATGAAAAGTCGAGAGCCTGAAGGATGAAGGGGGTGGCAATTCTCACAGAATATATTTTTCACATAATGATGCTTATTGACAAAGAGTGATTTTCTGAAGGGAATTTGCACAAGAGGATCACGTGGAGCTGTGGTTGAAACCCAAAGTTCGGTGGAAGGGTGTTTCTGAATTGCAATGAGAGCTTGTGAAAGGTTCGGGTTGTAAGGACGATTAACCTCTGTGTACTGTTTCTTTTAAGCTGATGCTGTTGGTAATTCCTTCAGCAGCAGAAATAGCTCCAGCTCCTTAACAAGGGGTTAAGTGTATAATGTTTACTGAATTATAATTTAAAAGATTTTGTTATTCGTGTTTAATTCCCAATTTTTATTCTTGATAAAAACACTGAAATTTATTGTTGAAGGGATAAGCTATTCCTATGCGCATTTCACTGGTTGCTTAGGCCAGATCTTAAGGAAACTTCATCCAAAGATTTAAGAAAAACTAAAGATATTAAACCAAATAAAACTGTTAAGCGTTTAAGAATTAAATGCAACAGTTCTATTTGTAATAATATTAAAGTTTAAACAAAAACATCAACAATAAACATTGAGTTTATCTTTTCTTACATTCCCCACTACAATTGGCTGAAATTCTTCCAACATTAATTGTAGTTGTAAGTAGGTTAAGAAAAAACTAAATAAAAACCAAAACACAACCTGCTTTAAATAATAAAGTGTTGACAGTTTTAGTTTTTTAAGTCGTGCACTTGCCTGTTTATTATCAAAGTAATTTTTTGAATAAAAAATTTTAATTTAAAAGATTTTGTTATTCGTGCCAAAATAATTACAAATTTTTATTATTGATAAGATAGTCTTTCTAAAATCTTTGGATGAAGTTTCCTGACGATCTGGCCTAAGCAACCAGTGAAATGCGCATAGGAATAGCTTATCCCATCAACAATAAATTTCGGTGTTTTTATCAAGAATAAAAATTGGAAATTAAGCACGAATAACAAAATCTTTTAAATTAAAATTTTGTATTCCCAAAAATGACTTTGATAATAAAGTTGACTGAATTATATACTTAATTGCTACCTGAGTCCAGGCATTTGGTAAACGCATAAACTGTCACCCAGTGGCTAAGATCCACCAGGAGATTAGGCCTTATGGCTCGTGCTCATGTAAATCAGTGACATATTTGTCATTATAAAGAGGGTAGACAAAAAATAACTTTCTTTATAATTGCACAGTCATTACGAGCTAAAAGATCACAACTCTAGAACCTCAAAGGATAAAATTAATTCTGAACAAATTTTAAAATTTAATATTATTATGCTTTCGTTTAATAAGGCCTTACAACTTATCATTATTTTGAAAATTAAAGAAGCGATTACAACATAATAAATCCATCCTTTAAATTCAATATCCTCAATGTTAAATAAATCAAAAGAGAGAGTGGGAAAGAGAGCGAATAAATGCCAGAAAAATTATCCAACTTTTTCTTTAATGTTTTCGATAAACTATCCCTTCCTCTGTTCTTCCCTTTTTTGTTTTTCATAACTTATGTCTGGTTTTTCAATCATCTCCTTTTACGAGTCGTTTGTAAAGCCAGGTCAATATCATTGACTTTAATATCTTCCAAATTGGTACTGTGCATTATTAAACCAACTTCAATATGCTAATATTACTTATAACAAACAATTTCTTATGATTATGTCTACGACGAAGATGATGCTGATGATGATGATGATGGTGAAGCTGGAAATGGTAGCACAGCTACAGCTGATGATGTGTACTCTGGCAAAAGCAAATGTAGTTGCCCTCGAAACGAAAACAGGGAAACTTAAGCATTCAAGTGTATAATGCACAATTTATGCAAATTTCTCCCCAAAAATTTTTTATATAGAATATTGTAGAAAACAGTATGTGTCTTGTGCTACTTCTGGCTTGGTTTTTGTTTGTGTTCGTCTTTTTTGCAGTTCCCTGCCACATCATCTCATCTACTACTTGCACTTGACAGTTTAATGTGGAAACATCTCTTCTGGTTGGCTTGTACTCGTACGTTTGCTAACCATTTTGCTTTCAAGACGAAATCAATTTTTCACATTTTAAAGCAGTTTTATTGTGTCGAATACCGCCATTTACACTGGCATCTAAATCGAATGAAATTTTATTTTAGGAAAATTGAGTGGAGACATAAAAAATTAATTTAGTTCAATTTATAATATTGCATAAAACTTATTAGAGTCTAATATTTTGGTACATTAAATTTTTTCTCAGTGGGGCCCGTACACGGTCAAAATGCTTGACGTCACAGCGAATTCACTCGTGTACGTGTGCTTGCCGTAATTTTCGCCGTCATATCTTAATTTTTATATTTTCCATCCAGCATCGTCGGTGTCACACATACAAACACTTTACTTTTACAATTACCAATCTTGAATAAAACCAATCGGTCTCGCTTAAGCTTGCACACAATATTGTTTGTTGTCTTATCATATGTTGCTTGCATTTAATGTTACCATTTTGGTATATTTTCATAAATTTTTTAAACAGATATGAACAATGGTCTAAGATAGTGTAGATGTGATACAATTATAAGAAAATATTTAATTTAAACAAATAATTTCCAACTGGCAGATTTTCGAATAGTATTTAAATAAATTTATATAATCAAAAAAGTCGTTTGGCAACAATTCTTTAATTGATTTCTTCTTCTGTTGAACTCTAATGCCTGAACACATTTCAAAAAATTCTGGGGATATTGTCTGTACCCACTCCAACTCTAGAACCATTCAGAACTTTTCACCAATCTTAAAATGCGCTCCAGTTTAACGCGAGAGATATCGAATAATCTGTCAAAGGTGGCGGATCCAATATTGGCGAGTCGACTTCTGGCGGGCAGGACAGTAGTAAAGAAGGTATTCTACGTCCTTTCCCTCATTTTCTACATCACAGCTGCGTCTGGCTCCCAGAAAACTTCTGAGTGTACCCAGGAACAAAAGCTTAATTTTATACGTTCCCGAGAATGGATAATGTCCCCGAAATCTGAAACCAAATTTCCAGTGGATTTAACAATTTATAAATAATCTTACCTACTAATCAATAACACGCTGCGACAGTCCAAAAAACCTGGGACCGGATATTATTTTTCTTGTAGGGCTTGTCGAGTAAAACAAGATTCCAATAGTGAAATTTGCCGGACACCTCCAAAATCCGGATTTACGGTTAAAAACCGGTTTTTGTACCCTTGCGTAGTTATAAGCCTGTTACTTTGTTGGTAATGATCCGATTTTCAATTTCTTACTAGATTTATTTAGTTTTAATAAAATAATGTATAAAAACGTCATCAAAGTTGAAAAATTTTTTAAAAATCTACAAAATTTGTATTGGCTCGACAATAACACCCAAATTTCACAAATTTTCTTATTTAAATTATATATCATTCGAAAGATCTTAGTTTCTTCTTTCCAAATCTAGTAGGAAATTGAAAATCGGATCATTAGCAACAAAATTACAGGCTTATAAGTGCGCAAAGGTACAAAACCCGGTTTTTTAATCTTAAATCCGGATTTTGGAGGTGTCCGGCAAATTTCACTATTGGAATCTTGTTTTACTCGACAAGCCCTACAAGAAAAATAATATCCGGTCCCAGGTTTTTCTATTTCATTCAATTTTGTAACACTGTGTAATTAGTCGCTGAACTTTAGTAAATTTTCGTTTTATGAAAGAATAAGAAGTTTTTTTTTTTGTGAGAATCTATTAAAATAAAAATGTTTCAACGAATTGAATTTTAAAATTAAAAGTGCGATTGCTGGCGAATTGAAGATGTTCAAATCGGCGGATTTTATTAAAAACCAAGACGATGTCGTCAACTTTCCAAACGAGTTTTTAAACTCTCTAGAATTTCCAGGGTAGCTGCCACACAAGTAATTATAAGCAATGCCTTGGATGAGGTCGGTTCTTGATTCGGTGAACCAGCAAAAATTCACAGGAAAGCTAATGCAGCCAGTCGAAATATCAACACGAGTTCTGACCTTACCAATGGCTTGGAATTGCATTGAAAATACTTTTTCAGATTGTTCGTAATACAACTCGTTGCACATATTCGTACTTAATTTAAGTTTCTTGACGTGCTGCCACAAAAATAAGGATTGAAGATAAAGGGTGGTTAAATTTTAAGATCCGGTGTTGATTTTGAATAAAACACAAATTATTTGGGGAATTATTGTCATTTCTTTTAATTATGATAATATTCGTATGGTTCAATTCTGTATGGAAATATCGGCCAAATGGCCGCCACGACCACGGCGGTGCACCTCCATCCGATGGTCCAAATTTTGATGACGCTGAGGCATAATTGAGGTTCTATACCGTTAATGTGCCGAATACCTTTTCTTTCAAATAACCCAAAAGAACGAAGTCCAACGGTGTCAAATCACATGATCTTGGCGACCAATTGACATCGCCACCACGTGAGATAACACGGCCTTGGAATTTGTCGCGCAAAGGCGTCATTGTTGCGTTAGCTGTGTGGCAAGTGGCACCGTCCTGTTGAAACCACATATCGGTTACATCAATATCATCCAATTAGGGCCATAAAAAGTTCGTTATCATCTCACGATAGCGAACATCATTCACAGTAACTGCCTGACCGGCCTCATTTTGAAAAAAATACGGCCCGATGATGCCGCCAGCCCATAAACCCCACCAAACAGTCACTCAATGTGGGTGCATGGGTTTTTCGACAATCACTCTTAGATTATCATTCGCCCAAATGCGACAATTCTGTTTATTGACGAATCCACCGAGGTGAAAATGTGCCTCACGAAGTGCACGATATGCATTTTGTTTGAATGCCCATTTTCATAATAAGCCTGAATAACTTTAACGCGTTGCTCGATTGTGTATCTTTCCATGGTTCAAATTGAGTTAGTCTGGAATGAGAAATGTAAAATGAAAGGCAGAAAGAAACTTGACGTTTAGGTATGGTTCACATTCAGCATCGGCCCTTAAAATTTAACCACCCTTTACATGTCAAGTTCATCGGCTGGCTTTGACCATGGAATTATTGGAAACCTTTGGCAAAAATCCGCTGCACACAGATTCGTAGCACCACAAAAACGGTTCTGATTGTTTCGTTGGTCTTGCATCGTTCGGTGTAGTGCTTCCAATGACTATATCAGTGTTAAAGATAACTTCTTAAATTCAAATTAAAATTCTTGAACACTTAATAATTAATGAATAATATAGACTAGTTACAACACAAACAGCTCAAAATGTGGACTTTTTGTAAACATAAACAAAACTTTGACAGAAGACTAGACAAACAATGCTATAGCAAAAAGTTATCAACTTGTGTAGTAACACCAACTGTTTATTTCATCATGTTAAGTCCTTTTTTAAACCAGATGCTGTATACCTTTTCCGAAACTAAAAGGTCTTAAGTTTCTTCCTGTATCAAAAGTTTCCTTTTTCCTTTGCTTCTTGAAATTCACTAGTGTAAACGATGCTTTCTTAAAATAGTAACTCTATATTATGATTATGATGTTGTTTGTTATTTGACTAGAATATTATATCTTTATGATGAGTATTTTCTGATAAACTTTTTTTTTTTTTTAACATACAACTTTTTCGTAATAAACAAAATTGTTTGGCTACTGGCCAAAACAGCAGAAGGAAAACAAACTTTAACTGCTGGAGTCTTTAAGGAGATGGAGACGACCAACAAACTCAGTGAATTGAAGTTATTGCAAAAGTATTCACTTATATTGTAATATTTGTAGTAGGTTGTCTATTATCGTCATTATTATTAAGATCTTTATTACTTGTGTATATTGAAAAATAAGGATGCTAGACAAGTTCAAGATTTAGAAAAAATTTTTTTTTTCTAATATACTCGTGCATATATTCGTTAATGTCTATAACCTGCGGTTAAAATTGCTAAAATTATACTTAAAGTTTTTTTTATCTGCCAAAAAGAAAAGAACCCCAAATTACAAGACAATTTAGCAGAGCACTTACAGCGTGGTCCACGATATCGATCGACTACTGAAGCGAGCGACAAGTCACTTGTTATCATTCGCATAAGCGCCAAACTAATCATCCGTCGGTCGCCAGGTTTTACGTTTCTAACGAAATACATTTATTTATTCTCAAATGATCATATTTCCATATGAACTATTCCACAAAATAAGCGATAGTTTGAAAATAAAACAAGTAAGAGTGCTATATTCGGCTATGTCGAATCTTATATCTTATATGGTGAAGGACCAAGATGAGATAAGAACAAAAAGCTATATACATAAATAACGTTCTTTAGATAGGCTTAAAGAAATATTATTTGAGCCACGCCAACTTTTCATTTCGTCATTCCGAAGAATATAAAAAAACAAAAAAGTTTCCTCTTTTGCCAAAGTTGATATTTGAAGTTCGTTTTATAATCTTAAAATCGTTTTTTAGAACATAAAAAAATTAAATAAAAAAAATTCTTTTTGGGATTCGAACAGGCAATATCATCCGTCTCAGAAGAGAACTTAACAACTCGGCTACGAATGCTTTTACTAAAGAAGCGTTAAATTAAATTATATTGAGTCTATGAGTTTGTTTCTTTATTTGAGCGGCATATCATATACATGCATTAATGTGTATGCGTAAAATTAAACACCCCAGCGGGAAAAAGATGGAATACGGGCGCCTTCTAGAAGGCCTCTGTACCCCTTATTTTGGATGAACAAGGCCTGCTCGCTCCATTCCATACTCATATTCTTTTTTACACGCGTTGTCATTGCGGAGAAGGCCTTCCGCTTTCCTTTCTTTCGCCAGAGCTTCTTAAAGGCATTCAAATAAATGGCTCTTAGAAGGCTTTCCAGAGAATAACTGTCAAAAGGCCTTAGAAAAACAGTTATCTTGAAGGGTTTTTAAGAAAGGTATGTATGTTAAAAGGCCTTTCAATTAATGGGTCTTAAAAGGCCTTTCAGACCATTCTTGTACAAATGACTTTGATTAAAGGTCATATTGAAGGGTTTTTAATAAAGGTTTATCAAAAAGCCTTCAGCTGCAGGCATTTAAGGAGGCCTGTAGAATAATCCGAAAAAAAACAAAACACAAAATGTTACTCTTTCTCTTTTCAACTTCAACTAAAATGATATACATTATTGTTTTCATTTGAAAGTTATTTTATTATGTATGTTACTTTGTTTTCTCGCTTCGCAAAGACGCGAGTGTGGAAGGTGTATCTTATCTTTAAAACCAAAGAGCCGAGGCCTTCTATGAGGCATTCTTTAGCAGTTACATAAGAATAGTAATTAAATCTAAAAAATTTTTAATCAGGCCTTTAAAAACCCCTGAAGTAAGAAGGTCATCTGAGTTTTACCGCTGAGACGTTACAAATAAAATCCACCACTTGTAGTGAAGGGTATTAAAAAAAACAACAAAAAAAAAACCACATTACCAACACTGTATTACCATAGCCACTGTATGACAGTAGAAACCAAAATTGAATTGGTTTGTATGGTATGTTTATGTCGTTTTGGTAACACAGTGTTGGTGTGGTAATGTCACGTCTAATTGGACCTTTAAAGGAAAAATTTGAGGCAGTCGTGGTTTTTTACTCATATCTCAGCCATTTGTGGAACGATCTTGCCGAATTTCAATAGCAAACAATTCCGGACCATATGTGACATAAGTGTACAATAACCTGGCCCCCATCATATATGGGGTCTTCGGAAAATCCATTTCAACGGACAGACGGACATCGTTAAATCAACTTCGCTCCTCATAAGGACCATAATATATATACTTTATAGGGTCTAACATTAGTATTATAGAAATTACAAACGGAATGACAAACTTATATAACCCTTTTCACCACCTGTGGTGAAGGGTATAAAAACAACAATAACATACGAAAATTGCCTTATAACAAAATCTTGTTTGGCCGGGACCATGATTGTCCATGGGTCCCTAAGAAGTAACGCTCTTGAAAATGTGGTGGGGCTTGACCGACTATACTTTCTTACTTGTTTTAATTTTATAAAATGATTCCGGTGGATGTGAAGCTGCGTAGAGCCAAGAATACCAAATATTTGTTAATCCAAAAAATTTTAGTAGAAGCATTATTTATCGAAATGATTTAGTCAATTATCCATCAATGTCATGCAAGTTACGCCTATGGCTTACTGTCTTGAAAGTTACTAAAGTTATTAGCAACTTTTGACGTCAGTTTTATACCATTTACTATAACTTTATTGCTCAAACCAAGATCTGTTTATAATGGTTGGTAAATGTAGTATAAAAAGTTAAAACAACACCCTCTGAACACATTAAAAGAAAACTTTTCCAATTATTCACACTTTAAAACAAGGAAAATCGTTTAAACTGAATGAATTGATTTGGATTTCTTTTGTCCCTCCTTTGAACGGTTTTTATTTTGAGTATTTTTTGAAAAATGACTTCGCGTAATGAAACCATAGCAAAACACCATGTACGAGTATGTTGACATTTTGGTATCATCGCTTGAAAAAAAATAAGCAAGAAATCTATTTTTTTCACTTTCAGATACACACATGCACACATGTAAACATGTCATGAGTACTAAAATAACAAGCATCACTAATACCCACTCAAAATAAAATACTCAGATAAACTCGTGTGTAGGGGGTCAGGTTAGGAAGTTGTTTTGGAACAGAGATTAATAGTGATTTGAGTGAAATCCTTGCCGAATCTTTTCTACCCTTCGGCATTGCTGATATTGGACAAAAGCCCTTTTCCGAGATAGTCATATATATATAAAAACGTTTAACGAAGAATAGACCAAACTTAAAATATATCAAACAATATAATATTTGTTATAACCCAGTAAAAAATTTGAGGTTCAAACGTAGTAGGTTTATAAGGCTGATGTCAGAGGGACCACTAGAAGCGTTGCGAAGATAGAAGCGATGATATTAGTTTGTGATATATTCAACAAAGCGACATCTTAATTTTTAGTGTGCTTTTGTATAAAAGATAGATTCTGCTTCATTAATTGTTTTCTGTTTCAAATAGTCCGATTTGGTCCATTTTGAATACTTAATAACATTTATATAACGGTTTTTTCAATAGGAACTTGACAACTTTTTTTCAAAAAAAAAAAAAAAAACGCAAACCATTTAAGATTTTTCTAAAACCTTATGATCGACTCAATCAAAACATTTATAAATGGAACTCGACTTTGTTCATATGGCCACCGCGTTGGACCCAACTTTCGATGATTCGGTCACACATTTCGGCCGTAACGGCCGCTATTTCGCATTCATTGTTGGCTCTGAGTTCTTTCAACGTCATCGGCTTGTTAGCATAGATCAGTGATAACCACTCCATAGGCTCGCGAGTAAGTCAATAATCGTAGTTTTCACACAGACACGTTCGGCAATTCACATGTATACAACAACTTTGTTCGTTTCAAAACATCAGGCTATCATCAGTCTCTGCGACCGCACCCAAGTACATAATATCTTTGTGTGCGTGCGTTCGGGGCTTGGTTATCACTGGCATAGATCAATGATTTGATGTAGCACCAAAGAAAAAAGTCATGAGGCGTTAAACCGCACGAACGAAGCTGCCAATTGACTGGTCCATTTCTTAAGATAGCACGCACACCAAACTTACTCTTCAATAAATTGATTGTAACGTGTGCTGTGTGGCTTGTGGCACTGTTCTGTTGAAACCACCTGTCGTCCAAGTCCATGTTTTCCAATTCGGGCCAAAAATAATCGGTAATCATGGTGCAATTTCGATCGCCATTCAGACTAACGTGACGAGCGTCATTGTCGACGAAAAAATATGGCCCGATGACGCGGCGCATGCAAACCGCACAAAACATCTATTTTTTGTGGATGATGTGGTGATTCATCAAAAACACATGTGAATATTCACCAAACCAATTACGCATATTTTTTTCTTATTGGCGAACGCATTGAGCCAAAAATGAGCTTCGTCAGTGAAGATAATTTTGCGATGAAATACATCATCTTGGCGCATCTTCGCCCGAGCCCAATCGGAGAACATACGTCACGTGAAATGGTTCATTGGCTTCAACTCTTGAGTCAGCTTGATCTTGTTTGGGTGTAAGCCAAGATCTTTATGCAAAATTCGCCATAAAATGGTCTTAGCGATGTTCAGTAATACACAAAAGAAATCAAAATAAAGAAAGTTAGAGAAATGTATATCGTTACGTACAATGTGAAAAGCCCTAACTAACAAAAGAAAATTAAATTATTTTTTTTATCATTATATCACTATGCTTTATTTGGCTAAATGAAGGAGTCAAATGTGAAATCATGGAATCTGATGTTACCATCATTCGGTGCATAATATCTTCGTTCGTGGCAATTCGACTGCATTTTCTGGAGTGTCAAAGGCGATATTTTTTATAGTTTTTGTTAAGACTTTCCTGAGCCTCTTCGGATAGTAAGCCTACAGTAAAAATATTCAATTATATTCAATTATATATTTTCCATGAATCAGAATTTTGTGGAGTGTAGGTGGTATATTGTACCACTCGTACAGTGCAACAAACTCTTGCCGTCTCCAGACAAAAATCACCAAATTTTTTCGGATCTGCTGCCTCGGTTATTGTTTTAGCTTCGAAAATTAAGGAAAACCTCTTGATTATGTCCTCATCTAGACCCGTGATTTCGGAAATCAAAGCAGGTTTAGCAAAGAATCTTCGTGACGTATTTCCTGAATTTGTCGTACCAGAGCCTTGCTAACCAGTATCAACCTGTATTCCAATTTTCTCTTTAATTTCACGCTTTATCAAACATTTTCGGGCTTATTTTATCGGACGAGTATTTGAGTCGACTCTTGCACGTTTAAATTCAATATTGTAAGCTACATGCAAAAGACACTCCATCAGCTTAATACGCGCATGAAGTGGTGACATACCAAGTTGAACTTCATCAACTTATTCATCTTGGATGTTGTGGCGCCACAAATAAAACAAGAAGATGCTGCTGGTGTTTCTGTTACTGATTGTGCTGTTTTACCGTCAATCATTGTAAAATATAATCCATGTTTTACTTTAAAGTTACGATTATTTACCGTTAACTCAAATTCTTTTAGTTGAGATATCTCCTCATCGACGCTTCTCTTTTCTTCTCGTATAACTTGAGGTGTCTCTTTAACGTATGCAAACTGTAGTGTTACACAATACTGTGTGGAAGCAGGGTTGTCAGATTGATTTTGACCTTTTTCGCCAAATTCAATGTCAAAAATCGCCACACCTTTATTTACAAGTTTTTGACAATAAAATACATATTTTTTAAATTATTAAAAATATTTTTTATAAATCCTAAAAAATAAATTAGTTCCGTATCGATAAATTACGCGTCGCGGAATCATCTGATTTGGATCATTTGCTACGGACGTCTGAACGGCAGCGATAGTGCGTTCTCAAATTAAATTGCATATAAATTCCCTTTTTCACATGTTACGCCACTGTAGATCAGGGCTGTCAGATTTTATTGAGCTCCATCGCCAAACCGGATGTCAGAAATCGCCAAAAATCGCCAAACGTCAATTTTGTTCAGTTTTTGTGATTTTTTTTTTTTAAATTAAATTTTGCATACAAAAAACGCTAGTATAATATTTCAGTAAAAAATCGCCGAAACTAAATTTTGTTTTGTTTTTGTTATTTTTTTTTTAATAACATAAAATGGAGATCATACATTCAGTTAAAAAAATAAAATTAAATACACAAATCTATAAGATCCCAGTAAAAAAATTTGGGTTTTTTGAAGCACTACAGAAAAAAGCGCATAATCCAGCGCTTCAATTAGAGAGCTCTTATAAAGCAGTATATAATAAAGAATAAAATATACAAAAAGCTGCTGTTTTAGTGCTGACAACGAAGAAGATTTTAAAGCGAAATAAATAAAAATATATTATGGTTTATGAAAATGATTAAAAAAAGGCATTTAAACAAGTAAAAGCAAAATATTAATGAATATGTTAATTTAGTTAGCCCTTAAAAAAGCACTTTAGGAGTGCTTTGTATGCATGTTAAATAAAGCGCTTATTGTCAGCAGAAAACAGTCCTCCAAACCAGGAACACCCCATACAAAAATCAGGCATCCCATCAGCAGGTTTGAAGCGATTTGAGATATGAATTCATACAAAAAATCTGCTCCTTTTGGAGCACAATCTTTACAGGGATCGTACATTTCAGCGTCACCGATTTCATTACTGGAGTTTTGACCTGCATACATACTATTATAGTTAAATAGTGACTGAATATAAAATTTGCTTAAAATGATAACAAAGCAAAAATCATGTGAAAAAAAGTTGCAAGTTTTTTTTTATATTAGTAATGAAAACAAAAAATGAAAAGCAGTTAAACAAAATCGACGAAATAATATAAATGGTAAAAAATAGCCAAATTAATCGCCAGTTATATCAGAAATCGCCATAAAAGTCGCCAGTCGCCAAATGGGAAATCCCATCGCCAAACACGTTTAAAAATCGCCACGTTTGGCGAGAAATCGCCATATCTGACAGCCCTGCTGTAGATTATAATATTATACCTCATTATAGACATATTATAGCCCTACACGAATTTTGACAAACTTTTTAAAAACTCGTTAGATAATCTTTACATACTTCTTAAACAGCTCCCTCTACGTATCATTTCAGGGTCTTTCGCTGTCTTGTGGAAGAATCCCTCAAAAGGGTCAGCTCGTGTATAACTTTCTAACAAGTTCAAAAAATTGTCCCAGCTACTTTCAATTTGTTAAATTTATGTACAATTCAGAATCTAAAACAAATTTACAGATTGCACTTGTACATGAGCACACATATATGCATACATACACTTTCCTACAAGGAATATGTTGGTTTCTCATGTTGACAAAACGTTAAAAGCACACAGGCTCATTTATCAACCTGACTACAAGATGAAAATGCCAACTACAAAAAAAAAAGAAGAACGACAAAAAAACTTAACCGACCAAAACTTAAAGTTTAACAACAAAAAAGCAAAATTAAGACTATAAAAAATTAAGAAAAATTCTTCAAATAAGAAAGCACAAAAAAAAATCATGTGTGTTTTTTTTCAAAAAGTCATCAGTAAAAATATTTGGATGGATTAAATCCTCCTCAAAAAGAAATCCACAAGACATGCTGGTTATTGACAGGGATAAATTGTTGGTTGGTTGTGTAACAAAACGAAAATTCGTACAAATTATCTTTCTTTTTATTTTTCCATTATCCTGATGTGATTTCATAATATCAACAATAATAGTGATGAAATTAATGTTAAGATATTTGTTGTTCAATGACCATTTTGGCTAAAATATTTTCGAGTATTTAGTGCTCGAAGAACTGAAGAAGAAAAACCATGTCGTTTGATTTATTGTTCAATTTCACAAAATGGTCGGTCATGTTTACTTTGAGGCGAAATAAATAAAAATAAAAGCAAATGATTGTAGAATAGTGATGGGAAATAATTTATAAATTACATACATGTTAAGATTAAATGTATTCTCTAAGGAGCTGTCAGTCAATCTTTATTCATGGCTGTCAATGACATTTTTATAGTATTTAGCAAAACGTTTTATCAAAACTTTTACATACATACTTACATATGTACAAAAATGTGTTCTTATGTACATCTATCGAATTTAAGTTAAGAATTTAAGATTTGAATTTACGTAAGGCGAATTCATGTAACAGCCAGCCGCAATATTTCAGCGATAGACATTTTTTTGTTACTTTTGCTGATTGAAAATATTAAACTCCTAAGCAACATGTAAACATAACACGTATTTTGACAGTATCAACAAGCGAATAACTATAACCAGCTGATCGACTGAATACAACTAAAATAAACCAGTGTCACGATGCATTTTAAAATTTTGCAAAGTCTTGTCTCAAATACAGTGAGTCTCATAAATATTTTGCATATAAGAAAAATAAACTTTTTAGAAGAAACTGGATTGACATCCATTTATTTATTATATAACATAGAAATTTCCTTTTATTAACGTGTTAGGAGAAAGGCAAATAATTAAATTATAAAAAAACATTTTTGAACATCTTAATTATTATACTCTTTATACAAGATTTTAGAAGAATATAGTGCATTTTTTAGGTCACAAAAGTATTTTGCTTTTAAAAAACATTACGTATTTTACCGTATAACAATGGATATGTGACAGTTAATACTTTGTGGCATATCCGTTGTTTTTAGAAACTGCAGCTTATTGTCGTGGTTTTGGCACTTGAATTTTATAAACATTTTTGATGTTTTCTGTTCGGAAGGTGCCACGCCCACTTCTCCAATCCCGCCCACATTTTGTGGGATTCTGTGTAAATTTTTTTTAAATTCAAGATTTTATAAAATAAAATAAAATTTTTGATGTTTTCTGTTCGGAAGGTGACACGCCCACTTCTCCAATCCCGCCCAAAGCTGATCGAAATCAGATATAAAGCAGATCAAAAGCAGATCGAAAGCAGATTCTGTGTAATAAAAACCTATATGTTTGTATTTAATTTGGAAACTTTGGCTCTTGCCGTTCTCCAGATATACAGAAAAACAAATTAAAACAACAACAACAAAGGATTTTTGGGGTAAAACTAGAGGTAGTTGTGGTTTTTTTTTTTTTTGTTTATATCTCAGTCATTTATAGACTGATACGACTGAATGTCAATATCAAAATTTAACGGAGTATAAGTGAACATATACAAAAATTCCTAAGCATTTGATACGAGATAATATGTTGGACAGATAATTATGGTTTATTGTTGTCAGTAAGGATGATTAAATTAATGGCGGCCGTTAGAGAAAGAAATTTAATAATTTTATTCAATTATAAGTAAGATTATATATAAAACAGATCGAAAGCAGATTGAAAGTAGATCAAAAGCATATATAAAGCAAATCAAAAACATATTTGAAACAGTTCAGTAGAGCAATATGCGAGCAAACGAAACAAATTGTTATTAGAAATGCTGTAGAACAGTAGTAGATCTCTGATCATCAGAGATATTAAAAATTATATAAATTCTCATTTTGATTCATCTGCAAATCCGATAGATAATGTCTACAATATCCCACTTCTTAATAAAAAAGTTTTAGGAATGATGAAGGATGAGTGTAATGGTAAAATTATTAAGGAATTCATTGGGTTTAGAGCTAAAATGTATTCGGTGAAAATTGATAGGGTAGATCAGGAAATTAATAAAATTAAGGGGTACCTGCCGAACAGAAAACATCAACAAACTTATAAAATCTTCAAGATTTTATAAAATTCAAGATTTGTTGATGCTTTCTGTTAGGGAGGTACCACGCCCACTTCTCTAATCTCGCCCACATTTTGTGGGATTCTGTGAAATAAAAAAAAAATATATTTGTATCTAATTTGGAAACTTTGATTCTTGACGTTCTCCAGATAAAAGGAAAAAAACAAATAAAAACAACAACAACAGGCATTTTTGGGGTAAAATTAGAGGTAGTTCTGTTTTTTGCTCAAATCTCGTCATTTATGGACTTATCTGGCTGAATTTCCATATCAAACTTAAACGGAGTATATGTGAACATATACGAAAATTCCTAAGCATTTTATATGTGATACTGTGTTGGAAAGATAATTGTGGTTTTGTTGTTGTAAGTAAAGGCTTGTTAAGACTTTTATACTTTGTATTAATACATGTTAAAAACTCAAGTATTATGTAAAGGTCTGATTGTGTGAATGCATGTGTGATGAAAATGACAAGTATTATGAAAAAAAAGTTTGACATCCCATACAACTTCATCGTTTTTTAAAAAAATTTCTAAACATTGGATCAGGGTTGCATTTTGTTTCATGTGTGAGTGTTTATACTTTGTGTGATAGTGTGAACACAAACTGTTATGAATTTTATTTTTCAGTAAAAGCTATTGCAATTTGTTGTTATCTATGTATGTGTCTGCTGATATGCTTGCCGTTATTGTAGCACGTGCTTTTTAGCAGTTACATCAGTTAAAAGTTTGATTTTGCCGAAATAAGACGCTTTTAATTTTTCGTTCAAAAAGTAAATATTAGAAAATTAATGTAAATATAAAATCTATTTGGGATCGTATCGAGTTGAAAAAATTATCGGTGAGTAAAATAAACTATTCTTTATTGTTTAGTGTTAAAACTTATTGTCTGAAGTACATTTGGAAGCACAAATTTGACGATTTTGTGAGGACGTCTATAGGCGGGGTTGGGCAGCTAAGTGAAATTTTTTGTGTAGTGTATTTCAGCATAAGTCTTTATCTAGTATTTTTTAATTGTTGTTTTTGTAATATTCGTTACTTTTTGTTAGTTATGTCACGCCGTAAAGAATTTCTTAAACTGTCAGCCATGTCAGGGGTTGAAATTGAAGAATTGATGAATTCAATCGATTCCGATATTGAAACTAGTGGCGAAGAGGATTTTGATAGTGATGATGACAAAGATCCCCCTTATGCTTTTGACGAAATGGACAGTTTGATTGATGACTGCCTGAATTCAACGGAAATTCAGAGTATTAACCTGAGC
Source organism: Pollenia angustigena (assembly GCA_930367215.1). Lineage (NCBI taxonomy): Eukaryota > Metazoa > Arthropoda > Insecta > Diptera > Polleniidae > Pollenia > Pollenia angustigena. Next base: position 187,801,933 of record OV884060.1, on the reverse strand, counting down.
AATTTCAGTGCATTAAAAAATGAAGAGGTAGCTTCTTCACCATCTTTGGCTTGCACAGCGTCTTCTTCAAATATTGACGTGCTTGAAAATGGTTCTAACAGACGAAACAAGCGTTCTTACTTAACCGAACTAGAAGAGGAAGCAGATGGACCAGAAACAAATGTACAATTTAATAGTAACGTGAATGAAATAAAGAATGATTCGCCTGAATTTAAATCGATTATCTGGGAAAAGAAATATCTGCAGGTGCATGTTAACGAAATTGTATTTCGTGTTAAAAAAGAAATGCCCGATGATCTGGCAAATCTCAGAACGCCACTCGATTGCTTACGATATTTTGTTACTAATGAGTTGTTTGAGTTCCTAGCCGAACAAATGAATATATACGCTCGTCAGTCAAACATTGAATCCAGATTCATCACCAGTGCAATAGAGATCCAAAAATTTATTGGAACTTTGATGTTTATGTCAGTCTATCGTTATCCCAGCATCCGTGAGTATTGGGCACGACATTCTTTCGAGGCAATCAGACAGACAAAGTCACGCAACTGATTTGACGAAATGCGAAAAATGTTGCATTACAATGACAACTCTGCGGATCATAGACAAGACAAACTATACAAAGTGCGCCCATTGGTTAAGCACTGTTGGTACCAATTCTGAAAAGCGGCAAGCGGGTAGACCAACGACCACTTCACAGCCTAAGCCAAAGAAGTGCTACATCCCTCCGGATGACGTACGATATGACCACATTGGCCATTGGTGTATATTTACTGACAGAACCGGAAAAAAATATGCAAATTGCCAGGATGTAAATCGGAAACCCAATCGTACTGCACAAAATGTAAACTGAACCTTTGTAATTTTGATTATTATTATTAATTTATTTATTTTTTATAATCTATTTCTTTAATACATATATATTGATGATTTTGTAAATAGTTTTAACATTACAACATTTTGCTAATACTTAGTTCTGTACTGCAATATGAGACTCTTAGTCTTGTGTATGGAACGACAAATAAATAAATACATAAATAAAATAAATAATTCTACATCAAAATCTTGTTTTATGAAATTTCATGTGCGTATCTAAACTTTTTATTATATTTTATTTGTTTTCATTGAATTCCGTTAATGTTTGCTCAATTAAATAAAATTTGAATTGAATTGAATTGCTTATACAAATTTTTTGAGTTCTAACGGCCCGAGCCCGTCTACAGGCGGGCTACAATTTTTTCAATCCCCAGGCTGAAAAAAACATTTTTTTTTTTAAATTTTAGATGCCAGAATTAGTACTGTGGTTATTTTGTAGAACTATGTATTTATGGTTTTTAATCCAAATTTTTAATATTTTTAATTAGGCTTAAGTTCATGAAATTTAATTTTTCATTAAATTATTTTTATGAAGAAAGGAATTTTACAACATGAAAATTAATTAAAATTGTTATTGATAATCTTTCATTCTTGACGTGGCTGGGGCTCGAACCCCGGCCGGCAGGTTACCATGACATGTTTCGATTGCAACCACTCGATCTCCTCAGATGGATTTGTCGTCTTACACTCGCAGCCATCGACGACTGCTGACGTCACTCGTCAAACATCGATCCTTAAACCAAATTGTATTTTAACATTTGGTAGATCGAAATTTGCTTTCCTGAATGATTATCCATTCTTAATTGATTTTACATGTTTTTTCCTTTACTTCTGTTTTTTCGTACTTTCGTCAAGAATTTTTCTTGAAGTCCAAGTACATTTTTTTTGTTTTTTTTTTCACTTTGTCTTTCTCTTTTCTGCTAACCTTTTTCAGCACAACTTGAAGGACAAATGTACACATAGAGCTCGTGCCTTAGCTTTAACAATAATTAGTATTGTGGTTATTTTGTTGAACTATTTATGGTTTTTAATCCAAATTTTTAATATTTTTAATTAGGCTTAAGTTCATGAAATTTAATTTTTCATTAAATTATTTTTATGAAGAAAGGAATTTTACAACATGAAAATTAATTAAAATTGTTATTGATAATCTTTCATTCTTGACGTGGCTGGGGCTCGAACCCCGGCCGGCAGGTTACCATGACATGTTTCGATTGCAACCACTCAATCTCCTCAGATGGATTTGCCGTCTATTTTTGCCAGATATTTTTTTGAAGTGTTTTTAACATTGCTTAATTTAATGAGCGAAATCAAAAATTTGGGAGTTAGAGGGTTAAATTAGATTTTTTGACATTCGCAATAAAACTCATTAGATTTCTATCTCACAAAGTATTATGGAATGCGTAAGACTTGTGAGATAGTGAAAACTAGCCTTAAGGATGATCGAATTAATGGTATTCGTTAGAGAAAAGGCTTTAATTATTTTATTCAATTATAAGTAAGGTTGTATTCATAAAATAGATCGAAAGCATATATAAAGCAGATCAGAAGCTGATATAAAGCATATCAGCAGAGCAGAGCAATATGCGAATAGTTAAACAAACGAAACAAATTGTTATTAGAAATGCTGACGATGAAAACGAAAAAAGCTAAAATTGTACATATCACACCATTACCAAACTCAATAGGAGCGCTAATTGTTGAACCATCAAACTGTGGTAAGACTAATGTAATGATTAGTCTTATAGAAAGTTCTAATGGTCTTTGTTTCAAAAACATATACATATACATTCAAAATCTTTATATCAACCGAAATATTGTTATTGAAGAAAACTAATAAGACCCAGAAAAGATATAAATCTATTTACATTCTCGGAAAATGAAAAAGTTTTAAGTCCAGCTAAAGCAAATCCACACTCTATAATAACATTCGATGATGTAATTTGTGGGAAACAAGACACTGTAAGAGATTACTTTTGTATGGGTAGACATAAACATATCGATTGTATTATGTCAAACATATACGAAAATTCCTAAGCATTTGATACGTGTTAATGCAAATATGATTATAATATTTAAACAAGATGAAATGAATTTAAAGCATATATATATTAATCATGTTTAAACAGTTTATAACAATTTGTAAGGAATTTTGGAAAGATAATTATGGTTTGTTGTTGTCAGTAAGGACGATCCAATTAATGGCGATCATTATATACAGGGGTTTAATAATTTTATTATTATTATTATTTTATATTTTAAGTAAGATTTTATATGAAACAGATCGAAAGCAGATATAAAGCAGATCAAAATCAGATGCAAAGCAGATCAAAAGCAGATCAGACGCAGATCGAAAGCAGATCAGAAGCAGATGGTTTATAATTTGAAATACAAACACATGCATACAGCAATCATGAGTAAAAATAATGAATTGTTAAAAGATATTGTTGAAACCAGAGCGGTATTAAAGGAAACATTTAAAAATATTAAACTTAATGAAACAGAGAAAGTTAATATGTTAGAAGAAACCTTTAAGCCTATAACAAAACCTTTAAACCATTTAATAAAAAAACTTGATAAGACAAAAAAAATCTTCTGGAACAGTACGATCGCCATCATATCAATCACTATATACACCATCATCTCCATCACTATATATATGTAATTTAAATCAGAATCTTTCTTATATGGATTATGGTGATAATGATGATAACAACGAAGCTGGTTTAGCTGTTTTTAATGAAGAAAATAGATCTAATTCCAATATGGTTTATGATGACGATGATATTGATAATGTATCTAGTTTGGTGAGGTAAAACGAAGAAAATAAATCTAATAATAATATGCATTATGGTAATGATGATGATATTGATAATAACGAAGATGGTGTTAATGAAGAAAATAGATATAATTCCAATATGGATTATGATGATGATATTGATAATGTATCTAGTTTGATGAGGTTAAATGAAGAAAATAAATCTAATTACGACATGGATATTGACGATGATGACCATTACAATGAAGATAATAATGATAACAAAGTCCAATATCTAAACAACTTAAAAAGAATAAGAACATTTAGCAATAATCTACTCTACCTAATATAAATAGAAAGAAAAATAATATGAAAATTTTACAATCAACAGAAACAACGAAATCATCAAAACCTAACAATACTTAAAAGCATATTTCACTAAAAACAACAACAACAACATCCAAGAATTATTCATTGCTTTCAAATTTCGATGAAGATGGTGCTAGAAAACGCAACAAAATCACACATTTATTTTCTAAACGTCAAAGTAAAACACAACTAAATACCGATAAGAAACGAATTAAATTAAGTAATTCTAAATCAAATGAATCACCACTATATGAGAATATTATGTTGTTAATAAATACTAAAATGATTGATAGAATCTATGGATTTAATATAGACCATGCTGGAAATTGGCGATATGGAACAAACAAACTAAAATTTAATAACGATAACACTTTATATATAAAGGATAAAAAATTGAAATTGACACCAGGATTATTTGAACTTTTATTCCACATAAAACCTTTACATTATAATAAAATAGATTTTAAAAAATATGAAGATATTCTTATTAATACAAATGTACACAGACGTAACTATCAGCCAAATAAAGAAATTAAAGGAACTAAAGCATTTAAATATGAACGCATTATAAAAAAATTATTCAATACAAAGGGTAATATTCTTACTAAAGGTAGTGAGTGGATTATCCTTAAAATTAGTAGAAAAACGTAAACCAAACTATATTTATTGGGATCATCCTAATGAATTAGTCGACAGATTACGTTTACTCCTTTCATCGCAAGGTGCTGGTCATAATAATCATAAAAACGAGATAATTTCAATTATTGAGGAACTTAGAGAGGCTAATATAGTTTATTAAAAACATGAGTTTTATAAATAAATTCAGAGACAGCAAAACACCTAAGTATAAATTTAAAGATTCAAAACTAAGACCAATTCTATTGATCTTGGTGTAAGCAATCATGTTTTTGATATGCATAAAAAGAATATCTGGAGGATAGAAATAAATTGCAAACAATAACTAATCGTTGTGGTGAACATTACAATAATTATGCTTGGTCAGATGAAAATAATACGTGCGATCTAGATACTTGTTCCTGTTTCCCCGCTTTAAGAAAAACAAAAGAATCTGTCATAGAAGAAGATAAAGAAATCATGGAATATTATAATAATAATGTATATAATTTAACTAAATGTAAAAATTGTACTTTTAGTAAAATGAAAACATAAACATCTATCAAACTATTTGTTTTATTTTCTAATTCAAAAACATAGTTTCTTTTTTTTATAAAATCATATTTCCATACAAACATGAAATAAATTTATGACGTACAAATGTAGAATTCATTCGAAAAATAAAAAGGTTTCATATTACAAAAAAAGACAATTATGAAAAGGAACAATTAGCAGATTTTATAAAATATTTATTTTTTCTAAGTTTAAATTCTTGCATTATTTTATTTCATACTAGCTTAACCCCGGTGCGCTTTGCTATCCTCATCGAAATAAAATTAGTAAAAAAAAATTAAAAACAGATTTTGTGAATTGATAGTTGTTCTTCCGCCCATTTTTATTTTAAAATTTAAAATTTACTATCATATTGGCTTTAGCCACGTTTGAAGACTCTAGCTATAATAGTTCTTCGGTTACGCGATATTTTATATTATGTATCCCACGGGTGGTATTACTTTTTTATTTTTATTTTCAAAGGTATAATTAACTATAAGGTTGACTCCTACCAAGTTATAAAATTATCAATATAACAGTTTTTAAGATATGCAATATTTAATATTGGCGTATACCACTCCCTTGCTGATATATAATTAAAATTTTGCGGCTTAGAAGATCATACTGCAAAGAGTTAAAGCAATTGGGTGCAGTGGCTCTTAAGATAAGCGATATTTAATATTGGCATCCTATGGAGGATACCATTTCCCTTGAACCTATCGAAAAAATATGTATCCTCATTTTACTTTCGGGGTTCACGTGATGCTACTGCAAAAATTTTAGGTAAATCGCCTCAATAGTTAAGGAGTCTATAAGCCAACAAACAAACATACAAACATTTTTAATTTTTATATACATAAGTATATAGATAGATAATCAAAAACTGGAGCATATGGTCAACTATTACTCACATTTCTTTGTTTGTTTAAGCATTTTAAGCTTTTTAATCTTTATAAACGTAATTTTAATTTTGAATCTGTAAAATCTGAAAAAAAATCCTAATAAAATTTTAAATAAAATAACACAACATAACATAATATTGTTTTTATTTAAAGGTTTCATATTACAAAAAAAAAAAGACAATTATGAAAAGGAACAATCAGCAGATTCTTTAAAATATTTATTTTGTTATTTTTTTTCTTATTTTAAAGTTTTGCATTTGTTTATTTCATTTAATCAAACATATCTACACCTGCACATATTACTCAAATTTTTTTTTTGTTTTACAAGAATTTTGAGATTTGAATTAATTTAAAAAAAAGCTTTATGAAATTGAAAATTCGGAAAATAAAAAGTTTTCATATTACATAAAAAAGATAATTATGAAAAGGAACAATCAGCAGACTTTATAAAATATTTATTAAGTTATTTTTTTTTTTTTGATTTTTTTAAGAATTCTAAACACCTACACATCTGCTCAACTATACTCAAATTTCTTTGTTTTTCCAAGAATTATGAGACTTTATGAAACTTAAATTTGTCACGTATGTACAATTCATTTGAAAAATAAAAATGTTTCATATTACAAAAAATATACCATCCGACATGGTTGTATCTACACACACCCTACTCTTTACGAACATCTAACAAAGACCTCACATAGGGTTGCCAGACGGTCACATTTACACACACACACACAGCCACGACAATCACATTTACACATACACACACACACAACCACGTCAGTCACATTAATGCATACACAAACATACACAGACAATAAAAGTGGTGGAGCTTGCAAATCACAAACCGCAAACCACAACACGATAAAGTCACAACAATATACACACATACACGGCTCAGTGTATCGTACCAATCGATGAACATATATGAACAACGCTCACTATGATATCGCCTCCAAGATAAGAAGGGGATAGATAGGGATATATAGGGGATAGTTTTTACATGAAATTGTTTGCTGGGTTATGGGATGATCCCAAATTTGTATGGAAAAAGTGCCGTAGAAAGGGCAATAACATACTACTTACCCACACCACAATAGTCGAGAGGGTATTATGCATTTGTGCTTATGTGTATAACGCCTTAAAATAGTGGTCCTAGACTCACCTTAAAGTATACCGATCTATTTAGAATCACTTGCTGAGTCGAACTAACTGGGCTGGCTGTCCATGTAACCTTGTGCGCAAAGTACAGGGCGCAATTTTGGAGATAACTTGATAAAATTTGGGCGATAGGTTCTTATCGGCACAAGGACCAAGCTTATTGAAAATTGGCCGAATTGTAGGACCACGAGGGAAGATAGGGGGAAATTTCTTCCTCTCAGAAACTATCAAACCGATTTTAAAGAAATTTAAAACATAGATCGAACCATATCTATATGGACACAAAAGGTATGCATTTTTTAAAAAATAGGACCACGAGGGGAGATAGGGTTAATTTCTGCCTCTCAACCCGATTTTAATGAAATTTAAACCATTTTTAGATCCATATCTATATGGACCCATAAGAAATACAGTTTTTCAAAAATAGGACCACAAGGGGAGGTAGGGGGCAATTTCTGCCACCCACAAACTTTCAAACAAATTTTAATGGAGTTTATAAACATATATAAATCCATATTTATATGGACACATAAGCATGATGTGTTTTTAAATACTGTGGTGTAGGGTATCGTATGGTCGGGCTTAACCGATATTCTTTGATAAATATATTAAAATTAATTGTAGGGGAAGAATCTAGTTCTTATTCGCATTTCGCTGGTTGCTTAGGCCTGATCATCAGGAAACCTTTTTCCAAAGACTTTGGGAAACCAAAAGATAATTTTCAACTAAAGCTGTAAAGCTTAAAAATGGATAAAAGTTGTAAAAATACTGTCTTTACTTTGATTTAAATAGTTTTTTATTGAATATGAAGAAATATTTAATTATTTCATTATTAAATATGTTTTATTGAGTACTATTTTGCAAAGTTTAATTTTGATAAATTTGTTCATTGAATCAAATAAATAGTTTGTTGACCTTTTAATTTTATTTTTAACAAATTGTGTTGTTGAAAATTTTCTTGAGATATATTTTTTTCTGTGTAATTGACTTAATTCGATTATTTTAAAGAGTATACCAATATACTACAAGCAATTAACCAATAATACAATATTAAATTTATATACTTTTACGAAAACAATTGAAATACAAACCAATTCTTTAGATTAACTTATTCCACTTTACTTAGGATATAAGAAAATATACTCTTCTTTTGCAATAACAATTGCATACTTTACAACCTCCTTCCCCTTACAAGTGGGGGAAGTACAAACACAAGAAAAATTGCGCAACATAATAAACAGGAAAGCGGAACTGAGTAAAACGAACACTCACTGAACACAACATCAATAACAATTATCAACCTTGTAAAGCAATAAAATAAAACTCTAATACATAAACAACAGATGTTGTTTTCTACTCGTATGGACTACTTACACATCCTTGCAAGGGCTGATCTATGCGAGCATTGATGTTTAATGAACGACGGTACATTTTACAAGCATCAAATGTTGCACTACAAAACATATGGACGAATGTGTTGCCTCTGTATTGGTACAAGCACTAAAAGCGTAAAATCGATTAACACATCATTCACAAATAGAGAAAAATGCACTGACAACAGGGACAAATATTTAAAGAGATGATAATTTAAAATATTAGAGCAAGGGATTTGAAGTAGATAATTGAAGTTGTATTTGTTGGAAAAAAGTTAAAGCTGGCAACAAAACTTTTTTCTCGGCATAGAAATAAGCTTGAAGGCGAGATATCAACGTCGCAGTTTTGGTTACTTTTAACTTTTTTTAGTATGCTAGTACCTTCCCGCTTATCTTTGTTAGACTTTAGTAATTGTACATGGCGTTGGTACATCCAACGTCAATACTTTTGTTATCTACTTAAACAATAAAATCATATTACGCTTGTGTAGATAAACGTCAAGGTGAAAGGCGTTAACCCAATCCGATCCCCGCCAATGCTATAAATCCACTAGGCTTTAATGATCTTTCTTTAAAAGGGCAGGGAAGATGCAATTTTAAGCGTTAACACTATTATATCATATCACGGCCTACGGTTGTAGGCGCATGTTAGTTTACAGTGCAGCAGTGTCGCGTATTCCCAAATGCAACCGTGAAAGCAAAAAGTTTGACATTCCTACAGTATCCCGTTGCGCAGATGATATGCATACAAACGCATTATTTTAATTGACGATGCTTACACGAAGAAAAAAAACCTTTTTAAATATGGTTGCCTCTAAATATGTTATGGTTAAATATGACAATAATTTGTTTTCAAATGAACAATAGTATTTTACTCTTTTCCAAGAACAACATGCCATTGTTGAAAACCAACCATGCTGTTATAGGTATTAAACATGTTTTAGTTATTTTTGATTAATTAATTCGACCATAATATGGTTGTCGGTGACTATAATATGTTTATATTAAACATAATTTATATTGAAAGACTTTTTTCTTTTAAATTTATTCTCCACAAAAAAAAAACATGCTGCTGAACATTTTGCGTAGGACGAGAAAAGAGAATTTGTATACATTGAAAAGTTGTTTTATTATTTTACTGATAATGTTCTCAGTATTTAAAGAGCACAAAAGATAAAAAATCACTTTAATCTTGATACCGCTATTAAGAATTGTACCATTTCAACGTTAATAGCCAAAAGGTATAAAACGTCTTCAGTTTTCGTAATATGACATCAGCTTTGTTGCCAGCTTTTCAACATTCCTTTAATTCCTCATTCTCATTAAATAATTGTCTCTGTGAAAAGAAATTAACATTTAGGGTAGAAGACTATTTGATTTTATTATAAAGTCGTTTGTCAAACACATTTTAATTCATCTATTTTTGTTCTTCTTTTTATTAGCTTCAGAAATTATATGCGCAATAAAGTTTATGAAAATCTTAATGGAACCAAGAAAAACAAACAAGCTTTTCCTTATTATCATCCATTATCACATAAAATCTAGTATTATGAATATAAAATGCTTGAAACAGAAAATTTTAAACAAAAATGTTCATTGTTTGGTGTCGTTTATGGTTTTCTAGTGTCTAGTATTTGCTCAGACTTTCGCAAGATAAATATTTAACTTTTGTCATTGTCACATTCAAACAAACCAAACAAGCAGCTAACTAACGCAACGCGAAAAAACGAGAACACCACTTGAAACAAAAATAATAAAAGTTTTTTATAATAAAAACAAAAATTGTCAAAAAAAAATCCAACCTTAAAATGTTAAACCAAACAGAAATTTCTCCAAAAACAGAAACATGTTGAATAAATTTCAACAGCCACAGGAACAGCGAAATGTTTGCAAATTAAATGCAGTTTTTTTTCTGCACCCTACAAAATTCTGCGGTTTTTATGGTTTGGCAGCAACACATCTTTAGTAATTTAAATCCAAAGTACGTTAAGTAATGTACATATATTTTCAAAAAGCAATAAAATAAGGTTCAATCTGAGCAATTAGATCTCTAACGACGTTAAAATTAGCTAGAATAAGGAAATAAACCAGAGTCTCTGTCGAGAATCGAACCCGCAACCCCAGCGCTGATAGACTAGCTCACTTCCAGCTAGCCTACCGAGTCAAGCTATCTAATCGCTTCTCTACACAGAGAAATCGCTGTTTCTACATATTCTCTAAACCTAGAGAAAACCGCTTGCTTAAGACTTTCTTAATACCGAGAATGAAGTCTAGTCACATGCTTAAGACATACACTGTTCAGCGAAAATAGTCTTATCACCACTAGCTTTAGAATTTTTTTTTATAGAATGAAAAGTCTTATCGCTAGCTTTAAATATTATCTTAGCCTTTTAATCGAGAGAAAAGTCAAAGGAAAAAGTCTTGGCGCTAGGAAAAGAAGTTTTCTATGCGAAGAGAAAGGCCCAACTATAATATGCATGAGACAGCTTAAGCTAATGTCAATAATTAACGAAAGGCCTCTTAAATGCAAAAACAATATCAAAAATATTTTATTCCGTAGGCAATGTGTGATCAGCTTCGCGCTTTTCTTAAGCAAATTTCAGTTTTCGCACAGTTGCTTAATTCAGCTTGTGCATATTATAGTTGGGCCTTAATAGCAACCGTAAGCTTTTGCTGAACACGAAGTCTAACCAAGAACTAACTCAAAACTTTTTCTGTACAAAGAGAAAAGTCTCTTTGCTTTCTCAAAACCTTTGTAATACGAAAAAAATTCTTTCTCTTTTCTAAGCGAAAAGCTTAATAGTAACCTCAAGCTTTAACAGAAAGAAAAGTCTAAACGATAATTCAAAATTTGTTCTATAAGGAGAAAAAAACCTTTATCAACCAGTTCTAGCTTTTCTCTATGCAGAGAGTAAAGCCTATTCGATCGTTTAAGCGTTTTGCTATGCAAATACAAAATCTTAATAACGTCTTTAGATTATTCTAAGTACGCAGAGACGAAAAAGAACTTAAGCTTTTCTCTATATAGAGATAATAGCCTTGTATACATTGCACACTTGTCAACATCTAACATCTGCCATCAATTTGCGAAGATGTTGAAAAAATGTTTCACATTTTAAATTTTCACATTTTTTGTAAATCCCGCGTCAGAACTTTTTTGCTTGCAATGGCGGAAACGAAACAAAAATGCCATAAGTTGAAACAAACAATTGTTATTCTAACTTAACTGTGTCTGCAACATTTTTGGTGAGTAATAGCTGTCACGTAAGGAACTTACTCGCCAACTTACAGAAAAAGCGTGTCTGGAAAATTTTTGTGAAAAAATGTTGTGAAAATTTCAACGCAAAAAAATATATTAAAAATGCAATAAATAATAACTCGGAAGAGGTTATTATTTTGTTCTTGGCAGATTTTTTTTCATTGTTAAATTATTTTGCTTTTAACATTTTTCAAAAGTTCGCGAATGTTTTCAAAGCCATTTGGAAATAAGAAACATTTACGTCGTACTTTCCATTATTTGGTATAGCCGACGGCTGTATTTTTGCCGCCGTTGTTTAAAATTTTTAAATTTTAGTAAATTTTAATCGCCGTTAACGGTATATTTGACTGACGTTTTCAACGCCTGCAATATCACATCGGCTTCGAGTGCAATTTTATGGCCCTAATTATATAAAACGCTTCGCAACGCCAAAGAATTACTATTAAGATCTTCGTATGACGTGCTAAATTCCCAATTTAATTCCATATTTGATAAATACACTGAAATTTATTGTTGAGGGAAAGCTAACTTCTATGCGCATTTCACTCTATGCGCATTTCACTGGCCAGATCATCAGGAAACCTTTTCCAAAGATTTAGAAAAGCTAAAAATATTATACAAATAAAACCCTAAAGCGAATAAGAATTTTAAACACTCAAAGTCTTGCTTGTAACAATATCAAAGCTCAAACAAAACACCAACAATAAACAGTGAGTTTATCCTTTCTTACATTACAGAATTACATTGAAAGCAAAAACAAAGTCATAAGTATTTTGAAATTTTTTTCTTGCTTTCTACAGAAATTCATGTACCGTTTTTTAAATTTTAAGCGCCACAAGCTATGAGGCGTTTGAAATTTTAAAAGGCAATGTGAATTTCTGTAGAAAGCAACAACAAAATTACAAAATATTTATGACTTTGTAATTCTTTGGCGTTGCGTTGCGTTTCACATATATAGGGCCTATGACATTTATAACGTAACGACGTAATCTCTTTTGCTAGTTTTCGACATGAGTTACTGACACATTTTTTTCTCACTTTTCGAGCAACGATGGATTATTTTGTTTCACATCTTTTCGATGCGGGAAGTTCTCACCAAAGTTACAGAACCTGGGTACTGGACATTAGTGCTCTTTCAAAGCAGAATTTTAAAAAGTTGCAGCAACAAAAATTGCAAGTTTAGACGACGACTTACAGACCAACCTGAATCAGCGCATATGGCGTAAGATTTTTTAGCGCCTAGCTTTAGCGCTGCAATAACAGACTGAAATAAGAGCGTCATCGCAGTATTATGAACAGTATTGTAAACTTATCTTTTTTAATAAAACCCACAAAATAGAAATAATAATAGAGATACCGCTAGAGTGACCAAAAAATAGCTGAATGGGCAATTTTTTTTTTTGACAATAGCAGCCAACTTAACTGCTTGACGTGCTAACAAAATCGGATTTTAAAAATGCATAGCGGTGACACCGCGCTTTTCGGGTTAACTTCATACATTTTGTATGAACATAAAAGCCTAATATTAATGAGCAAATGTGCAAATACATGTAAATCATATGAAGCAAACCATATTGAACTTACGGAAACTTTTTGTTTAGTTTTATGAAACTGCCATTTGCTTAAGCAAAGTGCGAAAGTGATCGCACATCCGTACCGAATCAAATGTTTTTTAATTTTTTTAATGTTTTTTTAAATACATTTGAGAGAATTTTTGGTAATTTTTGACAGTAGGTTAAGCACGGCTACGCATATTATGGTTGGGCCTTAAAAGTGTTTGGGAGAAAGAATACGCTTTAAGCTGGAGGTCCACACCACGCCTTACACGCCTTTTCTTTGTCTACGCAGCTGTCAGAAAAGTAGAATCTGTGTAGTTTTATGTAGCACGTTACATGCACAAAAGCGTAGGATGCATTGAGGCGTTGAATGCGAAAAGTAGGTTTCTTTTCTGCTTTTGCAAATCAGAAATAAAAGAAATTTTATTTTTTCTTGTTGTGAAGTCGCATAAAATGCATTGCACGTAACTTAAAACGTAGAACGGAAGTAAGTAATAACAATCATGCAATAAGTGGTGGCGAAAACGCGGGGTGTGGACCTCCAGGATTACGCTCTGATATAGGTTGGCCTGTTACTTAGAGAAAGAGAAAAATCAAAAGTTGCTTATGCTTTTTGACGTATCGGCCAACCAAAGCAACATTAAAAATACAATGGCCCATACTCATAGTCAAAATAATGTATACTTTAAACTAAAAACGGCTTTAAAGCATGTGAACACCATTTTTCTAAAGTATATTTTAGAAAAAGTAGACTTTAATTTTGACTATGATTATGGGCCATTGTTTTCTTGCTGTAGTATCGCCGACACCGAATACATGAATTCACCTTGGTAGTTATAATGTGAATAAAAATCGTTGTTTATCTCCTTTAAATGATAATGAGTAAAATAATTGTTTTGCAAATGTTTAAAAAAAAAATAAGTGAAATAAATGTTGTATTGTAACTTTTAACAAAATGAGGAAATAACTTGAGAGCACTTAAAAATAAAACAAGACTGCTCGTTAAAAACTTATAAAGTCATATGAATTTAAATCTTGTTACTGATGGTTTCATTACGGAAAAATTAAACATTTGTATCCTTCTGTTTTTTTTTTTTGTGTGTAATTTAACTTAATTTAAGAATTTCCTTAAAATTTGATTTTATTTCTTTGCACCCTTTTGCCACCTCATTTAAGTGGGTCACTAGAAAAGGATAATAATGAAAAACAGCAATAATAATAAAGATTGAAATACGAAACACATCAGCAAAAGCAACAAAGCACATTAAATCAAATGACAAAGCCCTTTTTTTAAGTCTAACCCTGTTTGAAATAAAACATTAATATCCTGTATGTGACAGCATATGTGTGTGTGTGTGTGTGTGTGTGTGTGTGTGTGTGTGTGTGTGAATGTTATGTGTGTATGAGTTTTATGTGTGATTGTGTTTAAAAAGCTTAAACCCCATATGAACAGCAAGAATTACAATATCTAGCACAGTAAGTTAGCGGGAATGTAACAATATGTTTTAACAGTTTTGTAAAGTCAGTGGGAATATTTTTGAACTTTTCAAAAAGTAACTTAAAAAAATTTTGAAATTTATTTCTTTTTCTTTAAAAATATTCTGAAATTTTTACCTAATTTTGGATCGACTTTTATGTACAAAAATTTCATCTCTTAAAAACTAGTTATGTATTAGTTTTTTAAAATAGCCTTTTCTTTATAATAATTTTCCTATCAGGCATTTTGGGGTACTGGTAGTTCTCCATAGTCATCAGACTCATAAGGCTGTACTTATTTCGTTTATTCTTTCCAACAGTTTTTTATTTTTATTTTTAGTTAAACCTACTTACCTAAATACAAAATTTTCAACATTTTCTTATAAATAATTTCTTTCATTGTTTCCTCTATTCCATTTTATTTTATACCATTATCCTTTATTTATATTCCTCTACTTCGTTTATAATGCTACACCATTTAACTTTAATACGAAGCGTTCACCCAGTAGGTATAAAGTGCAAAGGAATACTCATTTTGCTAGACAATTTACAGTGGATGGTGATAACATTAGTTACATCTTTATGTAAAGTACAAAGAAAAATAATTGAAGTAGTCGATATTTTTTTTATTGTTTTAACACAAAAAAGCAAGCATAGTCGTTCAAGCGCTACGGACAAGTTGTCGAGAATGTACCTTCTAATATAAAGTTTTGCAAGGCTGTTTAGAAAAATAAATTTTTTTGCCGAACGCAGTGGTTGGCAACTAAAAATTTTTATTTTTCGTTCTAACTTTGGCATTAACAGCCGGACCTTAAAGTATGACATATCAATGTTATTGTATAGAGCAGAGCAAAGTTTTGCTTTAAAGGGACTTTGGCTTAAAGTGTCCCGTTCTAGCATTTATCCACCAGATCTCTGTTTCTACCACGCTAATGTACCGCCGTAAAGGCGGTTTCAAAAGTATAATCACCGTCCGTAGTTATTACAGGTCTGCGCATGCATACCGTCTGGGACCCAGACACCACGATTATTGTCATATCTGTGATAACGAAAATGAAAAAGAAACCGTAAAACACCTCTTTTGTGACATTGCATTGACGAAAAGGCGACTTCCCAAAATGGATGGAGTTCCATTGTATCACAATGAATTATTTTGTCTTAGGCATACAGACATTGCTGAGTTGTTTTAAATTTTAATTTGTATTCCCAAAAATTACTTTGATAATAAATTTTCAAGTGCACGGCATAAAAAACTGAACAGGCAAGTTGCTTTATTTTTATTTTCTTGCAAAAACAATAAAGCAATTTATCAAAGATTTTCTTAGGATTCAAAAAATTAATTAGCAATATTTCGTTAAAAGGTTTTGTGCTAAACTCCCATTTCATACTATTGATAAACTGAAATTTATTATTAACTGGTTGCTTAGGCCAGATCGTCAGGAAAGTTCATCCGAAGATTTTAGATAAACTAAAGATATTAAGCAAACAAAACTGTTAAGCGAATAAGAATTATAAGCAACAGTTTAACTTGTAACAATATCAAAGCTTGAGTTTATCTTTTCTTACAGTCCCGACTAAAATTGGTTGATTTTTTGTCAACTCTAAATGTAGTTGTAAGTGGGTAAAGAAGAAACCAATTTCTTTATTTTATTTTGCCAGTGCAGTTTTATTTGCACTGCCACACGCATATTTGTTATCAAAGTTTTTCTTGGGATTCAAAAAGCAATTTGTTTTTGTTTGTATTTTGTTCTTTCTTAACTCACTTACAACTACAATTAATGTTGGAAGAATTCCAGCCAATTGTAGTGGGGAATGTCCCCTGTAAATATTCTAGAGCATCAAAGGTCCCCGATTCTACTAGCTTCTGTGGTACCTGAATGAAAGCCAACTATCTGCGCTCTTTTGGTGATTTGCCATATTTGAAGCCCGAAACAAGCTTAAAGTATAAAAAAAAACTCGCAAACTCTTAGCCAAAAACACAATCATTATTCTCATTCATATAGCCATTTACTGTTAGTCTCGATTTAGGTATTTTATATATCAAAACTTACGTATGTATGTATGTTTGTGTGTCCGTATATGTGCTGTTGAGTTTCTGTATTGGTTACATTTTATGCAACATAAATTACAATTTATATTACTTTAGGAGTTTGTAAAAACCCGCATACAAAAGTTTGTATGTCGTTCTTTCCTTTTCTTTTTTTTCATAAAAATGGCTAAAAGGAAAATGGTATAAAAACTATTGGCGCATGATTTATGCACACAAGTTAAAGCGAAACTAAAGCTGCTTAACAATTGTGTGACATTTTCACACAAATAAAATAATGCACTCAACCACTCACACTTTCCTTGGATATTCGCACAAATAAAGTGTTGTGGGGGAAAAAATTAAATTCAGACATAAAAATGGCATATTCACACTCACACTAGAACACTTACCCACATCAACATCCAATCCAGACTAGCATTTTACCCACTTAATACAGGCAGATGAAATCATTGTGTGCTCCATGGGAGTGTGTAAAAGAATGAAATTTTATTGCATGTGTGTGTGTGCCTGCAAATATTTGCATACATACGTACATACATCTATTGTATTGTTAACACAGTATCTGTATCAAGATAAATGACTTTATACGTTTTGTGATGCACTTTGAAAATCTTTTTCCGTTGTTAGAAGGAAGAAAGTTATTAAAAAAAAAGTTCTACTCGTTTGCATTATAGAAAATATAAATATTAAAAAGAAAAAAAGAAAAAAGAGCATTCAAAAGACATACGGAAACTTATAAAAGTTCCATTTTCTCTTTTGCGTTATTGCAAATTGCAAAACTAGATCACTATGTTAAAGTCAATTTTACGACAATTTGTGTGTGAGTGTGAAAATAAAAGTTGCCTTTTTATTCTATCAAAGGACGAGAAATAGCAAAAAGGCTTTTATCTTATTTAAATTCTTGATTGCAATTTGTATAAAAATTTAATTAACGAGGAAATGTTAATTTAAACATCCTTTAAATATTTAATATATTCTGTATATATGTACGTTCAGAGTGGACCATCAATGAAACGAAAATTTAAAAAGTTATCTGTATCTCTAACCCTGCATATGGGGCCAATACGAAAAATTTAATTTTCTTGAAAACCAACTAGGATGTAATCCAATCTCATTCCGATTTTTTAATCTTGGACTTCATGTCCGTCTGGCTGTCCGTCCGTCTGTTCTAGAGTCGCTTTTCGAGAAAATTGAATTTTTCGTATGGGGGCCATATGAAGGGTTGGAGATGAAGGATCAGTTTGAACTAGAGAAATATTGGGGATGTAAAAATAATGGGGGTTGCTGATACATTTTACACCTCTAGAGGTGAATCCTCAGTAGTTACGGGCGTTTTTCTCTCCATTTAGGCCGAATTTCATTCTCACAGATTTCAATGCGCGTGTGGCACAGCAATTTTCAACCGATCGAGCTCATATTTTTACCAAAATTTTTTTACCCTAAACTAACACAAAACTGGTCTACTTTTTTGATAAATCGAAAAAAAATTTGGACAACGCACAGTGGTATTTCTTCATACATCTAACTGCAAAAAATAGAAGGAGTGATTCTACAACGATGAAATGTTGCACACTTGTTTAAATTTAAGTAGAAAAGAAAAATACAAAAAATTTTTAAAATCCGTCGTTTCCTTGGGGTACCTCCCTTGGACCACCATTTTTCCAAGAATTTTTGTCCCCAATGTATAGGTCGCAATTCTTCATGGAATTTTACGAAATTTGGCACACGTCTATTAATTGATCCAAGAAAAAGCTCAACAAATTTTGGTTGAAATCCGTCGACTCCTTGGGGTACCTCCCTTGGACCGCCATTTTTCCAAGAATTTTTGTCCCCAATGTATAGGTCGCAATTCTTCATGGAATTTTACGAAATTTGGCACACGTCTATTAATTGATCCAAGAAAAAGCTCTACAAATTTTGGTTGAAATCCGTCGACTCCTTGGGGTACCTCCCTTGGACCCCTATTATTTCACGTAATTTTCTTTTCAATGTGTAGTGCGGAATTGTCAATAGAATTTGATTAAAATTGGCACACGCCTATTAATTGATAAAAGCAAAAACTAACAATTTTGGTTGAAATGCGTCGTCTTTTATGTAACCTGAATGAACAAATTTCGTATTAATATAATTCTCATTGAAAATACTAGTAATATTTAATTTAAGAAATGCTAAAAATTGGTTATTCCCTCCCAACTCGAATAAAAAATATTCATATAGGTAAACAATATTTAAGCATTTTATTCATCAACTATCATATCTTTAACTACATCATCCAATTCTAAAATATTCTTATGAGGTTGACGTCTTAAGCTACTAATAAATGGATCGGACGACTCAAGCAAACGATGAAAAACATCGGTATTCGTTGCAGTTCTACTGCACTTTCTAGAAAACATTAATCTATAGTTCCTGTAATCTTTATTACGCGCTTCTTCTGCTTCCTCCGAGAGCATACCAATTGGGAGTACTGCTGCATCTATTATGTCCTTTCCATGAATAAGAATTTTGTGGACAGTAACAGGCATGAAATACCATTTATATTTTTTAACAAATAGTTCAGCTGTTTCCCACGCAAATTTCTTAAACTTCATAGTATAAATTTTCTGGCCACACGTTATTATTTGAAGAATGATACGAAAACGATCTATTAGTTCTTCATTTACCCCAGTTATATCTGCAACAAGTGCAGGGTTGGAAAAAAAACGCTTTGAGGTATTTCGATCATTTGATGACCCAGATCCTTGCTTTACAGCATCTACGCGTAAGCTCATACGTTCCCTAAATTCAGTCTGAATTCGTTGCTTGTTCTCTTGTTTTAAAATTTTATTGTGTGCATCGATTGCAGACCACTTTTCGAAGGGCTTATTGTATGCTATATGAAGTATGCACTCCATAAACTTAATCCTAGCGTGTAATGAAGAAAGTCCTAATTTACAAGCTTCATTATCGATGTTTTTTCTTGAAACCGCTTCCAAATCATTCATTTCTGAGGGCTTAGCTTTACAAATGTAACACACTGCTGCTGAACTAGTATTTGTAACGGTCTGAGCCGTTTTACCATCAAGCATCGTAAACACCAAATTATGTTTTACGTTGAAATTTTTGTCATTAACTGAAACATTCGTTTTTTCTAAAGCATCTATATTTATCCTCATGTTTTCTACAACTGTCAGGACTTTTTCTTTTGTCTCCTTAGCAATTCGAAAAAAATTGGACGACAGTACCTTGTTGACGATGGGCTTTTATTACACCAAAATTCCGCGCCAGTGTCTGTTTTTAGAGTTAGAGGCACCATCGATGCTAAAAGTAGACTCCTATCACTTATATCACTTGGCAAGCTTTGATTGTATTCTGAATGTCCAGATGACCCATCACAACCCCACTTCGACGTAAGAGTAAATTCAAAATTTGTTGCATAAATTCGTTCCTGCGAAAAACTTTCAAAAAGGCGCTTTGTCGTATGGTCCATCAGACTTTGTAAGCTCACAGAGGCTTCTTTTTCTGACACTTGGATTTTATCCGGATAACATTTCTTCTTTTCATCAATAACTTTTTTATAAGGAGGCAAAATATCATATCCTTCTCTTTGCAAAACTTACTTTATTGTTTCGTACTGATGTTTTGATAATTCTGCATCCAGCAATAAGGCAAGTGCAGTTGTTGAAGGAATATATGATTGTGGTGTTATTTTTGTACCTGGTGAAGTTCCACTTGCCATTATTAATTGCTTTTGTGGGTACTGAGATGCTAAATCACCTGCTTTGTACCTTTTACTACGATACTTGCAGTCATCGAATTCCTTAACTGGTCTTCCTTTTTTCTTTGAACAGCTAGGTTGGTCATCAGCAAGTGATACTTCGAACATATCTAAAAAAAATTTCATAATATTCGAAATGAATTATTGTTATTTAATTTTTTTTTTTTAAAGATGTATGTATTTACTTTCTAACCAAGTCGCATTTTTTCGAAAGAAATAAGATTTGATTTTGTGCGCTTCTCCCCAACGATTTAAAAAATGACCAAAAAACCTCTTTTGAACTGCCTTTTTCACTATTTCAATTTCATCAATAGTAAGCACCGAATTTTTCTGTTTTATAAAATTTGTTAACAAATTGACATTGCTACCACAATCAATAAGTTCCTGGCACAATTCACTATATGACACAGAAAATAAAATCATTTTTAGAATTATATTTTAAATTTTATTACAATATTTATTAACGTTAACTATTTACTGGTTGCAAATTTTGTTTTCAATATAAGCGGGTTTCTTCTATACATTTTGATTTTGTTTATTTTTTTTTTTAATCTTATTCACTTTTAAAAACAGCTGTCAACAATTTATTAACATATTGTTGTTATAATTAATAACTTAAGTTTCTTTAAAACGTTAAGCCTTAAGGTATGCAAAACTTTTTTATTAAAAATACTAGGGTGCAATAATCGTGACTTTTTTTTACTAAATTTGGATTTTTTTAAAAGATTGACAAAAGTTGGTGAATTTTTTTGACTAATTCGAAAGAAGAGCCTTTTACCTATCATTTCGTTATACTGAGAACACGGAGGTAAACCGAGCTAACTGACTTTTTCTCCAACGAAAACAGCCAATGCTGAATTTTTAAGGACAATTTTGATGCACTCATATCTCCCAAACTATGTACGCAATAACTTTTTCTTTTCCTTTAAATTAAAAACAAGGCTTCGGATTTAAATAAAATCGACACTCAGATTTTTCCGCTCGAAACATCTTCGATATATAAATCTCTGAATTTGAACAAAATTACCATATATTTCCCTTTCACAACTTTAACCAGATTTCAACCGATCTTTTCTAAGAACATATATACATATATCTTAAAAGAAATGCAGATTTTTGTTTGCCAGACTCTTCACTACAAAATAGCATCATTAGATTTTTTAAAAGTAATAGTCAAAAAATGCCTTTTTTGCAGCAGAAATCCCATAGTGCAACGTTACGTTATAGGAGGTCCATTTAAACGTTAATTTCCATGCTAAATTTTGTGCGCAATTATCAATATAAAGATTATTATAATAACCTTCACCGTAGGTAAAATGGTATATATAAGCAGGGTTACCGTTCGCCCGACTAAAGTCGTAATGTGATCCTTTTTAGGCGCCTGCGGCTTTTTGTGAGACTTTTTTTTATCGCCGATTTTTACGACTTTTTTAATTTTTACCATTTTTTTGTAAAGTTTCTCACAACATTTAATTTGCAGAAAATTATAAATTTTCTTATTATTTTATCAAAAAAAAAAAAAAAAAATCGGCAATATAAAGGAAGATATATCTTAACGTTATAACGTTTACATCGCTGCAGGACCAATAGTTCGAAAGACTGGGAACTAAAGTATAAATGGCCTAACCAAGACATGGAGTCAAAGCGGTCTTATGCAGTGAAACAGCTTTAGTGAACTAAAAAATCATTTTCCCGATATGAAAAACACATTCAGTGGTATTTTGGAAATCGAAAACGTAAAACGCAAGAGTTTTAAAAGTCGTTTTTTAATAAGATTTCTGTAATAAAAAAATGTTTGTGAGAAATATTTCTCTATTAAATAGAATTTTATAACAAAAACAAGTTAGAGGGCTATATTCGGGTGTGCCGAATCTTTGATACCCTCCACCGACAGTTCGAATATATCAGGAGTGATATCTACATGATATATATTTGTTATTAATTTATCTGTATAAAAACAGACTTCAGCATTAAAATTGGTTGCGGTCTAGGCATATATTAAATTATTGATGGACAATCAGCAAGTTTTATGCTTTTTTTTTAGCAATTTTAACTAGCTTGAGTAAAATATCATGATTCGTACACAGAGAAAACAGATTCGTGATCACAACCGAATTTGGCGCCAATCGAATATCGTCAGTTGCATGTACTATCACACAATTCGGTTCCAATTACTGAAAATTTCGTTGCTTAGCTTAATAGTTTTGATAGCAACATTTGAATTTTAGTACACTATCAGTCATAACAACAGATATTGTTAGTTGTTAGTATGATTACTAGAAGCAAAATTGTGCTTATACCCGAATAAATGATAGCTGCAACTGAATTAACACGTTATCAATATATCTATTTTAACCGGTCAAATGTAGCCCATAAGGGGCAAGGACTTGTCCAAAGGTAATCCCAATGAATGGAAAAATGGATTATTTTACAGTACGATGTCCTAGGGCAGGACCATATAACCCAGCTTGCATTACAAAGGAGAAGTCTTAAAACTACTCCATGGTATACACCAGAGGATAAGCTTTGAAATCGTTTCAAAACGAAAACATGTTAAACAACGAAGACATACTTGCACTACATTGGACCAGTCCAGGATAAAAATGGATCAAGAAGTCCAATATAATTTGCAGGGTATATAAAAAATAATACTTACATTCATTCATATGTACGTGTATATGTTCATACCTATAAGAATACGTAAATTACTTACCCCTATTTATTAAGTTTTTCACATTTTCCATTTTTGAACGCAAATATATTTTTTAAATATAATATTAAAAATTAATTTAATCAATCAAATGTTTTGACAGAAAATTTAGTAAGCAATTGGGGCTTTTAACTATTTTTTGGTTGTGAATTCCGAATAATTATATTTTCATTTGTTGTACTCGAATTGGATCTATTCAAACAATCAATAATTAGCTGCAATAAATGAATTATCATTTATATTACAAAATTTATTGACGAAAGCAAATTATTGATTGCAATGAGCAATATTCAGTATTGCCCTGTATTAAATTCGGTTGTTATTCTAACCATTTGTACTAATTTTTAGAACTTAATTAAATTAGTTATCATAACTAATAAAACAATTGAAGGAATCATATTTCAGTTGGAACATCATTTTTATAATCAAGAGAATTAAAAATCAGTTAGAACTATACATTTTTAATAGTTGCAATAATAAATCATGTTACTTGATCAATATTTTATTACTGCAACCGTTTCCCAACCAATTTGTTTTCTGTGTGTAACAGTTTAAGCCGAACTTTAATTCTGCAGAGTGATTTCTGGTATTAAAAACATAAATTTACATATATTTCAAAACAGCGGTGAAATTAGTTTAAGCGTTTACAGTGAATTTTAGAAGGCTGCTAATTATGGGATCTAAGGTAAATTACGGACCGTATATTACCGAATTCATAATATTTTTTCTGGCCATATGAAGCTAATAGGGAAGAAATTTTACCACAATAAATACATCTGCTACGGTTTTAGGCGTATTTAATTAATTTACCAGAGTGGGCTTTATATAGCGCCTAAGTTAATTATGGACCGATCAT
This sequence comes from Pollenia angustigena, assembly GCA_930367215.1. Lineage (NCBI taxonomy): Eukaryota > Metazoa > Arthropoda > Insecta > Diptera > Polleniidae > Pollenia > Pollenia angustigena. The sequence continues at coordinate 187,777,663 of OV884060.1, read as the reverse complement.
CACGAAATTTATTAGTGAGTGCTATTTCTAGTCCTATAAAACTATGAAGTGTTCAATTTAATTCTGATAGCATTATAAATTACGGTTTTAGGAGTACTAAACTGTTTTTCGAGAGTAGGGTTTATATGGGCCCTAGGGTAAATTATGGACCGATCTTCACGAAATTTTACAGTGTTGTAAAAATCTGTAACGTGCCACATTTTGTTATGATAGTATTATTAATTATGGTTTTAGGCGTACTAAACTCTTTTCCAAGAGTAGGGTTTATATGGGGCCTAGGGTAAATCTTGTAATTTACGTTTTCGATTTCCAGCACAAACTTGATAATTAACATAAGACAGGCTTCTGAAATAAAAAATAATGAAAAGCATTTAGGTTAGCACTTATTTCTCAAAAATTTGTATTTCTGTATTGAAGTTTGGTCTAATTTAGGTTGGAAACTTTCTCAAACTATTTTATGGCTTTCTACATTTTATAATAATACTATGTAAACTTATTTTTAAAAGTACCGTTAGTTTGTACATTTATACTAAGTTAACATCCGAACTATATGTGTGAACAATATTGACCCTGTGTGAATCTTTCATAAAAATTCAAAAAAAAATCAAGTTTTATCATTGGGATTTGCTTTTAAATTGAGTAAATTAGTTCATTAATATTTAATTTTTTTTAAATTTGACAAAAATTTGAGCAATTAAATTTTGCCTATTTTCTTCAATAACGGTAAGTCAAAAGCGGCCCTTTTAAAACAAAGCATAGTGAAAAATTTAAAAAAAGGAGTCTCACATCGCAAGATCACAAAAAACATTTCAAAGAGATTTAAATGTTAATTAAGCAAGTCAGAGTGCTATATTCGGCTGTGCCGAATCTTATATGCCCTTCACCATTGTGCGAGCAGAATACAGAGCAACTAGACAAAAACTAAATAAATTTTATATACCTATACATACATATTTACAATACTTAAAACTTCATAATAAATAAAATTTAAAAAGCGAAAACTGGTAAATATTTTTTTTAAATCGTTTTTAGAACATAAAAAAAATAAAAATATTAAAAAAAAAAATTATTCTTTTTAATAAACCAAGATTCGAACCAGGGAACTCTCAGTTTCTAACACACCCTCTAGACAAATGAACCATGAAGGAACGTTAATCGCATATCATTAAAATGAAATATGGCACGTTTACTGTTCACAAAATTCAACAAAGTTGAGTTGTAATTACTTCTGATGTTTTTGTTCACCACAATGGCAAAGTTGGGAAATATATTAACCAAAATAGTTTATGTTTGTTTGATTTCTTTTATCTTTTTTGGCGAGTTTTTAAGTAGCAAAAAAAAAAACACAAAAATTCCTAGTTTCTATTTGTAAAATATTTTCGTTAAATAGATGAAATAATAAAAAAGGGTGATAACGAAAATCATATTGAGCGTTATGCTAGTATATGTAAACAATTGAAAGGGGGGGGAGGGGGTAGAGGGACATCATATGGTTAAATCAAGTTCTCTCCTCATAAAGACCCAGAATATATATACTTTATAGGGTCTTAGATCAATATTGCAGAAATTACAAACGGAATGACAAACTTATATATACCCTTTTCCACCTGAGGTGAAGGGTATAAAAAAGTGTAGTTTGGATACCAAAAGCAACAAAGCTAGTCGCCCAAAAAAAACTTTCGCCAAATGATTTTCGCGAATCATAGCGACTTATTGTTACTGGTGGAGTTGGTATAGCTATTAAGGTCCGGCAAATACTGAACATAGACTACAATTTAGATGTAAGCGCTAAAATCATAGGAAGTTGTTTAAGTTCTAGTACATTACCAGCTAGAATAAAGACCGACAACCCACCTTTTAGCAAAACAAAAAAGCTGAAAACGGCTGAAGTTTGCAAAAAAGTAAGAAAAATTCAGTTTTAAAGATTCAATGCATTTAACATGCTTAGATCGGACAAAAATTATGAGATTGCAGGCAGGCGGACGGGAGTTAACATGGCTGGGGTAAAAGTGTTAGCGTAAAAGAGTGGAATAAGTCCAATTGTTACAATTTTGATGATCTCATAAATGACTTGAGATTGTTTTCGCGGGAACCATCTTTGAGCACTCCGCTAATTTAGAAGAAAAATTTGTGCCAAGAACAACATAATCATCCATAAAGACCCGTTGATTCCAAGATAAGCCATATTCGGCTAACAACCACGACAGGGTGATATCATTATGCAGGACAACGATCTTAAGCATCTTCAGAAATAGCTAAAAGTTAGTTTGAAGAAAATAAAAATTCGAAAATAAATTGACCTAATTAGTCGCCATAGTAGAACCCCCATTGAGTACCTTTGGTCCTTTTCAAAACACAATTTTTTTTTTTCTTTTTTTGCTCAGAGGAACCCGCCCAACACTGTATATAAGCTTTGCGAGCTTGCCGTAAAAGCTTGGAAAAATTAAAGCCGAAACTGCTAACAACTTTTGTAAAATGATGGATAAAAGGATTAAGGCAGCTTAAAACAGCAAATGGACAACATACCAAACGCTTGGACCCAAATACAACTGGGGTCATAATTGTTCACATCCAGAACTCAATACTAATACCGTATTAAATATTATGAACACATATATTTTTGGAAAAGTTTTTATTTTTAAGTTCTTGAAATGTTCTACTTTTCATATAGTTAAAAAAATTTTAAATAATTATAAATAAAACGAAAATTTATAGCCTATTTTGCCAATAACAACAAATTTGTGAACAATTTTGTCCCTAACTGTATATTAAAAAAATATCGCATGCGATAAAAAATACGATTATTTACACTAATGGTGTTTTCTTTTCTACACAAAACAATATCACCTTCTCAAAAATAAAATGTCTTGCCAACCCTCTAACAATGCTATTTAATATTTGACGAGACCAAAACGCAAGCTACGAAAAAGTGTAATGACCTGTTTTAAACACCTGACAACAAATTATTCTTCATCATTATAACTAATTTTTTAACGCGTTTTTTGTTATTTCCCTGCAGTTTTTTTAACCGATTTAGCTTACTACAAGACTTTGTTTGCCGTGCTTAATTCCCAATTTTTATTCTTGGTAAAAAAGTTTAGGGTTTGTTTCCAATTTTGCAATATTTTGCGAATTTTACTTATAAATATAGAATGTTAGAAGCAATTTTTTCTGATTCTTTACAGCCTTAGCGATTTTTTATAAATATTATACTTTGCTATTATGCCAGTGTTAGAAATTTTTTAAAATTTTTGCTAATTTAGCAATTTTTATCGAAATTTTGCCATTCCTTATAGTTTAAGGGACTTTTAATTAGTTTTATGGCTTGTTTGAAATATTAAAAATTTTCGGTATTGAGGCAATCGTAGCCGTTATAAAAAAAACCATATACATATAAACTATTTTACAGTGCTTGATAGTGCCCTGTCGACTTATTCGGGCCGAAGAGTTCAACAACGCCTTAAGCCATAAGTAAGGGTAAATGTTTTGAAATGAAACATGCTTCACTTTAGAGATCAACACATTTTTAAGAAACGAACCATGGTGAAATTACTTCAAGGTGGCAGCGCTAGGTGTTGTTGTACAACAATACAACAAAAACAGGCAAATTTGTTTGTGTAATAAACTCCGTGCTGTCAAAAGTTATGTGCAACAACGTTGCCATTGTTAGTCTTTTCCGACAAAATTTGGATGGTAGTCTAAGCCTTAGGGCTATGTTACACGTTTAATAAATACATATATATATATAAATCGAAAAGCTATTTTAAGATATTAAAGTGGTAATTTTTGATGCTAAAAGGATCATAGCAATCAATACACGTATAAACATTGCATAATGAGAATGAAAATATTGAAGTCTAAGGGGAATGTAATTTCGGGAAGGCCGAATAGAAACAGAAAGCTAAGCATTACGAAGTAGGAATTCTGAAACAATTTCGTTATTAAACAAATTGTACATTAAGGAGAAATTTAGGGGGTAATTTTGTTGTTCACTTCACCTTGCGTTGAGAAAATTTTCATATAAAATTTTTTGAATTTTCAAAATTTTAAATAATTTTATATGAAAATTTTCTCAACGCAAGGTGAAGTGAACAACAAAATTACCCCCTTAATTTATCATATTAAATAACATTTTTTTACAGTTTTATACCCTTAATCAGCTGTGGTGTATGAGGGGATAATACGTTTAAATTCTATGTGAATCTTTTTTTTTAATATTCATCGAAGATCCCATAAAGTATATACATATGTATATTCTGGGTCTTCTAAGTTGATTTAGTCGTTTGGGTTTCAAATTGTTTATAGTTCTTCAAATATGTTGTTATTATAAAAAGATTAAAGCTATCAAATGTGAAACTACCTCCCTAAAAACTAACATACATTTGTTGCGGAATTTCAACAAAAACCTTTTTATGACACCAAATATGCTGAAATTAGCCGTAAAATGTATCATAACTAGAACATAAATAGAAAACTGGTCGAGTCCAAAGGATTTTGGTTAACAAGTTTGGTTGAATAGAAAAGTTTCAGTGGCAACGCTGATCTCCAACAAATAAAACCATGGTGGAATAAGCAGGTGGCATCGTTACGGCAACAAATACAACATTACAACAAAAAAGGAAATTATATCACCGTTTACGTCAGGAAACACTTTAAACAAAAATCAAAGCGTGCCGCTGATCGTGATGAAATAAATAAATTTGTATCCAATTTTTATTTAAATATGGTAAAAATCTTATTTATTTTAATTTAAAATTATCAAAAACTTTAATAAAATACAATAATCACAGCACAAAACGTGGACTTTTTGTAAACATAAACAAAACTTTGACATAAACCTAGACAAACAATGCAAGAGCAAAAAATCGTCATCTGGCGTAGTGCTGCCACCTGTTTATTTCACCATGAATAAAACGAAAAATATTATGAAAAATTAATAAAAGATTCATACTTAAAATTTCAATGTTTTTTGAATTAAAAACTATTGTTTTTCCACTTTATTTCACTACAAGTCCTTTGGAGGTTTAAAGAAAGTGGCGCACAAGTGCATATTAAAAATAAACGCATTTTTCAAACGTTCTCACGACGTGGTCACATACACAATTATTTTTGTTTTTATTTATTATTTAAAAAAAAAACTATTAGCACACCTAAAGACACATATATAAAAACCAAAAACGATTTATTTTTTGCAAATATTTTAATTGTTATACACAATTTTCATTCAAAAACCGCACAAAAATTATTTAAAAAAAATTTTTTTTTTCAAGAATGTAAACATAAACAAAAAAAAAATTACATCTTTGGGTTCTCACTACAGTTAAGCAAAAAATTAACAGATGCCGTAGCGATGCCATGAAACGAACCTCAAATAAAATTTTTTTAAATAAAATATCACATTTATTGTCAATTTCACTAATTTATTTAAATATCAATTTATGTTTTAAATTCATTTTTCATGTCAAATAAAAATAAAATAATATGGAAAACCATATTTAAATATGAATTAATATTTAAATAGAATTGATGAAATTGGCTATTAATACATGACTCAAATGTATTTAAAACAACAAAAACAAAAATCTTTTTTTTTTAAATGATGAAACAGAACTGAGTCTTCAACTTCAGGCAAAAATTTTTAAGCCCATAATTAAAACGTCGGCAGTAACTTCAAATTCTCTCTCATTTCTTTCGTTTTCTTTTGTTCTTATTTTTCTTTGTTTACAAAATGTATGAAACAGATTGAAAGTATGGCAACATTGTTAAGAGAATAACTGTCTATATGTGAGAGCATTAGAAAAAACGTCCTCAAAATAAAATTGATTTTATTTCTCGACCGCATTCTCTGGCATAATTTTATGTCAAACTGTATGAAAACATCGTTCAGCCCCAGTTCTGTTTCATCATTTTTTTTAAATCAATATAAAATATTTGTAACTATTTCTTTCATGAACACATTTAAGCCGTCAAACTGCTCCCATTTTTTGGCACTTATGATCAGTATACTCTGGCAAAGCATTATGAATACCAAATTAACTTTAAAAATCAGGCAGCGTTGTTTAATAGCAAAATTTTATCGAGAAATCGGGCTAATTTTCTTAATTAAAATTTTTTATTTTGAATTATTTTCTACAATTTGAAGTTCTATTGTGTTTAACACAGCATCATTGAATGGGCGTTACTTAATTCTGCCGTTTAAAGTTCTTTTCAATGGAATTAAAAATTAGCCGCTTAAACTTTTATTTAATTTTTTGCGAGTGTTGAAATTTGTATTACAATTTTAAAGACTTTTTCTTAAAACTAATACAGCCGTTACAAAATCAATATGAAGTTTCTTTTAAAAATCTTAAAAAAAAAAAAAGAAAAAAATATCAAAATATAATTCTTCAAAGACCAAACCTTTGAATTCTGTTAAGGTAATTTAATATCACAATATGAAACAGACTGCAGAAACAGGGTTTTGAGTTGATTTAAAGGAAAGAAAAGAAATATAAAATAAAAATTTTCGATTCTCTGTTCGATAACGTTAATTTATATCCTGAATTGATTTCTTTATAAATGTATTACATGCATTTACACTGTTATATATAAATTCAAATGTACCCTGCAGTTCGTGAATGCAAAAACAAAAGTATATTTTTCATTACCACAAGTGATGAATCCTTAATTAGATTTCTTTCGAAAATCAATCCCGCAATTTCTTAAAATAAGTACGAAATTCTTAAACCAAGTAAAAATAAGATTATGATTTTCGTTGGTAGTGCCACTCTGAGAGTAAAATTACAAAGTGAGCGTTTTAATTTCATTCAACTTATTAAAGTTTGTTGCAGACGCTTCAACAACACCACACAAGTAGTTAAAAAACGATTTGCGTGTTGTGTGTAGAAACAAGAAAAACAAGAGAACAATACGAAAACAAATTATTTTCATGTTTAAAAAGTGAAATTGAGAACTCTTGCTTCTCATTTAGTTTATATTTAATTTTTTTTTTTCATTATTTATTTATTGAATCTTCATATATTAAATATGAACTAACAATAATTAATCAAATCTTAACCTAATGCTTTATTTTATGTCCTGCCAGTGCCAGACAAAAATTTTCTTCATCACGGGTTCTGTTCGCATATGTAGGTGCTTATCGCTCATCTTAATGGGTAAGTGCTGCAGTGTCTCTTTTTATTAAGCGAGAGTGGCCGCTATCATTTAAAATATTTCGAGCTAGTGGATTTGGGTGCAACTCTAGCCTTTTCAAATATTTTACCGCATACTTCGTAATAATAGTCCTTACCAGTGGCACATTGAGATCCTTGTGGATATTTGAGTTTTTAACATAGCAAGGGGCAGCTGTAATTATTCGAAGAAGTTTATTTTGGCGCCTTTGAATTTTTTCGATGTTTGAGGCCGAGGCAGTGCCCCATAGTTGAATACCTTAGCACCATATTGGCTTTAAAATAGCGTTGTAAAGTAGTAGTTTGCAATCGAGACTAAGAACAGAATTTCTTCCAATAAGCCAGTTAATTTGAATTGCTTTTAGTTTCATTTGAGTTAATTTTGCTTCTATATGGCATTTCCATGTTAATCGCCGATCTAGATGAATACCGAGATATTTGACATGCGATTGTTGAGGCACTAGTTGATTATTGATTTTAATAGGGGGCATGTTTCCCGACGCAAGGTGAATGTTATATGTACGCATTTTTGCTCATTGACCTTTATTCTCCATTGTTTAAACCACAGTTCTAGTTGAAATCTCGTGTACGCTTAGAAAATCTGTATCATCAGCAAAAGTTGAGGTTAGGGTGTAATTGTTTGTTGGCATGTTCGAGGTATATATAAGGTTAAAAAGTGGGCCCAGGATGCTTCCCTGAGGGACTCCAGCTTCAATTGGCTGAGGAGAACTTAAAAAATCACCTTCTTTAATAATTTCGACCGACCAGGTAGCTTTCTAACAGCTTGTGTGTATTAACCGGTAGGCTTAGCTTCAATTTATTTAACAAGCCTACATGCCAGACTTTGTCAAAAGCTTGAGAAACATCTATGAAAAGAGCCGAGCAATATTTTCTTTCTGCAAATGCTTTTCTTATGGCGTTTACTATCCGATGGGTTTGTTCAATTGTGCTATGCTCTCTTCTGAAGCCGAATTGATGATTAGGTATACACCCATTGTCATTTAAAATTGGGGTTAATTTTGACGCTAAGAGCTTCTGAAACAACTTTGATATATTCGATAATAAGCTAATAGGCCTATATGACTCAACTTTTGTGTGATCTTTACCTGGCTTTGGTATCATCGTTATTAAGGAGACCTTCCATTCTTGAGGATAGTATTCAAGGCGTAAAATAGAATTTAAAATATAAAGAATAATTTTCTTTGCTATGCAAGGTAGCTCCAAAAGCATTTTGTTACTGACCTTATCAATACCAGGTGCCTTCTTGATGTTTAATTTACAAATAGCCCTTTCTATTACCCTTATCTCTAATCTTAGGGGGATAGCTGCTCTAACATAAACAGGTGGCAACTCGTCCGCTATATCGTCAGGTATATTTGGGGTAAATACGTTTTTCAAATAATTTACAAACAGGTTTCCTTTTTCATTACCATTTCTTGCCCAACTTCCATTCAGGTTACTTAATGGTGGTTTCGAGATAACTGGTCTTTTGAGTTTTCTAGCTGCACGCCATAATGAGTAGCCTGATTGTGGAGTTGCATCCAAGTCCTTAAGATATTTTTCTACGGAAGCCGTTTTCTGAGTCTGCAGTAACTTTCTCAACCTTTTTGTACACTCTTTAAATTCATTTTTAGTTGAGGGGAGCTGTGCAATTGCCATTCTCTTCGCACTCTCCTTTTTTCATTCAAGAGGGGCTCGACATCTGTAAGATATATTTTGTTATAATTGGTTTTTTTGAAGGTTTTGCTGGAATGTTGAACAGCTAGACTGACAAAATTGACAATAGAGAGATCCACATTTTCCGTTGTGCTAAGCGATATATTTTCTGTGCAATGGGTACATACTGAGATATTTTTTATATTTTAACCAATTTATTTGTGAAGCTGACGTCGCTATGTAGCCAGAGGGAGATACAATTATATTGGTGTTTGTTATAGTAACTATTGTAGGTGTGTGATCAGAGGATAATTCTAACGAAGCTTCAACGTGAATCGTTTCTGTGGGGATGTTTTTAACCACGCCGAAATCGATCACATCTGGAATTTTTTGCGGATCAGCAGGCCAATATGTTGGTTGTCCGCTCGCGACAACATTTAAATTCATTTTAGAGATTGTATTATACAAAACACGACCCTTTGGTGTTATTAGTCGTGACCCCCAGAAGGTATGTTTAACGTTATAATCGCCAGCAGCCAGGAAACAGGGCCAATGACTTATAATATTTATAATATTGGCTTTCTGATATTGCAAATCTAGGTGGTGAGTATAAGGATGAGATTACTATGTTTCGATTCAGCTCTTCAACACAAATGTTCCTTGCTTGGAGATAATCTTCACGATAATCACGCATTAGGTAGTGTTTGATTCGGGTTTTTATCAAAATGGCAGAACATCCTCAAGCTCTATCTCGAGGGTCCTTGGTATCATATAGTGTATAACCATTGATTTTAAACGTATTTCTTGAGGTATATTTTAATAACATTAAGTTTTTAAAGTAAAAACCATATCGGGAATGATGCTGGTGTTTTATAATTAACATTCTGCAAGGTGTAAAAAGGGTAAGTAAATCAATTATTATTTTCATGTTTAAAAAGTGAAATTGAGAACTCTTGCTTCTCATGTAGTTTACATTTTAATAACATTAAGTTTTGCAAGTAAAAAATACGTGTAAAAAAGGTAAGTGAATCAATCATAACAAAATTCTCCTTCTAATTTCACTTTTGGCTTATTTTAATTAAGCACGAATTAGAGATTGAATCAACTTTATAATACTTGAAACAAGCGCATTGTGAGATTGGTTCAATCTTTGTTTTACTTAAATCAATATTATTTTTGGATAATTTCAAGTACGATTTCGGGATTGAATATGAATAAGTTCAGTATTTCGCGACTCAAAATCCGTACTTGAATCTGTCTTTCTGTACTTGATTAACGAAAATCCGTACTCACCGTACTATTAATACCGGTTCTGATTGATTTGAGTAGGGATGGATTGATTTAGCTTTTGAGCGTATGTTGAAAATTTATGTATATACATCAGAGAACGGCTTTGTGCGATTGCAAAAAATTCGCATTAAATCAACAACATGAAATACACTTATTTGTGTTGATGCAATCAAACTTTCTCACCCACACACATCGGTGTTGTTTTAAAATTCATTCAAGTCATGCACAGCGTATTGGCTTTGCCATTCATACCATGTTTAGCTTCGTTCGCCAATTATTGCTTTGGTAAAAAACATATGCAAAGAAAAATACAAAACATCTGATGACTATTCAGCAGCTGACATAATTTCAATGGAAACAGAAGACGTTTTTATATTTTATCATTTTTAATCCAAATTTTTAATATTTTTAATAAGGCTTAAGTTCATGAAATTTAATTTTCATTAAATTATTTTTATGAAGAAAGGAATTTTACAACATGAAAATTAATTAAAATTGTTATTGATAATCTTTCATTCTTGACGTGGCTCGGGCTCGAACCCTGGCCGGCAGGTTACCATGACATGTTTCGATCGCAACCACTCGATCTCCTCCGATGGATTTGCCGTCTTACACTCGCAGCCATCGACGCACATAGGGGTTTTTTGCCAATCTAGCCGGACATTAAGCAAAAAATTTTTTTTAAGAAATGGAAAAATTTAAGTACGCAGCTCGACAGACAACAAAGTTCTGCATCGTATAGTGAATTTTCAAGTCTTTTGCTTGAGATTTGTGGTTTTGGGACACTGTTAAAACCAGGAAAGTTGATTAAATTGCATGCGTGTTCATTGACTTTTTACGGTTTTGGGAGGTTTACAATATATTTTTTTGTAGATAAACGAATAAAGATTTTACATTGAATTTTTTTTTCTGTGAAAGACTATATAAACAGCTAATTATGAAAATTTTTAGAAAAATTTTATTTGAATTTTTTATGATAAAAAAATTAGTACGAAATTAAAAAAAACGATTTTTTTGTTCACTTTTTTGTAAAAAAAAAAAATTTAAAAGGTTTTTGAAGGTGAGTTCCGCTGAGTTCTTAAAAATTTTATACATCACGATAAAATTTGAAATCTCTACTTTTAAATTCAAAAAAAAAACGTTGCGCGTTGTTGCGCCATTTTTTTTTATGATTTTTTGAAAATTTCACCTTTTTTCTGTTTTTGCTCATCTTGCATAGGTACATATGATAGAAACCCTTTCGTCAGTCATAAAATGTTTTGGTTGTACGTAGATGGTTTTTATTTAAATTATTACATATAAGCCTAATATTACCTGTGTAAAAAAAGGGATGTGCGAAACAGTAAGTAACGGGTTTTAACCACCTGTGCGGCCGCTAAAGGACGTTATTTAATAGAGCAAAATAAATGTACCTGTTTTGCATAACTTTTAAAATCATTAACAACAAAAATAATATATAATAAAAAATCAAATCTGGGCTCTAGGTACTTAGTTTTTTTAAATATATATTGTGGTTTTTGCATAAAATTGTTATCAGAACCATTTTGAAGCTTCGAGAGTAAAATGGAAAAAGTGTATACGAATTTAGAGTTATTCCAAATTATACAAGAATGTAGTTCTAAACTCGTTGAAGAGAAATTACAATTTTTAGTTAGAAAATTGTGCGAAATTTCAAAATGTCAGGGAGATAGTGACATATCAGTAGTAAATCAATGCTTAAAGAAATTCAAATATTTTTTTAAAATATTTTGGCATTCAGCACAAAGAAAAAAGGATCGATTTGTAAGCATGCATGCCAAATGGCTGGAAGGAACAGTGACAATACCTTTTTTTGGGAGTTCGTCTTCAAAACGACTACAAAAGCCGTTTGTTGAATTGACCGAAAGAAGTAAGAGAAGAAAAACTGAAATCTTGCGAACTCAAACCGATGCTGATTTATTGATGCACGCTACCCAAACACAACTACAAACGTCTGGAAAAAAAGATGCCTCAGGTCTGCTTAAAGAAATTGTGTCTTCTCCGGCAAGAGCTACAAAAATAAAAAAAGCATACAAAGCTGCACAAGAGGATAAAGTAAAACAGCTAACCCCTCTAAAGGCTCTTTCTATATTTGTAGAAGCTGATCTTTCTCGAAAACAATATGAAATAATCCGAAGTGCCGCTAAGAAGGTTTATCCTAGCTACAAAATTCTGCAGAGAGAGAAAAGTGAATGCTATCCTCCAAAAGAATCATTTGAAGTAACGGAAACATGTGCTCAAATAAATCTTCAGGATTTGCTTAATCATACTGCAAGTAGATTACTTACATATTTAAAAGATGTTTTATGTGATTCACAAATAGAAGAATGCAACTCCCTCGAACTAATAAGCAAATGGGGCTGCGATGGATCACACCAGGCACAATTTAAGCAAAAGATGAAAAATGATGCTTCTGATTCTCATATTTTTCAGAGTAGTTTCGTACCGCTTCGACTAATATATGGTGCAAAAAAGGAGAAAATATTATGGCAAAATCCAACTCCTTCATCACCGCGATATTGTAGACCTATTCGCATCAGATTTGTTAAAGAAACTGTAGATGTAATCCAAGAAGAAATTAATTATGTACAAGATGCCATTACTACATTACAAAACACTAATTTTTTAATGGAAGGAAAGTTATATTCCATAAAACATACAGTGGTATTTACAATGATAGATGCAAAAGTATGTAATGCCGCAACACAAACTACGTCCACAATGAAGTGCTATATTTGTGGGGCTACTTCAAAAGAATTTAACAATTTGAAAATCAAAAGGGATATAGACGTAGATGCACTTTCTTTCGGATTATCTACTTTGCACGCCAGAATTCGTCTATTTGAGAGCATATTACACCTATCGTATAAACTCACAGTAAAAAAGTGGCAATTAAGATCGGATGAGGACAAAACTATTGTTAATGAGAGGAAAAAAACTATCCAAGAAAAATTTAGAAGTGAATTAGGGCTAATAGTGGATGTACCGAAGACTGGATTTGGAAACAGCAACGATGGTAACACCAGCAGACGATTTTTTTCCAATCCTGAATTAGCTGCAGAAATAACTGGAATTGCATTGGATTTCATCTACCGGATCAAAGTTATTATTGAAGTAATTACAAGTGGTCACAAAATCCATTTGCACGAGTTTGCCAATTATTGCTTAGACACTGCAAAACTTTACGTTACTCTATATCCCTGGCATCCTATGACACCTACAATGCACAAGATTCTAGTACATGGCGCAACTGTAATGAGTGAGGCATTGTTGCCTATCGGGCTATTATCAGAAGAAGCGTCTGAGGCACGAAATAAACATTTTCGGCTTTACAGGCAGAATTTTGCTAGAAAGTTTTCGAGGGTTCAGTGTAACAAAGATGTTATAAATAGACTTTTGCTCAGTTCTGACCCACTGATTACTAGTATAAGACCAACTCCAAAAAAAAAGTCACTACCCTTTACGAAAGAAGCAATTTCTTTTATGCTTCCACCTGTACTTGGCTCTGAAGAGAATTCAGATTCAGAAGAGGATTTTGAAGAAGCAGACGAAGAAGAACCATGGCACTCATCATCATCTTAGTGCAAAAGAGAAGTTATTTTAAATAAATTAGTTGTTATTATTTTAAATAAAATTTGCTGTTACTATTATAAATAAGTTATTATTACGAATATATTAATTATTTTCAGATAAATTAAATACTATAAAATATATAAAAGTCACATAAAATATTAAAAATTAATATGTTTTGGAAATTAGCAAAAAAAAAAAAATTTTACAGGGTCGTTCCGGGGGGGGGGGTGTTTGGAGGGATATCTCCCCCTACCCATTAAAGTTCAAAAATTTAATTTTTATAGTATTAAGGCGTTAGTAATCTATTTCTTTTAATATTTACATTTTTTTTAAATATTATTTTATGTAACCGCCCTCAAAAGGGGGCGGGGGGCGAAAAGTGTAATTTTACGATCTCATGGGTCTTATTTTAGGTTTTTTAACTTTCGCCGACGTTAAAAGTTGCATTTGCCAAACAAAAGTATGGGAAAAGTTTAAAAAAAATTGCATTTTTCAGAGGTTGGATTAGTTCTTCTAGGGGGAACATTTTCCTCCTTGGTCCGATTTTATTTATTTTTTAGGTTTACCTGCCTATGACAATATCACATATTTCTGCCAAGTTTCATCGATCTAGGGGCACTCAATAACTTTTAAGAAGCAATATAAGCTAAAACAAAAAGTAATGTCCGGCTAGATTGGCAAAAAACCCCTATGTGCGACGACTGCTGACGTCAATAGTCAAACATCAATCCTTAAACCAAATTGTATTTAAACATTTGGTAGATCGAAATTTGCTTTCCTGAATGATTATCAATTTTAATTGATTTTACATGTTTTTTCTTAAAATTTCTTAAAAATTACAGTAGTTCTGTATGTACAATGCATTGTTGTTAATGTTGCTTGTTACGCTTTTAAAAAAATACCCTGCAAATAATAGGACTATTCCAAACACGCGTGTAAAATGTAGCCCACAAGGGACTAGGTTTAGTCCAAAAGTAACCCAAACGTATAGAAAAAACATGGTCTATTTAACATTACGATGTCCTAGGGCAGGACCATATAACCCAGCTTTGGATAACAAAAGAGTAGTATCAAAACTACTCCATGGTATAATCAAGAGGATTAGTTTTAAAGTCGTTCAAAAACGAACACATTTCGTTAAAAAACGAAGACATGTCGTCTCACTACAAACACTTTTAACAATGACATGGTCCATGCTCAGGTCAGGTGGTCCAATATTATTTGCAGGGTAAACACAAACACAAATTAGACAATACAACTAGTTTATTTGAACTTATGCCCACAACAATCATACCAACAAAGCGACTCGTACTCATACCAATTTACATTCGTCGTTGTGTCATCGAGTGGACAATGACTACTTAAATGCAAAAGCAAAAGAATAAATGCCGTTTGACTTAAAGAAATTGTGTTATTGCGTGCGCAACAATAAATGCAAACAAAGCACTTTCAATAAAAAAACTCACATATGCACAAATCAAATGTGTACAAAACGATGTCAAAATTATCAACGTTGAACTTTGTTTTGCAGGCATAGAGTTAATGTAAACTATAGCGTATGACTAAATCAACAAAAATAGTGAATTTTGCAGTTCTCTGATATACATGTTATCATCTGACACTTTAAACACTGCAGGGTACTTCATACACAGCGACTAGTATACACAGATTAAATACATTCATAAAAACACACCAAGCAAATACGTTTTTCCTTAATATTTTATGGTATTGATGTCACCAGCAACAACGAAAAGCATGTAAATTCATACAACTTACAAAGGTATATTTACATCTAAAGGGTGTTTCAAATATAGCCAGCGTTTCGCACAAATATCAATTGCAGCATATTTTGATGTAGATTATATGCTAAAGATTCGGGTCCTTACCTAAGGCGTTACTTTAAAATCACCCCTCACCACGGTATGAGTAAAAATCCCAGACCATATCTATACCAAAAGACAGTTCAGAGCCCACTAGTATGTCCTGGGGGATCACTGGTTCCCTGGGTACCACATAGAATCCAGGTCAGCCTCGATCTATAGGCGATATGACATTTTAAAAACTTAAGCAAACTTGATTTATTGGCTCCAACAATGACTCCCAAAGGGGCAAAAGCATGGAGGAAGAAGCTTCTCAAACGCATTAACTTAGGAAAAAAATAAACATAGAAAGACAACTTTTTCGGTAAATGTTAATTGCAGAGCCAAGTTGATTTAACTTATATAACTCCATTAATTTTTAAATTTTCATCAATTTTATTAACCATTTCATTGTGTTGAAAGTCTCCAAAGCTTTAAGGAACGAACAATTCCGATGCGAATCCCGTAACAACAGAGTCAGAAATAGCACAAGTTTAATATACAACCACAATTGAAACAAGATTTTTTTTGTTTTGTGGGGGCGTGAGACAGGGAAAACAGACTCATGCGTCTTTTTGTCGTAATTCATTTTTGTCACAATGAAAAATTTTTTACACCAAAAGGCAGGGAGAAAGAACTCAAACAATCACAAACGCACATTCAACTGTGTTGTAGGTTTCACCACAATTGTACAAGCTGGCGTCATTTTCGATTTTTTTATTGCTTTTCTCTTATATGTTTACATAGCGGGAAAAATCGTAAGTGCTTCTACTTTTCAGGCCTTTATAAAAAAAATTTATTTTTAAAAATCGTTTACACTCATTCCACTTGTTCTTTCTTGAGAATATTGTGTTCTTATTAAAACTGTCATGGGCTCTACTACAATCCTGCTCATTTTCATTAAAGGCTGTGTATTCATAAGCATGCAATTTGTACCGAATTTGGATAATTTTACACTTACCCTGCCACGCCTACTTATCTTATCCCGCTCACTTTATGGTTGATGTTACTTATTAATAACCAGGGAAACCAGAAATATATGTATATTAAAAATGCGTCTTAAGCGCATTAAATATGCGGTAAAAACTTTAAAATATGCCCTGAAAATTGATACAAATATGCCCTGAAAAATTAAAAAGTTGCTCATTTGAAAACAAAATATTCAACAAATAACAGTTATATTTAAAAAGAAATTACAATCCTAAAACTATAATCAGTTGAGCCATAATAATATAGTATTTACAGAAGAATTTTCGAGATTTTAGATATTAGCATCCATATGAGATTTTTTTGACTTAAAGGGATTTTAGGGACGGTCGCTAAATTGTTTATTAATCTTTACATTAAAAAGGAAGTTAAAGCTGTTTATAAATGGGAGCTTTGAGCAAATGTGAACCAATTCGAAAAGAATTTAATTTTCAGTAAAATATTTTTGGGGCGAATTTAACCTAAATAACAACATATATAATTAGATGGTTAACAGAAATAAACAGAAATAAGTTTATATGGAATATATGTGAAATTATAGACCGATTCTCACTATTAACATCGGCTTCTTCCTTATGCTGCAAAAATGCTCTTTTAACTAAATTATGCAAAAAATGCTGAAAACGGTAAAATATGCAAAAATATGCACTAACAAATCGATGCCAAAATTCATAAAAAGCTCCAAAACGGATAAATATATTGTTTCTGCCTTCATTGGCAATTGCAATTGCATATTTTTGGTTTCCCTGTTAATAACCAAGCAATTGGTAACAAATTTGGAAACTCATCGTTCTTACGTTACCGTTCTCTACATAAACAAAAATCTCTTTTGCCCACTTATCGACTCCCATCCACATATTTATAGATGTTGTGTCTCAATAGCACCGCCATTTCTACCAAGTTTGGAAACTTTAGCTAATTCCGTTTTACAAAAATACGGAATAAAATTTTGTGTAACGCCTTCTTCTCCCATCATGCCCAGTTATCGATAGTTTTACCTAATTTGGAAACTTTTCCTGGCGGCATGAAATAGCCCCCCACGAAATAAGTCCCCAACAAAATTATGAAATAATTTCCCAATTTATGGGGTCTTATTTCATATGAAATAAACCCCCAATTTAAGAATGAAATGAAACCCCAACGAAATGAAATAACTCCCCAAATCAAAATGAAATAAATTCCCAAAAATTGGGAAGTTATTTCATTGGAAATAAGTCCCCATTTCCTGAAATTAAATAAATCCCCAAAAAGTATTCAAAACATCCAATCAATTCAAAATATGGGGGGGGGGTGCTTTTTAACCATTGGAGGTAAGGCCATGATGGGTTTATTGCTCAATTGAATGGGAGATAAAGCCGTAATGGTCTTATTGCCCAATCATTGAGAGGTAAGGTCATATGTAAAATTTTGCGAAGTGAGAGATATAGTCATATTTTTTTCCCCCAAATGAGAGGCAAAGCCATATTTTTCCAGAATATTGTTACGCATGGTGTAAACATTCTGTAAAAGGGAAAATCCTTAGTTATCATTGAAAAACATTTTTTTATTCTTGTGACGCACGCAGGAAAACTTTATTCAGCGAAGCCACCTTCCGCGTCCTACTGGAGGAAAAAACCCCTAAGCGCGGCCGCAGGAAAACTTTAGTATGCGAAGCCAGATTTCAATACTTAACTTTAGTAAAAGGAAAAATCATTAGCTCTTAATTATAAAAATAAGAAAACTATTAATCAATGTAAAATGGAAAAGTTTTTCAAAACTGAAATGAGAGATAAAGCCATTTCCTAATATTACTAATGTGTCCTAAGGCCATGATGGCTTTGCCTCCCATTGGAATGAAAAAAAAAAAAATAAAAGGCTTTATCTCTCTTTTGAATGGGAAACCTGGATTCATTGCATCCAGCAAAAAAAAAACATTAAATGGGCAATAATACCATAATGGCTTTATTTTATTCCTTATCGCAAAATTATTTCTCAAACTAACTACCTAGTAAGTATTATTTTTAATGAATGAGTGGTCTTGACCATTCATTAAAACATGTTTTGTTTACGTATTATAACTGGACATAATCTGCATTTTTGACGATTTTGGAATAAATTTGAAAATGAAAAAAGTCCCCAAAATATTTTTAGGGAACTATTTCATTTCAGATTTTTGGGGACTTATTTCATATGAAATAACTCCCCAATATGAAAATGAAATAAGTCCCCAAAAAAATTAAGTAAATCCCCAAAAAACGTTGTTGTTGCCTCTCATATATTTTTTTGGGGAGTTATTTCATTTCCGTTTTGGGGACTTATTTCGTGGGGGGCTATTTCATGCCGCCACTTTTCCTATTGCCGTCATTATTACAGATTCTTTGGTCAAATATTTGTTAAGTGTAAACATACCTTTAATTATCAAGTTTCCAAAAAAAAAAATGCTGAACACCAACATTTATTAATTGACTCTCTTTACTAATGCCTACTAGTTTTACGAGGCCTACTAAAAGCTTTCAAAGTGGACCCGAGAGAGCGAAACCTTCACAGAAAAAAATTCCAAAATTGTTCACCAATTAAAGCATTAATAAAAAATTAAATCGGTATTTATACAAAATTAAACGTTTAATCAAGAGAATTAAAGTTTTAATTGATACTATTAATTTGTTTACTGGTGCAAATTTAATTAATTGTTTAATTAATATCACAAATTTTTTAATTGAAATCGATTTTTATTTTTTTCTGTGTTGGCCTTAAATCACAAGCCGTGTAAACTCGAAATTAACTGCCTGCCCCACAATATCGACAAAAACATTTCCTTCGTATGTTTACATTGAAAACAAAACCAATTTTAGTTTTTTATTATTGTTTTCAATATAAATTTTTCAAAGAACGTGGCTAAAAGGCCTTAGTTCTGCAAAAAAAACCTTTGAGAAGGCCTTTTTACCACTTTGTTTTCCCGCTGGGTATTGTTACATTTATACACATACATATAAATACATATTTTTACACATACACGTTTCATAACCAAAATACAAAAGGTAACAATTTTTATTTTCGACGGTGAGTTTTCATCGTTTTTTTTTTTTTAGTTTTTGTAACAATTTGAACATCAATAACGAAAATGTTCGAAAAATTTTATGATTGCGTTTAACTTTTTTTTTCATTTGGGTTATAACAAATGAAACGTTGTATTTTTCCTTATGCGAAAATGCATGATCCATAGATGCACAGTGGGATAGATATATACATATTACAACTTTTCAATCAAACAACTTAAAAAGCAGTTTTAATGTAAATTGAGACATCCTGGCTAGGGGAAACAGACATAACTTTGAATTATGTAGATGAAGGTTGCAAAGAGGATTCTCTTCTTTCATTTCCTTCTGCACGAGTGGCTTACAAAAAAACCCAAGTCAAAAAACGAAAAAAGACAAAACGCATTGTCGCATTTCTAGCTGATTAGTGGACAAAAACTTGATAAGACGTTTTTTTGTTTGTTTTTGGTATGGGTTCAGCCTAAGTTTTGATGCAAAAAATAAGCATTGAAAATTAATTGTTTGCTTAAAAGAAAACTCCTAACAAAATTAAAGAAGTTTCGTCGTATCGACAATTAAATAACGCCGACAACAATATATCGACAAAGCTGAAGTATCACCGACATATCGATATCGGTAATATCCCTATTTAAAACATTAGTAACCGTTACGAATAATTATACTGTCAAGAAAATTTACCGCCCTTGTTTTGGCTAGAAATTTTGATGACAGACCTGATGAAGACTTAGGTTTATAATTTATTACAGATCACATACATACATATAAATGCCACTATCGAAAAAATTCGAATTCAAGGTAGATGTTATCAATGATATTGAATTCTCAAGTGTTGCCCTATTACTTAACTCCATGGTCGGGTTTGCCTTTAGGAATTTTCATTTAATGTTTACTTTTTTTAACATTACCCCACTGTAGCTCCGTGAGAAACCATAAATTTTCTTTGCTTTTATAAAAAAATAAATCTATATAGCTGGAGGATGTGGTGTTAAAACATTGCGCGATATTTTACAACATTTGTTTAGGTATTGGCATGTCTCATAAATACTTCTTACCTTCGTACTTTCTTCTTTTCTTACGTTTATGCCATTTGTTTAATGCATTTCATAGAAACTCACGCCATGGCCGACGGCGAACTTTTTTTTTACTACACGGAGTTCTTTATACTCTTTTGGATTTTCTTATAAACTTACAAAAGGGCAGGATGTTTAACATCTACAGGAGTCTGTGACAGTCAAAGTTAGTTTTCTACAAGACTTGCACAAAAAAAATGAAAGAAAAAGCAAAAGTATATGTTACAATATTAGTGTAAATAAATTTATAAGGTTGTGTGTGTGTATATTTGTGTGCGTTAAAATCAAATTAAAGAAAACAATATTTTCAATGTAAAAGTGAATAAAACGTTTTATTGTTACACTTACTCTTAAACTCCAGTATTTTCTTGATTGTTTTTTCGCCTTTCCTAGGAAAACTTTTAGCCTGGGGTTGTATATGTAAGAATGCATGTATATTGTGTGAATGGGGGGCACCGCCTGTTGTTTTAGCGCTTTAAACTTTTAAATGATTGCAAGCAATAAATCCGTTAGTGTTAATTCAAATAAATTAAATTTTGTGACACATACATACACACGTGCGAAGCCTGAAGAGACACCTTCCAAACACCTTAATTTTATTAAACGGAATGTAACGATTTGCGAAAATGTTGCTTTGTGATACGTACATGCATCAAATACTGATGTGTAATTAGATTGTTCTTAAAGCTTTAATCTTGATGATTAATTAGCTGCACATTATCAAATGCATATAGATACACGCAAAATTCAATTAAGTATCTAAACAACTCTAAATTAAGGAGTTTTATGTACACACACAGAAAACAAATTGGTTGGGAAACGGTTGCAGTAATAAAATATTGATAAAGTTACATGATTTATTATTGCAACTATTAAAAATGTATAGTTCTAACTGATTTTTAATTCTCTTGATTATAAAAATGATGTTCCAACTGAAATATGATTCCTTCAATTCTTTTATTAGTTATGATAACTAATTTCATTAAGTTCTAAAAATTAGTACAAATGGTTAGAATCAGAACTAGAGTTTTTTTTTCCCGGAGTTTTTCGATTCCCGGGAAAGCGGGAAATTTTTTTGAATTTCCCGGGATCCCGGGATCCCGCTCCATATAAATAATACACAGTAAATTAAATAAAAGAAATCCTTAAATACTACAAAATTAAATGAAGATTAAAAGAGCAACTTGAATTATTATTACCTTACGGTTTTATATGTAAATTCCGTATTATTATTATGCTCTAGATACAAGATAAAAAATTAAGATAAGCATGACAATTTAATTCATAAAACAATAATAAAAACAAACACAAATTGAGGTACTCAAGATATGAGATCAAAAAGTTAATTCATAAAATAGATAAAATATTTTAAATAAATATATTAACATTTTTTAACGGCTTAGGAAATAACTTTCTGACACATTCAAAGCGCTTAGTAAGTCGTCAAAAAGTATATTGATTATTTTATTTACTAATTACCATGTTTCCGAAAAATTTCGTTCATTTTTTTTACCGAGGTTGGATAAATAGTTAAAAGTGCATCGTTGTAGAAGGCTTTTGATTCACAATAAGAAGCATTTTTTTTAATAAACAACGTCTATATCAGTCAAATGTATGTCAAGGTTCATGCAAAAAATAGCATCAACATCTTACAAACCTTTTCATTTCATTAGGTCTATCTGTAATCTTTAGGACAATGTGTTTTTCAAATTGTATGTTGTAGTATCTTACACGAGTTTCCAAATTTTTTTTTTATTTCGGTTTCCCCGCACTTCAAGGGTATATAAGCCAACACAAATTGAAAAAAAATTGTGTTTATCAACTAATAAACATATCGCTCCTTCATTGTCACATAGTCATATCTCAAAAAATCAAAAAATTAAAAATTGTAAGTAATGTAAGCAAAGTGTTCCTTCATGCCTTCTCGTATTTTATCTCAAACTGAACCGAAGTTATAGCAAAATATATCTTTAAATCGGTACATTTTGAAAAATTTAATCGCATTTTGCCAAGTTCATTTTTTTTTGTAGATATGACTATGTTACAATAAAGGAGCTATATGTTTAGGTATCTGCTATTTGAAAGACTTGTCCATGGACAATTAAACTTTACTACCTGCATCTTATTTTGAATTAATGTTCTTTATTAACTTTTCACTTCACTAAATTTATTAATTATCAACCGTTGCACTGCCTATTCTGTTTTAAGTAGATTTATTGCATCAGGAGACATTGATTTACGTATGTACTCACTTCTTGTAATTGATCTAATCGACAACCCATCCACAGATGCTTATTTTAAGAGAATAGAAAACTAAATTTCAAAGTATAAATAGCTGTTTTTTTAAACTATGAGGAATTTTTTATTTCCCGGGATCCCGCATGAAAAATCCCGGGAAAGCGGGAAATATAATTATTATAAATCCCGGGAAAAAACCCTAATCACAACCGAATTTAATATAGGGCAATACTGAATATTGGTCATTGCAATCAATAATTTGATTTCGTCAATAAATTTTGTAATATAAATGATTATTCATTTATTGCAGCTAATTATTGATTGTTGGAATAGATTCCATTCGAGTACAACAAATGAAAATATAATTATTCGGAATTCACAACCAAAAAATAGTTAAAAGCCCCAATTGCTTACTAAATTTTCTGTCAAAACATTTGATAGATTAAATTAATTTTTAATATATTATTTAAAAAATATCTTTGCGGTCAAAAATGGAAAATGTGAAAAACTTAATAAATAGGGGTAAGTAATTTACGTATTCTTATAGGTATGAACATATACACGTACATATGTATGTATGAATGTATGTATTATTTTTTTTATACCCTCCAAAATATAGTGGACTACTTGATCCATTTTTATCCTGGACTGGTCCAATGTAGTGCAAGTATGGACCATGTCATTATTAAAAAGAGTTTGCAGTGAAACGACATGTCTTCGTTTTTTAACGACATGTTTTCGTTTTGAAACGATTTCAAAGCTAATCCTCTGGAGTATACCATGGAGTAGTTTTATTCGGGTATAAGCACAGTTTTGTTTCTGATAATCATACTAATAAATAACAATATCTGTTGTTATGACTGATAGTGTACTAAAATTCAAATGTTGCTATCAAACCTATTATGCTAAGCAACGAAATTTTCAGTAATTGGAACCGAATTGTTTGATAGTACATGCAACCGTCGAAATTCGATTGTTTTTTTCTATTTTCATATTCGATAACTTCCCTACAAGAAATGAATGAGCGAGTTGTCACTTTTTTCATTTTGGTGTTAAGAAAATGATAGAAAGAAATGACAGAATGTGAACGAAAACTTTATTTCGGTCATTTCTTTCTATCATTTTCTTAACACCAAAATGAAAATAGTGACTACTCGCTCATTCATTTCTTGTAGGGTTCTTTGTATTTACCATTGCAGCCACACGATCAAGCTTTTCTTGATAGTCTTTTACATATACTGTTTGTCAAAATATGCAAAAATTGCCAGCTGTGACGTAAGCTGCACGCAAGTTGAAAGCAATTTACTTTTTCAAGATGTCGTCGCCGAGAAAACAACTCAAAATGTTTTGCTATTTTCCACTTTTGATTTTTCTGCACTGTAGGCTGTTCGAAGGGACTTTATTTTTTTCTTTACTTCTTCCACTGGCATTTTTGTTTCAGAAGCTATAGACTCGTAGGCTTTTATTTTCAAATCATTTCGCCTATATGATGAAAGATTCATAAAATTTCATGGCTTCTGTACAGCTCTATGAATCGCAGAACATCATTTTGCTTATTAATTTTATAAATAAATTTTATTAATAAACATCTTTCACTATTTTTTTAGGTTTTTAGTTAAAATTTTAAAATTCCCGCAACAATTTGTAAAAAAAAAAGAACTTCAGCTTTTGCCGGCAAAATATTTGTGAAAAAAAAAACAAAAACAACTTCAAAAGATTTGTAATAAGATGTTTTCTTGAACGAAAATTGATACACTCACTGGCAAGAGAATTTTAGAGGCAAGTTCGTATCAATTTTTAAAAGTATGAGTGTATTGGTAAAAAAGTGAGAGTGTATTAAAACTTGATAGGCAAAACCCCTGCAAATAAAATTGGACCACCTGACCCATTTTGATAAAATGGACTACTCCATGGACTAGTCGGATGTAATGCAAGCATGGACCATGCCATTGTTAAAAAGTGTTTGTAGTGAGACGACATGTCTTCGTTTTTTAACGACATGCTTTCGTGTTTAAACGACTTCAAAACTAATCCTCTTGAGTATACCATGGAGTAGTTTTAAAACTACTCCTTACTGGTCCAAAGGTGGGTTATATATCATGGAGTAGTTTTAAAACTACTCCTTAGTGGTCCAAAGGTGGGTTATATGGTCCTCTCCTAGGACATCGTAATGTTAAATAGACCAGGTTTTTTCCATACGTTTGGGTTACTTGTGGACTAGTCCTGGTCCCTTGTGGACTACTCTTTACACGCGTGTTTGGACTGGTCCTATTATTTGCAGGGACTCGATCGTGTAGCCCTCAAGTTACCCTGCAGGAAATGTCACTAGTGAATCTGAACTGAGTCACTATTGACACAGTCACCAGTACTAGTGACCTTTTATACCCCAGGCAATGTTATTTACTATAGACATTTAACATGTGTGTGTCATTGGAAATCTACCACTGTCGTTGGTACTATTGACTAGGTACTGACTAGGTAGTTCCTTTGGGAACATAAGTAGACATTGGAACCAGAGAATCGCTAGTACATTTTAGTAAAAGTAGTCTACACTTTTTGTAAGAATATGAAATGATAACAATCTTTTTTTTAGTATTACTGCAACTTTTATAAGAATTGTACTTCTCAGTTGTTATTGATAAAATCTTTTTCGTATTAAAGCCAAATATAGTGGCAAATGTAATGTAGTGTGGACACTTCGTTGACATTGTCACCAATATAGCCGGCAAAACTGGTGACTTGGAGTCACCTGCACCCAGGTTTCCTTCAGGGTACTTACACGACTTAGGTGTTACGACCAGCTCATAACAACAACATTCACGGCATCAGTGATGCCAACTTTTTGAGAGCAAAAAGCACTTTAAAATTAAAAAAAACACTAAAAAGCACTATTTTGAACAAAAAACAGCGTAAAAAAGCACTAAGCCATTTTTAAAATTTACTTGGCGGTTACATTTGCCAGTACTGGCAAGACAGTAGCAATACATCCAAACTTTTTTACTAATACATTTACACTTTTCCAACTGTCTTGTCTTCTGTCTAGCAAATTTTGCAGACAGTGAAGTTGGACAGTGATCTTAAAAGCCCTGCTGATATTAGCTAAAATCACTATTGAATGTAACAATTTTGTTTATTCTCTTTGTTTCTGTTTTGTTTTATTTCTGTTTTTGACATTGTACAATGATTTTACAAAAACAAATTGCTTGTGGTTTTTGTACGAGTTGTACTTGTTGTAGTACTGAGATTACCTGGGATGAATTCGCCTTGCAGTAATCTGAAGTTTTTTTAGCAAAAGGAGAAAAAAAAATCAAAATGTAAAAAAACTTCAACATATTTTGCTTTGGTTTTTTATATTTTAGTTAAGTGTTATGTTTGTTAACACAATATAGTTATTTAAAGCTGTTTTAAAGTTTGTTTAGTTCATTTAAAACACGTTTAGCTGAACTTGAAGAGCAACATTCATGTTTTACATATTTTTAAAAGTTAACTGTCTTAACTGCTGTCTGGACGCCTACGTCACGAAGACAGTTAGTAGTGTTTTTGTAAACAAATATGTATTTTCTTACTGTCTTGCCAGTACTGTCAAATGTAAACGTACTGTTAATTAAACACAAAACAAGTTGCATTCAGCTGTACCGAATATTATATACCTCCAAAATTTAAAAAAGGCGATGGCGTTGGTGGTTGACCATTTTCATTTAAACATTTTTAAATTTATTATTATAACCTTCAATAAAAATTATATCAACCAAATCATTTGGATCATCATCAGCTGAGTTTGAATTGGTCATAAAACAGTAATAAAGTGCGAGCTAGATTTTCGTAGTTAGAAAAAATCTGGCCTGTTGCAATTACCGAAAACTTGCAGTGACCGACCATTCTTTATAAAACTTAATGACAGCCCAAATTTTAACCCTAGAACACACACCCGGGTACAAATGTATCCACTTGCAACTTTGCAGTGCTGTAACTCAGGAACGGCTTAATTTAAGGAATAGAGATTTCGGATCTACGAAACATAAGTAATTTCTAATTGTTTAAAAGTAATTTGATGCAATGCAGCTACGAGCTTCCAAAGTCGACACCTACGTAAACACACACCCGGGATACGTTTGTGCCACACCAGTTTATATCAAAACCATTTTATAGTGTGTTTAAATTATATTATTTTATTTGAAAAATGAAAATTATGAATTATTGTTACATATTGTGCACTCGGTATTGGTGATCAGCTAAATAATGGCGAATGCACAACAACATCAAAAAGCAACCGTTAGAATATCCAAATACAACAAACACTTGTTTATCACTTAAATAATAGTTGCCTGCATGCACTCTTTTGCTTCTATCTTTCGAACCATGGCACTCTTTTGCTTCTATCTTTCGAACCATGTAGAATATTTGCATGAAACAAAACTAAAACATTTTTAAAATATTTATTTACGCTTTAAAAAAAATAAAAATTAAGTTGGACCATTTAAACATAAGAAAAAGCCAGATACAAACGTATCCCGGGTGTGTGTTCTCGTACAAAAAGTTGGGTGTGCATCGTACGGTTAATAAAAAAAATATGTTGTCAACGCTAAAAAGTAAACGTTTTGAAAAATTTCCAAATTGCTAGGAAGCCTAGCTCTAACCTCGTAAATAAAGTTTTTGGTAAAACGAATGCAACTTTCTTTTATAATTTTTTTTATCATTTGATGCGTTAAAATCTTTACAGGCCTTCCCAAAATTGTACCCCAAATAGCAAATCTTATCTTAATCATCCTCAATATAATCGAAGTTTTAAAAAAGCACTGTGAGAAATTGTTAAAAGCACTATAAATACCCGCTTTTCAAAAACGGGTGTTTAACAAAATTTCGGGTATTGCATAAGCAAAAAAGCACCAAAAAATACCCGAAAGGCACCAAAATGGCAACGCTGCACGGCATATTCATTTAGTATATGCTCGTGTATTTAAAATTCATCATTTAGTGAAAACATGGCTGCCATATTTTATAATTTCTCGTAGGTTAGATGATTTTATGGGTTTAAATGATTTAATGTATGTTTTGCTATTTATTTTATGTATGTAAACTAGTAATGCTTTTTTAAAGTATTTTATTTATTATTATCTATAAAATTACATTTTTACATACATTAAATTAAAAATTAAATTTCAAGCTTATGAAAAAAGAACCCAAATTAAATTCAAACTTATTTTTTTAAAAAATAACAAAAATCATTTTAGGTAACATTTTGTGGAAAATTTAAAAAAAATGGATTTAAAAACAATAAACTATCCAATGACTTCGGCCTTAACCTGCTTCGCTTTTCAGTTAGAATATTTCCCGCTAATGAATAGGCACGTTTCAATGCAGCACTGTTTGCCGGTATTGAGTGTACATGCTGAGCGAATTTGCATAACCGAGGATAATATTTTTCATTTTTGCGCCACCACTGCAATAAATCAAAGTCATCAGTCATAATTAATGCTTCTTTACTATCTATTTCTACTTCATTATTAATGGATTCTTGGAATGAGTTTGATTGTTACCGTTAATAAAGATCGCACTCCGCCATTTAAAAAAATGTTCTTATGTGCATCCAAGGCGAATTGACTAGAAGGTGGGGTCAAGTCAACATGTGGTGTTTTTTTTCGGTGGTCGACTTGTCAAAGTTTGTATACAAACTAGTTTTTTATGTAAACAAACCTGTTTTTTTTTACTAGCAATATTTTTGACAACCCGACCACAGAAGCATTGTAGTTGTAGAGTTGACCTCACCTTCTAGTCAATTCGCCTTGTGTGCATTTTTAGCATCATAGAATATAATTGTGTGTTTTTTGTAAAATTTGTTGTCAAAAATTTATAAAAAAAGTATAAAAAGTAAATTCTGTGTCTACGTCGCACAATGAAATAACGGACTGCGCTGCCGTTGCCGTTGGTCAATATTTTTGTAAAAATATTTACATATAAATGAAATTGACGTATAAAAAATTGTGATTCAAAAGCCTGTCGCATTCGTTATATACATATTTTAATTAAAATGTTCCACGAAAATTTTTCTTATAATAAGTTTTAAATTCATTTGATTTCATAATGAATTTAGCTCTACATGTTTACTTTAATATACGATCATTGATATTTTCCTAAACTATCTGGCAGCGCTGCTTTAAGTATTACTACAAATGACGAATGCTGCGAGTAAACACCTGTGCACTCAGGCAATTATAACCACTGTTGCCAACTTTTTTTGAACATTTCCCGCCAAATCGGACGTCAAAACCGCTAGAAACCGCTAAATATTTAATTTAGAGGGATTTTTTTTAAAAATACCGCTAAACCCTAAACATTTTTAAAAGTTTCATATAAATCTAGATTAGGGTTGCCAGACATACAGTTTTTAGCAGTACATGTACTGATTTTTGTCAATTGTACTGTTCTATTCACAACACCCAAAACAGTACGCAAATGTACTGTTTTTTACACTTAGTACTGTTTTTTGTACTGATTTTTTGGATTAATCTCCAAAAAACGAAGATATTAAGAATAACCGTGTTTATGTAATACACAAATGGAATTTTTAACGGTATGCTATCAAGCTATATTATCATAATATCCTAATATTTTACAATATTGACTTTAAAGAAATTGTTGTTGTGTTGCAAACAAAAAAGTTGTAAAATATTTAGAATTTTTGTACTGCGTCTATTGTTTTGTCAAAATTCCAATTTCACCAAGTTCAGTTATACTTACACAGAAAGAAAAACACTCGGGATAAATTAATCTTTTTATACTTACTTTAATCACGAATCGTACTTAAAACTTCAAGTACGAATAACACTAAAACGTACTTAAATCAATCCTAAATGGGATTACTTTAAAAAATCAATCCCGATATTTCTTGAAATAAGTATAAAATGCTTAAATCAAGTACAAAAAAGATTAAACTTTTCGTTGATAGTGCCACTCTGAGAGTAAAATTAGAAAATGAGGGTTTTATTCTCATTAAACTTATTAGTCTCATCTCTCAGCATTGCATTCTTTTATGCGTGCGTACGTGTGTGTTTTCCAAAATTTATTGTATAACTACAACAATACAACACAAGTTCGAACAAAACGATTTGCTTTTTGTTTGTAGTAACAACAAAAACAACAGAACAAGAAGAAAAACATATACATATGGGCAACTTCAAATTTTTTGAGCACCTGCTGAAAACGACATTCTATGTCTCTTATTTTGCTAAGTTTTATGAATTGAAAAAAACGTTGTACAGGGTTTGGATGACTATACTTGAAGGATATGACGTGCAAAGTTTTACGTTGAAAAGTCCTCACCTTAAGAATTGGTGGTCATCTAAAATTCGAAAAATTAAAAAAACGACTTGAAACTTCCAACAGTTTTTTCATTCATTCCGTTTTCTTTGTAATAGTTTTAAGCTTTTAGATCCAAACCCATAAAAAATATAGTCACTAGACTTGGAGGATATGTCCACTAAAAAAAAAATTTTGATATCGCTGCTGCGTGAAAAGTTGCATGGTGTTTTAAAGTGAAACCAAAATTTTCCGAATTTTGAAATTTTTGAAGATTTTGCATAGAGTTTTTGCGCCGTTTAATAAAAATGAGTTTTAAGCGCAGAATTAAAAAACTGCGTAATTTTATAAAGTTTGAGGTGTATCAAGTTGGTGTCAGCGCACCAATAACGTATCACGGACATCACAAACTTAAAAGAAATTAGCGTAAATTTTTTAAAAATGTATCTTTTTTGCGTCTGACAATCTGAATTGCCTTTTAAGTTGGCTAGTGTATTGCTTGATGTGAGTAACTTCGTAAAGGGCACCTCCGAGGCGAAAACGCACTTTAAAATTTTTAAACGCAAAAATTTTATGAACTTTTGAAAATTTTTGCAAAAAAACAATTTATTTTTAAGCTTTTTTTTATATCAAGCCATGTCATGGGAACATGTTTAGGTATCTAAATAGATTCTTCGCGATGGACTAAACTGATAAAGTGCAAAAAAAAATTAATTTTTTTCAACCCTGGCGCGTGCAGCGGCAGTTTTTTCCAAACACATTTCGCTTTGTGACAACTGAAGCGCTGTATCAATTCCGCTCAAACGTACATCGAATAGAAGACTTTACTGAGCTTGATACTAAAATTGAAAACGCACCAAAAAATTTTAAGGATTTAAAATTTTATGGAGGAAACAAAATGTTTCTAACCTCAAAAAGCATCCTTGTATGAAATATTTGATTGGCGATAGCCAAATAGTTTTTTTCCCAAAATATTGAAAATTATGTCTTATACTAGCCGTAATTTTGTAAAATGTTTAACAATTTTAAATAAATTTGTATATGCATACACGATCAAAAAAAATTTTTTTATATTTTTTCCAGTGTATTTTAAAAAGTATTCAAGCTTTTACAAATATTTTAGTGTGCTAAGAAAGCCCTTAAGGGGTATTATCCACACGCGTTATCCTTTTTCAATTTTAACAAAAACTGTAATTTTTATATTTTTTTTTAATTTTTAACTTTAAACCGCAGTAAAATTTGCGCCGTGTAATAAAAATGATTAACGCGAACGGATTTCACATGCTCAAATATCGGTTTATACACACGCAAATCAACATTGATGTGAGACAAAAAAAAATAAAATAAAAAAAAATGTCTAGGTGTCGTAAATTTTTGAAGTTGCTCATATATATGTATGTATTATTTTTATGTTTAACCCACCGGCTTACGCATGTTTTGATTATCTATACACATTTAACAAAGGTCTGCCCAGACTCATGTGTACCACGAAGGGTTAAATAGTAAATTTGAAATCTTGCTTCTCATTTAGTTTATATTTTAAGTTAAATATGTACATAAGATTTTTAAAGTAAAAACCATTATAGGGTATGATGTTGGTGTTTTCTCATTCTTTAAGGTTTAAACGTGTAAGTAAATGAATCATAATATTTTTCTTTCTAATTTCTTTTTTGGTTTTTTTCAAGAACAAATTGGAGATAAAATGAACTTAACATACTTGAATCAAGCGCGTTTTGAGATTGAATCAATCTTAGTTTTACTTAAATCAATCTCATTTTCGGATTATTTTTAGTACGAGTTCGGATTAAAACAATTATATAATTCTTGAACCAAGCACATTTTGGGATTGATTGAATCTTAGGTTTACTTAAATCAATCAATCTCATTTTCGGATTACTTCAAGTACGAAATCGGGATTGAATATGAATAATTTAAGTATTTTGGGATTAAAAATCCGTACTTGAATCAATCTTTCTGTACTTGATTCAAGAAAATCCGTACTCACCGTACTATCAATCCCGCTTCGGATTGATTTGAGTACGTTTGGATTGATTTTTCTTTTGAGTGTAACTATAAATGTCTATATTACAAAATACAGTTATAGTAATAAAGCTGAAATTGGCCGTAGTTAAATAAAAATTTGTTTGATATCAGAAAATGAATTAAAGAAGGAAACAAATATTTACTGAAATTTATACGATAGTTCAACACTATGTGTGTGGTGAAAATTGCTTTAATTACCAATATGTTTTAAGTAAATTCTCAACAAACAAATTCTTTTACAACCACACACAATTTGCATTAAGAAACCGTTTGCAAATTTCAGCCACAACAATATTATGTATTTATTATTATTTTTTACAAAATTATGTAAAAATGTTCATTCAAAACTAAATAAAATGATTTTAAACGTCAGAAACAATTTCATACAAATTGTTGCTTAAGTTAAAGTAGACTCAACTTTAGTTATATTTTGAAAAAAATTTTGGTTACATTTTTGTTCTACAAATGAAAGGAAAATATATGAAATACTTGGGAGGAAAAAAGATAGAAGAAAAAACGAAATTGTTGCGCTGATTGTGAACAAAGATTTAAACATTATACATTGAAAAATGATACTATGGCCAAATTCTTCGTTTGTGGTGTATGCTTTATTATGCAAATGGTGTCATTTTGTATATGAAAACCATTAAATGTTAATCTTTTCTTTGATATTATTGTTGTTCAAGAGTTGTAAATATTGAATAAATACTTTGCTTTCGTAAAAAAATGTACTGTTTTTTTCCTAATTGTACTGTTTTTTCATAACCAATGTACTGTTTTCCCGAATTTAAAATCTGGCTACCCTAATCTAGATATAGGCTGCTTTTTTGAAAGATATACGACTCTCAAATTAAGTTACATACTAAGGTTTCGAACTACCCTAGTTATTTTATGCATCTGTGCGAATCTTTGATACTCTCCAACTACAGTTAGAATATTTCCGAAGTGGTCTTTATATGGGTCATATGGTAAATTATGGGCCGATTTTCACAAAATTTTAACAAGTAATTTATAGTCTTATAAAACTTTGAATGACCAAATGTTTTTATAATAGAACACAGATTGATCACTTTACGGTTCTACGCGTTCTAAAGCTTTTTCCGAGAGTATGCTTTATATGGGGATTATGGTAAGTTATGGATTGATTTGCACGATAGTTGACAGTGTAATTTCTAGTCGTTTTGTATGACTAGAAACCACAATTTATAAAAATAGCGTTATTTGTTAGGGCTTTAGACGTACTTAATAATGGACCGATTTAACAGTTATGAGTTTTAGTCATATAGAACGAATCTGTGCATAATATTATATCAATATGCGCATTCCGCCACTAGTTATGCTAGTTTTTGTACCAAATAATAAATTTTTTAGGGTGGTTGTTCCACATTTTAATTTATAACTCTTTTCCTACTGAATCGATTGTGCTGGACTTCAATCCCAAACTGCTTAGGTGAATTCTAAACAATTTGATGCCAATATTTATATTCCCTTTTGAGTCGTTTGAAAGTGACAATAGACGAATAGACAGATGGACATAGCTTAATCGACTTAGAATTACTCAAGGACCCAGAATAAATGTACTTTATGGGGTCTTAGATGAATATTAAAACAGTTTCACCCGGAATGACAAACTTAGTACGTAAGAACGTAAACGCTATTTTTGGTAATTATTTGCTGTTTTAAGCAATTAGATAAAATTAGTTACATGAAAGTAAGTGAATTCTGTATATTGCTTAAGATTTATCGAGACAATTTCGATCAATACCTTACCTTTTGTTTCAAAATTTTAAGCAAGCTTAAAGTTGTTAATTGTTACATACAGCCCTAACAAAATACTAACTGAAAATCGAAAAACAAATGTCATACAATCTTCAGTTCACTAAAACTATAAAAGTAATTAAAACCGTGAACATAAACAAGTAGTTTTTAGCCAGAAATAATATATTAATTTATAACTCTAGGTCAGCGAAGAGCAGATAGAGAACATTGAATAAAAGAGAGAAAATTAGTTGATTTATCAGAAGCAGTGGTGCCAACTTTTTGAGAGCAAAAAGCACTTTAAAATTTAAAAAAGCACTAAAAAGCACTATTTTGAACAAAAAAAAGGGTAAAAAAGCACTAAGCCATTTTTTAAATTTAAAACTCGTTGCCGAATATTATATACCTCCAAAATTTAAAAAAAGGCGATGGCGTTGATGGGGACCATTTTCTTTTAAGATTAAATAATAAATATATTTACATTTGTATATAAACATTTTTAAATTTATTATTACTAGTGTTCGCCTTATGGTCAAAATTCGACCATGACTTTTTTTTGTAAATATGAAGAAAACATAATTCATCTAAGTATATCGTCACCTAAAAGACGAAATAACCTATCTGCAGTTTTCAAAAGTTTGTAGGAGAGGGAAAAAACGTAAAAAAATTGGAACTATTAACGATATTGAAACGAAAATTACACATTTTGATTAAAATGAAACCAGTAATATATATCGGTTGGGAAAATTTTGCTTTTCTAATCACAGCTTATGTTATGACACTTAGGTTTTTTGGAATTGTAAAAATCTGAAACCAAATAACCTATCTGCAGTACTAATTAGTATGAATAAATAAAAATTTCTTTATACACATGAATATTATAAACATTAAATAATTACAGTAGTAGTTTCTTTTACTGGTTTAAGCAAAAACAAGGACTTAATGTTTGTTTAAATTACACTATGCAACAAAATTAAAATTTTATCGTGATTTTTTATGACTTATTTTTCTCTTTTTTTGTGCGTAACGGTCCTCTAGGTACAAAAACTTTGTCATTTGTAATATTACATGTTCAAAATTTTGCACACATATGCGTTATGATATAGGGAATAAAAATCCATAAAAAACTCAATTTTGAAATTTTTGCAGATAGGTTATTAGGCCTTTAAGATGACAATATATGAATTTATTTGTTTCGAGCATTTATTTTTTGCTTCAAAGTGGATCGATTTGGCGAGGGACCAACCTCCGGTTCATATATTATCTTCTACGTGAGTTAATTTAATTTTGTAAGTTCCGTATAAAAAATAACAATTGAAAAACAAAAAAGTATCAAAAAGTCTCGATTATATATATTGTCATCCACTCAGGACGTTGCACCTTTAATTTTATGTTTCTATGTCTAATATTAACGAAAATTAATCAAAGTACCAGATGTACAACGAAAAGTACCAAAAAGCTCCCCTAACATGTTCTTGTTCACCCAGTTTAATTTATAATTTTATCTTTATAGGTCGAATGTTAACGAAAATTCAACAAGTTCCAGATGAAAAACAAAAAATACCAGCATTTTTTATCTTATAGGTTATCACTCACTCAGGATCTACACCTATAATATTATGTTTCTAAGTTCTATATTACAGAAAATTTAACAATTATCAAATGAAGCACAGAAAAGTAAAAAAAAAGAAATTTAGTTTCCCATATTTCCCCTTTTTTCTCCCCATAGAGGTTCGGTTGACAAACAAAGGAAGAAAGCGTTCTTAACTGTTTTGCCTGGTTTGATTTTTATAGTCGAAATATTCGAAAACCGGTTTCTGAAAAATGTCGAATAGTCGATCACCCTAATTTTTTATTATTTGATAATTGAAAATAAATTTTTATTCATTTATTTTGCATTTTTGTTAGTAACAATTTTGAACGCTTATAACTCTGAAATTATTAAACAGATTTTAATAAAATATACATTGTGCACTTCTACCTCTTAAATGGTGTATATTTTGTTCAAATCGGTTGACATACGGAGGAGAAAGTGTTCTTAACTGTTTTGCCTTAGCCGATTTATATATACATAGATTACCTTCAATAAAAATTATATCAACCAAATCATTTGGATCATCATCAGCTGGGTTTGAATTGGTCGTAAAACAGTAATAAAGTGCGAGCTTGATTTTCGTACTATTCCTTATAAAACTTAATGACAGCCAAAATTTTAATAAAAAAAATATGTTGTCAACGCAAAAAAGTAAACGTTTTGTAAAATTTCCAAATTGCTAGGAAGCCTAGCTCTAACCTCGTAAATAAAGTTTTTGGTAAAACGAATGCTACTTTCTTTTATCAGTTTTTTTTTTATCATTTGAAACCTTAAAATCTTGTACCCCAAATAGCAAATCTCATCTTAATCATCCTCAATATAATCGGAGTTTTAAAAAATGGTACAAAAAAAATAAATATTGTAAAAGGCACTAAAAAGCACTGTGAGAAATTGTTAAAAGCACTATAAATACCCGCTTTTCAAAAACGGGTGTTTAACAAAATTTCGGGTATTGCATGAGCAAAAAAGCACCAAAAAATACCCGAAAGGCACCAAAATGGCAACACTGATCAGAAGTACAAATGCTATTGCCGAATGTTGAAAAAATAAATTTACGAAACAATACAAAACAGAACTCATATAAATTTCCTTGCGTTTACTAAAGGCTCGTATGTTGCAAACACAATTTCTTACGAGCCTGGCGAGCACATACAAACGCAATATGCTGTATTAACTACACCGCAACTTGTTTTAAGGCGAGTATCATAAATCATAAAAACGGGTGCTCGTTGCAGTTCTCTAGTGTAAGCTAGTGCTGGGATACTATCGATATTTTCTACTATTTTCAGATTTCACCATCGATTTATCGATATTACTATCGACTGAATGTTTGTACTTGTGCAGGAGAACTTTAATTATTTTTTTATAAGGCTACAGTCCGTTGTTTTTATCACTTTCTTGAATATATGAGACGTATGTATATACGCACGTTATTTTAGATGGCAGTTTTTTAAAAATTGATAAGATATTCCATTGCATTGTATCAAAAAAGTACAATTGCACCAACTTTATCAACTGTGGTACGTTAGAAACAAATGATATGCGTTTGACTATATTTTTTTTAAGCAAACGCACACAAACACAAATATTAAAGCTGAATTGACATGTGTAAGAAAAAACAGTTCTAAAGAAAAAATTCGCATCAATGCTGATGTTTACTTTTTATTTTAATTAGGTTTTGTTCAATATGAGTTTTAGAGAAAACTTGTTAAGGCAAAAGTTGTTGGAAACTTTACTAACAACAACTTCTTAGAAAACGATTTTTATGTAAAATTAATATTTTCCTAAATATAAGTCATACAAGTCGGACTTTACGATTTTTCTCAAACTTCGGCGGGCTTGAGGGACGGCTTAGCCTTCGCCGATCGTCCTAAAAATTTTTTGAGTTGTTTTTTTACCAATACCCACCAAATTGGCGAGTGAGACCTAAATAAATCCAACTTTTGATTTTAACGGTCCCCCTAATGTATATATTTATAAGATAAATAATATTTACATACATACATATCTACGTGCATATGTACATTATTATAAAAATACGTACATGAATTACTTACCCCTATTTATTAAGTTTTTGCACATTTTCCGTTTTTGAACGCAAACTTATTTATTTTATTATAAAATTAAAATTATTTTATTATATGTATTTAATGTTTTGACAGAAAATTGAGTAAACAATTGGGGCATATACCTTTTTTTTGGTTGTGAATACCAACTAATTATATTTTCATTTGTTGTACTCGAATTGAAACTATACTAGCAATCGATAATTAGCTGCAATAAATGAATTAAGATTTATATTACAAAATTTATTGACGACAGCAAATTATTAATTGCAAAGACCAATATTCAGTATGGCCTTGTATTAAATTCGGTTGTGATTCTAGCCATTTGTACTAATTTTTAGAATTAAATTAAATTAGGTATCATAACTAATAAAAGAATTGAAGGAATCATATTTTAGTTAGAATAACGGTTTTAATAATCAAGAGAATTAAAAATCAGTTAGAACTATACATTTTTAATAGTTGCAATAATAAATTATGTTACTTGATCAATATTTTATTACTGCAACCGTTTCCCAACCAATTTGTTTTCTGTGTGTAGCACATCAAATATTGGCTTAGGACCCGACCCCATAAATTAGGTATTCTTCCGTAAATGTGGGACTGCCAGGTGACACCACATGTAGTTTGGTTTCGCAGGGTGAAACAACTGTTGGTAACACGGGCAAAAATTCCATGTTTCTATCAGGCAGCCGGGTTGCAACGTTGGTGCAAAATAAAATTAATTTTAAATGAGCCACAAAATATATTTTATTAATATTTAATAAAAATAAAAATTCAAAAAATTAAAAGAAAAAATGAAACATTAACAAAACTGAAAATAAAAGAAAATGAACGTATTTACAATAATAATGAAGAATAATAAAAAAAAAAGGAAAAACTCAAAAAAAAACCTTACACATTC
The DNA here is from genome assembly GCA_930367215.1 of Pollenia angustigena. Lineage (NCBI taxonomy): Eukaryota > Metazoa > Arthropoda > Insecta > Diptera > Polleniidae > Pollenia > Pollenia angustigena. The sequence goes on along the minus strand of OV884060.1, from coordinate 187,739,107 downwards.
ATAATTTAATAAAACAAAAAGTTCCCCCAAAGGGCAACAAAAAAAGCCTTTTCACGCCTTCAGTGCCACTCCTTCCCCAAAGCAGGCAAAACCAAACACCGTGTCTTGGAAAAAAATTGCTCCTGGCTTCCCTTTCGCCGGCCCAATGAATACGCGTCCGGCTACGTCGGCCCCCAATATGAGGTGGTAGGCCCGGCTTTGGTTCCAGTGCTTGTCGGCCAAGGACATATCTCCAATGGCCAGATACTCCGACTCCACACTGGCCCTAGGACTCCGACCGTACAGGCGGTCATCCACCGCCATTTCTACTTCGAACTTTTTTTCCTCCTCGTCTTGCCGGAAGATTGTTATTCTGGTGCGACCCTGTGCCACGATGCACTCCAAATCCCTAGCCTCCTCGAGGGTCATGGATGAACGGGCTACTGTGGGGTCCAAGAGTACTCTCGTCCAAACAATTTCGCTGCTGGGTCGGGCCCGCACACGCACCATGGCGGTCATCTTGACCCATACCCGTCCCTCGGGCATCGGATGAAGCCAACTATTGTGATTCTGCAGACAACGACGGCATCTATCGATGCTTCTGCATGCGGCTCGGCTGTGGGACTGCGCCAGGCAGTTAAAACATAACGCCTTGTGGGTCACGACCCGCAGCTTTTCCTCCACCGGAAGTGTTATGAAACGCGAGCATTGTCGCAATGCGTGGAACCGCTCGCACAGGGGGCAACGAAACTTGGGATTAAACGCGACCATATGGATCTGGAAGAAGATATTTTTTATTAGAAAGGGCAACGTTAAAAAAGAGGGACACTTAGTGTCGCAATAAGTCAGAGTTACTTATTTGTGTATCGACCGTGTGATTACGTCATTTTGCGATTTTAAATAGGCTTCTCGCACCTTGCCACCACTGCTTCGAAATACGATTTAAACGCCGTTCATTTGGGCAGCCTTGTTCGCTTTTAAAACAACATGATCGCCTGCTTAAAAGTCTACCCGTGAGTATTGTCATTATTACGCTTAATTAGCTCTGTTAAATGCTCTCACTTCCACCAACGACAGATTTCTTGTTGTAGTGCCTTCAATTTATGCCACGGATTGACAACACTAAGTGGAGAAGACAACTCCTCGGCTCAAAAGGGGTAAGCATAGATGACCATATTATTAAGTGCCCGGGAGTAAGAACAGACAAATATTCCATGTTGTCTGGCATATGGCCAAGACGGCGTAAATTGAGGCACGCTTCTATTTTTGTCAGAATGATTGAGAACTTCTCTAACGTAAATTTTGAATTGGCCAACTGACTTTTTTTAAGGCAAATTCATGCTTTTTAACCCTGCTTCCCATAACACTTCCAACAAAAAACACTGCAGCCTGAATAAAGTACCATGCCTAGTGCTGATGACTATAATTTCTGCAAAGCTCTTTTACATGTTTTGAAATCTCTGCGTCGATTTCTTTAGCGACGCCAACGAAGTATCTACCTCTGTCGGTGTACTTGCAACTAGGATAACAGCGGCGGGTGATGAAACAGGCCAAAGCTGCTAGAAAGCCAGGGGTAGACAAATCGCCAACAGCTTCAAAGTGAATCGCCTTCGTAGAAAAACAAACAAAAAGGCACACATAGCTATTAGAGATTCTACAATATCTGCCAGTGAAACTTGTAATTTAACTGTTTATCTGGGAATTTTTGCTTCAATGGTCCAACACGCTTACCCAACTACCTTTTAGACTATACGAGGGCTTCCGTGATGAACTAAAGTATGAACCAATTCTACCTACAGCCGAGCCAATCTACTGCCATACGCGAAGATACTGGGGTGTCGTTCGTTGTAGAACAAACAAGGCGGCTATTATACCGAATAATGGCATATTTGTCAACAAAAGGTGAAGGGGCAACAAGGGGCTGAGTGAATCTATTTTCTTATTCGCGTTTAGACAGCTGAACTCCCCTGAGAAGTAAATTTGTTAAGAGATACAAAATAGACGATTTATAATTCACTAGCTGTGATTAGCCAGGGCAACAAATCTGAACATATAAGCTACTACATGAAATGTCCTAGAAAAACGGTCTAGAATATCTGTCAAACCAACAGATAAGTAACAGAACCCGTGAAATTATATACTACAACCAAGCGAATATGGAACCCAACGCGGAAACTTAATTTTTTCAATATTCGAATTATTTGAAACAAAATTCTCCCATTTCTGCAGAGCCACTTGTTTGATAGCCTCGTCCCACTCATCCATTCGTATGTAAGTTTTTCAATGTGAACATTTTATATGCGAAGAAAATCACATCTTCTGCCGCATTCCAGCGTATCCCTAACGTTTTCGTTGTGCTCTTATAATTGAGCGACTCAAATTACGAATTTAATAAGTACTTTTATGGAAAATTTTTCAAAATTCAAAATTTGTTCTGAGTTGGAGGTCAATCTTCTAAGCTTAAATCCCCCCATAACCAAAATACCAATTAATTCTTTACGTGCATCCAAAGCATCATCAATTGAATGAGCTCCAACTAGGGCATCGTCTACAGACATATTAGACGTGCTAGTTGTATCGGTTCTGCAGAAACTGGATTAGCTGACAACTTCAAAAACTACTGCATTTTTTCCGAAATAAAACTTTTAAGAGAACATGGATCTATGAGTGATCGAACATTGCAAGAGGAACCAAATCTTATAGTATTAACCCAGGCTTTGGCGAGGGCCGGCAACATTAGAGAACCTTATTTCACTTTAATTACTTTGACCTTAAGGATTAGTGTTTGACTGGCCTTGTTAAATATTGCTATTTCTTGCTATTTATTTAAGTATGAATGACGTTTCTTCTAGCACTTAAAACAACCACAAGTTCCAGTGCAATCCACATACATATAAGACATTTAAAACAAAATCGAAATATTTTCAAAGTTTAAGCACGGTTTTTGTGGTCCATGTTCAAAAATTAATGCAAACACCATGCACAGTTTGTGTGCTACTACTATATTGTCAGAAACACTTTTAAGGGTATGGAATATATCTGTGAGAAAGTTTTTTAATTGTTCCCATTTGGGAACTTCTTTTGTGTAATTTACTGATTTTTCCCAGATATTTAAAGTTCATTCCGAGGAACTAGACGAACAATGGAAAACAAAAATTGGGTCCCATGAAGCAATATCAACATTATTGATCTTTAAAACTTCCATAAAATTATTAATCTCCCCTTGAACACTTTCTATTTCAGACGCTGAAAATTGTAAACACGGCTTGAAACCCTTTATTTCCATATTGTCCCCTTAAATTATTCCACGCTATTTTAAAAATTTCAGCTGTTAGCCTCACAATCGGTTTTTTTTAAATAAATAAAGCAACTGTTGGCTAAGTCTTGTATTATTTATGTAGGTTGCCGTTAACATGTCTTTTAAGTTGGGCCACGAACCGTAACGCCCATGAAAAAAACGCCACTTTTACATTGGTGTACAGGTATAGAACAAAAGTTGCGACCCACTGCTTCCTAACTGGTTTGTTTTTCCTCAAATAACACATGTTTAGCAATAGCCAAAATATTTATACACCTAACTTAGGTTTTTCTAACCTGTGGATACTTCGTTTGGACTGCCACTAATTCCTTTTTAGCCTCTATAGTAACCGCGGAACACTTGTCGAAAAAATTTTGGAATTTCTCCCAACTTTTGTCTAACCCGCTTTTTATCAAATTCATAGGCCTTATTGGTATATGTAGAAAAATTCAACGTAACCTATTGTTTATCATTTCATCTGCCGCTCGAATAAATTTCTCAAAAATAAACATATTATTTTATTAAAAAAAAACGAGCTACCGAACAACAAAAAATAGCGAGATAATTTCAAAAAAAGGCAACAAAAATTTCAAACGAGAAACAATCAAGCATGTTCTGAAAATCACTTTTTGTTAAAGTGATTTGAAAACACAAGAAAGGTGCTCTTGAAAGAAAACTTGTTTCATAATTGTGATTTTAAACCGGTCCGTTAATTAAAAATGACTTGCTTCATTTTTTCCCCTATAACCAGGTTAAAACTTTTATGGTTTTAAAAACTCCCTTAAATCTCAATTGTAATTTTAAGATTACAAGTCATTTGATTTCATGTGATTTTCAGAACATGTAAAAAAATTTGTCACTCTGGCAACACTTTTTAAAAATCGCAAACGAGATGAAGTTTAAAAAATAACAACAATTGGGCTAGTAACGGATCGCAAAAAAGACGGCATAAAAAATTATGAAGATTCCGCTTTTATGCACGTAACCTCACTTTTCCGAGACACAAAATAGTCCCGCGACAGAAGATGACACACTTTTAAATTCAATAGTACGTACCTTTTTATTAACTCTAACGGGCGAAGGCCAAATGTGGGTTGTCGAAGGGTTACCTGTGATCTGCTGGATTCTTGGATACAGCATAAAAATGGTACACTGGCTGGAGCACTTGGGAAGTCGGTTGAGGCAGGTCAATAGTCTCACCTTCGCACACACACAAAAATAAACAACCTCTATTTGCACTTTGGTTTACGTTGTGTGATTCCGCGTTTTACTTTCTTTCTTAAACTGAAACCCAGTTTTTTGTAGTTCAATTGTTTTATTTATTTAATTTTTACTCTTCTTTTCTTGATTATTTTTCACCTTTTATTTTTATATTATTCAAAAGGCCATAGCCGGCGTCTAGCTGTCACGAAAAGTTAAGAGCAACTAAGACTAAAGGTAAAAGCGACAACTCACCACACTATAGTATGGTTTCACACCATGAAACAACCGTCTGTGTTCCCACGGGGAAAATTCAATGTTTCCATCAGTCAGACGCCAACAAGTGTATTAGGTACACTTTAATTTCACGATCATTTGCCCAACGATTTGAGAAATATTTTAATTGAAGATTCTGGAATATTGAAAGTTAGATTCTATAATTATTATGTTTTTACGTAAGTGGATATGTGTAAAGTTTAAATATGAACAACATGTTCTTTCAAACTTTCAAACCTACAGCCAACTTCAAGTTAAGAACTGTGAAAATAACAAAACAACCCCGAATTACAGAGTAAATGCAACCGAGTACCCCTCCGCAATCTTCTCACCCGTCTCACCAATATACTCAAGAATTGCTGCCACAAAAATTGCTAGTCTGGACGATGACTTACTTTAGCTAAACCAATTTTTTAATAGCATGAACTTTAAAGCCCAGTTGTAATAATGGGTCTTAAATATTTTAGTTATCTACTAGTTAAAATTCTATACATTTAAGGTTATTGCTCTCCTTTCAATTAGTAATTCTCCCACTACCTAAAAATTTCCCATCAGTTTTTATATTTTCATTTACATAAATTCATATGGTCATGATATTTATAAATCGAAAAAGATCTGTTTCATGTCATCTGTTGTAGTCCGTCAAACAAAAGAGAGTGCATAGAAAACGACTAGAACAGAATAGGAGAGAAAAAAACATAAATCAGCTGTCAAATTAAAACCAATTTTTTTATTGAGTTAGTAAAAATATGTTTATTTTGTTGTTGTAACTTCGCATGTAAGACATTTTATTTTCATTATTTTGGCAGAGTTTCTTCTCTAGTCTTTCTCTAATGGGAGAGACTTTCAACGTTATGCTTTTAAAAATAGACAGATTTTAATATTATTTTAAATTCAGTTCCGTTTAAAACAAAAAAAATTAAAAATGTGTGTGCTAGTACTTCCTTTTCTAGTTAATGTGTGCGCTTGTAGAAATTTTATAGAGAACATATACTTAAGAGACTAATAGAAAGAGAGTATGAAAAAATTTCGTCAGTTTCAAAAAACAATTCTATCGGAAAATTGACTTCTAATTGGAATTTTTAAAGAGAATTTATTTAAAATACAATCTATTGATAAACAGAATTTGAGGAGTCGTCAGTCGTCAAGTACATTCGATTTCTTTAATATAATCTATTTAGTATGTTTTCAATACCTAAAAATTTTTATGAATAATATCTACTTCGAATGGGGGCAATATAGATTTCCAATTGGCCCGCAAAGAAAAATACCACAGATGTATTTTTTAACTTTTTATTTGCAAGAAAATTTAGAATTTAGAAATTCTGAACTGAAAACTGTTCATAAAATGTTTTATAAAAATACTAAAACAGGTAGTGCAAAAAGGGTTCATCCATATAGACCAAATGAGGAGGTCCATAACAAAACGCAACAATTCCACACTTTAAGTTAATGTATTTTTTCTAAGCAATATTTTACAAACCAAAATCCTTATAGTCATTGTTTTACCGATTTTATTTACTTCAAATTGGATCAACACGCAACTATTTCACATACATACATCGTACTGGCTTAAATTCATCTTTCTTTTGTTCATTTATCCAAAAACTTTTAAAGTGGAATTGTTCCGTTTTGTTATGGAACTCCTCAAATTTTCCATGCAAACGCTTTTGCAGTTAAAGTAATTGTTAAACTCTCACTAATGGCTTTTAAATCAATGAATGTTTAAACGCTGGTTTAGTTGAACTAAACTTAAATTTAGGTGTAGTTTAAACGTAACAGCTGTTAATCAGTATTTAATAGTGGTATTCACACCGAGCTTGTTAGTCGTTAATCGTTATGTTTTTACACGCATTTTGTTTTTGTATATTTAACACGCTACCGGATTAACATTTAACAAATTAACAACACGGCACCCCTGATAAAATAGTTGTTAGTGGGTAACTCACTTCTTACCATCAGCAAACGTTATTTGTGTCAAAGCATGAGTAATTAAATGGTTTACAATAGTTTTTTTTTACACTTTCTCGTGGCATGTTTTATTTTTTCCAGAATAATAAATTGTGTCAGAACAATAAATCAGCTGTTTTACTACGAAAGTTACCACACTAACAAAGTTTTAAAAAGGGGGTCGTTCACAGTTGGTAACTTTAACAAATTAACAAAGTACCGAGTATTAAATTAACAAGTTCGGTGTTAATACCACTAATGTATTATATCTGTGGTCACAACCCATAACAGCCTAACTCAAGTTAGGACACAATTGAGTTATTAGTACCATCTTATTCAGCTCGTCTTAGTCTATTTGCTTTAAACTTTCCATTTTTGTGTCTGGTTTAGGAAGGCAATCAACCCTAAAAAACCTAAAAGCTTAAGTTTTTTTTTTAAATGGCATTTTGGCATAACACTGCCTAAGTCAATTCAGGATTACAACATGTATAAACAATATTTGCTCATTATTGCCTAAATCAACTTAAGTCGTCATTCTTTAAACTTTATGAATTATAATATAGGAATACAAACAAACTCAACTTGACAGATCGAATCTTGAAATATTTTGGGCATAGAATAATAATTTATGTAAATTTTGGCGCACTGAAAGTTTTTTTAAACTGAAATAATAGCTTAACTCAACTTTAACGTTTTGATTTTCTTTTGTTCAACAATTCATAAGAGCCTAAGTGTCTTTTTCGGTAATATCTTTTGACTACGAGAATAAACAACTATTTTTTAACAACTAAGTAAAGAAATTGTTTTTTTTTTTTGGAATCTGTAGCAAAGTTTTCCAAAAAATGCCGTCTCCTGATTTCTAGTGAAGATTCCCAGCTTCAAACTGCTGTACTATAAATATTGAAAAACAGACTTGTGACCACAGATATGTAGTTTAAAAAATAAAATATGGCAACACTACGATAAATGTTAAATTCATATGGTCTGTATTGTTAGTTTAAACGCCCAATTTTATGCGTTAAGAAATGTTTTATATGTTAACTGATCTATAGATTTGTTGGCTTAAACAAATTTTAAAGCAAAAAGATAGTTTAACTTGCTCTGATTTATTAGCCCTAAGAAGTTTATTTTGACAAGATTTAATATATTCTGCAGTCGGACTGCACTTGCGTACTTATTTATCAGATGTGAATACAATTATTTATTTAATTCAATGCAGCAAATCGTTATCGCTTTTATTCTAATTTGTTAAGACCTCCAACTCTCTCGATCTATAAGATTCTTTTTAGATTTTGTGGTTGTTTTTTCTTTCTTCTTAAATCTTTCTCCCTAAATTCTCATAAGATCTTATGGTGAGTTCTATTCTTATGCAACGTCTGCTCAATGTATGGCACGCGTCTCTAAAAATACACATTTAGGGATGCAACAATAAAACTGTCTGCAATGTGTTTTATTTCTTACGGTTGCCTCTTATTGCAAGTTGAATGGAACGAATATATTTTTAGAAATCAGTGTCATCATTTCAACAAAAAAAAACCCCAAATAATAATAAAAAATACAAAGTTATTGTAAACTTCTAATCTTGAGTACAAAAGCAGAAAATGCAATTAAATGAAAAGGGGAGAAACCGAAAACTAGAAACTCGCAAAGAAATTTTACATCTTGGGAGCAGAGTTTTAGTTGTAAAAAACTCATCATGGAAATAAGACGTGAAGAAATTGCATTACCCACCTATCAACAATCATGGTGAGTAATCGAATATAATTTAAAGAAAAATTTTAATTAGAATAAAAAAATATTTTTTACATTAAAATTATATTTAAGTGGATTACCGAGCAAACCTTTGTGTTCTTCGTTTCTAAATGATGCTTTAAGAGATCCAGTATTGATTTTAATAACAATAGCAGTGGTTATTGGGTCATTTTGTTTATTAAGTGGTCTGTTCCTATTGTGCCTGGTTTCAAAAACTATACAAGATGAAACATCCGAAGCCATTTTATTAATAGGTGAGTACATAATACTAAAGTCGAAAGCTTAGTGGCAAAAATAATTGTAAATGAAATTTCGATTGGTATAAAAACTGTAAAAAGGTGAATAGAGTGATAGTGTAAAAAGTGGGAATAGGTGAAACTGGATTAAATCCCATTTCGAGGGAAGTTTTAATCTTTAAAGAAGGTAGATTTTTATTGCAAAAGTAAATAATATTTTCTCTCTTACTTTATGGGAAAAGTCCTCAAATAACTGTGAAAACAAATGTTAATTATAAATTTTGGAACGATAGACTTAAATATATGAATTTGCTTATACCTTTCGAAAATAGAACTTCCCTAGGGGAATGGGAACTAACACAAAACTTGTCACGTGACAGTTCTAAAGTTGCAGGGACCGGTTATAGTTTTAACACTTTATGTGAAGGGGACTTGTCACTTTAACATGGCGATGTCCTAGCAGGGGGTTATTTGGCACCTATTTGAGACTTTGTAATAGGTCATTGGGAAAACCTAACTGGACACATTCGATTTCGATTATTGATATTGTCTGAGTGAATCATGTTAATATGATTGATCCCCTTCATAAAAAATAACAGGACCAAAGAGAATCAGCCACTTTCCGCACAAGAGTATCTACACATTAAAAACAATATCACCAGTTAAGTGATATATCTTGTTTTCACCTTTCCCAGTTCTTTCCTTTTTATTATAATATTTTGTTCACAGGTCCCGGGATAAGTGCTTTACTTGGTGGCCACACGATCAAGTTTTGCTTTTCAATTCCTTTCAATTTGCAATACACTCTTACTTTTTTACTAACACACTCACACTTTTTAAATTGACCACGAGATGGCTTTCAATTTCACCTTTCCATTTGTTTGGCAATTGTACTTTCAATTTAACAGCTGATAACATGTTTTTCTTTATAAGTTGTTGTTTTGATGATATTTTGAAAGTAAATTGCTTACAAATTGAGTGCAGCCTACGTCACAGCTTTCAATTTATGTAAATTTTGACAAACAGTATATGTAAAAACTATCGAGAACAACTTGAACGTGTGGCTGCAAGGTTAAGAACAATTGACACAAATATCCCGCAAGTTTATGTTAACAGAACTGCTGTTTGTCGATAGAGTCGAAATTAGTTTTCTATTGTGATAATAAAACTTATGTTAAAGTACTGCTGTATTTAGAAAGAGTAAACATTTGTTTTCTATGGCATTCATTCTATAGCAACTAAATGCAATCCAACCACTTAAACTTTATTCCCAATAAGTTTTGCTTCGATCAAAGCAAAACATAGTTATTTGGACTGCATCAATTGTGGTTGGCGACGTTTGGTTTCCTGCAACGTATTGTTCTTATTCTTTATTCTAATTAGTCATGCCAACTTTTGGGGCACTTAACGCTTGAAGACATTTGTAAAACGGACTAAAAAGTAGTTAAATTAAAAAAGAACTTTGTTTGTTAATTTTAATACAATTTTTTCAAAAAATGGCCTTTAAGTTAACATCAAGAATGTTAAACAAAACATATTATTCAAAAATTGTATTGACTATGGGATCCCTTTACATATAATTCAACTAATATACCCGTAAAACTAAAGCTTTTAGTAGCAGTTAACCCATTAGCACCCAATTTATTTTTAAAGATTGTAACCTATTTGCGAAAAATAAAATTTTATTTATTCCATTTTTTTAATTACACTGTACAACAAAATCAAATTTTTTCCAAAATTATAAGGTCTGGCGTATACATTTTGATAGAGGAGACAAAAAAAAAAAGACACGTGTATCGGCGTTTTGAAAGTTGACATCTGAATTTTATTTGAGGGGGCGTTAAAGTTTCCCAGCTCTGGCACATTCTTATTGTTAATCGGCATAAGAAACCATGTGACCCTTGCATTTTAGGTATAAAATGTGTTCAGCAAATTTATGTAGAATATTACGGAGAACATTTTTGTAGAATATGTTAACCCTCTAACTCCTCAAGGTATGGGGCTTTTTTGTCCTACTTTTAAAAAAGAGCAAAAAACACCATTAAAACAGGGATTAAAGGGGTTAATATGATCCGCAAAAATATTATCCGTGAAATTTTACTATAAGTTCCTGAATACATCAAAACGGAAAATTCAACCAGAAAGTCAGAAATAAGACACAACAAAAGAGAGCTTAGGGTAGGGCTGCCAGAAGTTTGAACCTATCAACCAGGACACATAGAAAAAATGGATAAAAAATTACCCCAACAAAAAAGTTTTTTTTATGCACATGTATGTATGTATATGTAAAAACCATCCAGTTTTTATTTTTAAATCCAACAATATATGAGGCTATCAGCGCTGAAGTGGTTACTTGGTTACGGTTCTGGTGAAAGATATGTTCTTTGCACTGTTCTTAACAGTGCGATAGTCGAGTAAGTCAACTGTTTGTATCCAAAACAGATGGCGCTAAAAACATAGTTTTTGGATGGGCCGTTGCAACCAAGTACTATAGTACAAGAGTAGTGTTAACTCCTCATAATCTCATAATAAGTCTGGGGTTACACCACTTCTCATATATAAAAAAAATTAACTTGTACTTCATTTACATAAAAACGATGAAAAATAATGAAAAGTTGAGCTTAAAATGTTCTAAACTATAATACTTTTCAGAAGATTACACTTTTTCTAGAACTTCATTTTAGCCTTTGATATAGTTACTTACATTGAATATTACTCTCCAGTGTTTCAGTCTTCAACGAGTTTCTTTCTTTAGTCCATAGAGCAGACTTGCAAAATCAAAATCTTTTGATTTTTCTTCAACCAACCTGACAACTGTCAAACTAATCAATTGACTTTGATTTGGACAATAACCGACTCAGTTGACAATTGAATTGAAACGTGTATTGGCTATTTTAAAGAAAGTAATTTGTTATCGGTTTTCGATTACTTATAAAAGTTGTTAACACGGTATAACTTTTTAAAGCAACTAGTTGAAACAAAATTTGGAAGAGAATTGACTCTCATCTAATTTTATTCAAAGCTTTTAGTTAAACGACGTTAACACCAGATAACAGTTGAATTAAATTAAAGTTGTTTATACAATTGCCTTATGTTAGCAGTGTTATAACAGAAATCTTAACCTTTGCTAACAACTAAAACCAGCAAAAAGCAAATTTTCTATCTTGTCCTGTAAAAAAACCAGGACAATTTCATAGTGGACCAGGACACCAGGACAAGTAGTCAAAAACCAGGACAATCCTGGAAAACCAGGACGTAGGGCAGGCCTAGCTTAGGGTTAATTTTACTTTTATTAAGAATTTTATTTTAAAGTGCACAACAAATTAAGCATAAAAAAACTAGTTCAAATTTAACAAAAAATCACTAATATCTCTGTATTCATTAATTACATTTCTTTTTAGCTCTTGGCAATTTCACTTCGTTATCATACAAAGTAGAGTTTGCTAACAACTGTAAAAATGTGAAACCGCGGTTTCGGTTTTAAAATGATTAAAACCGGTCGGTTTCGGTTCGGTTTCGGTTTTGAAAATATCAAAGTTAAACTTTATACATAAACATTTATATTTTTTTATATGTTTCAATGCAAGTACTTTTATTAACCCTTCTATACCTGGGCCTGGCCTGGCATATTTTTGGTATTTTTTCCAGTTTTTTGATATACATAATTATTACGTATATTAGAACGAAACATTATGTATTCCTCAATTAAAGTGTTTTTTACAAGAAAATTAGAAAAAATTGTAAACACTGCTGTGTCAATTGGCCAAATGAAAAATTTGTGCATATTTTATCCAGCTGGGCCGGGCTAGGCCCTGCCCTATTATATACGTACTGTAGTTAATAAAATCAAAATGAAACGTATTAAAAAGCATACACTCATAAAATTATTACAGTAACTGATTGTAGGTTATTAAATTCGTTTTCGGTACTGTTAAAATTGAATAAAAATATAGTTATTTTACGAATAAATTTATTTTTCAACATTTATGTTTGTTATTAAAAAAACAAACTACCAAAAAATAATGTTTTCCGTATTTTTTTTTGTTAATTTGTTTGATTTTTATCGGTTAAAATATATTTTTTAAAAGTAAAAACTATTCAATTTTAACGAATATGATGTTCAATAAATAAAAAACTTAGAAATTACTGAAAAAATCATTTGTTTTAAATGAAATGTAAATGATCCGTTTTTTAAATGAATTTTAATTTGTTTCAAATGAATTTTCGTTTGAATTTAACTACATAATATTTTGAGTGTACGCAACACATAAGAATTCTTTCTTTACTGCTTTTTCGAAGAATTGTTCCACTTACCGACAAAATGTTCCTGCTATAGCCATAAAACTCCATACATATAAAAGTAGTCCCAGCCTTTCCCAGGGGTTCGTTAGTGTGAGTTATTTCTATAGCCACAAAAACTCCATACAAAATACTATTGGTCCCAACCTGGGCCTAGGTGGTCTACTTAAGAGCTAAAAAGGTTACATTTGTACTTCTTATGCTTATTTTGAATTTTAAGAATTTTGAAATACCTTGCCATAAGTTTTTTATAAAGTTTTTGTATATGAAGTTCCAGTATTATGTATAATTTGCAATTTCTTTATGCATAAATATATTGTTAAAGTAAATCTTAAAACCGATTTTTTTTTGTCGGTTTTTAGTTTCGGTTCTTAGGCATTTAAAGCCGCGGTTTCGATTTCGGTTAAAACCGAACAGCAATCCCTAATACAAAGTAATCCATATTCTCAGAGTAATCCATATGGGAACTTAAAAAATGAATTTTTGTTGATATATGAACGCCTAGTTTTTCAAAAGCTCTAAGCATGGTGTCTACGTATATTTGAGCAGGAGGAGGACGATTTTTGCCTTAGACATTGTATATCACTTTCTTAATGCTTTTCCACGCATCAAGCTCAATTGGTGAGAGCATTTCGTCGAAGTAAGCGTTTTTCATCAGCTTTCTTATATCTGGACCAACAACAACACCTGTTGGTATGAAACCAATTTCAAGCCTTTTAACAATAACAACGACTAGAAGAACATATACATACCTTCTTTAATCTTTGCTTGCTTTAATTTTGGAAACATTTTTTTCAGAAAATTTAATGCTGATTCATTTGTATCCAGACATTTAAAAAAGTTTTTGCCACACCAAGTTTGATATGCAAAGGAGGTTAGAGAATTTTTTCAGTTGGTACCATTGCTTGATAAACGATATTGTGCTCTCCCAATGTTCCTTCAGCTCTCAACTTCCATTGTTTTTTGGAATATTGGTCGCCCTTCCATCTGATATCCCAAGTATATAGCATCCGTACTTAGCGTATCCAGCCTGCATACCTGAAAGGAAGCTTACGACTTTTAAGTCACAACAATTCCGCCATTTATGGTCTTCATATTTTACGGAGTCCAGTATTAATTTTATCGAATCATATTATCGTAATACAGAAGAACAGCTTTTAGACTCTTCTTAGATGAATCAATAAATACACGCCAGTCCTCGTGGTTATACTAAAAATTCATTGCACTCATTATTCCTTTAATATTGTTGCAATAAGCAAACGTGTTATCATATTTTACTGAAAATAACGGCAGAAAGCTGTCTTGACGCTTACGAAAGCTGGTTACATTGACACCAGGTTCAAGTAGATGAAGACTTTTTTAAGTCTGCAGGTAAAATTGCTGATTTTAACCCCTTAAATCCCTGTTTTAATAGTGTTTTTGAGCTTTTTTTTTAAAGAAGGGCAAAAAAGACCCATACCTTGAGGAGTTAGAGGATTAAAATATACCACAAAAACGATTACATAAATTTGCTAAGCACAATTTATACCCACAATGTAAGGGTCACATGGTTTCTTATGCCGATTAACAATAAGAATGTGCCAGAGCTGGGAAACTTTAACCCCCCCACAAATGAAATTCAGATATAAACTTTTATAACGCCGATACACGTGTCCTTTTTTTGTCTCCCCTATCAACATTTATAGGCCGGACCTTGTAATTTTTTTTTTGTGTCGTGCAGTGTTATTATTTATTTAGTTATTTGTGTATTTTAGCAAATCATTGGGCGCTAATGAGTAAAGCTGGTTTTAGACGACATGTCGTCAGCTAATTATTGGCTTGACCTACCGACCATTATTAAAAAAATTGAGTTAGGTATGGGGTTAATATATTTTGAATAACATATTTTCTGTTTCACGAAATTTTTTATTGTTTCTGAGTTATTACGCATTAATTTTGCTCTATATCAAATATTTAAAAGTTAATTTAGTATTTTTTTGCTCATCACGCCTCTGTTTGTCGAATTCTGCAACTTCCTTATGCAAAAACGTACAAAATAAATTTCACTCTTGGTTTGCTTCATTGCCGTAAGAAAGACAAGTAGTTAAAGCGAAAGCAAAATAAAAAAAAAAACAAGTAAGAGTGCTATATTCGGCTATGCCGAATCTTATATACCCTTCACCATGGTTTGGAAAGAACAGAAGTTTATATATATATTTAAATATATGTATATATATATGTATATTTATAAAATATATATAGTTAAGTTTTATTTAATTATTTGCACATGATTGCGTGCTATTAAATATATTAAAAGTTTAATTAATATATAGCACGTTAAGTTTTGATCGAATTTCAGTATTTGGTCATACCGACATCTTAAAGTATAAAATTACCATTTACTTTGGTGATAAAACTTGTAGTCGGGAAGTTCTATGGTTCACGAAAATAGGTATTAAAAAAAACCTATATTTTTGACATTACTTTTTTTCTAAGTTTCCGAGTTTTTCTAAAGATTTCCGATATTTTGATATCTAAAACGTATGAATAGGTCATAAAACAGCTCTAAAATTTTAGCTTTTATAAAAATGTTAATGTTTTTAGTCCTTTTTTGGAGTATTTTGCACATAACTTAACCATTTTTAACCGATTTGGCAGATTTATATACCAACGTGCTTAAAAATAATATTTCCATTAAATTGGCTTTTAGGCATATATATATATACCTACATATGTGTACATATATTTAAGCAAACTTAATTATAAAAAAAAACAAACTTAATTATAAAAAGAGTAACTTTTGGGATTTCAGTATTTGGATTATAACCAAGTATGGGCACCACTACATTGAAAGCTTTGCATGTGTGGCATTGTATTGGTTTGTTTACGTTTGCATTTGTTGGTTTTATGCTCTTTTGCTCTTTGTTTTTTGTGTATGTATACAAATCGTTCGCTCTTTTTGCATTTTCATTTTGCATTTGCCCATAGCTGATTATAACTCAGCCATTTTTTAACCGATTTGACAGATTTATATACCGACGTGTTTAGCAAGAAATTTACCATTTATTTGTGTTATAAAACTTGGGCTCGGGAAGATCCATGGTTACCGAAAATGGGTATTTAAAAAAAAAATTAATTTTGGTCATAACTTTTTTGTATCTGAACCGATTTTCCCGAGTTCTTTATAAAATATGTTCTACTAAAAATTTCCGATATTTTGGTATATAAGTCATATCCATAGGACATATGACAGCCCTAACATTTAGGTTTTTATACAATTTTTAATTTTTTTTGTACGGGAGGTACCACGCCCACTTCTCCAATCCCGCCCACATTTTGTAATGTGGTGTGTATTGACAACCTAAATGTGTGTACCTTATTTGGAAACTTTGGCTCTTACCATTCTCCAGATATACAGAAAAAAGCAATAAAAATACAACAACAAGGGATTTTTGGAAAAAATTAGAGGCAGTCGTGGTTTTTTGATCATATCTCAGCCATTTGTGGACCGATCTTGCTGAATTTCAATAGCACGAAATGGTGGACTATATGTGACATAAATGTAAAACAACCTAGCCGCTATCATGTCTGGTTTTCCAAACACATATCAAGCGTAAGACGGACAGACGGACGGACAGACAGACGGACGGACAGACAGACGGACGGATATCGTTAAATCAACTTCTCTCCTCATAAGGACCCAGAATATATATACTTTATAGGGTCTAAGATCAATATTGTAGAAATTACAAACGGAATGACAAACTTATATATACCCTTTTCCACCTGTGGTGAAGGGTATAACAAGAACATTAATTTTACTCTTGCTTCGTAAAAGAAGTATTAAAAACAAAAGCAAACTAAAATGACAGCAACTCAATACAAAGCAGTAGGTATACGTATGCAGCATAAAAAGCTACTTTTAAGAAATAAATTTAGAAAAGTGGCGTATGTGGCACAAAACATCTTTTTTCATTTTCAATTTTTTATTATTAACTTCTAAATAAATTACATAAATTTAAATTTTTCTTCAAAACATATGCCAGAAGCAGCGGTTAAATTCAAAAAAAAAATCTATCAGGTATATTTTCAGAAAAATTCATGTAAACCTACATTTTGGCATACATATGCCGCAAACCAATATTGAACTAAATTAAATGGAATTGACGACATTGTCAGACAACAAACTTATTATTTCTTTTACAAAATATTTCTGTCACTTATGCTAAAATCAATTTAAAAACTTTTAATTATTTTATTCCAATTAATTATTATCGCTTATCAAACTTAGAAGCTAATAACTTTAAATGTTTCTTTAAGGCATTGGTTTTTTCATATCTTCAGTCGCTTGTGTTTCCTGGAAATTAACAACTCGAAGGCAAATTTCACACTTTATAGAAGCCATAAAGGAAGAAACTGTATAAAAACAAATCTAAAAAAAATATTATTTAGCTTATAAATTATATAAATAATAACTAAACTAAATTACTTATATAGTTCTAATGAAAAACTATTGAAAAACCAATTATTAATTTGTATTATATTACCTAATTTTATATTAAACTTAATTAATTAAAACAAAAGTTCCTATTGATAAGTAATTTAATAAATTCTATTTCATAACAAGAAATCCTTTTCAATTACTTTATTCACAAAAAGAAAAAAATAGAACACACTCTATGGATTTTAAGTTCGTAGCTTACTAATCTTTTCGTTAACTTAAATTTGAAAGGACGTAACTCATATCGCACACCTAGTTCAAAAGTGACTCAACTCAAAATTTAAATTTTTCGGGTTTATATGTTTAAACTATGCACAATACACTTGTTAATCTATAAAAAAATATCAGTTTATTTTGTTGTTGTTAACTGTTGCTAAAACCAGTTATGTCTGCAAATAATACATCATCAAAAATGGCACAACTAAAAATTGTTCATTATCTAGTGCATACATATTTATAAACTGGCAAGTGCACGGCTAAAAAAAAACTAAGCTGGCAACATGCTTTATTTTTTGCGAGAACAATAAAGCAAGTTGTTTTTGTTTTCATTTAGTTTTTTCTTAACCTACTTACAACTACAATTAATGTCGGAATAATTCCAACCAATTGCAGTGGGGAATGTAAGAAAAGATAAAATCACTATTTATTGTTGTTGTTTTTGTTTAAGCTTTGATATTGTTACAAGTTAAACTATTGCTTATAATTCTTCTTCGCTTGACAGTTTTATTTGTTTTAATATCTTTAGTTTTTCTAAAATCTTTGGATCAAGTTTCCTGACGATCTGGCCTTAGCAACCAGTAAAATGAGCATAGGAATAGCTTATCCCTTCAGCAATAAATTTCAGTGTTTTTATCAAGAATAAAAATTGGGAACTTAGCACGACAAACAAAATCTTGTAAATTAAAAATATTGTATTCCCAAAAAATTACTTAATTAACAATAACCTTTTGTTGAAATAATCCCATATTTGAATATTGTGGAAATTTTTTTTTTTTTAATTTTACAATTGAATTTTAAAGATTTTAGCAACTTTGAATCTCAACAACATTTTTTGCTGTTAAAGCTGTGTTCGTTTATTCGAAATTCCTTCTACTTTTACTACAATTGGAAAATTTGTTTACTTTTTGTATTGACAACTTCCAACTGCAATAAAAAAAGAAAATTTTAGTAATTAACCCTAGATCTGTTCTAGAAATTGATTGATTGCAACTCATTTTTGATAACGTTAATTTGAATTGCCATTTATTGCTCTTATTAATTTGACTGAATTCAAAATCAATTCAATTCAAATGAAACTGTTAAAAAAATTGTAATTCCCCTTAACAAATTCATTTGAATTGGAAACGAATTGAAATTATTTTATGCCTTATTCGTATGAATTGATTCAAATTTCATTCAATTCTTTTTTGCTGTGAAAAGAATTAATTCAAAACTTAGATAATTCATGGCGAATTAAATTCAAAAAAGAATGATTCATTTACAGCTTTGCTATAAATTATTGATTTTATAGTTTTGTTTTCAAAATCGTCTTCCATCACATACCTGATTATTAATTTTGTAAACTTTTTTTTTTTTTCTTGTAAAAAGAAACTGAAAAATGATCGACACCTTTGAAGCGAACATCAGCAACAAATGATATGACAGGCCTTGGTGATGAGATCTTACCGAGATTTTAAGCAGATGGTCTCCATACAAATGTTTGTACACCGAGAAGGTAAATACTTGCAGCAATCTATTTAGTAAACAACTAATTTTATCGGTTTATTTTTGAACTATACCAGTCCAGCAGCTTTTCCCTCACGGAAACCTGAAGCTGTAAAATTGTTTCCTCATTGGACACATTGTTGAAAGCATTATCCTGCTCGGCGTGCAACATTTGTATAACCGTTGATTTGCGAGAGCACGTCTGCCTGTGTGTCCACGTAAAACTTAGATCAAAGTATGCACATGGCTCAATTTCAAACAAATTTCTAATATAATTTTTTTTATAGACAATACTAATTGTGTTTAAGACATTGGGCTAATCAACTGAAGTTTGTGAATATCCGTCAAAGAGCTCACCAAGACCCCATTTAAAATCAAATAGGAAAGGCATGTGAAGCCTTAACGCAAGGCAGAGGTAGTTACTTTAAAGTTCAGTTTATGAGGTATGTTAAATAATTTCCTTAAAAGATTTAAACCACATAAAAGTCTACACAAAAATGTGTTCGAACTTCGAATGTATCCGTAATTGGCATAAACTCCAATAAAGGTCATCATTTAACATACACCCAGAGAAAAATAACTTAAATTACAAAGGAATAATATGGAAACAATATAGAACTAAAATTTTTCGGCATTTAATTCTTATAAAACAATATTGTTGTCTTATTGAAACAACGTGGAAAAGTTATCGAAATTATATTTTTTTAATTTAGAAATAAAATTTTTACATATTGTATTAAGAATGAAACCATTTTAATATATGTGACAGCGCATAGAGATAGGGACCAGTACGGTCAAGGGAACAGTAAAAACCAACTATACAAAACAAGAGGTAGGGACGACCTACGCGCGTGTTCAAGGTTGACCAACAAGGTTGAGATGTGTCGCTTTCAAATAAGACCAATACCAACACGCTCAGTGATGGTACACCAAAGATACACGTATTTAAATCTTTAAAATGGCAAAACCCTTAGGTCGCTTTCTATTTTCCGCGTCCCATATGGTTATTTAGCTTTGATATAATAATCATTATAATCGTTATGAAAGTAAAAATGCACACACACTATTGATACCAGGTTAAAAATATTTTGAATAAATGCAAATATTTATTTAGATGCCATTCAAATGTGATACTTTGACTACTATTAAGACTACTGTCATGCACCCATTGTCTTATTTTAGACCTGGGTGAATAAACCGTGTTTGGCTTATTCGTCAGTAGCATGAATGTTAGAGATGACCATTTTACTCGAAATCGATGTTTTATGATCAGTCAATTCATTTTCGTGTACAATAAATCAATCATTCACTTAATTAAATTTCATTGATATTGTTTAAAGCGCCCCCTATACACAAATATTCACAACCTAATAAAAGGGGAATACGCATATCAGCTTAACATATTGATTTAGAATGTTATCATATAGATTTTAAAATGTTTCTTATTATTTTATTATCTTGCAATTTAAATTTTAACTTTATTAAGAAATTAATCAAATAAAAATCTTAAAATAAAATGTTTCAACTTTAAATTAATTTTGATTCAATATATGGGCATTTCTCTAATATCGAATGCGACATTCGTACTCCTTAAAGGTGAAAAAAAAAAACATATACCAAAACATTATTTTATTTCGACTTTGAGCAATTGTTCGTTTTCAAGATAATTAAAAAAAAACAAGGCATTTGTATGCGACCAAATCAGAAGTCGCTTTTAATGCAAACAGTTCAAACACTGATTTCAGCGAAACCTGATGAAATATTTTAATGCGACTAATTTTAAAATATTATGCATTGGATGTATCTTAATAATGCTTGTTTAAAGTAGCAAAATGTGTCCCTCCGCATATTGTGTAGCTTATTTTTTATTTAATATTAATCACTATCGCACGCTACATGTAGCATGCGACATTTTGTTCCATCATACTTTAATGTTTATGTTATTTACTTTTTATGTAATTAGACATGCGTAAAATGATTCTACATTATTTTAAATATATTCAATATATTAATTTTCCTAACAAAAATTATAAACTTAAAAAATATCTATATTTTTGTTGTTTAGCCAATGTAATTGTTCCTTAAATTAGATTTCATTTTAGCTAATACGGCCTAAAGTTCTGTATGTAATAAACAATGCATTTAATATATATTTTCCCAACGTTTCGTTTATGCTATGTTCACTTTATCAAGGGATTCGTAATATCTTAGGAGAGAACTTAACAACTCGGCTACGAATGCTTTGACTAAACAGCTTTAATTAAAATATATTGAGTCTATGAGTTTGTTTCTTTATTTGAGCGGCATATCATATACTACATGCATTAATGTGTATGTATATGCGTAAAATTAAACACATTTCAAATAAAATCCACCACTTGTAGTGAAGGGTATTAAAAAAAACAACAACAAAAAAACCACATTACCAACACTGTATTACCATAGGGAATCTATGACCGTAGAAACCAAAATTGAATTGGTTTGTATGGTATGTTTATGTCGTTTTGGTAATACAGTGTTGGTATGGTAATGTCATGTCTAATTGGACCATTAAAGGAAAAAAATTGAGGCAGTCGTGGTTTTTCACTCATATCTCAGCCATTTGTGGATCGATCTTACTGAATTTCAATTCAGTAAGACCATGTGTGACATAAATGTATAATAACCTGGCCCCCATCATATATGGGGTCTTCGGAAAATCCATTTCAACGGACAGACGGACATCGGTAAATCAACTTCGCTCCTCATAAGAACGCAGAATATATATTAGACTGGTCGCATATTGTATGGGATTTTTTTTTTAAATTTAAATGTTTGCGCTGCTTTAAATATGAGGTTTGGTGTAAGAAATCAAGTCCTAATTTTTCAGCACAATCCGACGGTGCCTAGTCGTGCCAAGTGGGGCCCAAAGTTCCCCATATGATAAAAAAAAAACACCTATTCAATCAGATACTAGATAAAAAGCCGGTCTTAAAGACCGAAAATCGAAAATCTGGCTTCGTTACGATCTTCCGCAGAGAAAATACTTTAAGTATGCCAAATTTCAGCTTCCTATGTCATCAGATGGCTTCAGAAAGTTGCGGAAAGAATAGGACATACATGCAAACATCCTAACATACTAAGAAATTATATATTGTATAGATAGATTAAAGTATTTGCAGTTTAATATTTTAGTATGATACGAACGAAAGATTTTTAAATAATTTTAACTAATTCGGGGTCGCTGAATCCAGTGGTGCTAGCCGTTTTTTGAGGTTAGCTTTAGTTTTCGAGATATACCGTTATTTCGAAAATTAAGGATGTTGCACAACATATGTTCGCGCAACTCAAAAACGCTTTAGCTTATTGAAAAACTAAAAAAAACCGAAATTCGGCAATAAAATTTACTTTAAGAAAGTTAAAACTTTTTTCTTCATATTGCTTTGGTTTTCGAGATATACCGTTATTTCGAAAATTAGGGAGGTTGCACAACATATGTTCGCGTAACTCAAAAACGCTTTAGTTTATTGAAAAACAAAAAAAAAACCGAAATTCCGCAATAAAATTTACTTTAAGAAAGTTAAAACTTTTTTCTTCATATTGGCTTTGGTTTTCGAGATATACCGTTATTTCGAAAATTAAGGAGGTTGCACAACATATGTTCGCGTAACTCAAAAACGCTTTAGCTTATTGAAAAACTAAAAAAAAACCGAAATTCCGCAATAAAATTTACTTTAAGAAAGGTAAAACGTTTTTCTTATATGCGCAGTCGTTTTACAAACATAATTTTTTTTTCTGGAAAAAAAAAACAATTTTTTTATTAAAATTTCGGAATTTTTGTTTTTAAAAATTCATAAAAAATTTAAAAATGGAGCTATGCTTCCAATTTTGTAGAGTCATATAAAAAACAATATTGCAAACAAAACAAGCTATGAATGATTAAAATCTGTTCACAACTTTTGATTTTATGTATTCACAAAAGACGAAAAATTTTAATTAATTTAAGAATTTTATTAAACCGCCATATGTGTATAATTGAAATTCTTATATTTGGCCCGTGTAGTGCCTAGGATGCCTCAAGACCAACTCCAGTCATACATTTGACCCTTCTTGATGCATCCTAGGCACTACACGGGCCAAATATAAGAATTTCAATTATACACATATGGCGGTTTAATAAAATTCTTAAATTAATTAAAATTTTTCGTCTTTTGTGAATACATAAAATCAAAAGTTGTGAACAGATTTTAATCATTCATAGCTTGTTTTGTTTGCAATATTGTTTTTTATATGACTCTATAAAATTGGAAGCATAGCTCCATTTTTTATGAATTTTTGAAAACAAAAATTCCGAAATTTTAATAAAAAAATTATTTTTTTTTCCAGAAAAAAAAATTATGTTTGTAAAACGACTGCGCATATAAGAAAAACGTTTTACCTTTCTTAAAGTAAATTTTATTGCGGAATTTCGGTTTTTTTTAGTTTTTCAATAAGCTAAAGCGTTTTTGAGTTACGCGAACATATGTTGTGCAACCTCCTTAATTTTCGAAATAACGGTATATCTCGAAAACCAAAGCCAATATGAAGAAAAAAGTTTTAACTTTCTTAAAGTAAATTTTATTGCGGAATTTCGGTTTTTTTTTGTTTTTCAATAAACTAAAGCGTTTTTGAGTTACGCGAACATATGTTGTGCAACCTCCCTAATTTTCGAAATAACGGTATATCTCGAAAACTAAAGCTAACCTAAAAAAACGGCTAGCACCACTGGATTCAGCGACCCCGAATTAGTTAAAATTATTTAAAAATCTTTCGTTCGTATCATACTAAAATATTAAACTGCAAATACTTTAATCTATCTATACAATATATAATTTCTTAGTATGTAAGGATGTTTGCATGTATGTCCTATTCTTTCCGCAACTTTCTGAAGCCATCTGATGACATAGGAAGCTGAAATTTGGCATACTTAAAGTATTTTCTCTGCGGAAGATCGTAACGAAGCCAGATTTTCGATTTTCGGTCTTTAAGACCGGCTTTTCATCTAGTATCTGATTGAATAGGTGTTTTTTTTATCATATGGGGAACTTTGGGCCCCACTTGGCACAACTAGGCACCGTCGGATTGAGCTGAAAAATTAGGACTTGATTTCTTACACCAAACCTCATATTTTAAGCAGCGCAAACATGTAAATTTAAAAAAAAAAAAAATTGCGACCAGTCTAATATATATACTTTATAGGGTCTAACATCAATATTATAAAAATTACAAACGGAATGACAAACTTATATATACCCTTTTCACCACCTGTGGTGAAGGTTACAAAAATACAAATATAGACCAAAAACTAACTTAAATGAAAATGCTCATAGGAATAGCTTATCCGATCAACAATAAACTGTATGAAATGGGAATTAAGCACATTATAACGAAACCTTGATAATTAATTTTTGAATCCCAAGAAAAACTTTGATAACTAATATGCATGTGGCAGTGTTAATAAAACTGAACTGGCAAAATAAAATAAAGAAATTTGTTTTATTTTTGTTTTTTCTTTACCCACTTACAACTACATTAAGAGTTGACAAAAAATCAACCAATTGTGGTCGGGACTGTAAGAAAAGATAAACTGTTTATTGTTGTCGTTTTTGTTTAAGCTTTGATATTGTTACAAGTAAAACTGGGGCTTATAATTCTTATTCGCTTAACAGTTTTATTTGTATAGTATCTTTAGTTTTTCAAAAATCTTTGGATGAAGTTTCCGGACGATCTGGCCTAAGCAACCAGTGAAATGCGCATAGGAATAGCTTATCCCATCAACAATAAACTTCAGTTTGTCAATAGTATGAAATGGGAATTTAGCACATTATAACGGAACCTTGATAATGCAAATAGTATTACTAGTCTCAAATAAAGTTTTTTTAATGGAATAAGCTGTCCTTGCTGCTTGTAGTTTCTGGCCATCGCAACAAAACGAATGCAATTCTGCCTTCACTTCCTTCAATTTTTCTTCGAACTTTAATTCCATCTGTGTTGTTTTCTGAAAATTGATAAAACAATAGCGCATCGGGTAAAACAATCTTTTTAGAGTTGGTTATTTGCCATTTTTTTTTTAATCCATCAACGGCTCCCTTTCCGTGAGAACCAGCAAATTTCTTAAATAATGTCATTCAAGCTTATCAAAATATAGCTTCCATCAGAAAATATTATCATCTTTGAAAAATGCCAATAACTTCTTTTATTTCGGTTAAAAGGGTTAAAACAAAAATAATTACGTCGTGTTTATTATGCGTAAGTTTATCGCTTTTAACCGCAAAGAGCTGCGAGGCACCAGTTAAGCTTTTTTGTTACCTGGCGGTAGCTGAAATGAGCACTTTGTATTTCGTTTTGGTGTGTTAACCTATAATTATCGGCAAAATCAATTTGAAGATATTTTAGAAAAAACATAATTTTGAATTTATGCATTTTACACTTATGATGTCGCACGCTACAAACTTAAAATAAGTACCAAGAGAAAAGCACTGATTATTTTCCAGCAAAATTTTTTTATTAACCCATTAAGGCCCGAGCCATGATCCCGTTGAGTTATAATGACGAAACTTTTAAAATTTTATTGTTTATACCTAAATAAGAAAGAAAACAAATTTTGGGCAAAGCGGATACGTGGGAGCCCAGATAACCCCTGTTGCGAAAACGCAACGTTGGGCAAATAAAATGCAAATACATTTTAAATTAAAATTTTTTATTCACGTCTTTAGGAAAAAAAAAAAAATTAAAAAAGATATTCATATACATTTCATTTTTAATTCAATTATGATATGCTCCAAAGCACTTTGGGTGCACTGCTACGTCACATTTCTCACGTTTGTAATTGATTAGTCCATTATTTACCATAGGCCCCATATAAAGCCCATTCTCGAAAAACACTTTAGTAGTATAAAACCATAACAAATAACTCTATTGTAATAAAATTTGTTCTGTCACAGTTTTATAATGACTAAAAATCACACTGTCAACTTTCGTTAAGATCGGTTCATAATTTACCACAGGTCCAATATAATGCCCACTGCTGAAATATCCTAGCTGTCAGTGGATGGTATAAAATATTTGGCATAGCCGAATATATCACTCTTACAGGTTTTTCTTTAATATCCTGGGAGAGGATAATTTCACATTAATTGTTCGATTTTCTCTTATTGTACCTATTGAATAACTCTGGGGGAAATTTGTGTCAATTGTTCCAACAGACTGGTCCTAGGATTTGTGAAAATAGAACAAGTTCAAAAAGATAATATCCTGGGAGAGGATAATTTCACATTACTTGTTCGATTCTCTCTTATTGTACCTATTGAAGAACCCTGGGGGAAATTTGTGTCAATTGTTCCAACAGCCTGGTCCTGGGGTTTGTGAAAATAGAACTAGGAGAACTTATCATCTAACTGGTATATTAAGAACAAAAAGGTTAAAAACTAATGAATTACAGTACATTCTTCACCGATGGTGTGACACTTTTTTTTGGGACTTTCTAAAATTTGATTTTTAAATCTAGTTCTGGGGACTTGTTTTATTGACATACTACATTGTATCGAAATAATCTAACATTGTTATAATTAACACTAAACACGTTCATTGAGAATAGATGTTAGACTGGTCAAATAGTGTCAATTGACCAATGACAACCCCATGTTAAAGTGATATTTCTTATCTTATCACCAAAGACCTATCACAGGACTACTTTGGTGTAAGTTCGCTTTCCTTTAGGAAAATAACACACTTTGGGCATAAGAAAAAAAAAAAAAAAAAAGGAATTGTCATAGAGAATTTACCTTCTGCGAAATATCTTGCATTTTAAAAATTGGAAATTAGTTTGAAAAAGGTGAAAAAATTATAGAAAATTGCAAAACACATAAATAACAACAACTTATAATTAACATACACAGAAAAAATTATTTTTCCAATTCAAACAAAAAATTTGTAGAATCAAACAATTTTTTGTCTGAAAACGGTCCTATAAACAAATTAGCATATTCAAACAATTTATTTGCATTTTGTTTATTGAAAAAAAAACGCCGATTTTTTCAAACAATAATTTTACAGAATCAAACAAAAAGTTTACTGAAATTCATATAAATTTCAAACAAATAATGTTGCTGAATCAAACAAAAAAGTTTTGGCACAAGCAATGACGCGCACACAAGCAAGCACTGTTTGCGAAGATGAAGCAGAGCAGAGCGGCCGGCTGGCTTTGAGACATATTTTTTTGTTGGAATAATTTTTGAACGAAGTCATATTTATACTCACAGTGTTTTTCTTCATCACTCACTGTTGCTTTATCCTTTCCTTTGCTAATGAAGAAGAAATGTAACCAAAAACGGCGGCAGACCGACTCGATATGTTTTCTGCCATCATTCTATTTTTGTATTTGACGTATTTAAACAAACTGTTTGAAAAAATTGAATACGGGATTTTGTTTTTTTTTTACCAACTTTGAAACCAACCAAAAATTTATTTTGTTTCTTATAATGTGTTTTTTCTGTTGTTTAAAAAAAAATGAAACGTTTTTTTTACCTGCTATTGTTTTTGTTGTTTTTTTACTACAAACCTCGTCACGCTATTTTATCATTTTTCTTATTGCTGTACTTTTTTAAAGCGTCCAAAAATAGACTGCATGTGTTTTTGTTGTAGTTCTTATATTTATCATAAAGAAGTGTTGCTTACAATCAATAAAAAAAATGCAAAAAGACGACAACATTAAAGAGCGTTAAATATTTCATACAAAATTATGAAAACTTCAAACCAATAGCGCGTTTATTAAATTTTTGAAGAGTTGTCCACATTTTTGTTGGTTAAATAAAAATCAAACAAAAATATTGATTGAATCAGTAAAAAAAATTTGTAGAAATCAAAAAAATTTTCAAACAAGCGTTTGTTTGAAAATAATTCGGCAATAATTTTTTCTGTGTACATACATGTTTTTATTATGCTGTTTTAAATAGCAAGTGATTGTATAAATATGTTTGTATTAGAAAATTGTATGTAATTTGTATATCGTTTAGGCCCAGTGTTGCGTTTTCGCAACACGGATGTATCCAATCATAAAAAAGTCACAAATGTCTACGATGATTGGATTTTTGAGTAGAAATAATAATGTTCGCATGTTAGCTACCTCCTTCAGAAGTTTCAGATAGGTATATTATAGTATACCTATTACTTTATTTTTTTAATTTTTTTGAAAAAGAGGTCGATTAGATATTTAGTTTGAACTTCAAGAAGAATTCTTGACAAAAGTACGAAAAAACAGAAGTAAAGGAATAACATGTTAAAATAAATTAAAATAGATAATCCTTCAAAGCAAATTTCGATCTACCAAAGGTTAAATACAATTTGGTTTAAGGATTGATGTTTGACTAATGACGTCAGCAGTCGTCGATGGCTGCGAGTGTTAAACGGCAAGCCCTCTGAGGAGATCGAGTGGTTGCAATCGAAACATGTCAGGGTAACCTGTCCGTAAAAACGCCTGGGTTCGAGCCCAGATTGAGTCAAGAGTGAAAAATTATCAGTAAATTTTAATTGATTTTCATGTTGTAAAATTCCTTTCTTCATAAAAATAATTTAATGAAAATTAAATTTGATGAACTTAAGCCTAATTAAAAATATTAAAAATTTGGATTAAAAACCCATAAATAGTTCAACAAAATAACCACAATACTAATTATTTAGTTAAATTGTATTTCACTGTGCTTTATAACACTATCACGTGACAACAAAATGCCTGAGGGGAGGTTTAAGTGAACGTTGCGAAAACGCAACGCAGGGCCTTAATGGGTTAAATTTGTAACAAAAATATCCGTTTGTTACTAATATTTGATGCGCATTGTACAAATACCCTCGACGCACTGATAACAAATGTTCTTTTTCAATGTCGCATGCTACATCGAAATATACCGTAAAGCAAAGAAAAAAATTGCCGTAACTGGCAATCGCATCGTTCCGTTTACATTTTTCTTATGTTGTTTGAATATAAACCGAGATTTGAAAAGAAATTGTCAATGCATAATGTTTCTCATTAAGATCATTTAGCAAAACAAAACATGCAATAGAAATGTTCAAAACAGAACTTTTGCACTTGCTCGAATTTGCATCTGAATAATTCAAAGTGTGTTGTGAATAAATGTAAAGTTTGTTTACATTATTAAAAGTTGAAAGATTCCCTATAAAAATATGTTTAAACAACATACTTTTGTAAACTTTGAATTTTTTGGCTGCGGTTGACATTTCTGGGGAAATGCCCATATATAATCTTCCTTAATTTAAAGTTGAAAGTTATTGATTTAAAGTATTTCAATTTAATTTTACTATTATATTAAAAATTATCAAGTTAATATCACACGTTCTAATTTTTAAGTTGCAGCTTCTTCCTGAGTGTTGCTCTTCTGAGTATTTTAATTAAAGTGGCACCCCACATATTTAAGTTAAAGTATTTTAAAGCATAAATATATTAGTAAACATTCATGTCCTAGTATATGCTAAATCAAAAATATTTCCTTTTAGAAGAATTTAGTAGACTTTTTATGTTAAACCAATAAAGTTGATATATACACTGCCTGCCAATTGTTTGTTTATGTGCAAAACGTGACAGGATTACGAAAAATATTTTCCTTTTAAAATTTTCCAAATCTGTTTCATTTTCTGTTAGCACAACACAATGTGAACAAAAAAATATTAAGAGAAAAATTGAGGTACAAATCACTACACAAAATAATGACCGCGAAAAACAAGCAAAAAAAAAGAAGGAAAAAATAATGGCACAAATACTCGCAAACACCCAACAACAGCAGCAGCAGCAATTTAAAGTAATTAATTTTACATTTCTCCATTTTTTTACCTTCTCAAAATGCGATTAAAGAGTGAACAAAATAATTTTGTCCGAACTTTTGTAACACCTCTTCACACTTATTAAAAAAATTTAATAAGTGCTGCTTCACACTCTTCAAGTTTTAGGCGTCAAGTCTTGAGTTTTTGGGAGAGAGAGGAATAGAAATGGCAGTCTCTTTTTCCTTCTCTGATAAAAACTCAAGACTTAAGCTTCGTACAGACGATGGTCAGATCTTACAATATTGTAAGCAGGCGTTGCCAACAGCAAAATTTTTCTGACAATGGTCCATTGTCAGATGCATTAATTTTGCACATCTGCAAATACAAATGAGCTTACAATGTTCACACAGTTGTAAGACATTTTAGCCAATTTTAATGCAATTTAAGCAACGCTGCTTACCAATATTGTAAGATCTGACCATCGTCTGTACGAAGCTTTAAAATTGAAGAGTGGAGACCAGCACCAGTGTTGCCATTAGGATACGAAAGATAAATTTTTCGTATCTTTTGATGGATTCACGTACCATGTATAATCCTGAAATTTTTCGTATCTTTTGAATCCGTATGCAAAATGTACTAAAACTTACTAAGACTGATCATCGTAACCGAATCAATACTTATACAATAGCATCTTTCATAATGGTAAAAGAAAACATTAAGGATGTTTCAACATTCGATTCATCTAAATCGAGAAATACAAGTAGTGCGAAGTTGTTCGGAGGAAATATGAACATCTTTTATTTTCAGGAAATTTATATCGAGCCTTTGGTGCAATACCGTAGTAATTCAAAAAATCGTGAACTGAGAAAAATGCATTTGAAGTTTTCAGCCATCTTTTTAATAGTAGTTCCGTTTACTTAAGTTATTTTTTTACAAGTTTTTTAATAAAGAGGAATGTTTTGTAATTAAAAAAAGGTGAAAAATTATTAATAATATTAAATATTTTTTTTATATTAATATAAATATGGTTGAAAATAGCTAGAGGCAATAAAAACATTTTTAGCTGTAAAATCTGAACAGTTAGAGATAGAACCATAATCTTTTTTTCTTTAGATAGATATTTTCCCAAAGATCATTTCTGCATACCCAGCTCAAAAAATTCAAATTTTGAGTTACTACGATCTTGCACCAAAGGCTCGATATGAACTTTTTGATATAATCTTAGTATTAACGACTTAACTCGTATATTAATTTTTACAAAAATGAGTTTGTTTCGATAATATCCAAAGATAGTTACATATAATTAATTTTAATGTTTGCTTATTTTTTTTTTAATTACATTCCTAATATTTATGACTTAAATAAATTTAAAAATTAATTAATATGATATCATCAGGGCTGCCAGATAAATTTGTGAGGAAATCTTCAGTTTCCTGAGAAAAAATAAATAAATCGTCTTTAAATTTAGTTTTTTTTTTAAACAAATAAACAATTTTTTAAATGACACAGCGAAAGATGCTTCTTAAATCGTTGTGGGAATCATTTAATACTATGTTCACACTTGAGTTCTTAAACGCGTTTAAGCAGCTCGAACGTGATTAAGCTCTAATCAGTTCAAAATCGAGATGATTACCCATACATTGAATTGATTTGTTAATCACTTCAAATCGACATGATTACAACCAAATCACTTCATAAATCACATAGAATCCACTGAACATACCTAATAATGTAGAATCGCCAACATGTCGTGCACAACCGGCCAAGATTTCTGCTTAATGCTATGTTCACATTTGGGTTTTTAAACGCGTTTAAGCAAAATGTTGATTTAGCTAATCAAAGCCGTTCACATTACATTTGAGATGATTAAGATGACAGATGATTAAGAAAAAGCACACACACAAACACACAAAAAAACAACAAACAAATTTAAATTTCTTTAAAGTATTAAAAATGGATAAAAACACTTTTATAAAGTTATCAGAAGATTATTTTAATAATTTTAATGATGTAATTGTGAAAATTTATGAATTATTTAAGAAAAAAAAAAAATAAAAACATTAAGCAGAAATCTTGGCCGGTTGTACACGGTTGTTGGCGATTCTACATTTGAGGTATGTTCAGTGGATTCTATGTGGTTTATGAAGTGATTTAGTTGTAATCATGTCAATTTGAAGTGATTAACAAATCACTTCAATGTATGGGTAATCATCTCGATTTTGAAGTGGTTAGAGCTTAATCACGTTCGAGCTGCTTAAACGCGTTTAAGAACCCAAGTGTAAACATAGTATAATGTTTTTATTTTTTTCCTTAAACAATTCATAAATTTTCACAATTTCATCATTTAAATGATTAAAATAATCATCTGATAACTTTTTAAAAGTGTTATTATCCATTTTTAATACTTTAAAGAAATATAAATTTGTTTGATTTTATTTTGTGTGTTTGTTGTGTGTTTTTTTCTTAATCATCTGTCATATTAATCATCTCAAATGTAATGTGAACGGCTTTGATTAGCTAAATCAACATTTTGCTTAAACGCGTTTAAAAACCCAAGTTAAAGTTAAAGATAATCTAACGAGACTTTCATGCCAAGAATCGTCTGAGAGTCATGTAGACAGGGCTGCCAGATAAATTTGTGAAAAAATCGTCAATTTCCTGAGAAAAAATACAAAAAATCGCCTTTTTCGTCTTGAATGCATGCCCATCTAGCATTTTCAATTGTGTTGTATAATCAACCAATCATCTATCAAACATCCTATTAGCTGGGTACGTGTTTACTTAATTTACATACGAGACTTAAATCCAAATATATAAAATTCGTTTTTATATAAGTTAATCATTCCGCTTGCAACTTCTACAATATTATCCATGCACCCTATAAAGTCTTGTTTGAAATGGGTTTTCCGAAGAACCTACATGATGGTTACTAGGTTCTTATATTTTTATATCACGTGTAGTCCGGAATAGTTTGCTATCAAAACTGAATTTGATGGCTCCACAAGTGTTTTCTTATGTTTACTTATAAACCTTAACTTTTTGATGTCTTCTTTTAATCTTTGAACTTTATTACTTATTTTTCACATTAAATAATTTTAGTAAAATACTAATTTTGTTCTTTATAAGGAGTAAAGTCGGTCCAATTTTTCACTTGCTCCCCATACTCAAATTTAAGGTTTTGGTTTGATTTTTAATACAATTGTGAAGGGTATATAATATTCAACACAGCCGTATATTGCACTTTAGCTTGTTGTTTTATTTTTATTGACTTTACTCAAAATTACCTCTTCATTGGTAGAAAACTGCGGTAACGGTTAAATGTTTTGATCACATTAAGAAATGCATTAAAAATCACGAATATTGTATATAACACACTAACACCCGTATTCAAAACAAAAATGTAGTTACTGCATATCCCCTGATTAAGGATTTCTTATTCAAAACACTTTTTAATAAACAATGATTATCGAATGATCAAAGACTTTTCAACTCTTAATTAACTGATGTCAATTGAATTTTACTTAAACAGAGATGTGAAAAATTTTAAGTTGCTCACTCGATGAACGGAGTATAGTCGGAGTACACAAATTTTCGTTTTGAATACGTGTGTTAATGTTTTCTTTTTGTTCGAGGCTGAATAAAATCGCCACTTTTTAGAAAAAAAATCAGCAAATCGGCACTTTGCTACTTTTAGAACAAAAAATCGTCAAAATTACGATAAAACGTCAAATCTGGCAGCCCTGCATGTAGATATTTTCTTACAAATCGTAAAATGCTCGCCGTATAATTGTAAAAAATATAATTTAAGGCCAGTTTACACGGTAATACAATGTATTACGACTTTGTAGAATCAAAATAATATGAAATTCTCTCCGTGTTTAAAAGAAAAAAATAAAAGTCTGTTGGGAGTATTCGTTATGTTTACACGGATGGTATAAGTCAAGGCGAATTTATACAAGGTAAGTGCAACTCTACAACTAGAAAGCAAGGCGAATTAACTCCATGTATTTTGTTTTTGCAATTTTCTTACTTGTTGTCAAATTTCAGTATAAAAACAAAACAATATTTTGACGTTTCATGGTTTTTGTGGATACAGCTGATGAACGGCTGACGAGTTGAGTTTACCTTGTTTAATTCGCCTTGGTATAAGTAAAATCAAAAATAATAACAAAAAAGTAGATGGTTGCAGTTTTACAATTTTTACAAAAACAACATGAAAATTTCCTGAATTGATTTTAGTTGTTTTGTAATTGTATAAAAATACTACCACCTTCAATATACTCCATTAAAATGCACCTCTGGTGTGATGAAAATACATAAGTTTCTAAAATGGTTTAGAAAAAAACCATTTACCGACCGCTTGTCAGATTTTGTATTCGTATTCTCTCTTACTCAATGCATTTTGCTTTTACATGATATGATTTCTCTCATTCTACATTATGTCGTAATACATTGTATTATGCTGGGTACACACAGTGCAACATACATGCAATCTGTTTCAATGCAACCTCAAAATATCAAAGCGTTTGGATGTTGATGCAATCTAGAATGAATGAAAATGAATTTTATTCACTAGATTGCGTAAATGCGTTGCATAGTGTATACCCAGCATTACCGTGTAAACTGGCCTTTAGTGGTAACGTACGTGAGTCTTCGTTCATGTATGGCATACAATTTTCTTTATCTTTTTAAAAAACAATACAGAAATTTGAATGAAGTGAATCCCTTATTCGTCTAAATCGGTCATTTATTTTTCTTTTTTTTTTTTTTGAAACAAAAATTTTTTGGCACAGCTTCTTTCTATTGCATTAAATGGTGGGCGAAACCCCAAAAAATCTTTTAAAAAATTTAAAACAGACTGTATCCAAGAAAAAAAAATTAAATCTCATTACGAAAATAAAAAATGCTACGAAATGTTAAAATCAATTAGGATTTGTGTTTTTTTTTCTATTATATTTTAATTACTCTTTACATTTTGTACACAGAATAACAACAAGTTCAGTGTTTAAGAATTTTTTTGCAATTATTTTTTTGTGATAGCATTAAAGTAGAATGAGAAAACGAAATATATATTATAAATAATATATTAAAAACTTAATTAAAAAAAGTGTATTGGTGTAGCTGTCATCAAAGGATCAGGGCTATAAAGGACACAAATTTGCTTCCAAGAATCTGAAAATAAAACATAAAGCAGAAATGATGTTTTTAATTAGCAGGATTTTTAAAGTATAAATTAATTTAAAGAAATAATTGAGGATAAAGGACATTAATTAAAATAAATCTTATTAAGTATTAAAAATTAAAAATAGAAGTAAAATATTAAAAAGTAATAAGAGATTTGACAATTGAATGTGAATTTTATATAAAAGAAAAATCAAAAATATGCATTACAATTGCGGCGAAGTATTTTATAAATTTATGTCTGTGTATCGCTCAAATATAATATTCCTAGATCCACCAAAATCAACTCAAAGGCACTTTCTAGCGATTTTTTATCTAAGGGCGGATACTGAAGAGCATCGGTCCATAATTTTATTTATCTCCCCATACAAATTATTTCTAAAACCACAATTAATTCCTTATTAGTCTCTTGAAACACATGTATAGCTTTAACGAAAGGCTATTTCCCTAAAATCGTTATTTTCTGCATATACATCTTAAAAATATGGCATTAGAAACTTTTTTATAAAAACAAAGAAAATAATTTTCGAAGAAACAAATTAAAGACGAGCATGGCGGTAGCGCCAAGATTATATGGGGTTCCAAAAATTCATGAAATTGATTTTCCGTTAAGACCAATTTGTTCTTGTATTAATTCTCCGTTTTATGAACTTTCAGCATATATAATAAACTTTTTAAACTTTGAGAAATCATTCGATTTAAATAGTGCTTTAACTTATATGATTTAAGTTGATGTCGATAATTTTAGAGTACACAGAAAATAATAATTTGCATATATGAATACGAAAATCGCATATTGGATTACAAAAATTTTTGTATTTTTCTGCGAAAGTTGTTACCCAAGAAAACTTTGTTCAATAAAATTTTTACAGAATTTGTTAAAATAAATTGTTGGAAATGTTGAATACATCAAACAAAATGTTTATCGAATCTTTATTTATTTATTTATTAACAAGCTGACCCGGCAAACGTTGTTTTGCCATGTAACTTATTTCTTTCAGATGTTACAGTGCCTGCATGCCAAATTTTAAGAAAACCGGTTGATTAGTTAAGAACATAATAAAAATGGTTCGTTCCAGATGTAACACTATTTGCCTGCCTTATTTCAAGAAAATCAGTTGAAAAGTTTAAAAGATATACGGAGGGGGAGGTTTTACCCCTCTTGCCCTATTTCGTGCAGTGTCTGCATGCCAAATTTTAAGAAATCCAGTTGATTAGTTAGGAAGATCTAGGGAGGGGGAGCTTTTACCCCTCTTGTTTCACGCCCTAAATAATAACAACTAAAGGCTATAGTATTTTCCAGCTGTAACACTATTTGCCTGCGAAATTTCAAGAAATTCGGTCAATTAGTTAAGAAGATATTGGGAGGGGGAGCTTTTACCCTTCTTACCCTATTTCACATTCTATTCCATATTTCATTTCAGATGTTACAGTGTCTGCATGCCAAATTTTAACAAACCTCGTTCATTAGTTAAAAAGATATAGGGAAGCGGAGCTTTTACCGCTATTGCCCTATCTTACGCCCTATTTCCTTTCAGATGTTAGAGTGTCTGCATGCCAAATTTAAAGAAACCCGATTGATTGGTGTAAAATATTGGGGAGGGGGAGCTTTTACCCCTATTGCCCTATTTCACGTCCTAAATAATAAAAATATGAGGCTATAGTTCTTTTCAGATGTTACACTATTTTTCTGCAAATTTTCAAGAAAATCGGTTGATTTGTTAAGCAGATATAGAGAGGGGGAGCTTTTACCACTCTTGCCCTATTTAACGCCATATTCCCTATTTTCTTTCAGATATTACTTTGCCTGCATGCTTAATTCTAAAAAAAACAGCTTGATTAGCTAAGAAGATATAGGTAGGGTGAGCTAATGCCCTATGTTGCGCTCTCTAGCGATATAAAATATACTCTGCGATCAATTTTGATACCTAATAAATACACATACAAAATTTCATAAAAATCAGTTAAGTCGTTTCGGAGGAGTTCAAAATGGAGAGCATTTTGTTGATATTTGTATGGGAATATAAACGAAAATCTAAATGCCATATCTGCGGAACCCCTAAGCCGATGTCGTGCAAACTTAACTTAAACCATCTACAGACTATCCCTTACGTACCCTGAAATTGTGGTTGAAATCGGTCAAATCGTTTCCGCAGTTAGTGGTAACATTTAAGTGTCCACTTCTTTTTATATATACATATAGATAGATTATGATGTGCTAAATTCCTAATTTTTATTTGATAAATACACTAACATTTATTGTGTGGGAAGAAACTATTCGCAACTTGCTGGTTGCTAAGGCCAGATCATCAAGAAACCTTTTTCCAAAGACTTTGGAAAAACTAAAGATGGTATTCAGCTAAAACTGTAAAGCGAATGAGAATATAGCTCATTATTATAAAAATGGACAAAAGTTGTAAAAATTCTGTCTTAACTTTGATTCAAATATTTTTTTTTATTGAATATTGCTGCATATTCAATTATTTTATTATTAAATATTTTTTATTGAGTACTATTTTACAAAGTGTAATTTTTGATAAATTTTTTCATTGAATCAAATAAATACTTTGTTGACCTAAAATTTTATTTTTAACAAACTGTGTTGTTAAAAATTTTCTTGAGATGTTTTTTTCTTGTGTATCACACAATACCACCGATGTGGTACACTTATGGTGTTTTCTTTTCTGACAATAATGTTCCATATATGCTACCATTCGTGCGGGTTTTTGTTCCATTCTAAAAATATATGCAAAAATGTGAGAAGTTGTCGTTTTCCTTTCTAAACATGTTGCAACAATAAATGGCAAATTTGTTCCATTTCTTACCCGCAGTTATAACTGAGTGTGAGATAATACCCTTTTTTGCATCTGCGTAAAGTACTTTTTTATGCAAGCAAGTATTTTTTTTCTTGTGTTTGCGGACAATTTGCGTTATATTAGTTGCGTTCGAGAACACAAAAGTTTTTACTATTTTTTACTAAACTTCACTGCATTTTACGAAATTGCGTTCGAGTACACAAAATGCAGTAAATGAGAACATAAATTGAGAGCGAAAAGTGACAGTTCTTGTCTGAGTATTTAATAATTTGTACTGCAGAAATTTTTGCAGTAAAATTTAGTAAATCAAAAAAACATATGTTTCAAAAGGTAAACAAACAAAAGTAACCAATAAAAAGCATACAAATTGTGAAAAAATTGTTAAATAAAAATTAAACCAAAACAAAAAGTGACTAAATATTAATTAATTAAACTTGTTTGTGAAGCATTTATTTGGCTAAATACAAACTTTTGAAATTTTTTTTGTTATGTTAATTTCTTAGAGTTGTAAAAGTGTGAAGTATTTGGAAAAAATTATTCATGTTATTTTAAATAATTTAACCCGCTACAAATAAGTAAAATCAAATAAAATAAGAAACAAACAAATATGAAAGATTATATAAAATAGTTTGTTTGTATTTTCCAAAAATGTTCGTGTTATAACAAGTATTTAATCGAGTACCGATAAGAAAACGAGTTAAGTAGTCAAAAGTGTCAATAATTTTCAACACTTCAATTATTTGCCGTCAGCTGTTGGCTTTATTTTACGAATTTTTACAAATTTTGCGTTCGCGTACTTTTTTAGACAACAGCTTTTTTTGAGAGCAAATTTTTCAGTTTACTCATTTACTGCATTTTACTGTAAAACTACTCAAACGCACCTATTGTGATTTTTAGTTATATTGTGATGGATATAAAAACTTTTTGTTTTTCGTTTGTTTTATTTTTATTATATTTTTTTTGTCGCAAAATTTTTAACATCAGCTGACATTAATTATTGAAAATCAGTGCTGTTAACGCTTATTGGAATTGTAAGAAAATTTAATGTTGAAAATTGCTACAAGCGTGGTGAATATCGCTTTTAGTACAAACCTTGCATTCAATATTAAACACGCTAAATACACATTAGTGTTGAGTGTAAAACGTAGCTATTATGTTGTTCCATTGTAATTTAGAAAAATGTATTACTTTGTAAGGGTTCGTGTAACCTAATAAATATATTACACAACTATAATGCATCATTATTTCTTAGAAAAGAAAACACCATTAATTTCAACTAAAGTTTCCATTGTAATATTTTAGCAAGGTGGCCTCAATATCACAACAATACAACAACAACAGGCAAAGCATTAACAGTCAGCTGTTTTTTCAGACAGCCTTGGAAATAAATACCATGTTTTATACTGTTTTTTTTTTTTGTATTGAGTAGTGCTACCATACTTTTATCTTAATTAGATAAGACTTTTCAAATAAAACTCAAAAAACCAACCTGTATTTAACTACGATTTAAGTTTGTTATGAAAATTAACTAAATATATGTAGATTTAAATACTATCCTGAAAATTGGGCATTAGTCTAATGATACGGTCACACTCGGCAAATATTGGACGAAAAAAACGTGATCAACGGGCAAACTAAAATTTCATATTCTTTAATTCCAATATTTATTTTGAATATAATACCGCATCTTACAAAAAAAAAACAGTTTTCTGCTATGTATAGTAGTATAATTACTTATATTTTTATTTTGTGATATTAATGGTGTTTTCTTTTCTAAAAAATAATGATGCATTATAGTTGTGTAATATATTTATTAGGTTACACGAACCCTTACAAAGTATACATTTTTCTATATTACAATGGAACAAAATAATTGCTACGTTTTACACTCAACACTAATGTGTATTTAGCGTGTTAAATATTGAATGCAAAGTTTGTACTAAAAGCGATATTCACCACGCTTGTAGCAATTTTCAACATTAAATTTTCTTACAATTCCAATAAGCGTTAACAGCACTGATTTTCAATAATTAATGTCAGCTGTTGTTAAAAATTTTGCGACAAAAAATATAATAAAAGTAAAACAAACGAAAAACAAAAAGTTTTTATATCCATCACAATATAACAAAAATCACAATATAACGCAAATTGTCCGCAAACACAAGGAAAAAAAATACTTGCTTGCATAAAAAAGTACTTTACGCAGATGCAAAAAAGGGTATTATCTCGCACTCAGTTATAACTGCGGGTAAGAAATGGAACAAATTTGCCATTTATTGTTGCAACATGTTTAGAAAGGAAAACGACAACTTCTCACATTTTTGCATATATTTTTAGAATGGAACAAAAACCCGCACGAATGGTAGCATATATGGAACATTATTGTCAGAAAAGAAAACACCATAAGACTATGTTTAATCTCACTAACTATTAACAAAAGTAGTGGAAATGCTTATTTGGTCATATATTTAATAAGTGTGACCGTAGCTTAAAAATTTTAAACTTATTTTAACAACATTTAGGATTGTTTTAGGTGCGTTTTAGTGTTATTCGTACTTAAATTTTTAAGTACACTTAAAAAATTATTACAGTAACTGATTGTGTGTTATTAAATTCGTTTTCCGTACTGTTAAAATTGAATAAAAATATAGTTATTTTACTAATAATTTTATGTTTTAACATTTATGTTTGTTATTCAAAAAACAAACTACCACAAAATAATGTTTTTTCGTTTTTATTTTTTCATGTAGTTTGATTTTTGTCAGTAAAAATATATTTTTTAAAAGTAAAAACTATTCAATTTTACGGAATATGCTGTTTAATAAATAAAAAATTTAAAAATGAATGTACAAATCATTTGTTTTAAATGAAATGTTAATGATCCGTTTTTTAAATGAATTTTAAGTTGTTTGAAATTAAATTTCGTTTGAATTTAACTACATAATATTTTGAGTCTTAAAGTAGGTATAAAAAACTTAATTTATCCCGAATGATTTTCTTTCTGTGTACCTTTAACAGTTTTGAATATTTTAAAATAGCGAACTTTTAAAATTGTTCTTTTTTTAAATCAATCAAATAAAACAAGGCTTTGTAATAGTTGTGGTCTACTGTGAGACTCTGAAGTTATCATCAAAGAACTTTTGTTTCATTTAGACCCCAGTGCATTTAAGGGTAAATCTCCATTTTTCCACTATTTCGTCTTCGTGTATCCTTAGGGTACATTTTTCTCCAGTTTCATAAAAATCGGCACAAAAATATACTAAATTTCGCTATTTTTATCTTTAGAAATTTTAAAAAGGTCAAAATTGGATATTTGACCTTCATGATTTTAGAGCTTATGTTTTCCGATTTAAGCAAAACCTTCTGATTCATTAAATGTAAGCAGTCGCTGTCAAACTAACTCAAAAAGCGGATAGTTGCAAGCAAATTTTCGCTTTTTGTTCAAACATTAGTTTTTTTCCGAAAATCGAAAATTTTAAATCGCAGGTTTGGAAAAACTTTGGGAAGTATTGACATAATTTTTTTAAATTTTGATTCCCTATTATATCCGTTATAAATCCTTATGAAATGATCAACAAATTCGGAAATTTGTTTAACAAAATTTTTAAAAATTGGAAAATGAAGTTTTGAAACTGCCTTCCAAAAAAAACTGTTTTTTTTTTTATCATATCTGCGAAGAGGTTAGCGGTATCCAACGAAGACAAAAGCTCATATACAATTAAATACAGGTAAATTTTAAATAAAAATTAGCTCTTATTCAAATATTTTTCAAAATAACAAATGTGAATTTTCATTTAGCTGGTGGTTTTTAATTGAAGTTTTTGATATTAAGACTAAGCTTAAGTTTACCAAACTTCATTTGAGGCCGTAAGCGCAAAAGTGGTGTAAACCTCAATTTTTCATACCCAACGCCAAATTGACTAAAACTGCGAAAATAAAATAAGAAATTAGTTTATCTCTTGTTTTACCAATCAATAACAGAAAGCGTTGCAAAAGTTTGTGTTGCATTTATTTATTTTTTCTCTACTTATAATACAAAAGTAGTCATAAGCCACACAAATATGAAATAAATATAAATATATTGTGAGCCTCATTTATATTCACCCCTATCGTGAATAACAAGTGGAATTTTTGTTCCCATTAAATTTTCATTCCCCTTGAAGGGAAAAAAGTAATCGTGAATGTCATGTGAAAAATTTTTAACGCTATCAGTTCCAGTGAATGTAAAAAAAGAAGAAAGATTAAAAAAAAATAAAAATCAATGAAATTTTTGTTCAAAAATATACAAGTATATACATATTTTAAAGAAAAGTTAAGCTAATAAAGCAAAATATTTAGTATTGGATGGATAGTTTGATTACAACGTTAGCTTTTTGCACTTTTTAAATTGAATGTAGTAAAATGTTTTCCAAAATTCTGCCACCAAGTTAATCGAAAATTTTACAAATCCGCAGGCAATCGACCTGTTGTTTTGCATTTTGTTGAGCAATATATCGGTGTGTGCCTTATTAACTTTATTAACCCTTAATATTCGATTTATACACTGAAAGAAAAATGCTTAATATATTTAATGAATCATTTTCATAAAAAAAATGTTCCTTGTGTAAATGAAAGTTTTCATTGTTTAAATGGATTTTCATAGCTAAAATGAAGTATTTTCGTTAAAATCGCTTCTTTGGATTTCGTAATTACGTTAAAAATTTTCATTGGATATATGAAAACTTAAGTTTGTCCAAGTTAAACAAAAAATTTTAATTGGGAACATAAAAAAACAATATACAAATATAACTATATTCATAAATTAATACAAAATTAAAGTTTCCTTAAAAAAATGTTTAATTGTTAATTAAAAAATGTAAGATTTAATAATTTCATACATCTAATGTTACATGTATGCCATTAAATTTATGAAATCAAAAAATTTTTTTATAAAAGCAACATATTTCAATAATTGCCTTCATAAATTTAAATTTTCATTATGACAATAAAAATGTCATTATAGTAATGAAACAAAAACTTTCAATCAATGTTGTTATTGTTATCATGGACAATTTAATCTCATATTTACGCTCTTAATTGAGTAAAAAACATAGTTTTTTATCCGAAAACTACACTGCCCCGGTAGACTAGCTGGTAGTGAGCTAGTCTATCAGCACCGAGGTTGCGCGATCGAATCCCGCCAGAGACAGAAAAAAAATAAATACAGTAAAATGAAATAAGAAAAAATAATAAAAAAAAAATAATTACAAAAATAAAAAAAAAATAATTAAAAAAAATAAAAAAAAAAATTTTTTTACTTTATTGAAAGTATTCAATTAATGAATAATATTCATAGATCTAATGTAATGTTTCATTAAATCCTTTTAATGAAACAGGTTTCATTGATCCAACGAAGCGCTGCATAGGTTCCTTTTTAATGCAATTTTTCATGGGATTAATGTCAAAATTCATTGGTATTGCGAAAAAAATTCTTTCAGTGTAGGAGAAGCTACTTACATACATGTTTTGTTCCCTAGCAAAAATAGAGTGAACAAATCTAAGGGAAATGTGAACAAATTACGAGGGAAACAAATTTTCACGATAAGGGGAATTTTTTCCCGTGAACATTTTTTCACTTTATTATTCTTCTTTGAATTACATTTTATCATGGGAGTTGTTCATGATCTCAAATCTGTGAAAAGGGGAAAAATTACTTACGATAGGGGTGATTATATATTTTTAGGGAAGGAAGGAATTTACAACATGAAATAAATAAACAAAAATTTTTGATAATTTTATTTTTGACTGAACACGGGATTGAACTCGGGTCGAGTTTACATATTTCGAGAATAACCACTTCCCATCATCAGAATTCTTTGCCATTCTACCGTTTGCACCACTGCGGCACCTGCCAGTCTATCGTCAAATATCAATATTTAGCCTCAATATTTGTTAATTTTTTTCCTACATTTCTTGTTCAAGTCACCTGAGACACCTTAATGGCTTGGGGGAATTTTTATAACCTTATAATTTTTTTAAGCAAATTTTATCATTTATTCTCATTAGAATGATAATTACGTTCACATTTCGATCCTTCTACATTTAATTGCAAAAGTAATTATTTAAAAGTAGTTTTACTCCTGTAAATGCACCTTCAAATGTCAGAGTCGTTGCGGCGACAGTTCACGTTATCCTAATATTTTACACAACGTGTATCTACGTTATATAGAACAGTTCTAGGGGGACGGTCAAAGTTCGCAAGTTCATTTTTTAAGAGCTACACAAACTTAACCCTTAAATGCATTGTGATGTAGATCTACATCATATGTTAAAACCTTCATATCTCTTGATGTGGTGACATTTGCAAACTTTTTTTTACATTTTTGATTCCCAAGAAATAGAAGCTCAAAAAGTTTATTTTATTATGTGTAACGATATTAATAGGGACAACTCATTTTCTGTATAGTTTCGTTTTGGTGTGCGTTTAAAAAGTGTGATTTTTTATATAAAAATAACATAAAATAAATCAGAAAAATTGGTTTTGGAAAGAAAAAGGTAGTAAAATGAATTTTATTTGCATTTGTTTACATTCTGATGATTTTGTGCATGAAAAACCTTTGTTTTGAATGTGATGTAGAAATACATCAGTATGCAAAAGCGGTGTGCAAAATCAGTATGCAAAACAACGATCGCTTACACAAGATACGACCTGTCATAGACCATCTAAATGAAGCATTTTATTCTATACCCATTGATTAACGCCTTTATATCAACGAACAGCTGTGTTTTACAAAAAAAGTCAATTTCTCGCCAGATACGCATACCGTATCGAAGTAAACTCCGGTCAGGCCAGAGTTAGGAGTAACTAAAAA
Organism: Pollenia angustigena; assembly: GCA_930367215.1. NCBI lineage: Eukaryota > Metazoa > Arthropoda > Insecta > Diptera > Polleniidae > Pollenia > Pollenia angustigena. Next base: position 187,694,294 of record OV884060.1, on the reverse strand, counting down.
TTGCGTTATACGGTTACTGCGAATGAAAAATAATAACATGTGTTTCTCGATAACTTTTATGGCTCATTGCCGCTGACAAATTATTTCGCAAAACAAGTTTTCAGTTGTGTTGGAACCTTTCAGCAAAACAGATTGCCCAATTGTCGGCTTCCGCATAAGATAAGCTTATTTTTGGTTTTGCGCATATCATGGTAAAATTGCCAACATATGGTAAAATTACCTACTGGTAATATGATATGCGCCAAACCAATAATGAGCTGACGATATTTATATTGGCACTCAACCTGTAAGCAGTAAAAGTCTGTATAGTAAATGACCAAAACAAAATGTGAATATAACTTATCCAAAAGTTGTGGAAGACTATAACATGCATATGGGTGGACTTTAGGGATTCCCGTACCTGTGTTGTCGATATCGATATACCGGTTAAAATCAAATACCGAAACACGGCGTTGAGAATACCGGGTTTTTTGAGTTTTAAAAATTTAACCACCCTTTATAATTGGAAAATTGTTTTATTGTTGTTACTTTGTATTAAGATATTTTTTTCCACAAATAATACCGATAATGGAATCCCTAGTGGACTTGACTTGATGGATAGCTACTTAGGTCATAATTATATAAGGGCCAAAAGCCGAAAATGCTACTTTTGCTTATTTTACCACATTTTGGACCCCTCGGTAATCTTGCCTAGTTTCATAATGCCTTGGCTGGTTCCCCTTGCAAACTAGGATCAAGTGGAAACAAAAGGGGTCGCCCAGCAATAGCTCCCTTCCTTGAAATAAGCTTTCAGACAAAAAATCGAAAGGATCACTTTACAATTTTTATTTTTTAATTCCCTATGCTAATCCCCGCGAAGCTCTTCGCTTGCCTGCAGGAAATAAACCAGAGTCTCTGGCGGGAATCGAACCGGATATCGATACCGGAATGTAGGGGTACAACACCGTGGTAACGCCAGATTATGATTAAATGCAAAAACTAACCGTTTTTAAATTTCCATTCACACCCAGCGGTAACTAGAATGAGTAAAGAGGCCTAATAGAAGGCCCTATTTAGCAGTCACAAGCAGTCAGAAGCCCTTCTCGCCACATTCCATACTTATTTATTTTTTACACAGGTTGTCATTGGGCGCAAGGCCTTCCACACTTCCTTTAAAAACAACATTGGTCCCTTCCCAAAGAAGGGAGTAAGAAAGGTCACTAAAAATAAAAAGTAAATTAAACTGAGCACTTTCCTTTCTCCCTTCTCAAAGAAGGGAGTAGCGAATGGGTACGGAATATTTCAGAAGGTCTTTTAAAAAGAAGTTTATACCTTCTAGAAGGCATACTTCTGAAGGCAGGATATCATGCGAAGCGAATCTTTTAGAAAGGAGTATAGATGCCTTCAAAAAGGCCAGCCACTTGTGGTCCTTTCAATATTTACCGCTGGGCATAAATTATTAATAATTTCAAAAAAAATTTTGAAATATGAAAACTCTCTTTGTAGTCTATGAAAACTCTCTTTATAGAATTCAAGGAATAATTTTGCATGATGATGTAGATATACATCAGCATGTTTTTCTCAAAATAAAAAGAAAATACGCATATGGCGGCTACAATTTAAATTTTTCGTCAACTAGATTCGTTTTTAAGTTGATTAAAATTTTTTGTTACCAAAAATAAAAAATCATGCATTTAAGGGTTAAAGCAAAGAACTGCTCGAATAAATCTTCAACAACACTGAGGATATCTGCAAAGTACAATATTCGACTTAAGCTACTTTTCCATATTGCGACAGATATATTAAAAATCAATAAATTTTTGATTCTTGGTGAGGAGTATCAAATATTTTAGCAAATTAATATTTAAATAAATAAAATATTACAACTCACCTCATATAGTTTTTAAAACTTCTGGTGTTCAGGAAAATTTTCAACTTTCTGAAAATACTTGCCAACACAAAAATTTGCCACCAAATCATGTAAAATACCAACGGCAGAGATGTCAGTATTATAAAAAAACTTAATAAACAATGAAATATTATCAAAATAAAAAACAAATCCATTTTCGAAACCGGAGTTTCAACTTAACAACAGCTCAACAGCAACTGGATAAAAACATTTCAAATTCCTTTTATAAACTCAACATGAACCAAAATATTTTCAAATGAGATCCAGGTAAAAATGAGAAACGCTTAGAAAATAAAGTGCAGATGTTTGGGTTTTTCCTAAAAGGAAAACTAAATCCACAATAAACTAGAACTCATTACGGGGGTTGAAATAATTTCATTTAATTTCCTTCCTTCCACATTTTTGCACTAAAGGTGTTTTCAAAACAAAGTCCTTGAAATTGATAACTAAACGTTATTTTTCCTAGAATATGTTTTTTATTTACTATCTATTTAAAATATATGTACTTCAATAAATGCTTTAATACTGTTATCAAATTCATCTGTTTCAATTTATTACATGTTTTTTTTACAACACATTTTATTTTCCAATTATATTGATTCAATCAATTAAAATATTTTTAACAAAAAAAAAATGATTTTCATATTTTTATATCTCCAATAAGCAGACATGTAGGATTTAGTTGTATTTAATCCTTTTAATTTAATATGCATAATATTTGTTAATATGCGAGGGATATGCGCGAAATTGTGCATTGATTTTTGTATGTTTTTGTTGTTGTAGAAGCAATACCTAAAATTCAGGTGTGGCTCGGTTGACATTCCACGACTGTTGTTGGTTGAACTCCGGGTCGTTCCGATTCATAGAACCGATTGTCGTTTCGACTTTATATGTGCACAAATACGATGAAAAACGAATACAAACTTATAAAACCGTTTTTAAAATAAAAATTTTAAGATAATACCCTCCTTATGATCAATTGTGATATATCGTCATCTTAAAGACCTAATAACCTATCTGCAAAAATTTCAAAATTGAGTTTTTATGGATTTTTATTCCCTATATCATAACGCATGTGTGTGCAAAATTTTGAACATGTAATAGGTATGTCTGCGTACACATATTTTGCGAAAAATGTTGCAAAATCTTGCAAAATGTTGTCTGCGTACTCCAAATCTCTTGCAGCGAGAGAGCCAAAAAGAGAATTTTTTGACAGTTGGAAGTTAGAGAACTTGCAAAATGTTACTGGAGAAATTTCCGCTTGCAAGATTTTGCAAATAGTTTGAACAGCTGTTTGAATGAAATAGTTTTTTTTTTAAATGAAAATAAAAATTGAAATTTAACAATGGCAGAGGTAAGAAGTTAGAATTGTGTTGATTTTTAACGTTTATAATAAATTATAATAAACAAAACATTTTACTTCATGCTAGAAACGTCCGAATATACAGTGCGACCGTAGCGTAAGTGGAGTGGAGATGGCAGAACCAGCAGAACTTTGTGGGACAAACTTTGCAATTGAAGAGGCGAGTATTTGGAATTGTGTTTCTGGCGAGCACTTCACATCCAAATTATTTTTCTCCGTTGTCAAGCTGTTGGAGGGCACTGTATTGGGCATTTCATTATTTTTTTCCATTGTAAGCCGGCACTATGTTGGGCAATGTAAGCAAAAGAAGTTTTTTACAAAACCCGACAAATAAAACTAAAAACTAAGAAGAAATTGAATTTACCAAATTAATAACAGTGTAATAAACAAGTTTTTTAATTTACAACCTTTTTAAACTTCACTTTAATTAATAATTTTTTAATTTGCCTCGAGAATTTAATTTTGCGTACACATATGCTAAAATTCTTTTGCTTTGTTATTTCAATTGTTTACACACCGATCAGCTGTTTTCTTGCAAAATTTCACTGGATACTGTCTGCGTACTTTTTGAGATTTTTTCAGCCGATAGAGTAATATTGGTCTTACTCTCCCAAAAAAATTTACTGAGAATTTGCTACTGGAAAAGTACCCAGACAGACCTAATATTACAAATGACAAAGTTTTTGTACCTTGACGACCGTTACGCACAAAAAAGGAGAAAAATAAATCATCTAAAATCAAGATAAGAGTTTAATTTTGTTGCATAGTGTAATTTAAACAAGCATTAAGTACTTGTTTTTGCTTAAACCAGTAAAAGAAACTACTACTGTAATTATTTAATGTATATAATATTCATGTTTTTATTTTTTTTTTTTCATTTTATTTTATTCATACTAATTAGTACTGCAGATAGGTTATTTGGTTTCAGATTTTTACAATTCCAAAAAACATAAGTGTCATACCATAAGCTGTGATTAGAAAAACAAAATTTTCTCAACCGATATATATTACTGGTTTCATTTTAATCAAAATGTGTAATTTTTGTTTCAATATCGTTAATAGTTCCAATTTTATAACGTTTTTTCCCTCTCCTGTAAACGTTTGAAAACTGCAGATAGGTTATTTCGTCTTTTAGGTGACGATCAGGGTTGCCGTTTGAAAAATTTTATCCGACCAAAATTGTCTGCAAAACCTACCAAAATCCTTTGAAACCGAACAAATTTTTGAAATATTTCAAAACAATTATAACGTCATAAAAATGCAAAAGGGCCTATCATAATTTTTTAAAAATTTTCAGTAGTGATACGACTTAGATTACAAAAACAGTTTTTAAGGATAGTGTCAATCATGCGTAGTGTGTTAACGATATTAACCAGAAAACCGTTTTATTAAGTTTTTATCTCTCTTTTTTCTTAAAATGAACATAGGCCCTTTTGCATTTTATATGACGATTGTATGTATATGTATTTACGATAAAAAGTATAATTTTTATTGGATAAAGCTATAAATCTACAAATTTTTTTTTTGTAGTATGCAATTATAGTAAAAACAAAAAAGTAACCCTATGCACACCTATTAAATATTTAACGTCCTACACGTAACCCCTATTTTTATTTAAAGTTTATTTGCTGGTAACGTTTAACTTTAACAAAATGTATATGGGCATTTCCTGGGGTCACGACCGTATAATATAGAAAACAAAACATTTTTTCGATTCGATTGCAGTTGGGTAGCTCTATGTTTAGTGCAAAAGATGGATTTCATCGAGTTTAAGTTTTCATAATAAGAGTTATAAACGTGTGGCTGACAGTAGTAAAATGAAAAAATTTGCGCAATGGAATCAAAAGTCATTAATTTATTTTAAAAGTGTATTAATGTAGGTCTCCATCTAGTATTCACAAAATAAAATATCTCTCTTGGTTTTTGTTAAATTGGCTTATTTACCGGTCGCGAACGTACGATTTTTCCATATGTTTTTTTATTATTATCACCACGCATTTTCCCATAAATGTCTTCAAATTTCCGTAACAAAAAAGCTTAATACTCCTTTTACAATTGATTGTAATGGAGAGATTATGAAGAAAGAGTGTAAACATAACATATTTTTTGCATGTAAAATAAGTATATAAAAATGTCTTTAGAAGTAGAAAATACAGAAAAGTATAAAATTTTCCAGTTTCCAGCCCAATTTCCTCAAGTAAAACAGCTGAGATATGCTATGAAACCATTCTTTTATAAGAACTACGACTTTTGTATAACAATAAACAATAAAAGACGATGATAATCAACATTTTATTTTTTCATCGTGGTAGACCATTCTGGGGAAATGCCCATGTTAAATAACGCTTATAAACTAGAATAATTCATTGATCGTATGCAATAACACATATAGACCAATAATAAAATATGAATCAAAATTTATTAACTTAAGTTTGTACAATTTAAAAAAAAGTATTAAACTTTATAAGACATAGGCTGAGCTCCAAAACATCCTAATACCTTGCAGACAGCGTAAAAAATGTATCAAAGAGTTTTACAATGCATAGTTGGCTTATTGTATACGCGTTGATAACTTGCTCTGTTTTGGAACTCATCCATACTTTCTGCAAGTTCTGCGGCTCTTATACCATTGCCTTTATAAAACTATGTTTCCAAATACAGTATCAAAGCATCCCACTTGTATAAGAAACACAGAACAAAATTCCTGAAATTCTTTAATTTATGTTATTCTTTTGGGACTATGTGAAAAAACTTTAAATTTTACCACAAAGAACCTTAATATTTTTTGCATTGCTAAGTAAGATTAACTGCCTGTACATCTATTTCTGAACGAAGACTTCGTTCGCTTAACTTACATTTAAAACGAAAACAAATTATACAATATTGTCTTTGTTTTACATGTAATATAAGCGAACGAACTCTACGTTCGACATCCGGCGCCGTTTGTTGCCAATCCGATCAAATTTTGTATAGGAATATTGTTTGTTAATAAAAAGTTTGTTTATAAGAAAAATTTAAACGGCATCTATCTTGGTAAACAAAAAATAAAACTTACACCGTCAAAGTAACTTGCTCCTAACTCCATATCCATAGATTCATCAACAATCAAAAATGTTTGTGTTTGGTAAAAAAAGCTATGAGATTTTTAATTGCCTGCTATCCGTCCAATTTTCTAAAACCGACCAAAATTAGGTTTGGCCTGCCATCCGACCAAACAAAAATATCCGACCAAATTTGGTCGGAAAAGACCCAGTTCGGCAACCCTGGTGACGATAAACTTATTAAACAAGTTTTACACGGAATGACAAACTTAGTACACAATGAGCGTGTGGTTGAGGCTATACAAATCTAAGGTGCGTTTTCATAACTTAAGGCTTGTTTACCCTATCACACAAGTCTTTCGTGTTCCATAACATTTTGTGAGATAAAATCTAATGAGTTTTCTTGGGACTTTCGAATAGGCTTGCCAGACGTACTTTTTTTCTATTTGTACTGCTTTATGCATAACCATTAAAGAAGTACGCAATAGTACTTTTTTCAAGCTCTTGTACTTTTTTTCACGTTTTCTGCATATTGAATATATAAAGTGCAACAAACCAATTTTCAACAATTTTTCGACATCAATTAAAAAGACTGCAAATCTGAAAGAAATGTTTGAACTTTGCGATTTGGAATGGTTTGAAATGCTGCGTCATGTACCAACTCGATGGCGCCTGTAGTCTAAAGATTTTTAAAAAAACTATCCAGCCGTAAAAGATGTTGCTCACCTGCAATGATAGAAAAGGAGTCATAACGCTGATGTATTTTTACATCAGTTCTATGAAAAGTGTCTTTGTTTTTGACCACATGACACTTTTCATCATGGTGATGTCAACCTTAACATCACTTGGCCAAAGTGTCATCAGGGTCAAAATGAAATTATGTCATCAATGGGATGACACATCGGCATCACAGAAATGACGAACATAACCTTTGTGCGATGACGCAGTAACATCGGAGAAAGGATAAATTTAATGACGTTTGTCATTTAGTCAAAGTCATTGGAATTGACTTAAGTCAAAGTGAGAGAATATTATTATTTACTTACCCGTTACATATGTTTGTTTCACGTTTGTTGAATTACGATCTTTGTTTACAGCAGAACTCTCAATGATAAGACACCAGCACCATGCCCCACATGGTTTTCGTAATCATTCTATTTTAAAAATTTGATGTATTTAACTAAATAATTTAAAAAAAAAATTTATATAGGAATTTTTGCTTCTTACAATTCATTGTAATCCTGAAAATAATGTTAATAATATACAAAGTGTGGCATCGAATTGATGTCACTATAGTCATAAAATAGATGACACGTAAAAAATGACAAAATTGTACGAAGACGTTAGTCATTGGATTGATGTTACTTTTGGCATCATTGATGCCATTTGTAGTAATATTGGTGTCACAATTCTGATGTTATGGCATCATCAATATGAAGATGCATTTTTCTTTCAGTGTGTTTTAAGCCAATTTTTTGAAAATGAACTTGCTGTAGAAAACCTTGGTCTTGTACACAACATAGGAAATAACATATTATGGCTTTTAAAAAAAATTAGAGTATAATGACAACCTTAAATTAATTGACATGTTTTAGATAGTAAAGCAAATTTGTGAATAATTTAAACAACAACAGAATCAAAAGTTTTATGGTTTTATAGCCGAACGTATAAATTTGCAACAGATGCGACAATGAACAGGTGGATTGCCTTTTAAAAATGGATAATCATTCAGAAAAGCAAATTTTGATCTACCAAAGGTTAAAATACAATTTGGTTTAAGGATTGATGTTTGACTATTGACGTCAGCAGTCGTCGATGGCTGCGAGTGTAAGGCGGCAAATCCATCTGAAGAGATCGAGTGGTTGCGATCGAAACATGTCATGGTAACCTGCCGGCCAGGGTTCGAGCCCCGGCCACGGTGAAGAATGAAAGATTATCAACAACAATTTTAATTAATTTGCATGTTGTAAAATTCCTTTCTTCATAAAGATAATTTAATGAAAATTAAATTTGATGAACTTTAGCCTAATTAAGAATATTAAAAATTTGGATTAAAAACCAAAAATAGTTGCAACAAAATAACCACAATACTAATAATAATAAATTTGAAAAACTTTCCATTTTCAATCTTTACTTAAACATTTCAGTATATAATTTCGAAAAAATTTTAGTTCAATGTTTTCTTTTTGGAGAAAAGAGTGATTAATTAATTTTTAATTGAGAACTTAGAGAGTGAATTAATAATATTTAACGCTTAACAGTTTTATTTGGTTTAATATCTTTAGTTTTTCTAAAATCTTTGGTTGAAGTTTCCTGACGATCTGGCCTAAGCAACCAGTGAAATGCGCATAGGAATAGCTTATCCCATCAACAATAAATTTCAGTGTATTTATCAAGAATAAAAATTGGGAATTAAGCACGAATAACAAAATCTTTTCAAATAATAAAAACTAATTTTAAATACACTTTGAGTTTTTCAATTTTTAAAAAACAGATAACAGCAAAAAATGCTGTGTTAACGAAGTTCATTAATTGTTAATTTTGTGTACTGAATGTCAGTAGATGTTTGATAAAACATGATTTTTTTGTACAATGATTAGAAAGAAAAACCTTATCTATAAAAAAAATAACCGAAAAAATTTGAAAAAGTGGATATTATTAATCTACTACTGTGCGATAGACGGCGCAGACGTCTATTCAACGTGGAGCCTTTTTGTCATAAATAAAGCATGAAATTTTTTCGATAAATACGTTATCGATAAAAATTATTGAGAACTCTCCGACCATATTTTTTAGTAAATACACGAACCATAAAAACTGCAGCTGCCCTCTAACGGCTACTAGTATTACAAATATTAGTAATATGGCGGTACTAATAACTTCAGCAGTGCTGCCAAGTCACTCCCAATTGCACACATTGTGCAGGGTTCCCAGTGTTATTTCATTCTTTCTCCCCAATTGTTCTTATAAAAAATATTTTTTGTTTGTTTTTATTATTGGTGTATGGCAAAATATGTCTTGTATAACTTTATTTCCTATAAGGATTTCTCTTATACAAAATACATAGATTTTATATTGACAAATATTGAAAAAGACACAATGCTTTTGCCATACTTTCTTAAAAGCGGTTTTTTCTATTATGAGATGCTTTTATGTATATCCGGTATGTGCTGTCTGTAACTAAAAAAGGCAGTTATAAAAATCTACATATTTTAAACACCTAAAATGTTTTATAAATACAATTTATAATTTTCTTAAACTCTTTTATATATCTAATTATATACATATGTATGTGCATTTGTGTGTACCAAAAAAAAAATTTTTGGATTTTCATGGGTGCTCAAGCATAATATAAGAGCTTATAGGGTAAAATATTTTTGAGATTTTTTGCAGATTTTTCGGAAAATGTTTAGAGGTCGCTCAAGCCGAATTTTCGCCAAAAAAAATCGGGTCTGCCGTACATTTTTAAGTTTTCTTCATAACTTTCAAAAGATTTTGTTATTCGTGCTTAATTCCCAGTTTTTATTCTTGATAAAAACACTTGAAATTTATTGTTGATGGGATAAGCTATTCCTATGCATTTCACTGGTTGCTTAGGCCAGATCATCAGGAAACTTCATCCATAAAGATTTTAGAAAAACTAAAGATATTAAACCAAATAAAACTGTTAAACGTATAAGACTTATGGGACCTTTAGGCGAACGTTGCTGTACCCGTAATGTACCGCACCGTACTGTAAGCACGTTGGTGCACTTATAGAACGTTTATAAACGTGTCATATGCTTTCCCATACATAAACAAAACGCAATAGTATACATAAAACAAAACACACAGTGATGGTAATCAAAAATGTTCAAATGGTGACCGTTGTGCAGAAAAGGTACCACGTGATTTAAATGGTATGTAAAAAATTAAAATTTTGTATTCCCAAAAATTGAAATTACTTTTTGATAATTTTCTTCATAACTTTGTTAAAAACCACAATTTTCTTCACTTTACAAAACAAAACGTATGATTTTAACTTTTGTTTGTTGAGTGTGAGCAGAGATGTGCATGAATCATTCATTTTTGATATTAATTCATTATAAGTTAGCTAAATTTTGAATTAATTCTTTTCACACAAAAAAGTGAATTGAATGAAATTTGAGTAAATTCATTTGAATTTAGCAAACGTGAATTGCAAGAATTGGGCAAAATGAATTGCAATTAATTTTTAATTCATTTGAATTCACTTTGAATTAATTTAAATTAGTTAAAAAAATGAATTGAAATTCATTTCCAATTCATTTCTGTGGCATTTTGACAAAACATCTTAAGTCGAGATAAGATAGCAAAAAAGTTTTAAAAAAAACTTGGTGAAAAAATTATTTTTAGCAAATAATAAAATAAACCAAAATTAAAGAAAAATTTCGTTTATAATACAAAATTTTAAAAACTTAAACAAAAAAGTTGTTTTAATGAAAATTCGTATGATTAACAACATTTTTTTCAACTTTTTAAATTTGACTTAAGATGTTTTGTCAAAATGCCACAGATTTGAATTAATTCAAATCAACTCGAAAAATTAATTTGTTATTAATTTTTAATTTATTTGGATTGAATTGATATCCGAAATGAGTGTAATGCTGTCTGATAATAATAAAATGAGTTGGATAACAAAACGGGAGTAATGCTTCTTCACATTTACTTTTCAAAATCAATTCAATTCAAATAAATTGCAATTCATTTTTCTAACTAATTTAAATTAATTCAAAATCAATTCAAATAAATTGCAAATGAATTGCAATTCATTTTTTCTAACTCATTTGAATTAATTCAAAGTCAATTAAAATGAATTGCAATTCATTTTGCCCAATTCATTTGAATTGCAAATGCATTGCAATTCATGTTTGCTAAATTCAAATAAATTGACTCAAATTTCATTCAATTCATTTTTTTTTTTGTGTGAAAAGAATTAATGCAAAATTTACTAATTCAGTACATGAATGATTCACGAATTAACTAAAAAATTAATGATTAATTTACATCTCTGGTTGTGAGTACAGTACTTTTCGCTTATAGTCCACTACTATAGTTGCACAATTTTTGTGGACTTTAAGCGAATTTTATGGATAATAAGTGAAACCTAGTATAATCCACATTTTGGACTATATAAATATTATTTTCTTCAATAAATCCACTCTTTTTAAACAAAAGAAAAGTTTATTTAAAACATAACCAAATACTGATTTATTTTAAATTAATAGTTAAAACAAATTTCTTTTTTATTAATTAATTCAAATGTTTTAAAAGATTTCAATAAAAACAAATGCGTACGAGATTCATTTTAATTCTTTGGATGACGAAATCAAACACAACACAAATATCAATTTCATAGGATCTTTACATGGGGTCTTCACCCGACAATTTTTTGTTATACCAAACGTCATAGTCTATATAAAAAAAATTGTCAGACGAAGACACCATGTCATGAAATATAAATTGCGAAATTTGGCATTTATAATAGTTGCCAGAAAGGTAAATTAAAACATGTTTCCAGTTGATTAAAAATATATAAAAAACAGAGTGGACTATAAGCGAACATTTTTGCATGAAGAATTATATACGCATGCTAAGAAACTGTGGCTTTTAAACGAAAATGGACTACAAGCGAAATGGACCTTAGAACAAATAATTTGTATGAAATTCGAAAAAATGTGCATGTGAATATGACAGTTTTGGCTTATATCCGTTTTTGGCCTTTAAGCGGAATGGACTATAAGCGAAAAGTACTGTAATAATATCAGAAACTGGGTACAAAGTTGAAAACTGGTGTAACTCAGGAACGGTAAGAGCGAATTCAAAAATGTTTGTGTCTCACTTATTAAGAATAAAATCATCTTTCAAACTGCATTGTGGGTTTATTTCACTTTCAAAAAAAATTTAAAATTTATGGAAAATTTTCGACAAATTTTAATAATGTATAATTGAGCATTGCAAAAAGTTATAGTCTTTGTACACCAACATTAAGCTTGGATATGGGCAGTTCCAGCGAAAAGTCTACTTTTTGTAACGTAACGCCAGAATTAATTTTAATTGTTTCTCGTAAAATTTTATATGTATATAGTTTACTTTTTGTATTTTGGTCTAAAGCGAAACTAGCTCTACATTTAGTAACAAAAGGGATAACGGTTGAACAACATGGCCCTAAAATACAACCTTATTTGCATTAAAAAAGGGAGACTTTTCGCTGAAAATGCTCATATGTACCTTTAAACGAGCAAAGATTTCTTTATTTGACAGCATGAAAAAGAAGTATATATAAGTCCAAAGCTTGCTAAAAAAGGTTTTATACAAAACGTGTTGCTCAATTCAGAGTCTTAAGGTGGAAGTACATAACACGCGTTAGTTCGTCGACGAGTATCGTGCGTTTAAAAACTTTAGCGCGTGAAAAACTGCAAGTTACACAACACGCGTTACAAAAGCCATTCCTGTCAGCTGTTTTTTTTTTTTTTGTTTATTTATTTTTGCATTGAAAACGGGTTTGAAAGTATATCAAAATTTTAATATTTAATTGAATTTATTATTTTTATATAAATATTGTATGTTTTTTAAGCTCTTCAATAAGTTTTTCTTTCATGATTCACAAATTTGTTAAATTATTCTTTTTATTGTCAGCTGATTACTTGTCAAAAATACACAACGCGTTAAAAAGTTCAAAGTTAACCAACTTTCTGGCGCAGACGCGTCAAAATATTTTGCATGTAGCTTGTTCTATAAAAACACACTAGTTTAACTTTTTTTGACAGATGTCTACAGAGCGCGCGCGCACTTACGCGTTTCATGTACTTCTACCTTTATTCAGTTTTGTAATGCAAGTCAAAATTCACTTCCGTTTTTTTAACGTCACGCCAGCGCATATTTTTGCTTATATCTGCAAATCCTTAGCGTCGATTGTTGTATTTTTTTTTTTCTGAACATAGTGCTACTTTATTACTTTGCATATATATAAACCGTTTTTACGAATTTGACTTCTTCATTTGTTATATTCTGTGGTACAAATATCACGACACGTCAAAATGGAAATGCCCATATCTTTCATTAAATTTATTTCCTTAAAAGTGAAGAAAATCGTGGTTTTTGACAATGTTATGAAGAAAACTTAAAAAAAGACCGGCAGACCCGATTTTTGGCGAAAATTCAACTTGAGCGACCTTTAAACCTCTTCCGAAAATTCGGAAAAAATCTCAAAAATACTTTACCTTATAAGCTTTAAAATTATGCTTGATCATCCAAAACAATTTTCTTGGACACACTAATGTGCATATGTAGATTTTTTATTTTAAGAAAGTTATCGATTTAGTCGACAGACACTGTTAAAAATGTTACAAGCATTTTTTCATTAACCAAATGATTAGTTACACATTTTTTTTTACCAAATCAAAACTTTTTAAATATTTTATTTTATTAATTAAGTGATTAAGTATTTTTCAAGTAAATTTATGTTAAAAACGTTTAATTTCTAATCCTTCTAGAAAGCATCTAAAGAACCTCTGGAAAACGAAAATAGAATTTCATGTACATAAGTAAAACAACTTCTTATTTTTCTCTATTTAATACGTACTCTTTTTACTTTCATTCCAGCCAATTTTAACATTATTTTGCTTATTCAATGCTTTGACCCAATCAATAATCGGTGCATAATATTCCAAAATAGCGCTGGCACTTAAATCAGGTTTAGCCAATACTTTGGCTATAACATCATGCCAGGATTTGGTAGAACCTAACGACATCATAGATCTACGAGAATTAAGATTAATTTTTCTTACATATTTTAATTAAAACTTATTGTTTTACGTTAGTTTCTTACTTCAAATCCTCGCCTACTGCATGGTTTTTGTAGAAATCACAATTATGTAATTGACCTGTTTGTCCTGCTTTCTGGCAAAAAGCTCTATAGAGTTGATAACCCAAAATTTCTGAAACAAATTTTCTAGGCGAAAAAATTTAATGCGTTTTATAAAGATGGGAATAAAGAGATGGTTTAAAATAAAAAATATTTAAAAATCAAATTGACCTCTGTATTTATATTCAATACAGATGTGTTGGGATAAACGTGAGTACCAGTCGCGTCGGGTTAACTCCACGGTGTTCTTAAGGCTATGGCTACATACACCTAACAAATATTAATGCCCCTCAACGGAACCTCTATTTTTTATCTAATATTTGTTTGTTTTATATAACCTTTGCTAGATTTAACAACGTTTAGCAACTTATTTATTTCAATATACCTGATAATGTTTAGAAAAAAAAGTAAACGTGATGTTGAGTTAAATTTTTCTCCGTTTTTACGTATCAGATGTTTATGTCTCTTTATGGTTATTGACAGAGAGAACTTTCCATCCACGCAGTAGTTACAAATTTTATATATTTTTTTTATTTTTAACACAGAGCAACACGTTAACGTAACTACCAAAAATTGAAGTCGTTCCCCAAGTTTACGTGTCCGCAACAGCTGTGAGTAGCTTGCTTAAGAACTATGACTTTCTAACCACAACCACTGCAAGGCAAACAGTATTTGTTGATTGGCAGCATCACCTGGGAAAATCAGCCAGCAGGCCCGACTTCGCAATAAGTGTTGGAAAATCAGCCCTTAAAGCCGACTTTTTTTAATTTTACTTCTCGCGATTTTGAGTATAAAGCACAAAGGGATTCCCGAAGGAGCCTCACTAATAACCTGTTCAGAAACAAATTGCCAGGGGCTTTTGGTTCCCGTGGTGCAAGTTAAAAAAATTGTATCTGCCATGATAAAACTCTTAGAAAGAAGGGAGGACCAGCCCATGTGTCTTTTGCCAAATAATGGGAATAAGCTGCACCTTTGCGTCTGGAGGATGAAACACCAAAAGGGCGCTTATAAGCAATAAACTGTTCTCATTGTCATCGTTTTGTATTGGACGAGAATTCCTGGGAAATTAAAAAATCAATCCCGGTTTCCCGGGAAGTGAAAAGTACGAGAAAAGAAAAACTATAATTTAAATACATAATTAACAATTACATTTTCTCCATCAGGATTAACTCCTTTACTGGCTTCCTAGTAACAACTATCTTGTAGAAAGACTCTGGGTCAACATTAATGAAATATTTTTCCATCTATAAAATATAAGATTTTGCGTTTCCCAAACTTCTTCTATCTTTTAAGGAGCTTCCTTTAAACTTATTATGGTATAACATAAAAAAAAAGTTATTTCTCCAACTTACTTAGTCTGATAATTTTCCTCCAAGTCCAAATAGAATTTATAGGGAAAATCAATAGAACCTTCTTCGCGATCCGATGGTGGTTCAGTGCCCACATATTGTTGCATCAATTTCCAATAATGCTTATTGGCACCATCCATATCGACCGTATTATTCAGCAAATCATGAACCACTTTACTGTGCGCAAAGAATTGAGGCACATTCAAAATCGTATGAATACCCATGCGGAACAGACGATTCATTAGAGTTTTATCGGTAAAAGTGAAATCCTTAGCCACACCAATGGCCTGCAAATGTTTGGGTGTACATGCCGATAAGATAACAGCCTCTCCGACGGGATATTCCAAGTCGTAAGAATTAAAGAAATAGGATGGTAAATTTTTCTTTTCCTGCGCGTAATGTATGCGACTAATGTAGCCGTGCATTTGCATGAACCTCTTAAAGTCTACCTTGGGGCAATATTTCATATACACCTTGGGAGTTAAATCGAAAATATCAGCACGACAATCCCCCATCTCAGTCGATTCGTCATGCAGCTTCAGCTGATCTTTAAGGAATGTTTCATCGAGATCGGAAAACCCTAATGATTTGTAAAATTCTTGAGCTTCATCTAGAATTTTCTTGGCATCGTAGTTCTTCACAAAACCATCGTACGGTGGTAACTCTTTAAAGGGGAAGTAGGATTCTATTACACTTCCTTCCTTCCAGGCTTGTGACAGCACCTGTTCAAACAAATGATCCGATATGGGTCCATTTGGATCTACAACATCACTACCATATTTCTTAAAAAGTTCATGGCGTACAAAGGCATGTAATTGTTCATAGGCAGGCTTAAGTTCATCCATAACTCTTTCCATTTCTTTGAGGAAGTTTTTGTTTTCATACTGGCTGTAGTACAATTCCAGGACAGGTTGTTCTTTAAGAAAAAGGATTCTTATAATTTTATTTATACTTTTTCTGAAAACATTCAGTTAAAAATTTCCGAAACAAGTTTAATATGTTAATACATAAATTATATATTTAATACATAAATACTTTAACGTCAAAAAGCAATAATATTTTTACTTAGTGAAATGGTAGAACGAAATGTATTATTGAAACCGTGAAGGCTGTTGGGAGGTCTACCGTCGAAAAAGTTTTTGATGTAAAATTGTTTTCAATAAAGTTTAAGCAATTTTGGAAATGCTCGCTTATAGAAAATTACTACTTATAAAGGGTGTTTTTTAAGACGTACAGAATGAAGTCTGTTTTACTTGTTTCCGTATACGTTGGCAAAGACTTACACCAGAAGAACGTTTAGAAAACGTGGAATTTTATTTCCAAAATTTGCGATCTGCTCGCCTAATTTATAGAGCACTTTGTCAAGTTGACGACGAGGCTCATTTTTGGTTGATGGGGTATGTAAGTAAACAAGATATCGTGGCAAGTAAGACTTTGAGTGCTTGTAATTCTCATTCGCTTTACAGTGTTATGTGTCTAATATCATTCCAAAATATTTGGAAAAAGGTTTCCTGATGATCGGCAAGTTACTTGCCAACAACAACAAAATCTGTACACATTTTTTTTTTGAAATTTGTTTTCTCCTTACAGACTTTGTTGTTGTCGGCAAGTAACTTGCCGAGTGTGAAATGGGGCTAAGCAACCAGTGAAATGCACATTGAATCTTACTTTTCCCCCAACAACGAATTTCAGTGTATTTATCAATAAATATTGCGAATTAAGCACATAATTATTAATTAGTAAACACTTTTGTATTCCCTAAAATAATGTTGAAACAGAATTGTCGTTTTTGAAGAGATCACAATCCCCACGAGAGTCTTGACACTCCATTACATCACAAAAAATTCCAACAAAACGGCGCAACATGCCATACAGTGCGTCAAACTATCACTTTGTTAAGTGTTTGGTGGCCGAATTATCTCAAGAAATAGACCTGTGAATTGGCCACCTCATTCATGTGATTTTAAACTTTTTGAAGAGGGAGGTACTTCAAATCTCTGGTATATCAATGATTTATTGATCATTTAGAAGCCAATATTCGACGTTCTTTCGAAGAAATTAGACAGGCCATTCTAGAAAAAGTGACCCAAAATTGGACTGACAAGTTGGTGTTCATAAGGCGTAGCCGCGAAGCCCATATGCCAGAAATTATTTCTGAACATTAAATGCCATGAAATATCTGGGCTAATAGAAGCAAACTTTTGATCATTCCATAAAGAAAGCTTTTGCTGCACTTCTCAAAATATTAACAATTCCTCTCACCTGAAATCGCAGCTGCTTTTTGTATACCCTCAATTGTAGTATAGAAATTCACTGAAGCCCATATAGAGTTTCTTTCTCTCCAAGTCTCCCAATAGTATTTCAACTCATTTGCATCCGTACTGCTTTCATAAATCTTTTGTATATCCGGATAATAGGCTATAGGACTATCATCTTGATTAGGCATATTAATGCCACCCATATAAGGTTCAATATCTTTATCAGTTGACAAACTTTTCAAAGAATTTAAATTCAACAAAAACGATGAGAAATACTCCTCACCCAATACAAAAAGATTACCAACTTTGCGCAGCTTACTAAAAGCTCTCTTCAGTTGAGGATCCTTTATTTTATTCAAATCAAACTCGGCGGCGTCCTTTGAAATTCCCACCAATTCCTGTGAAATGGTTTTGACATTATTTAATTTTAGAAAAATTTCCTCAAAATCTTCATCATCTATGGAAGAATATGTTTCAGCTGCTATTTTATTGTAGAGATTATAATAACGATCGCTAGCTTTGGCCGCAAAATTTCTAGCCTCTGTTTCGTTAGTGGGGGCTGCCAAGGCGATCTGAAAAGGAGATTAAAATAATTTGTTTTGCACATTAGCGCTAAAAGTTCATAGATCACATTGACCTTTTTGTATATAAATAGTTTAACGGAATTCACAAGCTTATCTCGGAAACACGCTCTCTCAATTTAAATTAAGTTAGCTTACCTTACAGATCAAAGCAAAGAGAAAAGCTTGCAAAAGCTTCATCGTTTGGCTTTAAATCTTTTAACAGAATGCTTTTATTTCCGATAGAGTGTTTAAGTTTTGAGTTTCATCAGCAGACTGATCTGCAGTGAACATGGAAAGTAAAAAAGACGTACGAAAAGTGAAACTGATAAGGCCTGAATAAGCGATGCTTTTGCTTATCAGAGTAAATAAATGAAGTAAACAAACATTTATTGAATGATTTTTTATTTGAATATATAAAAAAGACATGTATATATACTATATATTAAGACAAACATCCCAGCTAGCATTTTCGATCGTGTAAAAGTCTACTGGGAGTCTCATGAGGAGTATTTTTGATCGTCGACGAGCGTATTTTTTAATTCCTCGCGCAGGAGAAACTGTAACACAAGCTGATTCCTCTGTAAGATACTTCCCCAACACAGCGGATGACGCTTATAAAAAATCATAGAAGGAGTCATTTGAGATGTCAAGAATCGTATGGGACTTATGTAGGGATAATTTTAAAGCTCGTGAAATGCTCAGCCATATAACTGAGCTACCTGATTAAGAGCGTCAAGCGTCTTTTTTATGTCACAACTTCTCATTTTCATTCAATTTAAACAAAGCTTTGGAGCGGTGGAAAAACTTATTTGACAGATCCTTAGGTCTGTTTGTTTTATTGAAACTGTTTTGGCAATATAATTTTCATAACGCTCTTAGTTAGGAAGTTCAGAAATCGTCATATGAGGGTTTAAACAGAATTGAGTCTTCAACTTCAATCAAAAATCCTAAAGTCCATAACAAAAACGTCGACAATAACTTCAAACTCTCTCTTATTTTATTTTTTTTTTCTTTTTGATTTTCTGTTTACAAAATGTGTAAAATTTAACAAAAGTTTAGTAGCATTGTTAGAACAGTAAAGGACCAATTAGACGTGACATAACCATACCAAAACTGTATTACCATAACCACTGTATTACCAAAACGACATAAACATACCATACAAACCAATTCAATTTTGGTTTCTAAATTCGCCGTTACGGCTGTGGCATTATGTTTATGTTACGTCTAATTTGAGCTTAAGTGTCTTTATGTGAGAGCATAATATAAAACGTTCTCAAAATTAATTAGATTTTATTTCACGACGACTTTTTATGACTAATTTGTATGACAAATACGTATATGAATAAACATTCTTAAAAATGCTTGCTGGGTTTTAAAAAAAATTAAGTTTAAAAAAATATTTAAAATATGTAAATCAACTACTGCACTGGTCGCAAATTTGTGCGGTCTTCATGACGTATAACAACATCAGTTACAAACATGTTGGGTGTCACAAAATTTGCTAAACGTTCAGCACCTTTACTGGGCATACGATCAAAGGGAAACCCCAAAGCACGATGATCAAGACTGCGGCAATCCCGTTTATCATTGGAAAAGGCAGGGCTATTGCCAACCTAAAAAATAAATTTTAGAAATTGTTTTATATATGACATTAATTTGTCAAAAACTTACTTGACTGTCTTCATAACTTGAAATAATGACAAACAGCTGAAACTCTTTGCCTTCTGGAGTGCCTTTAGGTAAAAGCATGTGCTCAGGCCAACCGCAGAAATTTTTATTAGATTTTTCACTGTTTGAGTTTGTGGACGTAGGTTTTTCTTCCTTGAAAATTCTTTCGTATGGTATGATCACACTAGATTCGTTAGAACGGCGACGAATGGTGTTCAAACCTGGATTAACTAGATAAATTAGAGGAAAAAAAACATTAGGAATAGATTTTTTTCTCCAAAAATAATTGAAACGAAAATTCTTAAAAATATTGTTACAAAGCTAGATTTAGTAAAGAAATATTAGTTGTATTTTTTGTTAGTTCGTTATTTGCATAGTTAAAAATTCTTCCATTTTCTGGAACCTGTTCAGTTGTTCTTTAATTTCCGGGAATTATTGGAAATTTTGTGTAAAAAATAATACAAACAAGATGATAAGAGCATTTCTTTTATTTTTAATTTAATTTTAATGCCAAATATATGCTTTATAAATAGAATCACATAATTTGTTATTAAAATGACAAATATATGCTTTATAAAAAGAATCACATAATTGGGATCTTTTCAGACAATAAAGTTTAACAGAAGTCGCCAATCTTTTTTTGGTTTAGAAATTCTTGCCATCGGCTTCAGATTTTGATAAATGAACACTTGTGGCTCTTGTCGATTTGTATAAAAACAAACGTAATAAAAACAAGTAAGAGTGCTATATTCGGCTATGCCGAATCTTATATACCCTTCACCATGGTTTGTAAAGAACAGAAGTTTATATATTTATCTATATTTATCTGTATATTTGTACTATATATATCTTAAGGTTTATTTAATTGTTTGCACATGTTTGCGTGGTATTAAATACTTGTATTAAAAGTTTAATTAATATATAGCAAGTTTTTTTTTGATCGCATTTCAGTATTTGGTCATAACTCGGCCATTTTGTAACCGATTTGACACATTTTTATGCCGACATCTTAAGAAATAATATTACCTCTTTTGGCGAGTTTTTAAGTAGCAAAAACACACAAAAATTCCTAGTTTCTATTTGTTAAAATTATTTCGTTAAATAGATTGGGCATTATGCTAGTAGATGTGAACAAATGCGAAGGGAGGGGGGGGGGGGGAGAGAAGAGACGACAACCGAATTTGAACTTGGCTTTTCATAAGGACCTAGAATATATATACTTTATAGGGTGTAGGACCTTCGGTGAAGGGTATAAAAAAAAACTTAATTATAAAAAGAGTAATTTTCAGTATTTTGGTCGTAACTCTGCTATTTCTTAACTGATAACCGACAGATTTATAAATCGACGTGTTCAAGAAGAAATTTTCCAGTTATTTTGGTTATAAAACTTGGACTCGGGAAGATCTATGGTTCCCGAAAATGGATATTTTTCAAAAAAAAAAATAATATTTTGGTCATAACTTTTTGATATCTGCACGGATTTTCGCGAGTTTTTCAGAAAATATTTTCTACGAAAAATTTCCGATCTTTTGATATATAAGGCGTAACCATAGGTCATACAATTTTTGATATTTTTTGTATGGTAGGTACCACGCCCACTTCTCCAATCCCGCCTACATTTTGTGAGATGGTGTGTATTTATAAAGGGATTTTTTGGAAAAATTAGAGGCAGTCGTGGTTTTTTGGTCATATCTCAGCCATTGCTAGACCGATCTGGCTGAATTACAATAGCAAGAAATGGTGGACTATATGTGACATAAATATAAAACAACCTAGCCGCTATCATGTCTGGAGTCTCCGGAAAACACATATCAAACGTAAGACGGACAGACGGTCGGATATCGTTAACTCAACTTCTCTCCTCATAAGGACCCAGAATATATATACTTTATAGGGTCTAAGATCAATATTGTAGAAATAACAAACGGAATGACAAACTTATATATACCCTTTTCCACCTGTGGTGAAGGGTATAATAAACTGAATTGACTAGAAAGGAGCAAAATAAACTACACAAAATGATTGTCAAAATTTTATGTTTGTACAAATATTCTGTTTTGTTAATTAGGGTGTTTGCTGTTTGGACAAACACTTGAAGCATGTTTGTAGAAATATTTAAACATTTGAATATTTGGCAGACATGTTGGATATTTGTCAAATTGCTTGTGTTGTCTACTGCTAAATGTTATCATGTCAGCGAAAACTTTGCAGAATGACGACATTGATGGAGAAGCATTAAAATTATTTGCCACAAAACAGATCGTTTTTCAAACCGGTCTTTACTCTAAATTCTATTACATAAGTTAACATTTTTATTCCGTTCTAGACATTAAGCAAACCAAACAAACATGAAAAATTTATGTTTTTAGGAAATATTCTTGTGCTGTTTATTGGCGAATGCAAAATGGAAACAAAGTGTGCGTTTGCCAAGCCATTTGTGTCGTTTATTTTGACCTTTAGATATTAGATTAGATGCTAAAGAAAGGAATTTTCATAGATATCTTAATCAATATCTTAAACACTTTGTAATGCTGGCTATTATTTTGAACAAATAAGTCAAATATCATCAAATATCAACATTCTAGACACATCTCCTAAATATTTATTTATATTAAAATTTCGGAATTTTGAAAATGTGTATGAAAAATCTTGGCGTCATCATTAAAAGATATCCAGGCAAACGGGATTTTATCAATCCTTAAAATCTGGGGATTTTCTGTTTGTCGTCCCTATTGGTAAATGTTACCATGATAACGTATTTTGTAATCATGCAATACACTAACATCAGGATACAAACAAGTTAAAGTGCTTTATTCGACTGTGCCGAATCTTTAATACGCTAAACCAAGAGTTGGAATATTTCAAAATTGGGCGTTATATGGAACCTATATTTTATAAGCCAACCTTTATAAAATAAATATAAAAACAAGTAAGAGTGCTATGTTCGGCTGTGCCGAATCTTATAAACCCTTCACCATTGTGCGAGCAGAATACAGAGCAACTAGACAAAAACTAAATTAAACTGGCAAATATTTTTTTTTTTTAAATAAGAGACAACCGGTTTTGAACTTCGCTTTTCATAATGGCCCAGAATATATATACTTTATTCGGTGAAGGGTATAAAAAGAGTAATTTTCGGGAATTCAGGGGCCTAATCACCGCATTCGATACTATCGTATCGAATAAACTATTGAATTTTTTTGCATACGATAGACACTGGCGTATCGAATGAAAACTCGATAAATGTAATGTCGAGTAACTCGATGTCGAATGCTATTGTTTCAAATTCAATACATTTCATTCGATATCGAGTTTCAAGATACCAATATAAATAATTTCGATGAATTTTGCTCGATATCGTATGCGGTGATTAGACCCCAGTATTTCGGTTATAGCTCATACAAATTTCCGACATTTTGGTATATAAGTCATATACATAGGATATATGGCAGCCCTAAAATTTAGGTTTTTATAAAAATTTTGATGTTTTTAGCCCATTTTTTGAGTATTTTGCTCATAAATTACCAGAGTTCAGAGAAATTCAAATGTGATCGCTCATATTCAACCATTCTTGAATTTTTTCATAAATGAAAAATGTAAAATATGTAACTTTTTTTCACAGTCATGAATGAATTGTTCATATTTCGCCAAATTCATTCATGTTTTTGAGGAAAAATCCAATTTTGCCTTTCTTCAGTCATGAAAAATGAGGAAAAAAAAGTTTTAGAAACGATCCTCACTAGTAATGTTGTTGTTGCTTGACAGTTTGCATGACCAAAGCTCGAAATGACTGTGTGTATTTGTTTGTGTAAAATATTTTTGGTATAGGCAACCAGCCGAAGTGTCTGTTGGATTCTTTGTAAGAAAACATTATTGAAAAAAAATTAAAAGAACTGCACATATCGTCCGTCATCTTGAATGCAGAATAATGTAACATCACATATCATAATTTTACATGCAAAGCGGACAACTTTGTAAAATGTTTATGAGATTTATAAGCAATTTTAAATATTTCAGCTAAAAATGCGATTGTTATTATTTTTTAAGTTGTGTATGTTGCGTTATATAAATTTGTAATTTTCAGAAACAAAAAGACGTATCATCAACGAAAGTATACATATTAGTATTAAGTAAAACAAACATTTAAAATATTAAATAATTAAATATTTGTATTAAATTACCGGAAAAATAGGATATATACATACCTATGATAATTTGTTATTGATTTTTTTACTAATAAGTAGTGGTTTAAATTAGAAAATGTGTCTTAATTTAATTTAGCTATGATTTGATTTTAAAAAACCATATTTTTCATTCTAATTAAAAAGTAAAATTATTTTTTTTACAATGAACAAATTTAGCAAATAAAAATTTGACTCATATAACATAACATGTATATATCGAATTATTTCAAAAGAACTCTGTATCGCATTCTAACAACGCTATGTACGTTGCAAAAAGTAAATTTTAATTAGGTGATTTCTGAAAAATAATAAGAAGAAGGAAAGCGTAGTGTTGATAGCATATTAAATGTTGGACAAAGTAGTACTTCTCCAAAGAAAGATATGATTACAATTTAATAATTCTAAAGGATTAACACAAAATAAAGCTAAACAGTCTATATTCCACTACTTTGTAAAAAAAATACAAATGGCAACTATTCCAAAAATTAAGAATAACTGTCTTTTTGAGGATATTGATGAAGGGCCATTTGGAAGAATGCAATCCTAATAAAAAACAGATTATTTTAAATAAACTAATAAAAATATTTCTTTTGAATAATTAGTATTGTGGTTATTTTTGTCGAACTATTTATGGTTTTTTAATCCAAATTTTAATATTTTTAATCAGGCTTAAGTTCATCAAATTTAATTTTTCATTAAATTATTTTTATGAAGAAAGGAATTTTACAACATGAAAATTAATTAAAATTATTAATAACAACTTTAATTAATTTTCATGTTGTAAAATTCCTTTCTTCATAAAAAAAATTTAATGAAAAATTAAATTTGATGAACTTTAGCCTGATTAAAAATATTAAAATTTGGATTAAAAATATTTCTTTTGTATTATAAACTTTTTATATTATAATTAAGAAATTTTATGGTCCCATACAGATTCATTATAGGGAAGTTCGACTTTATTTAAATTTATTAAAATGGAAATACATACCTAGATATTATAATTCATAAGGATACTATCATAATAATGATGACAGTCTGATGGAAACAAAAATCTGAGGACCTGCAGATGTTGCCATCTATTCTTAGAAATTTTTAGCGTTTGGAAGTGCAATGGGGTAGGCTGCAAAATTTCCAAATTTCTGACAGTCCTATATGGAGTCGACTTTTATCATTTTACAGCACTTTTATTACTTTTTCTTCTGGAATAATTTTTAGTCTGATCACTAATTCCACTAACACCCTGGTAACTGTTATAAAACTAATTACCCAGTTTTGACGTTTAAAAATATTAAAGTGTTCTTATAAAAAGAATTGAAAACTCTGCTAATTTTTTTCTTGAGTGTGATTATACATTATTTGTTAAAAAAAATTGTATTTTTGATGAAACGTAATTTTTAATTTTGTAAATAACTTGGATATTTTTTAGGTAGCAGTTTAAAATTTTATAAAAATATGTAATGTGAATCGTAACCAACAAAACAAATCAATTAAAATTTTCTAATAATGTTTGGATATAAGCTGACGATATGTTTCTTTTTTTTGTGTAAACAATTCTTTGGTGCATTTAAAAAAGGTCACTTTTTCTTTCGTTAAAAAGACATACCTTTATGCAGAAATTATTGAGAAAAAAAAATAGACCCTAGAAGTTGTTGGTATTTTGTGTTTGTAAAAATATTTTGGTTTCTGTTCCAATCGCGACGATGGGTTTTTATTGCTGAAAACACTTCTCTTACGTAGGTAAAGTTATTTGGAAAACACTAACAAAGTCTTGTTTCGCCACAAGCAAAGCGACAGTAAGTATGGTTGATGGGTAAGAAAATTTGTTTTATTGTTGCATTAATGTAATTTTATTGTTTCGCGCCAAATTATGCCAGTTTTTGTAAATTCAATGTAGTGTTTTCAACACCGTTGGTTGCGCTTGGTCCACAAACAAATTTTTTTTCACGAGACCAAATACATGTCTTCAATTCTTGCAGGTTGTAATTCTTTTCAATATTTTTTTGCCTTTATGTCTTTTAAAGGAAAAAAAACAGACCCTTTTAGAGGCATCAACAAATTTTTTACAAAATCAAAACACATTTTAGTTTACCCCCTGCAAATAAAATTGGACCACCAGATCCATTTTGATAAACTCCATGGACTGGTCCGATGTAATGCAAGCATGGACCATGTCATTGTTAAAAAGTGTTTGTAGTGAGACGACATGTCTTCGTTTTTTAACGACATGCTCTAGTTTTTAAACGACTTCAAAACTAATCCTCTTGAGTATACCATGGAGTAGTTTTAAAACTACTCCTAAGTGGTCCAAAGGTGGGTCATATGGTCCTCTCCTAGGACATCGTAATAGTATGTTCACATTTGGGTTTTTAAACGCGTTTAAGCAAAATGTTGATTTAGCTAATCAAAGCCGTTCACATTACATTTGAGATGATTAAGGTGACAGATGATTAAGAAAAAACACACACAAGCACACAAAAAAAACAACAAACACATTTTAATTTCTTTAAAGTATTAAAAATGGATAAAAACACTTTTATAAAGTTATCAGAAGATTATTTTAATCAATTTAATGATGAAATTGTGAAAATTTATGAATTATTTAAGGAAAAAACAATAAAAACATTAAGCAGACATCTTGGCCGGTTGTACACAATCGAGCGATTCTACATTATTAGGGTATGTTCAGTGGATTCTATGTGGTTTATGAAGTGATTTAGTTGTAATCATGTCGATTTGAAGTGATTAACAAATCACTTCAATGTATGGGTAATCATCTCGATTTTGAAGTGATTAGAGCTTAATCACGTTCGAACTGCTTAAACGCGTTTAAGAAGCCAAATGTGAACATACTATAATGTTAAATAGACCAGGTTTTTTCCATACGTTTGGGTTAGTTTTGGACTAGTCCTGGTCCCTTGTGGACTACTCTTTACACGCGTGTTTGGACTGGTCCTATTATTTGCAGGGCCAGCCAACAAATAATTTTACAAAGCACAGACAGGCTATCGTGCCGCATTGCAGGAAAAATTGCAAACGCTTTGACTTTTCAGGCCTTACGGAAGTTTTACAACTAAATTTTCCATAAACTTTTACTTATTCCGCTCTGCCTTCTTCGAAAAGGTCTTTTAGAACGGGTTTTAAGAAATATTTTACAAATTCAAATTGACTTTTCTGACACAGAAAAAATTATTGCCGAATTATTTTCAAACAAACGCTTTTTTTGATTTCTACAAATTTTTTTACTGATTCAATCAATATTTTTGTTTGATTTTTATTTAACCAACAAAAATGTGGACAACTCTTCAAAAATATAATAAACGCGCTATTGGTTTCAAGTTTTCATAATTTTGTATGAAATATTTAATGCTCTTTAATGTTGTCGTCCTTTTGCATTTTTTTTATTGATTGTAAGCAACACTTCTTTATGATAAATATAAGAACTACAACAAAAAACACATGCAGTCTATTTTTGGACGCTTTAAAAAAGTACAGCAATAAGAAAATAAAATAGCGTGACGAGGTTTGTAGTAAAAAAACAACAAAAACAATAGCAGGTAAAAAAAACGTTTCATTTGTTTTAAACAACAGAAATGACAACATTATAAGAAACAAAATAAATTTTTGGTTGGTTTCAAAGCTGGTAAAAAAAAAACAAAATCCCGTATTCAATTTTTTCAAACTGTTTGCTTAAATACATCAAATACAAAAATAGAATGATGACGAATAACATATCGAGTCGGTCTGCCGCCGTTTTTGGTTACATTTCTTCTTCATTAGCAAAGGAAAGGATGCAGCAAAAGTGAGTGACGAAGAAAAACATAAGACTTCGTTCAAAAATTATTCCAACAAAAAAATGTGTCTCAAAGCCAGCCGGCCGCTCTGCTCTGCTTCATCTTCACCAACAGTGCTTGCTTGTGTGCGCGTCATTGCTTGTTCCAGAACTTTTTTGTTTGATTCAGCAAAATTATTTGTTTAAAATTTATATGAATTTCAGTAAACATTTTGTTTGATTCTGTAAAATTATTTGTTTGAAAAAATCGGCGTTTTTTTTCAATAAACAAAATGCAAATAAATTGTTTGAATATGCGAATTTGTTTGTAGGACCGATTTCAGACAAAAAATTGTTTGATTCTACGAATTTTTTGTTTGAATTGAAAAAATAATTTTTTCTGTGAAGATAAGGCCTGTCGATATAGTTTTATTAGCAGTAATGTTGGAATGTGTAGCAAGTTTAGTAATTAATTTACTCACTTTGCGTTATTAGCAACAACAATTACACTGGGATAAAGCTTTATTATTAATTATTTTTAGAAGGCCTTTAAAGTAGATGCAAGAAGCCCAGGCTTTGGTATCCAATGATATATTGTGTAAATTAGAAATACAGTTGGAGTGCGACTGGAAACTTAATATCAGTAAAAAGGGCTTCTATAAGGCCTCTTTGCTTCTTCATTTTCCCTCTGTTAATGGTCGGGCAAATCGCGTTTTTTTCATTATGAGGAATTTGAATGTGAATTTTTTTAAATTTTTCATATCTGACAAATTCATATATGAATTTTTTTGTTTGCTCACTTTTCATGAATGAGGAAATTAAAAATATTTTTTTTCCTCACCCTCATGAATGAGAAGAAGCAGTACAATTTAAAATTTTTCACGCTCGCTCATGACTGAAAAATGAGCAAGCGTTTCGGTACTCTGTAAATTACCCATTGTCTAACCGATTTGATATTTTTATATACCGACGTGTTAAGGAAGAATTTTACCATTTACTTAAGTTATATTTATATATAAACATTTATATAAACTTGTAAATATATATTTTAACAAAGTTAATTATAAAAAAGAGTAATTTTTGGGGATTCAGTATTTCGGTTATAACTCAGCCATTTTTTAACCGATTTGGCAGATTTATATACCGACGTTTTGAAGAAGAAATTTACCATTTACTTTAGTTATAAAGCTTGGACTTGGGGAGATCTACGGTTCCCGAAAGTGGGTATTTAAAAAAAAATAATTTAATTTTGGTCATAACTTTTTTGTATCTGAACCGATTTTCCCGAGTTTTTTGTAAAATATGTTCTACTAAAAATTTCCGATATTTTGATATATAAGTCATATCCATAGGACATATGGCAGCCCTAAAATTTAGGTTTCTATACAATTGTTAATTTTTTTTTGTACGGGAAGTACCACACCCACTTCTCCAATCCCGCCCACATTTTGTAGGATGGTGTGTATTGGCAACCTTAATGTGTGTACCTAATTTGGAAACTTTGGCTTTTGCCGTTCTCAAGATATACGGAAATAAAAAAATACAACAACAACAAGGGATTTTTGGAAAAATTTAGAGGTAGTCGTGGTTTTTTGCTCATATCTCCGTCATTTTTGGACCGACATAAATATACATCAACCTAGTCCACATCATTTCTGGGGTTTTCGAAAAACCCATTTCAACATACACACGGACAGACGGACAACCGGATTTGAACTTCGCTTTTCATAAGGTACCAGAATATATATACTTTATAGGGTGTAGGATCAATATTGTGGAACATACAAACGGAATGACAAAGTTATATATACCCTCTTACCTTCGGTGAAGGGTATAAAAATATTATGATTTGTTGTAGAAATATTATGCGTATTAAGGTGATTTTAAGGATCGTTAATAACAAAATTTTAGTAGAGTGAATTCAATTATTAAAAAACAAATTAAATTTCAATTAAGAAAGACAAATTTTTAGAGTTAAATTCTTTATTAATTTCTTTTCGGCAGAGCGCTTTATATGGGACATATGGTAAATTATAGACCGATTATTACAAAACTACATAAAAACATGATTTTATTTGCAGCCATGTAATGCTAAATTGGACTGAATATTATTACAATATCCATACTTGTTACATAATTTGTGTTTAAATAATTTCCCAGATTGGGCTTTATATGGCGCAAATCCTTAAATGCATACCGTACCATTAATGGTATATAACTTATTTAATTTTTTATACCCACATCACAATAGTGGAGAGGGTATTATGCATTTGTGCTGATGTGTGTAACGCCTTAAAATATTGGTCCTAGAGCTACCTTAAAGAATACCGATCGACTCAGAATCACTTTCTGAGTCGAACTAACGATGTCCGTTCGGCTGGCTGGCAGGCTGGCTGGCTGTCCATGTAACCTTGTGCGCAAGTAGAGGTCGCAATTTTGTAGATAATTTGGTAAAATTTGGGACAAGGACCAAGCCTCGGGCCAAATCGTAGGCCCACGAGGGAAAATAGGGGGAAATTTCTTCCTCTCAGAAACTATTAAACCGATTTTAATGAAACTTAAAACATAGATAGATCCATATCTATATGGACACATAAGCTATACAGTTTTTCAAAAATAGGACCACAAGGGGACGAAGGGGGCAATTTCTGCCTCTCACAAACTTTCAAATCGATTTTAATAAGTTTATAACCATAGCTAATCCATATTTATATGGACCTATAAGCATGATGTGTTTTTTAATACGGTGGTGTAGGGTATCATGTGGTCGGGCTTGACCGACTATACTTTCATACTTGCTTTGAATTAAAATAAATGTAAACATAAAATAATACTACAAAATAAAGCAGACAGTGTAACTGTACTTTAATCTACTGTTTTTTTCTAACAATTTATTTTATTTATCCGCAAGTTGTTAAAGTGACCCCTGATGCTAATTCATGGTGCTGGCCGCATGCATTTAAGGGCTTATGGAAAATTATGCACCGATCTTCACAAAAAAATAAAATGTTTTATAATTTCCAGCCATATAAAATGAATTTGTGCAAAATTTAATGAGAATCGATGCATTCTGGCCACAAAGCATACAGAGATGAAAAAAGTGACGTATGTAAAATGTGCAAATCATTTGCGAGGGCAGCTTTTGAAGAAAGAGAAAGAAAACGTTTTTTTGTAGCAATGTGGCAATGTGTAAAAACAGGCCGCTACTATCAACACGAATTGCGTAATCAAAACAAAAAATGAAAAAAGGGCAGCTTTCGAAGAAAAAGACAGAAAAAACACAATATTTTCTGTCTTGTGACGACTTTGTGTGCTCTGTTATTCTGGCATCAATGTATGTTAGTTTTTATAACAAAAAAATTTTTTTAGGAGGGTTGCTCGCTCCACTTTTGCGTTTATAACTCTTTTCCTACTGAACCGATTGTGCGGGACTTCAATCCGAAACTGCTTAAGGCCAGCTTACACGGTAATATAATGTATTACGACATGCCAAAAAATGATGTAGAATGAGAAAAATCTTATCATGTAAAAGCAACATGTATTGAGTTGGAGAGAATACGAATATACGGTAAAAGTTTTTTTTTTTTCTAAACCATTTTAGAAACTTATGTTTTTTCATCACACCAGGGGTGTATTTTAACGGAGTTTATTGAAGGTGGTAGCATTTTTATACAATTACAAAATAAACTCAGGAAATTTTCATGTTATTTTTGTAAAAATTGTAAAACTGAAACCATCTGCTTTTTTGTTATTATTTTTAATTTAACTTATTCCATCCGTGTAAACACGAATTATACTTACAAAAAATTTTTATTTTTTACTTTTAAACACGGAGGGAATTTCATAATATTTTGATTCTACAAAGTCGTAATACATTGTATTACCGTGTAAACTGGCCTTTAAGGCACTTTTACACGAAATGTATTTATCAGTGTACTTGTTACATTTCCCATTGCAAAATGCAAGAAAAAATTTGCTTCTGTAAATGTCAGCTTGAATTAGAAGTGTAAAATTTTTCAAATAAAGCGTGCCTATTTTGAACTGACAAACCATCTGACATCAGCTGTTTGCAAGTCATTTGTTTGTGGCGGCATATATAAATTATCTATTTATTTATTTAAACATATTCTTTAAAAAACTAGCTTTTTAATTAACTAAAACCAAAAACGAACGTGTAAAAGCAAACCTTTATTTGTTAATTTTGTCAGAAATGTGCAATTACATTTGAATTTCACATCTGACAAAGCCTCTACAAAATACATATCGTGTAAAAGTGCCTTTAGGAGAACTTAAAAGTGAACGTGTTTTCAATAGAAGAATACGGACAGACAAACAGACGGGCATTGTAAACCGACTTAGAATTACTAAGGGACGTAGAATATATCGTCGCAGGAATTAAAGAACGCTGTAATTGACAAAAAATCGAAAATACGTTTTTTTGCATTCTTTTTATCAGAAAAAAATACTGCGTCGATTGGTCCCGGTCCCATATTTGTATGATGAAAAAAATTCACTTACGCAAAAAAAAAATAATAAAAACTCTAAGCCGCAGAATCACCGGGAATAATAGACTTAAGAGGAAATGTTTAGAGCTAATATATAAAGCGAGAAAAAATAAAAATACGTTTTTAAAATCATGTTCCTAAGTTGTATAGTTTTTGTGATATGCACTTTTTTCTACTTCCTTTCATATCGGTTTTTGGCTCTTGTGAATATTTAATGTTTTGTCAGTTACAGCGTTCTTTAATTCCTGCGACGATATATATGTACAAATAAACCTTATGGGGTCTTGGATGAAAATAAAAAAGTTTCACACGGAATGACAAACTTAGTATACCCTCATTCAGCACTAGTGGTGGAGGGTATAAAAAGCTCTGAGTAAAGTTTTTTAATTTGTGAACAGTGTTAATAAGTTTGAAAATTTGTAAAAAAGAAAAAGCTTATTTTTAAAATGCTTTATATGGGATACTATTTTTCTGGTAAAGTTTTTTGAAAATGGTCAGATTTTTCTTTTGCGAAAAAAATTTTATGTGTGCAATAAACAAATATGATTTTCATCATTTTTACGAAAAACGCATCTACAAAAGCTCACTTATATACACATCCATAGCAGATAACATGGCTATAAAGTTATTAAAATAGTATTCAAAGGAGTAAAATAATGTATTTTGTTGTTGTTAATATAACAACATAACCTGATAATCAGCCTTCCTTCCGTGAATCACGCTAATGTTTTGTAGAAATAATTTTTGCATAGTTTACTTTTTTCTGTAACTGATTAAAGCTTTAAATGATTTTTATAGAAAATATATAAAAATAAATAATTGAAAGCGCAATGCAAAGGCACATGGACACACTGCATCCTGTTTATCGATTCGACCTAGACCGTATTAAGATCCGAAAAAGCTCATAATGTTTTTGGGCGATACAACATTCAGTTGTATGCTTAGTTACTTTTTTGTGCATAACCCTGCTTTAGATGTGATAGACTAAAATAGCTTCTGCATATAACAAATTTCTTGTAAAAATCATTTTGTCATAAAAAAAAGTTTCCTTAAAAGCTATTTTCGTAAAATAAGTTTTTCTTTCAAAAATTAATTTAAGCAAAAGTTTGCAAAAAACTTTTTTCTCATATTTTTTTGTAAAAAAACTTTTAAAGTTAAACATGTTTCTTACCTGCCAAATCAAACTTATCCAATTCCACCATTAACAAACGCTGATTTTTAAGGAGTATTGGTTGTCCTTTCTCATCATTTTTGGGTGCCAGAAAAATGCGTACAATCGCCTGCCTTTGCACACTACTACTGTTACTGATATTAATCGTATAAGTAAAGGTCTCATGTTGTAAATGCGTAAATCGTACAAATATACTGCCCCTAGGCATATAATCCATGCCCCGATAAAAATCTATATCAGACTGTTGCCAAAAGGTTGATAAAACATTCGCTTCAGATACTTCCTGCGATACTTGAACACCGGTTATTGTTAGGCCCTTACACTCCAACTGTGAAAGACTATAGGCTGGCAAAGTTGATTTATGATCTTCGAAAATGTCATTTATATGTGAAAGGATTTCAAAAAATAACGGATCGCGCATAGCAGTGGCTGGATCGGCCAGAATATTAAATGGTTCCAAGTGTATACGCTCAGGATCATGACAGAATGATATCAATAGATAAATCATATTAAAAATTTCACCATAATATGCACGATTTGGTGATAATAAAGAGCCCTCTACCAGGTGGCCTAAAACCTCGATACCATGCCGTTCGTCTAAGTTAATATGCTTGCCACTTTCATCTATAGCAAACCCCTGCTTAATGGCCTCCAATAAACGTTTTCTATATAACGCCAGATCGGCTATAGAGATGTCTACTTCATCTGATTCACGCTTTATATTCGATATAGGAGCATTGTCCCAGCGTGCTGGATAAACACGATTGGCTGTCAGTGAATCGATTTTGGGAAAGTATCCTCTCGAAAGAGGTGCTAGAAAATTATTTCTGCTCTTGACACGGCATAAATTATTACAAAATCTTTCCACATTATAACGGGCAATGATCTGCTGATGCATGTAGTAAAATAACTCACCTCTCCTTTCTTTTTTCACTAAGCCAAGATCTTTGGCTTCAACAGGATATAACAAATGCCACTGCCAATTGTACAAATTAATGGCCATATCTTCGCGAAAATACCACAAGCGATGCTCAGGCTCCAGGTTGGAAAAGGTCTTGTTTTGAGGCATTAAAATGGGCATACGTGAACCTTCGGGCACAATAGTAACTTCCTCCCTTACCAAAGGAACAACTACAGCATCTACGAATTTATTCGGAAACACTTGAGCCAATGATGGTAATTGTATGTCCTTAGTGTCCGAACGATTTAGCAGCGCCACTGAAAGAGTGTAGTTAAACAAATAGGGATTGACACGATCGCGAACATACACCGCTAAGCTTTGTAGATCTTCTATACTCTCAGCTTCCATAAAAATATCAATCAAACATCCGGCAATACGTCTATGACGTGGCATAAGCAACGAAAATTGTTCCCAACGATCCATAGAAATGGGTATTTCAAGATCAGGTATAGCAATATCTCGCACAGGTATACGTTTGTCGGCTATTTCTCCGAATATATTTTCAATTTCATTTACCAAAGGACGATAACGTTCAATCAGGAACTTGAGCGGCAAATCAAATATTGTGTACTGTTTACCTTTGGGTACAAAAACCGGTTCAGTGGGACGCTCAAGAAGCAATACTAAATCGTGTTTATTGGCCATTTTAGCTCTGAATTTTGTTTATTCAATGTTGCTTAATTAAACGTTTTATGTAGCGGATGTGTTTTTTTGAAGCACTAAATAATTAAATTGCATGTGCATTGCTATTTATACTTAAATTAATGGACTTATATTTCAAAATAAAATTGCTTGCATATTAAGTTTGAGATGGGGCTTGTAACGTAAAGAGAATAAATCATACAATCAAAGAATTTTGCGATTTTTAAAAACTGAGGGGATTTTTGAATACGAAACCAATGGCCCAATCGGTGCATAATTTTATAGCCTGAGTAGCCCTGGGCAACTTCAGTTTTGGAGCCAAGTGTCTGTAGTTTTTTCTAGCTTCACAGAAAAAAATAAAAGTTGATTTCAATTAAAAAATTTGTGATATTAATTGGAAAACTAATTAAATTAAGAACAGTCAACAAATTAAGAGTTTCTATTCAATAATTTTTGATATTAACCATTGTCGAATAAGTACAAGGTATGTTCATTAGCGAGAGTTTTCATTATTTACTAGAGTTGTCAATTATTCGCCTTTCAGCTTTGTTCGAATAATTCAAATAATTGTTTTTGTTCGTTCGATCTAACGATTAAATCTGAAAAATTATTCGATTAATCGATGAGAATAACGAATAAAAAAAATTACATATTTTAAATAAGATACATCCGTCCGTTAATTTACAACTATGGAAAATCTTCCATTTTCTTCTCTATTTTTTCTCAAATCCACTATGACTTCTTTTCATCTAAGCTCCATATTATATACTTAAAGGAATCGTAAAATTCTTAAATAATCCGACACAACTTTGGATTTTCGAAAGGCGTTTGCAGACCTTCCATATTCAGCCAAACTTCTGCTTACAACTTTTTCTATAAAACAACCACTGTCTCTCTGTATGTATTTTTCCATTGGAAGAAGTTCGGCATATTTTGATGTCGTTGGATGAACTTCTACTAAACCGTTATCTATTGTAATATTGTGACACTTATGCTATGTTCACACTTTAAACGCGTTTAAGCAACTCGAGCGTGATTAAGCTCTTATCACATCAAAATCGAGATGATTAACCATATATTGAAGTTATTTGTTAATCACTTCAAATTGACATGATTACAACTTAATCACATCATTAACCACATCGAATCCTCTGAACATACATCAAACTGAGTATAATATAGAATCGGTCACCATGTAAGTACCCCTTCGCGTGATTTCTTCTTAATGTTTTTATTTGAAATTTTTTCATTTTTCGAATTTATTCTATGAGTTAAATTTCAGTTATGTATTTTGTAAAGCTTTTTTGTAATAGTTCTATTCCTTTAATTTTTCAGACTATTATATTGTATTTTCTTTTTTAGTCTGGTAGTGTATAAAGTCATTTCTGAAAAATTAAAGGAATAGAACTATTACAAAAAAGCTTTACAAAATACATAACTGAAATTTAACTCATAGAATAAATTCGAAAAATGAAAAAATGTTTATAATAATATAAAGTAACCTTCACAAGGAAATAATTCCCAATTTCTAGTTTTTATTTGACTTTAAATAATTCGTAAATTTTCACAATTCCATAATTAATATGTTTAAAATGATGAGATTTAAGTTTAGCGAATTACATGAGATTAAGCTTTAGCAAATTACAGAATACGGCCACTGAGCACTTTATTAAAGTATTTTTATCCATTTTTAATAATTTAAAGAAATTTAAATTTGTTTGCTGCATTTTTTTTTCTTTATCATCCATCTGTCATCTAAATCATCTCAAATGTAATGTGAACGGCTCTGATTAACTTAATCAACATTTCATGAAATATTTTAACGTTTGATTTAAAAAGAAAACAGCTGTTACAATTGTTTATCAAAGATTTGTTTAATACGAACATAAGATACGTTTTTGAAATACAATGAATACTTAACACGATTTTTGCCTACTAAACATTGAGATTAATTACAATGAGGGCTATAGCAACAATATTTTTTACTTTTTCTACATTTTGTATAAAATCGCTAAAAACGTATGAGAATAAATCAAATTCTAAGCTTTTATTTCTTACTAGCTGGTCGCCCAGGCTTCGCTCCGTAGCTGATTACTAATGATCGATGGAGCCGTTTTCTGATTTTAGGTAAATCGAAAAAAGTAAGCGTTAAAGTGGGCGGGGCAATATTTTCTTTGCGCAAAAACCTAAGTTGGACCATGGCGATCATTAAAGAAAAAATCGTCCAAATCGGTTAAATAAATAGAAAAAGTTGGCGTAAAAGTAGGCGTGGTAAATTTGTTTTTGATGAAAACTGAAAATGGATTAATACGAACATTTGAAAAAAAAATTAGTCAAATCGATTGAGCAGTTTTCGGATTTTAA
This sequence comes from Pollenia angustigena, assembly GCA_930367215.1. Classification (NCBI taxonomy): domain Eukaryota; kingdom Metazoa; phylum Arthropoda; class Insecta; order Diptera; family Polleniidae; genus Pollenia; species Pollenia angustigena. Next base: position 187,656,680 of record OV884060.1, on the reverse strand, counting down.
GGTAAATCGAACCTAAGCTGGACCATGGCGATCATTTTAAAGAAAAAATCGTCCAAATCGGTCAAGCCGTTCTCAAGTTATGCGATCAGCAACAGACAACATTTCATTTTTATTATTTTCTTATTAGAGGGAGTTTACACGGAGTCTTTTCAGACATGTCTGTTTTTGACATTCTCTTTTGAACATGCTTCTAAAAACCTATTGTCTTTTCACGATGTCTTTCCAAACATGTCTGTTTTCATGTATAATAGTCTAATATACATATACATACAAATTAGAAACGTGGAAATTCATATAAACAAACACGAAAACTCATTTCATGTCTGTTTGGCAACCCCTCTTTCTTCTCTACCCCGATCGCCTACAAACAAAACAAACGTGTTTGTTAGACATGTCTGAATAGACACCGTGTAAACTCCCTCATAGTCTTTTATTAATTTATTGGCTTAAGTACAGTTTACCACCGCAGGTCAAAATAAAAAAAGAGTACATAGGGTTATAGAAAATTGAAAAATAAGAAGAAAAAATAAAATGACCAAATTCTCGGAAACGCATAGTTTCCGAGTTATGGACCTCTGAAGTTTTCATTAAAATTTTAGATTTCCCACTACATTTTTGAATGTATATGGCCAATATTGGTATCATTTAAAAGCTTTTGAATACATTTTTCTAGATATAAACATTTTATTTAAAAATTATTAATCCATTAAGGATTAAGGAGCCGGCTATGCGGAGAAGCTTTATTTAGCGAAGCTGGTGTTTGTTATACCATAGAGGAGAAAATGCATGCGCACGGCCGAAGGCCGGCTATGCGCAGAGGCTTTATTTTGCAAAGCCGGTGTTTGTTATACCATAGAGGATCAAATCCTTGCGCCCGGCCGAAGGCCGGCTATGCAGAGAAGCTTTATTTAGAGAAGCTGGGATTTATTTGATTACATTTTTATTACCTAGTGCACTTCCGTAACATTTTTATATAAATTTTGTAAAAACTGTATTAGGAGCTAAAGTGTGAAAAAGTTTTAAATAAATTTTGCATTTCCAGGAAGATCTGTTTAAATGCTTTCAAATAATACCAATATTGGCCATATAGGTTCAGAAATGTAGAGGGAAATCGCAAATTTATATGAAAACTTCAGAGGTCCATAACTCGGAAACTGTGCGTTTCCGAGAATTTTGCCATTTAATTTTTTCTTCTTATTTTTTGATTTTCTATGCTTTGGTAAACTGGACTTGTTCCAATTTATTTTTTAATAAAAAAAATTTAATCGATTTATTCGTTATTCGAAAATCGCCATTTTAAAATTATTCGAACATGAGTTTGTTTTTGTTTGATCGATTAACCGAATTATTCTTAATCGGTTGACAATTCTATTATTTTTCCATATTTTTTGCTTTATGTTATAGGGTTTTTGAAATTGAGAACAAAATTCCATTATATTAACAACATTTTCTGCAGTTATATTGTTGATATAAGTAAACGTCAAGTGAATTGATTAAATTTTTAACTGTTTTTATTTTTGATTGATAGTTTAATTGGAAAAAAAAATTGGCAAGAATATTTTCTGTGTTCCGACCTTAAACCTATTACGTTATGAAAACGTAAAATTATGATTTCGAACGTGTAGTTTTCTAGACGTTGACTAGTAGAAAGAAAACACAGCCGATCCAAATGGAGGTTATCCTTGTTGACAAATTGAAATTCCCGCCGAATTTTTATTTATAATAAGATATATTATAAAGAAATATTTTAAAATACATGTGTTTATCAAATCACGCAGTAAAAATTCGACTTTGCCTAACAATTTAAAATCCAAAATGTTCTTCTTAAACAAACATTTTGCAAAGTGCATTTTGCGGTTGCCTGTCTGACGCATGTTTAAGTTCGGTAAACACTTTTAAACACACAATAACGTTAATAACCTAAAACCAGTACTGCCATTTAAGCATTTTAAGTTCTACTTTTGACATCTTCCTTTGCCAGTACATTATAGAAAAAATTGTATATTTTTAAATATACATATTTGGTTCTTATATGCATTTGTTATAAACTTGTCAGAATTAACATTTTTTGGTTATTTATAATCTTTAATGCATTGGAAAGTTTTGGTAACTTTTCCAAGCAAGATCATTAGTAAAAATATAGCATTCCCTTTTGTTTCTATAGGAAATTTAAGCTTTAATTTTTTGGCGTTTTAACACTATGTGATATCCGCTTTCTGGCAACACTGAGTGAAATTGATAAAAATAATTAAAACTGAAAGTGTTTTGTGGTCATATTTAAATTTCCATATTAAAACAATATTATTTTTAACATGTTAGAGAGCTAAATTCGGCTATGCCGAATCTTAAACACCCTTAACCATGTTGTGATAACAATAGAATGTTATCAAAAAAAGCGTTCTTAAGATGTAACTTAATTTATTTTGTGGCACGCCTACTTCTCCAATTTCTACCACGTTTTGTCGGAAGTTGTGTATTGATAACCAAGATGGTTACACCTGATTTAGAAACTTTGGCTCTTGCCGTTCCTCAGACATACAAAAACAACAACAAGGTTAAGGAGAAATTATAGGCACTTGTATATTTTTTTTTTATATCTCAGCCATTCACGGACCACCGATCTAGCTGAATTTCAACAGAAAATATCAGTGGAGTATATGTGACATAAATGTGTTACAACCAAGTCCCTATTCTTTCTTGCAGGTATGCAAAACATCTACCATTTTTGGTACAATCGAGTTTTAAAAACTACATTCCCAGTTTTTTTTTTAATTTTACTTGGTATCTCATGATGCAAACAAAAGATTTGCCACATTCTACAAATTATTTTGGCCAAAATTTGTTATCCACAAATAAATGATTGATCCTAATTATAAGACGTTTTTATACTTATATAAAATTTTTTTTAATGGTGCATCTATGAGTCAACTGTGAATTTATAAAGTTTTCTTGCAATAGTCTTATTCCTTTAATATTTTACATACTTTTTGCTTAATAAATCTTAAATATAGACAAACCATTTAAGAACGCTTTCTGTCTTTGTTTGTCAACCGAACCTTTAATGGTGTGAAAAAAGTATCAAAAAGGGGAAATACGGAAAATTAAATTTCTTTCTTTCACTTTTCCGTGCTTCATGTGATAACTTTTAAATTTTCAATAATATTGAAATTAGAAACATAATATTATATATCAATACTGAGTGAATGAGAACCTATAAGATGAAAAATGTTGGTATGCACTTTTTGTTTTTCATCTGGTTCTTTTTGATTTTTTGTTAATATTCGACCTACAAAGATAAAAATTAACATGCATGGTCCTGAGTGAGAGAGCTTTTTTGGTACTTTTTCGTTCTATATCTGGTACTTTGATTAATTTTCGTTAATATTAGGCATAAAAACCAGTGTTGCCAGTAGATTTTTCGAAAAAATACCCTACAAGAAATGCATAACCAAAACTAAAAAAAAAAATAAATTTACTAACACACTTCCAGCAATTTTATATTAGTTGTTTCACTCTAACATATATGTTAAAGTGGAACAATTACATACATAAATAAAGAAATTTTTTTATACATATATTTTTGAGAAACACTTGTAAAAATTTCTTATTCACAATTAATTAAATTCTATAATATGTATAATTTTAATATTAAAGTAGAGCTAATAAAAATTGCTAGAATGCTAGTGGTAAGTTACTGATGGCGGCTTCAGAGGACGTGGTGGTGGATTCGCTGGAAACAACAGAGGTCAAGTACAAAGCGGTATTTGAAAGGAGTAGTCGTCCAACAGGTTGCGGCCATGCGGGTGGTGGATTTGGCCAGGATAATCTTTTAAGATATGCCCGTAGTAATAAAGCAACTAATAATGTTATTAAAAACACTGATAACTTTTCAAGTAAGTGCATATTTGATTTTTTGGTCACAATTAATTGGTTACACGTACGTTCAACTCCATTTCCAGACGCATGCAAGAAGTGGAACGTCATAAAGCAGCCGATGACGATACTTGGTATATAATTTTCTGCAGTCTAATTTCCTATGAATATGATGAAAATTTTTTCAATAAAAAATTTAATTAAAAAAATTTATTATGTATTTTATAAAGGTTAGTACTAACCAATATTTACGTTATGAATAACTTGTTAGTGCTAACCAATATTTACGTTAAGACTAACTAGTTAGCGTTAACCATTATTTAGGTTATCATTGACTAATAAAAAGCAGCAGAGTAAAAAGTACAGATATATATTCCGTAGGCGGGTGGAATTAATAAGTTAGAGAGAGAGGCAAGATCACATGTACACAAGAGTATCGGTTAGTTTTTTTATTTTGCTCTTAATAAACTAATAGAAACTTTAACCAATACATCAGTCACCACTACCGGTCAAATAACTAGTAAAATGACTGGTAGTCTTCTTGTTGGGTACCTACACATGCTAATAAAAATCCGATTTTTCCCTACACGTTGAAAAAACATTAGTTGTAAAAAATGAGTTTTATTCCAATATGTATATTAAAGCTTTGACATAAAATAAGTACAAAACTCAAAACAATAATACACGTGTATGTACTTTTAATTAAATTCAATTAAGACTTTCAACATTAGGTGTGATCCCGTACTCAACGTTGGGAGCCCACGTGATCCCAATCTTACCAAAAACTGTTACCGTACTCAAGGTTTGTTAAGGTGGCACTTTTAAGAGAAAAATATTCTTTTTCTTGAACAAAGTCGCCCTACTTTTTTCTTTTGGCCAAATTTAAAAAATTGTGACAAAAATAAATTAAAAAAAAATAAATTAAAATTAAACCAAAATAATTAATATAAGAAATATTTATAAAATAAACAATAGAAAATGTTGAAATATGTAAGTAAATGCTTGAAATTTAATTTTATGCCCGTTAATGTGTCATTTATGTATAAATGTAAACATATTTCATATTAAAGTTTTCTTTCAAATCAGAAATTTGGTTTTTATTGTTCCCGTTCTTTTGTACATTTTTGTCTATTAGTGAGAGAAGTTTTTTTTTTACTCACATTTTACCGAACTTTACCCAAAAAGTACGGGATCACACCTGTTGAATGATAACTTAGAAAAAACATATATATATTAGTGTTGCTAACTTTTTAAACCACAAACAACTCTGGAAATATATTTTGAAGCTACTTTAGGGGAAAAATTTTTTTCAACCGGTTTGGACAATAAAATATAATTAAAAAAACTTTTTTTCAGCATTTATTTTATAAATAATACGATATGACGAAAAATCCCTACATTTTGGAGATTATGAAAAATCTTTCCGCTTTTCCCTACGCTTCCATTTAAGTATCAAAAATACCCACATGTAGGGATTTTCCCCTACTTCTGGCATCACTGATAGAAACATAAAATTAAACATGCAGGTTATGTATTTAAAACAGTGTTCGAAAATAAACAGTACATTATTTAACGTTTGGCTCACACAAGCAGGAACGATATCTTTTTTTTAGTGATTGTGTAGACTTAATACCGTTCGTAACTATTTTCAAGAAAGAACCGAACATTATATAATGTTCGGTTCTTCCTTAAAAAACAGAACAATTTTAGTGATACTGTAGACAAACATTAAAAATATTTTAATGTTCTATAATGTTTTTTTCGTGTGTGTATTTTGTTTTTGTAAAATTGTTTTTTTTTACCAGCCAAAAGGGACGAACATTAACGAGCCGAACCGAACACATTAAAGTTTGTAGATTTAAAAAAAAACCCCCCGAACGGAATTAAATGTTCACATCTTTTGTTGAGTTTGATAAAAACAGTAATATTTTTGTGTTCGAAAGATGACTAACAGGGAAACGTTATTATCTATAATGTTTTTTTCGTGTGTGTATTTTGTTTTTGTAAAATTGTTTTTTTTTTTACCAGCCAAAAGGGACGAACATTAACGAGCCGAACCGAACACATTAAAGTTTGTAGATTTTCAAAAAAAAAAAACCCGAACGGAATTAAATGTTCACATCTTTTGTTGAGTTTGATAAAAACAGTAATATTTTTGTGTTCGAAAGATGACTAACAGGGAAACAATTAGTTGTGAAGAGGGTATATTAAGTTTGTCATTCCGTGTGAAACTTTTTTATTATTCATCTCAGACCCTATAAAGTATATATATTCTGCGTCCATGAGTAATTTTAAGTCGATTTAGCCATGTCCGTCTGTCTGTCCGTCTGTTGAAAACACGCTCACTTTCGAAAAACACAAAAGCAATAAACAAACTTGGTGTCAAATTGCTTGTAGTAATCCTAAGCAGTTTGGGATTGAAATCCAGCAAAATCGGTTTAATAGGATCTGAGCTATGAATCAAAATGTAGAACCACCACCTAAAAAAAATTGATAATTTTGTTACAAAAACTAACATAAATGGTGGAAAAATGCACAGAATGATATAAGATTTCGCAATAGTTCGTTTTATTTAACTGGAAATCACGCTGTAAAATTTCTTGAAGATACGTCCATGATTTACCCTAGGCCCCATATAAGCCCTACTCCCGGAAAACAGTATAGTAAGCCTAAAACCCTAACTAACAATGCTATCATAACAAATTTTGGCACGTCATAGTTAAATAGGACTAGAAATGAAACAAATAAGTTTCGTGAAGATCGGTCCATAATTTACCATAAACCCCATATAAAACCTACTTCCAGAAAACAGTTTAGTACGCCTAAATCCGTAAACAATAATGCTATCATAACAAAATTTGGTACATCAAAATTTTTTAGAACTAAAAATAAGACTGTGAAATTTCGTGAAGATGGGTCCATAATTTACCATAGGCCCCATATAAACCTTACGCCAGGAAAAGAGCTTAGTACACCTAAATACGTAATAAATAATGCTATCATAACAAAATTTGGAACATATAAGTTTTACAGGACATGAAATAAGACTGCGAAATTTCGTGAAGATCAGTTCATAATTTACCCTAGGCCCCATATAAACCTTACTCCCGGAAAACAGCTTAGTACGCCTAAAAACGTAAAAACTAATGCTATCATAACAAAATTTGATACATCACAGTTTTATAGAACTAGAAATGACACTGTGAAATTTGGTGAAGATCGGTGCATAACTTACCATAGGCCTCATATAAAGCCCACTCTGGTAAAATAATTAAATACGCGGTAAACTTTCTTCCAGTTTAGCTTCATATGGCCAGAAAATGCAATTTTGTGATATACGGTCCATAATTTTCCATAGATTCCATTTTAGCAGCCTTCTGAAATTTACTGCAAACGCTTAAACTAATTGCACCGCTGTATTGAAATTTATGTTTTTTAATACCAGAAATCGCTCTGCAGAATTTGGGATGATTGGTTCATAGCTTACCATGGCTTTTATATAATTTGTTCTCTTGAAAATCATTTAAGTTCAGCCTAAACTGATATTCTACTTAAACTTTTTAAAATTGATTCTGATTGTCGATCAATAATTTTATATAGGTCTAAACCGCAACAAATTTTAATGCAGATGTCTGTTTTTACAAAGATTATAATAATAAATAGAAATCATACAGAAATAACTCCTAAAAGATTCGAAGTGTCGGTGGAGGGTATCAAAGATTCGGCACAGCCGAATATAGCACTCTAACTTGTTTTTTTAATGATTTTCTACACAAACACTATTAGCGTTTGTGTTTTCCACAAATCTACCGAACCGAACATTAAAGAACGATATTTAGTGTTTATTTTCGAACACTGATTTAAAATACAAAATACTTACACATCTGTATGTATTTAAAATACAAAATACTTCCATTTATTGTACGTATTTTAAATACATAATACTTCCACGTCATGTACATGTATGTATTTAAAATACGAAATACACCATTTTTCAAACCAAAAAATACATTAGATAAAACAAGTTAACAAATCAATTGTATCCTTTCATAAATATCAGATTTTTGAATGCAGCATCAGACAAACAGTTACTTGTTGTAGAATAAATAAAACCTGATGAAGAAAATAATCTTTCTACAGGGCACAAACTTGTATTAAATTCTATGAATACTTTTTTTATATTTGGATAGCTGTCAAGAGTGATAATGTCTTTGCTCTTGTCACTGAGGAATCTGACAAACAACTCCAAATTTGATGTCCTAGATTCACCATCATTCCTATCTGCGAAAACAACAAAATCATCGACCTCTTTACTGGTGCTTCTACTTCTGATATTTCCAGGTGTCATTTTAAGTTTTTTGAAATTTTTCTAAAGAGTATAAATTGCAAGATTTTGGGTTCTTTGCCTTTCGTCTGTCGTGATGTTTTCTGGCAGCCAACGCATTTTATAACTACGATGATAACAGGAGGCTAAAACAACTCTATTTATTTTCGGTGATAGTTTAAAAAACTTATCGAATCTTTTTTCCAAGCTCTCTTTTAGAAGTGGTATAATAGGACTTAAATGTCCTAAATTGTTTCCATTCCACCGATTTAATCTTGTTCTAGCAGACATTAAAGTCGGCAAAAGTTTTCCATAATAACAGTTGTTACCCTGAAGGTAATCTAAAGCATTGGCAATAGGTTTCAAAACTACAATGAATTCCTCTAAAAATTCCAGTTCTATAGCCGCGAAAGTGCTCACCTTACTTAACTTACCCAATAATTCATTTAAACTATGTTTTTAAAATACAAAATACTCCCATTTTTTATGTATTTAAAATACAAATTACAAAATACTTGCACAAATACAAAATACGTATTTGTATTTTAAATACGGTTTTCAAATACTGCCCAGCCCTGGTTACAAACAAACGGAATGACAAACTAATATATTCCCTTTACCTTCTGTGTAGGGTATAAAAATTAAAAAATTGGACTACAGAGAAAAATTCGTAGAAAAAAATGGTAATCAACTAATTTGTAATTTAGAAAATATTTTGTTTGGAAAACTTTTAAAGTTAATCAAAATTATTAATTAGTGCGTTGTACTACTCTATTGGGATCATGATTTATGACGACATCTACAACACTCATATTGGGAGTTAAGAAATTAACCAAACGATCAGCACCATCACGAGGCAGACGATCGAAGGGATAACCCATAGGACGACGATCGGGATAAAGACGATCTCGAATACCACAGTAGGAAGCAGCATTGCTACAAGCACCCACCAAATCTTGGTCAACCTTTAAAATAGAAAGAGTGAAATAATTGACAGTGAACATTATTTCAGTTCAAATAATTAAGAGATATGTACTTACTCGATCATCTTCATAATTTGAGACCATGACAAACAATTCACATTGCATACCCTCAGGCAGACCCTTAGGGATCAACATATGCTGAGGCCAACCACAGCCGCAGAAATTGAATTCCAACTCATCAGCAGAATCAGGATCGGGACGATTGGCATCCAAATTACGGAAACTACGATCGAATGGAATGGTTACACTGGATTCAGTCGAACGACGGCGAATGGTATTTTGACCTGGATTCACTAAAAACCAAAAAAAAATTCTTTAGTTTTAATTTAAGTTTTTTTAAGATTATACAACTTACACGATACAATAAATTTATCCAATTCCACAATTAAAGATCGTTGATCTGTCAACAACATCGGCTGATCTTTTTCGTCAGTCTTGGGTCCTAAAAAAATACGCACTGTACCGAAACGTTGAGCATCACTATCATTATTCACACTGATGGTATAGGTGAAGGGGGCATGTTGCAAGTGGGTAAAGCGAGCAAAGACATTGCCGCGTGGTACGAAATCCATTCCTCTGGATAGATCGATATCAGACTGTTGCCAGAATGTAGACAATACATTCGGACGACCACTATCAGTAGCAACTTGTATGCCAGAAATTGTAATCCCATCGTATTGCAATTGAGCCAATGAATAAGACGCCAATCTGCTTTTGTGCTCTTGGAATATACTATCAATAAAAGCATGCCATCTGTAGAAAACTGGATCACGCATAGCAGTTGCCGCATCAGCCATAACACCGAACGATTCTAAATGCCGGTGATCAGGATCATGTGAATAGGAAATAAATATATGGCCCATGTTGTGAAAATCCCCATATAATGATCTATTAACTGAAATCATTGATGCTTCTATCAAGTTACCCAAAATATCAATACCACGTTTTTCATCCAAATCCATACGATTTCCACTTTCATCTACAACAAAGCCTTGATGAATGGCTTCACAAATGCGATCACGCCATCTTTCCATGTCAGCGACATCCAAGCGAATTTGATCCAATTCTCTATTCAAATTAGAAATAGAAGTGTTGTCGAAACGTGGTGGCCAAGCACGACTAGCAACCAAAGAATCCAATTTCGGGAAATATCCTTCAGCAATGGGTTGACGGAAGTCGTTAAATTTGACTACGCGAGCCAATTTGTTACTGAAACGTTCTAAGTTATAACGAGCGATAATTTGCTGATGCATGTAGTAAAACAATTCACCACGACGATCTTTGGCCACAATTGACCTATCACCAGCTTCGAAAGGATAAACCAAATGCCAATGCCAGTGATGGAGATTAACGCCCATATCCTCGCGAAAATACCATAGACAATGCTCAGGTTCCAAATCAGATGCAGTATAGTCTCTAGGCACCACTATTGGCATTCGGGAGCCTTCTGGAACCACAGTAGCTTCTTCTCTCATCTCACGAAATATCTGAGAGTCGACAAACTTTCCGGGAAAATTTTGAGCAAAAGATGGTAAATCCAGACCCTTGGTGTCAGGTCGATGTAACAAAGCCACAGAGAGGGCATAATTAAAGAGAAGAGGATTCAAACGATCACGAGCATAAACAGCAACACTTTGCAAGTCATCGATTGTACGCATTCCCATGAAAATATCAATCAGACGTCCTGCAACACACCTGTGGCGGGGAACAAATAACGAGAATTGTTCATTACGACCCAGAGACATGGGAATGCGTAAATCGGGCAATGTGATATCACGTACTGGAATACGAGTCTCAGCCATTACACCAAAACGAGTTTGCACTTCACATCCAATGGGACGATAACGATCGGTTAGGAATTTATCAGGAACATCGAATACGGTGCTACCTGTTCCCTTTTCCATGAACACAGGTTCATTGGGACGGTCAAATAAAAGTAAAAGATTTTGTTTGTTGGCCATCTTTTAAAAGGTTTTTTATTAAGTTACAAATAAAAAAATTAAGAAAACTCTTTTAGAATTATTGACGATGTTACACCACGATGTTGTTGAAGTTGTTCCACTTTTAGAACAGATAGTTTTTGTAAAAGTTTCCTTAGTATTTATAACAAATTAGAATGTAAGGCACTGGCAAGATGCACAGTAAAGGCTTGTGCGTAAATTCTCTTGCGGTTCGGATTTTTATCATTTTAGTGCATTTTAGTGTTTAACAGTTTTAAAATTAGTTTTATTTACATTACAACAGCTTGTAAACAATTTAAATGTGTTTTACAAAATGTTATAACTATTTTTATCAGTTCCGTATAAAAATATAATTATAATAATATATTACAAATTACAGAATTACAGTGTGTGGCAAAAGTTTGCCTTCAAACGTTTATATAAGTGTGCCCTTATTTCTGGACTGCTTAGGGGTAGTTTACACTATCACACAAGTCTTACGTATTTTGAGAAAAATACAGCCATGGTATGAAAAGTTGTTATTGCTTTTTTAAAATGTTTAAACAATAATTAATCAGGGAAGCATTTTCGTCAAAATACTTAAAACTTCAAGTGACCCGGTAGGCTAGTTGGTAGTGAGCTAGTGAGTTCCCTGCAGACAAGCGGGACAAGCAAAAGTAATCAAAATAAATAAATAAAAAAAACTTGTGTAATAGTGCTAAACTGCCTTTACACAGAAAACATTATTGCCGAATTATTTTCAAACAAACGCTTGTTTGAAATTTTTTTTGATTTCTACAAATTTTTTTACTGATTCAATCAATATTTTTGTTTGATTTTTATTTAACCAACAAAAATGTGGACAACTCTTCAAAAATTTAATAAGCGCGCTATTGGTTTGAAGTTTTCATAATTTTGTATGAAATATTAAACGCTCTTTAATGTTGTCGTCTTTTTGCATTTTTTTTATTGATTGTAAGCAACACTTCTTTATGTGAAATATAAGAACTACAACAAAAAATACATGCAGTCTATTTTTGGACGCTTTAAAAAGGTACAGCAATAAGAAAAATGATAAAATAGCGTCACGAGGTTTGTAGTAAAAAAAAAACAACAAAAACAATAGCAGGTAAAAAACGTTTAATTTTTTTTAAACAACAGAAACAAAAACATTATAAGAAACAAAATAAATTTTTGGTTGGTTTCAAAGTTGGCAAAAAAAAAAACAAAATCCCGTATTCAATTTTTTCAAATAGTTTGGTTAAATACATCAAATACAAAAATAGAATGATGGCGGAAAACATATCGAGTCGGTCTGCCGCCGTTTTTGGTTACATTTCTTCTTCATTAGCAAAGGAAAGGATAAAGCAACAGTGAGTGATGAAGAAAAACACTGTGAGTGTAAATATGACTTCGTTCAAAAATTATTCCAACAAAAAAAATGTGTCTCGAAGCCAGCCGGCCGCTCTGCTCTGCTTCATCTTCGCCAACAGTGCTTGCTTGTGTGCGCGTCATTGCTTGTGCCAAAACTTTTTTGTTTGATTCAGCAAAATTATTTGTTTGAAATTTATATGAATTTCAGTAAACTTTTTGTTTGATTCTGTAAAATTATTTGTTTGAAAAAAATCGGCGTTTTTTTCAATAAACAAAATGCAAATAATATCAAAGTTATTTTCGGGAATACAAAGTTTATTATTAATACGATCTTCGTATGACGTGCTAAATTCCCAGTTTTTCATATTTGATAAATACACTGAAATTTATTGTTGAGGGAAAGCAAGCCTCTATGCGCATTTCGCCGGTTGCTTACACCAGCTTATCAGGAAACCTTTTCCAAAGATTTTAGAAAAGCCAAAAATATTAAACAAATAAAACCTTAAGCGAATAAGAGTTATAGACACTCTAAGTCTTACCTGTAACAATATCAAAGCTTAAACAAAACACCAACAATAAACAGTGAGTTTATCTTTTCTTACATCCCCCTACAATTGGTTGGGTTCTTTCCGACTCGAATTGTAGTTGTAAGTGGGTTAAAAGAAAACATTGTTTGAATATGCGAATTTGTTTGTAGGACCGATTTTAGACAAAGAATTGTTTGATTCTACAAATTTTTTGTTTGAATTGGAAAAATTATTTTTTCTGTGTAGTTATATTTAAGCACAACTTTAGACAAAAACGTTTTTCTTTAGGCAAACACATCTCTTCCTCGACAAAGTTTTTATATTGGGCCTACTCCAAAAATCATCTTTGCGGGCATCGGCCAGGATGCAAACTTAAGAATAAGATTAAGATTTCATGAATTACACAGGCCTGCAAAATTTAGAAAAAGTCGCAACTCTGGGACTTGAGTAAACTTTTCGAAGGGTCTGACTTACGCTGAATCCGAATCGGTGCACAGAATTTCTCTATCTTAAATGGGCCCTAAAAAATACCCACAGTAACGAAATGTTATTTACACTAATGGTATATGTGAAGGGAGCATGTTGCAAATGGAGGAAAACGTAGCACTTTAAATTCAGTCTTATATTATATTACAAAATTATTATCAGGGCGAATTCACTACAAGTAGCAGCAAAAACCTCCTGACTTTGACAGTTCAAACCAATTTGTTTTGGTTTCATAATGTTTAATTTATAAATAGTTGACATTTCGAGCCGTTAACGCAAAAAAAATCTATTGTTTCTATGGTTTTTGTATTGTTGTAGTATTGCTGCCAGCTAATAGATAAATTAAACTTGGGGTATACATATTAATTTAAATCAAATAAAAAGTACATACACAGTCATGTTATGGAAATCGAGTGAAATTTAAATCAATTGAGTTTTTCAGTTATATTTTTGTTTTAACTACAGTCGATTTTTATTTAAAGATAAGTTCCAATTTATATATATTAGGGTGATCGATCGAATAGTATTCGAACGGTTTTAACCGGTTATTTTAGTTTTGCCCAAATCGAATATTTTAAAATGTCCATTTTTCGAATATCGAATAAACCGGTTAGTTTTGGTAAAATAAACCGGTTATTTTAGTAATGTGTAATTTATATACGTTTTCCTTACTTTTGTTGAAAACGTACCCGTAATTTAAGTATTTTTCTAATTGAATATTTGGCAAACTTAAACTTATTATAAAGAATGTCAAAACAAAATGTAACAAAAGTCAAACAAAAACTTTATGAGCAATGTTAACAAAAATCGCTTATATAAACATGTGTTATTGTAACAAAAAGCAAAAACAATTCAAAATAATAAAAAAAAAAATTTTTCAACTTAAAAGTGTTTAATTTGCAATTTGACAGTATTCTTTATATTCGAACTGATTTAAAAGACAATGGTGCTTAAAGGGACATAAAATGATAAGTTGCAAAGGCTCTTTAACGTCACGACTTATTAAGCACCTTTAATTAGTCCACAAGCTTGACATTAATATACGCCAAGTAAAACTTGAATGTGTTCAAAGTAGTTTTTAAGAGACTGCCAATAATACTTTACTAAAATATGCTGCCAATAATGAATGAAAGCTCTTAAAGCCATACCTAAAAAATTCTCATACCCATACAATTTGTATGAAGCATCCCTAAATAGCGCGGCGTCAACGCTTTACAATTGGAAAATCCAATTTTGACAGCGCGATTAATAGTGAAGTTGGCCGCTTTGTTAATAAATAATGTCAATTTAGCTATTTTTTCGACAATCTAGCGTTTTTTTCTCCTCTGTTGTTTCTATTATGTGGGTTTTATTAAACAAGAAAGTTAACACTTCTGTTAGTGGCACAACGTTGATGCTCTTGCTTAGGTATGGCATATCAGCGTAAAAGCTAAACGGAAGAAAACGTTCCGCCTTCCGCTCTTGTTTAGGTACGGCTGTAAGTAGTTCCAGCATATCTTCATGCTTAAAACTACAACATACCGACGGAATCAACGATGTGAAAAATTCTTCAGTTTTATTTATTAAAAACCAGGAACTTAAAACAAAATTCAAGAAATCAAACAATGGCATGGAAGGATTTAAATTGGGGGGGTGGGGGGGGGGGATCTTTAATACCATGTGAGATGAGGCCATGATGGCTTTATCTCTCATTCAATAGGGAGATAAAGCATTTTTTTCATTTGAATGGGAGATAAAGCCATCATTGCCTTAGCTCACATTAGCAATATTAGAAAATGGCTTTATCTCTCATTTCAGTTCCGGAGACACTAAAGTTAAGTATTGAAATCTGGCTTCGCATACTAAAGGTTTTCTGCGTGGCGGCCTGCGGCCGTGCTTAGGGGTTTTTTCCTCCAGTAGGACGCGGCAGGTGGCTTCGCTGAATAAAGT
The DNA here is from genome assembly GCA_930367215.1 of Pollenia angustigena. Taxonomy (NCBI): domain Eukaryota; kingdom Metazoa; phylum Arthropoda; class Insecta; order Diptera; family Polleniidae; genus Pollenia; species Pollenia angustigena. The sequence continues at coordinate 187,641,244 of OV884060.1, read as the reverse complement.
TTTCCTGCGTGCGTCACAAGAATAAAAAAATGTTTTTCAATGATAACTAAGGATTTTCCCTTTAACAGAATGTTTACACCATGCATAACAATATTCTAAAAAAATATGGCTTTATCTCTCATTTGCGAAAAAAAATATGGCTATATCTCTCATTTCGCAAAATTTTAAATATGACCTTGCCTCTCAATGATTTGGCAATAAGGCCATTATGGCTTTATCTCACATGGTTTTAAAGCTGTTCATAAACATGTTGCGGTGGGCCCCTCGCTTCCCCTTCCACCTACTGTACCATATTTTTTCAACACTTGACAATGGCAACTCATTCTTTTGGCAATTTTTAACCATAACAATTACACTGTTATGGCGTTATTTCGACTTTGGTTATTAAGCGATTGTGGTGTTATTGCACTTGGATGGGGGTTATTGCACGGCACCGCAAAAAGCATGTTCATATTACTATTCGTTTCTATAATGTTAAAACCAAATAATTTGAAATATATAATCCTGGATAAGAGGTTATGTTTGCAACTTTTCAAAAATATGTTTGAAGTCTACTGATTCATATAGATATGCTTAACCACCAAAAAATCATTTAAAATAAAATTGGGGGAATATCTCAAATAATAAATTAATTAAATTCCTATTATTTTTTAAAACCAAAGTTTTCAAAACTTCTACAGCTATGTTATTACTGGTCCCGCTTTTTTGGATTATATCGTCAAATATTTGTTAGGTTTGAACATAACTTAAGTCATATCTATGTATTTTTTTGGCTCCTTACATTCGTGAATTGTTTTGTTTTTAATTAAATTAACTTTTTATTACAAAAACTAATATGATTTTTGTATTTTTATGTATTTGAATTAAAACTGGTTAACCGGTTATTTTTAAAATGCTTAACCGAAAAGCGGTTTTTTTAAAATAGCAACTATTCGGCATATTCGAAAACCGGTTATTGAAAAAAGTCGAATAATCGATAGCATGAAGTATATAAAACCAAGTTTGTTAGATTTTGATTTTACTCGAATTCGATTTCCAGAACATGGTTTATAACAATTTGTTTAGCCACATTTACATTTTTTGTATTGTTATTTGAAGAATTTAGTAACTCTATTACCTCTGTTGTAAGCAAAAATGTTTGAAAGTCTTATTAAAATTGTTACCTTTATTTGGTTATAGGAAAGGATTCTTGTGAGTAAAGATCCTTAGAAATATTGCACAAAAAGTATTGCTAGTTGGCATGACTAACAAACGAGATCAAGTTATATCAATTTTGTACGTTATTGTTATCGCATTTTTTAACAACTAGACCGTATCTTATTACAAATTGTCATGTCTGTCGGCAAATTAGAAATGTTTTTCTTAAAATTTGTTCAAAGTATCGGATTTGGTTCTATACAAAATAATAATTTAATTATAAAAAAATAAAATTAATAAAAAGAGTAATTTTTCAAAATTAAATACAGTTTTTTAACTGGATAAATGACATTTTAACTGGTACCTGGACAACACCCAAAAAACTGAACAATCCAGGCCATTCCAGGCCGTCTGGCAACTCTACTCTGGATAGATCGATATCAGACTGTTGCCAGAATATAGACAACACATTTGGACGAATTCACGAAGTTATAGCGGTTCGAATATGGCGAAAAACAGCGTTTTTTTTAACTTTAAGCTAACATATCTCTGATGGATGGACAGATTTAGCGAAACTAAAACCCTGAGAAAAGAATACTTGGTCTATGGCTTAAAAATTTGTTGTCCTGTGTTATTGACAGTTGTATGCGTCTTTTGGCAAAAAAAACTAGCTTGCATATCCATGTCCAAGCATTTTTTTAACGAGGCGAAATTTATAAACCTCAATTTTCCAAAAATTTTAAATGACCATAAAAAGTACGTTTTGTTCTGCGGCTCTTCATATAATCTTTTCTTTGAGATATATTAAAAAAAATATACACTGTACGAGATACTGCTGTGAATTTCGGCTTTAAATTTTGACAATATTGTTTTTACGCACTTAAGCTGATCATTGTTACTTCTAAACCACATTGCATTATCGCTACAACAGAATATTTGTAAGCAGCAGATACGCCATAAATGCGAATTTATCAGTTACGCCTTAAAAGCCAAAGCGTATACAACATACCTCACTCTTATCACTAAGAGGAAAATATTATTTAAGCTATTCTTCAAGAATAAAAACACTTCACTTTATTTAATAAAAAATTTAAACCACAAAAAAAGATATCACATATCAAGCGTAAATTGTGCGTATAAAACATGCATATGCGTAAAAATTCTAATTTAGTATAAATACTAAAGTAAATTTACTAAAATTAACAGTTCTACAAGTTGAACAACTCTGAAACATCATTAACTATACTCATAACAGTTGTGAAGAACCTTTATTTTAAGAATCTTACAGTTAACGTTTGAATAATGGCCAACAAACAAAACCTTTTACTTTTGTTCGAGCGTCCCACTGAGCCTGTGTTCATGGAAAAGGGAACAACTAGCACCGTATTCGATGTTCCTGAAAAGTTCTTAACCGATCGTTATCGTCCCATTGGTAATGAAGTGCAAAGTCGTTTCGGTGAAAAGGCAGAGACACGAATTCCTGTACGTGAGATTGCATTGCCCGATTTACGCATTCCCATGTCTCTGGGTCGTGATGAACAATTCTCCTTGTTTGTTCCCCGACACAGGCGTGCTGCAGGACGCCTGATTGATATTTTTATGGGCATGCGTACAATCGATGATTTGCAAAGTATTGCTGTTTACGCTCGTGATCGTGTCAATCCTTTCCTTTTCAATTATGCCCTCTCTGTGGCTTTGTTACATCGTTCTGACACCAAGGGATTGGATTTACCATCTTTTGCTCAAAATTTTCCCGAAAAGTTTGTCGACTCTAAAGTATTCCGTCGGGTCAGAGAAGAAGCTACTGTAGTTGAAGAAGGATCTCGTATGGCAATAGTGGTGCCTAGAGACTATACTGCATCTGATTTGGAACCCGAGCATCGTCTGTGGTATTTCCGTGAAGATTTGGGCATCAATCTTCATCACTGGCATTGGCATTTGGTGTATCCTTTTGAAGCTGGCGATCGGTCAATTGTTGCCAAGGATCGCCGTGGTGAATTGTTCTACTACATGCATCAGCAAATTATTGCTCGCTACAATTTGGAACGTTTTAGTAACAACTTAGCTCGCGTAGTGAGATATAACGAACTCCGTCAACCCATTGCTGAAGGTTATTTCCCGAAAATGGATTCCTTGGTTGCTAGTCGTGCTTGGCCACCACGTTTCGGCAACACTACTATTTCTGATTTGAATCGTGAGTTGGATCAAATTCGCTTGGATGTCGCTGACATGGAAAGATGGCGTGATCGCATTTTTGAAGCCATTCATCAAGGTTTTGTTGTAGATGAAAGTGGAAATCGTATGGATTTGGATGAACAACGTGGTATTGATATTTTGGGTAACTTGATGGAATCATCAATCCTTTCACCCAATCGTGCATTATACGGAGATTTTCACAACATGGGCCACGTATTCATTTCATATTCACATGATCCTGATCACCGTCATTTGGAAACGTTTGGGGTTATGGGAGACTCAGCCACTGCAATGCGTGATCCAGTTTTCTATAGATGGCATGCTTTTATTGATGATATCTTTCAAGAGCATAAAACTCGTTTGGCTGCTTATACTCTGCCTCAATTGCAGTATGATGGTGTTACCATATCTGGTATTCAAGTTGCTGCTGATGGTGGTCGTCCTAATGTTTTGTCTACATTCTGGCAACAATCTGATATTGATTTATCCAGAGGTATGGATTTCGTGCCCCGAGGAAATGTTTTAGCTCGCTTCACACACTTGCAACATGCTCCATTTACTTATACCATAAATGTAAATAACAATAGTGAAGCTCAACGTTTCGGTACAGTGCGTATTTTCTTGGCACCCAAGACGGACGAAAGAGGTCAGCCAATGATGTTAAGAGACCAGCGTTTATTAATGGTAGAACTGGATAAATTTATAGTGTCATGTAAGTTGTTAAACTTAAAAAATACTGTTAGTAATGTAGTTGCTTATAACAAAAGTTTTTTTTTATTAGTGAATCCGGGTCAAAATACAATACGTCGTCGCTCGGCAGAGTCTAGCGTTACCATTCCGTTCGAACGTAGTTTCCGTAATTTGGAAGCCAATCGCCCAGCAGCTGGTTCAGCTGATGAGTTAGAATTTAATTTCTGCGGTTGTGGTTGGCCCCAACACATGCTGATCCCTAAGGGTCTGCCTGAGGGTATGCAATGTGAATTGTTTGTTATGGTCTCAAATTATGAAGATGATCGTGTAAGTATCTTAAATATATATAACCTTATTTCTTATTTATTTTGTGATTTTTGCTTTAACAGATTGACCAAGATTTGGTGGGCGCTTGCAGTGATGCCTCTTCATTTTGTGGCGTTCGTGATCGTCTCTATCCAGATCGTCGTCCTATGGGTTATCCCTTCGATCGTTTGCCTCGTCAAGGTGCTGATCGTTTAGTTCAGTTCTTGACTCCCAATATGAGCGTTGTCGATGTTGAGATTCGTCATGATCCTAATAGAGTGGTACAACGTCTTAAATAGGTCAAGTTTTCGCTGAATACTGGAAGTCATCAAAGGCTTATAAAAATTGGTTTTAATTTATATTATGTAAATTAGTACGAAATAAAGCATAAATACACGCATATATCTTTGAAACTAAATAAATATATACATATTTTTCTTAATTTATAATTTTGTGCAGATGGTGCATCATTGCATAATTGTTAATGAAAGATATCCTTATCATATACGATATGCTTCAAATTTTCAAATATTGGTTCAAAACTCTATGTGAAAAAATACAAAAATTTAATAAACATTTTTAATGATATGGCGCAGATTATAGGGGTAATTCCATGTCAAAACGACCAAGATTGGGACACGACCCCTTCCGATTTTATTGAAATTTGGTGAGAAGGTTCCTTTTACCTTATAAGGAATATATATTTAAAAAAAATTTTAAAATTTGCTTTTCGAAAGTTATGTCATATTCAAAATGCCATAATTTCGCCGAATTAGCCGAATGTGTTGAGCTGATTTCGTCAATATCTCGAAAACTACTTGACATACGAATTTATTGTTAAAAACTATATTTGAAAGACGATCCTTACTTCCCGTCTATACCAGAGATAAATATTGATTGCCGGCAATTTATATCAATTAACAATTATTGCAAACATAAAACGTCAAATTTGGCTCTCAATTACAAAAAAAGAAGGAAAATGGTAGCAAATAACAATTAAAGTAAAGGAATTAAATAATTAAAAATAAACACTAAAATATTTGAAAATAAGCACTAAATTTCTTTATTACTTAAATCTATAACGATTTAAATATTAATTTTATTTTAACAAAATAAACATGTTTAATAAAATTTATATAAAAAAAACATCAAGCTTAAAAATATATTTACATTTAAAAAATAAAGGTCGAATAAGAATAATTTATATTACCAATAATTTTTGCAAGATGGCGCCACTTTTTACACGGTACCTTAATCCTTCATTTTTTTTTAAATTATAAGTTAACATAAATACGTGTTTCCATGCCTTTATGTCTGTGTTCATACGGCTCATGTCTTATTGACAAGATTGCTACTTTATAGGCGAGAGGGACGAGGGAAAAAGAAGCGAGTACAACGATGCATGTACTGTCTTTACGTTTTGCTTTTTCATTCGTTGTTTAATTTTGATATTGTTTCCAATATCAAAAAAGCACACATGCATACGCACGACTATACAAAATAAAAAACATGTCGTCAACATGACATGAATCATTTGAACGCCAATTCATGTTCAAAGAAGAAAAAGGAATAATCTTGTCAATAAGACATGAGCCGTATGAACTCAGACTAACATAAGCTGAGCAAAAATAAATATTTCACTGTTCGACATTTTATGTGAAATGCTGTCAAAACTCATGATTAAAAAAATTCTTGTGAGGAATACATTTTGATAGATTTGTACTTTTTTCATTTTGTGAAAAAGTTAAGAAATCTTTCCAGCAAAAATTTTTTGCAGCTGCGAAATAATATCACCTTCACTTATTTCGCGTGGAATTTTGAGTAAGTGAAAAAAAATATAAATTTAGTATTAAATGAGGAAGGAAATAAACAGCCGGTAACAGTTTTGCATCTATATTTTTTTTTTTTTTTTTTTTTTATTTAAAACAATGTCGCATACTTTGAAGTAATAAAAACGTCAAATTGTACAAATTCGAGAGATAGGTAACATCGGTACTAGTGATGCCAATCCCGATCCCGAAAAATTCGCTGAATACCGGGACTTAAATTTGTTTAATCGTGATTTAGTCAAACACGAAATTGTTAACTAAATGTTTTTGTTTTACCTTTTTTATAGAAAGAAATTCATCGTGACATTCCCCCTTGAGAGGATAGGGATCAAAATATTGATCTTTGATATTTATTTGATTAACTCTGTTAAGTGCCTGTTCAAAAACGTCAAGTTCGACTCGTCAAGTCTTGAGAAATTGCATTCTCTTTCCCCTTCTCTCCTAAAAGCTTATGTGCTGCTTCCAGGTGACAAACAATAGATTGTGTAGAAAACTTTATATGAAAATCCCTCAGTTTTTGGAGTGCTGCATGTCTATAAGCGATGAGAACTATTTGTTCTGTAAGTAAAAATTTCTTTTTAACTGAAGCAAATTTAAGAAAGTTATTAAAGAAATAAAACCGAAATTGTCACCCGGGTGGGTATTGGTAAGAACAAAGTAATGTAAAATGTTAAAAAAAGTGTGAGACTTAAATTTGAAAAAACAACTTTTTTGTGGGACTTTTTGTTTTAAAAACGACTTTTTGTGCGACTCTTTCAAAATTTCCAACGGTAACCCTGACCAGTTGAAGTGAATTTTATATTCAGTCACTATTTCATTCTAATAGAATGAATGCAGGTCAAAACACCAGTAATGAAATCGATGAGGCTGAAGTGTACGATCTTATAGACTTGTGTACTTAATTGTAGATTTTTTAACTGAATATATGATCTCCACTTTATGTTATTTAAAAACAAATAACAGCAACTAAACAAAATTTACTTTCGGCGACTTTTTTGTATTTTTTCTCAGTTTTTGGCGATTTTTGACTGTAATATTATACTAGCTTTTTTTGTATGCAAAATCAAATAAAAAAAAAAAAAAATATTTCAAAAACTGAACCAAATTGACGTTAACGATTGTTGGCGATTTCTGACAACCGGTTTGGCGATGGAGCTCAAAAAAATCTGACAGCCCTGGTTGTTGTCACTTTTATGCTGGGTACACACTATGCAACGCGTTTACGCAATCTAGTGAATTAAATTCATTTTCATTCATTCTAGATTGCATCAACATCAAAACGCTTTGATATTTTGAGATTGCATTGAAACAGATTGCATATAGGTTGCATTGTGTGTACCCAGCATTAAATACTATGTTTTATCCGACAAAAAAATCAAACTACATAACAATATAAGTAAGGAAAAACATTATTGTTTGGTAGTTTGTTTTTTTGAGTAACAAACATAAACTATATTTTTATTAAATTTTAACAGTACGAAAAACGAATTTAATAACCCGCAGTTACTGAAATATTTTTATGAAATATTTTTGGAAACTTTGGCTTTTTGCAGATAAACATAAAAAAAAATTTAAAAACAACAACAAGGGATTTATGGGTAAAATTAGGGGCAGTCTTGGGTTTTTGCGTGTATCTCAGCCATTTGTTGTCCGATTAAGCCATTCCAGATTATAAGTGGCACCAGGTGCCTATTTATATCTGTGGTCTTCGAAAACCCCATTTCAACGGACACACAATCAGACGGACAGACTAAATTTGTTTTTTTTTTATTAAATCTGCCGTTTCTTATCAATCGATCTTTCGATAAACGGTATTAGTGATGTAACGAATATTAATTTTTAATATTAGCGAATACGTCGCCGAATACGAATATCTGTGCCAATATTCGCCGAATACGAATATCATATCTGAACTTTAGCACCACTCAATACTTAAAATTTAATGGAAAAAAATACTTCCCATTACGTTGAAAACAATAATTTGTAAAGAAAGCAGTCACACTGCTAAATGTATTTAACATTATTATAACACTCCAATGACTTAAATTTAAATTATCAACTTCGAACCTGAAAGCCACTACCGAACATTTTAAAATTTTTACGCATACAATACTATTTATTATGTAAAAGCACCGCGACCCAAAGGATCTCTTGTGCAGCCCAAGTGTTCACTGAAGTAGATCAATGCTACAAATAGGGCCAATTATTCTACACGGTAAGAAGTCATTCAGATAACTCCAAGGACTTTCATTCTGCTTGCATACTTGTATCAACATACTTTCAGATTTCGTTTTTCTCTATTTGCGCTTTGACTTAGTTATTCAGTATGGTTTGTAAAAAAATATTTTTGGAGATGCTGCACCCGCCTATGCCGGTCGTTTTTCATATACATATTTAATTTAGGGATTTTCTTTATTTTTCTTACCTTTACTTTGTTTTTCACAGTATTTAATAATGAATATCAAATTTTTAAGTTTCCCACTCTAAATTATGGAATAATAACACTGTGCAATATTTTTGAAGTCATCGAGAAAAAGTCCTTCTGAAGATTACTTTGGTAGCTATGGTCCTAAAATGGCGATAATAATAAATAAGTTAATTATAATTAACTCTTAAATGTGTTACGTGTGGGTCATCAAATATTTGCTAAGTTGGACTATAGCTTTAGCTACTTTGGCTATACCGAAATAATGTCTGTTTAATTATCAGTGAAGAATTAGAACGGTCATGTTTTTTAATGTTGTGAGCAATTTTCTGGGGAAACCGAAAAACTCAATTTCAGGTCGTAGTCAAAATGAAGCTTACTGGTAATCAGTTTTGTAAGCGAGAGAAGCACACTACCCTCTTACAAAACTTCTTACAAGAGGCATGATTTTTTATGGCGAATTTCCACTTGGAAGCACTACTTTTTTCCTTTCTACCAAAAAAAAAAAATGTAATTTCTATATTCGGGAATGATCGTAGACACATTTAAAAGTCATTGCAATACAACCTGCTTCCATGTAAGGGAATAACAGAAGCACTTAGAACATTATTCGTAAATTTTTTCTTTAAAATAATTATTCACTTACAACCTGCTGACTAATAAGGGATTGTTGCAGCTGCCAGTTTTTGCAATTACATACATATGAAGCTATATTTTTTTCTTGTTTGTTTCGTTTTACCTAGGGTTTTTTCCCGGGAATTCCCGGGACGGGTTATCCTAAGCAGTTTGGGATTGAAATCCAGCAAAATCGGTTCAGTAGGATCAGAGCTATGAATAAAAATGTGGAACCACCACCTAAAAAAAATTGATAATTTTGTTACTAAAACTAACATAAATAGTGGAAAAATGCACAAAATGATATAAGATTTTTTTTTTAAGAAATTAGTTTTATTCGACTAGAAATCACGCTGTGAAATGTCGTGAACATCCGTCTATAATTTACCCTAGGCCCCATATAAGCCCGGAAAACAGTAAAATACGCCTTAAACCCTAATTAACAATGCTATCATTACAAATTTTGCCACGTCATTGTTTGATAGGACTATAAATAACACTGTGAAGTTTCGTGAAGATCGATCCATAATTTACCCTAGGCCCCATATAAACCCTGCTTCCGGAAAACAGTTTAGTACGCTTAAAACCGTGAAAAATAATGCTATCATAACAAAATTTTGTACGTCACAGTTTTATGAGACAAGAAATGACACTGTGAATTTCGTGAAGATCGGTTTATAATTTACCCTAGGCACCATATAAACCCTACTCCCGGAAAACAGTTTAGTACGCCTAAAACCATAATTAATAATGCTATCTTAACAGAAATTGGTACGTCACAGTTTTAAAGGACTAGAAATGACGCAGTGAAATTTTGTGCTGATCGGTCCATAATTTACCGTAGGCCCCATATAAACCCTACTTCCGGAAAACAGTTTAGTACGCTTAAAACCGTGAAAATAACGCTATCATAACAAAATTTGATACGTCACAGTTTTATAGGACAAGAAATGACACTGTAATTTACCCTAGGCCCCATATAAACCATACTTCCGGAAAACAATTTAGTACGCATAAAACCGTAAAAAATAATGCTACCATATCAAAATTTGGTAAATCACAGTTTCATAGGACTAGAAATGACACTGTTAAATTTCGTGAAGATCGGGCCATAATTTACCCTAGGCCCCATATAAACCCTACTCCCGGAAAACAGTTTGGTACGCCTAAAACCAATTTTAATGCTGATGTCTGTTTTTATACCTATAAACATAATAATAATAACTAAACATTCGAACTGTCGGTGGGGGATATCAAAGATTCGGCACAGCCGAATATAGTACTCTAACTTGTTATAACACTAACATCGTATGATCCATCGGCAAGGATATCGTTGATCTAAAAAGAGAAAGCAATAACCTTAGATGATTACTTTTGGACTTAAAAACTCCTATGCTGTATTGGGCCTTGAAGTTTCTGTAATTTAAAGAAATTCATTAATAAATCAAATCAATTAAAACACATTTCTTTTATTTTTTTTAGATCAAAAGAAACTGTGGCAATGTACATTAGGTATGGCATAGTGGACGACTTTTAGATTTCGACATGCAAGAACCCCTCATTTTGTGAGGTTCGGAAAAAATTATTTGAGCCAACAAATGGTGGCAAATGTCGCCTCATCGATCTCAAAGTTGAGGGAAAAAGCAAAAAAAAAACTACAAAAACCATAAACCTTTCCAGCGTTCACCGCTAGAAGGGTCAAATATATGACAGCCCTCATTAATTTTCTCTGCCCAACATCTTTTCTGAACACATTCCTTTCCTAACTCCTCTCCTCAAGGGGGCTCACATACAAATGGGAAATTGTTGTAAAATTTGCTCACAGGGCTTTAACTGCTCCTAGGGCGTACCTATCGACGTCAAATATATGACCGACCTCCGATATTTTTTCAATACGAAGATTTTAACTCAACATACTTATCGTCTATCTTCAACCATTAAGGTGGTCCCAATACAAAAAAATATTTTTTTGAATAATTTAGTCCATTTTCTTCGACCTTTTAATTTTATTTCTTCTTATTTTCAAGCTCAAGGTCAGGTTATGAAAAATTATTATAATTTATTATTTATCCAATATTTCGCTACCACAATGGACAGCTTCTTCAGGGATCTTAGGTTTATAAATGTTTAGCAAATTTTTAAAAAACAAAATTTAAATTAAAACTTATTCAATTTCCAATCTTATTCTTATAAATTAAATGTCTGTAATTTTGAGCTACATTGTCTGTATCGGTTTAAAATGTATTCTTTGTTCTATTGGTGTCTTGATCATATGTAACATTTCTAGCATGAAGCGTCGCACAGTGGGGATTTCGCGGAAAAAAGTCAAATTGTCAACATAGTCTTCATGCAATATGCAGTGATATGTTGCAATTTTAGACTAAATGGTACAATCAAATCAAAAAGAATTACTCCGGTCTGACTGCCAGTTTTTTTTTTATATCCGTCTCAAACTCAGAACTTGTGTGTTTTACCGAACCAACTTAATTTAAACCTAAGAATTTAAATGCGAATATTTTTTTACTATGTGAGCTAACCTTTTTTCTTTTTTTTTCTATTTAAAGTAGTATATTTCAGTATACTAAAATTGAAAAAAAAAATCTGCAGAGACTTAAGTTTTTTTTTGTGTATTTTTATTAACATATAACAAAAATCCCATTTTTCTCCAAACATTTGGACCTGCAATTTGATCTTTACTTTTCTTTAGTTTGAAATCACTACTAATACATTGTCTTATATCTGTTTTAACATTATTAATCAATTTCAAGTGCCACCAGGTGCCACCTCTCAATTTGTTGCATTACACAGTACAACATTTTTCAGCTGATTGATTCGGGACTCAATTCTGATAAGGCTCTTTTGTTTAACATAACTCGAGAACCACTAGTTGGATTTTGCTGAAAAAAATTTAGAAAAATCAAGAATTACAATTACTTTCATCTGTTTATATAACATTTTGCTACATAAGCAACAGTTTCGCAGTTATAAATAAATGTATGAAGAAAAAAATATTTTTTGCCCAAAAAATTTAAATTTTTTATTTTTAATTCATAAAAAATCCAAAACAGTAAAAAAAGTTTCAAGTCCTATTACTTTCACGTGAAGTCGCATAACCTATGAAATAAATGAGACATAAATCATGAAAATCGATGAACGCTTTTCGCTTTTATTAACAATTAAGTGAAGGTATGCATTTCAAAAATTTGCTCGAGATATGCACAAAATTCTTTGCAAAAACATTTATGACTTTTTTTATGATTCTTAGAATTCAAAAAAAAAAAGTAATAAACAAATGGTTATTTGATTTTTATGATTGCGGTAGCAAAGTAATAAGCGGTAATAAATGTGCGTGGACATTTGAAAGGAAAAAAGGAAAGTGCACTTTTTTAATTATTTGGGGTTTTCCGTTGGCTACCCGTATGATTTTTTTACAGAAATTCCACCCACATCTATTAGTGCTCATGTTTTGGAACGTACCTGTCAGTAAAATATTGAAAAATACGTAGTATTTATAGGTGTTCATTTATCGATTTTTGTCATTCAACAAGTGCTGACGAACGCGAAAAGCACAACCGATTTTTCTCCGTTTTTTTTTTTTAATTATAACTGAAACTAAGGACCAAGAGTTTTACGGCAATGGATAGCTTTTCTATTTCTCATGGGGTTTTATGCTCGAAGCTTCTGGAATTTGACAAAGACAGAACAAAATTAAAACAGTTTTTGCAACAATTGCACGTTGGCTTAACCGATACTTGAGCATGTGAAATTTTGGATACAATATATAAAAGCTTTTACTATAACTTCAAACAAAGATGGCAGGATTCTAACCGTACGAAGTCGCGATTTGAAAAAAGAATGCAAATTGGCTTGAAGGCACATTTACAATTAAGTTTACTGAGGCTGAATGTTCTACCAGTTCTGCACTTGGTCGGCCACGCAAATCGTTTGAGGAGTGCTGTGATCGCGCCAAACGATACAAAAGGGATGAAGTACGTTCTATGTTTCCTCAAGAAGTAATTGATTTTTCTTCTAGTAACCACAAAATTTGTACATTAAAAACTTTGGGGATGTTTACAAAGCTTGAACTTACAAAAGAAAAATACGAGTATCTAATGCATTGGTTACAAAATGAAGGATATAACATGCTCGTACCATACAAACAACTCACGAAAGAAAAAACTAACAGTTATCCTCCAAAAATTTCTATTACTGAAAGTTCAGGCAGTGTACCTCTGCAAAATCTGTTGGATCATACTGCTAAAAGAGTCCTAGAGACCAAATCAGCAAAGGAAATAAATAAAATTGAATGCGAAAATCTAACAATGTACTATAAATGGGGATGTGATGGGGCATCTGGTCAAAGCGAATACCAACAGAGGTTTACAGATGATCAAATTTCTGACTCTCATTTATATATGACATCAGTTGTACCACTAAAATTATCATTGAGTGATGACATAAATAAATTGGTATGGAACAACAATAAACCTTCTTCCACACAGTATTGTAGAACACTACAGTTTGCATACGTTAAAGAGACACAAGTTATACGAGAAGAAAAGAGAAGAGTCGATGAGGAGATATCTCAACTTAAAGAATTTGAGTTAACAGTAAATAATCGTAACTTTAAAGTAAAACATGAATTATATTTTACAATGATTAACGGCAAGACAGCACAATCAGTAACAGAGACACCAGCAGCATCTTCTTGTTTTATTTGTGGAGCAACAACATCCAAAATGAATAAAATCGAAGAAGTTCAAGCTATGCCCGTAAATGAACAAGCACTGCAATTTGGTATGTCACCACTTCATGCGCGTATTAAGCTGATGGAGTGCCTTTTGCATGTAGCTTACAATATTGAATTTAAAAGTGGAAGAGTCGACTCAAATACTCGTCCGATAAGAGAAGCCCGAAAATGTTTGATAAAGCGTGAAATTAAAGAGAAAATTGGAATACAGGTTGATACTGTTAAACAAGGCTCTGGTACGACAAATTCAGGAAATACGTCACGAGCATTCTTTGCTAATCCTGCTTTGATGTCCGAAATCACGGGTCTAGATGAAGACATAATCAAGAGGTTTTCAACAATTCTCAAAGCTATAACCATTACCGAGGCACTAGATTCGAAAAAATTTGGTGATTTTTGTCTGGAGACGGCAAAAAAGTTTGTTGCACTGTACGAGTGGTACAATATGCCACCAACACTCCACAAAATTCTGATTCATGGAAAATATATAATTGAAAAGTGTATTTTTCCTGTAGGCTTATTATCCGAAGAGGCTCAGGAAAGTCGTAACAAAGACTATAAAAAATATCGCCTTAGACACTCCAGAAAATACAGTCGAATTGCCACGAACGAAGATATTATGCACCGAATAATGGTAACATCAGATCCCATGATCTCACACTTGACTCCTTCATTTAGCCAGAAAAAGCATAGTGATATAAGCGACGAAGTTAAGGCTCTTTTAGAATAATAAATTAAAAAGTAGATTTCAAATAAATAATAAATTAAAAATTAAAAAATTCATTTAAATTTTTTGTTAGTTAGGGCTTTTTACATTGTAGGTAACGATATATATTTTTCTAGCTTTCTTTATTTTGATTACTTTTGTGTATAACTATATAAATAAAACTAAGTTTGTGATGAAATTAAAAATAGATATAAAATAAATAATGAATTAAAAATTAAAAAAAATCTTTTAAATTTTTTTGTTAGTTAGGGCGTTTTACATTGTAGGTAACGATATACATTTATCTAACTTTCTTTATTTTGATTACTTTTGTGTATTACTATATAAATAAAACTTAATTTGTGATGAAATCATTATATTTTTTGACAAATATATTTTTTTTTTCTCACCTCCATACAAAAATCCCCAGTGTGCGTCGTTTGTAGTTTGTTTCTGTATTTAAAACTGTTGTATTTTCGAAATCTGGTGTATGATTAAAATTGGCACAATTTGAAGACAATGCAGTTTTTTGAGAAGATGTATTTTTGTATTTTTGATCAGATCTATGTCCTGCTAATCTAGTTTTTAATTGGTTTTTCGTAGTACCTATATATACCTTACTACATATTTCATTATCCTTACCCTTTCAAGGAATTTTGTAAATAATATTAAATCTATCTAATTTCTCTGTTCTATCTTTCATTTTACTAAAGAGTCTATCTTATGTATTAATGTCATAAACATTAGAGTTTTCCATTCGTTCAGAAATCACTGGTACATAAATTAAAGACTTATAAATCTTAGGTTCAGTAACCGTATTCCCACTTCCTTCTTCCTGGGAAATTATTATCATCTAAAATATTTTTGATTTTTATTTTTTTTTTTCTATGAAAAACTATATCGCTAATATTTAAAACTTTATCTATAAGATTTTTGGCAGTATTCATAATAATTCTTCTCGGATGTTTTGAATAATAATTAATAATTCTTCCCGAAGAAATTGGCCTCAGGTACCAATCTACTAATAACATATTCCCCTTTCCTATAATTAATGTGTCTTAAATATGGAAGTTTAAGATCACAATCCTTTTCAATTGTAAATTTATTATCCTGGTGAAAGGAGTTAAATATGTTTAAAATGTTTTCTATTTCACATTCCGAAATAATACAAAATAGATCGTCTGCATTTTTTGTTATAATTTTTGGTTTAGTAGTTAATCTTCTAATACAAGTATCAAGAAGCTCCTCCATAACTATATCTGCTACAACTGGAGAAGCTGGAGAACCCATAGGTAATCCTTTTTGCTGAGAATATATTTTGTTATTATATTGAAAATTTCTACTATCATCTATGCAAAATTTGAGAATCCTAAAAAATAATTATTTTTCAATAGTCGTATGTTCCCTAATTATACAATGTTAGGAACTCATTACATTTTAAAGATAGGATTAAAAACATCAAGATAGAAAAGGAGGAGAAGATAATTTCGTTAGATGTTATTTCATTATTCCCTAGTATTCCTATAGATGTAGCCTTAGGTATTATAGAAGGCAAATGGAATATTGTAAAATTTCTTCCCTCAGTGAAAATAATTTAATGAAAATCATATTTAACTCCTTTCACAAGGATATTAAATTTACAATTGAAAAGGATTGTGATCTTAAACTTATGTACCAGTGATTTCTGAACGAATGGAAAACTCTAATGTTTATGACATTAATACATTAGATAGACTCTTTAGTAAAATGAAAGATAGAACAGAGAAATTAGATAGATTTAATATTATTTACAAAATTCCTTGCAAGGGTAAGGATAATGAAATATGTAGTAAGGTATATATAGGTAATACGAAAAACAAATTAAAAACTAGATTAGCAGGACATAGATCTGATCAAAAATACAAAAATACATCTTCTCAAAAAACTGCATTGTCTTCAAATTGTGCCAATTTTAATCATACACCAGATTTCGAAAATACAACAGTTTTAAATACAGAAACAAACTACAAACGACGCTTCATGTTAGAAATGTTACAAATAATCAACACACCAATAAAACAAAGAATTAATTTTAAAACCGATACATACAATGTAGCTCAAAATTACAGACATTTAATTTATAAGAATAAGATAGGAAATTGAATAAGTTTTAATTTAAATTTTGTTTTCTAAAAATTTTTTTAAAATTTATAAACCTAAGATCCCTGAAGAAGCTGCCCATTGTGGCAGCGAAATATTGGATAAATAATAAATTATAATAATTTTTCATAATCTGACCTTGACATTGAAAATAAGAAGAAATTTTTTGAATATTTTTTTTAAGAAATCTACTTGTATTGCCGACCCACAGTAATTTTCCATCCTCAAAATTTTCTCCAAACATACCTATGCCATATCTCGATTTCTTAAGTAGGCTCCCATAAAAAAATGGAAATTATATTTTTACTACAAGTCGTTGCCAAAAAAAAAGTTAAATCCAACACATGCCAAAAATAAATTAGTGATTTAACATAGAATTCTTTTTTTGTATGGAGACCACCATAATGGTTGAAGATAGACGATAGGTATGTTTAGTGAAAATCTTCGTATTCAAAAAATATCGTAGGTCGGTCATACATTTGACGTCGATAGGTACGCCCTAGAGCCAGTTAGAGCCCTGTGAGTAAATTTTATAATAATTTCCACTTTGTAGAGAAGTCCACTTAAGGAATTGAGATATGGCATAGGTATTTTTGGATAAAAGGTTGAGGATGGAAGATTACTGTGGGTCGGTCATACATTTAACCGCCCTGGGAGGCACCATAAAAGCGGAACAACCGGGGTTCTTAAAAAAAAATATTAAAATTATTATTTTTTTGTATTGGTACCACCTTAATGGTTGAAGATAGACGATAAGTATGTTTAGTGAAAATCTTCGTATTAAAAAAATATCGGAGGTCGGCCATACATTTGACGTTAGAGCCTTATGAGTAAATTTTATAAAAATTTCCCATTTGTATTAGAGCCCCAATAAGGAGAAGAGTTACTTGGTCGATGTATTCAGAGAAGATGTTGGGCAGAGAAAATAAATGGGGGCTGTCATACATTTGACCCTCCTAGCGGTGAACCCTGGAAAGTTATATTTTTTTTTACTTTTTCCCTCAACTTTGGGCATGATGAGGCGACCTTTGCCCCCATCTGACATCTGACCTCCACCAGGTTTTGGCTCAAATATATTTTTCCCTTACCTCACAAAATGGATTATGTCTTACAAAATGGCTAGCCTTTAACTTCATCTCTCTCTTTATTATTATTATTATTAATTTTTTTCCCCCACTTTTTCTTTTTTAATAATATTATAATTGCCAATTTATTAGTATGTACCATTTATTTTTGCTCTAATTTTTTTTTTTTTTCTTTTGGTTTAATTACTAATTGTTTTGTTCAAAACTTAATTTTATAATTATATTATTATTGAATTATATTATTACTATTATTATTGTTATTATAATTATTATTATTACTATTGGTGTTCATTATGTTATCCTCTGGACTATAAAAGAATTTAATTCTTAAGGTCCTTATAACTGAAATAAATAAATAAAAAAAAAAATGAGTGGTTCTTTAAAGAACTGTATAAAAGAAATTACAGAAACATTGTGCTCTTAAATTGATTAAATATTTTTCCTGATCGTTAAATTTGAAATAAAAAAAAAAATCTACTACAGGATAATGCTAATTAATTTTATCATTTTTATTTGCGTAAATTAAAAATTCACTTTAATGGTATTCGCTTCTCTGCGGCTTCTAAGTAGTATGTAATAACCCAGCGCTCATGCACTTTTCTTGCTTCCAGAAGCCTTGAAATTTTTTACTATAACATAAATGTTGCAATAAAAGTTCGAAGTCCAGGATTGTATTTTTATAAAATCATATTATTGGCTTGGTTAAATTGTAAGGGCCGATATTGAATGTGAACCACACCTAAACGCCAAGTTTTTTTACGAATTTTATTTGACATTTCTCTATTTCAGACTTACTCAATTTGAACCATGGAGAGATACACAATCCAACAACGTGATAAAGTTATCCAGACTTATTATGAAAATGGGCGTTCAAATCAAAATGCATATCGTGCACTTCGTGATTTTTTTGGTCAATTTGATCGTCCAAATGTGCGTACAATCGCAAAAATCGTGGAAAAATTCGAGCAAACCGGGTCTGTAGAAGATGTGAGAACACCAGTGCATGCTCGTACAGCTCGTACTACAGAAAATATTGCTGCTGTTCGCGATAGTGTGGCTGAAGAGCCGTCCACCTCAACTCGTCGTCGTGCCCAACAATTGCACCTCGCACGCTCGTCGTTGATGAACATTATGCATAAAGACTTGCATTTACACGCTTACAAGGTGCAATTGGCTCAAGAATTAAAGCCTCTTGACCATTCCAAACGTCGTGAATGGGCAGAATGGTGGCAAGAAATGGCAACAGTGGATGATCAATTTTCGAAGAAAATCATCTTCAGTGATGAGGCATATTTTCACCTCAGTGGATTCGTCAATAAACAGAATTGCCGCATTTGGGCGAATGAGAATCCAAGAGTGATTGTCGAAAAACCAATGCACCCACAAAGAGTGACTGTTTGGTGCGGTTTATGGGCTGGCGGCATCATCGGGCCGTATTTTTTCCAAAATGAGGCCTGTCAGGCAGTTACTGTGAATGGTGTTCGCTATCGTGAGATGATAACGAACTTTTTATGGCCCGAATTGGAAGATATGGATGTGGACGATATGTGGTTTCAGCAGGACGGTGCCACTTGCCACACAGCTAACGAAACATTGGCTCTTTTGCGCAACAAATTCAATGGCCGTGTTATCTCACGTAATGGCGATGTCAATTCAAGGGCTAAAGGATGAGATAATTCGGCACATTAACGGCATAGAACCTCCATTATGCCTCAGGGTCATCGAAAATTTGGACCATCGGATGGAGGTGTGCCGCCGTGGTCGCGGCGCCCATTTGGCCGATATTTTGTTCCATACATAATTGAGTAATACCAATATATCATAATAAAATAAAATTACAGTAATTTCCTAAATAGTTTGTGTTCTATTCAAAATCAACATCGGCCCTTGAAATTTAACCACCCTTTATTTCGCTACAAAACATCTAGTAGCATCATCAATGTTACAGCAAGGCGTCGCCGTTGCAACAAATGAGCGATATACATACCTGTAAACATTACTTTTCGAATTATTCTTCTTTATTCTCAGCACGGTTAGTTAGTGATTTGCATTTCGAAAGAAATTTTTAAATAATTAGAATAAAACAATTAAGATACATATATTTAACCCTATTTAGTTTTATTCAAATCAATGATTATTGCATGCAAACTTCAATTTTCATAATACAAAAGAATTTTACTTGATACTCCTAAAGACATCATCGAGTGAAATTACAATTTTATTTGAGTTCATTTATTAATTACGACGTTGTTCAGTTCGGTTTGGATCATGTTTGATTTCAACATCTGAAATACTCATGTTGGGAGTCAGAAAGTTATTCAAACGATCAGAACCATCGCGAGGTAAACGATGAAATGGATAGCCCATGGGACGACGATCTGGGTATAAAATACCATGAACAAGCGAAAACACGGATTTTTTCAAATTTCAGGTTAAGATATCGCAGAGAAGAAACAAGATATTACACGATACAATAAATTTATTCAGTTCCACAATTAAAGATCGTTGATCTTTCAACAACATCGGCTGACCTCTTTTGTCTGTCTTGGGTCCTAAAAAAATACGCACAGTACCGAAAAGTTGAGCTTCACTTTCATTATTTACACTAGTATAGGTGAAGGGAGTTTGTTGCAAATGGGTAAAACGAGCAAAGACTTTGCCGCGTGGTACGAAACCCATACCTCTGGATAGTCCGATATCAGACTGTTGCCAGAATGTAGACAGCACATTAGGACGAATTTACGCAGTTATAACGGTATGATGGATGGACATATTCAGCGAAACTCAAACCCTGAGAAAAGAATATCCTGGTCTATGGGTTAAACATTTGTTGGCCTGTGTTATTGTCGGTTCGTATTCTAAAATATGAAGAATTAATAAATTAATATCAAAAAAAATTATGGAAATGCTATTCAAAAAGTTTAGATCACTTCCTTAAAGTTGTTATATGTTGTTTCCGTTGAAATCTTTAACGTGGTGAGGTATGACAGTTTAATGCATTTATTGGAAAATATCCATATCGAAATAAATAACCCTCAATTTTCCAAAAAGTTTTAAATGACCAAAAAAGGACGTTTTGTTGTGCGGCTCTTCATATAATCTTTTCTTCAAGCTATATAAACATAAGATATGCGCTGTACAAGATACTGCTGTGAATTTCGGATTTGAATTTTGAAAACATTTGAAAAAAAATCTAAAATTAATAATGAAGATTGTTTTTACGCACAAACCTTATCATTGTTACTACTAAACCACATTGCATTATCGCTACAACAGAATATTTGTAAGCAGCAGATACGCCATAAATGCGAATTTATCAGTTACGCCTAAAAAACCAAAGCGTATACAACATACCTCACTCTTATCACTAAGAGGAAAATATTATTTAAGCTATTCTTCAAGAATAAAAACACTTCACTTTATTTAATAAAAAATTTAAACCACAAAAAAGATATCACGTATCAAGCGTAAATTGTGCGTATAAAACTTGTATATGCGTAAAAATTCTAATTTAGTATAAATACTAAAGTAAATTTACTAAAATTAACAGTTATACAAGTTGAACAACTCTGAAACATCATAAACTATACTCATAACAGTTGTGAAGAAACTTTCTTTTAAGAATCTTACAATTAACGTTTGAATAATGGCCAATAAACAAAACCTTTTACTTTTGTTCGAGCGTCCCACTGAACCTGTGTTCATGGAAAAGGGAACAACTAGCACCGTATTCGATGTTCCTGAAAAGTTCTTAACCGATCGTTATCGTCCCATTGGTAATGAAGTGCAAAGTCGTTTCGGTGAAAAGGCAGAGACACGAATTCCTGTACGTGAGATTGCATTGCCCGATTTACGCATTCCCATGTCTCTGGGTCGTGATGAACAATTCTCCTTGTTTGTTCCCCGACACAGGCGTGCTGCAGGACGTCTGATTGATATTTTTATGGGCATGCGTACAATCGATGATTTGCAAAGTATTGCTGTTTACGCTCGTGATCGTGTCAATCCTTTCCTTTTCAATTATGCCCTCTCTGTGGCTTTGTTACATCGTTCTGACACCAAGGGATTGGATTTACCATCTTTTGCTCAAAATTTTCCCGAAAAGTTTGTCGACTCTAAAGTATTCCGTCGGGTCAGAGAGGAAGCTACTGTAGTTGAAGAAGGATCTCGTATGGCAATAGTGGTGCCTAGAGACTATACTGCATCTGATTTGGAACCCGAGCATCGTCTGTGGTATTTCCGTGAAGATTTGGGCATCAATCTTCATCACTGGCATTGGCATTTGGTGTATCCTTTTGAAGCTGGCGATCGGTCAATTGTTGCCAAGGATCGCCGTGGTGAATTGTTCTACTACATGCATCAGCAAATTATTGCTCGCTACAATTTGGAACGTTTTAGTAACAACTTAGCTCGCGTAGTGAGATATAACGAACTCCGTCAACCCATTGCTGAAGGTTATTTCCCGAAAATGGATTCCTTGGTTGCTAGTCGTGCTTGGCCACCACGTTTCGGCAACACTACTATTTCTGATTTGAATCGTGAGTTGGATCAAATTCGCTTGGATGTCGCTGACATGGAAAGATGGCGTGATCGCATTTTTAAAGCTATTCATCAAGGTTTTGTTGTAGATGAAAGTGGAAATCGTATGGATTTGGATGAACAACGTGGTATTGATATTTTGGGTAACTTGATGGAATCATCAATCCTTTCACCCAATCGTGCATTATACGGAGATTTTCACAACATGGGCCACGTATTCATTTCATATTCACATGATCCTGATCACCGTCATTTGGAAACGTTTGGGGTTATGGGAGACTCAGCCACTGCAATGCGTGATCCAGTTTTCTATAGATGGCATGCTTTTATTGATGATATCTTTCAAGAACATAAAACTCGTTTGGCTGCTTATACTCTGCCTCAATTGCAGTATGATGGTGTTACCATAGCTGGTATTCAAGTTGCTGCTGATGGTGGTCGTCCTAATGTTTTGTCTACATTCTGGCAACAATCTGATATTGATTTATCCAGAGGTATGGATTTCGTGCCCCGAGGAAATGTTTTAGCTCGCTTCACCCACTTGCAACATGCTCCATTTACTTATACCATAAATGTAAATAACAATAGTGAAGCTCAACGTTTCGGTACAGTGCGAATTTTCTTGGCACCCAAGACGGACGAAAGAGGTCAGCCAATGTTGTTAAGAGACCAGCGTTTATTAATGGTGGAACTGGATAAATTTATAGTGTCATGTAAGTTGTTAAACTTAAAAAATACTGTTAGTAATGTAGTTGCTTATAACAAAAGTTTTTTTTATTAGTGAATCCGGGTCAAAATACAATACGTCGTCGCTCGGCAGAGTCTAGCGTTACCATTCCGTTCGAACGTAGTTTCCGTAATTTGGAAGCCAATCGCCCAGCAGCTGGTTCAGCTGATGAGTTAGAATTTAATTTCTGCGGTTGTGGTTGGCCCCAACACATGCTGATCCCTAAGGGTCTGCCTGAGGGTATGCAATGTGAATTGTTTGTTATGGTATCAAATTATGAAGATGATCGTGTAAGTACCTTAAATATATATAACCTTATTTCTTATTTATTTTGTGAGTTTTGCTTTAACAGATTGACCAAGATTTGGTGGGCGCTTGCAGTGATGCCGCTTCCTTTTGTGGCGTTCGTGATCGTCTCTATCCAGATCGTCGTCCTATGGGTTATCCCTTCGATCGTTTGCCTCGTCAAGGTGCTGATCGTTTAGTTCAGTTCTTGACTCCCAATATGAGCGTTGTCGATGTTGAGATTCGTCATGATCCTAATAGAGTGGTACAACGTCTTAAATAAATAAAGTTGTCGCTGAATACTGGAAGTCATCAAAGGCTTATAAAAATTGGTTTTAATTTATATTATGTAAATTAATACAAAATAAAGCATAAATACACACATATATCTTTGAAACAAAATAAATATATATTTTTCTTAATTAGTAATTTTGTGCAGATGGTGCATCATTGCATAATTGTTAATGAAAGATATCCTTATCATATAAGATATGCTTCAAATTTTCAAATATTGGTTCAAGACACAATGTGAAAAAATAGAAAAAATTAATAAACTTTTTAGTTGATAAAGCGCAAATTATAGACTAAGTTAATTGAACATTTTATAAAATAGAACCGGCAACAGTTTTTCATCTAAATTTTCTTCCTTTTTTTATTTAATTTTTCAATAAAAAAAATATTAGATAAAGACTTCGGCTTTCAAACTACAGGTATATTAATGTTTTGGTGTTAAACAACCTGAAATGGAAGACTTATTCAAAATGGTTGGCTTTTTTTATTTTTCGAACTTTTTTGTATAGCTTTCCTTGAACTGCTAACGTTTTCCTATTTTTTTTAAAACTGTTGTAGCTAAATTCAAAAGAAAATAAATTTTTAAAAGTTATTTAAAAAACGGATCGCTTACATTTCATTTAAAATAAATAAATTTTACTTTATTTTTTTATCATTAAACAGCACATTCCTTAAAATTAAATAGTTGTCACATTTAAAGACTATATTTTAACCGACAAAAAATCAAACTACATAACAATATGGGCATTTCCGTCAAAAGGTCCACCGTGACCGAAAAGTTAAAAGTTATTAAAAGCTGATTATTTTACGATATTGTTATAGAGAAATATTTATATTTCACTAATTTTATAAATTTACCCATAAATTTGTTCACTAAGATGAACAATCAGACTGCAAAGTTGTGCAAACGTAATTTCTTATTTGTGAGAATGTTTTATTGTATGTTTTCTTTAATATTTATCTTTCTTAAAAGAGGTGATATTTGATAAAAATTATTCCAAAAAAATTTTCTTACATGGTCTGTAATCTAAGGAAGAGTTCAAAGAGAAATTTGTTATTCGGATTTACGGTAAATTTTTATTTTATGTTCATTATTATTCAGTTAAATTATTACGGAAAAAATTTCACGTTCGAAATGTCACGTATCGACCCAGATTTTGGCTTAAAAAAAGAAAATACAGAAGATTTTCGAATCAAACCAAGACATAATGTTACATTGCTACACAAAATTCTGAAAGTAGTTTGACTAAAAAATTGTGCCAGTTTTCGCTGAATTACGCCTTTTTATACATGGCCACAAAAACTACTTCTGTTTTTTTCACGTTCGAACCGCTACTTCTTTTGCCATTATCTTTGGCCTAGAATCGCGCCCTCCATAAACTTCAGCATAGATAACAGTGCTTTCTTAGTGCTATAATTTAAGGGTTAAGAGAACGTAAAAATATTTTTAATTTCAAATGTTATTGCATTTTTGATGCGTACGACGTTCAACACTTTGGAATTAACCATATAACTAAGGAAAAACATTATTTGTTGGTATTTTTTTTTTTTTTTTTTTATTTTAGTAATAAACATAAATGTTGAAAAATAAAATTATTCGTAATATTATATTTTTACTAAATTTTAACAGAACAAAAAACGAATTTAATAACCCACAGTTACTGTAATAATTTTATGAGTGTATCAATACCCAGATGCTTGAACCTTATTTGCAGTGTTGCCACTTTGTGGGTAATTACCCGAATTTGGTATAATTTTACGCTCGTGGGTAGAGCGTGGGTAATTTCTCTTAGGTCTAATTCAGGTGTAAATTGAAATTTTTACTTCAGATGCCCAAATAAAATCAAGATTCGATTTCAGTGATGACATTTATTTCTTTTTAAATATTGTTTCTAAGAAATTCACAGCCTTCTGAACCAAAGTCTCGGTTTCTTTTTAAGAAACGACTTCAATTATTAAACATACATATACATATTTTCAAATGTTTGGTAATGAATGTCGCAAGATGGACCCTTAGATTTGGATAAATATGCCTATCATAGTGATTTAGCACCTGAAGTCTATTGAAAAAAGTTATTCAAACTAAATACTTTCCTTGGGGAAGATATGTTTCCAATATTGCAAAATATAATTAATTTTATTTCTATCTTGCTACTTTTTAATGCTTTAGTTTAAAGAATAGATAACGCCCTTTACAGTTGTAAAACTGAATTACGAAAGGGACAGTTGTATAAAACTCTGCAGGCATTTTGTTTACTAAATAAGGTATAAAGGGTATTTTTTAGGACCATGAAACTTAAAATGGTAGACAACACAAAAAAAAATTAATTTTAATCACAGATTAATACACGGCATTACGATTTGAAACTGATTTAAAACAAATAGACACCTGTCCTTGACGAAACGCATTGCAGACGTCCAATTTTGTTTCTCTTTTTCAAATAAAATGAACAATGTTCACTTCCAAGACACCGATTGTTGTTGGCTTATCAGCATTAACCACTGACTTCACAGCCCTACGGAAAACAATCAATAAGTGTCACATGGCCTTGAAGTCTAATTGACAGTTTATTTTCTCTAAATCAACACACCGCGAAAAAAGTTGCGGCATTTAAATCATGAAGTCACCTTTAAGTTGCGAAAATCGATGGCTGATTTTCAAAGTATATTTGGATAATTTGGTGGCGTTGTTCAAGCATGAATCTATTCGTGTGACAGCTAACCTTTCGTAAGCTCTATGCGGCTAAAAAGCATCCATTTAAACCTTCCCAAGATATATCAACCAAATGTGGAAGTTAAACCCATTATTTTAGCAGTTTTATTTTATGTTTTAAACACCAGTAGCTCGTTTCTGTATTTCTCACATGAAGTGTGAAACAAAAAACACCATCGTTTCTCGATTTTTGAGAAAAACGTGTTTCTGTATTTGAATGCGAAAACAGACGACACAGATTTTGTTTTAACTGGAATATTTCCAGTTATTAAGTGTCAAATGAAAGTAAAACGTCAACGAAAGAAATAAAAAAATTAAAACCAGGGCTGCCAGATTTTACGATTTATCGTAATTTCCAAAGAAGAGAAGACTATTTTAAATCTTTTTATATGTTTGTTTCTTAGGCACCACCAAAACAAAATATCTTTAGAAACAAGGCAGCTCAAATTTTTATAGTTATCTCTTTTGTGAAAATTGTTCTCGAAACTGTTTGTCTCTTCACTAATAAATGTATCGACAAAAGCAAAATTTCGAGGGAAAAGTGTTTACTTTTTATTTCCGTGATTATTTAATATAATTGTTTATGAGATCGAAACATTAAACCATTACCCCATAGATCAGTCAATGTAGAGAAGGACTGCCAGATGTTTGAACCTATCAACCAGGACACATGGAAAAAATGTATAAAAAATTATACCAACAGAAAATTTTTTTTTTTTAATACATATGTATGTAGTATATCGCACCCTAAATACTAAAGGGTCACAACTCGAAATTTTTCAAAAATCACTTTTTTCATAAATTAATTCTCATTTCACATCTCTAGCTACTTACAAAATTGAAAATGGCATAGCAAAACTATCTTCAAATTGGACTTTTTTAATAAGAGAACTATTTTTTTTTTTTTTAAGAATTTTGAGTTGTTACGTTTTAGTATTTATGGTGCGATATGTAAAGACCATCCAGTTTTTATTTTTTAATCCAACAATATATAGAAAAAAAAAAATTAACGTGTACTTCATGTACATAAAAACGATGAAAAATAATAAGAAGTTGAGCTTAAAATGTTCTAAACTAAAATAATTTTCAGAAGATATGCACTTTTTCTAGAACTGCATTTCGGTCTTTGATATAGTTATTAAACAGGCAGCATGTCATATTAAAATCAAATTTAATCAAACTCTCTAGTGTTTCAGTCTTTAACGAGTTTCTTTCCTTTGTCCATTGAACAAACTAAGTACTTTACTTGAAAAAAATCAAACTCTCTTGATTTTTATTCAACCAACTCGACAACTGTCAAACTAATCTATTGAAAAAGCAATACACGCTTTGATTTGGACAACGACCGACTCAGTTGGCAATTGAATTGCAACGTGTATGGGCTGCCTTAGAGAAAGCAATTGGTCGGTTTTCGATTACTTATAAAAGTTGTTTACACGGTATTACTTTTTACATCCACTAGTTGAAACAAAATTTGAAAGAGGATTAACTATCATCTAATAAATATTATTGAAAGCTTTTACCAGCTTTACACCAGATAACAGTTGAATTTAATTAAAGTTCTTTATACAATTACCTTATGTTAGCAGTGTTATAACAGAGATCTTAACCTTTGTTAACAAGTAAAGCAAAAAACTAATTTGTTTGTCTTGACCTGTACAAAAAACCAGGACAATTTAATAGTGGATCAGGACAAATAGTCTAAAACCAGGACAATCCTGGAAAACCAGTACGTATGGCAGGCCTAATGTAGAGAGAAGTTTGAGTCAAGATGATTTAAATAAAACAATTTAATGTGCCATATTCAGCTATGGTGAATCTCATATAACCTTCACCGAAGCATTAAAAAATTGCACCAAAATCTTAATTCGAAAGGAAAGTATCCTTGTTTGAGGACCACGTGAAGTAATGGGCAAACTTGGCTCACTTTGAACATTTAATACTCTTTATACCTGTATAATAAGCTTGACTTCTTTTTATTTTTAAAAATATATTTATTTGATTTTTGTTCAATATCATATTTTGTCACTCCTGAGTGTGACTTCTTCAGGGAAAAATAACAATTTTAAATTGCTAACGGATTAAAGAATGGAATGAAACCATTTTTGTTTTCATGAACGGTATGGGAGTTGTCTGTATCTGAAAGGCCAGAAAACTATCAAAATACACTTTCCATCAACAAACAAAACCAAAACAAGGAGAGGCTTAATAATTTAAATAACAAAATAGAACAATTGTGTTTTATTTATTTTCATCAGATAAATAATGCTTTCATCTTTTAAATTCTTTTTACTTATTATTTATATTAAAAAAATAGTATATAAATATATTTTAAATTAAAGATATCTATATATTGTTTTTCTCGCACCAATTTCAAAAGATACTTATTTTGACAGTTCTTGTAAGAAACTTTTCGCAAAATATTGTAACAGAAACACTTTTTTCACATCCTTCCAATAATTACTGGAAAATGAATCAAATGACATATAATTCTCGCAAAGGAAAGATACAGAAACACTTGTTTGAGAAAAACCAGTTTTGTTTAATTTTACATTATTTTTGTTGAAATTCACTCGTTTCTTGTGAAAAATTTTACGATGTTAGAAATACAGAAACGGGCTGAAGGTGCCTATTTATAAAGGGTGGTTAAATTGTAAGGGCCGATGTTGAATGTGAACCACACCTAAACGCCAAGTTTTTTTCCGAATTTTATTTGACATTTCTCTATTTCAGACTTACTCAATTTGAACCATGGAGAGATACACAATCCAACAACGTGTTAAAGTTATCCAGACTTATTATGAAAATGGGTGTTCAAATCAAAATGCATATCGTGCACTTCGTGATTTTTTTGGTCAATTTGATCGTCCAAATGTGCGTACAATCGCAAAAATCGTGGAAAAATTCGAGCAAACCGGGTCTGTAGAAGATGTGAGAACACCAGTGCATGCTCGTACAGCTCGTACTGCAGGAAATATTGCTGCTGTTCGCGATAGTGTGGCTGAAGAGCCGTCCACCTCAACTCGTCGTCGTGCCCAACAATTGCACCTCTCACGCTCGTCGTTGATGAACATTATGCATAAAGACTTGCATTTACACGTTTACAAGGTGCAATTGGCTCAAGAACTAAAGCCTCTTGATCATTCCAAACGTCGTGAATGGGCAGAATGGTGGCAAGAAATGGCAACAGTGGATGATCAATTTTCGAAGAAAATCATCTTCAGTGGCGAGGCACATTTTCACCTCAGTGGATTCGTCAATAAACAGAATTGCCGCATTTGGGCGAATGAGAATCCAAGAGTGATTGTCGAAAAACCAATGCACCCACAAAGAGTGACTGTTTGATGCGGTTTATGGGCTGGCGGCATCATCGGGCCGTATTTTTTCCAAAATGAGGAATTGGAAGATATGGATGTGGACGATATGTGGTTTCAGCAGGACGGTGCCACTTGCCACACAGCTAACGAAACAATGGCTCTTTTGCGCAACAAATTCAATGGCCGTGTTATCTCACGTAATGGCGATGTCAATTGGCCGCCAAGATCATGTGATTTGACACCGTTGGACTTTTTTCTTTGGGGTTATTTGAAAGAAAAGGTGTACGTCGATAAGCCAGCAACAATTCAAGAGCTAAAGGATGAGATAATTCGGCACATTAACGGCATAGAACCTCCATTATGCCTCAGGGTCATCGAAAATTTGGACCATCGGATGGAGGTGTGCCGCCGTGGTCGCGGCGCCCATTTGGCCGATATTTTATTCCATACATAATTGAGTAATACCAATATATCATAATAAAATAAAATTACAATAATTTCCTAAATAGTTTGTGTTTTATTCAAAATCGACATCGGCCCTTGAAATTTAACCACCCTTTATCTGTGGTCTTGGAAAACCCCATTTCAACGGAAACACAATCAGGCGGACAGACTAAATTTGTTTTTTTTTTTTTGTTTTTATTAAAACTGGCGTTTCTTATCAATCGATCTTTCGATAAACGGTATTAGTGATGTTACGAATATCAATTTTTAATATTCGCGAATACGTCTCCGAATACGAATATCGCTGCCAATATTCGCTAAATACGAATACATACGCATACATTACTTTTTATTATGTGAAAGCACCGCGACCCAACGGATCTTTTGTGCAGCTCAAGTGTTCACTGAAGTAGATCAAGGCTAAAAATAAGGCCAATTATTCTACTCGGTTTCACCTGAATTCTTTCAGATAACTCCAAGGACTTTCATTCTGTTTGTATAATTATACCAACATACATTCAGATTTCGTTTTTCTCTTTTTGCGCTTTGACTTAGTTATTCAGTGTTCCGGTGGTTTTTGATATATATTTTTAATTTAGAAATTTTCTTTGTTTTTCTTACCTTTACCTTGTTTTTCACAGTGTTTAATAATGAATATCAAATTGGTTAGTTTCCCACTCTAAATTATTGAATAATAACACTGTGCATTATTTTTGAAGTCATCGAGAAAAAGTCCTTCTGAAGATTACTTTGGTAGCTATGGTCCAAAAATGGTGATAATAATTAACTCTTAAATGTGTAACGTGTGGGGCATCCAATATTTGCTAAGTTGGACCATAGCTTTAGCTACTTTGGCTATACCGAAATAATGTCTGTTTAATTATCAGTGAAGAATTAGAACGGTCATGTTTTTTAATGTTGTGAGCAATTTTCTGGGGAAACCGAAAAACTCAATTTCAGGTCGTTGTCAAAATGAAGCTTACTGGTAATCAGTTTTGTAAACGAGAGAAGCACACTACCCTCTTACAAAACTTCTTACAAGAGGCATGATTTTTTATGGCGAATTTACACTTGGAAACACTACTTTTTTCCTTTCTACCAAAAAATAAAAAAAATGTAATTTCTATATGCGGGAATGATCGTAGACACATTTAAAAGTCATTGCAATACATACAACCTGCTTCCATGTG
Source organism: Pollenia angustigena (assembly GCA_930367215.1). Classification (NCBI taxonomy): domain Eukaryota; kingdom Metazoa; phylum Arthropoda; class Insecta; order Diptera; family Polleniidae; genus Pollenia; species Pollenia angustigena. Next base: position 187,609,860 of record OV884060.1, on the reverse strand, counting down.
AGGGAATAACAGAAGCACTTAGAACATTGTTCGTGAATTTTGTCTTTAACATAATCACCCTTAGTCGTCGTCATCTTCATCAATTTAATATGAATATCAATTTTTATCGACGTCGTTATCAATTCGATACAAAACTTGTAACTTGTAACAGCAATGTAACGATGTAAAAACATAAGAATGGCAAAAATTCCATTAAAATGGCTTAACTATCGGAAAGTCTAATACCTATGCGGTCCATTTTGAATCCCATTATTATAGGAAAAAGAAACATCGTTAAGTCTGTAAAGAATCAGCTTCTATCAGGAACATGGCTAAGGTTCGCGAATTTCCGGTAATTAATCATTTTCATTTTTTGCTATTCCTTATAATTTTAGGGACTTTTAATCAATTTTTTGGTTTGTTTGGAATATTCAAAATTTTCGAGAATTTTCGCTATTTTTGCAAGTTTTTGCAATTTTCACGAAGCTTTGTTGCTATTTTTCCATTTTTTTAATCAACATTATTATTATACTCAACATTTTTTATTTTTTTCGAATTTATTCTGTGAGCTAAATTGCAGTTATGTATTTTATAAAGCTTTTTTGTAATAGTTCTATTCCTTAAATTTTTCAGAAGTTGAATAAAATATAAAGTAACCTTCGGAAGGAAATAATTCCCAGTTTCTATTATTATTATACTTTGCGTACGGCATACCAAAAATACATCGACGCTTATCGATAAAACATGATATTGACAATGGGCATACCGATTTACAACAATCGACACAAAACGATATCGTTTCGTATTAATGACGCTAAATGGAATAAGGGTGAATGATTTCAATTATTCACGTACAACCTGCTAACTTATAAGGGATAATGCGAAGTAATTGAATAATTTTTATTTGCTTAAATTAAAAATTCACTTTAATGGTATTCGCTTCTCTTCAAAGTAGTATGTAATAGCCAGCACTTATATCAGCGCTCATGTACTTTTCTTGCTTCCAGAAACCTTAAAATTGTTTACTGGGTATGCAAATAACGTTTATACATATAAAAACATTATTTAAATTCCTTTTTTTATTCGAACTTTTTTACTACAACATAAATGTTGTTATTAAAGTTCGAAGTCCAGGATTGTATTTTTATAAAATCGTATTATTGGTTTCCAATATTTCGCTACAAAACATCGAGTAGCATCATCAATATTACAGCAAGGCGAATTCAACTACAGCTGGTGGCGACGTTGCGGCAAATATATTCAGGGATGAAAAAGTTCGTACAATTGTAAATTTTTCAGTACTTTTTACATTGCAAAAGTACTGACGTACTCCAATGACATATTTAGTACAATTTCAAAATTTCCAAATATCAGAAGAATTGCCAAAGGCTTACTGCCTTTTTGTGATTTTTGCATCGAATTTACTTCAGACAAAATAATACTGCAGTCTAATGAATCTTGTTGCTATAAATAAACGAAAGCTTTTAAGCGTGATTTCTTAAAGTATGTTGAAACGGGGTATAGTGCGGCCCTACATGATGCGACTTCTTGTACAATTCGATCAAGTTGTACAGCCATTTGTTATGTTAGAGGTGTGGTTGGTCATCGGTTGAATAAAAAATCAATTTGATTTGAGCTTTCAAATTGGTACGAGTGATGGCGATGCACATTTACAATATATGTATGCTAAAAATGTATATATGCTAAAATACAAATTTATTTATTGTAAATCTATAATATAAATATTAAATTATTAACATTTTTTACATACCAAAAATACTGTTTTAATACCATTTAAATCACGTGGTACCTTTTCTTCAAAACGGTGGCCATTTGAACATTTTTGAGTCCTATCACTGTGTGTTTTGTTTTATGTATACTAATGCTTTTTGTTTATGTATGGGAAAACATATGACACGTTTTAAATGTTCTATAAGTTTACCAACGTACTTACAGTACGGTGCGGTACATTACGGGAACAGCAACGTTCGCCTAACTGAGCCTTTATTCTGACGTTTTGAAAGCAACAGCGTGCGAAGTAAACAATATTTTAGGCAACTAATACGAAATTCCAATGCACAATTTTAGGAAAGAATATAAAAACTACCGGGACTATTATTTATTATTTATAAATTTTTGTTTAAATCAATGTTTATAACAATAAAACTTCAATTTTAATAGTAAAAAAGCATTTTACTTAACAGTCCTAAAGACATCATCGAGTGAAATTACAATTTTAATTAAGTTCATTTATTAATTACGACGTTGCTCAGTTCGGTTTGGATCATGTTGGATAACAACATCTAAAATACTCATGTTGGGAGTCAAAAAGTTGATCAAACGATCGGAACCATCGCGAGGTAAACGATCAAATGGATAGCCCATGGGACGACGATCCGGGTATAAACGATCACGGACTCCACAATAAGAAGCTGCATCACTGCAAGCACCCACCAGTTGTTGGTCAACCTAAATAAATTGGAAAATAAAAATAAATGTGATTTAAAATAAAACTTTAATGCCAAATATATGTCTGATATATGTATGTATACTAACACGATCGTCCTCATAGTTGGAGACCATGACAAATAATTCACAGCGTAAACCTTCAGGAAGACCTTTTGGTATCAACATGTGTTGGGGCCAACCACAACCACAGAAATTAAATTCTAATTCTTCAGGGGAATCGGCAGCAGGACGATTAGCATCCAAGTTGCGGAAGGTACGTTCAAAAGGTATGGTAACACTAGACTCAGTTGAACGGCGACGAATGGTGTTTTGACCAGGGTTTACTAAAAAAATATTATATTAAAATCAAACAAAATTTCGCATTACATATTTAAAGTTTACTCACATGCTACTACAAATTTATCCAATTCGATCATCAACAGACGTTGGTCTCTCAGTAGCATTTGTTGGCCTCTCTCATCAGTCTTAGGTCCTAAGAATATACGTACTGTTCCGAAACGTTGAGCTCCACTTGCATTATTAACATTGATCGTATAAGTGAAAGGTGCGTGTTGCAAATGAGTAAAACGAGCAAAAACATTGCCTCTGGGCACGAAGTCCATGCCTCTAGAGAAATCAACATCAGATTGTTGCCAAAATGTGGACAAAACATTAGGACGGCCACCAACGGCAGCCACCTGAAAACCAGCTATGGTTACACCATCGAATTGCAATTGTGGCAATGAATAAGGTGAAAGACGAGCTTTGTGTTGCTGGAAAACGTCGTCAACAAAGGCGTGCCATCTATAGAATACAGGATCACGCATTGCAGTTGCTGAGTCACCCATAACTCCAAACGATTCCAAATGGCGATGATCAGGATCGTGGGCATATGAAATAAATACATGACCCATGTTGTGGAGATCACCATACAATGAGCGATTGGGCGAGATGATAGAAGATTCCATTATATTTCCTAAGATGTCAACACCGCGTTGTTCATCCAAGGGAATTCTATTACCACTTTCATCAACTACAAAACCTTGATGTATGGCTTCGAAAATACGGTCACGCCATCTTTACAAATCTGCAAGATCTAAATTTATTTGATCCAATTCACGGTTCAAATCCGAAAGTTTGGAGTTGTCAAAACGTGGTGGCCAAGCACGACTAGCAACCAGAGAGTCCATTTTTGGGAAATAACCTTCGACAATAGGTTCACGTAAACTATTAAGTTTGACAACACGACCCAAATTATTACTGAAACGCTCTAAATTGTAGCGCGCAACAATCTGCTGGTGCATGTAGTAAAGCAATTCACCACGACGATCCTTGGCAACAATAGAGCGATCACCAGCTTCAAAAGGATAAACTAAATGCCAATGCCAGTGATGGAGATTAATACCCAAGTCTTCACGGAAATACCACAGACGATGTTCGGGTTCCAAATCAGAAGCAGTATAATCCCTGGGCACTACAATAGGCATACGATTGCCCTCTGAGACAACAGTAGTTTCTTCTCTTACTTTTCGAAATACTTGGGAATCTACAAACTTCGCAGGGAAGTTTTGAGCAAACGAAGGCAAATCCAAATTCTTGGTATCAGGACGATGCAACAAAGCCACCGAGAGGGCATAATTAAATAGGAAAGGATTTAAACGATCACGAGCATACACAGCAACACTTTGCAAGTCATCGATTGAACGCAACCCCATGAAAATGTCAATTAAACGACCTGCGATACGTCTGTGGCGGGGAACGAACAACGAGAATTGCTCGTCACGGCCCAAAGACATTGGTATACGCAAATCAGGCAATGCAATATCACGAACAGGAATACGCTTTTCAGCCTTTTCACCAAAACGACTGTGTACCTCGTTGCCAATAGGACGATAGCGATCGGTTAAGAATTTGTCGGGCACATCAAACACCGTGCTGGTTTTGCCCTTTTCCATGAACACAGGTTCACTAGGACGTTCGAACAAAAGTAAAAGATCTTGTTTGTTGGCCATTTTTTACTTTTTGCAAAGACTTTCGAACAACTCCTGCGTTCTTTTCTTGTTCCTTATCGGAATATTTAACTTTTAAACTGATGATTATTTGCAAAAATCTTAGACTTTTTATACTAAAACACAAAATAAAATTAATTTGCTAAAAATTTTGCACACATTTAAAAAAAAAGTTCTAATGCGTTTGTGGTTATGATTAATTTTGATTTTTGATTGGGTAAAAAAAATTATTTGGTAGTTTTGCTGATAAGGCACACAGTGGCTGAAAATCGTTTTTCATCGGCCAAAAATCTGTAACTTTTGAACCGATAGAGATAATTTTGCAATTTTTTTGTTTTGCAGAAGAGAAGACTTCTTGAACTTTTTTAAAGTTTTAATTTTGTTAAAATCCGTTCAGTAGTTGTTGAGAAATTTAGGGTCAAAGTTGAACTTTTGATGTTTTTTAGCATTTAGTATGAAAATGCTAATGATTGAGATTGAGAATTATGGTATTTTTTATTCAAAAAGTGGGATGTTTTTCAGCCCACTGTTTTAAAAACTTTTTAATCTACATAACTGCCAAATTTCAAATCGCCCATATACTGTATATTATATACAAAGATTTTTTTTCATTTCAATATGTTAATATTTTTATATTTTGTTTTAAAACAATCTTTTTACAAAGTTATGAGCGGTATGAATTATGACAAAGAAAATAAAACATTGGTTCTACAAACTCTACTACTACAAAGGTAGTAAGTACCAACATTTTATAACAGGGCGGTATGAACCTTTAAAATAAAAGTAATGGCAAAATATGCAACATGTTTTGCATGTTTTTCATCAACTTGAACATAAATGCAACATATTTCTCAGAAAAGAAATCGTCATAATATATATTATTATTATAACACTCATAAAATTATTACAGTAACTGATTGTGGGTTAATAAGTTCGTTTTCCGTACTGTTAAAATTTAATAAAAATATATAACTATCGATATTTTTATTATTTAAAATACAACTATGAAGACATCTAACAGCAGCTATACACGCACAGTTTTTTGCCGCAAATTTTTACTTGCTATTATTAATTCGCGCTGAATTACAGCAATGAATACAAACAACAAGAATGGCTAGTGGTATGGATTGCTAAGCAGTGCTTTTTACTGCATATTTAAGGCCTTTAAGTCGAAATTTTTACATGTTTATATAGGACCTGAAATGTAAAATTTTTTTGTACTGTTGTACAAAAAATGCAAATCCAAATACAATTGCAAGAATAGGACAAAACAATGAACGACCTTTAGAGGATAAGTCCGCTAGATTAATTACCTTTTTGGGCTTAGAATTTAGAAAATTTTTAAAGTTGCAATGCAATATCTTATAGTCTTAACAGTAGGTTCCTTCAGAAAGGTACTTATCAATTTTTAAAAAACTGACATCTAAAATAACGTGCGTATATACATACGTCTCCTCATACATTCAATAAACTGATAAAAAGAACGGACTGTAGCCTTATAAAAAAATAATTAAAGTTTTCCTGCACAAGTACAAATATTCAATCGATAGTAATATCGATATATCGATAGTGGAATCTGAACTATCGATAAATATCGATAGTATTCCAGCACTAGTGCATACGTATGTGTCAGTTTCAGTTTCAGGGACCTATGAGCAAAAAATGAGTTTTGGAGAAAAACGATTTTTAAGTTAACAAATTAATTTTGATACGCCTGAACGCTTTTATAGCTCGAAACCCGTTCAAAGGGGGTTTTGGGGGTCGCTGATTGCGATTGTAATGTTATTGGATTTGTTTGAAACAAATGAATTTTGATACGCTGAATGCTTTTATGGCTTGAAACTCGTTACCTGGTTGTTTTTGGGGTCGAAGATTATTATTAGATTTTGAAAATTTAAAATGGCGGATTCAATATGGCGGACCATTTTTGTAGTTAAAGAGATGAAACTTATCATCCAGGGGTTTATGAGATTGAAGTTTGCGAATCTGGTATTAGATTTTGAAAATTCAAAATGGCGGATCCAATGTGACGGATTATTGTTACATCGAGTTCTTTTATTTTTTCTTTTTTTATCAAAGGTGTATTTTAAAGGTTACTTATGACAAAACTAATGCAGATAGAAACCTGCGGTTTGCTGCACTAGAAAGAGCGTATTGTCTATTTTAAGAATCACCAAAAAAGTAAAAATCGATTTTTTCATCCATAGGTCCCTTTTAACTGCAACAAAATTTGGCACAATTAACAACAAATATGTACATAATTGCTTATTAAAAAAGACAATATTATGTTAAAACAATTTGACGTGCAAACTTATTTTAAAGCAAGAAGTAGAATAGAAACAATTACATATAAACAAATTTTGACAGATAAAATTAAGGGAGCAAGAAATTGTCACATGAGCTGTTAATACGACCTGTTATGAATTCGACTCGGTATACGAGTTATAGTATTTGCAAAGGCAGTTAAAAACAATATTAATTTATTAAAATAAAAATCTGCAAATAGTCAAAGAGTTGATTACCAAAATATTTTTAACTTAGAATAATAATTCTAAATATCTATAAGCTTATCAACTAATTTACCAAAATGTTTTAATTCCGCAAAAATAAACAAACTTAAAATTAAACTATACTAAATATATTAGACCCGAAAAAAAACAAAATTTCTAACTTTTAACCACAAACAAAAACCCAGATATAGCAAATTTTTGGTAAAATATGCGAAATTCTAAACTTTGGATTTCCAGTTTGAATTTAAGTATAAATAAATCAACACTTTTTAAAATATTCATCAGTTCCAAAAGTGGAACAATCCAAGTAAGAACATTTAAAATTCGCTATCCGGAAGTCTTTGTGTAAAAAGTAGAAAAGTAATATTTTTTAAAATGGCCGACAAACATGATCTTTTACTTTTGTTCGAACGTCCCAGTGAACCTGTGTTCATGGAAAAGGGCAAAACCATCACGGTCTTTGATGTGCCCGACAAATTTTTGACCGATCGCTATCGTCCTATTGGCAACGAGGTACACAGTCGTTTTGGTGAAAAGGCTGAAAAGCGTATTCCTGTTCGTGATATTGCATTGCCTGATTTGCGTATACCAATGTCTTTGGGCCGTGACGAGCAATTCTCGTTGTTCGTTCCCCGCCACAGACGTATCGCAGGTCGTTTAATTGACATTTTCATGGGGTTGCGTTCAATCGATGACTTGCAAAGTGTTGCTGTGTATGCTCGTGATCGTTTAAATCCTTTCCTATTTAATTATGCCCTCTCGGTGGCTTTGTTGCATCGTCCTGATACCAAGAATTTGGATTTGCCTTCGTTTGCTCAAAACTTCCCTGCGAAGTTTGTAGATTCCCAAGTATTTCGAAAAGTAAGGGAAGAAACGACTGTTGTCTCAGAGGGCAATCGTATGCCTATTGTAGTGCCCAGGGATTATACTGCTTCTGATTTGGAACCCGAACATCGTCTATGGTATTTCCGTGAAGACTTGGGTATTAATCTCCATCACTGGCATTGGCATTTGGTTTATCCTTTTGAAGCTGGCGATCGTGCCATAGTAAACAAGGATCGTCGTGGTGAATTGTTTTACTACATGCATCAACAAGTTGTAGGTCGTTACAATTTCGAACGTTTTAGCAACAATTTAGCCCGTGTTATCAGATTGAATAATTTCCGTGGACCCATTACCGAAGGATATTTCCCAAAAATGGACTCTCTAGTTGCAAGTCGTGCTTGGCCACCACGTTTTGACAACACGAAACTTTCAGACTTGAATCGCGAATTAGATCAAATCAATTTGGATCTTGAAGATATGGAAAGATGGCGTGACCGTATTTTCGAAGCCATACATCAAGGCTTTGTAGTAGATGAAAGTGGTAATAGAGTTCCCTTAGATGAACAACGCGGTATTGACATTTTGGGTAATGTAATGGAATCTTCTATCATCTCCCCCAATCGTTCATTGTATGGCGATTTCCACAACATGGGTCATGTGTTCATTTCTTATGCCCACGATCCTGACCATCGCCATTTGGAATCGTTTGGTGTTATGGGTGACTCAGCAACTGCTATGCGTGATCCTGTTTTCTATAGATGGCACGCCTTTATTGATGACATTTTCCAAGAACATAAAACTCGTTTGCCTGCTTATACTCTGCCTCAATTGCAGTATGATGGTGTTACCATAGCTGGTTTTCAAGTGGCTTCCGATGGTGGTTCTCCCAACCTTTTGTCCACATTCTGGCAACAATCTGATGTTGATTTCTCTAGAGGCATGGACTTCGTGCCCAGAGGCAATGTTTTCGCTCGCTTTACTCATTTACAACATGTTCCCTTTACTTATACCATAAATGTTAATAACGCCAGTGGAGCTCAACGTTTCGGTACAGTACGTATATTCCTTGGACCCAAGACTGATGAGAGAGGCCAGACCATGTTCTTAAGAGATCAGCGCTTGATGATGATTGAATTGGATAAATTTGTTGTGGCATGTAAGTGAATTTTTTTTTAATTAATTGGAATTTGCTTGACGTTAATTTAACATTTTTCTAGTGAATCCTGGTGAAAATACCATTCGTCGCCGTTCAACTGAGTCTAGTGTCACCATACCTTTTGAACGTACCTTCCGTAACTTGGATGCTAATCGTCCTGCTGCTGATTCCCCTGAAGAATTGGAATTTAATTTCTGCGGGTGTGGTTGGCCCCAACACATGTTGATACCTAAAGGCCTTCCCGAAGGTTTACGTTGTGAATTATTTGTTATGGTCTCCAATTATGAAGATGATCGTGTAAGATTTTTAAAATTAGAGCATAAAAGATTTATTTTAATTATATATATATTTTTACTTTAAAAGGTTGATCAGCAACTGGTGGGTGCCTGCAGTGATGCAGCTTCGTACTGCGGTGTTCGTGATCGTTTGTATCCGGATCGTCGGCCTATGGGTTATCCATTCGATCGTTTACCTCGTGATGGCGTTGATAGTTTGGTTAATTTCTTAACTCCCAACATGAGCATCGTTGATGTTGCAATTCGCCATGATCCCAACAGAATTGTACAACGTCAAAATTAAGCGATTGCGTTGAAAATGTTTGCTACTGTGATGACTATTTGGATATTCTTACGGACTTTCTTGGGACTTTTTTTACTTTTATTTAGTATGTAGTTTTAAATTTCTTATATGTAAGTGGATTTGGCATAGCGTTAATGGTTTATACTAATAAATATGGCTTTAGTTAAAAAAAATCGATTCTTAATGTTTGAAAATTTAAAAGAAATTGAATTTTTTTTATGTTTAGGGAAAAAACTAGATGCAAAAAAGCAATTGTAATCAACGTTACGTGGATATTTTCAAAGAATAACAAAAAAAGTTGCACCAAAAAGGGGATTAAGAAAAAAAGGGGCACTTTTTTTAACATCAAAAAAGTTGCACCAAAAAGGGGATTGAAGAAAAAAAAGGGGCACTTCTTTTAACATCAAAATAAGTGCACCAAATAATGTTTTTTCCACGTATTTTGTTCAATTTATTTAAAATTTAAAACAAAATTTTGTATATGATAAAAAAAATCATGACCTAGACCAATATTTCGTCCGAAATAAGGCGGTTATGCTAAAACATTTTATCATAGCATGAGATCGATTTAACCGATTTTGTCAAAACAATTACAGATGATTATTAACAAAATTTACTTTGAGTTAGAAATTAGTACTATTTTTGTTTTCAAAAATTTATATAAATATGATAAGGATAAAAATTTGAAATTTTTATAATTTTTCTGAAAGCCAAGTATATTTAAAATGCGGCATACATATACATATAATGAAAATCGTAGGACAATTGTTAATTTTATGTATTATTCATTATCGTAGGCATGACTAATATTTCGACACAAATAAGTCAATTATTTAATCATGACTTGGGGATATTTGTACGATTGGAATAACAATAGTTTTTTATATTTTAAACAGCTTTCGGAAATATGCAAAATCTATCTTCTATGTATATGTGTGTATGTATGAATGTATGTATTTATTTTCGGTCTGCGGGTAGAGGGGCGTGGCAGAATCCAATTTTCATATTGCACCACCAATGACATCTATATAATTTCGACGATTTTTTCTTTAAAATGATCGCCATGGTCCAACTTAGATTTATGCGAAAAGAAAATTTTGCCCCGCCCCCTTTTTTCGAATTACCTAAAATCAGAATACGCCTCTATCGATTTGACCCACACCACAATAGTGGAGAGGGTATTATGCATTTGTGCTGATGTGTGTAACGCCTTAAAATAATGGTCCTACCCCCACCTTAAAGTATACCGATCTACTCAGAATCACTTTCTGAGTCGAACTAACGATGTCCGTCCGGCTGGCTGTCCATGTAACCTTGTGCGCAAAGTCCAGGTCGCAATTTTGGAGATAATTAGATACAATTTGGGTCATAGCTTCTTATTGGCACAAGGACCAAGCCTATTGAAAATGGGCCTAATCGTAGGACCACGAGGGAAGATAGGGGGAAATTTCTTCCTCTCAGAAACTTTCAAACCGGTTTTAATGAAATTTAAAACATAGATAGAAGAACCATATCTATATGGACACAAAAGGTATGCATTTTTTAAAAAATAGGGCCACGAGGGAGATAGGGGCAATTTCTGCCTCTCAAACCGATTTTAATGAAATTTAAAACATAGATAGATCCATATCTATAGGGACACATTAGCTATACAGTTTTTAAAAAATAGGACCACAAGGGGAGGCAGGGGGCATTTTCTGCCTCTCACAAACTTTCAAACCGATTTTCATGAAGTTTATAAACATAGATAAATCCATATTTACATGGACACATAAGCATGATGTGTGTTTAAATACTGTGGTGTAGGGTATGATATGGTCGGACTTGACCGACTATACTTTCTTACTTATTTTAAGTTTTCTATTAAGCGCATAAATTGAGAACGGCTTGACCGATTTGGACGATGTTTCTTTAAAATGATCGACATGGTCCAGCTTAGATTTTAAAAATCGAACGCAAATATTTTCCTAACTTGGACAGGACAACGTCTTTCGGGTCAGCTAGTATATATGTACATATATGTAGATGAGAGATGGGCAAATACCCAATTGGTAAATACGCGGTAAATAGGGAAAATTATGTAAGAATTGGTAAATACCGTTGTATCACCCAAAGGGTGGGTACAAAAGTTTTGTACAAAATTTGATAAAAATGTATTGTTTAATTTAATTAATATTAGCTTTACTAATAAACACATATGTACATTAGGGATATAACTTTCCAACAATTTTTTAAAATATCAAAATTGGCATAGCACAGTCCAATAGAACATAAAAATTATAAGAGAACGTATATTTATTTTTTCGTTAAGGTCAAAAAAGTTCACCCACCAACCGCGATGAAGTTTTGAAAATTTTTAATTTTATTTTATTTTTAATCGGGCATGTTCTACAAATCGAAATGAAGTGAAATTGAAATAGAACGAGATTTTGATTGCAATTATTGACAAAATTACTGGAGTTTTTCCTGTTTTTAAGAGCTGCTCTTGTAAATATAATTGGTACTCAAAGTATGAAGTAGATAAAAAGGAATATTTTTGTGAACTTTCTTTACAGGCTCGTTTTCAAAATTTGTTCGGTTTTAATTCCACTTCATTTCGATTTACAGAACATAGCCGAATATGTTTTTTTAAACCAAAAATAGCTTAAGTATGAAACCTTTTTTAACGAAAAAAAAAAAAATTAAAAATTAATAAAAACCCGTATAAAATTATAAATATTTAATATTGCATTGGTTTAGAAAAACCAATTGGTGCGTGAACTTTTTTGAGAAAAATTACAAAATTATAATTTTCGTGGTAGGACATGGTTGACCTCATGGTACTATGCCAAAAAATTGGTTATACCCCAAATGTAAATACCTTCTTCACATCTTTGAATCAATGTTCTCCGGTTTATTGTAGTTTTAAGGCCTGTTCGTCGATAGCGAATGAAGACTTCGTTCGCATAAATTACATTTAAAACAAAAACAAATTATAAAATATTGTTTTTGTTTTACATGTAAGTTATGCGAACGAAGTCTTCATTCGCTATTGACAAACAGGCCATTAGTAAAATTTAACAAGCGTTTTGATTATGAATTAATATTTTGTATTGCTGGATCAAATTACATATATTATCGAGTTTTTATTTTGTGTTGCCTCTTTTAGTCCAATGACTTTTTGATATTTAATGACGTTTTTAAAAAACGAAAATTAATTTTAAATAAAATTAATTTAATTGACAGTTAATGATTGCCGTATGAATTTGTATTTTATAAATAACCAAATAAATTCCCAAAAAAGAAATATACCTGTTGTTTACCCAGGCATCAGGTAAATATAGAAGAGGTAAATTTTTTAAAGTAAAATTAATGCTATTTTTGTTTTAAAAAATTCAGAAAAAAATTATAATAAATATATTATTTATGGAAAAGCTGGGTGTATAATGAATAAAATAAGCCATAAACCATGAAAATAATTATTCTATTTAGAATTCATTGCAATTATTATTTACAATACGTAACCAGAAATTTCATGAAAGTAGTGTAAATCCACTTTTTACTGTTACATAAAAAATCAAATGTTGCGATTTACTTCCCATTTTTCTTAAGAAAACTAAATTTTGCAAATTTTTCCAAATTTTCGCTGTATAACTGGCAACGAAGATAAAAGAATCTGACAAACCTGATTAATACAGAGATATGTAGTCTGTGTTCATACGGCTCACGTCTTATTGACATGATTGCTTTATAGGCGAGAGGGACGAGGGGAAAAGAAACGAGTACACAGATGCATGCACTGTCTTTACGTTTAGCTTTTTCATTCGTTGTTTAATTTTGTTATTGTTTTCTATATCAAAAAAGCACACATGCACACTATACAAAATAAAAAACATGTCGTCAACATGCCATGAATCATTTGAACGCCAGTTCATGTTCAAAGAAGAAAAAGGAAGAATCTTGTCAATAACCCATGAGCCGTATGAACTCAGACATAGTATACGCATTAAAAAAGTACACTTATAAAATTATTACAGTAACTGTTTGTGAGTTATTAAATTCGTTTTCCGTACTGTTAAATTTGAATAAAAATATAGTTATTTTACGAATAATTTTATTTTTTTAACATTTTTGTTTGTTATTCAAAAAACAAACTACCAAAAAATAATGTTTTTTCGTTTTTATTTTTTTATGTAGTTTGATTTTTGTCGGTTAAAATGTATTGTTTTAAAGTAAAAACTATTCAATTTTAAGGAATATGCTGTTTAATAAATAAAAAATTTTAAAATGACTGTAAAAATCATTTGTTTTAAATGAAATGTAAATGATCCGTTTTTTAAATGAATTTTAATTTGTTTAAAATGAATTTTCGTTTGAATTTAACTACATAATATTTTGAGTGTAGCACTTTCCAAGTGCTCTTGCCTGCAAATATGTACAACATGTTAACATAATTTATTCGCAATAAATAAATAAGCTTACCACCCATTACAAGAAAAAAGGTTTCATATAAGCTTGCTAACATATTACGGTATTCATTTGGTTAACCGTCAATCGGTTAACCAATTAACTACTACCCGATTAAGTGATCGGTTAATCTCAAATTGGATTTTTCGATTAACGATTAAACTGGTTAATTTTAGTCGATTAACCGATGTAACAAACATTTCAATATTTTGTACAGGGTTGTGAACTATTTCTAATCAAAAAACGCCGTGCCCCCAATCAAAAAGCGCTGAAAAGCGCTAAATAATGAAATGTTTAAGAACCAACTTTTATTAAGTACACTGGCCATCAAAAAAATCGTTTTAAATAAAAATATATGAAATACAAAGATATTACAGCGCTAAATTCAATTTCGTTTTCAGTTTTTTCTATCATGTCTAGTTTTTTTTTAATGGGCTAGGCAAATATTTCGACAGAAATAAGGCATTTATGTTACATACATTTTATCATAACTTGAGAGCGATTTTGATCTTTTACAAAAGATTATATTCAAAATAATTTCTTAATTAGTGGCGAAAATTTTTTCATGCAAATTAGTATGTACACATTTTTATCATTTATCATATCCATTAGTGCAATTCACTAACTTTTAACACTTTAAAAAGTGCTTCCTTTGAACACACATTTTGATGTTTGCAATAACCACTATGTGATTCACTAACTTATTTATAACCACGGTAAAAAGTTTTATATTTCTCTCTATTCAAATTGATATATCGTGGCAACTCTGGATAAAATAACAAAGAAGAATAAAAAAACAAAACAAAAACCTTTTAATTTATAGACTTTAAATGATATTATGCAAAGTGCGTAAAGAAAGCATTACTTACTTTTAATATTTTATTAATTTTTTTTTTTTTTTTAATTATTTTATTAATATAATTTTAATTAAATTAATTTTTTTTAATTTTTCAATTTTATTTGAGTCAAATGGTTGGATTTAGGATAAATAAATAAGAAGCTCCACGGAAAATTGGTGTGTGGCAAGAAGTGGATATATTGTAGGCTAAATACCTAAAATCCATGTTATTTATGGATTATAAATAAACACTTCTTAGCGGATTTAACCACACCAAAAATTGTTGGTGTTAATATACCACAATTTCTTTTGTTAAAAATAACAGCTGACTAAAACAGCTGGCTTTAAACACCAGCAGATGTCGTTAAAAGTGTTAGTGAATAGCAAAATGGTTAATTTTGTGGTCAACATTTTAAAACGAAACAATTGTGGTTTAAAAAGCATAGTGAATCGCACTACAGGTATATTGTGAATAATATAAGACATAAAATCATAAATATCAGTAAACAAAATGTTAACTAGACGTGATTGAATAAACTTTATCCCATCTTCGTTAACTACAGGATTTTTTAAAAGTTTCAGTCTATCAAACCAGACTCTTCCGAACATGTCGACTGTCGTTGTTCTTTGTTGTGTAAAATTTTTCGTTTTTTGCTTTTGCCTTGACTGCGACTGTTTTCTTTTAATGAATCAGAAGCAAAGGCAACGGTTTATTTTTGTCCAATGACAAATGAAGAGGTCGAAGTTACAGCATAATCTTATGACTTCTACTATCTCAACTGCTGCTTTTTAAACACCGCTTAATAACAATAATTAATAATAATACTAGAAGTACCAGGTGTACTTATTCTACCATGCTTAATACCAACCAAACAAGTTGAAATCAGAAAATTATTTTTGGGTTTTATTGTTTTAAGAAACGAAATGGATTGATTACTTTAGGAAATAAACTTCCTTCTGTGTATAGTATGAATTTCAGAGTTAAGATTTAAAAAACGGAAACAAATTTTGGTTTAATGTGTCCTGATTTTAATGTATGCAAATAAAAGTATAAAAATGTTGGGTATCAATAAAACCGCTAATTTAGCGCTCTTTTTATAAAAAGCGCTAAGGAACAAAATATGCGCCTTTTCGACAGTTAAAAAACGCTTAATCTTGCGCCAAAGACGCTAAATTTGCAAATCTGATTTTGTAGTATTAAAAAATTTTTTTTTGTGTTTTTAATTATTTGTTTCGTCTCATATGGGCGTTTCCTGCGGTCACGAACGTACGTTCGTACGCTCTTGATGTACAAATAATATAGAAAAACAAAACTTTTCCTAACATTTTTTTTGCGATTCGATAGCATTTGGGTAGCTCTATGTTTAGTACAAAAGTTGGATTTTATCGCGTTTAAGTTTTCATAATAAGAGTTATAAACGTGTGGTCACGAACGTACGCAAAATAGAAGTCAACTTCGGCTGACAGTAGTTAAATGTAAAAATCTGCGTAATGAAACGGAATTTTCAAAAGTGATTATGTAATTTATTTTAAAAGTGTATTAATGTAGGTCTCCATCCAGTATTTACAAAATAAAAAATCTCTCTTGGTTTTTGTTTAATTGGCTTATGTACCGGTCGCGAACGTACGGATCGCGAACATACGATTTTTCCATGTGTTTTTTTTTTATTATTATCACCATGCATTTTACCATAAATGTCTTCAAATTTCCTTAACAAAAAAACTTAATACTCCTTTTACAATTGACTGTAATGGCGAGATTATGAAGAAAGAGTGTAAACATAACATATTTTTTGAATGTAAAATAAGTATATAAAAATGTCTTTAGAAGTAAAAAAATACAGGATATTATAAAATTTTCCAGTTTCCAGACCAATTTCCTCAAGTAAAACAGCTCAGATATGCTAGGAAACCATTATTTTATAAGAACATAGCCTTTTTTCTAATAAGAAACAATAAAAGACGATGATAATCAACATTTTATTTTTTCGTCCTGGTAGACCATTCTGGGGAAATGCCCATATACAAAATGTATCTGTTTAGAAAATATTTTTTTATACGAACAAAGACGGTGACCGCACTCAAAGTATTATGTAGGTAAAATCAACGTAAAATGAAATATAAAACAATTGAAAATTCATTTAAAACCCGGTCAACTCATTTTTCATTTAAATCAGACTAAAAACACTTTTATTTTTAAATGTTAAAAAATAACTCACTACACGCAAAGAAAAAACATGGTTGTGGTAAACATATTCTAAGAGCAACATATTATGATAAGAATTATGATTGTAGTCACCATATTAAGATTATTATTGAATCATATTATGACTAAATATACTCGTACTATTACATCATAATATTTTTCCCTTAATCATATTATTATTCTTTTAATCATACTAAGTTAAGAAGTAATCAAATTATTGTCATGTTAATCATAATAAGCTAAGAAATGAATCATATTATTGTCATGTTAATCATAATAAGCTAAGAAGTAATCATATTATCATCATGTTAATCATAATAAATTTAGAAGCAATCATATTATGATACATAGCTGTCATGGCTGTCATAGCTGTCATAAAAATACAAAATAAATTAAAATATTTTTGCATCGATTTTTTATTTTGTGGCTTTTTACAATTTTTCTTTATGTTAATCAAATAGCGGAGTTCAATATAAGGCTTGCAAAAGAGCCAATGCAAAATCTGTGGTTTTCATGGGCAACCGCGTGTGTCCATTTTTTTCGATTTTAAGATGTTGAGGCCATATTGCCTAATTTTGAATGCCCTTTACATTTTTTTGAAAAAAAAAGATGGATAAATTCCGATTTTTTAACGTAATGACATAGTATAAAAAGTCCAATACCAAGCCCATTTGATCTTGAATGGGTTTTCGGCTTTCCTAAAGCATTTGTTTTAAGACAAACGCCGTTGCCCATGAAAACCACAGAAATATCGTAGCACTTTTATAAAATAAAATAAAATCTCTGTGTGTTTTGTTGTTGGATTTTACAAAAAAACTATGATATTTTGCATTTGCACTATTACATCACTAATACTTGATTGAACTCCGCTAATATTTTAATTTTTTAATTTCTTTAACTTATTTTTTTATGGAATTTTATTTTTTAATTGTTTAACCGCTCACAAATTAAAAAAAACGACACAACTGCTTCAAAATTATTTTACAAATGGCGCTGACATAATATGATTAGAGTAAAAATAGTTTTATTGCATCTTTAACATAATATGATAAATGTATAGAAAGTTATCATGTTATGGCTATTAAATATCATGATATGGTTGTGAGAAATATAATATGTTTAGAAAGTTATCATAATTAAGTTGTTAGAAAAATAATTATTTTTTGGTCAACAATACTCAAATTCATAATTGCGATAAACATTGATATGTTTACAGTAACTTTAATATTGTTGATATTTAATAAAAAATATCAATTATTTGTTTACGACAACAATATATTGTTACATTAAACATAGTGTTGTTGCCGTAACAATGCCCAACCATATTTTTTCTCTGCGTGTAATTACAGTAGAAATGACTGAGTTTAACGTTTGTTTAAAAAATTTAACTATCAAAAAACAAACTACAATTTCCGTAAAAATTACGGATTTTAACTTTCGTTTCAAAAATTTAACTATCAAAAAAACAAACTACAATTTCCGTAAAAAGTACGGATTTTAACTTTTGTTTCTAATTTTTAACTATAAAGAAAACAAGTTTAATTAATATGTATGTTTTTTCGACCTTTTTGTTTTAACTTCAAAAAGTAAACGAATAATCAAGCTCAAGGCCTTAGTTTTTAATAAATTTTATTTATTTATTTTACTACTCAATATTTCGTAACCCTACGGGAAACATCTTCAGGATCTTAAATAAATAAAGAAAATACAAAAAATTATTAACACAAAACTTCTCACTACGTAAAAGACTGTAAAAAAAATTTAAATTTTAATACAAATTTCTTGTTTTTTGTGAGTTTATGTTGTTGCTATATTCTCTTTATGTTTGCAATTTTGTTTTGTTACAGTCTTTTACGTAGTGAGAAGTTTTGTGTTAATAATTTTTTGTATTTTCTTTATTTATTTAAGATCCTGAAGATGTTTCCCGTAGGGTTACGAAATATTGAGTAGTAAAATAAATAAATAAAATTTATTAAAAACTAAGGCCTTGAGCTTGATTATTCGTTTACTTTTTGAAGAAAACAAGTTTATTTAAGAAAATATTTTTTTATTTTTATAGCAAAAAGTATATTAACAAAAGGAACTTAAAAATAAGTAAAGAGAAAAAAATTCTTACCTGGAGCGTCAAACAAGCCTGAAATCGAAAAAAATACAGAATTCATAATAGTTATTTATTATATAGAATTTAAGTTTAAAAAAAAAGAAAGTTTATCTAAAATTAACGTATTATTATTATTATTAACTTATATCCTAAGTAGCTAGTGATATATGTGTACTTATGAATACATATAAGTCTTGTTCTTATATACATATGTAATGTTAATATAATTTAAGTAAATAAATACATACATTATAAATTACTTATATAAGCGGGGAAAAATGTGACAATTTGCAATGCCAGATTTCGCAAGTAGGCCGAATCCAACCTCATATTTTTGAAAACGTAGAATTCAACAATGGCCCTCGTTAAGAACAAATAGATTTATGTATATATTTTCGTTTGGAACGTATTTACGACTTTATAGGAGGATTACCTGTACAGTTAAACGATTATTACCTATGAATATATATTTATATAAATAGTGGCATGTCATAACGTTCAGTTTCATAACGTCAACGGACGTTATCACTCATCAAAAAGTGTCATAATGTCCACCGAACCTATGACACTTTTAAAAGTTTCACAATGTCCCTGGATATTATGACACATTTAATGACTTATAATCAATTTGTAGTTGGTTCAATTATTGTCAAGCTCTGGGACGAAAGATTTAACACACTCGCGAATTTTGTTTAATCTCGAATTTCAAAAT
This sequence comes from Pollenia angustigena, assembly GCA_930367215.1. Lineage (NCBI taxonomy): Eukaryota > Metazoa > Arthropoda > Insecta > Diptera > Polleniidae > Pollenia > Pollenia angustigena. The sequence goes on along the minus strand of OV884060.1, from coordinate 187,590,051 downwards.
ATTTAATCTCCAAATTCCGAACTTTATAAAGCCAAATTTTTAAATCCTATGTTTAAAACTCTCGAATTTAGAAACTTTATTCCATGTGACTCGGCTTTTTGTGCAGTCGGTGTTTGTTATACCATAGAGGCAGTGTTGCCACTTTGTGGGTAATTACCCGAATTTGGTATAATTTTTACGGTCGTGGGTAGAGCGTGGGTAATATCTCTTAGGTGTAATTTTTACTTCAGATGCCCAAATAAAATCAAGATACAATTTCAGTGATGACATTTATTTCTTTTTAAATATTGTTGCTAAGAAATACACAGCCTTCTGAACCAAAGTCTCGGTTTCTTTTTAAGAAACGACTTCAATCATTAAACATACATATATTTTCAAATGTTTGGTAATGAATGTCGCAAGATGGACCCTAAGATTTGGATAAAGATGCCTATCATAGTGATTTAGAACCTGAAGTTTATTGAAAAAAGTTATTCAAACTAAAAACTTGCCTGGGGGAAGATATGTTTCCAATATTACAACATATAATTAATTTTATTTCTATATTGCTAATTACGAAAGGGACAGTTGTATAAAACTCTGCAGGCATTTTGTTTACTAAAAACCGCTGGATTATCAGTATTAACCACTGACTTCACAGCCCTACGGAAAACAGTCAATAAGTGTCACATCGCACGGCCTTGAAGTCTAATTGCCGGTTTATTTTCTCTAAATCAACACAACGCCTTCATTTGTGAAACAAAGTTGAAGTCACCTCTAAGTTGCGAAAATCGATTGCTGGTTTTCAAAGTATATTTGGATAATTTGGTGGCGTTGTTCAAGCATGATTCTATTCATGATGGTATGCCTGATCAAAAAGTGAAAACAGTATGACAGTTCGTTTGACACCTAACCCTTCGTAAGCTCTATGGGGTTAAAAAGCATCCATTATAAAGCAATGACAAGGAACATTTTAAACCTTTACAAGATATATCAACCAAATGTGGAAGTTAAACTCATTATTTTAGCAGTTTTATTTTAAGTTTTATTAATTTTTTTAAAGTTTTTAATGTTATTTTTTTGTTAATTTAAATAAAGTTAACAGTTTGACTAATATTGATCTGCTTTTAATGAGTTTGTTGTGTTTTTGCTTCTTTGTAAATGTCTTTTTATTTAATAAAACTTCAATTTTATATCAGGTGTAATTTCATTTAAATCGGGTAATTTGGCTTCATCTCAAGTGTAATTTTGAATTTTGCTGGTGGTAACACTGCATAGAGGAGAAACAAACATCAACTTCGCTAACTAAAGCCGAGTTACATAGAATACTTTGTACATTAAACGTCGGTTTTTTCAACCAACAACTAAGTTCATATACAGTTTTTATATTTTATTGTATAACAAACTTGGACGTTGTGACATGCGACCAAATACATATAGGTATATAGTTACCTATATATAGAAAGGCCATAACTCATGCTTTTTTAAGATCAGTATTTTTAACCACCGTTTTATCAAAATAAACAAAAATCTCGGCTTAGCAAAAAAAAAAACATGAGTTAGTGCTTTCAATATTAAGGTAACGATAAGTATATTAAAAAATACATATACACATACATATGTATGTACCTACATACCTTGCTTAAATTAAATAATTCTTATCTCCAGAAAAATTGAGATTTTTAAAAAAACAATTTATACTTACCAATTGATTTTGTCTATTTTTCCGGAAATTTGTTTTCCTTTGAAAGGTCGATTTTTTTTCTTATGAAAAACAAATCAAACAAACTATGTTTTTTTAAATAACAAAAAAAAAAAAAAAAAAAAAAAAACTGAATATTTTAAATGAACGGAAATTTCGTTCGTCTTTTGTAATTTGTTTTCTAAACAACGTGCCTAAAAAGTTAATAAGCAACTTTCGTACTTAAATATCTTTATTTTGGTTTAATTTAAACTAAACGGAAAAATGTTAAAACAAACTACAAACAGTTAATGTAAAACTTTTTTGAGTGCGTCATTTTAACCCATTTTCCGCCAACCGGTGACTAAAATTACAGTGTTTTTAAATTTTTTTTTTATCTTCATCCTCGATCAGCAGGAATGTGGCGAAAAATTGATTAAATGTTTGATTGTCAAAAACTTTTTTTGTTTCACGTTTCTCATACATGAAATATGAAACCGAAATAATTAGAAGTGTTGACAATTTTAAAAAAATCTAATGGCATAAAAAAGTATTTTATATGTTTAGAGAAATCCTGGAAAAGTACTGAGAAATTAGATCTACGATAAGTAAAAGAATTTTATCCAATTCAAGTTTTGTCAAAACTAAAGAAAAGAATCGCTTTAATCCTAAACATTAAAACCAAATTACTTTTCTAAAACTATTGAAATAACTAATCAAATCATCTCAGTTTATTTTTTTGTAAATACATATTTGAGCGATTCACAAGGTAGTCAAAAAGTGTTATGTCCTAAAATAATTACAAGAAATATATATCGTCGGCTTAATATGCAAACCGGCTAAATCCACTCTTTATGTAAATTGAGATGTTGATGCCGTGTGGTAGAGAAAGATACGCCTCGTCGTCCAGCATGTAGTTTTTCTTCTATTTAAGTCTCACAGTGTGTAAAACAAAAAAAATAAAAAATAGGGGAAACAAAAAGTTTTTTGTCTCTCCTGTAAAATGTGCTGAAAGTGTAAGGGAACTTTTAAGATTTAGTTCACTACTAAAATAATTTTTTATTTTACAATTGATTCCAAATAGGAAAAAATGGGCGAAGGGAAAAACACACCCGCGGAATTTTTAATCATAATTGGTTTGCATGTTTTCTATTATTTAAGAAAAAGATTTGGATTGTTTTCTTTTTGCAAATTTAATGGGGGGTCCCTACATATAAAATAGTAATTAAAAAATAGTATTTTGTTAAAATGCGTACACTCATAAAAAAAGCGTTTTCATATCGATGATGCCCTAACATCAGAAGTGTGACATCAATGTTTGTACAAATGGCATCAGTGAGGCAAAAAGTGGCATCAATCCAATAACGAACGTTATCATAAATCTTTGCGACATTTATGCTATGAATTCAATGAGATCAATTCGATGCTACATTTTGTGCATTATTAACACTATTTTCATTTTTAAAAAGTAAAATAAGAACCAAAAATTCCCATATGCTATTTGTTTAAATTATATAGTTAATTAAATAAAGTTTTTAAAGTAGAATGCGGGCATGCAGCTGGTGTCTTATAATTGAGAGTTCTTCTGTAAACAAAGGGCGGAATACAACAAAAGTGTAACAAACATGTGTAACGAACGGTTAAGTAAATATTTATATTCTCTCACTTTGGCTTTGGTAAACACCAATGACTCAATTTAATGACAATGGGTCCTTTCTCCGTTGTTACTGAGCCATCGGACTGATGGCATTTTTTTATTAAACTGCCTCCGATTCGCCATTTCTGCGATGTCATCCCATTGATCACATAATTTCAATTTTTGACCCTGATGACAATTTGGCCAAGTGATTTTAAGGCTGCCATCACAATTATTAAAAGTGTCATTAGGAGTACAACGAAAATAAGACCCTATCACCACGCTGTAGCCGATGTTGTGCTGAAATCGAAAAATGTTTCCTCAGGTCATTTCGGAACAAAAACGTTCCGAGTCGAAGCCGATTTCAGAAAGCCCTCTAAAAATTTTTTTTTTTATTTTTTCAAAATTTTGTATATTTTCAAAATTTTTTATTTTATAATTATTTAACTATTTACATTTCTTAATGTAATTATATGATTATAATCAAAATTACAATCTAAAAGCTATCTTTGCTGAGTGAAATTAACTTTAGATTAAGAGTTCGTGTTTGCATTGGGGGAACATATCTTGTACGACTTTGATGGCGCGTTCCGCACAAATGTTGCTGCGTTGTGTTTTTGGAATTCTTGATTCATCTTTCACCCAATGTCTTAGAAAGCATATCTGAGCATAAGATAAGCCCGATAATGATTTGTTTCAGGCTTCGAAGTCATTTTTATTGTAACAATGATCTGAAAACCAAATGTTGTAATAAGGGCCACATATACAATTTTGAAAAAACAGAGTTGCATTAGCAAAAATCGGTAGTTTGTAACTAGTTTATCTCAAAAGCTAGTTACAAACCTGTTTATGGTTTGTATGGATAAATAAGTTTCACAAACTAGTTTATTACCATAAACAACTTATAAACTGTTAATGGTGTAGGTGTTGTGTTAATGCATTATTGCTGCTCCCAAACTTAATTGCATTTGACGCGGAACCTTTTTTAACGATAACGAAAAGATGCAGTTCTTATTGTTTTTTTATGCACTACATGGTATGGATAGGGCCATTTGTGACCCTAATCAGCATTATGTCTACTTTTCTGTCAGTGTATTAACTGATATAGAAACGTGAATTTCAATTTTCCGATAAAAGTAAAAAAGTTTTAACAATTTTGAATATATAAAAAAGTTTTAATTTGTTTGTCAAATCCACATTATAAATCTATCTTATAACTTAATATTAAAGCAGAAAAAGTAAAAGCATAAGTCCTTAAACACTCCAAGTCATTAACATTAAAATAATTTTTCAAATCTTTAATCACAATTCAATTGACTATTGTTTTTTCACAACTTTGTTGGCATCATGACGTATGGTGACATCCACAATGCTCATATTGGGAGTCAAGAAGTTGACTAACCGATCGGCCCCTGGACGAGGTGAACGATCGAAGGGAAAGCCCATGGCACGGCGATCCGGATAGAGACGATCGCGAACCCCACAATAGGAAGCCGCATCACTACAAGATCCCACTAATTCTTGATCGACCTGTAGAGATTTTTTTATATTTTTAAAAATTTTTTAGTTCGAAAATTAAATTTTCTTAAAGATATTTACGCGATCTTGTTCGTAATTGGAGACCATGACAAATAACTCACACGGCATACCTTCAGGTAGACCTTTGGCAATAAGCAAATGTTGAGGCCAACCACAGCCGCAGAAATTATATTCTAACTCTCCAGATGAGCCCTCCGCTGGTCGATCGGTTTCCAAATTACGGAAGGTGCGCTCGAATGGTATGGTCACACTCGACTCAGTAGAACGACGCCTTATAGTATTCTTGCCGGGATTAACTATTAAGCAATATATTAAAGCAAACCAAAAAAATACATATTTCTTTTGACGCAATATTCAAACTTACGTGATGCCACAAATTTATCCAATTCTACCATAAATAAACGTTGTTCACTAAACAACATTGGTTGTCCGCGTTCATCATTTTTAGGAGATATAAAAATGCGTACCATACCAAAACGCATAGCTCCTCCTGCATTGTCGATGTTTAAAGTGTAGGTGAAGGGTGCGTGCTGTAAATGAGTGAAACTGGCAAAAACATTGCCCCTGGGTACAAAGTCCATACCTCTAGATAAATCCAAATCGGATTGTTGCCAAAATGTGGTCAAAATATTTGGCTGCCCTCCTTCAGTGGCCACTTGAATGCCTGTTAAAGAAATACCATCATATTGTAGTTGCTGTATAGTATAAGGTGGCAAGCGTCTTTTATGCTCCTGGAATATATCATCGATGTATGCGTGCCATCGATAAAACACTGGATCCCGCATAGCTGTCGTCGAGTCCCCCATAACTCCGAAGGATTCCAAGTGGCGATGATCGGGATCGTGGGAAAATGAAATGAACACATGGCCCTGATTGTGGAAGTCGCCATATAACCCGCGATTGGGTGAAATAATTGATGATTCCATCATATTGCCCAAGGTATCAATACCAGTATTTTCGTCTAGGGGTTTTTGTTCACCTTTTTCCTGGAAATATGTACGTGTAATTTATAATAAAATATTTTAAAGACAATTTCTATTCAATATCACTTACATCAACAGCGTAACCCATATGTATTGCTTCCAAAATGCGATCGCGCCATCTTTCCAAATCTCCCACATCCAAACTGATTTGATCGGATTGGCGCTTTAAATCTTTTATTTGGGTATTTTGAAAACGTGGCGGCCATGCACGGCTTGCCACCAAAGAATCCATTTTGGGAAAATAACCCTCTGCTATGGGGTCACGGAAATTATTCAATCTGGTCACCCGAGGCAAATTATTACTAAATCGTTCCATATTATAGCGGGCAATAATCTGCTCATGCATGTAGTAGAACAATTCGCCGCGACGATCTTTTGCCACAATTGAGCGATCAGCAGCGTCAAATGGATAAACCAAATGCCAATGCCAATGATGTAAATTAATGCCCAAATCTTCACGGAAATACCACAAGCGATGTTCGGGATCCAAATCAGAGGCCGTATAATCTCTGGGTACCACAACAGGCATACGAGAACCCTCTGGAACGACTGTCACCTCTTCTCGTACTTTACGAAAAACTTGCGAGTCTACGAATTTATCGGGAAAATGTTGAGCGAATGAAGGCAAATCCAAATCCTTGGTATCCGGGCGATGAAGCAAGGCCACTGATAAAGCATAGTTAAACATATAAGGATTAACACGGTCTCTGGCATAGGCTGCCACACTCAATAAGTCATCGGTATTGCGCATACCCATAAAGATATCAATCAATCGTCCAGCAATTGTGCGATGTTTGGGAATGAACAAAGAAAATTGTTCATCGCGACGCAGGGACATGGGTATTCTTAAATCTGGTAAACGTATATCACGAACGGGAACCTTTTTTTCAGCCGTATCACCAAAACGCGTTTGCACCTCATTACCAATAGGACGATAACGGTCGGTTAAAAACGAATCGGGTATATCAAATACCGTAGAGGTTTTTCCCTTTTCCATAAACACTGGCTCCGTGGGACGATCGAACAGCAACAAGAGATTTTTGTTATCTGTCTTAGAGGACATTTTGTAGATTTTATATAAAATTGTTTTTTGAGAAATTGAAAAAAACGAATTTTTTAAATTGAATTCAAGTGTAAATTTGAATTCAAACTGATTTTCTAATTGCAATTTTTGTTCTATTTATACTTGCAAATTTACTGAAAAATAAAAAATCGCCATGTAAAAATTAATATCGCAAAATTGTGGTTTGTTGTAAAAGTTCAAAAAACTGCACTTATTTATCGGCTAATTGCATTTTTATATTTTATTCAAATATAACAATCGTAATTAGCATTTGTTTAAAACCGTAATATGAGGTGATAGGAAAATTAGCGGACATACATACAATCAGACATGACTTATTCGAGTAAAATACATATTCCTGCATGCCTTTTAAATGTTTCACAATAAAAATAGTGCATCAAGCTTAAATTTTGATCCTCTGTTTGGGATCAATACCCCCTGGGCATGTGAAATTGTTACACACCGTCTAGACTAGTCAAACAAACAAATTTAATGTACACATAGGAATTTGGATAGTGACGACCGCTGCTGTCGATGTTTTCTTCTTGTTGTTGTTCTAACATTTGCTAACACAATGATGTCTAACTTTAATGCAGCATTGGCATATTTTATTGTTGCTGTTTATATGGGTTGTCGTGACATACGTTTTCCCCTCTATAAAAGAACATGAGCAGTTGTAATTCTGCCAACGTTTTATTCTTGTGCATACATAACAATCGATCTTCAAGTTAAGTGCCTACAATTTTCTTTTAATGGTATTTTTAAAAGTGTTTCTTTACCTTAAGTTTTCATTTCGATCCTATTTTGAATTAATTATAACTTTTTTTCGGTAATTTTGCAACACTCAAAAAATTATTTTTGATTGAGAGATTTTGAATTGTTAAAAACAATCTTCTATTTTTTAACCTAAGAATCTTGTTATACATTCCAATATCATTCAATGTCTAAAGTTAAGAAATATTCATCTTTGACCAATTGAAGTTTATATTCCGGGTCCTTGCAAAATTCTAATTTCATTTAACCATGTCAAGACAATCAACAGAAAATATTTCTTCTGGTGTCAAATTAGTGCCAGCAAATCAAATTAGTGTCAAATCGCTCTTGTTCAGCAATAAATCAAAAATTGTTTTGCTTCTATTAAAAATTTTGAAATTTTAAGTTAATACAGTATTTTTGAACAAGCGCGATATGTGATTATTTCAAAATTAATTGAAATAATCTCTAGCGATATATCGAGCTCTGTTACTCGGAGTATACCGACTAAAAACAATCCTTTGTTACCTTAGGGAGTTACACCACCTCGGGACCGCTTCCTTATTACTTCGAGGTGGCTCCTTCTGTGGCTTTTTCGCCTTGTCAACGTTGTTGCTTGCGTTGAAGCTCGCTATTTATGTACCATCGAGGTCCACTTTCTTCACAGAAATTTGTCAGACATTGCCAATTATCTTCCTTTTCCATCGTCTTCGCTATGATGGTTTCTGCCGTAATAGTTTCTACTCTCAGAACCACGTCGTGCCGCTCTTTATGCCATCGGTCGCACTGGCAGAACGTATGCTGCGCATCGTCAATGTAGCCGTCTCCTTCGTATATGCAATGTGGTGAACTGCATTTATTAATTTTGTAAAGATACTTTCTAAAGTATCCGTGTCCTGAGATCAACTGTGTTACGTAGTAATTTATGTCACCATGCTTCCTCTTTAGCTTTGCCGTCCAACTTCCCTTGCTCCCGGTGTCTCACCAGGTTTTACGGCGATTACAGGCGGATCTAAAGTTTGATAAATAAAAGTTTTAGTGGTGATGACTTGGCAACACTGATGCAAAATCATATGAATCAGCTACTTTACAAGAAAATGCAGCTGGTATCGCATATCATTTTATGAAAATTTTCATAAACATTTGCAAGTCGGATAGATTTTTCAAAAATATCTGTCACCTTATTTCCATTTAAGGTCACACTATCATGCTCCGTGAGCACACACGATTTTTTTTTTGCCAAATTTTACAAAAATAGTACAGTGACTGACCATAGGCTGAAATGACAACCGAATATAGGTAAATCCAAAGTGTTGAACGTGACAGTCGTACGCATCAAAAATGCAATAACATTTTAAACAACAAATATTTTTACGTTCTCTTAACTCTTAAATAATAGCACTAAGAAAGCACTGTTATCCATGCTAAAGATTATGGAGGGCGCTATTCTTGGTCAAAGATAATGGCAAAAGAAGTAGCGGTTCGAACGTAAAAAAAATAGAAGTAGTTTTTGTGGCCATGTATAAAAAGGCGTAATTCAGCGAAACCTGACACAATTTTTTAGTCAAACTACTTTCAGAATTTTGATTTCAACATTTTATTTCAAAATCTTCTGTATTTTCTTTTTTTTAAGCCAAAATCTGGTTCGATACGTGACATTTCGAACGTAAAATTTTTTCCATAATAATTTAAATGAATAATGATTAAAACAAACTTAAAATTTACCGTTAATCCGAATAAAATATTTCTCTTTGAACTCTTCCTTAGAGAACAGACCAGTAAGAACATTTTTTTTGGAAGAATTTTTATCAAATATCACCTCTTTTAAGGAAGATAATATTTAAAAAAACATACTATAAAAGATTCTTACAAATAAGAAATTAAGTTTGCACAATTTTGCAGTCTGATTATTCATCTAAGTGGACAAATTTATGGGTAAATTTATAAAATTAGTAAAATCTAAATATTTCTCTATAACAATATCGTAAAATAATCAGCTTTTAATAACTTTTAAATTTTCGGTCACGGTGGACCTTTTGACGGATATGCCCATATGTTACTTTTAATGGATAGTCCAGAATTGTTTTTTTAATCATCGAGGCAATGCAGACAAGTTTCGACATGTTTTGGAGAAAAACTGGTTTTTGTTTGAGTTTTTCGAACATGAAAAATGTATGGAAATACAAGTAGGAAAACACTTTTATTCGCAAAGCTTGGTTTGTGGTCTAAAACACTTAATTGGAAATGTGCTTTTAAAAAAAGTTTCTGCAGCACCTGTTTTAGGACTAACTAACCATAGGACCCAAATAAATCCCTCATTTTAAAAATCGAAATCTTTATCTTTTGAAGTTTTTTGCTTAAATCAGCAATAACTGTATCAAACTTTTTCATCGTTACAAATTTTATTTAACGCTTACTTTGAAGTTGAATTTCTACGAATTGTTTAAATCTGTGGCCGTATGGAAAAACTAGTTAACTCCACTTTTTGAAAAAATTGAGTTAACAGCAAAAATAGAACGCGTGTTTCATTTACTAGGACTCTGTCAGATCGAATATTCGATATAGTTTCTCATTTAAAAGTTATTTAAAAAACAAAAATCAGGAAAATACCGAATTTTTTGAAAAAACTAGATAACTCCATGCATTTTTTGAAAAAACAAGTTAACTCCATAATGTGAAAAAAAACAGAGAAATAAAAAGTTTAAAACGACGTTGTTTCGAAAACTAAGAAAGAAAGAGCGAAATAGGACAAATTCTGGTCACAAGCACTTTGGTCAGCTAAACTAAAAACCCATTTTATTACCAAGTTAAGGCTCAGTTAGGCGAACGTTGCTGTACCGTATCTGTACTGTATCAATCAGCTGTTCGCTTTTTGTTATATGAAAACCAACAACGTTTCAATCTGTATAAAATAGAATTTCATGCCGTTGTTACGTGACATTTGTAAGACAGTGATGGGCGGCTTGTATGTTACATTGAATGCGGGTAATTTTGCTCTTTTTTTTGTACTTTTTTTCAGTTTATCTATGGAATAGCGACAAAATAACTTAAAATACAACATATTTCCAAATATACAAATATATGTACATATGTTTAGATGTTTAAAGTAAACAAATGCATATACATACACATACAATGGAAATGTGAAACATATAAAAGACTTTAAATGGTATCAAAACCTTGTATGGTGTATGGTGTATGCATTAACAATATATGTATGCTAAAAATGTATATATGCTAAAATACAAATTTATTTATTGTAAATCTATCATATAAATGTTAAATTATTAATATTTTTTACATACACAAAATACTGTTTTAATACACTTTAAATCACGTGGTACCTTTTCTGCACAACGATCACCATTTGAACATTATTGATTCACATCACTGTGTGTTTTGTTTTATGTATACTATTGGTTTTTGTTTATGTATGGGAAAACATATGACACGTTTTTAAACGTTCTATAAGTGCACCAACGTGCTTACAGTACGGTGCGGTACATTACGGGTACAGCAACGTTCGCCTAACTGAGCCTTTAAGTATAAAAATTTAACGGAACACCTTTTGTTTAAAATTGGATATTTATTGAAATAAAATAAACCACAAAGTCAATAGCTGCTTTTCCGTTTAACCTATGTTAAACTGAGTATAACGTTAATCTACGTCTCAAAACTTTCCTATGAATTTCATAAAATTAAGAAGGGTAAATCATTAAGGGTAAACCTCTTAATACAGTTTATGCATAAAAATAGACAAAAACTCGGCTTATTTTTAAATATAAGTATAAAATTGTAATGTTACTGACTGATTCATTATCGCACAGCCTAAACGTCTGAAGCTAAAACTTGAAACTTTGACAGGAGGTTAGTCTCTTCCCAAATCGATCAACCAAGACGGAATTGTATAAATTTCGAGTGTTTCGAATAAGTTCGGTAACCTTATATCTCCAGAACAAAAAGAGATACAAAAAAAATTGATACTTATCGTTGTTCTTTATTAAGATAAGCGGTCAGGTGTCTGGTACTTTTTTGAAATTCGTCCCTTTTAGAGAGTAAACGGATAAAACCTGTATTTTGGAACTTTTTTGTTACCCCATCTATCTTTCAATATATAGAAATAAAGTTAATACAGTACAATACGCATATAAGAAAGCCTAAAAATGCACCGATTTTCTTTCTTATATGCAAGCTTTCTTATAAAGAAAACACGCATATAAGAAAGATACTTTCTGATATCTGTAACACGCATATAAGAAAGATATTTTCTTATATGTATCTGTTACACGCATATAAGAAGGATATTTTCTTATATACATCAGTAACAGAATTTAAAAAATTTCCTATAGAAATATATACAGTCAAATCCCGATAATTCGTACCCCGATAAATCGTGATTCCCGATAATTCGTAATAAACTGTCGGTCCCTAGAAAAAATCTCGTTAATTCGTAAATTTTCCATACATTTTGGTCCCTTCGTAATTTTTTTTTCAAATAAAATCTTTTTTACCTCTTATAAATTGTAATTGTTTGCTTACTACCACTTATAATTCGCAATAAAAACAACAGAAACATGGAAAGAATGATTTTTTGTTTATCACTATTTTATTTTTGCGTGGGTTTTTGCTTGTGTGTGGATTTATTTTCTTAAGATCAGTTTGTTACATACATAATTTTTATATAGAATTTTAATATATTTTATTTTTAAGAACTGTTTTTTATGTTTTTTTATCGTTTTAGTAAATAAATTGAAAAATCCCGTTTATTCGTATTTATTTTATTTTAACCCCGTTTAATCGAAACCCCGCTAAATCGAAAACACCTATAATTCGTAAGAAATGGCCGGTCCCTTGCGATTACGAATTATCGGGATTCTACTGTAATTGAAACAAAACTGTTTAATACTAATACATACTACACATCATTTTGTACTAAATTTCGTTTATTTGTCGTACAAATATAAGTAAATATATAAGTACACAATTAAAGATAGAAACATAACAAAAACAAAACAGGTGATTGCACTTTACTTAAAATCACATTTGATAAAAAAAAGTAATTTGGTTAAAAAAAATATTAATTCATCATCACTAAGAAGAATGAATACATAGCTTAAAAACATGTGTTTACTTAAAAAATACTATTAAGTAACACTGAAAAAATCTTAAATTTTCTTTTGGACGAGCTCCTTTTCATGGGTTCTAAAGAGAATATCTTCTAATTTACAAATAGTATCGTTGCCTTCGTCAACGTCTAGATATTCTTTGAAAAATAAAAATCAATTTTAATTGAGGTTAAAAAAAATTCAATTGTGAGAATATGTACTACTTTCTTATACACGTACCATTTTCTATGGAATGAGCATAATTTTCTTTAGAATTTGTTTCTTATAGAAGAGTTTTTCTTATAAGCGAGTTTATTATATGAGATTTATTTAGCACGCAGATATATACAAATGTGCATGGTGTCTGAGGATGTCTTTCTTATAACCAAGTTTTTCTTATAAGCGAGTTTCTTATATGCGTATTGTACTGTATCACATTCGAACCAAATCTAAAAAGTCCAAATACGAATTCGATACCTTTTCGAAAATCGAACGTTAATTTTGAACTCCCACTACAATATTGCAATTTCTGATACTTTAATGTGGCGAAAGAAGTACTAAAAAGGGGAATTACGGGAAACTAAATTCCTTTCTTGAGCTTGTTTTTACAACTTGTTTTTACCTATAAACATACAATTCAACATGCAACGTCCTGAGTGGAAAAGTACCTGTGAGTGAATTTTTTGGTACTTTTATGTTCTTTAACAGGTATTTTTTGAATTTCCGTTAGTATTGGACTTAGAAACATTAAATTAAACATGCAATGTCCTGAGGGGATGAGAATAACTGTGTGGTACTTTTTTGTTTTACAAATGGTCGTTTTTTAATCTAGAAACATAAGCCTTGGCATATAAATACATATCGCCTCCTTTATTGGTGATGAACGTATTGAAAGGGTAAATACAGCAAAAAATTTAGGTTTTATTTTTAATAAGAACCTGACATGGTGCAACCATATTGATTATGCATATGGCCGTACATATTCCATGCTTAGAACTCTCTGGCAAACGCAGTATTGTACACCTATCAAAATAAGAGTACTTCTTGCCAAAACCTATTTATTGCCAGTTCTGATGTATGGATGCGAATTATTTGCCAAATGTAATGCGGCAAGTACAAGAAAATTAAACTCAGTCTTTAAAAGCATTGTACGATACGTATATGGCGTGAAAAGGTTTAATTCTGTTTCTCCTCATTCGGTAAAATTATACGGTATTCAGTTTGAGGACCTTCTCAAAACAAGAGTACTAATATTTATGCACAAAATCGTATTTACTCAACAACCACAACATCTGTATAACCGCTTAACCATATCAAGGTCTAATAGAGGTAAAAGAATTTTATTGTTTAGACACCAAAGTTTAACTTCCGATTGGCAATTTTTCCTTAATGCAATCCGTCTTTGGAATCTACTCCCGCATAATATACAAATAACTAGTAACGCACTGAGCTTTAAAAAAAGCCTTTTAAAATTTTTTTGCGTGTTAATTTTTTTTATTTTTTTTGAATTTTAAATATTATTATTTTGTTAATTTTCAATTTAATTTATTAATTTATTAATTTTTCTTCTCTCTTTTAAATTTTTTCTTTTGTTTTAAATTTTATCATTTACAAATTATAATTATAAATGTTTCTGCTAAAACAATGTTCTATACTGCAATAAGAGGCTTTAAGTCTTGAGTATAGAATTGGAAATAAATAAATAAATACAGAACATAGTCATATTTCAAAAAAATTTTAAATTCTAAGTTATTTAAGCAGAAGTTATAGCAAAATATATTTTATTAAATATTTATATAAAGTAACATTTTGAAAACTTTATTCGCATTTTTCCAAGTTTGATTTTTTTTTTATTTTTTGGAAAAACTGGGCAACTCCATTTTGTCGCAACTAAAGTGCTGAGTCAACCAGTTAATTGAAAAAAAGGTTTATTCGAAAAAACTAGATAACTCCATTTTTCGAAAAAAAAACAGGATAACTGACATTTATTTCTGTTTTAATGTGCAAAAATTAGTTTAATGGAACCAGAAATCTTTAACATTATTTAAAATGATGATTTGTTTAATGCGCATGCATAGTAACATAAATTCATATTAAATAATTGCCTAAGTCAAATGGTGAATATCGACCAATAGCCATCTTGTGCTATCTATCTAAAGTTTTGGAAAAGCTATTGCATAATCAAATGTTGGGATATATTAATGAACATAATTTGCTTTCTAATATGCAATCTGGTTTTCGCCGGGGTCATAGCTCTATTACAACTCTTGCGGAGGTATGTGAGAATATACGACAGAGACTTGATAATGGGCACATTAACTTTTTGGTGCTTCTTGATCATTCGAAGGCATTTGACACAGTGGATCATCAGATGCTTATTAGTAAACTGAGACAATTTTTTCGATTTTCCAATACATCTACCAATCTCATTTTTTCTTACCTTTCGGCGCGTACACAATCGGTATTTTTGAACGACTCTTGGTCAAACTCTTTATCTCTAATTAAAGGAGTGCCACAGAGCTCTATTTTAGGGTCATTTATTTTTCGATATATGTAAATGACTTACATGAACAATTATCCAATTGCAAAGTCCACGTGTATGCGGATGATGTGCAACTTTATTTAAGTAGCCCTGTTAATAGTATTGCTTTGGGTATATCATCTGTAAATACTGAAATTAACAAAATATACCTGTGGGCTTCTGCAAACGGGATCTGTTTGAATCCTCGGAAATCTAAGAGTGCATTGTTATATGTAGAAAAAGCATTGCTCATACCATTGTTCCCACCATTGCTCATAACATTGTAATAAATGGTGAGAAGATTGAGATTGTGAGGGCAGCGAAAAATTTGGGAATAATTTTTAACAATAGTCTCACTTGGAACGATCATGTGAACTCTTTTGTTGGTCAGTCCTATATTAAGTTACGGGAACTATGGTTGACATAATACTTTACCCCATTGAGGATAAGAATTTTACTTGCCAAGACATACCTGATTCCTAGTTTAATTTATGGATGTGAACTGTTTGCAAACTGTGATTCAATTAGCAAAAGAAAATTAAATACTTTATTCAACAATATTTTGAGATATGTGTACGGTCTAAGTCGTTTCGATCATTATTCATCAGTTTCAAACAGTCTGTATGGAGTCTCTTTCGAAAATCTTTTGAAAATCCGAACACTTATTTTTTTACATAGAGTGATAAACACTAAAACCCCCAAATATTTATTTGAGAGGATACGTTTTTTTTCAATCTCGAAGGAACCATAATATTATAATTCCACGGCATCAAACCTTAGTCTCCGAATGGCAATTTTTTAATCATGCTGCACTGAAAGAATTTTTTTCGCACTACCAATGAATTTTGACATTAATCCCATGAAAAATTGCATTAAAAAGGAACCTATGCAGCGCTTCGTTGGATCGATGCAACCTGTTTCATTAAAAGGATTTAATATAACATTACATTAGATCTATGAATATTATTCATTGGATGAATACTTTCAATAAAGTAAAATAAATTTTATTTTTTTTAATTATTTTTTTTTTTAATTATTTTTTTCTATATTTTCTTATTTAATTTTTTTTTTTCTATTTTTTCTTATTTTATTTTACTTTGTTTTTATTTTTTTTTCTGTCTCTGGTGGGATTCGATCGCGCAACCTCGGTGCTGATAGACTAGCTCACTACCAGCTAGTCTACCGGGGCAGTGTAGTTTTTGGATAAAAAACTATGTTTTTTACTCAATTAAGAGCGTAAATATGAGATTAAATTGTCCATAATAACAATAACAACGTTGATTGAAAGTGGATTGAAAGTTTTTGTTTCATTACTATAATGACATTTTTATTGTCATAATGAAAATTTAAGTTTATGAAGGCAATTATTGAAATATGTTGCTTTTATAAAAATTTTTTTTGATTTCATAAATTTAATGGCATACATGTAACATTCGATGTATGAAATTATTAAATCTTACATTTTTTAATTTACAATTAATTATTTTTTTAAGGAAACTATAATTTTGTATTAATTTATGAATATAGTTATGTTTGTATATTGTTTTTTTATGTTCCCAATTAAAATTTTTTGTTTAACTTGGACAAACTTAAGTTTTCATATATCCAATGAAAATTTTTAACGTAATTACGAAATCCATTGAAGCGATTTTAACGAAAATACTTCATTATAACTATGAAATTCCATTTAGACAATGAACATTTTCATTTACCCAAGGAAAGTTTTTTTATGAAAATGATTCATTAAATATATGAAGCATTTTTCTTTCAGAGTGCTTGTCTTGGGAACCTTCTTCCACTAAATCAACAATTAAATCGCAATGCTAACAGTTTCAAAATGTTTTTATATAACTTTTTTTCATAATTATTTTTTGACTGAAAATGTTTTATATGACTTATGTATATTCTTTTTAATAATTGTATTTTTTGTTTGTTTTAATACTATGAACTATGAACCATTTTGTAATAATTAAATGTAATTAAATATTCTTGTAACTTTTTGCGTTCCTGTTCTGTAATTATAAGACACTGTCTTGTTGTACAGGAAATGAAATGAAAATTAATAAATAAATAAATAAAAACAAGTAAGAAATTATAGTCGGTCAAGCCCGACCATATGATACCCTACACCACAGTATTTAAAAACACATCATGCTTATGTGTCCATATAAATATAGATTTATCTATGTTTATAAACTTCATGAAAATCGGTTTGAAAGTTTGTGAGAGGCAGAAATTGCCCCCTACCTCCCGTTGTGGTCCTATTTTTGAAAAACTGTATAGCTAATGTGTCCCTATAGATATGGATCTATCTATGTTTTAAATTTCATTAAAATCGGTTTGAGAGGCAGAAATTGCCCCTATCTCCCCTCGTGGTCCTATTTTTTAAAAAATGCATACATTTTGTGTCCATATAGATATGGTTCTATCTATGTTTTAAATTTCATTGAAATCGGTTCGATAGTTTCTGAGAGGAAGAAATTTCCCCCTATCTTCCCTCGTGGTCCTATGATTCGGCCCATTTTCAATAGGCTTGGTCTTTGTGCCAATAAAAACCTATGACCCAAATTGCATCAAATTATCTCCAAAATTGCGACCTGTACTTTGCCAGCCAGCCAGCCAGCCTGCCAGCCAGCCGGACGGACATCGTTAGTTCGACTCAGAAAGTGATTCTAAAGCTGCGGTCACACTTATCAAATATTTGACGAAAAAAACGGGACCAACAAGCCAACTGAATAATCATTTACTTTTATTCAAACATTTATTATAATTATAATAGCACATCTTACAAAAAACAATATTTTGCTATATCTAGTAGTATAATTAGTTTATTTTGTCATATAAGAGGACCATTTTATATTTCACTTACTATTAACAAAATTAGTGGTTACGCTTATTTGGTCAAATATTTAATAAGTGTGACCGTAGCTTAAGACGATCGGTATACTTTAAGGTGGACCAATATTTTAAGGCGTTACACAAATCAGCACAAATGCATAATACCCTCTCCACTATTGTGGTGTGGGTATAATTATTAGCGAGTAACATAAATTCATATTAAATAATTAGCGAAATATGTTTAAAACTTTAATAGCCATTTTCTCATTAGGCGATTATCTCTTTTTCCAACGAAAAACTGCACATTAAAGAAATTTGGTTTTCTCAATGTCTCATTTGCTTCGATTTTATCGCAAAGCTAACCGGCACTCATCTGCCAATTATTTATTTTCCTTTTATTTGCCGAACAGATAAATTCAATCAGCTGACTCCCAATTTTTACATGTATTTTGAGTGGCGTTGTCAGCTGAAAACAATGTTTTTTGTCGGTGTATTGAGAAACCCAAAATCGTTAACGGACAGTTTATCGGTCCAATAAATTTATGTTGACATTAAGTAACAGACAGTTTGTCGATACATTGAGAAAATGGCCATAAGTGTGTTTTTCTCGTGTTTTAAATAAATGGAGTTATCTAGTTTTTCCATACGGCCACAGAAATAATGCATTTTCTTTAAATATGTTTTATATTTTATTTTATATATATATTTTTTTTAAATAATTATAATTACAGTAACATGCCGCTACTTATAACAGACATCGATATATATATTTATTTTTTATATAAGTAAATATAGTTTCTTTGTTGTTCAGTTTTCATTTTCTACATAATTTTTTTTTCTTTTCAAATCGGTTTGAATTTGCTTTAATTATGATTTTTGTTTTACTTGTTTTTTTAAGATTTTTGATCCTTTTTTTAAGTTTTTATTTAAATTTATTAAATTTTTGGACTCATGGCATTAAATTGTACTCAATAAGTTTTTATTAATTATTTTTTCAATTTCTTAAATCATAAATCTGTCCATTAAGTTTAATAAATAAACTTTTTAAGTAAATAATTATTTATTAATTATTTATAATAATTATTTCTGTATAGTTAATTAATATATTTATATTTAATTAATTATTAGTTTGATATTTGTTATTTTTTCAACAATTTTTTTCCCTAAATAGTTAATTTTTAATGTTGTAGAGTGAAAGATACATATTTTGTTTGTAAAAAAAAATATTTATAAAAAAATAAATTATAAAATATACATTTTATAAATTAGATTTCAAAATGTACACAAATATAAATTTAGTTTTATGAAAATATTAAAAATTGTTTAAGTTTTGTTTTTGTTGGTTTCATTATTTTTGTTAGTTTTATTTTGTAGCAAAATAGTTTGTTTTTTTAAGTGTAGTAGTCGCTTTTGTTTAAAAGACCTGCTGGGAGTTTTGTAGTTTTTAATGGTTTTATGGTATAAAAAAAAAGTGTCAACCCAATTTAGTCTGATTGATTAGCATAAAGAATTTTGAGCAGAATTTTTGTTTCTATATCTTTTTAACTAGAAAACGCAAATATTTTGTAAATTGTGTAAAAAGAGTGTGCGTGTGTTTTGTTTTGATATGTTTAAGTTGTTTAAGCTCTGGTTAGAAATAGTAGAAAAAAATTATAATTTTAAATTAAAAATATTTTTACAAAAAGATTTTTTTTTAATGTAGATAAAATTTAAACGAATAATTATGTTGGACATCAACAGACAGAAACATACAGAACTTTATTATTGTGAACAGGTCGATTTCTCGAAATTAACTTATCGCTAAGATTTTAATTTAATAAGTCGATGATTTCGTTCCCCGTATGACATGTAACGCGGATCAAGGTCATCCATGTTGTTAAATAAAAAAAAATCAGTGATCATGGGCCGTAACCGAGCTCCGGCTTAATTTCTGAATTTGTTTTTGGTTTATTTTAAAAAAAATTAGAATCTTTATATATAAAAGTTTTTTTAAGCCCGAAAGAACATACGAAGAAAGGGTTCGGTGTCAAGCGAACTGTTATACTTCGCTTACTTTTGGATCATGAATGGATTCACACTTTAATGGCCGTTTTCTCATTACGCGATTATCTTTTTTCCCAACGAAAAACTGCACATTAAAGAAATTTGGTTTTCTCAATGTCTCATTTGCTTCTATTCTGTCGCAAAGCCAACCGGCACTCATCTGCCAATTATTTATTGCCGCTTATTTGTCGTACAGATAAATTCAATCAGCTGACTCCCAACTTTTATATGTATTTTGAGAGGTGTTGCCAACTAAAAACAATGTTTTTTGTCGGTATATTGCGAAACCCAAAATCGTTAACGGACAGTTTATCGGTCTAATAAATTTATGTTGACATTAAGTAACAGACGGTTTGTCGATACATTGAGAAAATGGCCATAAGAGTGCTTATTAATTATTCAAATTTACATTAAAATATACCGTCATCGTTTCGTTCATTTTTGTCTGAACTGGTTTGGTTATATACCTGTACAAAATTGCCGCATATGTGAGTAAGACCAACCACAACAGACCGTACAGACTCCATTACATCAAGAAAAATGGACAGTTTTAAGCGGTTTACACGCTTCGTGAAATACAGCAAATAATGCTTCAAAAGTGGCCAAAAATAGGAAAAATAGTCTAGAAAGCGCTTCGTCTAGAACAGCCCGTATGCCCGAAATCATTTTCGAATAAAAAATACAAATATTTAAAAAAATTTAATTTTGTGGGCTATTTTTTGTTTGTTTGTTCTATCAGGCTAAAAAAAAAAAAAAATCCTTTACATATCACACTGGTTCCTTTAAAGAAAGGCAACTAAAAATTTTTAAGTTGCAACTTTTTGCAAGAAATCGATGTACAGTGGTCATATCTACCCACTGTAAAAATCTTACATCATCTTCTCTACTCTTTCGCCAAAAAATACAGTTGTATCTCTCTTCTTGATATAAAAGTAGCTTCTCCAGAGTCAATTAAAGAGAAATACTCTGAGTTTATCCAAATGCAAGCTGAATTCATATTAGTTTTCTTTCAACTAAAGAGAAATATTTTAAGTTATGCTAGTGTTTATGTCACAACTAGTGATGCCAGTAGTGCAGATTTATCTGCTTTTTTAAGCTTTTATACTGCAAAATTGCCAAAAAACTGATTTGAAGATATTTGGTTTAAAATTGCAGATGTTTTAGCTCGGTGGAAACCTCTTTACATTGTCATTTATGTTAGTACTTTTTCCTCTTCTTGCCATGATAAATTAAATACATCAAAAATACATGGAAGAACCGTGTGGAAATAGATTTATTTATAGGAATTTTATTTACAAAAGATTACTTAAAAATTCGCATTGTCTTGACACATTGATATCGCCGGACTTATGTCTGTGGATTTTACACGAAATAGTATGCATATGAACGTAGTATAAATATCTTTAAAAGTTTCAATATTTGATCTCTTTTAAGTTGTCAATAAAACCATTGATAATTTAAATGACATGTCAAGCAATTAACTTTTAATTTTTTGTTTAAAATCAGAAAGATGTGATTTATCCGTACTCAGCCTGAGTACATTAATTTGGATATTTATTTTTAATGTATAAATCTTCAAACATTATCACTCATGGTCTTAAAATCCTATTCGAGTTAAATTAAAATCGAACAAATTTTTATAACTTTTCCGTGTTGAAAGTTTAAAAAAATATTTCCTTTTTATACCTCGTGCTTCGGGGACCACTTATAGATATTTACGAGAACTACTTTCGATTCAAATTCCAGAATATTGGCCGAATATTTTGAAATTAATTGTTATATCTTTTGCTCAATAAACTACAGAAAGAAGTAATAAATGTGTTTTGAAGATTAATTGAAGATTTTTCAAATCTTGGCCAGATTTAGCAGAATTGTTAATGAAAAATTATGGTTTTTTGCCGGCTTTACTTCTAAAAGTTCTGGCAACACTGGTCACAACGGCTTACTTTGATGATGTTCTATTTTGTGTTGTCTCTTTTTAGTTGTAATTAGACTTACCAACTGGCCAGTTTTCGCCGGGACAGTCCAGTTTTAGAGTGGAATGTCTCGTGTCACGTCGATACTCTGAACTGGACGCCATTTGTCCCGTTTTTTTAATAACTTTTTCATTACCTGGCACACCAAGTAAAAAAAATCGAGAGCTTTAGCACTTATTTTAGTACTAAAAAATTTTTTTTTTCAACAGAACTAGATTTTTTTAATACATAACCTAAAAATCGGTTAGCCCACTAGGTTCAGCGTACCCGAATTAGGTGAAAACTACAAGTTTTCAGCTTGTCTAAAAAAGTGCCAATTTCTAGCACAGTGTAATTTTACATAAATGGTATTGTATGAATTTTTCTATGATTTTTAAGTGGTGTCCCGTTTTTGCAATTTTAAAAGGTGGTAAGCCTAGTTGTAATAGGTAAAAGGTTTATTGCAGTATTTTAAAAGCTGCAGTTGAGAAAGTAAAAGTCATAAGATTGTGTTGTTACTTCGACTTCTTCATTTGTCATTGGGCAAAAATAAGCCGTTGCCTTTACTTCTGATTTATTAAATAAAAACAGTCGCAGTCGAAAATTTGTACATAACAAAGAACAAAAACAGTCGACATGTTCGGAAGTGTTTGGTTTGACACACCAAAATTTTTAAAAAATCCCGTAGTTAACGATGTTGTGCAAGCTAAGGTCACCTTGATTTAATCATTGTTCGTGTGCATGCATATATCTGACAGCACATAGAGAAAGGGACCTAATTTTCACTTTTTGTTTTTTTTGATGTGGACAACATCTGAGCATCGAATGAGACGGATCCCTGAACAAAACCGGTTTTTACCCATAGGTCCCTTTCTATTTTGCGCGTCACATATGTCTGTACACATTTTAAAATTCTGTTGATGTCCTAGCGATTGATTTATTTTCTTTTAAGTCAAAACTCTTTGTCTTCGTATCGAAAAAATAATAGTTTTAAGAAAATTGTCAGATAAAATACTAATACAGTTATATGTATGTATATGTCTATATTTTTGATTATTTATATAAAAAGGTGGTGCAAATATAATTTTGATTTTATTTTTCTATGAAAAAATTTGATGGATTAAATACACACTAAGTACGTTTTTAGTTTTGGTGCCCAATAAACGTTTTTATTTTTAAGTTTTAGATATTTTGAATTTTTGTAAAATTTTACTACAAAAAAAAAAATGTTTTTAGTTGTATGTAAATATTTGCTAATAATATTTGCTTTTAAATTCAAATTAAATAAGTGATGTTTAAAAAAAAAATCTGTTTTCGCTTCAAAAAAAAAAAAAAAAATTAAAAGAAAATCAAACAAAAAAGAAAATTGAAAAAGTAAGAAAGTTTAGTCGGCGAAGCCCGACCATATCATACTCAACACCACAGTATTAAGAGCAGTGCTTGAAAATAAACACTTAGTGCCGGTTCACACACGTCAAGTTTGACTCGTCAAGTCTCGAGTTTTTAGGAGAGAGGGGAAAAGAAATGGCATTCTCTTTTCCCTTCTCTCCTAAAAACTCAAGACTTGACGGCTAAAACTTGAAGAGTGTGAACCAGCACTTATTAACACTTCTTACTGTTCGGTTCGGTAGATTTGTGTAAAAGACAAACGCTAATAGTGTTTGTGTAGCAAATTATTGAAACAAATAACGTTTCCCTGTTTGTCATCTTTCGATGTCCAATTTAACAAAAGAGCATTTAATTCCCTTTGGTTTTTTTTTAAACAACAAACTTCATTGTGTTCTATTCAGCTCATTAGCGTTGGTTCGTTTCTGTTGTGCTTAGCGACCTTTTAGCTGAAAAAAGCCAAAAAAATTTTACAAAAACAAAAGACATACACAATACACACACAAGCTGTTCGTGTTGCGGTCGTTGCTAAAACTTTTTCTTTGTTAAATTCTTTGTCAATGTAAAAAAAAATGTACCTATCATAGAACATTAAAATATAATGTTTGTCTACACAGAAAAAATTATTTTTCCAATTCAAACAAAAAATTTGTAGAATCAAACAATTTTTAGACGACAACATTAAAGAGCGTTAAATATTTCATCCAAATTATGAAAACTCGACACCACATTTTTGTTCCACATTTTTGTTGGTTAAATAAAAATCAAACAAAAATATTGTTTGAATCAGTAAAAAAATTTATAGAAATTAAAAAAATTTTCAAACAAGCGTTTGTTTGAAAATAATTCGGCAATAATTTTTAATTTCTACAAATTTTTTTACTGATTCAATTAATATTTTTGTTTAGTTTTTATTTAACCACCAAAAATGTTGACAACTATTCAAAAATATAATATACGCGTTATTGGTTTCAAGTTTTCATAATTATGTATGCAATTTTTAATGCTCCCTAATGTTGTCGTTTTTTTGAATTTTTTTTATCTTTATGTGAAATGTAAGAACGACAACAAAAAGCACCTACAGTCTATTTTTGTTTGATTCAGTTAAATTATTTGTTTGAAAAAATCGGTGTTTTTTTCAATAAACAAAATGCAAATAAATTGTTTGAATATGCGAATTTGTTTATAGCACCGATTGCAGACAAAAAATTGTTTGATTCTAATAATTTTTTCTGTGTACAGTACCACTACAATTATTCTGTTTTTTAACGAAGAACAGAACACTACATAATGTTCGGCACTTTCTTGAAAATAGTTACGAACAGTATAAAGGGTTGTGTTCGTCTACACAAGCAGTAAAAAAACTAGATATCTTTCTTAGATGTGTGAGCCGAACACTAAACTCATGAGAGACTCATGGACAATTATGAATGCACTAGAACAAAATTATGTTATGAGATTAAGACCCCTATTACGGTTTACAACTCAACTGAGTTTCTGAATTTCTTAATTTTTGTATTATGGTTTACAACTTTGCTAAATTTCGGTGAACAAAAACATAACAACAATTACAACTGATCACAACCAGTTGTATTTATTACAACTCAACTGAGTTAAGTTGTAAACCGTAATAGGGGCCTAAGATTCATGTAAAAGTTCTTTGTTCCGAATATTATTAAGATATCTTCATCTATATGAAATTTGTATGCCTTTGACGTTTAGTTCTTTTTTGACCAACCGGCACAACAATTTGTCAATACCATAGTTTATAAGGAAGTTATGGCATTTAAAGCTATTTTCTGAAGTAGTATTTTTAAGGGATCTATAGTGAAATATGCATTGATTCCAAAAAAAAAAATTGGTAAGATGATTTATATTGCAATAACATACATAAGTTTGGACCTAGTTCATTTTGATTAAGATGATTGAGGGGCACAAAAACTATATTACGGAAAGAAGCGTGTATTGGTGTATGTGATATTAAAGACCGATTCTCACCATTTTCAATAGGCTTGGTCCTTGTGGCAATTAGTAGGTACCTATGTTCCAAATATCACCAAATTATCTTCAAAATAGCGACCTGTACATTGCATGGACAGGTTTATATAGACAGCCAGCTAGCCAACCAGCCGGTTGGACGAACGGACACCGATTCGGTTTTACTAGTAAACAAAAATTATTTCCTATTTGAAACGTTAAATTTTATTTTAAACATCACCTAAATTTTTTTTCTCTTCGGATTTATTTTTACAAAATTTCTCCTTTACCAAATTTTTTTTTTACTTAAATACTAGGAACTTTTTTACTACTCTGTTGACTTTTATTTTTACTTCTATTGATTTATTGAAAATTTAGTTTTGTTGCTTTCAAATATTTAAATACACTTTTACTTTTATTATTATTAAAAAAAATGTTTCATAAAAAAACTAAATAAAATATGGTAAAATAATCTAATAGTAAAAATACAACTTATAAAAATAAAAAGCTTTTAGCGATTTTTTGCCAGCTTTTTTATATTATTTCTTATATTTTGATTTATAGCAATTGTAATAAATATTTTTTGTTATATCAAATACTTTTTTACATTATACATACATATAAATTAAAAAGGAAATATGAATTTTTAATATTTTTTGTTGTTTTGGTTTTTGCGGTTGTTGTCTTAATTAAACGATTATTTAATTGTGTTATTTGGTCAATTTTTTTTCCATGAATTTATATTTGGTTTGTTTATAATTTTTTTTTTTTTTTTGTTTGTTTTTTTTATATATATTTATCAATATTTGCTGTATTGTTATTATTATTATTATTTAAAAATACAATGAGAGATAAATATTTTATTTAAATTTAGATTCAATTAAATTTACATATAGATTTTTTTTCGTATCTTCATTTTCGTTGCTACAAATGTTTGTTGGTTTTTTTTACATATTTTTTGGTAAATACTCTTTAGAAAAATGTTTAAGGGAAAGTAAAACAATTTTTAAGTATGAAATTTATATGGTTACGAGTGTTTATAAGAAAGTAAAATAAAGAATAGATTTGGCCCCGTATTCAATGCTCAACAAATTTTGTATGTTAGAGGTATTTGCTCCAAACTATTATGGTGGTAATAGTTAGAATAATAAATATTTCTCAATGAATTGAGAAATAAAGCCATATGGCGTTATTACCACCATCCCAGTGCAATAACGCCATAATCGTTTAGTAATCAAGGCCGGCTAAGCAGACAAGCTTTAGTTAGCGAAGCCTGTTTTTGTTATACCATAGAGGAGAAAATCCTTGCGCCCAAAAGTGTTTTCGTTATATTTTTAATACCTATATCGAGTCATTACCGCAAAAAAAGCTTAAGTGACAAAAAAAAATTTTACAGGAGAAGGTTTTTTTTATTTTATTTTATACAAATTTTGTATGAATATTGTCGCTTGAGATAAAATTGTTTTTGCTATAAAATCGTAACGGCTCCTTATGTGACCATGACATTTTAGGAGATGATGCAAGAGTTGCCAATAAAGTCGTTAATAAAAAAAAAACTAAAATGGAAAATGGTCCCAATAAAAAATTTTATCATTTTGCGAAGCACTAAAGGTACATTTAAAAAAATAAGCGCACAATTTTGCGCTACGCAATAAGACATACAGAAATGCAGTAAAGTAAGTGAAAGAACTCTCAACAACTTTTATTAAAAAAAAATAACATTTTAAGTCCCGCTTGACCACGGCAATCGAAAATAATATTGCTATTGAACAATTGGCAAACGTTTCTCTGATAAAACGTTCGAGAACGACTACTGCTAGTGAAACGAAAAAGAACTCATAGAGTTCACCTGTCGCTCAGTTTGTGGCAGCAAATTCTTCGATCTCGAAGGTTTGCTTTAATATTAATAATGATCTTTTGGCAATATCTATAACGAACAACTTTAACGATATCACTAAATGTTCGCTGGAAATAGTTTTATAGATTCGATTTAAAATTCGCTAAACATTCGTTTTTAATAGTTTTGCAAAAGTTCGTTAGCGAAGCTTTTATATTTTTCTCTCTTAATTTTCTGTTTTGTTTTTTTCTCAAAAAAAAGAGTACGTTTTGTTTTTTTTTATGTATAATACATATATAATATTTATTTATAAAAACAAAACAAAAATTTGTACTTTAAGTTAAATAAAAATAATTCTTACAAATGCTTATAAATTAATTTACATGAAAATCATTTTTAAAAAAATAATATACATATATTTTTAAAAAATAAGGTAATAAAAAGTAATAAAGAAAACGCAGTTTTATTATGGTCAATTTCCATTCTTTTTTTCTTGGTACTTAGCTGATTTATTTAGTCTGTCATGGGCATATTGAAAAAACCTCTGTGATATTTTATCAAAATCATCATCTTCTAATGAAAATTTGTTTTTAAAAGAATCTAATGAAATACATATATATAAAAATCAATTATTCTACAATTATTATAAACAAAAGTGTTCAAAATTGTTCTTACGTCGAATAGCTGAAGTTAATCGCGATCCCCTTATAAATTTTTTGCTGATAGTTCCCCTCCAAGAGAACTGCTCCGCCAGTACATCAGAAAACATTATTTTCCACTTATTTATATTTATATTTTTATTATGTATTTTTTTAATATTAATGTTTTTTAAACTTGCGCTTTCAGCTTTTAACACTTCACTTTTAACTCACAAATGACTTGTTTATTTTTATTTTTCAATTAAAAACAACAAAAAAAAAAACGTTTTGTTTGGTGTTGCTTTTCTTGCGAGCAGCATTTTTTTAATGATTTTTTGTTCGCAAAAAGAATGCCGCAATATCATTTATACAGATTTGGTGAGAAGTAAGCGAAGATAACGGTTTTAAATTAGCTTACTCAAATTTAAGTTCGCCAAATCTTCGCAAAAACTTCGTTAATGCGAACGTTCACTTTTATCTTATATTTTCGAACTTTTAGCGAACATTTTTGTTTCGCTAGTTCTTCGCAGTGGTGAATGTTCGCTTTTTTTGAATCTCAGGTCAAGCGGGGTGCTACGGCATTCCCTTACCACGTAGCAGGTTTGTAAGGGAGAATACTACAAAATAACTGTAACAAAACATTCAGTGTGTAAAGCTTATCGTTACATCCAACTATTTTTATGTGCGCTGAATAATGCGCTTTATGTGTCAAAAATGTATTGCTTCAAAGTGGGAACTCGCCATATAAAATTCATGTCTTCCGTAAGCGCAATGGTAAGCGAAACTTTTATGTTTCTCCCTTACAAACCTGCTTCGTTGGAAGCTCCATTTTTTATTGGGGTGTTACTTAAGCTTTTTTGGCGGTTATGGCTCGATATACACACAGAGAAAAAACAACAAAAAAATTTTTAAATAAATTAGAATTATATTAAGAGAAAAAAATTTAAATGGGAATTAAGGCCATGTATGGCTTTATTTCACTCCTTACATGGAAATAAAGCCATGTGGCTTTATTGCACGGCACCGTTCCGAGAACCCAAACGTGTGTATGATAATTAAGGTGACCTTCTGTTCTGCATTATCCCTGCAGACAAAGGAACTAGTATTAAGCTAGAAATATACTTTAAACATGCATATAGCCAAATATGGTATTTATCGTTGGGTTGCCACAGTATCTTAACCAGTTCATTTAAATTAATTTTTTTATTTTATATTTATAGTATAAGTACTAGAGTTATCAACCGATTAAGAATAATTCGATTAATCGATCAAACAAAACTGAACTCTTGTTCGAATAATTTTAAAACGACGATTTTCGAATAACAAATATCTGTGGTTTTCATGGGCAACCGCGTATGTCTTAAAATAAAATTTTTCAGGAGAGCCGAAAAAACCATTCTAGATCAAACTATGGGTTAGATATTGCACCTTTTGAACTTTGTAATTGAGTTAAAACATCGGAATGGGTCTATCTGTCTTTAAATTTTTTTTTTTTTAAATGTAAAGAGCGCTTAAAATTAAGCAATATAGCATCAACATTTCAAAATCGAAAAAATAGACATACGCGGTTGCCCATGAAAACCACAGATATATCGATTAATCGAACAATTTTTTTATTATAAAATATTTTTTGCTATTCGTGCTTAATTCCCAGGTTTTATTATTGATAAAACACTTGAAATTTATTGTTGCTGGGATAAGCTATTCCTATGCGCTTTATCTCATCTTACATTCCCCAGATAAACCTACTGTTTATTGTTGATGTGTTTTGTTTAAACTTTGATATTATTACAAGTAGAAATGTTGCTATAAGTCTTATACGTTTAACAGTTTTATTTGGTTTAATGTTTTTAGTTTTTCTAAAATCTTTATGGATGAAGTTTCCTGATGATCTGGCCTAAGCAACCAGTGAAATGCGCATAGGAATAGCTTATCCCATCAACAATAAATTTCAAGTGTTTTTATCAATAATAACAAGTTAGAGTGCTATATTCGGCTGTGCCGAATCTTGGATACCCTCCACCGACACTTCAAATGTTTTAGGAGTAATATCTGTAGGATGTCTATTTATTATTTTGTATAATCTTGGTCAATACAGACATCTGCATTAAAATTTGTTGCGGTTTAGACCTATATAAAATTATTGATCGACAATCAGAATCAATTTTAAAACGTTTGAGTAGAATATCAGTTTAAGCTTAACTTAAATGATTCTCAAGAGAACAATTATATAAAAGCCATGGTAAGCTATGAACCAATCATCCCAAATTCTGCAGAACGATGTCTGGTATTAAAAAACATAAATTTCAATACAGCGATGCAATTAGTTTAAGCGTTTGCAGTAAATTTCAGAAGGCTACTAAAATGGAATCTAAGGAAAATTATGGACCGTATATCACAAAATTGCATAACATTTTTTCTGGCCATATGAAGCTAAACTGGAAAAAAGTTTACCGCGTATTTAATTATTTTACCAGAGTGGGCTTTAAATGAGGCCTATGGTAAGTTATGCACCGATCTTCACCAAATTTCACAGTGTTATTTCTAGTTCTATAAAACTGTGATGTATCAAATTTTGTTAAGATAGCGTTATTTTTTACGTTTTTAGGCGTACTAAGCTGTTTTCCGGGAGTAAGGTTTATATGGGGCCTAGGGTAAATTATGGACCTATCTTCACGAAACTTAATAGTTTCATTTCAAGTCCTATTTAACTGTGACGTGCCAAAATTTGTTATGATAGCATTGTTAGTTAGGGTTTTAGGCTTACTATACTGTTTTCCGGGAGTAGGGCTTAAATGGGGCCTAGGGTAAATCATGGATGGATCTTAAAGAAATTTTACAACGTGATTTCCAGTTAAATAAAACGAACTGTTGCGAAATCTTATATCATTCTGTGCATTTTTCCACCATTTATGTTAGTTTTTGTAACAAAATTATCAATTTTTTTAGGTGGTGGTTCCACATTTTGATTCATAGCTCAGATCCTATTGAACCGATTTTGCTGGATTTCAATCCCAAACTGCTTAGGATAACTACAAGCAATTTGACACCAAGTTTGTTTATTTCTTTTGAGTTTTTCGAAAGTGAGCGTGTTTTCAACAGACGGACAGACGGACAGACAGACAGACGGACATGGCTAAATCGACTTAAAATTACTCAAGAACAAAGAATATATACATATACTTTATAGGGTCTGAGATGAATAATAAAAAAGTTTCACACGGAATGACAAACTTAATATACCCTCTTCACAACTAATTGTGGTGGAGGGTATAAAAACTGGGAATTAAGCACGAATAGCAAAATCTTTTGAAATTAAAATTTTGTATTCCCAAAAATTGAAATTACTTTTTGATAAAAAATATATTAAATAAAAGATAAGAATTTTATTTATTTCCATATGTTTTGCCACAGCCCTGGCACCGTGTTGTGTACTCATTGTATTTCAAAAATGTATTTTATGTTCTTATTAAACAAATCTTAACAAGCAATTGAGTAGGTGAGTTGCAAAACTCGTTCGTTACAAAATTAAAAATACGAGATGACAATTGATTCTGAAATATACTAATTGTATCAATGCATGTCCTCTTCCATGATTTTAGCACGGACGTTGATGCAAACGGAATATTTCGTCTAATAAAGCGCCAAAAGAACTACAAGAATCATTTGCCATCTTTTTTAATTTTGCAGCAAACGAGATTTGCAATTCACCTGCTTAATTGTATCAGCTGTATTATTTTTAAATCAAACGGTAAAAAAATTTCAAGAAGGGGGATTTTTCAATTTCGGGTGAAATTTAGAAATAAACAAAAAGCTTAAAAATAAAGAATTGATTCATATAAATTAAATCTTGAAAGTAGAAAATGTTGTTATTGTAATAATATTTTTTTTAAATTATATATGTACATTATATCTTTACCATTTGCGTAAGTGTCAGAATATTACCATTAAAAACGATGTAGTGGAAGATATCAAGAAATGCCGAACTTGGTCCAATGGAAAAATACATTAAGAGAGACAGCGGCTGTTCTATAAAAGAAATTGTATACAGAAGTTTGGCTAAGGATGGTAGGTCTGTCAACGCCTTGCGCAAATGGAGAGTAATATCGGATTATCAAGGATTTACGGGTTTTACGATGCCTATAAGTAATACAACGATGTGGAGTTAAGATGAAAAATTTTATGCATCAGATAGAAGAAGTCATAGCGGATGGAATGGAAGATTTCCATAGTAATTTTTTTGTAAAAATAATTTTTTTATTCGTTATTCTCATCGATTAATTGAATAATTTTTTAGATTTAATCGTTTAATCTATGACGCATTTCTCGTTGAAAATCACCAAAAAAAAACGTGCAAATTATAAAATGCATATAATTGAAAAGTACTGCATTTATACCAGCAAAGTTCAGTGTTTGGGGCAAACGATGTTGCGAATGAGCTACGATATATTGCATTTGTTTTTTCACAGAGCCTTTTGCTTAACACACCGAACACAGCTACTTTAAACAAATTAATTGATTAAAATAGAAATGGAATAATTAAGTCGACGGCAATAACTGCAAATGCTCTCTCATTTTATTGTTTGCATTGTTGATTTTCGTTTGTTCTTTATTTTCTGGTTACAAAATGTAAGAAATTTAATGAAAAATTTGCTATCGCTGGAGCCGCCATTGCAAAAATGTAAGTTTATTAATAAAAAAAACCTTGAATGTATTAATTTTTTCGAACTCTTAATAGCACGTGTAAACGCTAAGTAAAGTAAAATTCGTAGAAAGGAATGAAAAGGATGCAAACATTAATGTAATCTTTTCATTTATAAATTGGACATTAAAAGTGGAATACTTTTTTTTTAATCAGCCCAATTATGAATAAAAATTCCCTGGGAGTTTTTTCCCATTTTTACAATTGTATTAACATAGGAAAACCATCCTATCCCATCCCATCAATCATAAGAAATCAATATTTACAATAAATAATTTTCATTTAATTTGTGTAAAATACTCCGTCGCCTATAACGTTTTTAACTGTATTTAAGTTTCAAAAACATGGTCATCGTAATGATAATATTTGCCCCGACTTTATTCTTGCCACTTGTCCTTGTGTGGAAGTACCATGTCTTGGCTTAATATGCAAACCTGCTAACACCCTTTTTAGCACATTGTACAGGTGAGACAAAAAACTTTTTATATATCATATTTGCAGCTTGAGAGGAAAACCAAAAATATAGTTGGTTTTACACACTTCAAGACTCAAATTGATGAAAAACTGCTTGGTAGACGACGAGGGATTTAGCACAATTACGTATAGAGCTGACAATGTTTTTAATTGAACTTTTCTAAAATATTAAGTGTTAAAGTTATTGTTAAATTAAAAGAAATTTAAATTTTCTAAATTACGAAAAACAGAATTGTTAACATAATAATAATCTAAAGAGTATTTCGCGTCGGTAGGACTTTGATTTTTAAAATTTAGCTAAAATTCTTGGATTACTTAAATTAATAAATATAATGATTCTACTTAATAGCTAATACCTTTTTTTTTAACTAGTAATGGCTTTTGATTTCTAAAGAGGAATTTAAATAATATTTTGTATATTTTTATACATTTTGTTAATAAAATATGTAAATATTTAATTAATAACTCATGGGTATGTGGTATATTTATCATAAACATTAAATGCAAAAAGTCTTAAAAAATAATTTTCAAGACTTTAAGCTGTTCATTTCAGTTTTTATATATACTTTTTAATGCTTATAACGATCGGTTGCAAATATAACAAGTTGCTAAAAACAACAAACAATCGTTAACAATCACATTTCTTTAAGAATAGGGGTCCTTAACATTTGAGTTAAATAGAATAAACAGACATCGTATGTTTTGTTAGTGTTGCACAGTGTTTAAACAAATTAAGTTATTTGTGTAACATTATCACGTTCATTTGAGCTTTTGCAATAATCCATTACAATATCGGCTCGACAATCCTCATCGATGTTGGGCAACAAAACTTTGGCACCCAAAATAGTAACTAAAGCACCAAATATCACTAGACCTAAAGCCGGTAATTTTTCGCGGCTTAATAAGGGGTTCGGATCCATTTGTATGTAGGCCAAACCGGGTAAGATATAAGCTAAAGGTATGGCGGCTAAAAGACCCTGAATTAAAAAGTTTTTCAAATATTATTAAAAATATAAATAGTCAAACAAAGAAAAAAAAACTT
Organism: Pollenia angustigena; assembly: GCA_930367215.1. Taxonomy (NCBI): domain Eukaryota; kingdom Metazoa; phylum Arthropoda; class Insecta; order Diptera; family Polleniidae; genus Pollenia; species Pollenia angustigena. The sequence continues at coordinate 187,555,899 of OV884060.1, read as the reverse complement.
ACATTTAATTCCAGCACCGAGCCCAAGCACTCTGTCATGGGTGATAAAACAAAAGCACTGAATACTATGGCTAAGGTAATATTACGCGAGTATATATCCACTTCAGCACCCTTTTCCTGCTTCGGATCTTTTTCATTGGTCAGTTCGCTAATGGGCTCCTTCAGCACAAAACGATGTACCATATGTCCTACGATCTAACATCAATTTAGAGTTTTGTTAAGAATTATATAAAAGAATAATTGGGAATTATTTATAATTATGTACCTCTCGCGACACAAAACATTCAATAGGAAAAGTCAAAAGTATCGAAATAGAAAAGAGTACTCGTGAAAAATTCATGAGATCATCATTCCAGCAATAGTTTTCGAGTAGATCTCCTGAAATCAATAAAAACAAAAACAACTTTAGAAAAAACTTTGGTTGCACGCATTTACTTTTAGGGCAACATATTTTCCAATTTAAAATAAAAATTTTTACTTAAATTGTAGTTATATTTACTTTATTTTTTATATTATTTTATCTTTAAAATTTCGTATATTTGGACATTTAACATTATTTTTTTTTTTTTTTTTTTTTGAAAAATAATAAAAATAATGCGGTTGTTGCATGTAGTTTACGAAGCGATACTAGTGGTGGCGTTTATCATTTTAAGCGATAACAAAATGTGTGTATTTCGACGGTATTTCTTTAAAAGTATGTTTTGTGCCGAGAAAACCACAAAAAATTATAAAACATGAATAGTTGTGGTCACACTTAAAAATTATTGGACGGCTCACACGTAACCATTTTATTTTTTTTTTTTTTTTTTTTTTGCTACATAATTCATTTAACATACCGCTTGTTAAATCAAATCAGTGTTTAAAAAACTGCAGTCAAAATCAAACAATTTATTTTTCTTCAACTATTTCATTGGTAAAAAAAAACTGTTGCTTTTACATTTGGTCTTCACCTGACAAGTTTTTGTCATACCAAACGTCAAAGTCCATATAAAAAAAAACTTAAAAATTTTTGTTAGCGTTTTTTTTTACATGAAGTTTGACGTTTGGTATGACAGGTGAAGACCCTATGTTACCTTCAAAGTAAATAAATATTTCTCAGTAGCAGGGCTGCCAGATAAATTTGTGAGGAAATTGTCAATTTCCTGAGAAAAAATAAAAAATCGTCTTTCACGTTTCGAAAAATCGTTAAAAAAAATCGGACAACTTAAAATTTACCTCACAGGTGTAAAACTGTAACACGACTAAGATTTTTCCATAGCACAGCGAACACAGAAAAAATTATTGCCGAATTATTTTCAAACAAGCGCTTGTTTGAAAATTTTTTTGATTTCTACAAATTTTTTTACTGATTCAATCAATATTTTTGTTTGATTTTTATTTAACCAACAAAAATGTGGACAACTCTTCAAAAATTTAATAAACGCGCTATTAGTTTGAAGTTTTCATAATTTTGTATGAAATATTTAACGCTCTTTAATGTTGTCGTCTTTTTGCATTTTTTTATTGATTGTAAGCAACACTTCTTTATGATAAGAACTACACTATATAAGAACTACAACAAAAAACACATGCAGTCTATTTTTGAACGCTTTAAAAAAGTACAGCAATAAGAAAAATTATAAAATAGCGTGACGAGGTTTGTAGTAAAAAAAAACAACAAAAACAATAGCAGGTAAAAAAAAAACGTTTCATTTTTTTTAAACAACAGAAAAAACACATTATAAGAAACAAAATAAATTTTTGGTTGGGTTCAAAGTTGGTAAAAAAAAAACAAAATCCCGTATTCAATTTCTTCAAACAGTTTGTTTAAATACATCAAATACAAAAATAGAATGATGGCGGAAAACATATCGAGTCGGTCTGCCGACTCATTAGCAAAGGAAAAGGATAAAGCAAAAGTGAGTGATGAAGAAAAACACTGTGAGTACCCTGCAAATAAAATTGGACCACCTGACCCATTTTGATAAAATGGACTACTCCATGGACTAGTCCGATGTAATGCAAGCATGGACCATGCCATTGTTAAAAAGTGTTTGTAGTGAGACATGTCTTCGTTTTTTAACGACATGCTTTCGTGTTTAAACGACTTCAAAACTAATCCTCTTGAGTATACCATCGAGTAGTTTTAAAACTACTCCTTACTGGTCCAAAGGTGGGTTATATACCATGGAGTAGTTTTAAAACTACTCCTTAGTGGTCCAAAGGTGGGTTATATGGTCCTCTCCTAGGACATCGTAATGTTAAATAGACCAGGTTTTTTCCATACGTTTGGGTTACTTGTGGACTAGTCCTGGTCCCTTGTGGACTACTCTTTACACGCGTGTTTGGACTGGTCCTATTATTTGCAGGGTATAAATATGACTTCGATCAAAAATTATTCCAACAAAAAAATGTGTCTCAAAGCCGGCCGGCCGCTCTGCTCTGCTTCATCTTCGCCAACAGTGCTTGCTTGTGTGCGCGTCATTGCTTGTGTCAAAACTTTTTTGTTTGATTCAGCAAAATTATTTGTTTGAAATTTATATGAATTTCAGTAAACTTTTTGTTTGATTCTGTAAAATTACTTGTTTGAAAATATCGGCGTTTTTTTTCAATAAACAAAATGTTTGAATATGCGAATTTGTTTGTAGGACCGATTTTAGACAAAAAATTGTTTGATTCTACAAATTGTTTGTTTGAATTGAAAAAATATTTTTTTCTGTGTATGACACTCATGAAGATATTATCTTACAACTCGTGAAATGCTCGCCGTATAATTGTTGAAAATATGATTTATACAGAAAGTCGACAGAAGGTTCATTCGATAATGGTTTAACGAAAGATAAACATCGTTTAATAGTGAAGTTTTCCGCTATTGTTAATTAATACTGGAAATTTAGCTATTTTTTTAACAATCTAGCGTTTTTATCTCTATTTTTTTATAATTTGCGGGTTTTATTAAATAAGGAAGCTATCACTACTTTTTTCAAACTGCAAAATCAAAAACATACACACACACAACATCTGCGTAAACTCCGGAATTTATTAAAAGCTTCAGTCCAATACGAATTTAAAAAGGTATGTGCAACTCGTCAGCCGTTCATCAGCTGTCTCCACAGCGAATTCAAAATATAATTCACAACCTTCAAAAAATACGTTTGTTTATGTTTTGCGCCATAATAAAAGAAAAAATTTCTGAGGAAAATTTGATTCAAAAATGTGATAAATATTTTTTATAATAAAACAAATACATACACATAAATATTAAAGTGAAACTATTCTTGTATGAAAAAGTGAAAATTTTAATTATACCCACACCACAATAGTGGAGAGGGTATTATGCATTTGTGCTGATGTGTGTAACGCCTTAAAATATTGGTCCTTGACCCACCTTAAAGTATACCGATCGTCTTAGAATCACTTTCTGAGTCGAACTAACGACGTCCGTCCGGCTGGCAGGCTGGCTGGCTGTCCATGTAACCTTGTGCGCAAAGTACAGGTCGCAATTTTGGACATAATTTGATGAAATTTGGGTCATAGGTTCTTATTGACACAAGGACCAAGCCTATTGAAAATGGGCAGAATCTTATGACCACGGGAGAAGATAGGGGGAAATTTCTTCCTCTGAGAAACTATCAAACCGATTTCAATTAAATTTAAAACATAGATAGAACCATATCTATATGGACACAAAATGTATGAATTTTTTAAAAAATAGGACCACGGGGGGAGATAGGGGCAATTCCTGCCTCTTAAACCGATTTTAATAAAATTTAAAACATAGATAGATCCATATCTATATGGACACATTAGCTATACAGTTTTTCAAAAATAGGACCACAAGGGGAGGTAGGGGGCAATTTCTGCCTCACACAAACTTTCAAACCGATTTTCATGAAGTTTATAAGCATAGATAAATCTATATTTATATGGACACATAAGCATGATGTGTTCTTAAATACTGTGGTGTAGGGTATCATATGGTCGGGCTTGACCGACTATACTTTCTTACTTGTTTTAAATAAAAATGCGTTGGTTTTCAGTTTGCTGGTTTTGACAACAAGCAATTAAACTGCAAAAACAAAATACATATGGCTTTCTGTAGTTGTAGAGTTGCACTTACCTTTTTAAATTCGCCTTGCTTCAGTCAGTCAAGCCAAAAAATTCCGAACATTGCGACTGCATATAACTTTTCGTTTTATGATTTGGCTTCGACGGCTTACATTTAATAAATCAGAAGTAAAAGCACCAGTTTATTCATGGCGAATTCACGAGAAGGTGGGTCAAGTCAGCATGTGGGGTTTTTTTCGGTGGTAGGCTTGTCAAAGTTTTGTACAAACTGGTTTTTTATGTAAACAAACCTATTTTTTTACTACACAGCAATATTTTTAACAACCCGCCTAGAGTTTATTTTTGTCCAATGAAAGGTCGAAGTTACAGCACAATCTTATTACTTTTGCTATTCCAACTCCAGTTTTTTAAACACTTGATCAAATAGTATTTTCAAGAAATAAATTTTAGTTTAAAATGAGTACATGAAAGTAAATGGTTGCTTAAGCTTCGTAAAGACGGTGGTCAGATCTTACAATGTTGTCATTTATCTAACAATGGTGCCATTGTCAGATGCATTAATTTTACACATCTGCCAAATGAAACTGAGCTTACAAAGTTCACACAGTTGCAAGACGTTTTAGGCAATTTTAATGACAACATTGTAAGATCTGGCCACCGTCTGTACGAAGCTTTCGTTTCATGCTTTTTTTGACATTTTTATTAACTCTGTGGTAAGTGTGAACATACCGTAAGAAAGTAAAGTCGGGCCAGACCGATCATATAATATCCTACACTCACAACTGCCAGATTTGACGATTTATTGTAGTTTTGACAATTTTGGGGTACAAAAATGGGCCATTGACGATTTTTACCCTAAATTTTACGATTTTTCAAATGACAAATTTTGTATTTATTTACAAAAATATTTGGTATTATTTCGTACTTTGAATAAATTCTTGGATACTTTCCATTTATTTAGTTGACAGTAACTGTCCCGTGGAAGCAGTTCATAATTTCGGGTGTTTTTTTTAGACAGTTGAGAATGTAAAACTGTGTTGACATTTCTGTGCCGTATGGTTTGTCAAGTTATCATGCATCGTTTAACGCTAGAGGAACACCTCCCAATTTTGGAAATTTAATTTTAAAAAAAGAATCTGTTCGAGAAGTTCATAGACTACCTCGTCTATTTTACGAAGCTCCTTTCTTATTAAATTTCTACGTCAATAAGCAAAATTGCAGTATTTAGACCAAATGCAATCCTCAAGCCGTAAACGAGTCACTATTCCTTCCATTAAAATTGACTGTTTGGTGAAGTTTACACGCTCTTTCGAAATGAGTAAGGAGCTGCCGTTACAGTGAATGGCGAACGCAACGATATTTGGTTGCAACAAAACTGCGCAATTTGCCATACAGCGCGTTTAATAGCCTATTCATTCCAAAACCCTTTTGATGACAACTTTATTTCCCTCTCGTTCGTACGATTAAATAAAAAGTCATTACTTTATGCCGACAAACAAGCCACACTTGAAGTGTAGGAAGCCAAATTTTTTCGAGATATACCGTTATTTCGAAAATGGAGGAGGTTGCACAACATATATTCGCGTAACTCAAAAACGGTTTAGTTTATTGAAATTGCTAAAAAACAAGTTAGAGTGCTATATTAGGCTGTGCCGAATCTTTGATACCCTCCACCGACAGTTCGAATTTTTAAGGAGTAATATTTGTATGATGTTATTATTATCTTAAACTGTGACGATTTGTTATTAATTATGGTTTTAGGCGACTAAACTGTTTTCCGGTAGTAGGTTTATATGTGGCCTAGGGTAAATTATGGACCGATCATCACGAAATTTCACAGCGTCATTTCTAGTCCTTTAAAACTGTGACGTACCAATTTCTGTTATGATAGCATTATTAATTATGGTTTTAGGTGTACTAAGCTGTTTTCCGGGAGTAGGGTTTCTATGGGGCCTAGGGTAAATTATGTACCGATCTTCAAGAAATTCCACAGTATCATTTATAGTCATATACAACTGTGACGAGCCAAAATTTGTTATGATTGCATTATTTTTTACGGTTTTAGGCGTACTAAACTGTTTTCCGGTAGTAGGGTTTATATGGGGCCTAAGGTAAATTATGGACCGATCGTCACGAAATTTCACAGTATTATTTCTAGTCCTAAAAAACTGTGACGTACCAAGTTTTGTTACGCTAGCGTTATTTTTTACGGTTTTAGGCGTACAAAACTGTTTTCCGGGAGTAGTGTTTATATGGGGCTTAGGGTAAATTATGGACGGATCTTCACGAAATTTAACCGTGATTTCCAGTCAAATAAAACAAATTTTTGCAAAATCTTATCTCATTCCGTGCCTTGTTCCAGCATTTATGTTATTTTTTGTAACAAAATTATCAATTTTTTTAGGTGGTGGTTCCACATTTTTATTCATAGCTCTGGTCCTACTGAACCGATTTTTCTGGATTTCAATCCCAAACTGCTTAGGATAACTACAAGCAATTTGGCACTAAGTTTGTTCATTTCTGTTGAGTTGTTCGAAAGTGAGCGTGTTTTCAACAGACGGACAGACGGACAGACAGACGGACATGGCTAAATCGACTTAGAATTACTCAAGGACCCAGAATATATATACTTTATGGGGTCTGAGATGAATAATAAAAAGTTTCACACGGAATGGCAAGCTTAATATACCCTCTTCACAACTAATTGTGATGGAGGGTATAAAAACCGAATGATGAAGATAAAAAAGTGGGGTTGGTCATACATTTGACCCATCTAGGAGCATCCTACGTGCTGTACGGGCTAAATTTAAGAATTTCAACCATAAAAATATGGCGGTTTTATAAAATTCTTAAATTTGGCCCCTGCATGGGTCCAATGTATGACCAACCCCACTTTATTTGTATCTACATCATTTATTTCTTACATACCTACCCGCTAACTCAATTTCTTAAGGGAGCTCCCATATCAAATTGTCAATACAGATTAGAAATATATTGAAAAAAAGCCCCATAACTGCCAAGGAATCGCCACTAAAGCGATAAAATGTATGACCGATCTCCGTTAGTTTTTTGTTCTTAACATTTTCTTTATACCCCCTTAGGGGGCTCCCATAAAAATATGGTTATACATTCGGCCCCTAGATGGGTCGAATGTATAACCAACCCCACTTTATTTTTCATCTCAATCATTTATTTCTAATAAACCTACCCGCTTACTCCATTCCTAAAGGGGGCTCCCATACAAAATGTTCAATGCAGACTAGAAATATATTTAAGAAAAAGTCCCATAAATGCACAGGAGTCGCCCCTAGTGGGATATAATATATGACCGACCTCAATTAATTTTTTGTCCTTAACATTTTCTCGAGACATACTTGCCCCTTATGACCACTTCTTAAGGGTGCTCCCATACAAATATTGAGTTTTATGAAATTCTTAAATTAATTAAATTTTTTCGACTTTTGTGAACAAAATTAAAAGTTGAAAACAGATTTTTATCATTTATGGCTTGTTTTGTTTGCAACTTCGTTTTTCATATGTCTGCAAAAAATTAGAATTTTAGAATTTTTTATGAATTCTTAAAAAACAAAAACTTCGAAATTTTGATGAAAAAAATTATTTTATTTTTATGTTTCTAACACGACTGCGCATATTAGAAAAAAGTTTTACTTTCTTAAAGGAAATTTTAATGTGGAATTTCGTTTTTTTTTAGTAATTTCAATAAACTAAACCGTTTTTGAGTTACGCGAATGTATGTGGTGCCACCTCCTCCATTTTCGAAATAAGGGTGTATCTCGAAAACAAGAGCTAACCTAAAAAAAATACGGTTAGCACCATTGGATTCAGCGTACCCGAATTCTGTTAAACGCCAAGTGCCCAGCTTGTCTAAAAAAGTGTAAATTTCGAGCACAGTGTTACCATCCCCCAACTAAAAATTAACTTTTGATAAGAAATCAAGGCCATTGTACCCGAAATTTTGCGAAAAGTTATGGAAAATGTATTAAAAGGACACGTATATGTGAAGCAGACATGTTCCCCATTTGCAGAATATTATTTTAAAATTAAGGAATTTTATGTAAGGAATTTGGCAGTTCTAGTGAAAAAAAATGATTTCATGGTTTTTTTTTTTTTAACAGAGACACTAATCAAACTAATTCATCCAATTTAAAGTTAAAGTATGTCAGCTTCTTTAATAACAAAAGCAACGAGCTTGTTATTCTTGACAGCTATCAAAACACTAAAAAAATGGTTATGTAAACAGCTTAATACCAGTTTGTGCTCATTAGGACCCGTAGAAGGATTACTTTTGTATTCGGATTTATAAATTTTTTCCAACAAGAAGCTGCTTGTCAAGAATTCATGACTGGTAGTATTTGTTTTGCTGATTATTTGTTTTCTAAATGTATGTTTGTAAAAAAGTATTTTGTGTCAATGCATGTATCTTGCCCAATCCTGCGTATATTGAGCATGTCACCAATGAATTTAGTTGTAAGGTTTAATTTGCTGTAGTGTTTTTTTTAAAGAGATATTTGTATTAAAGTGATTTGTGCTTGCTCTTTAAGTTACTTAAATTACAAAAATAAAGACATATGTGGACAAGTAACATAGCGTTTACATTTGCCAGTACTGGCAAGACAGTAGCAATTCATTCAAACTTTTTCACTAATACATAAACACTTTTACAGCTATTTTGTTTTTGCATTGTTTTGCCTACTAATATGTATATGCTTACTGTCTTGCCAGTACTGGCAAATGTAAACGCTGTGTAAGAAAGTCCAGTCGGTCAAGTCCGACCAATGTGACACCCTACATCACAGTATTTCAAACGTGTACCCTATTTGGGATGCATGGCAATCGTGGTCACACTATAAACAGAAAAATATTTGTTCTATTTACATATATAAGAGTTATTTCAGCAAAATACAACCCAGACTTCAACATCTTAATAAGTCTTGGGGTTTATATTAAACTTATGATCAATTTGGACCTATCCTTCCAAAATTATGACATGACATAAAAGGTTTACATTTTGATGAAAGTATTATAATTGAAAATTAATTCCAGAAGAAGTATTTGTATGGGAGCTTTGATTTAATAAGGTTGCAAAAATATATTGTTGGTAATAATTAAATTTAAATACCAATATAATTAGATGGCTTATAGATACTAAGTCTCTGTTCCTTAAAGAAGTTTGTAAGACAGATGTGGAAAATATTATTATTATGGATACCTGACAGTGGATAACAAACAATCCATTTACCAGCTGCCCCTAGTGTGAGAGCAGCCAGCATAGCCATATAGCATTTTGAGTACATAATCCCCCTGCTTAGGAGCTGGATATATCTAACCACCGCTGATTTTGGAAGTATGCTCGCAGCATTTGTAGACTAGCAGATGCACGTAGGGATGATCCTTCCTCAGAGATCCAAAATCTGGTTAAAATAAGCCCTTGAGTGGGATCTTTTGCATCTCCCTTTTTGTGACTATGAATAGTAAGGCACCAGCACCACGTGATCTTCGCAAGTATCTTTTCAACGGAAAAGCAAAAAATTGAAAGCATCACTTGCAAGGAGCATTCTAACTGAAGCCTCAATCGGGAGAGATCGTAACGATCTCTTGATGCCCGTCTTTTTGACGAGTCCCAAGTATTGACTGCAACTGGGAGCTAGTTCTGGCAGTCGTGATCGAATACTTTTTAGATTCGAAAGCCTTTTTATTTCTAAATCTTTAAGTCGATACTGTACGAATCGAAATTATTTTTTCAGTGTTGTAAAGCATCTATTTGAGTTTTTACAGCACTAAAAAATAATTTCGATTCGTTCGGTATCGACTGAAAGAATTATAAATAGAATTGCTTTCGAAAAAGCATTCGATCACGACTGCCAAAATTACACAGAAAAAATTATTGCCGAATTATTTTCAAACAAACGCTTGTTTGAAAATTTTTTTAATTTCTACAAATTTTTTTACTGATTCAATTAAAATTTTTGTTTGATTTTTATTTAACCAACAAAAATGTTGACAACCATTCAAAAATATAATACACGCGTTATTGGTTTCAAGTTTTCATAATTTTGTATGAAATATTTAACGCTTTTTAATGTTGTCGTCTTTTTGCATTTTTTTATTTGATCGTAAGCAACACTTCCTAATGTGAAATATAAGAACTACAACAAAAACCACATGCAGTCTATTTTTGGACACTTTAAAAAAGAACAACAGTAAGAAAGATGAAGAGGTTGAAGTAAAAAAAAAAAAAATAACAGGTAAAAAAACGTTTCGCTGTTTTTAAACAACAGAAACAACAACAACATTATAAGAAACAAAATAAATTTTTGGTTGGTTTCAAAGTTGGTTAAAAAAAAACAAAATCCCGTATTCAATTTTTTCAAACTGTTTGCTTAAATACATCAAATACAAAAATATAATGATGACGAAAAACCAGGGTTTAAAATGCTATCGCCATATTAGCAAAAGCAGCCAAATTTTGACTTTTTCCTATTAAAAAAAAAATCAAAATTAAAAAGCCGACAAGTTCCACTACTAAAAAAGCCACACTTTTCAAAAGCAGCAGCAAAATAAACACACAAAATAATTGGCACTGGCTTTTTTCAGCTTTTGCTTTTTTAACAATTTGATGGAACTCAAAAAGCAACGGCAATTACTTTTATGTTGTAGGAAAAAATAGGTAGGAAAAAGAATGAAACAAACAGCTTCTGTCAAACAGCCGCCAAATCAAAAACCAATGCATGCTAATAGCCGCAAAATAGGAGATAAAAGCAGCAAAAAAGGTTGCAAAGGCACATGATTGCGAAAAAAAATACTCGACGACGACAAGTGATATTTTTCATGCAAAACAAACACAACAAGAATTTTTTATTTGTTTGGCGAGCAACAACAACATTACTACAACATTACTGAAGAAAGGCAAAAATTTATTTTTCCTCATCACCATAAAAAACCCATGTTGCTTTGCTTGTACACTGATCAGTATTTTTTCGTTGTAATCTGCCTTTTTGCAGAGCTGATAGCTCTGCTCAGACTGCTTTTAGCACACACTTCCGCTGCTTTTCATTTTATTGAATCGGCTTTTTGTTATAACCAGCCAGAGAAGAATTTTTGTTCTTTGAATTTTAGATTTTTTTTTGGTTTGTCTTTTTTAACTAGCTCTTCTTTCAGGAAAAAGTAAAAAAGCAAAAGGCGAAATAATTTTTTTTAGCTTTTGCTTTTTATGTGGTTGTCCATTTTTGTCGCTGGCTGGTAAAAAAGCAGTTGTCAGAAAATAAAAATATACAAAATAGGAGATTTGCTTTTTTGCACAAACGAAAAACAAAACATTGGCTGTTGGAAAAAAAATTACAAATTTCAATAGCAGTGGCAAAAGCAAAAATAAAAAGCATTCAGCTGATGGATGCTTTTAAACCCTGCGAAAAACATATCGAGTCGGTCTGTCGCCGTTTTTGGGTTACATTTCTTCTTCATTAGCAAAGGAAAGGATACAGCAACAGTGAGTGATGACGAAAAACATTGTGTGTATAAAAAAAGACTTCGTTCAAAAATTATTCCAACAAAAAAATGTGTCTCAAAGCCAGCCGGCCGCTCTGCTCTGCTCTCTCTGCCATCATCTTCTAATACAGTGCCTGCTTGTGTGCGCATCATTGCATGTGCAAAAAAAAACATTTTTTTTGATTTTGAAATTTAGTATATGAATTTCAGTAAACTTTTTGTTTGATTCAGTTAAATTATTTGTTTGAAAAAATCAGTGTTTTTTTTTCAATAAACAAAATGCAAATAAATTGTTTGAATATGCGAATTTGTTTATAGGACCGATTTCAGACAAAAAATTGTTTGATTCTACAAATTTTTTGTTTGAATTGGAAAAATATTTTTTCTGTGTAGCATCCTGATGACAATAAAAACGTACGTAGCAAATTTCGTTAGCTTATATGTATTACAAATTGCGACTAAGAATCTTGCGCACAAGAATTACATGGACAGCCATCGTGTTAAGTACACGAACGGAAAGAGATCGTTAAATCGATTCAGATAGTGATTCTGAGTCGATCGGTGTACCATAATATTTCTATGTATTACACTTATCAGTACACTAGAACTAATAATAACTTCCCTGCTTGATGGCGTAGGGTATGAAAAACACTGTTTCCGGTACGCCTTTCGCTTAAGATATTGACTACATATTTTTGTTATAATAATGTGAGTTAAATTATCGATATAAAGGATTGCCTTATAAAAAAGCAAATTTTAATTTTGACAGAAAGCATTTTAAGAGAGACAATTAAGTTTTTGGTTTTTACTTGAAACAAACATAAGAAGTAACAAGGAAGAAAATATTGTCGGTAAAGCCCGACCATATGATCCCCTACACCACAGTATTTAAAAACACATCATGCTTATGTGTCCATATAAATATGGATTTATCTATGTTTTTAAACTTCATTAAAAAAGGTTTGCAAGTTTTCGAGAGGCAGAAATTGCCCCCTACCCCCCTTGTGGTCCTATTTTTGAAAAACTGTATAGCTTATGTAACTATAAAGATATGGATCTATCTTTGTTTTAAATGTCATTGTCATGAGAGGCAGAAATTGCCCCTATCATTTTGTGTCCATATAGATATGGTTCTATCTATGTTTTAAGTTTCATTAAAATCGTTTTGATAGTTACTGAGAGGAATTTCTTCCTCCCTATCTTCCCTCGTGGTCCTACGATTCCGCCCACTTGCCAATAAGAACCTATGTCCCAAATTTTATCAAATTATCTCCAAAATTGCGTCCTGTATTTTGCGCACAAAGTTACATGGACAGCCAGCCAGCAGGACGGACATCGTTAGTTCGACTCAGAAAGTGATTCTGAGTCGATCGGTATACTTTAAGGTAGGTCTAGGACCAATATTTTAAGGCGTTACACACATCACCACAAATGCATAATACCCTCTCCACTATTGTGGTGTGGGTATAAATATACCTGAGAAATATTACAGAAATTCCATACTTTCTTAAATTGTTGTTGCAATGGCCCCATTGTGTTAGTTTAAGATACATTTTTTTTTATCAAAGACACATAAATCTTATTGTTTTCTATTTTTATTGGAATGGATTCCTTTTTTTATTTTTTTGCACACTCGTAAAACATACATGCTCGAATACATACATTAAAGAACACATACATACCTTGTGACAGCGCTTTAAATGTCGAATAGCCAGCAATGCCAAATAGAGCTGCAACCGTCCAGGCAAAACCAATTGATATATGAGTTACCTTTTCCCAACGCTCCATGGTGGCGTTACGCATTGATTGATAAACAAGAAATGTATTGTGATGGCACATGAATGCTTTAATAGGAAAAAAGAGGAAATGCGAAAAACAATAGATAAATAACAAATCAATAATGGGTGTTTAATAAAAATTTAAATTTTAACTACAATGTTTTAGATTTCATGTATAGAAAAGAATATAAAAAAATCAACGACGCCACCCACACCCGTTATTATCTTTTATATACGAAAACCACATTCATACAGTTTTGTGGAATACTAAAATAATCGATGGTTCAGATGCTCTAAAAAGCACAATCTAACGGTTATTGAATTCGTATTTTATTAATATTTATGTACATATTTCATTGGAAAATATTTTATGTATGAGGAGAAGAATCTTTTTGTTCTTTAAATGAATCATAAAAAATGCACATTTTTTATATTAAATTCCCCTATTGTGAGTAGAGATTTATCTACCAGTGTTTTTGTTTTCGCGGAAAAAAATGTCGGAAAATACTGGGAAAATATATTATATTGAGGGTTATTTTTCAAATAGTGCTATCAGCAAAATCACAATTTTACAGGAGAGCGAAAAAACTGATTTTTTCGATAGCTCTAAGAGTATTAACTAAAATGTATTTTACAATGTTATTGAAAACAAGTTAGAGTGCTATATTCGGCTGTGCCGAATCTCTGATACCCTCCACCGGCAGTTCGAATGTTTAAGGAGTAATATTTGTATGATGTTATTATTATCTTAAACTGTGACGATTTGTTATTAATTATGGTTTTAGGCGACTAAACTGTTTTCCAGTAGAAGGGTTTATATGCGGCCTGGGGTAAATTATGGACCGATCATCACGAAATTTCACAGCGTCATTTCTAGTCCTTTAAAACTGTGAAGTACCAATTTCTGTTTTGATAGCATTATTAATTATGGTTTTAGGTGTACTAAACTGTTTTCCGGGAGTAGGGTTTCTATGGGGCCTAGGGTTAATTATGTACCGATCTTCACGAAATTTCACAGTGTTATTTCTAGTCCTAAAAAACTGTGACGTACCAAATTTTGTTACGCTAGCGCTATTTTTTACGGTTTTAGGCGTACTAAACTGTTTTCCGGGAGTAGTGTTTATATGGCGCTTAGGGTAAATTATGGACAGATCTTCACGAAATTTAACAGCGTGATTTCCAGTCTAATAAAACAAATTTTTGCAAAATCTTATCTCATTCCGTGCCTTGTTCCAGCATTTATGTTATTTTTTGTGACAAAATTATTAATTTTTTAGGTGGTGGTTCCACATTTTGATTCATAGCTCTGGTCCTACTGAACCGATTTTGCTGGATTTCAATCCCAAACTGCTTAGGATAACTACAAGCAATTTGGCACCAAGTTTGTTCAATTCTTTTGAGTTGTTCGAAAGTGAGCGTGTTTTCAACAGACGGACAGACAGACGGACACGGCTAAATCGACTTAGAATTACTCAAGCACCCAGAATATATATACTTTATATATATATATATATATATATATATATATATATATATATACGGAATGACAAACTTAATATACCCTCTTCACAACTAATTGTGGTGGAGGGCATAATAACATCTAATACATACTATGATAATTTTTTTCTTAATTCCAGATATTCGCGCTTATATGTCTGATAGCACTATTTGAACACGAATTTTTATTAAAATAATTAGTAAAATTTAAAGAAACGCTTAATCATGTCAACAGAACTCGAAATTAAGTGGAAATTTTACACTAACGTTTATTGAAAAGCAATAAAAATTTAAACTTTATCCGCATATTTTAAATTATCATAAAAATAATGATATTCTTGCGAAATGACAGACTTCAGTGCTTTGGAAATGCATCCGTTTGCTAAGTTGAAAAGAACGTGGGCCAGATTGTAAGGGTTTCTCTTCTATTTATATGATCCCTGCACAGTGTGGGAAATTTGGAAAATTATAACCGGTTGGTTCGAATGAAATGCAGTTTGAGGTGACAATTAAAAAGTGGTAGTCGAGTTTAAGTCTTGATTTCCCAAATTAGGACATCTTGGGTATAACAAAAACTTGAATCGAACCTTAATTCTTAATTTTAGCTGGATGCTAAAAATAATTTTTAGTGAAATGAGCTTGCCGAGTTCTTCATAATTTATAATTGGGCCAGTTTGGCTAATTTGTTTCAAATATTTTTTTGTAAGTTATCAATTCCCAATTTTTATTTTTGATAAAACCTCCCAATTTTTATTTTGGATAAAAACAGTGAAATTTATTGTTGATTAGATAAGCTATTCCTATGCGCATTTCACTGGTTACCTAGGCCAGATCATAAGAAACTTCATCAAAAGATTTTAGAAAAACTAAAGATATTATACAAATAAATTTGCTTAAGGCGACCGTACACGACATGTTTTTGTCATCTGACATGTCAAATTTCCCACTGCAAAATACATACATGTCGTGTGTTACCTTTTTAACTTTGCTTCTGTAGAAGTCAGATGCAAAGTCATCTGACAAAATTTCAATTAGAACGTGCTCTTTTTTCTTCTGACAAACCATCTGACATCAGAAATCCATGCCGAGAAGAAACCGGCAGCGGCGTCCGCAATTGACGGAATCATTAGCCGGCTGAAGTTAATATTTTACAATACCGAGATATGTATGATCATCGCACCATTGAAAAGAATTTATGTAAATATATATATAAAAACCGTTTCATTATAATATCGTAAATTGGTATCTTTGAATTACAAGAAAAATATGTTAAGATGGCTAAACTATTTTACGGCGTAAATTAATATTTTCATGGCGGCATTTTTATTTTGGGTTTTGCAATAACTATGCGAAAACAGAGACAATGTCAGAAGCAAAAAAAACGTACATGTAGTATGTGACCAAATATTATAAACCTTCTGTAAAACAAAAATTTTGACAGACATGTTGACAAGTTAGATGTAAAAAACATGTCGTCTACATGCACTTTAACAGTTTTATATGTATAACATCATGTAAATGTTGGTCATGACTTCATCGGAGGTGGTCCATTCGGACGGTTAAATTTTGGGCGATCGAGTTTGATCGAGTTTGTATGACCCGGTATATATATAATAATTGTGCAATATGAATACTATGACCCGTGCTAAAAAAAAACAATTATTTTTGGTAATTTTCGGCTGTTTTTTGGGAATTGTTGGATTTTTTAGGTTTAATAACATTTTAAGCTGGTTTGTATCAAGCGTAAAAATTTTATTTATTTGTAAAATTTCATTAAATGATATTAGCCAACAAAGATTTTTTTTGCATAAATTAAAATTTATATTGTTTACAAAAATTCATAAACTAATTTTTTGCAGTTTTTTTTGCAAAATTCTAAAAATTTTATATCTAGACACAATTCCCAACCCTTTGATGTATAATATGTCTCCTTTGTAATAACAATTTTTATCATTTTATTACATGAAGTAATATTTTTTATGTAGATAGCACTTTTTTTACAAAAAAAAAAAAAAAAATAAAAAAATTGTGAACACATAAAATCAGAAAAACTTCAACTTCAAGATCAGAATCGCAAAAAACTTTAAAAAATTAGAATTTTTTTACCTTTTTCCCCTGTTCAGGTCTATAGGTAGCAAACCGTTCAAAATTCAAGGAAACAAGCAAACACAAAACTTTACCTTAGATCTCAATAAACAACTTTCTAGTGCGTATAAACTTCCTAGGAATGATTCTTAACACCGTTTAGGTAACCGCATAAGTGAAAAATTTCACGAAAATTTTTTTATTTTATTTGTTTTTTCCTTACTTCAACATTGAGACCAACGTCTTAACTATTATAAGTTTTATCGTGAATTAGTTAAGGAATAAGTATTACATTTTAACTGTTATTCGGTTTTCCTTATTATAATTATTATCTCGCAATTTTTTTTTTTTATTGCATGATAATAATTATAATTAAAAGAAATGATCCACGACTTTTTGGCGGCATATTATTTTCGCAAATTAAAAAAAATTCAGGTCGTGGATCATTTCTTTTTTTCTTTCTTTAGTCCTATTTTCATCCATACATGTTCTAAAAACTAAATCCGCTATCATATTAGAGTTACTACAAAATTGCATTTATATATATTCCAGAGCACCGTTTAAAATGCATCTAATTTGCACAAATCTAAATTATTTACATACAAAGATGATATACTTGGCAAAAGGTAAAATTTGATACCCATATTGCCCTATTTAAAACGAAGGGTTACCACCCCATTGCATTTTTGTCAAAACGCGTACTAGCAAGAATTTCAAAAAAAGCTGAGAAACGTATTTAATTAAATCGATTAAAGATTAAAATATGTTAATTTGACACTTTTATTACAAACAATCCCGAACAAAAAATTCAAAAACCGTTTTTTTGTTTACAAAAAATCCTTAAAAAAGGACATGGATGATCGTCCTTGGACAAATTTTATATACAGTCGGACGCGCCTTAAAAAACCTTTCTTACGATACCCAACTTGTATATGTTGGTAAGGAAACAGATTCGTTAAGTAACAAAACATGCAAAAATAGACCCTTTTTCAAACTGGTCCAGCTCACGAGAGGTCAACTATGGAGCCGAAATATTTAAAATGTCATCTTAAAAAAGTCCAAGGTTCACTTTTAGAAGGGTACATCGAGCACGAATTTTGCTTCCATACAACTTGAGTCGCTCTAAAATAAGCGATTATAATTGGGTTATTAACAAGCCCTGTTGTATGCATTGTATCGTCGTATGTAGCAAGAATGATAGAAATAAAGATTACGACATCAGGCAGATATAAAAATTTTTTACTGCGCATGTAGGAACTGTGACGTCACACAGCCTTCGTTCTCATTGGCTAATAATTTTAAGCTTTCAAACTGTTATGTTTATGAGTAAACATGACAGTGGCACAATTTATTATTTTTCTATTTATATTATTTGAAAACTGAAAATTTTTTATTAAAAATTATTTTTTATTCATAATTTGATTTTTAACTTATATAAATATATATTAGCTACAGTTAAAAATATATACATTTAATTAAAAGGACGCAACACGATGGTTTTTTGCACAATTTCCCCCTTTGTTTTTTTGCTGTTAATATGTTGGCATTTGCCCACTGCACAGTTTATGTTTGTACTCTTTTCTGCTCTCTTCTATTTTTATTTATTTTTCTTTTTTACGCTACTTTAAACACACGCTTGAACACTTTTAAAATTTTTATTTATTGTAATAATATTTTTAATATAAAATTTTAAGCAAAATTATTAGTTTTTTGACAATTGATATAATTTATAATTTTTCTAGGAAACAACGATTTTTACATATAAAAGAGACGTGGTTATCTTTACAAGGGAACTACTACGTCATCAAACGGTAAAACATGCGCAAGGCGTAATCTTTATTTCTATCATTCTTGGTATGTAGTAAGTTTTCTGACGTATTAAAAATAAAATATGACACTTTGAAGTAAACAGTTTTTTTACAAAATTTATTTTTTTACTCAGGGCTGCCAGGTACTTTTTTTCCTTGTCCCCAAAAAATTAAAAAAATATCCCCAAAAATCCCCAAATTAAGAAAAAAACCCTTAATAAGTAAATATTTTTCTGTTTGTTTTTTTTCTGACCAAATTAAAAAATTTTTTTTTTTAAAGTAAAAATAGTAAGAAAAATTTTAATTAGAAAACCCCAAAAATCCCCAAATAAAAATTTTTTGAAAAAAAATTATTTTATTTTGTTTGTACCCTGAAGGAAAAATAAAGTACCTTTAACACTACATTTTAACTAAAATGATAATCTTAATAAGGACCTTTTACACCGTATAAGTTGTTGATAAGAGTAAGATAAAAGTTTTGCTACTTTTTTTCATATTTTTAATACGAGACAAAGAAAAATAAGCATAAATAATAAAAGGGAAAATATATTAAAAGAGTGTAAAATCCCCAAAAAATCCCCGGATTTTTTTTTTAAATCCCCAAAAAAATCCCCAATCCCCAAATGACTTTATTTGTCCTTTTTGCTCGCATAAAATCCCCAACTTTGGGGATAAATCCCCAAGTCTGACAGCCCTGTTTTTACTAACGAATTAATTTTTTTTAAAGCAATTGTATTTATAATGAAAATATGAATAAAAAGTGACAACTGTTTTAATATTGGTTCTTCACTTAAAAGAACTCTGATTAAGCTTTACAAACTTAATAAGTGCCAATTTTTCGTCAGATAGATTGCATCTTTGGTCATTCAAAATCATACGCAAAGCGGAAAAGGCTCTTTCAACGGTTACCTGCGTAGCTGGAACAGCGTGGATAATAAACGCTTGATGTATAAGGAATGGAAGCGTATATCTATTTGCATGCCAATAGTTTAGTAAATGCATTTCAACGTCTTCTTTCGGTGGCTTATAGTTTTCAATTTCAGCATGTGCGGAAACAATTTCACGGCACGTTTCGGTTTCGGTTTCATCCTCTGAAGAATTATCTACCTCCAACAGAGATAGCAATTCCCTTAGCAGGGATGTTGTACTCTGGTAAGTTGATTCATCTACTGGAATAAAAGTCGTAGATGTAGAGGTTTTCACGTTAGAGGTCCTATTAGAATCGTTGTTGTGTGTTAATGCATAAATTTCACAGGTAACGTTAGCTCAAAGGGTAGGCCTTTTGGACTACGAGCCAAGACGCCTAAGTTCAATCCTGGATGTTATCATCTGATTTTTTTTTTTGCTTTTTTAATATGTAATGTTTACAAATTAATATTAAAAACAAATTTCTAGTTACAAATAAAATTTCTGACGAATTGAATCTTACTTGAACATGTATTTATTTTAATCAATTTTGTCATTCTCATCTTCAAGTTCAGTTTGAAGCAAAAAAAATTTTTTTTTTGTTTTTGTTCCGTTTCATACAGATTTTTTTATTTAAGAATTTTTCATAAAAAATAGCAAAATTTTAATTATTATTTGTAAAAATGTATTTTTAAAATATAAATTGGAAAATAATAATTATCCATAACAAATACTTTTTTTGTTATGCATAACTATTTCAAAGCAATAAATAAAAATATTAATTGGATATTAATCGTTATTTGCAATTTATTGCTTTTTAAGTCGTTCATAATAATTATTAACCAATTTTTAACAAGTAAGAGTGCTATATTTGGCTATGCCGAATCTAATATACCCTTCACCATTGTGCGAGCAGAATACAGAGCAACTAGATAAAAACTAAATAATATACATACATATTTACAATACTTACACCTCATTATAAATAAAATTTAAAAAGCGAAAATTGGTAAATATTTTTTTTTTAAATCATTTTTAGAACATAAAAAAATAAAAATATTAAAAAAAAAATTCTTTTTTAAAAACCCAAGATTCGAACCAGGGAACTCTCAGTTTCTAACTTAACACACCCCCTAGACAACTGAACCATGAAGGAACGTTTCATTAAAATGAAATATGGCACTTTTACTGTTCACAAAATTCAACACAGTTGAGTTGTAATTGCTTTTGATGTTTGTATGTATGTGTGTTTGTTTGTTTTCTTTTATCTTTTTTGGCGAGTTTTAAGTAGCAAAAAACACAAAAATTCTTAGTTTCTATTTTTTAAAATTATTTCGTTAAATATATGAAATAATAAAGAAGGGTGATAACGAAAATCATATTGGGCATTATGCTAGTATATGTAAACAATTGAAAGGGGGGGGGGGGGGCGAGGGCAGAGGGACATCACATGGTTAAATCAAGTTCTCTCCTCATAAGGACCCAGAATATATATACTTTATAGAAATTACAAACGGAATGACAAACTTATATATACCCTTTTCCACCTGAGGTGAAGGGTATAAAAATAGTAATTTTTGGGATTTCAGTACTTTAATTATAACTCTGACATTTTTCAACCGATTTGACATATTAATATACCGACGTGTTTAAGAAGAAATTTGCCAGTTAGTTGGGTTATAAATCTAGGACTCAGGAAGATCTATGGTTCCCGAAAGTGGGTAGAAGGACATCACATGGCTAAATCAAGTTCTCTCCTCATAAGGACCCAGAATATATATACTTTATAGGGTCTTAGATCAATATTGTAGAAATTACAAACGGAATGACAAACTTATATATACCCTTTTCCAGCTGAGGTGAAGGGTATAAAAAGAGTAATTTTTGGGATTTCAGTACATTGATTATAACTCAGACATTTTTCAACCGATTTGACAGATTAATATACCGATGTGTTTAAGAAGAAATTTGCCAGTTAGTTGGGTTATAAATCTAAAACTCGGGAAGATCTATGGTTCCCAAAAGTGGGTATTTAAAAGAAAAATTATTATTTTGGCCATAACTTTTTCGTATCTGAACCGATTTTTCCGAGTTTTTCAGAAAATATTTTTTACTAAAGATTTCCGATCTTTTGATATGCCAGGGATATCCAAAAAATCAGGTTTTCATAAAATTTTTGATATTTTTTTACGGGAGATACCACGCCCACTTCTCCGATCCCGCCCACATTTTGTGGGATGCTGTGTATTGATAACCTAAATGTGTGTACCTAATTTGAAAGCTTTGCCTCTTGCCGTTCTCAAGATATACAGAAAAAGTAATAAAAATACCACAACAACAAGGGATTTTTGGGAAAAATTAGAGGTAGTCGTGGTTTTTTGCTCATATCTCAGCCTTTTGCGGACCGATCTTCTGAATTTCAATAGCAAACAATTCCGGACCATGTATATTAACCTGGCCCCCATCATATATGGGGTCTTCGGAAAATCAATTTCAACGGACAGACGGACATGGTTAAATCAAGTTCTCTCCTCATAAGGACTCAGAATATAAGTATATACTTTATAGGGTCTTAGATCAATATTGTAGAAATTACAAACGGAATGACAAACTTATAAATATACCCTTTTCCCCCTGAGGTGAGGGTATAAAAATATTCCTCAAAATGGGCAATTTTTTCGATTTTGGAAATGAAGATAATAGTTATTTTGGGTCCTTGCTTTAATCGGATAAAAAATGCTTGAGTAAAAGTGGATCAAAGCTAAGATTTTAGTAAACTTTTAACTTTTTTCACAAATTAATAACAAAATTGAAAGTCCAATCGATTATAAAAATTTTAAGCCATATTGAACCGAAATCGAATAAAAATTAAGAACCCTATAATAAAAAACAAAAGCACTACCATTTTGTTTAAATTTTACGTAGTCACCCCACCATATTTTTGCATTTTTAAAGAAATGTATGCACCGGAAGAATTTACAACAGAGCTTTAACGCATTACTTCCCAGCAAAAACTTTGCTTACAAAATAAGCAGAAAAATAATGAGAATTTGACGAGCCGTCTACTTACTTTTCTACTAGAAGAAGTACTTATTTTTGTTCGAGATGTCCCAAAAGTAATCCTTTATAATTTAGCCTATTATAATCTAAAAAATAATATGTTTTTTTTATACTTAAAATTTTTATAAAAATATATAGTTACACAAAGTCAATAAAGTAAAATTTTTTTTATTTTTTTTAAATTTTTTTTTTTTTTTTAATTATTTTGTTTTTATTTTTTCTTATTCTATTTTACTTTATTTTATTTTTTATTTTTTTTTTCTGTCTCTGGCGGGATTTGATCCCGCAACCTCGGTGCTGATTGACTAGCTCTCTACCAGCTAGTCTACCGGGGCAGTGTAGTTTTTGTATTAAAAAACTATGTTTTTTGACTATAATGACTATAATGACATTTTTATTGTCATAATGAAAATATAAATTTTTCTGTATATTTAAGATATAATAATAAAGTTATCATTTAATATATAACTAATAATCCAAAAAGTGGCGAATAAAGCTACAAAGTAATGAATTCTTGAAGTCATTAAAAGTAGGATTGTAAGTAAAGTTTTGGCTGGGTTTCGAATCACTGATTCATTTTTAGTGCATTCTTATCACAAATGGCAGATAGGCATTTCCTTACAGCGAATGCTTCAAAATTTAAATAATCGCTAGAATGTAAAGTTTTACAGCCAACACCAACTTTTGCTACATTCTGATAACAAATGTAGCTTGAAACTTTTTTATATTTCAGGATGCTTGGGAGGTAGATATATATCTGTACCGATTTTTCTCAGTATACGCGATTTCATCTTTCTACGATAACTTCTCTAGTTTTGCGTTTCACTATATATATGGGGACAAAGCAATGTCGGCCGTAGCGTATTTTTGAAATATACTTTAATACGCCTAACGGTCAATTTCACCAAGTTCAGTTAAAATAAACTACCAGTTATAACTGTCAAAAACATATTGTTTACTGGAAGTTAAAGTAACAGTTAGTTTTAACTGAACTTGGTGAAATTGGCCGTAAATGTGCAATGAAATATAAAACGTTGATGTCGGTTTTTACACGCAGAGAAAAAACATGCTTAAATATGTTCACCTCCAACAAAACTATTTTTAAAGAAAATTGTAAACATGTTATGTTTAATATAACCATATTATTGTCACCGAAAACCATATAATGGTTAAATTAGTCCTCCATCAAGAAGCCACAACCATATTATGGTTGCCTCTAAACATGTTATGGTAAAATATGACAATAACATGTTTTCAAATTCACAATAGTATTTGCCTCTTTTCTAAGAGCAATATGCTATGGTTGAAAAACAACCATGCTATTATAAGTCTTAAACATATTTTCGTTATTATTAACCATATTATGTTTGGAGGTAACCAAAATATGGATGTGGCTTCTTGAAGGATAAGGAAATAAGGAAAATTTTACCCACTTTCTTTTCTTATTAGTGAGTTCCTGGTTACAAAGTCGTAATAAAACACAAATTATTGCAACAGAAGCGTATCTTTTCCTAAATAAAAAGAAACTCCTAAGAAGTCACTAATCACTCTAATTAGCATTAACAGCCATAAAATGTATATTAAGTAAACAAAAATGTTATAAATACTATTAAAAACATTTTGCTAAAATAAATCTAAAACTTTTCTAAATCTTTAAAAGAAACTTTTTTATTGTTGCGCTTTTCCACCCCTGCCAATGGTTTTATCAATAAAAAGTTTGTATATTTATTTTTTATTACATAAATATTTAGTTTACCTTTTTCTTCCACCTGTAATTTTGTTCAAGTATCTGAGTATGGGTGTGGGTGTATTGGAATATTTGTTTATATATTTCAAAGAGTATTAAATATTTAACCTTGTTTTGATACTCACCAAATACCATAATGCCTGTAGCTGGTATGACATCAGAATTTGCAAATTTCCAAGATTCCGCAGTATCCGCACTGTTTTGAATAAAAAAGTGAATATTAAAAGTACAGACAAAAAAAAAAGAAACATGTTGAAGAAATAGTTTAAAATGAAAATGAGAAAAATGAAGATGATAAAATTCAAATGACTTGAAATTTGCAACAAAATCTTAATCCAACTTAAATGCATATATGCATAAGGATCTAAGGCCTCTTTTTTCTTCTTTTATTTCTTTCTCCATTTTTTGTTCTTCCAGCTAGTTCACAAATTATTCGCTATGACAATAGTAAAACTCTAAAGCCCTATTTGCATTCTTTACTTTGGTACAGTGGGTCAGAATCGAAAAGTTTTGGGAAATATATCTGATATGCGTAAAATTCTTAACTAATTAACATGAAATTTGATATGGGCATAGCAGATCGTAGACTTTGATTATTGGCCTCATAAAATTTCATTCGATTTTTGCTTGGGCCCATGAAAAGGCATTTTTTCAGCAGTGTTGTCAAAACTTGGTGACCAAAAATGGCTAAAATTACCAAAAAATACGGCTAAAAATGGCTTAAAATGGGCTAAAAAATGGCTAAAAGCTTATTAAAAAAAACACATTAAAATACAATAACAAAACAGAAATAATTCATTTAAAGTGGTTTACGATGAAATTGTGCGTTAAGCTCAATTTGTTAAATAAGAATAAACGTAAATTAATATTTTGATAGATATTTAAAAAATTAAATCATCGATAAATTCGATGTTTTTATTGTTCATCTCATAGGAATCACTCGGGCCTATTAGTTTTTAATAAAGTATAGTCGGTCAACATCGACTATGTGGTACCCTACACCACATTAGAACCTTTGTACCAAATTTTATCAAATAATCTCCAAAACAGCCAGCCAGCCAGCAGGACACACATCGTTAATTCTACTCAGAAAATGATTCTGAGTCAATCGGTATGCGTAAAAATGGCTTAGGACCATTATTTTAAGGTGTTACAAACATCAGCACAAACGCATCGTACCCTCTCCACTATTGTGGTGCTGCCATAAATATTTTATTGATAAAATCGAATAACCAGTTGCTTAATGTATCCTTTTTCTCAAATTACTTAAAACGATGTTTACTTGGGTAAATACCCTCTCTACTTCATCATTAGACCATGCAACTGAGAGCAAATATAAAGTCCATTCTGAAATTTCTAAAAAAAAATTTATTTGCCGCCTGCATCTCTTTATTGAAATACTTGCAACCAGAAAAAAACACCCATGTTTGTGTTGATCCATTTTATAAATTAAATATTGGACTACTATTGCTTTATTTTGAAAGATGTTTCATCGTCATAGTTTATAGCGATTTCCAACATTTGTAAAAGTTGTGATTTAAATGAAATGAGTTTGAATTGTTAAAAATTACTTTAATACATTTTTATAAGAAATTGAAAATTATTATTTTAAAAGAAAAACGGCAAAAAAATGTATGGCATAAGTTGAAAAATGGCTAAAAAAAAATGGCTAATGGCTAAAATCATTTTTTAATGGTTAAGCAGGATGAAAAATGGCTAAATCTAAATCTAGGCTAAATTGGCAACACTGCACTTCAGGTACTATAATCTGCCCACGTTTGTGTGTGTTATTTCAAATATCGTATCAATATTTTATGTTTTTTTTTTCAAAATATCGAAAACAATTTTTAACCTACTAAATTCGATTTTGTTTTTTATAAGTAAAACTCTCATATGCAAAGCCAATAATTTTCGAGTTCTAAAATAAACGTTCTACTTTTATAATAAACGTTTCGAAATTAGAAAAAATTTTAAATCGAGTATCGTGATTAAAAAGCAAACAGCTTTTTTTCCTCAAAATATTGTTTTTCGAGTGGTTGCGATCGAAACATGTCATGGTAACCTGCCGGCCAGGGTTCGAGCCCGAGCCACGTCAAGAATGAAAGATTATCAATAACAATTTTAATTAATTTTCATGTTGTAAAATTCCTTTCTTCACAAAAATAATTTAATGAAAATTAAATTTCATGAACTTAAGCCTAATTAAAAATATTAAAAATTTGGATTAAAAACCATAAATAGTTCAATAAAATAACCACAATACTAATAATTGTTAAAGCTAAGGCACGAGCTCTATGTTTGCATTTGTCCTTCAAGTTGTGCTGAAAAGGTCAACAAGAATAAGAAAGACAAAAAATGAAAAAAACAAAAAATATGTACTTTGAACTTCAAGAAGAATTCTTGACAAAAGTACGAAAAAACAGAAGTAAGGGAATAACATGTTAAAATAAATTAAAATGGATAATCATTCAAACCAAATTTCGATCTACCAAAGGTTGAATACAATTTGGTTTAAGGATTGATGTTTGACTAATGACGTCAGCAGTCGTCGATGGCTGCGAGTGTTAAACGGCAAGCCCTCTGAGGAGATTGAGTGGTTGCAATCGAAACATGTCAGGGTAACCTGTCCGTAAACACCTGGGTTCGAGCCCAGATTGAGTCAAGAATGAAAAATTATCAATAAATTTTAATTAATTTTCATGTTGTAAAATTCCTTTCTTCATAAAAATAATTAAATGAAAATTAAATTTAATGAACTTAAGCCTAATTAAAAATATTAAAAATTTGGATTAAAAACCATAAATAGTTCAATAAAATAACCACAATACTAATAATTGTTAAAGCTAAGGCACGAGCTCTATGTTTGCATTTGTCCTTCAAGTTGTGCTGAAAAGGTCAACAAGAATAAGAAAGACAAAAAATGAAAAAAACAAAAAATATGTACTTTGAACTTCAAGAAGAATTCTTGACAAAAGTACGAAAAAACAGAAGTAAGGGAATAACATGTTAAAATAAATTAAAATGGATAATCATTCAAAGCAAATTTCGATCTACCAAAGGTTGAATACAATTTGGTTTAAGGATTGATGTTTGACTAATGACGTCAGCAGTCGTCGATGGCTGCGAGTGTTAAACGGCAAGCCCTCTGAGGAGATTGAGTGGTTGCAATCGAAACATGTCAGGGTAACCTGTCCGTAAACACCTGGGTTCGAGCCCAGATTGAGTCAAGAATGAAAAATTATCAATAAATTTTAATTAATTTTCATGTTGTAAAATTCCTTTCTTCATAAAAATAATTTAATGAAAATTAAATTTAATGAACTTAAGCCTAATTAAAAATATTAAAAATTTGGATTAAAAACCATAAATAGTTCAATAAAATAACCACAATACTAATAATTGTTAAAGCTAAGGCACGAGCTCTATGTTTGCATTTGTCCTTCAAGTTGTGCTGAAAAGGTCAACAAGAATAAGAAAGACAAAGTGAAAAAACAAAAAATGTACTTGACGAAAGTACGAAAAAACAGAAGTAAAGGAAAAAACATGTAAAATCAATTAAAGTGGAAAATCATTCAGGAAAGCAAATTTCGATCTACCAAATGTTAAAATACAATTTGGTTTAAGGATTGATGTTTGACTAGTGACGTCAGCAGTCGTCGATGGCTGCGAGTGTAAGACGGCAAATCCATCTGAGGAGATCGAGTGGTTGCGATCGAAACATGTCATGGTTCCCCATAATTTTTTTAGGAAAAAGGAAACAAATTTCTAGGGCGATAAAAAAGGGGGGGGGGGGGGGTGAAAAATGAACGTTATAGCGTTATAAAAGATATTTCTATGAGCAACATTTTTAAATTAAGTTTTTAATTTCCGGTACTATAACCTCCAACAAAAATAATGGAATTGATCAAAATCAAGATTTAATTGAAGAAATCAGATTGTAATTTTCCTGATAGTAAGAAACGAAGCTCATTTGCATTCATTACCGGCAACTGTGCCACTTTTAAGAGTACACTGTATAGTATAGGCCTTTACAAGTCCACTTGAAAACACATTCAAATCATTGAAAATTTTTCAAACTCTATACTGTAGTGCCGCTGTCACAAACAAATACTGAAGAGAAGTGCAGACGACGAATTTAGGTAAGTGTGTAAAAGTGTAGAATCACATATACAAATGCTTTATTATAGTGAAAGTATAAAAAATGATCTCCAAAACGAACAAAATATGAAAAATACACCCTGCAATGAGAGCTGGAACAAAATATACACACATTCTTTATTTTTTAATGTGATTTTTAATGAAAAATTTTTTATGTTTATTTCTTTCATACAACTTTGCAAAACCAGTTCTTTGTATGCGTATGCCAAATATGACATATAAGTAAACATCACAGAAAGCCAAGTAAACATCATACATTTTCGCAGACTGCACGTAGTAATTTTTATATACAGGGTGTCCGCAGGGAAGGTGTACTACTTTGTTTTGCGGCCATTTTGGTAAACATTAGTCTTGAAAGTTCATGTCGTGAAGTAGACACGTGGCAAATTTATTATGGAAAAATTTTCTACAAACCAACGTGTTTTAATCGTTAAAACATTTTATCAAAATCAATCATCGATTACTGTGGTAATGAAAAAGTTACGTGAAATTTTTGGGAGAAAGAACGTGCCAGCAAAACGCACTATTTATCGTGTAGTGAATGATTTCGAAGAAAGAGGGTATGTAGGTCATAGGCCCAAGCATGGACCACAACGTACTGCAGGATCGGCAGAAAACATTGCTGCTGCTCAAGAAAGTGATCAAAACAATCTATCAACCTCAATTCGATGAAAAATGTGCTCAAAAGGGCTCGCATTTGTGAGGCTATCAGAGACGGACATTTATCTAATATTGTATTCCATACATAATTGCCGGCATTCCATCCATTCTCTTTCATTTAATCACAAATTATAAACAATCAAAGTAGCAAACCTTCCCGGCGGACACCCTGTTCGAGGTATATGGGCAAAACATTTTTATCATTTTTAACATTTATTATTGTGTTTTTGGTGTTGTACTTGTTGTAGTATCGCCACCACCGTTTACATGAATTCGCCTTGATTTTTACTGTATTGAAAGACAAGACAAGTGCTGTCAAGAGTGTTTTTTTTAACTCTAAAACAACCACAACACTATTTAAATATTACGACGAACCAAGGCCATTCTCACAAAACTTATAAGTTACAGCTGATATCTAACCATGTGTCAAAATGGTATAATGTTCTGGTGGTTCTGGGGTATTTTTCAGAAATTCTATAATTTTCACTTAAAATTCTGAAATTTAAAACGTTCTTAAATTATTACATTTCGAATAACACAATTTATAATTAAAAACCAAATAAAATGTTTGCTTTAATTGTTTACTACAGTGTTGTAATTTTTTGACACAACGTTAAAGTATTTTACAGTGTTGTATCTGTTTTCAAAAGGCCACCTTGTATGAATTCGCTTTGCGACGAACAATACCGCATAGCATTTGTTATTGTGGTTGTACACAAACACTTTGATTTTTGTGTGCTTCATTTTCAAGTATTTACATTTATTAAACAGCTAGATGTGAAATTTAATCCATTTTCTTCAATGATGAGATCGGTAATGAAGTAATCTTGTCTAGAGCTGGGCAAATAGTGCAGCCGCTATGGGTCAAAACTTCAGAAATTACAGCTCTTAGATATTTCCCTCAAATGTTAATTTTGCCCTACTGTGTACTGTTTTTTTTTTTTTACTTTCCCCACTTTATTATACACTTAATTTAAAACTGGCAAAAATTAAAACAAGAAACAACTCTGTAGACTATAGTAGACATGAAATATTGTTGGTCTGCAAGTAGTGTTGTTTGCTGAAGTAACTCAACTACGAAACTTCCTCGAATTGTACCTTAAAGCGGCACACAAGGACCCTTTAAAGAAGTAGTTGGGGTGAGTAAGTGGGTGTGAGCGAAAAGAAAACACGAGCCTTAACACATACTCTGGCCGTAAAAAAGAACTCAGCAATTAACACATTTTTATAGGTTTACAAATCTTTCATTAAAAAAACACCTTGAAATTTTAACACCCACGTAGGGACTATTTTTCTCTACTTTAAAACATAAATATTCTTTTTTTCCTTTTTTTATCAGCCGAAGTGTAGAAGATAAATAAGGAGAAAGGCTCTTGTGTGTCCTTTTAAGCTTTAAGAACTTTTAAGTGAAAGTTAAACAGAAAAATTCAACAGATTTTTGTGGCATATTTTTACTTTTGGTTATTAACGAACGATTGCGGTGAAAATCCTTTTTAAAAAGCATTTAATAAAACAGACATTTTACAGTAGAGCAGGGTTATAATGAACTCGAAGGGACTGAAAAATCCTTAGCGAAATTTAAAAATGTTTCAAAATTGATAAAAAAAAAAAAATTGTTTTTTAATGAGAATTTAATTTTAATGTAGAAAAATATAAAACTAACGTAGACATAAAGCCACGTTATGGAATTCAAATTTGAGTGAAATTTTAATTGAACAAATTTTGAAAATAATCCGGTTTTGAATGTTTATAATGTTTAATATACTTTATACTTTGGGTACCACTTATCTTTACCAGAACTGCCCTAAAAGTCAAGAAAAAATGCGGTCATTATAAAAAATTTTATTGGAAAATCTTCATCGACTTTAATTTTACTCGATTTCGGCAACATTTAAGTCGAAATATGATAGTAAAGAAGTTTCAATAAAACACTCGGAGAAAAAATTATCTTTATCAAATAATAAAATAAACCAACATTAAAGAAAAATTTCGTTTATAATACAAAATTTTAAAAAAGTAAACAAAAATGTTTTTTGAATGAAAATTCGTATGAATAACAAAAATTTTTCCAACTTTTTAAATTTGACTTAAGATGTTTTGTCAAAATGCCACAAATTAGACTTTCAGGTGTTTTTTACAACCTTTTTTTAAACATGTGTGTTAGACAGACTTGGCTGTTAAAAACGGGTTATTTCCATAATATGCTGTTTATTTTACCGTATTCGTTTTAATCATTTTTATGAAAATAAAATCAATGAGACTGACAAGTGTTCGTTATATCCAGTGTTCGTTAAAACCGTGTTTCACTGTACTTAATATTTAATGGTAAGTAAAACTAAAGCATATAGATGTGTCATCTAAAGTCCCATGAGGTCCCAGTGTGTTGTAAATATTTTGCAAAATAAATAAGAACGAAATTTATATGAGCCTTATAAAATAATATTGCAAATATTCTGGAAGTTACTACCAACAAAATCTAAATTTCATAAAAAAAAATGGTACAAAGTCGAACTTTAATGATGCAAATATTAAAATACGGGCGTATAAATTTAATTCCTCAATGCGCAATTCGAAATGAACGATTTATTTTACAACACTGGTCTGCAAAAAACATGTATCCAGCTTTGAAACCATTTTAGCTAATTCTTAGTAAAATAGGCTCAATATTCCGAATATGGCCTCCGTGTTTTCTCATCTCCCACCATTATCGGGGAGACCCCCACTCCTTTTTTTAGCCATTTTCGATAATTTTACACTTTTTCAACTCACATCACATTTTTCACAAATTCTTTTTTATTTTTCAAAATATTTCGCCTCCAAATTCTTCATATTCACCTTCATTTGGTGCCTGCTTCTTGTACCCTGAAGTTACAGTTCCTCGTTTTATGACCAGAAGTATCTTGCAGTAGGCCAGCATTCCACTTTCCCGAAAAATTTTCCTCAAACTAAGTATTGTCTTGATGAATAGTTAAATAGTAAAGCAATCCAAGCTAAAGCACAATTTACAGCCTTTCACTGCAATTGAACATACAAAAACTGAAGCAAAAAATTTCAACCCTTTTACTCAATTTATACAAAAAATGAAATTGATCTTACGCTTGCGAGAGATGCACTTAAGAAAGATAAGGAGCTATGAAGGAATTAAATTCTCTATTACTGTCTTAATTGATTTTTAGGCCATAAAATTAGCGAAAATAGATAATAGTTCTGTGGTGGGGGGTACTCCACCGAAAATCGTAGGTAATAAGGAAACACAGCCGTAACACAGAAACCGTAATTTATCTTTCTTTGAAAAACTCAAAACCAAGTTTCAGTGAAAATATTATTGATGTTATAAAATCTAAACACAGTTGCGAAAAGCACAATAAGACCCCGAAATTAAAATGATGTGCACATTTTATGTCCTTAAACATGTTATACTGTGTTATTGGCAAAGGACAATGTTTTGTGTCTAAAACTCTACAGTTTAAACAATTTAAGGTTCCAAATAAAAAAAGCCATTAATTTTCACTATATTTTTTTTTGGAAAGCAGAAATTTTCTGGTTAATATCAACAAGTTGTTAACGAAAGAAAACTCTTTTTTTTAACAGTTTCCATGAAATAACAGCAACAGTTTTTATTTAACTTACAAATAAAAATGTTCTCTTTTTTCTCGTATAACGAAATATTCTTTTGTTTTCAATTCCTGCTACTGGTACCTATTTTCATTATCCACAACTCTTTTCTTCTTTTGCTTTGCGACGATGTCCTTTCGTAAATTCAGGGAATGCTGTGGCATGTGCTTGAGTGTGTACATTTCCACTTGAATGTACACATGTATTTATTGTACGAGTGAAAACAGTCTTCATACTGTTGT
Organism: Pollenia angustigena; assembly: GCA_930367215.1. Classification (NCBI taxonomy): domain Eukaryota; kingdom Metazoa; phylum Arthropoda; class Insecta; order Diptera; family Polleniidae; genus Pollenia; species Pollenia angustigena. The sequence goes on along the minus strand of OV884060.1, from coordinate 187,522,791 downwards.
TGAGGTGCATGTGTTTGCAATATAAATACTTTTACAAAAGAAGTGTTGTTATAGTAAAATTATAGCTTCAAGCGAAAACAAAAAGTGCCATATTTGTATTTTTTTGTTTTTATTTTCTAAGGAGCACATGAACAGAAGAAACAAGTTGCAATTACGTTGCAAATAAAAGGCATTCAACCAACTACTATAAGGTTTCAAACTGCAACACTTTATGATTGTACTCTTTCGTTTTTCTAGGGTTTTCTATGTGGTAATTGTATTTTGTACATTTCTGCACAAATAAACTGACATTGACGCACCTACAAACTCAAATACTCATCTGTTTTTGTTTATGACAGAATGAACGAATAGTTAGCTTTACTATACAAAAAAAAAATAAACTATTTCACCCCAAAGTTAAATGTGGTTTTCGGTTTGTTTTTCATCATGGTATCCCGCTTTAAACAAAATATAAAATTACTTAGGAAGTATCACCGTATTTTCCAAAGAGTCAAAATCGAAAAAAATCAGTAAGAAAAAGTAGGAAAGAAGTTTTGGAAAATATGTACTTTCCTTCTTCAAAACAACTCTTAAAATCAGGAAAAACTACCCTACAAGAAATGAATGACCGAGTAGTCACATTTTTCATTTTGGTGTTAAGAAAATGATAGAAAGTAATGACCGAAATAAAGTTTTCGGTCACATTCGGTCATTTCTTTCTATCATTTTCTTAACACCAAAATGAAAAATGTAACTACTCGCTCATACATTTCTTGTAAGGTATTGAACATAAAACCTCCATCTACTTCAGTTTTGCTCGATTTAGATTTCAAGAACATGGCTTATAGTTTTATTAAACGAAAGTGTTTTGCTAAAATCGTCCCATAATTTCACACAGGTTGCCATACAAACTTTTTATTCCGAAAAAGGAGGCATTTTTTGTAAAGTGGAAAACCCCAAAAATATTTTGCCCAATTTCTTTTATATTTGGCATAAATATAGCTCTGGTAGATACAGTATTTATCGGATATAAGAACATTTCATATAAGAACAAAACGCTTTTAAGAAACATTTTCAAAAACACCATGTCTTTTTAGTGATTTTTCTAGCAAAAAAGGTTTCATATAAGAAAAACGCTTATAAGAAAAAAACTGTTTAAAGAACATTTTTCTTAAATACCAAAACCACAAAATATATAGAAAAAGAATTTCTATAAGAAACTTCCAACGGCAACACAGAATTTATGTATTTTGCATGGACAACGCTGTTTTCTGACAGTTTTACAACAAGAACAAAGTTTTTTTTTACTTTGCTTTTAGTTTTAGATGAGCGAGCTGGTGCTCATGAGAAGCTTTGTGTTTTTTGCCAATAAAAACAAAAGTTAAAATTTTTAAAGAAATACAAAACGGTATAAAAATGGAAATTGCAAAAACATCTAAAATAGTGAAAAACTCAAAAGACATAGAAAATAATTATTTAAAAGTTAGAAGTGTTAACAAAAAAAGAGACAGAAAACCAAAATATGAAAGTCTTATGGCCATAGCTACTTATATAAGAAATAAGTTTCTTATATAAAATAATTGTATATAAGAAAGAAACGCTTATAAGAAACTTTTTTCGTGGATTTTTTAAGTTTCTTATATCCGATAAATACTGTATAAATGTGTGTTCCAAACTTTTTTTCGGTTGTTTATTTTTCCAGTTATAAGGTTGCCGTTTTTGAAAAATTATTTTTTTTAAATATTGTTTACAACCAGAAATAAAAAAAATACTTGGAAAAGGAAATCGTTTGTTAAAAAAAATGAATTTGAAAAAAAAATTTTCATCTGCAAAAGCGCTAATGACCAGGGTTTAAAATACTTCAGTCGAAACCAAAAACTGTCGAACAAAAAACTAATATTTGTGAACAACTTTTTTGTACAGCGACTGTTTACATTTAATGAATCAGAAGCAAAAGCAATAGTTTTTATTTTGGCCAATGACAAATTAAGAAGTGAAAGAAATGGCAGTTATTCTACTTTAACTGCGGTTTTATAAACGCTGCTAATGACCAATTTAAAATGAATTTTTTTAACTTATGCTAAGTTCACACTTGGGTTTTTAAACGCGTTTAAGCAAAGTGTTGATTTAGCTACTCAAAGCCGTTCACATTACATTTGAGATGATTAAGATGACAGATGATTAAGAAAAAAACACACACAAAAAAATCAAAAAAATTTATATTTCTTTAAAGTATTAAAAATGGATAAAAACACTTTTATAAAGTTATCAGAAGATTATTTTAATCATTTTAATGATGAAATTGTGAAAATGTATGAATTATTTAAGGAAAAAAATAAAAACATTAAGCAGAAATCTTGGCCGGTTGTACACGACATGTTGGCGATTCTACATTATTAGGTATGTTCAGTGGATTTTATGTGGTTTATGAAGTGATTTAGTTGTAATCATGTCGATTTTAAGTGATTAACAAATCACTTCAATGGATGGATAATCATCTCGATTTTGAAGTGATTAGAGCTTAATCCCGTTCGAGCTGCTTAAACGCGTTTAAGAACTCAAGTGTGAACATAGTATTAGACCCAATATGTTTTCTTTTGTTTTTAAGCCGTAAAATTAATGGGATCTCCATAAGTCTAAAAGTTATGCAAATTTATGTATATAAGTGATTAACAAATCACTTCAATGTATGGGTAATCATCTTGATTTTGAAGTGATTAGAGCTTAATCCCGTTCGAGCTGCTTAAACGCGTTTAAGAACTCAAGTGTGAACATAGTATTAGACCCAATATGTTTTCTTTTGTTTTAAAGCCGTAAAATTAATGGGATCTCCATAAGTCTAAAAGTTATGCAAATTTATGTATATCGCACGTTCTAGGCGCCTGTTTGTTAAGGCTGGTTTGTTAAATCCTTGGATTTTTCTGTGCTGTCTATGATTACCATGTGCCCTAAATAGGCAACACTTTTAACAGTTTTGGTTAAGTTATTGCGGCGTACGGTATGGCCGGACTTGATTGACCATATGATGCTTAAATAAGCATTTTTGTACTAGGGAAAAGCTTTAAAACAGACGTTGTTGTCAAAGAAAAAAAATATCTAACAACATTTTCAATTTTTATCTTATTTCTTCACAAAGTATTTTATATATTTTCCTTAAATTTTTGGACAAAAATATAACCAAGGTACATTAACACAATGTAGACTCATTTGGGAGTGTAGACATGCTGCTCTATAAAAATACCCGACTTGTCAAAATTTTAACCATGTAAAACAAAATCAATTTAACGCACACATGTACAAAATTTTGGCTCATACATACGATTTTGAGAATTGGGGTTTGTGTATGCGAACGAGTCTACCTTTTGTTGATCTACCTTGAATATAACAAAAGTTTTTTAAAAAGTTGAGTCTACTTTTACTACAGCAAGACTTTAGTTGAAATTATATTTATATATATATTTCCCTCGATTCTATTAGGACCATAGGGCCTCAAATTTGAAATTATAAATGGCGTTTATAATAATTTTATTTAGTTTTGAATAAAAGTTTTAACATAATGTTTTAAAAAAATAATAATAAATACTTAATATTGTTGTGGGAAAATTTTGTAGACGTTTTTTGGTTTGAAAATATGTGTACTTGTGAAAGAAATTGTTGCTTTTTGTGAACACCAAGTGAAAATGTTGATGTCGTTGTGAACGAAACTTAAAACTGGCTTTATAATGATGAATTTCGGAAACCGTAAATACTAGTTATTAGAGTTGTCAATTAGTCGCCTTTCAGCTTTGTTTGAAAATTTCAAATAGTTGTTTTTGATCGTTCGATCAAACGATTAAATCTGTAAAATTATTCGATTATTCGATGAGAATAACGAATAAAAAAATTATTTAAAAAAAATACATATTTTAAATAAGATACATCCGTCCATTAATTTACAACTATGGAAAATCTTCCATTTTCTTCTTTATTTTTTCTCAAATCCACTATGACTTCTTCTTTTTTTTTTTTTTTTGATGCGTACAACTTTTTATCTTAGCTAAAATCCTTAAATAATCCGATACAACTTTAGATTTTCGAAAGACGTTTGCAGACCTTCCATCTTCAGCCAAACTTCTGCGTACAATTTCGCCTATAGAATAAACGCTGTCCCTCTTTATGAATTTTTCCATTGGAACAAGTTCGGCATTTTTTGATGTCGTTGGATTATCTACTACTATCTCTTTTTTATGGTAATATTGTGACACTTATACTATGTTCACACTTGGGTTCTTTAAGCAACTCGAACCTGATTTAGCTCTAATCACATCAAAATCGAGATGATTAACCATATATTGAAGTGATTTGGTAATCACTTCAAATTGACATGATTACAACTAAATCACTTGATTAATCGCATCGAATCCTCTGCACATACCTTAAACTGAGTATAATATAGAATCGGTCACCATGAACGTACCCCTCACGTGTACAACCAACCACAAAAATTTTCACAATTCCATCTTTAATATCCCAGCAAAAAATTTACTTACCTGGTAAGTTAGCAACTAATGTTGGAGAAAAGTAAACACTACTTATTTTTCGGCTGAATAACTACTTATTTTTGTTCGAGGTGTCCACAGAATTCAGTACTTACAATACACTTACTAGAAATCAAAAAATATCTAGTTATTATTTAACTACAAGTTAGTTGAATTGCAAGTTCTTACAAAATACTTACTAGAAGCCAATAAATCACTACTTAATAGACCCAATAAGTAGTAATTGAGTACATTACCAATAAGTATATATTCAGTACTGAAAACAACACAACTAATAAGTAGTTATTAAGCTGATTATAAGTAAGCAAATATTCAGTAGTGAAAATTGAAGTAATAAGTACTTGCTGAGGTCATTACTAGAATAATGATAATAGTAATGACAACTACTTACCAGGTAACATATGAAATAACTACCACCTTTTACTAAAAATCAAAAAGTTTTTCCTGGGATGTTTAAAATAATCTTCTGAACAAATTTAACGAGATGCGGTATACCTGTATGTGGCGACCACAAAATTTAAATTTGTAAATCTTGCACAAATTGTTATTCAAATAATTTTTTTTTTTGGTTTATATAAGTTAATACAGATAACATTATCTACACAAAGTACAAAGAAAATATTAATTTAAGTTTTTAGAGCCGAACTGAAGTCCTTTATAAAAACTCTTTAATTTTTGGTAATGCTACACAGAAAAAATTATTGCCGAATTATTTTCAAACAAACGCTTGTTTGAAATTTTTTTTGATTTCTACAAATTTTTTTACTGATTCAATCAATATTTTTGTTTGATTTTTATTTAACCAAGAAAAATGTGGACAACTCTTCAAAAATATAATAAACGCGCTATTGGTTTCAAGTTTTCATAATTTTGTATGAAATATTTAACGCTCTTTAATGTTGTCGTCTTTTTACATTTTTTTTATTGATTGTAAGCAACACTTCTTTATGATAAATATAAGAACTACAACAAAAAACACATGCAGTCTATTTTTGGACGCTTTAAAAAAGTACAGCAATAAGAGAAATGATAAAATAGCGTGATAAAATAGCAGGTAAAAAGAAACGTTTAATTTTTTTAAACAACAGAAAAAACACATTACAAGAAACAAAATAAATTTTTGGTTGGTTTCAAAGTTGGTAAAAAAAAAAAACAAAATCCCGTATTCAATTTTTTCAAACAGTTTGTTTAAATACATCAAATACAAAAATAGAATGATGACGAAAAATATATCGAGTCGGTCTGCCGCCGTTTTTGGTGACATTTCTTCTTCATAAGCAAAGGAAAGGATGCAGCAAAAGTGAGTGACGAAGAAAAACATTGAGTGTATAAATAAGACTTCGTTCAAAAATTATTCAAACAAAAAAATGTGTCTCAAAGCCAGCCGGCCGCTCTGCTCTGCTTCATCTTCACCAACAGTGCTTGCTTGTGTGCGTGTCATTGCTTGTGCCAAAACTTTTTTGTTTGATTCAGCCAAAATTATTTGTTTAAAATTTATATGAATTTCAGTAAACATTTTGTTTGATTCTGTAAAATTATTTGTGTGAAAAAATCGGCGTTTTTTTTCAATAAACAAAATGCAAATAAATTGTTTGAATATGCGAATTTGTTTGTAGGACCGATTTCAGACAAAAAATTGTTTGATTCTACAAATTTTTTGTTTGAATTGAAAAAATAATTTTTTCTGTGTAATTGAATTTTATTTTTATAATAATTTTCTATTTAAAAATTATATTTTTTTAAAAGAAATAGAATAAACGAATGATTTCAACAAAAAAATTCACCAAAATTATTTTCGGTGATATCCTTTAAAGAATATAAATAATCATACGTCTTTCAGACGTATCATTATCTTTTCAGTACAAAAAAGTAACGTTATCTTTCTAGGGTTAAAGTATTTTTAATGCTTTAAAGAAATGAAAATTTTTTTGTTGTGTTTTTTTCTTAATAAACTGTCATCTTAATCATCTTAAATGTAATGTGAACGACACTGATTACCTTAATCAAAATTTTGCTTAAACGTGTTTAAAAACCCAAGTGTGAACGTTGCATTACGCAACTAGCAAAGATATATATAATATAAAATATATATCGGGTGATTTTTAAGCTATTATCTTTTTGGCAACACTACTTTAAACAGTTGACGCACGTTTCGTGTTTTGTTTTACTGTCAAACATCTTCATTTTAGTATATAATAGGTGCGTTTGAGTGCTTTTACAGTGAAATGCAGTAAATGAGTAAACTAAAAAATTTTCTCTCACAAAAAGCTGCTGTCCAAAAAAGTACGCGAACGCAAAATTTGTAAAAATTCGTAAAATAAAGGCAACAGTTGATGGCAAATAATTGAATTGAATAATTTGACTACTTAACTCGTTTTCTTATCGGTACTTGATTAAATACTTTTTATAATACGAACATTTTTAAAAAATACAAACAAACTATTTTATGTAATCTTTCAAATTTGTTTGTTTGTTATTTTATTTGATTTTACTTATTTGTAGCGGGTTAAATTATTTAAAAGAACATGAATAATTTTTTTTGCTATTGATTACTTAAGTACCCAAATACGTCACACTTTTACAACTCTAAAAAATTAACATAACAAAAAAAATTTAAAAAGTTTGTATTTAGCCAAATAAATGATTCACAAAAAAATTTAATTAATTAATATTTATTCAATTTTTGTTTTGGTTAAATTTTTATTTCAACTTTTCTTTTATTTAACAATTTTTTCACAATTTGTATGCTTTTTATTTGTTACTTTTGTTTGTATCCCTTATGAAACATATGTTTTTTTTTGATTTACTAAATTTTACTGCAAAAATGTCTGCAGTAAAAATTTGTAAATACTCAGACAAGAACTGTCACTTTTCGCTCTCAATTTATGTTCTCATTTACTGCATTTTGTGTACTCGAACGCAATTTCGTTAAATGCAGTAAAGTTTAGTAAAAAATAGTAAAAACTTTTGTGTTCTCGAACGCAACTAATTTAACCTTGAATCGTCTTACAAACGAACAACGCTTGCAAATTATAGAATTTTATTATCAAAATGCGTGCTCTGTTAAGAAAGTGCATCGCGCGCTTCTTGTGTTCAGCGACGAAGCTCATTTTTGGCTCAATGGGTACGTTAATAAGCAGAATTGTCGATTTTGGAGTGAAGATCAGCCAGAAGCATTGCAAGAGCTACCAATGCATCCAGAAAAAGTCACAGTTTGGTGCGGCTTATGGGCTGGTGGCATCATTGGACCGTACTTCTTCAACGATGATGCGAATCTTACCGTAACTTTTTATTGCCCAAAATGCAAGAGCTTGACTTGCATGACATGTGGTTTCAACAAGACGGTGCCACATGCCACACAGCACGCTTAACAAGGGAGTTATTGAGAGGCGAGTTCGGTGAACATTTTATTTCACGTTCGAGACCGGTCAATTGGCCGCCTAGATCGTGCGATTTAACGCCGTTACACTATTTTTTGTGGGGCTATGTTAAAGCTCATGCCCGCTTCAATTGACGCATTGGAAGACAACATTGAAGCATTTATACAAGAGATACCGGCCGAAATGTTGGAAAGAGTATGCCAAAATTGAACTAAGCGGATGGACCATTTGAGGCGCAGTCACGGTCAACATTTGCGTGAAATAATCTTCAAACATTAAGGCCCTAATTTTGTAAAACGCAACGAAATCCCAAAAATAACATTGAAAGCAAAAACACTGTCAAAAATTTGTCAAAAATTTGTTGTTGCTTTCTACAGAAATACATATTGCGTTTTAAAATTATCAACGCCACAAGATATGCAGCGTTTAAAATTTAAAAATTCAATATACATTTCTATAGAAAACAACAACAAAATTATGAACTATTTTCGATTTTGTTTTGGCTTTCAATATAATTTTTGGCGTTGCGTTTGCGTTTTACAAATTTAGGGCCTAAATTTACGGACCATACTATCGATTCAAATAAAGATTTCATGCATTTTTCTGAATTTTATGTGTTTTTTTTTTTTTAACTATAGCTATAATAAGCTCTTAATCAACCGATATATATTTTGTATAAAATCGTTAAAAACGTATGAGAATAAATCAAATTCTTAGCTTTTATTTCTTATTAGTATTTTATTAAGTAATAATTGTTCGATTAATCGACATAATTTAATCGATTTATTCGTTATTCGAAAATCGCCATTTTGAAATTATTCAAACAAAAGTTTGTTTTTGTTTGACCGATTAATCAAATTATTCTTAATCGGTTGACAACTCAACTAGTTATCCAGTAAATTAAAACTCAAAACTTTTCATGTTAGAGTCATATCGATATATTCGTATTGAAGTACTGCTTTATAATCTATAGTGATCTTGAAAAAGAAGATCAACTCCACGTTAAAATAAAAGGGTCGAATTCAACTCTTTAAAAGAGTGTTTTGTTTAGCCATCACAAAAAAAAAACTCTTCAAGAATTTTATTTTTCCGTCTAAAATAAAACTCATTTTGTTTATTTGCTTCTTCTTTTTTTAATGACGAAGTATTCAATTGCAATGCCAGATACTTACAGCCGTATTCATAAACATTTTAAACTCCATTTCAAATCTGTTTTAAGCATAAATCGTTAAAATTGTATTCATAAACGAATATTACCTTAAAAACCCTATTTTAAACCTTGTGTAAATAAGCGAATTTTAAAATTGGTTCGACCCTTGTTTAAACCTATTTTAAAATGACATTTTTGCTTTTTGCTGTGTGTTTATGGTCATTTTGAACACTTTTGCGAGAAATTTTAAGACAATATATTATTATGTATTTAAACATTAAAAATAAAATGAAATTCAAAAATATGTATGTATGAAAAATGTATATTATTAATATATTTTTCAATTTCACAAATTAAAGCTCAAAAAATTATTAATTGTACATTATGAACTAGTGATGTGTAAACGATCAAAACAAATAAAATAAAACTCGTTATTTGAATACTTTTTTGATATCAGCAATAAAATCATCATCTAAATTGCACTTTGTTTTGTTTTGTTTGAACTCTTTATTTTTTTAAATATAAGAGACAACTATTCATATATAAAAAACAATTTTTTTCTCACACACGACAAAAAAAAATTTTAGATACGAATACGAGTATGAATTAATAACCACTGTTTTACATCATTATGATTCACGTGACAAATAAAAGAGATAGCGTTGCCACCATCAAATTAAAAAAGACGGTAAAACGTTTATTAGTTAAAATGCTGATTATGAATACGAATTTAAAAAAAAGCTTTTTTAGGCTTAAAATGTTTTTTAACTAAAATTCATCTAAAACCTGAATTATGATTTTTTTATGAATACGGCTGTTAGATTACACTGATTTGTACTTGTTGTGATCTAAAAATGAGTTTTATTTTCTGACTAGAAAAATAAAACTCCTTAAAAAGAGTTATGTTATGACGGCTAAATAAAACTCCTCAAATATGGGTTTAATTCGACCTTTTATTCCTCAATTCAGTTTTATTTTACGACTTCTCAAATGTGTTTTATTTTCTGGCGAGAAAAATAAAACTCCTCAAATGAGTTTTATTTTATGACAGCTAAACAAAACTCTCTTTATAAGAGATTTATTCGACTTTTTATTGTTACCCCGGGTCTCCACTTAGCAATATTTATTGCGGCAAACGTCAAATTTGATTGCTCCATAAAATTTGCGACGTATAGACCGCATATTGCCATGAGTGGCAATCCACACAGAAAAAATTATTTTTCCAATTCAAACAAAAAATTTGTAGAATCAAACAATTTTTTGTCTAAAATCGGTCCTACAAACAAATTCGCATATTCAAACAATTTATTTAAATTTTGTTTATTGAAAAAAAACGCCGATTTTTTCAAACAAATAATTTTACAGAATCAAACAAAAAGTTTACTGAAATTCATATAAATTTCAAACAAATAATTTTGCTGAATCAAACAAAAAAGTTTTGGCACAAGCAATGACGCGCACACAAGCAAGCACTGTTGGCGAAGATGAAGCAGAGCAGAGCGGCCGGCTGGCTTTGAGACACATTTTTTTGTTGGAATAATTTTTGAACGAAGTCATATTTATACTCACAGTGTTTTTCTTCATCACTCACTGTTGCTTTATCCTTTCCTTTGCTAATGAAGAAGAAATGTAACCAAAAACGGCGGCAGACCGACACGATATGTTTTCCGACATCATTCTTCTATTTTTGTATTTGATGTATTTAAACAAACTATTTGAAAAAATTGAATACGGGATTTTGTTTTTTTTTACCAACTTTGAAACCAACCAAAAATTTATTTTGTTTCTTATAAAGTGTTTTTTCTGTTGTTTAAAAAAAAATGAAATGTTTTTTTACCTGCTATTGTTTTTGTTGTTTTTTTACTACAAACCTCGTCACGCTATTTTATCATTTTTCTTATTGCTGTACTTTTTTAAAGCGTCCAAAAATAGACTGCATGTGTTTTTTGTTGTAGTTCTTATATTTCACATAAAGAAGTGTTGCTTACAATCAATAAAAAATGCAAAAAGACGACAACATTAAAAGAGCGTTAAATATTTCATACAAAATTATGAAAACTTCAAACCAATAGCGCGCTTATTAAATTTTTGAAGAGTTGTCCACATTTTTGTTGGTTAAATAAAAATCAAACAAAAATATTGACTGAATCAGTAAAAAAATTTGTAGAAATCAAAAAAATTTTCAAACAAGCGTTTGTTTGAAAATAATTCGGCAATAATTTTTTCTGTGCATTGCGCAATGATTGCTCTTCTTATTGCTTGAGCAATTATTGCTTAGCAATCTGCTGTCAAATCAGTTGTAATTTATCTGACATTTCATTTCTCTGTACTGTTGGTTATTTATTAGTGTGTTTATTTATTAAAAAAGCAAGTGAAAAAATATTTCAACAAAATACAAACAGGCAGAACATTCATAGTAAGGTCGCAAGATAAATACTCCCCCCTCAAGAAAATTACTGCTGGTGTTCCCCAAGGCAGCATATTAGGACCGCTTCTATATATAATATACACAGCGGATATGCCAACAAACCTGAGCACGCATACCTCTACATTTGCAGACGACACAGCATTTATTAGCGTTAACCATGACCCAAAAGTCGCATCGCAAAATCTGCAGTCCCACATCAATGAACTAGAGGCATGGCTAGAAAAATGGAGAATAAAGGTTAACCCGGCTAAATGTGCTCACTTAACTTTCACGCTCAGAAGACAAACGTGCCCAGCAGTAAAAATAAATAACATCACTGTTCCGGTAGAAAACCATGTAAAGTACTTGGGAGTTCATATAGATAGACGTTTGACCTGGTCTCGTCATATCGAAGCGAAAATAACGGCTATGAAACTTAAAGCAGCTCAACTACATTGGCTTCTCGGTAGAAACTCAAACTTGTCTTTAGACAACAAAGTTCTTCTATACAAGTCCATCATAAAACCAATATGGACATATGGCATCCAATTATGGGGTACTGCATGCGCATCTAACATCCAAAAGCTTCAAAGAAGACAGTCTAGAATATTACGACAAATTGTCTGCGCCCCATGGTATATACGTAATGATATTATCCACAGAGATCTCAACGTCCCCACTATCCAGGAGGAAATTAAAAAATATTCAATAAGCTACATCGATAAACTAATGGTTCACCCTAACTACCTCGCTCGGGGTTTGCTTCAGTTCGAAGGTCACCAGAGGCTAAAAAGAACCGATACTTTGAGCCTTACTAGAAGACAGTCTTAAAAATTTGAATACAGCAGTTAGTGGTTACACAGGTAACAACTAATAAACAACAAGTAGAATTAAGATTTGAATACATATTGTAAATTTCGATAAGAAAGATTCAATAATAAAAATAAATTATTATTAAAAAAAAAAAAAAAAAAAAAAAAAAACAAAATACAGAAAAAGATTTTATATATTATATTTTTAAATAAACGTCAATTTTTTTGGTATATTTTTATTTTCTCAATAGAACAATACAAGTTTTAGGATTTTTCATACGCAAATAAACAAAAAAGCAATACAAAACACAGCTACGACAATTACAATTAATTATTTTATCAATTAATTTAAAAAAGAAAATTTAACAATCACTTCAAAACACAACATAAAACATTTGTTATAAATACAGCCACAAAACTTTATACAACTACTCGATGTGAAAATTGCAAATTTATGGCAAAGCAATAACAAGTGTTCTCCAGCAATATAATCAGCAATCATTGCTCCATTGTGCTGTCATTGTTCTGCCGACGTTATTGCTTGTACTTAGCAATAAAAATTGCTACGTGGAGACCCAGCGTTACATTGAAAAATAACTGTTTAAGATAACATTCTTTTTTTTAATTCACAAAATAACTGTAAAAAATTACTTTTCTGATATCATCTAATATCTACCATCCATTTGCGAAGATGTAAGCATCTCCCCATAAAAAATACATAGGGCTAAAAATTAATGCCCCTATTACGGTTCTCCACTTTTGTTACAGTTTGGTTGTCTTTGTTAAATTCACATTGCCTTTCTCCACTCAACTGGCAGTTGGCTATTCAGTTGTGTATCTGTTTTGTTTTTCGTGGTATTGCCGTTTTCAACTTTGTAAAAGTTTGGTCGACAAAAATGTTTAATACACAACTGCTAAAAAGTAGTTGTGCTATTGGCAGTTAAAGTTTAGTTTTTTTTTTTAAATTCGGTGAAAATCGAAAACAAAATGTAGAAATCGTATGTATAAATTTTTGTAATAATTTTTACTCTATTTTAAAAAACTTTTATTAATTTGAAAATAAAAACGAAGGATCAATTTGGACGGCTTGTCCAGCTTATGTAGGGAAACTTCAAAAATTGTTCGCGAAAAACGCCAAAGTTTGTTATGATGAAAAGTTCATGTAAGGAGTTATGGGATGAGTTAATAGTGGAGTTAAATAGTTTGTGACCACGACAAGAACTTCTTTAAAACACTTATAATCTACTTAATATAATTATTATATTCTTGGCACAGGTTTAGTTACACTACATGGCAAGTGTAAAGAAAAAACTTGCCAAAAATAAAAGAAACACTCAAGCGACAAGGGAAGGGCAATCACAAGAAGTTCCATTAAATAGCCTTGTTTCGCAGCTCTTGTATTGCAAGTCCGGCCAAGTAGTCCGGCCAGCTCGTCTAACCAGAAGAAGAACTCATCAGGCTTAATAAAGTTTCGTTACTTTTTAGAAGTTCTTACTTGGCACTGGAAAGTTCAAGAAGGTTGGAATCATCACGACTTTGTCTTCTTGTACGTAGCGCAATTATACAAGAGTTTTCCTTTTCATTATCATAAAATAAATCGACACTATCGACACTTTTATTCAACACAACAATTAAAAATACTTTTAGTTTAAAAAATTATTTCATTTTATAAAATGTTCACTTGTCAAACGTTACACTCATAAAATTATTACAGTAACTGATTGTGGGTTATTAAATTCGTTTTCCGTACCGTTAAAATTGAATTAAAATATAGTTATTTTATGAATAATTTTATTTTTTAACATTTAGGTTTGTTATTCAAAAAACAAACTACAAAAAAATAATGTTTTTTCGTATTTATTTTGTTATGTAGTTTGATTTTTGTCGGTTAAATTATACTTTTTAAAAGTAAAAACTATTCAATTTTAAGGAATATGTTGTTTAATAAATAAAAAATTTAAAAATTAATGTAAAAATCATTTGTTTTAAATGAAATGTAAATGATCCGTTTTTTAAATGAATTTTCAGTTGTTTAAAATGAATTTTCGTTTGAATTTAACTACATAATATTTTGAGTGTATATTTAAAATTGGCAAAGCGATATTTTAAGTTGGCAACTTTAGAGCAAACTCAGCTAAAAACAGTTGGGTATCACAATACCTAAAATGAGTTTGGTTGTGCATAAGTTGGGTTGACTCCAACACGACCAAACTGAGTTGAGTGGAGAACCGCAATAGGGGCATTATATCTTTACAAGATATTCCTATCTAATTTTTTCCATTCTACATCTTTCGTTTATTTAAGTGTCAGCACTAGAAAAATGACGATAAGTTATATTATTATTGTGGCATCACTGACAAAAAGACGTTTATTTTGAAAGCAGCGTTACCATTTGCCAAGTTTTTACTTTTTTTGCAATGATTTTTTTATTTAATATTATTTATATTTTAAACAAATTGAATTTTAAATTCATTTTTGTGTTTTCTTTTAAAATATTGGCACTTTTGTAGAAAAATGGTTCAAGATGGTTTAAAAATGGTGACATTTTCGTTTGAATGTAAACAAGTGTTTCATATTTTCTTCATTTTTAATGGTAGACGTTGATCAGTGTAAAAAGCCTATTATAATCGCATTTTATTATAAAAAAAGTTTTCCGGCAACACTGAGATCGAGTAAAATTTATCACCACCTAAATTGTTTAAAGTAAATTTGTTATCTATTTGTTTTAGAATACTTTCCCAGTTTATTTCATTTTGCATGATTGTGTGTTAATTGTAGCAATTTTCCTCTTTAGCTCAGCAAACCTCAAAACAAGCACCATTTTATTTTAGTGTTCAACATAGAAAAAAAAAATATACATATATGTATAGGTATATATAACAAAGTAGAATAAGCGCCGGAAATTGTTTTATTTAAAAAACATTTAAGTCGTTTACTTATTTTCCTTCATTCGTTTCCATTTATTCATTCATTAATTTATTTAAATACAAACTATTTCCGTTCACAAGACTGACTCCCACTTCAATGCCGTTGACAAGAAAAAAATTTAAAATTAAAAAATTGGCAACAAAATAAATGAATTATAAATGCAAACACATCTTTTCATGTCCATGATTTAATTAAAATACTTACATTTTGTAGTCGCCCGATATGAGCTTGATAATCACAGCGAAAAGAATGAAAACGACACAAGCCAAACTGATGAAACTTGCCCGGGCTAAACGTGAAACATTCTTATAGAGACACAGGGGCACAACAATGCCGACCGTAACAAAGAACACCACACCCAAACGAACAGCACCCATTGACGAGCCCCAGGAAGGTATAAGGCGCACGAGGACCTTAGACAGAGTATCACCGACAACCACATTGTAGGAAATCATTGCTGTAATAATGTAAATTGTTTAAATGAAGGAATGAAGGAATATTCACTCACTCGCTTGTGCAGTACTATAACGCGATGATGGTTTTAAATGAAATGAATTCAAATGAAGTGATAATTAAATGGTTTTAGATTTGAATTTGAAATGTTCAATTTCTATAATTACTTTTATGTACACATATACGTGTGTATGTGTGTGCTAAAGTGTTTTAATAAACGAGCGGATATCGCTAATTTGCTGCAAGATCGTCATAACTCAAAAATATAAGATTGAAAGAAAACGACTTTAAAGTTTTAAATTTACACACAAGATAACGGAAAAAAAATTTGTATTATTTTCTCAAGAGTTAAGTTTACAATATTTTGATATGAAACAACTCATACTTCATAGAGCACCTGATTTACTATGCATTTATAATATTATGACTTATGACGTTGTTGCATCAAATGAGCGGATATGTCTGGCAGAAATAAACTTTTATTATCGTACATTTTTTGTGTTTTTTTTGTGTTCAGCAAATTAAAATTTGTCTGGGCTTTTATTGCATTCATACCTAAAAACGGATACATAAACTGCAGAAAGGACAACAGATAGTAACCGTATTTTCCGTAGGCAGCCTCCATAATACCAGGATAACTAAAACGTCCACATATGTGACCACACTTGACCTAAAAATAGTAAAATAGCAATAATAGAACATTAATACTCCAAGGGAACAAAAGAATTTTATGGATAAAACTATAAAATTTGGAAACAGGTGGCAGTGCTAAAAACGAAGGTCAGCACCGTCCATATTTTCTTATTATAATAAGAACATAAAACGAATTAGATTGCTATATTTATTTTTATGTGCCGAATCATTAATTCGTTCATAAAAAAATATTTGTTTTTCTTTATTTTTGTCACTTTCTTTTCTTTATATTTATATTGGGTGGTTTACTTCCAAGGGCCGATGTGAACAACATTTCATTTGACATTTCTCAATTTCAGACTTACTCAATTTGAACAAACGAGCAACGCGTTAAAGTTATTCAGGCTTATTATGAAAATGGGTGTTCAAATCAAAAAATGGGCGTTCAAATCGTGCACTTCGTGATTATTTCGGTCAATTTAATCCTCCAATTGTGCGTAAAATCGGAAAAATCGTGCAAAAATTTAAGCAAACCAGGTCTGTAGGAGATGTGAAAACACCAGCGCATGCTCGTACAGCTTGTAATGTAGAGAAATATTGCTGCTGTTCGCAATAGTGTGGCTGAAGTGCCGTCCTCAACCTCAACTCGTCGTCGTGCCCAACAATTGCACCTCTCACGCTCGTCGTTGATGAACATTAGGCATTAATCCCGCGAAGCTCTACGCTTGTCTGCAGGAAAGAAACCAGAGTCTCTGGCGGGAATCGAACCCGCAACACGCTTAAAAGGTGCAATTGACTCAAGAACTAAAGACTCTTGACCCTTCCAAACGTCGTCATTGATCAGAATTGTGGCAAGAAATGGCAACAGTGGAAGATAAATTTTCGAAGAAAATCATCTTCAGTAATGAGGCTCATTTTCACCTCAGTGTGTTAGACAATAAGCAGAATTGCCGCATTTGTGCGAATGATAATCCAAGAGTGATTATCGAAAAACCAATGCTCGCACAAAGAGTGACTGTTTGGTGCGGTTTATGGGCTGGCGGCATCATCGGGCCGTATTTTTTCCAAAATGAGGCCAGTCAGGCAGTTACTGTGAATGGTGTTCGCTATCGTGAGATGATAACGAACTTGTTATGGCCCGAATTGGAAGGTATGGATGTGAACGATGTGTGGTTTCAACAGGACGGTGCCCCTTGCCAAACAGTCAACGAAAAAATGGATCTTTTGCGCGAAAAATTCAATGGCCGTGCTATCTCACGTGGTGGCGATGTCAATTGGCCGCAAAGATCATGTGATTTGACACAGTTAGACTTCTTTCTTTGGGGTTATTTGAAAGAAAATGTGTACGTCGATAAGCCAGCACCAATTCAAGAGCTAAAGGATGAGATAATTCGGCCATCGGACCATCGAATGGAGGTGTGCCGCCGAGGTCGCGGCGGCTATTTGTCCAATATTTTGTTCCATACATAATTGAACCATACCAATATTATCATAATAAAAGGAAATGACAAAAATGTCCTAAATAATTTGTGTTTTATTCGAAATCAACATCGGCCCTTAAAATTTCCCTTTATTACTGTTTTTAGTAGAAATAACTTTTTACTGTCTTTGTATGCCAGGTTCCCTCCGTCCACTTCTTTAATCCAGCCGACTTTTGACAGATGTTGTGTTTTGTTAGCCAAGCTATTTGTACACAATGTTAATACTTTTACTGATACCGCGCTTCAGACATATACTTATATATATTAATTTACACATAAGCTATCCATTTTTTAAAAAATAGGACTACGAAGGGAGACAGGCGGCAATTTCTGCCTCTCAGAAGCTATCAAACCGATTTTAAAGACCTTTTAACAAACATAGATAACTATTTATATAGCCATAGACTCTCGATTTCATTTTAAATACTGTGCTGTAGGGTATCATATGCTTTGTTACTTGTTTACTTATTAACTACTTCTTGGCCAGCAGAGCTGTAAAAGATTGCAATCGAATCAATTGCAATCATATGATTTCTGGTTAATGATTTCAAATTTGTTGATTGCATTCAGAATCGGAAAATTTATTGTGTGATTTTAATTTGGAATCATGCAATAAATTGTACGATTTTGAAGTTAAATTAAAAGAAATCAAAAACAAACTGAGAGCTTTAAATTACTCAACGTACGTTTTTTTTATATTGTGCCATTTGGTGTGGTTGGAGGCAACCAATGAATTTCAATCTCATTAGTAGAAAGCGAATGGTAGTATATGTTTGCAATCGTTCCTGGTTTAGATGGAACCGTTTGAAAATATTGTATTTTCGATAAATATTCCGTCTGATACGGATAATGCAAGGTGGTCATGGCATAAACAAAATAGGCATATTCAGTGCCCGGTTTTAGGTTCTTTATAATGCGACGACTTTTATGGCTGAGAACAACTTCAGCGAACCAGTTTTCTCTGCCACAACCATGACGTCGTTAAAGTGGCCAAACTTTAATACTTTACGTCAACGGACACATACACTATGGGAGAAAGCACTTAGTTGTCAGTTGAAAAAAAGCGACGCATAAAGTACAAAGGACTCTTTGTGACTCGGTCAAGATATGTTTTAACAACTCAACGTGTGTTTAAAGCAGTGATGTCCAAAATGTAAATTGTGGTTGAATTGCTTTATATGTATCAGTATTAGTGAATAAAGAGGCAAGAATTCTTAATAAAAATACAAAAAATATCGCTTTTTTCAACTGGCAACAAAGTTAATATACAGGTTTTCTTATGAGCTTTTTCCCTTATCGTACGTCTCCGTTAACACAACTTACTAAAATTGGGCAAATTTTTACCTTAAACATGCGGCTATAGGAAATATCGCCCAAAGAAAAATCGCCCAAAACAAAAATGAAAAATCGCCCAAAAATTTTGCATGTAAAATTGGGCCTGATTTCATATGAAAAATGGCCCAAAATTTTTGGGCTATTTATCGTTATTGTTGGGTGATTTTTCGTTTTTTCATACAAAAATGTTGTATGAAAAATGGCCCAAAAAAAAATGGGCTATTTTTAAAATTCTACCATAATCTTACATAGCAGAGAAAACCATGTTTTATTATGGTTGCAAACAACAAAACTATTTTTCAAGAAACTAATTTAACCATTATATGGTTGTCGGCGACAATGATTTGGTTAAATTAAACATAATATCGGTAGAATTTTTTTAAAAATGGTTTTGTAGCTTTTTCCTCTGGGTGTATATATTAAATATATACATATATATCGAAAATAAGGATTTTCTCTTCTATGGTATAACAAATACTGGCTTCGCTAACTAAAGCTTCTCTGTATCGGCGGCCTTCGGCCGGGCGCAAGGATTTTCTCCTCTATGGTATAACAAAGACCGGCTTCGCTAACTAAAGCTTCTCTGTATAGCCGGCCTTCGGCCGGGCGCAAGGATTTTCTCCTCTATGGTATAACAAACACCGGCTTCGCTAACTAAAGCTTCTCTGCGTAGTCGGCCTTGTTCGGAAACAAGGCAGTTTTTCGAAGCTTTACTTAGCGAAACCGGTTTTTGTTAGACCATAAAGGAGAAAATCCTTGCGCCCGGCCGAAGGCCGGCTATACAGAGAAGCTTTAGTTAGCGAAGCCGGTCTTTGTTATACCATAGAGGAGAAAATCCTTGCGCCCGGCCGAAGGCCGGCTATACAGAGAAGCTTTAGTTAGCGAAGCCAGTATTTGTTATACCATAGAAGATGAAATCCTTATTTTGGATATATATATTTAATATATACACCCGGAGTAAAAGCTATAAAAATATTTTATCCATATTATGTTTAATTTAACCAAATCATTGTCACCGACAACCATATTATGGTTAAATAAGTATCTTTAAAAAAATCACTTGAAATTTTAACGGTATTTTAAAAAAAAATTTACACATTTTTGATTATAAGTTAAGTTGCGGACGTTGCAAAGTGTCATAACGTCCTCGCCCTCGTCTTCGATGGACATTATGACACTTTAAAAGTGTCCAAGGACACTACGATACTGGACGTTATGACATGTCACCTAAATTTATATGAATAATAAACACTTTTTTGCAAATTTAGTAATTTTTTTTTTTTTTTTTTTTTTTGGGAAAACATTCGTTTATGCTTTTTGGGTCATTTTTCATTTTCTTTTTGGGCCCTTTTTCGTTTTTTTTGGGCAAAATTTCATATTTACCTTTTTGGGTCATTTTTCATGTTCGCTTGGGCGATTCTTCATTTGGGCGATTTTTCATTTTTTTTTTTGGGCCATTTTTCTTTGGGCGATATTTCCTACAGCCTAAACATGCGGCGGATGCTTGCATATTTTTTGTATTTTTATTAAGAATTATTGCCTCTTTATTCATTAATACTAATACATATTGGTATTTCCACAGAAATGTCTACTTTTTGTCACGTAACGTCACCAACCATTTTTAATCGTTTCTCAAAGAATAATGAAAATATTATTTACTTTTTTTGCATTTGGGTGTAGAGCGCAACTAGGTTTTCATTTCGTGAAAGAGAGGAAAAATTTGAACAACGTGGTTCTAAAATACAAGAATAATTGCTAGGTGACGTGACGTGACAAAAAGAGAGATTTTCTGTGGAAGTGCCCATATAAAGCAATTCAACCATAATTTACATTTTGGGCATCACTGCTTTAAACACACGTTGAGTTGTTAAAACATATCTTGACCGAAAGCGATATGTATAGTACAACGGATTCCATTTACCTCTGCCTTTGTGCTGGTAAATATTCAGCCCAAATCTAAAATAATAAATTTTATTGCAATCATTCTATTTTAGACCATATTGATTTTAAGAAACAAGGAAAGTGTAGCTGTTTTTTTTTATTATTAATATTTAGATTTAATTAAATTTTTACTACTTAACATTAACTACCTCCATTAAATTTTTATTATAGATTTTATGCACTTAATAATGTTTATGTTTTTTTTTTTTTACTTTTCAATACTAGAAATTAATTTAAAAAAGTAGAGTATAATAAAATCTCATAAATATATTTCTATCTATCTCCATCATTCTAATATCCCGTTTAAAACAAATCTCTTTTTGATCTTATAATAATGTCCTTTAGTTTAAATTGCATTTTAATAACAACTTTCAGTTTTGATTCTGCTTTTCTATTTTTTTTATATTTTTTTCATAAATTATTGTTGTCGTAGTTTTCAGTAAAATACATCAAGTTCGTGCTTTTCATATCAATTGCATTTTGTTTAAACTCCGTTTACACACAAACTTTTGTACTAAAAATTTTTCTATTGCTGAGCCACTCAAGGATATATAAAAAAACGAACAGAAAACTGAGACAGCAACAATGTTGGCGAAATTTTTTACTTCCTTTTTCATGGCCCTCCATCATCATCTTCTTCACCAGTAACAATATTTTTGCAATTTCCTTAAACAAAAACACAAATTTTCATTTTGCTAAAATGTCAAAACCAAACATGTTCCGTTTGGTCTTGTTTAAAAACAACATAAAATAAAAAGAAACATAATCCAGTAGGGGTTTTTAATAATTGGCATAGTCGCATCTTTCAAAACCACTACACACAGTTCTTTGAAGGGAAAAGTTTTTTTTTAACAAGTTTTTAAAATTTTTTTTTTTTTTTTTGTGG
Source organism: Pollenia angustigena (assembly GCA_930367215.1). Classification (NCBI taxonomy): domain Eukaryota; kingdom Metazoa; phylum Arthropoda; class Insecta; order Diptera; family Polleniidae; genus Pollenia; species Pollenia angustigena. The sequence continues at coordinate 187,500,868 of OV884060.1, read as the reverse complement.
ATAGTTTGGCTTGTTATTTTACAACAATTTTTAATATAATTAAAATGAATTTCCATTTAAATTTCATGTAATTGTAATCAAAATTTCATATTATTTAAGTTCCATGTAATTTTAATTGAAACAAGTCAGAATTACAAACATGTAACTGTAATTGAGAGTTTTTTGTAGTATAATTTAAAACAACTTACCCCCAATTTCACCAAGTTTAGTTATAATTAACTATCACCCAATAAAAACGATACAGGCTTGTAAGGGACATAAAAGTTTCGCTTACCATTGTGCTTATGGAAGACATGAATTTTATATGGCGAGTTCCCACTTTAAAGCAATACATTTTTGACACAAAAAGCGCCTTATTCAGCGCAAGGAAAAATTGTTGGATGTAACGATCAGCCTTACAAACTAAATGTTTTGATAAAGTTATTTTTTAGTTTTCTCCCTTACAAACCTGCCTCGTAGTAAGGGAATGCCGTAGCACTTGAAATGTTATTTTTTTTTTTTTTAAAGTTGTTGAGAATTCATTCACTTACTTTACTGCATTTCGGTATGTCTTATTGCGTAGCGCATAATTCTGCGCTTATTTTTTTAAATGTACCATTAATGCTTCGAAAAATGATAAAATTTTTTCTTGGGCAATTATAGCTGTCAAAACATATTGTTAACTGGAAGTTAAAGTATTAAAGAAAGGACTATCGAAAGTATCGATAGTACTATCGATAATTTCCCAGCACTAGTTCATTATAATAGGTCTGTCTGCGTACACATATTATGCGAAAAATGTTGCAAAATCTTGCAAAATGTTGTCTGCGTACTCCAAATCTCTTGCAACGAGAGAGCCAAAAAGAGAATTTTTTGACAGTTGGAAGTTAGAGAACTTGCAAAATGTTACTGGAGAAATTTCCGCTTGCAAGCTTTTGCAAATAGTTTGAACAGCTGTTTGAATGAAATAGTTTTTGTGAAATGAAAATAAAAATTTAAATTTAACAATGGCAGAGGTAAGTAGTTAGAATTGTGTTAATTTTTAACGTTTATAATAAATTATAATAAACAAAACATTTTACTTCATGCTAGAAACGTCCAAATATACAGTGCGACCGTGGCGTAAGTGGAGTGGAGATGCCAGAACCGATAGAACCAGCAGAACTTTGTGGGACAAACTTTGCAATTGAAGAGGCGAGTATTTGGAATTGTGTTCCTGACGAGCACTTCACATCCAAATTATTTTTCTCCATTGTCAAGCTGTTGGAGGGCACTGTACTGGGCATTTCATTCTTTTTTTCCATTGTAAGCCGGCACTATGTTGGGCAATCTAAGCAAAAGAAGTTTTATACAAAACCCGACAAATAAACCTAAAAACTAAGAAGAAATTAAATTTACCAAATTAATAACAGTGTAATAAACAAGTTTTTTAATTTACAACACTTTTTAAGCTTCTCTTTAATTAATAATTTTTTTATTTACCTCGAGAATTCAATTTTGCGGACACATATGCTAAAATTCTGTTGCTTTGTTATTTCAATTGTTTACACACCGATCAGCTGTTTTCTTGCAAAATTTCACTGTCATACGAAGATCGTATTAATAATAAACTTTGTATTCCCGAAAATAACTTTGATAATATAATTGCATGTGCCCGTGCAGAAAACTGAATTGCCAAATTGGTTTTTTTTGTTGTTTTCTTGCGAAGACAATAGAATGAAACAATTTGTTTTTTAATTTTGTTTTTTCTTTTAACCCACTTACAACTACAATTCGAGTCGGAAAGAACCCAACCAATTGTAGGGGGATGTAAGAAAAGATAAACTCACTGTTTATTGTTGGTGTTTTGTTTAAGCTTTGATATTGTTACAAGTAAGACTTAGAGTGTTTATAACTCTTATTCGCTTAAGGTTTTATTTGTTTAATATTTTTGGCTTTTTTAAAATCTTTGGAAAAGGTTTCCTGATGAGCTGGTGTAAGCAACCGGCGAAATGCGCATAGAGGCTTGCTTTCCCTCAACAATAAATTTCAGTGTATTTATCAAATATGAAAAACTGGGAATTTAGCACATCATACGAAGATCGTATTAATAATAAACTTTGTATTCCCGAAAATAACTTTGATATTCACTGGATACTGTCTGCGTACTTTTTTAGATTTTTTTAGCCGATAGATAGATAGATAATATTGGTCTTACTCTCCCAAAAAAATTTACTGAGTATTTGCTACTGGAAAAGTACCGAGACAGACCTAATCTTAAAAAAAAACTATTGAAATTGTGTATAACAATAAGTTGTCATTAATTTAATGAAAAATGTTAACGAAATTACGAAACTCAATTTCGTAGTGTTAATGAAATTGTTTAACTATTTGTAAAATTTCATTCCCGTAATGAAATTTTTCATTGGATTAATGAAAAAAATTTAATGAAATTGGTTCATTAGATTTATGAAGCATGATTATTTCAGTGTATTGGTGTTAGCAAAATTTGTCCCAAATAGCTTCGATAGCTTTTTGATCAATTTTTGAAACATTTTTTTTTTTGTTTTTTAAAAATTTTTTTAAATTTAAAACTTTTTTTTTTAATTTCAAAAGATTTTGTTATTCGTACTTAATTCCCAGTTTTTATTCTTGATAAAAACACTTGAAATTTATTGTTGATGGGATAAGATATTCCTATGCGCATTTCACTGGTTGCTTAGGCCAGATCATCAGGAAACTTCATCCATAAAGATTTTAGAAAAACTAAAGATATTAAACCAAATAAAACTGTTAAACGTAAAAGACTTATAAGCAACAGTTCTACTTGTAGCAATATCAAAGTTTAAACAAAAAACATCAACAATAAACAGTGAGTTTATCTCATCTTCCATTTTTTTTTTTTTTTTTTTGCTTGAAAGGTAGTTTTGGCCGCTTATAATAATGTGTATGAACTCAATGGTTTAATATATTTTGCCAGCAGAATTCTTTTAACTTACGTCTTTCGAAATAACAAACTAAGAATACCCTTTATGTCTACTTGCCGTATATCAAAAGTATGATATGCATAATCAAAAACCATTTTAACATATTTTTCCTCTTGCCCTTGCTGCTATTATTTGTGAAAATATGTAATAACACGTGGAAAGGATTTCAATATAAAATGTCCGCACTTTACGCCTTAGTGTTCATACAGTCGACAACTGGGAGAAATAAAAAAATTTAAGTAGTATTGAAAACTTTGCCAAAATTGTCTGCAAAATTTTTAAAATACTTATTTTACTTCATCAACAAGAGATTATTAACTCATGACACGTAATATTCATATCTACCCGCTGTAAAAATGTCATGCTATTTTGTCTACTTTTTGGTAATGAAAATTTTGGTGTAAAAATTATTTTTCATAATATGTCTTTATTGTAAAATTAAAAATTGTTTTGATTCTACTGAAAATTTTTTAATTTTGAGCTAATGCACAGTCCTAGGTGCGTTTGAGAACTTTTACAGTAAAATGCAGTAAATGAGTAAACTGAAAAATTTGCTCTCACAAAAAGCTGTTGTCCAAAAAAGAACGCGAACGCAAAATTTTTAAAAATTCGTCAAATAAAGGCAACAGCTGATGGCAAATAACTGAGGTGTTGAAAAATATTGACACTTTTGACTACTTAACTCGTTTTCTTATCGGTACTCGGTTAAATACTTTTTATAAAGCGAACAACTTTTCTTTTATTTAACAATTTTTTCACAATTTGTATGCTTTTTATTTGTTACTTTTGTTTGTATCCCTTATGAAACATATGTTTTTTTTGATTTACTAAATTTTACTGCAAAAATTTCAGCAGTAAAAATTTGTAAATACTCAGACAAGAACTGTCACTTTTCGCTTTCAATTTATGTTCTCATTTACTGCATTTTGTGTACTCGAACGCAATTTCGTAAAATGAAGTAAAGTTTAGTAAAAAATAGTAAAAACTTTTGTGTTCTCGAACGCAACTATTGTTGATTAAGGGTGACATCTGTATACACCAGAGGCACGGCTGCCAGATTTACCGATTGATCGTAATTTTAACGATATTTGGGTCCAAAAATTAACTACTGACGGTTTGACGATTTATGTCCTAAATTTTACGATTTTTTATATGACAAATTTTGTACTAATTTACAAAAGTTTTTAGTATTATTTGATATTTTATATCAACCTCTTGGGAACTTTCGTTGATTTGGTCGGCAGTAATTTTCATATTTTAGCGTTCAGAATGTAAAATACGCTTCATTATAGAACAATTTTTTGCCCTATGATAGTTTACGAATTCTGATAAAAGATTTTCAAAAAAAAAAACCTAATTAAAGGTTTTCTCATGGGTGAAATCGGTGTTCGATATCTGTCGGCTTCAGTTGACCTGCCACCTAATTTTCTTGCTTTTTTGATGAATGCTTATAGTTTTGAACAAAAAAAATTGGGAATTAAGGGTGATTCCACGTGAATTTTACTTAACTTAGGTAAAGTTCTTGCAATTTAGTTGCCAGTGCATAAAACATAAAAAACGAATATTGGATTTGATTAAGAAGTTGGTTAGCACGATTTTTTATAACTCTTGAATGTCAGAACGTTAATATGGCAACGAAAGAAAGAACTGGACTACCTTTTATTATTGTATAATGCTACATATGTATGTTAGTAGTATAAAACTAACTTAAAACAAAATTCACATTAAATACGGCATACATAAATTTTTGAAGCGTTAAAATACGTAAAATGTATATAGTGGAAATGTGCTGGTTTAACGTAAAATACTCAGATAGAAGTAATTTCTCACTTCCTTATCTACCCTGTACCCATGTTCTGTAACTTTAGTGAGAACTTTTTGCATCGAAAAGATGTGAAACAAAATATTCCATCGTTTCTCGAAAAGTGAGAGAAATGTGTGTCTGTAACTCATGTCGAAAACTATCAAAAGAGATTACGTCGTTACGTTATAAATGTCATAATATTGCACTCGAAGCCGATGTGACATTGCAGACGTTCAGAACGCCAGTAACACATATCGTTGAAGACGACCAAAATTTACCAAAAATTAAAAATTTTTCATCGACGGCGGCGAAAATACAACCATCGGCTATACCAAATTGTGTAAAGAGCGACTTTAATGTTTGTTGTTTGCAAACGAGCTGTGAAGACATTCGTATATTTTATTAAAATGTTAAAAGCAAAATAATAAAACAATGAAAAATGTGCCAAGAACAAAATATTGTTATTATTATTCATTGCATTTTGCATTTTTAATTGTTTTTTAGTGTTAAAATTTTTTCTCGCCCCATTTTTATACCCTCCACCACAATTTGTTGTGAAGAGGGTATATTAAGTTTGTCATTCCGTGTGAAACTTTTTTATTATTCATCTCAGGCCCCATAAAGTATATATATTCTGGGTCCTTGAGTAATTCTAAGTCGATTTAGCCATGTCCGTCTGTCCGTCTGTTGAAAACACGCTCGCTTTTGAACAACTCAAAAGAAATGAACAAACTTGGTGCCAAATTGCTTGTAGTTATCCTAAGCAGTTTGGGATTAATTTCCAGCAAAATTGGTTCAGTAGGACCAGAGCTATGAATCAAAATGTGGAACCACCACCTACAAAAATTGATAATTTTGTTACAAAAAATAACATAAATGCTGGAACAAGGCACGGAATGAGATAAGATTTAACAAAAATTTGTTTTATTTGACTGGAAACACGCTGTGAAATTTCGTGACGATCGGTCCATAATTTACCTTAGGTCCCATATAAACCCTACTACCGGAAAACAGTTTAGTACGCCTAAAACCGTTAAAAATAACGCAATCATAACAAATTTTGGCTCGTCACAGTTTTATAGGACTATAAATGATACTGTGAAATTTCGTGAAGATCGGTACATAATTTACCCTAGGCCCCATAGAAACCCTACTCCCGGAAAACAGTTTAGTACACCTAAAACCATAATTAATAATTCTATCTTAACATAAATTGGTACGTCACAGTTTTAAAGGACTAGAAATGCCGCTTTAAAATTTCGTGATGATCGGTCTATAATTTACCCTAGGCTCCATATAAACCCTACTACCGGAAAACAGTTTAGTCGCCTTAAACCATAATTAATAACAAACCGTCACAGTTTAAGATAATAATGACATCATACAGATATTACTCCTTAAACATTCGAACTGTCGGTGGAGGGTATCAAAGATTCGGCACAGGCGAATATAGCACTCTAACTTGCTATTCGTGAGTTTATTTGGCAGTTCATAGCGGGAACTTTTCTCACCAAAATGTTACAGACACACTTTTTCTGTAAATTAGCGAGTAATTTTCAACAAATGTTCTGCTATTTAAATTTGCAGTGTAAACGCATTTTAGCGGCATTTTTAAACGATCGAAAAATGTGCAGGGGAAGAGACTTAAAATACGAGGGACAAAAAATATGTAATTTTTTTCAATAAAATATAAAAGTATTTTGAAAGTTTTTCTAAATGATTACCATTGTTATTTATACTTCTTTATGTAATAACTAACGATTAAATATTTTATGAATTAGTAATGTGTTAAATTTCAAAGATTTTATTACAGAATACTAAATGGACAGGCCAGGGAGATACTTTTTTCTAGGTAAACTTGAAGTTATGACTAAACTAAGGTAATTTAGGTATTGTTATTTATTGGTAAAAAAGTATACTGTATTTATTATAAAACACGTTTGATATTTCCACAAATTTTTTAATTATATGTATATGATTTTTTCATGTAGCCGTCGTTAGTACCTATTAACGTAGAAACACCCAAATATGAAGTTTGGTGCTGATTGGATAACGAAAAGTAGAGGCGGAAATCGTTTGAAAAATTTAATAGTGAATACAAGGCGAAAAAGTCTTTTCAGTTTTTGTCAAATTTCTTAAATGTCGTTAAAGTTTTATGCTAGATGATAAAACCCAAAATCGGTAAAGAACTAGCCCAGTAAAAAATAATAGCCCAGACCATTAATGTGCCAATTATTACTTGACTGGATATTCAAGCACACACCTTAAAGATTCTTGAAATTGATTTCTGTAATATATTTTTTGTTATTTAATAGACTCTAATTTGTGAGATATGGAAAAGGGTTTCTTTTTTTTGATGGCCTTAACCTGTCCTCAGGTGATGTCAACGGACAAAATTTTTGGAGTGCTTTTCAAATTTAAAATTTCAAAAAATTTTCTTCAACAAAATCGAAATCGTTAAGATTTGCACAACAGATACTCGTTTAAAACCCGGGTTTAAAAAATTAATCAATATGGTAAAGTTGATCCATCCACTTAAAAGAGTTTTATGAAACAAACTATAATCTGAAAATTTGGTTCAAATCCAACCACGCCAAAGGTCAAACGGCAAGGTGGTTAAAGGTCAATTTTTTAAATTTTTAATTTGAAATTTATAACGATATATCGTGGGGTATATTCATATTTTGAAGGAAGTTAACTTAAAAATGATCTGATTCTTTTTTAATGTTAAAAACACAGTTTCATTCAAATATATCTGCATAAGAAAACAAGTTAGAAAGTATAGTCGGTCAAGCCCGAACACATCATGCTTATATGTCCATATAAATATGGATTTATCTTTGTTTATAAAACTCATTAAAATCGGGTTAAAAGTTTGTGAGGGGCAGAAATTGCGCCCTACCTCCCCTTGTGGTCCTATTTTTTAAAAACAATAGTGGAAAGGGTATTATGCATTTGTTCTGATGTGTGTAACGGCTTAAAATATTGGTCCTAGACCCAACTTAAAGTATACCGATCGACTCAGAATCACTTTCCGAGTCGAACTAACGATGTCGGTCCTGCTGGCTGGCTGGCTGTCCATGTAACCTTGTGCCCAAAGTACAGGTCGCAATTTTGGAGATAATTTGATAAAATTTGGGATATAGGTTCTTATTGGCACAAGGACCAAGCCTATTGAAAATGGACCAAATCGTAGTACCACGAGGGAAGATACGGGAAAATGTCTTCCTCTCAGAAACTATCAAACCGATTTAATGAAATTTAAAACATAGAGAGAACCATATCTTTATGGACACATAAGCTATGCAGTTTTACAAAAGTAGGACCACAAGGGGAGGTAGGGGGCAATTTCTGCCTATCACAAACTTTCAAACCGATTTTAATGAAGTTTATAAACATAGATAAATCCATATTTATATGTACATATAAGCATGATGTGTTTTTAAATACTGTGGTGTAGGGAATAGAGGTCTGCTTTGAATAATTCACTTGTTTGCCTTTATTCAGAGTGCACAACATTTACTCAAATATTAAACATTCAAAAATGTAAGAAAAGAGTTAACCATATACAAAAATAAGAGAGAATGAATTGAATAAAATACTTGTTTACTGTAAATGAATTTGAGAGTCATTCATAAATAACAAAACAGTGGAATGACCCGTTAGAGAGAGCAAGTTTACAAAAAATATTCGAATAATTTTTGAATTATTGAATGTCCATACATTTATTTGAATACATTGACATAATATGTGTGTATGCCTGTGGCTTCTTTTATTTGTAAGAGTTAAGCTTACACATACATACGTAATGTGTAGGTACAGAAATTTTACATTCAAATTATATATGAATATTTCACTCATTTGACTTGATTTGACTGAATCGAATGAGTTTTTATTCGTTTTGTCTTTGGTTATTCTTTCATTTGTTTCTTTATTATTGGGTGCTCGACACATTGTAGTTAAAAAACAAATGAGTGTGTTGAAATTTGTTTCTATTTATTCTTGCAGACCTCTAGTAGGGAACAGGGACGTAACAGTTATAAGATAAATGATAAAAAAATCAGATTTAACAATTATTACTGATACATTTACGTAATGGTTATAACCAACCATTAACAAGTAATATATTTTATTTTGGTTATTTTAACCAATTGAAATGAGATATATATTTTTTTGGTTATAAATAATCGTTATATAAACCGACCAATTTTTTGGTCGAAGATAACCATTACTTCAACCAAAAATTTTTTTTGGTTGAAAATAACCATTATAAAAAAAATTTTTTTTTGGTTACTACGGCAAAGATATTGTATATTTGAGTTTAGTATCCAAACAATATACAATGTACATCTGTTTGTATACATGTATATATAAACTTGGTGACAACAATTAACCTTTAAAATTTTTTCATACATGATAACCAAAAAAAATAAATTTTTTTCAATAATGGTTATTTTTAACCAAAAAATTTTTTTGGTTGATTTAATGGTTATTTATAACCAAAATTTTTGTATTCTCAATTAATTAGTTACGGTAACCAATATAATATAAAAGTCACGATAATGGTTAAAAATTCCCAAACACAGATAAAGGGCATTTTTGCCTAACCTTTTTGCTCTGAAATAAAAACATAACAGTTATTTTCGGTCCCTGGTAGGGAATCATTTGGTCGGGCTTGACCGACTATACTTTCTTACTTGTTTTATGTACTTATTTGAAGTGTAGGTTTTTTTTCGATTTTTGGGATTCATCGAATTCCGAATCTCATGATTTTAATTTTTTAATCCCAGGATTTTCGGGATTCAGTCAATTCTGAAATTGTTTACTGCTATCTTAACTAATATAATAAAGACGTTATGTACATAAATTTCCAAATTAAGTATAAATATTTCGGTCATCAATACACAACATCTGACAAAATCTGGGCAGGATTAGATAAGTGGGCATGGTGCAAAATATATCACTTCAATTCTGAACTGTATTGGACAAAAAACGTCCAAATTTGGTCATTTAGCTGGTTTGTCAATATACAACCACTTTTAAAAGTACAAACATCGTGGTTATCAATGCACAACATTTCAAAAAATCTCTGCAGTTTTGGAAAAGTGGGTGTGGAAATAAATAGAATAAATGTTTCCAAATTTGGAACAAATAGCTTGGTTATCAATAAGCAGAATCAGTTAAAAAGTAAACTTAATTGGGCGTGGCACGTCTTATATAAATATACTTTATATTTGTATATATCTTGAGAACGGTTGCAGCAAAAGTTTTTAATTTTGGAACAAAAAGTTTGGCTTTCTAATCAAAAAAAAAAACTTATAAAAAGTGGGCTGGCTGTATTGGAGAAGTACTCAAGGCAGCTTCAATATTCATACAATATAGATTTTTGTATATCTGCAGAACGGTCACAGTAAAAGTATACAAATTTAGTACAAATTGCTTCGTTATCAATACACAAGATCTGTTTAAACAATATATTAACTTTACTTAAGCGGAGGAAGCAAAGGGATTATTTAAATCACAAACCGGTTTAATTTTTTTATTATAAATAAGGCCGTAAATCTTTAAAAATTTTGTTTCAATGTAAGAGCAATTATTAAAGTTGGTCAACTATTTTAAATTAATAACAAAATAAAAAGTTTAAATTTAAATTTTCGCTGATTTTAATTTTTAAACTTAACTCCCTTTTTCAAAGTACGGCAAAAGACCAAACTGAGAACAGTTTCAAATGAAATTTCTACTCGTGAGGTCTCGGTGAAAAAAATCATTAGAATAAATAATTACGCCCGACATTAATAAATAAAATGTGATTTTTATACCCTTCACCACAGGTTGAAAAGGGTATATATAAGTTTGTCATTCCGTTTGTAATTTCTACAATATTGATCTTAGACCCTATAAAGGGTATATATTCTGGGTCCTTATGAGGAGAGAAGTTGATTTAACGATATCCGTCCGTCCGTCCGTCCGTCTATCCGTCCGTCCTTCTGTCCGTCTTACGTTTGATATGTGTTTTCCGGAGACTTCAGACATGATAGCGGCTACGTTGTTTTACATTTATGTCACATATAGTCCACCATTTCTTGCTATTGAAATTCAGCCAGATCGGTCCAACAATGGCTGAGATATGACCAAAAAACCACGACTGCCTCTAATTTTTCCAAAAAATCCCTTGTGGTTGTTGTATTTGTATTACTTTTTTCTGTATATCTGGAGAACGGCAAGAGCCAAAGCTTTACACCATCCTACAAAATGTGGGCGGGATTGGAGAAGTAGGCGTGGTACCTCTCATACAAAAAGTATTAAAAATTGTATAAAAACCTGAATTTTTTTGACTGTAATATGACCTATGGTGACGCTTTATATATCAGAAAATCGGACATTTTTAGTAGAAAATATTTTCTGAAAAACTCGGGAAAATCGGTTCAGATACGAAAAAGTTATGACCAAAATATTAATTTTTTTTTGAAAAATACCCATTTTCAGGAACCATAGATCTTCCACGTTTAATAGCCAAAATAACAGGCAAATTTCTTCTTTAACACGTCGGTATATAAATCTTTCAAATCGGTTAAGAAATAGCAGAGTTATGACCAAAATACTGAAATCCCAAAAATTACTCTTTTTTTTATAATTAAAATTATTTTTTATACCCTTCACCGAAGGTCCTACACCCTATAAAGTATATATATTCTGGGTCCTTATGCAAAGCGAAGTTCAAATCCGGTTGTCGTCTCTTCTTCCTATCCCCTCACCCCCCTTCGTATTTGTTTACATATACTAGCATAATGCCCAATATGATTTTCGTTATCACCCTTCTTTATTATTTCATAATAAAAAATATTTACCAGTTATCGCTTTTTAAATTTCATTTTTAATGAAGTTGTAAGTATGTTAGTATTGTATTGTAAATATGTATGTACATATATGTATATGTAAAAATTATTTAGTTGCTCTCTATTCTTCTCGCACAATGGTGAAGGATATATAAGATTCGGCACAGCGGAATATAGCACTCTTACTTGTTTTTTTTTTAATTATTTTTAAAAAGGCCTAAAATAAATTTTTAAGCCTTGTTATTTAAATTTTTGTTAAGAAAATTAGGTACCACATGAACTGCAGCCGAGAGATATCAAGCCCCTACTTTAAAATGGATCTAAAAAACGGCACCAACGAGCTGTTAAGACATGAAAATTACTACCAATCAAATAAATGAAAGTATCTAATGGTGTTTTCTTTTCTGACAATAATGTTCCATATATGCTACCATCCGTGCGGGTTTTTGTTCCATTCTAAAATTATATGCAAAAATGTGAGAAGTTGTCGTTTTCCTTTCTAAACATGTTGCAAGAATAAATGGCAAATTTGTTTCATTTCTTACCCGCAGTTATAACTGCGTGCGAGATAATACCCATTTTTGCATCTGCGTAAAGTACTTTTTTTATGCAAGCAAGTATTTTTTTCTCTTGTGTTTGAGGACAATTTGCGTTATATTGTGATTTTTAGTTATATTGTGATGAATATAAAAACTTTTTGTTTTTCGTTCGTTTTACTTTTATTATATTTTTTTTGTCGCAAAATTTTTAACAACAGCTGACATTAATTATTGAAAATCAGTGCTGTTAACGCTTATTGAATTGTAAGAAAATTTAATGATGAAAATTGCTACAAGCGTGGTGAATATCGCTTTTAGTACAAACTTTGCATTCAATATTTAACGCGCTAAATACACATTAGTGTTGAGTGTAAAATGTAGCTATTATTTTGTTGCATTGTAATTTAGAAAAATGTATCACTTTGTAAGGGTTCGTGTAACCTTATAAATATATTACACAACTATAATGCATCATTATTTTTTAGAAAAGAAAACACCATAAGAAGCTAAAAGAAAACATGAAATTATATTAAAAGCTTTTGTAAATTTGTACAAAACTTCTCTTTTTTCAAATCGCCAAATTTAGGGCATAAATCGTCCAGTCGGCAGTAGTTCACCTTTGTACCCAAAAATCTTCAAAACGATGCTAAGTCGTTAAATTTGAAAGCCGTGATTGAAACTGATATATCTACTTGCTATTATTTCGGCCTGTTCTGCATATCTTTTGAATTTTTTTTATTTCACCTGTAATTACTAATCTTATGTACTTTTAATGTATAAACATTTTATTATTAAAGTTATTTTCGGAAGCTCAAAATGTTTTATTCATTAAAATGATTTTCTTATGATGTGCTAAATTCCCAATTGTGATTTGATAAATACACTAAAATTTATTGTTGGAGGATAACCAAGTTCCTAGGCGTATTTCACTGGTTGCTTAGGCCAGATCTTCAGGAAACCTTTTTCCAAAGACTTTAGAAAATCTAAAGATATTATACAAAAAAAAAAACTGCAAAGCGAATGAGAATTATAAGCACTCAAGTCCTATTTGCAGCGATATCAAAGCTTAGACAAAACACCAACAATAAACAGTGAGTTTATCTTTTTTTACATTTCCGACTACAATTGATTGGCTTTTACCGACTCGAAATAAAGTTGTAAGTGGGTAAAGAAAAAACAAAATTAAAGACATTTTAATGTTCCTTGGTAAAAAGGGTATTTAATATACTGAATATCCAATATCGAATAGAATATTTTAGCTTATTACAAAATATTTCTTTATATTTAATTGAAAAAATAAATTTTTAATATTTTTAATTAGGCTTAAGTTCATGAAATTTAATTTTTATTAAATTATTTTTATGAAGAAAGGAATTTTACAACATGAAAATCAATTAAAATTGTTATTGATAATCTTTCATTCTTGACGTGGCTCGGGCTCGAACCCTGGCCGGCAGGTTACCATGACATGTTTCGATCGCAACCACTCGATCTCCTCAGATGGATTTGCCGTCTTACACTCGCAGCCATCGACGACTGCTGACGTCACTAGTCAAACATCAATCCTTAAACCAAATTGTATTTTAACATTTGGTAGATCGAAATTTGCTTTCCTGAATGATTATCCATTTTGATTGATTTTACATGTTTTTTCTTTTACTTCTGTTTTTTCGTACTTTCGTCAAGAATTTTTCTTGAAGTCCAAGTACATTTTTTTGTTTTTTCACTTTGTCTTTCTCTTTTCTGTTGACCTTTTTCAGCACAACTTGAAGGACAAATGTACACATAGAGCTCGTGCCTTAGCTTTAACAATAATTAGTATTGTGGTTATTTTGTTGAACTATTTATGGTTTTCAATCCAAATTTTTAATATTTTTAATTAGGCTTAAGTTCATGAAATTTAATTTTTATTAAATTATTTTTATGAAGAAAGGAATTTTACAACATGAAAATCAATTAAAATTGTTATTGATAATCTTTCATTCTTGACGTGGCTCGGGCTCGAACCCTGGCCGGCAGGTTACCATGACATGTTTCGATCGCAACCACTCGATCTCCTCAGATGGATTTGCCGTCTTACACTCGCAGCCATCGACGACTGCTGACGTCACTAGTCAAACATCAATCCTTAAACCAAATTGTATTTTAACATTTGGTAGATCGAAATTTGCTTTCCTGAATGATTATCCATTTTGATTGATTTTACATGTTTTTTCTTTTACTTCTGTTTTTTCGTACTTTCGTCAAGAATTTTTCTTGAAGTCCAAGTACATTTTTTTGTTTTTTCACTTTGTCTTTCTCTTTTCTGTTGACCTTTTTCAGCACAACTTGAAGGACAAATGTACACATAGAGCTCGTGCCTTAGCTTTAACAATAATTAGTATTGTGGTTATTTTGTTGAACTATTTATGGTTTTCAATCCAAATTTTTAATATTTTTAATTAGGCTTAAGTTCATGAAATTTAATTTTTATTAAATTATTTTTATGAAGAAAGGAATTTTACAACATGAAAATCAATTAAAATTGTTATTGATAATCTTTCATTCTTGACGTGGCTCGGGCTCGAACCCTGGCCGGCAGGTTACCATGACATGTTTCGATCGCAACCACTCGATCTCCTCAGATGGATTTGCCGTCTTACACTCGCAGCCATCGACGACTGCTGACGTCACTAGTCAAACATCAATCCTTAAACCAAATTGTATTTTAACATTTGGTAGATCGAAATTTGCTTTCCTGAATGATTATCCATTTTGATTGATTTTACATGTTTTTTCTTTTACTTCTGTTTTTTCGTACTTTCGTCAAGAATTTTTCTTGAAGTCCAAGTACATTTTTTTGTTTTTTCACTTTGTCTTTCTCTTTTCTGTTGACCTTTTTCAGCACAACTTGAAGGACAAATGTACACATAGAGGGAAAAAACAGAAGTAAAAGAAAAAACATGTAAAATCAATCAAAATGGATAATCATTCAGGAAAGCAAATTTCGATCTACCAAATGTTAAAATACAATTTGGTTTAAGGATTGATGTTTGACTAGTGACGTCAGCAGTCGTCGATGGCTGCGAGTGTAAGACGGCAAATCCATCTGAGGAGATCGAGTGGTTGCGATCGAAACATGTCATGGTAACCTGCCGGCCAGGGTTCGAGCCCGAGCCACGTCAAGAATGAAAGATTATCAATAACAATTTTAATTGATTTTCATGTTGTAAAATTCCTTTCTTCATAAAAATAATTTAATAAAAATTAAATTTCATGAACTTAAGCCTAATTAAAAATATTAAAAATTTGGATTGAAAACCATAAATAGTTCAACAAAATAACCACAATACTAATTATTGTTAAAGCTAAGGCACGAGCTCTATGTGTACATTTGTCCTTCAAGTTGTGCTGAAAAAGGTCAACAGAAAAGAGAAAGACAAAGTGAAAAAACAAAAAAATGTACTTGGACTTCAAGAAAAATTCTTGACGAAAGTACGAAAAAACAGAAGTAAAAGAAAAAACATGTAAAATCAATCAAAATGGATAATCATTCAGGAAAGCAAATTTCGATCTACCAAATGTTAAAATACAATTTGGTTTAAGGATTGATGTTTGACTAGTGACGTCAGCAGTCGTCGATGGCTGCGAGTGTAAGACGGCAAATCCATCTGAGGAGATCGAGTGGTTGCGATCGAAACATGTCATGGTAACCTGCCGGCCAGGGTTCGAGCCCGAGCCACGTCAAGAATGAAAGATTATCAATAACAATTTTAATTGATTTTCATGTTGTAAAATTCCTTTCTTCATAAAAATAATTTAATAAAAATTAAATTTCATGAACTTAAGCCTAATTAAAAATATTAAAAATTTGGATTGAAAACCATAAATAGTTCAACAAAATAACCACAATACTAATTATTGTTAAAGCTAAGGCACGAGCTCTATGTGTACATTTGTCCTTCAAGTTGTGCTGAAAAAGGTCAACAGAAAAGAGAAAGACAAAGTGAAAAAACAAAAAAATGTACTTGGACTTCAAGAAAAATTCTTGACGAAAGTACGAAAAAACAGAAGTAAAAGAAAAAACATGTAAAATCAATCAAAATGGATAATCATTCAGGAAAGCAAATTTCGATCTACCAAATGTTAAAATACAATTTGGTTTAAGGATTGATGTTTGACTAGTGACGTCAGCAGTCGTCGATGGCTGCGAGTGTAAGACGGCAAATCCATCTGAGGAGATCGAGTGGTTGCGATCGAAACATGTCATGGTAACCTGCCGGCCAGGGTTCGAGCCCGAGCCACGTCAAGAATGAAAGATTATCAATAACAATTTTAATTGATTTTCATGTTGTAAAATTCCTTTCTTCATAAAAATAATTTAATAAAAATTAAATTTCATGAACTTAAGCCTAATTAAAAATATTAAAAATTTGGATTGAAAACCATAAATAGTTCAACAAAATAACCACAATACTAATTATGAAAAAATAAATTTTATATCTAACGAACATATCATCAGTGACATTAAATGCTTGCTATTTAACCTGTAGTGTTATTTATTCTTAAAAAAAAACGCCCTTAAACAAAAACTATTTTTGTTTTTGGCTGAAACGTACACTCGCCAAGCTAATTTGTGGCTTTTTTTGTCCTCACTGCACAGCCCATTGACATATTATTAACCATAGGCTTTGTTCCAGGAATAGCATTAATAGCTTTCAAGAGCTTGTTAACAAATTTTCCTATTTAAAAAATCGGCAAAATCTTTTCAACAAAATTGGCCTAAATCACTGGCAACTAATTTTATGTATAAAATATGGATACCTCTAACCAGGAAGAGTAACTTGCATAGCGATAGAAACAAAATCTTTACCGAACACATTTTTATGCATCACCAGCCCAACGAAATGAAATCCTCCCACACAAAAATATCCATAAATACAAGCACATACACATTAACACTTAATTTAGTACGTTTGTGGCAAAAAATATGCTAAATAATAGTCTGCATTACGACACCATCATCATCACCGTCGTTACATTCACATTATCACAATTTAAATAAAATTCTTTTATTACTTTTTTTTTGAATCAAGGCCTTTAAAATCCTTTTCGCTGGAAATTGCAAAATCGAAAACGAAAACAAAAGCGTAGTGTAATGAATGCACAGTGGGAGTTATTAAGAAATATTTTACATAAGTATATTGATTTTGTCATTTCATTTGTATTATTAGGGTAAGTTTTTTTATACACAAAAAAATAATGTTTAAAAGGGTGCAGTTTTACAAAGCAAAGGTAATATTGCCTGCCATATATCCTTGTTTCTCAATAGAGTGTGAAATAAAACCATATGGCTTTATTGCCAACACCCAAGTGCAATAACACCATTATCGTTTAGCAAATATAGTGCAAAAACGCCATAACTGTGTGGGGGGTGCTTTTTTACCATGGGAGGTAAGACCATGATGGCTTTATCTCCCATTCAAAAGAGAGATAAAGCCTTTTATTTTTTTTTTTTCATTCGAGTGCGAGGCAAAGCCATCAAGGCCTTAGGACACATTAGTAATACAGTGCTGTCTGGGTAGAGTGAACCCCCGATGCTATGAATACCTCGTTAGAGTGAACACCAGAATGATAACATTGACTGCTCTGTAGAGTGAACACTCATGAACCTCTATAGAGTGAACATACTTTATAGTGAGTTTTTAGGTTTGGCTTAGGAGAAAAAGAGAACACTAAATAACGGTAAAGTAACGATTCTTTTAGAGTAAGTTAACAAGTTACTCTCACAAATACGCATTCTATGAAGTGTTAATTTATTTTAGCCTGCGCGCATGTTCAATTAAGGTCGTGTCTCAAAAATTGGTGTTATAAAATTGTTATATACAAATGGATTCGAAAAAGCGACATTATAAAAGAAATTGAAGAAGGTGCTCGTGTTACTTCTTTAGCACAGCGTTATGGCGTTGCAAAAAAAATTTCTGGCATAAATAAAAAGAAAATCGGAGTAATAAAGCTTATTGGTAACTATACATTTGGAACCCAAAGAAGAAAGACGCTTTAAAAAGGAGAGTTTCCATGCATGGAAAAAGCTTTGTACAATTTATAACCTATTAATGCATTTAAAATAAGTAAATAAGTTTTTTAAATAAAAAAAAAAAACCAACCTTGATTTAGTGAACAACCTGGGTATAGTGAAATCGCTCTGCAAAAATTAGTTCACTCTACCCAGACAGCACTGTATTAGGAAATGGTTTTATCTCTCATTTCAGTTTTGAAGAACTTTTCCATTTTACATTGATTAATAGTTTTCTTATTTTTATAATTAAGCGGTAATGATTTTCCCTTTTACTAAAGTTAAGTATTAAAATCTGGCTTCGCATACTAAAGTTTTGCTGCGTGCGTCACAAGAATAAAAATATGTTTTTCAATGATAACTAAGGATTTTCCCTTTTACAGAATATTTACACCATGCGTAACAATATTCTGGAAAAATATGGCTTTGCCTCTCATTTGGGGAAAAAAATATGGCTATATCTCTCAATTTGCAAAATTTTACATATGACCTTACCTCTCAATGATTGGGCAATAAGACCATTACGCCTTTATATCCCATTCAATTGAGCAATAAAGCCATCATGGCCTTACCTCCAATGGTTAAAAAGCACCCCCCAACTGTGTAACTTATTACCAAAAAAAAATAGTTGCTATCAAGTGTTAAAAAGATATGGTATAGAAGGTGAAAATTGAGGGGGCCGGAGAGGCTTTAGTTAACGGTGTTTTTTATACCACAGATGAGGAAATCCTTGCGCCCTATGCAGAGAAGCTTTAGTTAGCCGAGCCAAGGAATTTAAATTCCCAAATTTCAAAATCGTGAATTTTATTATCCTTAATAATTGTGGTTATGGTTTTTGAAATCGCGCGATAGATAGCATGGTTGAGCTTTTCTGCATAGCCGGCCATCAGCCAGGCTCAAGTATTTCTGCTCTAAGATATAACGAACCCGGCTTCGCTAACTTAAGCCTCTATCTTAGGGTTAATGCGGGAGATAATTTGATAAAATTTTGGACATAGGTTCTTATTGGCACAAGGACCAAGCTTATTGAAAATAGGCCGAATCGAAGGGCCATGAGGGAAGATAGGGGGAAATTTCTTCCGCTCAAAAACTTTCAAACCGATGAAATTTAAAACATAGATAGAACCCTGTCTATATGGACACAAAAGGTATGCATTTTTTAAAAAATAGGACCACGAGGGGAGATAAGGGCAATTTCTGCCTCTCAAACCGATTTTAATGAAATTTAAAACATAGATAGATCCATATCTATATGGACACATAAGCTATACAGTTTTTCAAAAATAGGACCACAAGGGGAGGTAGGGGGTAATTTCTGCCTCTCACAACTTTCAACCCGATGTTAATGAAGTTTATAAACATAGATAAATCCATATTTATATGGACACATAATCATGATGTGTTTTTAAATACTGTGGTGTAGGGTATCATATGGTCGGGCTTGACCGACTATACTTTCTTACTTGTTTTATTTCATATTGTGAATGATTCCCATAACAAATTTTTTTGGAAATGAATCGCCAATGTTAACTAAATAAATTCCCAACAAGTGTTAATGTGAACGAGAAGGGAACAAGTAAATTTTTATTCTAAGTTATGAGCTATCCCCTTTTTTTTTTGAAAAATACTATGTATTTTGTTTTTTGTTGAAAATATAATAAAAGGAAAGTTTTTGTTTATAAAATATACACAATTGATTTAGAAAGTAAATCTTTTTCCTCTATTGCAAAGTTTTTTTTTCAAGAATTTAAATTTTTGTTGAATTTAAAATTTGAATTAATTTTTTAACAAAATGTAAACAAAGCTTGACATTCAGTATACACACAAAAAAATAAACAAAAAACAGATGACTTGAAAGTGTCACCTTTATGAATTCGCCTTAGGTAGGACTCAATTAAATTACTTTTTCCTTTTATTGAAGGAGTGTTAATAAAGAAAATGAAGATAAACACTCTTCATTATTTATGTTATTAGTGTTTTATTTAGTATATATAAAACACTTATTTAAAAATATGCAAAAAATTTCGTTAAGTTTTTTAATTAAAGTTATCAATTAATGTAGATAACCATTGGAATATAACAAAATTATCACTTAATCACCCCTATCGCGAATGTTATGGGAATATGATATATGGGACTAAACCTTAATTCCCATCCTCAACAAATCGGTATCGCAAATATCTATTTTAGGAGTAAAAATTTATGTTGTGAATTATTTGTCGGTGCTTTGTAAACAAAAGTGAGTAACTTGTCAGTGCTTGTATTCTGAAAGAAAAATATACAAAATAAAATATTAATAAAAATATAATAAAATAAATAATGAATAGTGTTAAACTTCATTTTCTTTATATACACTAATTTAATTTAGTCCTACTTTAGAATACAAATTAAAACTTACATGTTCCCTTCTCGTTCACATCAACACTTGTTGGGAATTTATTTAGTAAAAAAATTCGAGGGAGTAAACATTGGCGATGCCAAATTTTTTAAGTTTGGGAATTCATTCCAAAAAAAATTTGTTATGATAATCATTCACAACATGAAATAAAAAATATGGGAATATTTTTTAATGGGAGTATTTGTTTGCGATAGGGGTGAATGTTTGTGGTGAGGAAAAATTTGGCTTAAGTATAAGAGATTGCCCTCCAAGAAATTCTGCCCTCCAAATATTCTGGAACTCTATTCCTCGAATTATGTAAGAATCCCTTGAATTATAGCGCATTAAATGCAGCAAAAGACTCATGAAAGTAGAATTCTACGAAAAATTAGTGAAATTTTTAATGTAAAATTAAAAAAGGCATAATTTTTACGCAGTTTACTTATAAAATGTGTGTCACAAGTTTAGTTTACGCAGTACCAGACTTGAGCACTGAGCTTGTGTAGTGTATGGCCAGCATAACTTTGAATTAAATATTGGTTTAGCAACTGTCGTTATTGCCCTTAATTTATTACGACTTTATACTTTTTTACCTATTTATCTTATATAATATCACACATTTCACTAATCGGGACCACTGTTTACAAATAGAGACACATTTATGTATGTAAATTAAATGTGTATGCATATAGTAAGAGATGCCCTGCATTACTTACCATTAATATGAGAGAGTAGTCCGTTATGTAGGCAACAAGTATGAGCAACAAAAGACCAAGGCCAAAACCAGCACGATGAAACGCATATGGAATGCCAATAACACCGCTACCCACAATCGAGTTAATATAGTTAAAGGAAGCCTGAGGCAATGACGACAGCGTTTCGCCTATCGTTGAATATAAAGGCGTTTGTTGTGGTTGGCCACCAATGCCGCCACCTCCTCCTGCACCACTACTGTCATCAGTGGGACCATCATGATGACTATATTGTTGACTTGTTGGCTGTTGTTGGTTTTGCTCCCCAAGTTGTTGCTGCTGTTGTTGCTGCTGATTACTATAGTACTGATGCTGTTGCGATTGTTGTTGGTCATTCTGCAAAGACCAAATAGAAAAGGGAAGAAAGAGTTTAAGGTTAAACATGACTTGTATACAAAATAGACTTTGAGTGTGGCGTCAGTCAGTTCATCCGTTCGTCCTATCGTCTATTTGCTGGTTGTTAAATACAATAATAGTAACTAACACAACAACCAGTGTAATAAGCATACCGAGTACTATCTACATTTTCCATTGCCATTGTCTGGCACCACATTGCACTTTGGACCATGAATAAGTGTATTTTACTTAAAAGATATTATACGGCGACTAACTGCAAGCAGGTTCAAGTACAATAGCCAACCAAGAGTTAAGTGCAATTTATGGGTTGTTTGATTGCACCCAGATACGATAACACGAGTAAAAATTCATGTAAAAATTACATGGGGTAAATTATAAACAGTAATTAAGGGATATTAGAGGTGTTATAAAAAAAAAATTAATTAAAAACACTTTCAATAAACTTGGAGTATTTCCATAGCAAAACCTTACAAATAGGTGTGTAAGTTGTGACGTAATATGAATATGTATGTAAGTATGAATGTTGTATGTGCCAATGAATGTAATGACAGTCTTCGCTGTATTTATGAAAGCTCCAAAATATAAAAACTTTTAACTTTTTTTGCTTAAATTTAATATTTTAAATTAAAATTCGATTTAATATTTAGTTGAAAACAAGAGAGGCAAATGCTTACAAATTTTGTCTGTTGGACCGCATTTAGATTATGCAATTAAGGCAGCATTTAGACAGTGAAACATTTGGATGGGAACATTTAGTAAGGTAGCATATAACGGGTGGGGAAGACAGTTTGTTTTTTGTATTTGGAAGTCGGCGTCACACTTTGTTCACATTTTCTTTGTTGACATTTACTTAGCTTTTTGACAAAAAAAAAGCAACAATAGTAACAGAATGTTTCCGACAAATTGATCCTCCTGTGTGACCGCTAAGGAAAAAAAAAACAAAAGGAATCCAGATGTTTTCCATTCAAATCGAGCCCTAACCGCGAAAATAATGTAAGCAACATCATTTTCGATTTTCGTTTTTTTTAATAAATGACTTTATTGGTAACACTTGCATCATCTCCCAAAATGTCATGGTCACATAAGGTACCGTTACGTTTTTATAGCAAGAACAATTTTATTGTAAGCGACAAATTTCATACAAAATTTATATGAAATAAAATAGAAAAAACTCTCTCCTGTAAAATTTAATTTTTGGTGCTTACGTTATTTTGGCGGTTAGGGCTCGAAATGTTCGCTCGTACTAATAACAAGTTTTTTTCTCTTTTCTCTTTTAAAGTAGCTAGGAAACTCTGTTCACATTAACTATAAAATTTTGCAAGCTTTTTTTAATCAAATGTAAACAAACCAACTAAGAAACAAATATTTTCTATCAATAATAAGCGATTAAAAATGCGCATAAAGAAAAACAGGATAAATTAAGTTTTTTTTATAATTCAAGTACGAATAACACTAAAACGTACTTAAAGCAATCCTAAAAGGCATTACTTTCGAAAATCAATCCCGGAATTTCTTTAAATAAGTACAAAATTCTTAAACCAAGTAAAAACAAGTAAGAGTGCTATATTCGGCTGTGCCGAATCGAATATACCCTTCACCATTTTGCTAGCAGAATACGGAGCAACTAGACAAAAACTAAATAATTTTTAAATATACATACATACATACACATGTATTTACAATACTAAAAGCTGCATTATAAATTAAATTTTAAAAGCGAAAACTGGGAAATATTTTTTTTTTAAATCGTGTTTAGAACATACAAATTCCAAAAAGAGTACTTTTTGAAAAACCAAGATTCGAACCAGGGGACTCACAGTTTCTAACCTTGACAAAACCCCTAGCCAACTGAGCCATGAAGGAACGTTGTTTGAATATCATTAAAATGAAATATGACCCGTTTTGCGATTCACAACTCAACTCAGTTTTTGACAGCCACTTCTCCAATCCCGTCCACATTTTGTGGGATGCTGTGTATAGATAACCTAAATGTGTGTACCTAATTTGGCTTTGGCTCTGGCCGTTCTCCAGATATACAGAAAAAAGTAATAAATACAACAGCAACAAGGGATTTTTGGAAAAAATTAGAGGTACATGTGGTTTTTTGCTCATTCCATTTTTGGACCGATTTCAATAGCAAAATTATAATAAGAATACCTGACAGAAATATATACAAACCAAGCCCCCATCATATCTGGGGGCTTCGGAAAACCCATTTCAACAGACAGACGGACAACCGGATTTGAACTTCGCTTTCCATAAGGACCCAAATTTACTTATATTCTATATTGGATCAATATTGTAGAAATTACAAAGGGAATGACAAAGTTATATATACCCTTTTACCTTCGGTGAATGGTATAAAAATAATAAACATTTTGTTGGTAGTGCCACTCTGAGAGTAAAATTACAAAGTGAGCATGTTAATCTCATTTAACTTATTAAAGTTTGTTGCAGACACTACAACACCACACAAGTATTTAAAAAACGATTTGCTTGCTGTGTGTAGAAACAACAAAAACAGACGAAAACACTATGGCCCATATTCATAGTCAAAAATAAAGTCGACTTTAAGTTAAAACCGGCCTTAAATAATTTCAATAACATTGTTTTAAAGTCTTTAATTTTGACTATGAATATGGGCCATTATTTTTATGTTTAAAAAGTCATTAAGTTTATATTTTTAGTTAAATATCTACATTAAGTTTTTAAAGTAAAAACGATATCGGGAATGATGCTGGTGTTTTAAAATTGAAGTTCTTAAGGTGTAAAACTGGTAAGTAAATCAATCATAATAAAATTCCCTTCACATTTCACTTTTGGCTTATTTCAAGAACGAATTTTTTTAGTTTTACTTAAATCAATCTCATTTTCTGATTATTTCAAGTTTGAATCCGTACTTACCGTTATATTAATACCACTTCGGATTGATTCCAGTGCGGATAGATTGATTTTGCTGGCTTAATATTACAAGGCTGTATGTAACATTTTGTTTTGATTCTTAGTCGCAATTTACACTGCGGACATTTCTTGCCGGACAAAAAAAGTTTGTTGGTAACACAGAAAAAAATATCTCAAGAAAATTTTTAACAACACAGTTTGTTAAAATTTAAATTTTAGGTCAACAAACTTTTTGTTTGACTCAATAAAAAAATGTATCAAATTTACACTTTGCAAAAAAGCTCATTTATTAAATATATCTTCATATTCATTAAAAAAGAAATATTTGAATCAAAGTAAATACCGTATTTGTACAACTCTTTTCCCTTGGTAATTCTCATTCGCTTTACAGTTTTATTTGTATATTATATTTAATTTTGCCAAAGTTTGGAAAAAGGTTTCCTTGTGATCTGGCCTAAGCAACCATCGAAATGCACATAGGAACTATGTAGCTTATCCCCCCATTATGAATTTTAGTTTATTTATCTATAAATAAAAACAAACTTTTTCTGTCCGGCAAGAAATGTCCACAGTGTAAATTGCGACTATAGCTGGAGGTCCACACCACGCGTTACTCGCTTTTTCGCAGCATACGCAACTGTCAAAAAAGTAGAATCTGTGTAGTTATACGTAGTAAGTTACATGCACAAAAGCGTAGATGCCTTGAGGCGAAAAGTAGGTTTATTTTCTACTTTTGTGAGCGTCTCAAGCAGCGTTTGAACAAATCAGCTGATTTTGACAAATAAAATTTTATTTTTACTTGTGCTGCTGCTGTATAAAAAGCGTTGCATATATCTTGAAACGTAGAACGCAAGTAAGGTTATAAAAGCATGCGCTGCGTGGAGGCGAAAACGCGTGGTATGGACCTCCAGCTTTAGTCTATGTTCATACGGCTCATGTCTTATTGACAATATTGCTACTTTATAGGCGACAGGGACGAGGGGAAAAGAAACGAGTACACATATGCATGTACTGTCTTTTCGTTTTGCTTTCTTATTCGTTGCTTAATTTTGTTTTTGTTTTCAATATCAAATAAAACAAAATAAAAAACATGTCGTCAACATGACATGAATCATTTGAACGCCAATTCATGTTCAAAGAAGAAAAAGGAAGAATATTGTCAATAAGACATGAGCCGTATGACCTCAGACTTAGTTAGACATTTTTTAGGGTTTTATGTGGCAATTTACAACTTTTAGTGTTGATTAGGGTATTCATTTCGTCAATCGGTTAGCCGATTAATTACTCGATTTACTGATAGGTTAATTTCAAATTGGCTTTTTTCGATTAACGATTAAATGGTTAATATAGTCGGTTAACCGATGTAACAAAAATTTCAATATTTTGTAGTATAATAACATATTTTTTATATACAAAATGTATGTGCTTAGAAAATATTTTTTCACACATACAAAGAATCTTCATTTTAACCCATTTTCCGCCGACCGGTGACTAAAATTACAATGTTTTTTATCTTTATCATCGATCAACAGGAATGTTGCGAAAAATTGATTGCCAACACCTTTTTTGTTTCACGTACTTTTATAATGTATGTGTTTAGTTATTTGTTTCTTCTCATATCTTCTTATAGCAGTCTTTTAACAGAATTAACCGAAACAATTAGAAAGAATTTTGAATTTTGGCATAATGGAGTATTTTATATGTTAAGAGAAATTCTAGAAAAGGACTGAGAAATTAGATATTCATCTACGATAAGAGAAAGAATTTTTTCCAAGTCAAGTTTTGTCAAAACTAAAGAAAAGAATCGCTTTGATCCTAAACATTTAAACTAAATTACTTTTCTCAAAGATTATTTTATAAGATCACCTTTAACTATTGAAATAACTAATAAAATTATCCCAGTTTATTTTTTTATAAACACATATTTGGGGGATTCACAAGGAAGCCATAAAATCTTATGTCTTAAAATTAATCTCAAAATATATATCGTCGGCTTAATATGCAAACCGGCTAAATCCACTTTTTATGTAAATTGAGATTTTGATGCCGTGTGGTAGAGAAAGATACGCCTCGTCGACCAGCATGTAGATTTTCTTCTATTTAAGTCTTGAAGTGTGTAAAACGAACTTTATTTTTAATTTTCTATCAAGCTGCAAATAAAAAAATAAAAATTTGTTTGTCTCTCCTGTAAAATGTGCTGAAATTGAGTTAGCAGGTTTTCATATTAAGCCGACGATATGACTGTTGTGGGCTACCGCTTATAATTTAGATCTCTACTGTATGACGAATCAATGAACACAGCATTCATATTTTTATATTGTTTGAAACACAACAATATTTATTTTCAGCAATTTTATTTTTATGACGATATGACTTTATAGCACACCTTGTGTATTAATTGAAAAATGCATATTATATATTTATGTTTTTTGTTTGTTTACTCGTTTTAGTTCAAGAATTGCTATGTTTGGTTTGTTATTGTTTTTTTTTACTAATAAATTACAAATAACAAACAATTAATGCATTTTTAAATATTGAAATTACTTAATTTATAAAAAAAAACTTTATTAATCGGTTAACCGGCCAAAACATAATTTACCGATTAAACAAAAACCTCGGTTAATTAATCGAGCGATTAACCGATTAAAGCAAAAGGTCGATTAAATGAATACCCTTGTGTTAATCAAGAGGCGACAACACGTTCTTGGCTTTCTTGTTAAAGTAAATTTTTTTATTTGTATATAGTATAATTAAAATAAAGAGGCTATACACTCAATTTGCTTCATATTTTTAATCTTTCACTTGCCGGCACTATGTGAACTGAAACCGTGATGGGGAAAACTTTCGCGTGGTGCTGACAGGACATAATCTAAATAATTATTATATGATTTGATTAATTATTGTCAGTTCATATCTAATTTATCGAGATTAAAAAAAAAAAATTTGAAAAAAGTCTGTTTAGCTATAAACCAAAACTAAACTCACACCGGACTAGAACTAAACCAAAACTGAATAAGAATTAAATTACCACTGAGTTAGAACTGAACTAGAACAGAGCTAAACTTAACTAGAAGGGAACTTGAACTTGAACTAGAACTGAACTAGAACTAAATGAAACTTATTTTGAACTGGTCTAAAACTGAACTAGAATTGCACTACAACTAAACTTGACTTGATAAATTTCAACTATTCGACTTCTTAAGGAACTCTTCACTTTGGTATACAACTTAAATAAAACCTCCTGTATTCTCAGGTTATTTTGGCTTTAATTAAAATAAATATTTACAATGATTTTCAACTGATGCCGCTGATAATGACGATGATGATGAGATGAGGCAACAGGTTTCGGATTGTAAATATTTGCTGGAGTTAATTGCAAAGCGAGAAAATGCTTCAATCGAAAAATACAAAATCAAAGTTTATATACATACGAGGGAAGATGAAGAAAATACTGTTTAATTTCTTAAAAAAAAAAAAAAAAAAAAATATAAGAAAAAGATGATTACTTTTTTTAATTGCACAACCAACCCTTTAATAAACATAAACTTTTCAATAAACGTTTAATGCTGGTATTTATTCAATGTTTTTGATTAAAGCAGTTTTAATTAAAAAAAAATTTTTGCTTCTTTTATCTACCTGTCCGAAAAAGTAGATTTTCCTCTTGTAGGTTGGTCGCCATGTTCCATACCCCTTTTTTACAAATTAAATAAACTTCTTGTAGTTAAAGTTGTAAGTGAAATACCAATTTTCTACCACAACAAGAAAAAATTTCAAAAAAAAAATACTTTTTACAACTTTAAGTCTTGTCATGGAACTTTTATACTGAAGTACTTTAATTAATTAAAATTGCTCAAGGAAAAAAAAGGAAAATTCAATTATGTCTATATAAAGGTAGTCCTGTCTGTTGGCATTGCTGCGTACGTATTGTTTCCATTAGAGACTACAGGATTGCAAACAACTTATTTACAAAATAAGGTTGAAATAATTTTGCGAATATTTACTTTAACAATAAAAAGGGTTACTTTGTAACTTTTAAGGACAATACTTAAGAATACAATTTACATGTTTCAATAAAGTTTATTAAAGCAAAAGTTTTGTTTTTGTTGTTGTTGTTTCTATTCTACCTTTTCTTTGAAATTTATCAATTACAAAAGCTCTAAATTTAATAATTTTATAAATTGTTGGGGGTAATAATTTTTCATTTTTCATAATACAACAACTTATGATCTCTAAAATAAAGAAGTTTATTTTACAAAAAAGGTATTACAATTTTGGTACTCATTGAAATTCTTAAGATTTTGACAAAGAAATTATGACAGTTTTAAAGGGTGGTCCAACCATAATGCACGATGTCAATTGTGAGTCACACCTTAACGTCAGGGTTTTTGCCCAACTTAATTTCACATTTCTTTGTTGCAGTGTTTGACAAATTCAACCATGGAGACGTACACAATTGAGCAGCGCGTTAAAATTGTTGTAAACTTTTATGAAAGTGGGCGTTCAAATGGCAATGCATTTCGTGACTTTTTGGTCAGCATGATCACCTAATCCCTACAAGAAATGGTTGACCGAAACTAATACACCCGCACTAATTTTTTTTTTTTATTTTTTTTATTGTTACAACTGGCGTTGCCACTCGTGTGCGTTTGTATAACAAATTAGGAATATTTTTCAAAGCCCGAGTTTTATTAATCTGTTCTTCTTCTTATATATCGGGTGATTTTTTTAACTATTATCTTTTTGGCAACACTGGTTTAAACAGCTGACGCACGTTTCGTGTTTTGTTTCACTGTCAAACATCTTCAGTTTGGTCTATAATTTAACCATGAATCTTCTTACAAACGAACAACGCTTGCAAATTATTAAATAATATTATCAAAATGCGTGCGCTGTTAAGAAAGTTCATCGCGCGCTTCTTGTGTTCAGCGACGAAGCTCATTTTTGGCTCAATGGGTACGTTGATAAGCAGAATTGTCGATTTTGGAGTGAATATCAGCCAGAAGTATTGCAAAAGCTACCAATGCATCCAGAAAAAGTCATTTCTTCAAAGATGATGCGATAATATCCAACTTTTTTTGCCCAAAATGCAAGAGCTTCACTTGCATAACAGGTGGTTTCAACAAGACGGTGCCGCATGCCACACAGCACGCTTAACAAGGGAGTTAGTTATTGAGAGACGAGTTCGGTGAACATTTTATTTCACGTTCTAGACCGGTCAATTGGCCGCCTATATCGTGCGATTTAACGCCTTTAGACTATTTTTTGTGGGGCTATGTTAAAGCTCATGTCTATACACACATGCCCGCTTCAATTGACGCATTGGAAGACAACATTGAAGCATTTATTCATGAGATACCGGCCGAAATGTTGGAAAGAGTATGCCAAAATTGGACTATGCGGATGGACCATTTGAGGCGCAGTCACGGTCAACATTTGCATGAAATAATCTTCAAACATTAAATTATGTGGACCGTACTATCGATTCAAATAAAGATTTC
Source organism: Pollenia angustigena (assembly GCA_930367215.1). NCBI lineage: Eukaryota > Metazoa > Arthropoda > Insecta > Diptera > Polleniidae > Pollenia > Pollenia angustigena. The sequence continues at coordinate 187,470,804 of OV884060.1, read as the reverse complement.
ATGCATTTTGCTGAATTTTATGTGTTTGAACTTTCCTATAGCTCTTAAAAAATCACCCATTTCTGTCATCAATGACAGTCAAATGACCGGTAAAATGACGGTCACTATTCTTGTAGAGATGTTTCCACAATCGGGAGAATTGTGCGCAAATTTCAGTAAACCGGGTCTGTAAGAAATGTGAAAACATCTGTGCATGCTCGCCAGGACATGCGGCCTCATCGGGCTGTACTTCACCGAAAATAAGGTCGGCCAAGCAGTTACCATGAATTTGCGAGATGATAACGGACTTATTGTGCCCAGACTTCTTGTGGCCAGGTTCTTATCAATCATTTTATGAAAAAAATAAGTCAAACTACCTTTAAATTGTTAGGCAATTAATCGTGCCACAAAAATGCAAACGAAAACGTAAAATAATTAATACAAAAGTATTCCAGTCCAAAGCATTTCATCAAAGCAAATCTTCATTTGTTAAATCCAATTTGTCATTAAACAAATGCCGAGATTTTCTAATATCCGTTAAACAAATTTTCCATTTTCAAATAAAATGTGGAAAATTTCAAAACACATAAATAATTTTTTTTTTTTTTTTAATTTTAATGTTAAAGGTCAGTCATATAAATAAAATCAGTCATGCCTTCATCATGCATGTTGAATGTGTACACATACACACAAACACTCACATATTTCACTTTGCTTGCCGCACACATTAAGCCCAGGGATTTTTAAAGAAATCCTCATCATCGTTCTCGTCGTCGACTGCACATTCATACAACAAACATGAACGAACATAAACATAAATAAATAAATAATTTTTTTTTTTTATTTATGTATGTACGTTTTTATGTTCGTTATATCTTTTAAGTATTCAGTTTCCCCTATTAAAAACTGCATTAAACGAATGGAAAACTAATGTCAGTTATTGAAGAAGGTGTTGCAGCATTTCGCACAGTGTGATGGATGGATTCATGCATGTTTGTGCAAAAACTATACGGTGTGATTCTGGACCATTGAAAATCGGCAACGAGCACTAACTGCCAGAATTAAGTTAACAATGGAATTTTCCAAAAATCGGCCACGCCTACCGCCCATGCAATTGAAATCGATTTTATCGTATAAAAATTTTCTATCCAAGCAAAAGTCTAAAAAAACATTTGTTACATACACTTTCTAGTATAAAAAAGAGACCTACGTCGAGTTTCGTCAAAATCCGCCACGCCCACCGGCCATGAAACCTAAATGTTATTATTCTTCCTTTTGTTAACTACAAAATGATAAAACAAGTGTCCAATTCACAAGCTCTGTCGTATGGCTTATCGTTAAAAAAATACGATTTTTGTTTATACACTTGTAAATTTTTATTGTCATCGTATTGCTAAATGTCAAAAATGAAAATATTAATTCAATGTAGTCAATTCGATTTGAGTTAATTGTGAGTCACTCCTTAACCTCAAGTTTATTGCCCAACTTAATTTTGTTTCACTGTTTGACAGATTAAACCATGGAGAGCTGCCCAATTGAGCAGCGCATTCAGATTGCTGAAGTCTTTTACGAACATGGGCGTTCAAATAAAAATGCATGTCGTGCACTTCGTGATTATTTTGGTCAGCATAATGGATTCGTTAACAAGCTGAATTGCCGCATTTGGGCAAATGAGAATCCACGAGCGATTGTTGAAAAGCCGATGCATCCACAAAGAGTGACTGTTTGGTGCGGTTTATGGGCTGGCGGCGTAATCGGGCCGTACTTCTTCGGAAATGAGGTCGTCCAAGCAGTTACCGTAAATGGTGTTCGCTATCTCGAGCTGACAACGGACTTCTTGAGGCCAGAAATTGAGGATATGGACCTGGACGTAAGTGGTTCCAACAGGATGGTGCCACGTGCCACATAGCCAACGTAACAATAGCTTTTTTGCGCGAGTAATTCAATGGCCGTGCTATCTCACGTCGTGACGATGTTAATTAGGCGCCACGATCATGTGATTTGACGCCGTTAGACTTTTTTCTTTGGGGATATTTAAAAGAAAAAATGTACGTCAATAAGCCAAGAATAATTCAAGAGCTTAGGGCTGAATTATTTCGGCACATTTAACACATTGCACCTCAATTATGTCTCAGAGTCATTGAAAATATGAACCATCGGATAGAGTTATGCCACCGAAGCCGTACCGAGCATTTGGCCGATATTTTGTTTCACACATAATAGTCATAGATTCTGCTATCATAAAAAAATATTAGGACAATTCTCTGAAAAGTTTTTGTTTGATTTACATTCAACATCGTGCGTTTTGGTTGGACTAAGAGAAGATCAAAAACTTTCTTTTCACTTTGAAATTTTACAACATTTAAAGAATTTACTTCGATTTTAACATTTGTTTTTTACGTATCAAAATTGTAGTTTCTTCTTTAATAAAATTTGATATACACAGGTATGGGAGTTATAATTTGAGGTGAACTGGTAATATTATTAATTGACAAGAAATTTTAATTATAATAGTTCAGAAAATAAACTGAAATGAATTCGAGATACACAAATGAATGATTAGTGTTTAAACAAAACTGAGTGTTCAACTTTAGACAAAAGTGAACAAGCCCATAATGAAATCGTCGGCATTCTCTCTCATTGTATTGTTCAAGGCGAATTCATACAAGGTGGTCTTATTTTGAAAACGTTTTACAACACTGTAAAATATTTTAACGTTGTGTCAAACATTTAAACAAATATTTGATTTTGTTTGTTTATTAAATTGTGTTTTTTTGAAATGTTATAACTAAAAAAAGTTTTAAATTTCACAATTTTAATCGAAAATTATAGAATTTAGTTAAGATTCCCCAGAACCAACAGGACGGTATACCATTTTGACACAAGGTTAGTAATCAGCTGTTGCTTACGTAGCAAGAAAAGTTCACCTGGTGTAAATTCGCCATGGTATTGTTTTCTTTTTTTCGTTTGTTTTTCATTTTGTGTTTACAAAATGTACGAAATTTAATGAAAGTTGAAAGAATGAGTGACTATATGTGAGAACATAAGAAAGTTTCCTATCAAAATTAAATTGATGATTTCACGACGGCTTTCTACGGCAAATTTATGGTGTTAGTTATCACATTCTAAAAAGATTTTTACAAATTCACCAAACAAATCGAACACTTGCAGGCCTGGTATATATACAACATGTTTCAAAACATATGAGGAGGTCCATAACAAAACGCAATAATTACATTTTTCAAGCTTTTTGATTTTTTGATTGAATCCTATTCTACACATTGAAATCTATATTACCTTTATTATAAAGCATTCCAAAACTCAATAACTACACTGCAATTCAATATCAAATAAAATGGTTCGGAGCAAAATGCAATAATTAAAGAAATTAAAAAAAAGTGAAATTTATAATTAAATTATGCTCTGGTGGTAACTCATATTTAGCTGTTAAACGTACGGAATTTTTGTTAAGTTAATACCTTTTGCTTTTGTTAAGTTGATTGTGAATAATATTTTCACACAGTTCAAAGCAAAATGAAATAAATACTGTGGATTCGGACCAAAACGCAATAATTCCAAATTTGTTATCTAAATAACTTTAAAACAAACTGTCAAAAAAAATAATTTATAATACCTCAATAATTGTTTTTTAAAAAATTATGTGCTACTTACTTAAATTACATTTTGTCGTTTATCCAAAAAAATGTTATGGTGTAATTATTGCGTTTTGTTATGGACCTCCTCATATATAAATCAGTCGTATAATAAGACAATACTTATGTTTGTTAATTACTAACAAAAATAATACAACACTGTATACTTAGACGATACAACGAATACGACGTCAACAGCAGCTTGTTAAGGGATAATTCACAGCCATACCCAAGCAAGGCCAGAGAGCGTTTGCAAGCTGTCAAAAATTCTTATGCCCATACAATTTGTATGTAGAATGCGAAATTGCGCTGCGGCAACGCTTTGCAATTGGAAAATGAGATTTTAAATAGTGAAGTTAGACGCTGTTGGTAATGAATAATGCCAATTTAGCTATTTTTAGGTCAGCGTAGCGGTTTTATCTCTATTTTTTATTTATATTGTGAGGGTTTTATAAAACAAGAAATTTACGCTAAGTTAATCTAAAAATCATATGATTTTGTTTGTAATTATCTCCATGCACTTTTTCGCCCAAATTAGAAATAAAGTGTTGCTATTTTTAATACATAATAAATGCCTGGTCTAAAAGAATGCAAAAATAGTTTTATTCCTATTCCAAGACTTTGTTTTTATCGCTTTTTATTTTACAGCAATATTTCAAATTTAGTGTTTGAAAATTGGCTTTTTTGATGCCTTAATTCCACTGTGCGTCGCATGTGTGTACAATAAAGTGAAAGTATTTTAAAGCGGAGTAAATTAATTTGCGCTCACACTTTTTTACGAAATCGAATTTGTATTTTATTTACTTTATAATTCTTTAATAGCTGAAGTGAAAGGATAACGAAGGATTTGCGACTGGACACTGCAAAATCCAGAAGTCTTATTTTAGTTTTGCAGTTTTCCACACATAAAATGTGATTAAACAACAAGGCGTATAAAAGCACAAAAATTATGCTTAGCACGTTTTTAATTAAATTTGCTTCTGTTTTAGGACAAACGAACAATCTTTAAAAGAAAATTAAAACAAACAAAAATGTTTCCCTCAAAAAAATCAATAAAATATTAAATGTTCTATTGAAAAATTAAAGCAAGTGTAGAATACATGACAATAGTCTTAAGCTTTGTTTAAAATGGAAGCAAAAATTTCTTTTTTTTCTTTTCTTTTTCTTTCCAAAATATTTCATATATTTTTCGAACAAAAATGTAACTAAAGTTTTCAAAAAAGAAATAGAAACTGGGAATTATTTACTTTATATTATATTCAACATTTTTATTTTTCGAATTTATTCTATGAGCTTAATTTCAGTTATGTATTTTATAAAGCTTTTTTCGAAAAATGAAAAATGTTTTCAAAAAAGTTTAATGTACTTATTATGGCGGGTTGATATTTTTTTTAAAATCGTATAGCAAAAACGATAACTACATAAAATTCTAAAATAAAATCCTAATCCGCGCCTCTCGACTTGAAAATGTTTATGCCCGCCACTGCCAAAAAAATAAATGTTTGAAAAAATAGCTTTTTCCCCTTTTGCACTTTATAATATTTTACACTCAAAATTTTTTTACATAAAAAAAATATCCACCCAAGTAAAAAAAATTTAAATTCGAGAGGCGCGGGTTAGGATTTGAATTTAGACCCATGGTTTCTTCGGATAATTTTCTTAGAATGTTATATAGACTACGTTTGCTATACGATTTTTAATTTTTTTTTTTTCATCCATACAAATCAACCCGCCCTAATACTTACATTTCAGCAGCAATTTGTATATAATTATAAATGACGTTTATAATAATTTTATTTAGTTTGGAGTGAAAATTTTAACATTTTGAACGAACCTTTTTGTTATTGTTATTTAATTTTTTTTTTTTTTTAATTGAGCCAAGCGACAGTATTTTTATTTCCACTAAAATCTTTAATTTTAAAAACGAGGTGCAGTATAATTTTCTTCAAAAAAAAATTATCGAAATCAAAAAAATAAGAAGAACAACATTTTCTAAAGAAAATTAATATAGACGACAAAAAAAAACCAATTAAAAAAGATAGACTGCAGGATTAATGTAGAAAATTTAGACAGGCGACCAGGGCTGTCAGATATGGCGATTTCTCGCCAAACGTGGAGATTTTGAAACGTGTTTGGCGATGTAATTTCCCATTTGGCGACTGGCGACTTTTATGGCGATTTCTGATATAACTGGCGATTAACTTGGCTATTTTTACCATTTATATTATTTCGGCGATTTTTTTTAACAACCTGTCATTTTTTGTTATTATGTATTACTAATATAAAAAAACATTTTAAGTGAATTTTATATTCAGTCACTATTTAATTCTAATAGTATGTAGGTCAAAACTGCAGTAATGAAATCGGTGAGGCTGAAGTGTACGATCTTATAGACTTGTGTACTAGAGGTCTGCTTTGAATAATTCACTTGTTTGCCTTTATTCAAAGTGCACAACATTTACTCAAATATTTAACATTCAAAAATATAAGAAAAGAGTAAACCATATACAAAAATAAGAGAGAATGAATTGAATAAAATACTTGTTTACTGTAAATGAATTTGAGAGTCATTCATAAATAACAAAACAGTGGAATAACCCGTTAGAGAGAGCAAGTTTACAAAAAATATTCGAATAATTTTTGAATTATTGAATGTCCATACATTTATTTGAATACATTGACATAATATGTGTGTAAGCTTGTGGCTTCTTTTATTTGTAAGAGTTAAGCTTACACATACATACGTAATGTGTAGGTACAGAAATTTTACATTCAAATTATATTGAATATTTCATTCATTTGACTTGAGTTGACTGAATTGAATGAGTTTTTATTCGTTTTGTCTTTGGTTATTCTTTCATTTGTTTCTTTATTATTGGGTGCTCGACACATTGTAGTTAAAAAACAAATGAGTGTGTTGAAATTGGTTTTTATTTATTCTTGCAGACCTCTATTGTGTACTTAATTTAAGTTTTTAACTGAATACATATATGATCTCCATTTTATGTTATTTAAAAAAAAATTACAGAAACAAAACAAAATTTACTTTGGCGACTTTTTTGTATGTTTTCTCAGGTTTTGGCGATTTTTTACTGAAAAATTATACTGGCGTTTTTTGTATGCAAAATTTAATTTAAAAAAAAAGAAAATTTTACAAAAACTGAACAAAGTCGACGTTTGGCGATTTCTGACATCCGGTTTGGCGATAGAGCTCAAAAAATCTGACAACATTGCAGGCGACAGCATTTTCCATAGAAAATAACGATTGATGCTCGATTTTCTGTAGAGAATTGACTTAGGCGTCCTATATTCCATAGTACATCAAGTCGACATAGTTTTTTTATAGGACATAGACGTCAAATATTTCTCATAGGAAATTTTTAAAGGCGTCAAAAATTGAATATAGAAACTTGTTGATGCCTATGAAATTTTTAATTTTCTATAGAAAAATTTTATAGACGTTAAGAATTTTTGATAGACAATTTGAATAGGCGCAAAAATTTTCTATAGAAATGGGCGTTAGAAATTTTCTATAGAAATTTTTCATAGGCGTCAAATATTTTTTAAGAGGCGTCAAAAATTTGTTATACAAATTTCTATAGGCCTCAAATCTTTTCTTAAAAAAATTTTCATAGGCGTCAAAAATTTTTATAGAAAATTTCCATAGGCGTCAAATATTTTCTATAAAAAATTTTTATAGGCGTAAAAAAATTTTTCAAAGGCGTCAACAATTTTCAATAGATAGTTTTCAAAGGCGTTAAAAATTTGCATTAAAAAATTTTCATAGACGCCAACAATTTTTTATAGAAAGTTCTATAAGCTTCAAATATTTTCTTGAAAAAATTTTCATAGGCGTCAAAAATTTTTATTAAAAATTTCAACAGGCTTCAAATATTTTCTATAAAAAATTTTTATAGACGTAAAAAAAATGTTCATAGGCGTTAAAAATGTTATAAGCAAATAACATTTTCAAAGGCGTAAAAAATGTTCCTTAGATAATTTTCATAGGCGTTAAAAATTTTCTTTAAAAAATTTTCATAGACGTCAACAATTTTTTATGGAAATTTCTATTTCTATTTTCATAGGCGTCAAAAACGTTTTATAGAAAATTTTCATAGGCGTCAAATATTTTTTATAGAAAATTTTCATAGGCGTAAAAAAAATTTTATAGGTGTCAAAAATTGTATTTCTATTGAAAATGTTCATACCGCTTCAAATTTTCTATAGAATAGGGCGTTAAAAATACTCTTTAGAAAATTTTAATATGCGTCAAAAATATTTAGTGGTGAAATTTTCTTTATTTAATTTGGACGCTTTTGCATTCTCAGGGTTATAAGCGTTGCAAATTCTCCAAATAAAAATTTTAAAAATTACTTAGGCTTCAAAAACGTATTGGCGCTTAAAGAATTCTTTGAAAAGCGATAAAATATTTTTCAAAATCGCAAGGAAAATTTAAACTAACCTTAAAAGAGGCTTTATGGAAATATGTATGTATATCTTTGATTGAAAATATTGTTTAAAATTAAAAAAAAAAATAATTTTCATTAGAAAAATCTTTTTATTGATAAAACTCTTGAAAATCCTGCTAAAGAGAACATTTTCGCTTAATAGCAAATTTTTTTTAAAGAGATAATTTGTCACTGGAATGCAAACAATCTTTTTGCTGAAAAATAAAACTGACGGATAATTTGTTAAACAGAAAATAAGTCGTTTCTTTGAAAACTTTGTGGTCTGAAATTTGTCTCTTAATTTGAAATTTAAGAATAAAAAAGCTTTTTTCAAAATATTAAAAATTAACATAAAAATTATTAGTATTGTGGTTATTTTATTGAACTATTTATGGTTTTTAATCCAAATTTTTTAATATTTTTAATTAGGCTTAAGTTCATTAAATTATTTTTATGAAGAAAGGAATTTTACAACATGAAAATTAATTAAAATTTATTGATAATTTTTCATTCTTGACTCAATCTGGGCTCGAACCCAGGTGTTTACGGACAGGTTACCCTGACATGTTTCGATTGCAACCACTCAATCTCCTCAGAGGGCTTGCCGTTTAACACTCGCAGCCATCGACGACTGCTGACGTCATTAGTCAAACATCAATCCTTAAACCAAATTGTATTCAACCTTTGGTAGATCGAAATTTGCTTTGAATGATTATCTATTTTAATTTATTTTAACATGTTATTCCATTACTTCTGTTTTTTCGTACTTTTGTCAAGAATTCTTCTTGAAGTTCAAAGTACATATTTTTTGTTTTTTCATTTTTTGTCTTTCTTATTCTTGTTGACCTTTTCAGCACAACTTGAAGGACAAATGCAAATATAGAGCTCGTGCCTTAGCTTTAACAATTATTAGTATTGTGGTTATTTTATTGAACTATTTATGGTTTTTAATCCAAATTTAACATAAAAAGTTAAAAATCTTTGTTGTTTACAAAAGAAAAATCGTATTAACAATAAAATTTAATCAGTTCTTTTAAGTACTAAGCCCCATCACACAGTAGTTAAATCATTTCCCTCAATTTCAGTCATTAAAAATAAAGTAAAACAATTGAAACAACAAATCTTTTACTTTAATTTTTCAAGACTTTTTTGTTGGTCCGAATTCAATACTGAAATTTTTACTTTAAACATTTGTGACACTCGTTTCAACTTTTTGCAATTAAACTCGCAATTTTTTCTTATTTTTTACAAAGTTGAGAATCGTTTATTTTATTTGATCGTCCTTTTGCCTAAAAAAATGAAATCCTTTTTTCTTCTGTTTGTTTGCAATTGCTGGAAATTAGCAAAACACAAAAAACGTTTCATTTACCGCCTGCCTGTCCCACTCACTCACTCTCTTACTCATTCACTCATTCAATTTATTCATTTACGTTGCAAATTTAAATGTTTGAATTAATGTCAACACCTTGAAGTCTTAAGGGACGTGTTGTTGTTTTGGCATCAATAGTATGTACTTGGCCCATTCCTTGTCTGTCAGCCAGCCAGGACAATATAACATGACGTTCGTCGATCTGCTGGTGCTGCGTTGTTTGGCTGTGTAAATGTAAATAAATATAAAAGTGTTGCAGAATAACTGTGAGTCAGTGCAACGTTGTGGTTTTGTGTATTTAGCGACTTTTACAAACACCCCGCAATGTCAATGTTATTGACATTTAAATGAAATGAAAAAACAACAACTTTCAACATTCAGAATCCCTTTACAAAAAAGAAAAGCAAAAAGGTTTCATTTCAAAATAGTCTTAATGAGTTTTCGAAAAAATATTAATTATTTTGCAAATCTTTTGAAAATTAAAAGCCAATTTAATCGATATTTTTTTCTCTTTGAAAGTTTTAGAAACGCTAAAACTAATTAAATAGTTTTTGCAATAATTCTTTTAAAAATTTGAGCTTATGAAACTTTTCAAACTTAAGAATATTCTAAATATTTTAATGATGGATTTATAATTTTTTGTAGAATAATTTGAGAACATAATAAATTTTCCTTACCAGTTTTGTAGCAAGTTTGTCAGCTTCATCAATTCTATAGATATTTTGTTGCTCTCTTCTATTTGTTTTAAGAAAATTTGTTGCCCTTAACAATTTGTAAAGCCAATTTTCTATAAAAGGGTTTGTTTCCCTAAACAATTCGTCGCTCTAGAAATTTTTTATAGAAATAGAACAAAAAGTTTTGTGGCCGACCGAAACAATTTTCTATAAAAAATTTACAATTTTCTATAAAAAGTTGTCGCTCTAAAAAATACTCTATAAAAAGTTTGTCGCCCTAAACTATTTTCTATATAAAGACTGTCGCCCTTAACAATTTTCTATATCAAGTTTGTCGCCCTAAACAATTTGCTATAGAAAGGTTGTCGCGTTAAACAATTTTCTATAAAAAATTTGGCCCTTAACAATTTTCTATAAAAAGATGTCGCCCTAAACAATTTTATATAAAAAGTTTGTCGCCCTGAACTATTTTCTATGTATATAAAGATTGTAGCCCTTAACAATTTTCTATATCAAGTTTGTCGCCCTAAACAATTTTCTATATAAAGTTTGTCGCCCTTAACAATTTTCTATATAAAGTTTGTCGCCTTTAACAATTTTCTATAGATAATTAGTCGCTCTTAACTATTTTCTATAGAAAATTTGTCGCCCTTAACCATTTTTTATAGAAAATTTGTCGCCATTAACAATTTTCTATAAAAAAAATTTGTCGCCCTTAACAATTTTCTATAGAAAATTTGTCGCCCTTAACAATTTTCTATATAAAGTTTGTCGCCCTTAACAATTTTCTGTAGATAATTTGTCGCCCTTAACCATTTTCTATAGAAAATTTGTCGCCCTTAACAATTTTCTATAAAAATTTTGTCGCCCTTAAAAATTTTCTATATAAAGTTTGTTGCCCTAAGCAATTTGCTATAATAAGTTTGTCGCGCTAAACAATTTTCTATAAAAAATTTGGCCCTTAACAATTTTCTATAAAAAGTGGTCGCCCTAAACAATGTTCTATAAAAAGTTTGTCGCCCTTAACAATTTTCCATATAAAGTTTGTCGCCCTAAGCAATTTTCTATATAAAGTTTGTCGCCCTTAACAATATTCTATAGATAATTTGTCGCCCTTAACAATTTTCTATAGATAATTTGTCGCCCTTAACAATTTTCTATAGATAATTTGTCGCTCTAAAACATTTTTTAGAAATTGTATAAAAAATTTTGTAGCTCACAACAATTTTTTATAGAAAATTAATCAACCGAAACAATTTCCTGTAGAAAATTAACGACCGAAACAATTTTCTATAGAAAATTTATCGGCCTTAACAATTTTCTATAGAAAATTTTTCGCCCTTAACAATTTTCTATATAATGTTTGTTGCCCTAAGCAATTTGCTATAGAAAGTTTGGCGCGGTAAACAATTTTTATAAAAAATTTGGCCCTTAACAATTGTCTATAAAAAGTTGTCACACTAAACAATTCTCTATAAAAAGTTTGTCACCCTTAACAATTTTCTATAAAAAATTTGTCGCCCTTAACAATTTTCTATATAAAGTTTGTTGCCCTAAGCAATTTGCTATACAATGTTTGTGGCACTAAACCATTTTCTATAAAAAGTTTGTCGCCCTTAACAATTTTCTATATCAAAAGTTGTCGCCCTAAACAATTTTGTATAAAAAAATTTGTCGCCCTTAACAATTTTCTATAGAAAATTTGTCGCCCTTAACAATTTTCTATATAAAGTTTGTCGCCCTTAACAATTTTCTGTGGATAATTTGTCGCCCTTAACAATTTTCTATAACAAATGTGTCGCCTAAAAAACTTTGTATAGAAACTTTGTCGACCTTTAAATATGTATATCTTTTGGAATCTTGTTTCTATATAACATTTATCGTTCTAATATACTTTCTGTAGAAAGTTTTACGCCCCAATGAATTTCTGTCGTAAATTTGTCGCCTTTAAGGTTTTTTTATTTTGTAGCTCTTAGCAATTTTTAAAAGAAAATTTGTCGTTCAAAACAATTTTCTATTGAAAATGTGTCGCCTAAAAAACTTGTCTTTAAAAAATGTGTCGCCCTAAAGAATTTTCTATTCAAAATGTATCGCCTTGTGAATTTTCTATAAAAAGCTTGTCACTCTTATGAATTTGTATAGAAAATATGTCGTCCATAACGATTTTCTATAGAAAATTTTTCGTCTTAAAGAACTTTCTATAAAAATCTTGACGCCCTAAAATCTAAAATAATCATGTCGCCCTTATCCTTTTTTCCATAGAAAACTTATCGCTCTAATGAATATTCTATAGAAAGTTTGTCGCCCTAACGAACAGAATAGAAAATTTATCGCCCTATTGAATTTTCTAGAGAAAGTTTATCGGCACACTGAATTCTCTATACAAAATTTGTTTCGCAATTAGATTTTTTTATCTAAAAATTGTCGCCATAAGCAATTTTTTTTAGAAAATTTGTCATCGTAAAAAATTTTCTATAGAAAATTGGCTGGCCTAAAAAATTTGTCGCCGTCATAAATTCTATTAAAAATTTTGTCGCCACATACAATTTTCTATATAGAATATGTTAGTAAAAATGTCTCGCCTATTTAAGCAAAATTTTTAGAAAATTTGTCGCCCTATACAGTTTTCTGAAGGTAATTTTACGGCTTAAAACAATTTTCTACAAAAAAAAATTAGTCGCGTATAAAATATTCCAAAAGAAAATTGTCACCCAAAGCAGCTTGCTATAGAAATTGTCGCCCTTTACACTTTTCTATAGAAAATTGTCGCCCTTAACAATTTATATAGAAAATTTGTAGCCCTGAACATTTTTTCTTTGAAATAGTTTTCGCTCTTAACTAAATTTTTTAAGAAAATTAGTCGCCTTAAATACATACTACAAAACAACGATATTCGATATGATGAGATCGAACTTTAAATGACAGCGTTATATATCAAAAAACCAAAACGGCGTATTTGGGGGCGTAGCAAAACAAATGTTTTTTCTGTTTTAAAAACTTGATTGAAATATCTTTCATTCTAGGAAGTGACTGGCAAAAGTTTCTTTTTTCTACCCATCCTAATGTAAACTATTATATCATAATCAAGGCGAATTCTAGCTAGCTGTCACTTTGTTGTATGTAGGTGTAGTTACACTCACAGAAAAATGCATCTTCATATTGATGGTGCCCGTACATCAGAACTTTCGCATCGATGTTATTACAAATGGCATCAATGAAACAAAAGGTGACATCAATCCAATGAAAAATGTCATCATAACATTTTGTCATATTTTATGCGTCATCTATGCTATGACTTCAGTTACATTAATTCGATGCCACATTTTGTGTATTATTAACATTATTTTCATGTTTAAAAAGTAAAATAAGAAACGAAAATTCCCATATTCTATTTGCTTTAATTATTTAGTTAAATACTTTAAATTTTCAATGTAAAAGGATTACGAAAACCATATCAGGTATGCAGCTGGTGTCTCATAATTGAGAGTTCTTCCGATAAAAAATTTCAAGGCCCGGAATTTCGAAAATCAGTTTTACATACATTGTATACATTTTTTGGTCTTGGCCTAGTAAAATTTGATGTATAAAATATTCGTCGAAGATTATGTATACTTTTCTGTGGAAGTTAAAAACAGGACAAAAATTACCCCTTCAAATAAGTGTTAGAGGGTTAATATAATCTAGGCAAAGAATCGCCATACAATTCTACTGAAGACATCTGAAATAGTGTTTTAGCTCAGGAGGGGCCAATATTTGGGAACCCGATCTAACTTTTTGCAGATTTAATCTACCAATAGTCTAGTTTCATTTCGCGTTGCAAGCATTGAGGCTGGCCGCGATTACCCGGATTTTGTTGCACTGTGTAATAATGTTCTTTCACTTTTACTCAATTTAATGACACGTTGTAGCTCATTGTCATTAAATTGAGATACTTTGTAATTAAATTCAACTTCCTCCGATGCTACTGAGTCATCGTACTGATGACATGACTGCGATTCGTCATTTCTGTGATGCCGATGTGTCATCCTATTAATGACATAATTTCACCTTATGTCAGTTTAACCAAGTGATGTTAAGGCTGGCATCACAATGATGAAAAGTGTCATGGGGTCAAAAGCGAAGACACTTGCAATAACACTGATGTTAAAACACATCAGCGTTATGATGTCTTTTATTTAAGTGTATCATAAATGGCAAAATCCAAGCAAACTAAATTTATTGCTAGCTGTCAATACTTGGTCTAAATATGTGTATGTATATAAAAAAAAATCAGTTTTAACGTAAACAGTGTTAAGGCTAATTTACACTATCACACACAAGTCTTACATATTTTGAGAAATTGTAAAGTATTTTGACAAAAACGCTTTCCTGATCTAATTTTTGTTTGAAATATTTTCAAAAAACCAAACCATCAGGGTTGTATTTTCGTCAAAATACATACGTGTGTGAAAGTGTAAAGTACCATTTAGTAGGGTTAATAAATAATTTTTCTAATATTCATTATTTAAAACACAATTTTTGGAAAAATTAAATTGTTTTTATTTTCCAGTTATTGAAAGTTTCCGGACGAAATGCTGTCAATTTGTGATGCATTTATGTTTGTGTACTTCTTGTGCAGCATTTCTTCTCTAAATAATTTTTTTTGGAAGACAGAATCTCACAACAATTTTCAAGCAAAGAAATTCCTTTGAATAGTTATTTTTTAAGCTTTTGTCTCTTCATGCTGAATAAATACATTAATTTGTCCGTCTGTTCAGTTTTCTTGTCATACGTTTATGACAAATTTTTAATAACTAAATTCTTTGTTGGAACAGAGTTTTTAATTAAAATATTTTCGACTACAAAATGCAGACAAAGACGCCCAGCCAACAACTAAGACGCACAAGAATTTAAAATCATTTTTTTTTATTATTTTTGTTTTTTGTCCGACATGACAACACGTTCAAAGGCACCCCAAAGTTGGCTTGAAGAACATTAAATATGGAAAATACAAAAAGTTAAAATATGTGAAAGTTTTACAGGGGATGACATGGGAAATAATCGAGTGCAGTGCTAAGGAGTGCTGACAAAAGTGTAGTAAAGTGCATTAACTACAGTAAACAATCGTGATGTGGAAGAGCGGAAATATGTTTTCAGATGAAGTGTACTGATTTATAGGAGTGAATAAGTAGTGCAAGGATAAGAAGGAAGTAGAGTGTAAAGTAATAAATATTTTTGTGCAAAAAGGAATCAAGTAAGTGCGAGAGTAAAACTTTAACTTGCGTTTGTTGTTTACCTTCATTAAATTGTTAAAATCATTAAAAGGATAACCCTCTGTTGTGGAAACATCGCTTTCCTATGGAAAAAAGAGAAAACATTTTTCATATTTATATTTTTAATTTCATTTTTATTTACATAAAAATATTTTTTTATGATTCCATTTTCATAAACGATGTTAAAGTAACAGTTAAAATCAATATGTTTGACTGGATTTCATTAAAAAGAACGCTTTTATTATGCATAATGATTTTACTGTTCACTGCAGACTTTTTAATTTATTATTTATGATCTGTTTTTTATTTGCAAATATTGTATTTTATAACGCATCAAATATAAATTATAAATTATCCAGTTTTTATTAAATGTGGCATAACAGTTTTTATGTCTGGTTACGATAATAAAAAGTTTATGATTTTCTTTAAATATTTGTTTTCTGTATAAACGAAAACAAAATCCCTTTTAACAACAGCAACAAAGCCAAAGCACTTAAGGGAATAAAAAAGGACATTTTTTTTTTTTTTTTGTTTGAGGGGCTTCCTCTTTTTGGCAAAGTAATAAAACCTGTTTTGTCGAGTTTAATTTATGAATTGTGGTTTTACGTACTTTTCAAACAGTTTAAAAGTGTATATAATCTTTAAAATGTTACGAGGGTGGACTGATAAGTTGTTGAGTTTTGGATCTTTTTTTAGGAAACATTCTCTTTGAGCAGACATTTAAGAAATATTTAAGTTTGTTTGCTTTTAAACATTGCACAGTGGTGTAAAATTAAAAATCAAAGTATAAATATTATTTTATGTATAAAGAACTTTATCAAATATGAAAAATTGGGGACTTAGCATGTCATACAGAAATCTTATTTATAATAAATTTTGTATGCCCAAAAATAACTTTGATGACTTTCAAATTATTTAGGCGAATTGTATTAGATTAGATATAAGATGTATTAAAGCTAAAGTCTCTATTTAAAAGTGAAATTTATCCGAATTGTATTCAAGGAACTATAGATATGAGATAGTGTCTATTCGAAAAATAAAATTCCACTTGCACAGTGGTGTGAGTTTTAAAAAATTAGAAACTTTACAACTATTTAGGTGAAATGTATTCAAGCATCTATAAATTGGAGCCAAAGTCTCTATTTTAAAGTGACCATCTGACTTGCACAGTGGCGTAAGTGTTAAGAATAGAAAAAAAACTTTCAAACTATTTAGGTGAATTGAATTCAGGAATCTATAGATTGAAGCAAAACTTTCTATTCGAAAATGATAATCTTACTCGCACAGTGGCGTAAGTGTTAAAAATAAAAACGTTTTTAACCGAATTCTATTCAAGGAACTACAGATAGTGAGGTAGTGTCTATTCGAAAATTAAAATTCCACTTGCACACTGGCATAAGTTTTAAAAAAATTAGAAACTGTAAAACTATTTAGGCGAGCTGTATTCAAGAATCTATAAATTAGAGCCAGAGTTTATATTCGAAAATGAAAATCTGACTTGCACAGTGGCGTAAGTGTTAAAATTAAAGAGACTTTTAAGCTATTTGGGCGAATTGTATTTATGACTCTATAGATTGAAGCTAAAATTTCAATTCGAAAATGACAATCTGACTTGCACAGTAGACTAAGCTTAAAAAAATAAAAAACTTTTACAGTTTTAAGCCGAATTGTATTCAAGAAACTATAAATATGAGGTAGTGCCTATTCGAAAATGAAAATTCCACTTGCACAGTGGCGTAAGCTTTAAAAAATTAGAAACTGCAAAACTATTTAGGCGAGCGGTATTCAAGAATCTATAAATTGGAGCCAGAGTTTCTATAAGTGTTAAAATTAAAGAGACTTTTAAACTATTTGGGCGAATTGTATTCTTTGGATTGAAGCTAACATTTCTATTCGAAAATGACAATCCGACTTACACAGTGGCGTATGTTTTAAAAAATAAAAAACTTTTACAGTTTTTAGCCGAATTGTACTCAAGGAACTATAGATTGGAGCTAAAGTTTCTATTCTAAAATGATAATCTGACTTTCACAGTGGTCCAAGTGTTAAAAATAAAGAATCTTTTAAACTATTGAGGCGAATTGTTTTCAAGAATATATAGATTGGAGCTAAAGTTTCTATCCAAAAATGATAATCTTACTCGCACGCACTGTGGCATTAAGCTAAAAAAGTTTTTAATGACATCAAATTTTTTAATTTTATCATATTTTTACCAACTGAAGCTTTATCGTTTAAAAAAAATTAAAGAGATTCAAGGTTTTCATATCTATCTATATAGTATATAAAAATAAGTCCGTATATGTACGTCGCCGAACTACTCATAAACGCGTCGTGCGATTTCAACCAAACTTATACACTACGTAGGCAGTGGCCCATATATGGTTTATATGAAGTTTGGTTGAAATCCGATAACGCATGTGTGTGCGGTGCGTATTTGAAGTGAGTGTGTTTTTGCCGCAGGAAAACCAACTTTATTAAAAACAAGTGTGTTTCTTTTCTTATTTTGTTTTGCCGTGCAACGGGCCCGCTAGTTTTGAATAAAATCGACACTTGTGAGAAAAAAAAGTCGGCAAATCGGCACTTTGCTAATTTTCGAAAAAAAAAATCGTCAAAATGACGATAAATCTTCGAATCTGGCAGCTGTGACTGTAGAAGAAAAGCATTGCAGAATTATTTGCTGTCAATAAATTTGAGAAAGTAAACCGCATAGCAGGTGAAATTTATCATAGACTAATAGAAATATTTCCTTTCAACCAAACACATTGATTTTAAAAAATATCGAAAACAAGAGAACATCAATTTTAATATAATTCAATTTTCTACTTTCTAGATTCATCAAGTATCCACAATTAACATAAATTTTCCCTTTAAACATTTTGCAGAAGAAAAATGAAAAATGGCAATATAAGCTCAAGACTATTAACAAACCCAAATGGATTTTATTTTCATCAAAATATTTTCACTTGCTTATATTTCAACAATATTGTGTCATGTTCAGCATAATAAATACTTAATAGAGAAAATAAAACAAATGAAGTTCAAGTATTAGAAAAAAACACACAATAACATATACATACACATACACTCACAAAAGGATAAGAAATTTTATTAGTGTTTTGGGCGAATCTCTCCGAAATAAAAGAAAATGTTTACTTAACATCAAAATCATCATCAGCATCGTCGACGTATTCGTCGAATGCCTTTTAAGGAAAAATGAGAAGAAATCCTTGTTAGTATAAATGACAAAAGCAATTCCATATGGTATCCTTTTCCTTTCAATTCGTCAACAAAAGGATAATAATAAAATAAATTGCCCAGTTTGCCACGTCTTTAAGACATCTTAAACGACGGGTTTTAGACAACAGCAAGTTTTAGAAGACATACTGAGGACAGGATCAATACAAATCGTCAACAAAATTTCATACAAATAGCGGCGAGATCACACAAGATGAGATTGGCCACCCGCGCCTAGATTCATCAGAATGTGTAACGTTTTATTGGTATGTGCTAATTATAAAATTGTATGCAGGAACATATTAAAATTAACAGCTAAAGAAAAGAATGTGAGAATTTTGAACGAACCAAGTGATTGAAATGCATTCAACTACGCCAGAAGAAAAATTTGCCGTCAAAAGGTTTTTTTCAAGACAATGTCACTTATAAAGTCCCACATATAAATTGTTAAAAGACAACTTCTATGACAATGTCGCTTATACTGTCCCACCTAGAAGACACTGTCGCTCATCCTGTCTTTCATAAAGTTTAATAAAGGACTCAAAACAAGACGTTGTCGCTCAAACTGCCGTACACGACGATTTCCTCTAAATTTTCTTCCAGAAAACTTAAACGATAGTGAAAAACTTGTGCATACATCGTCGATGTAGTCAACGGCAAGCTGGCAAACTGGGTGATGTGGATTGAGAATGAGTATAAAAAAAAAAACACAACCACGACCGTATAAATTTCACAACCATTTAAAACTAAATGGCATTTTTAGTGCTAAATTTAATCGTTAGAAAATGTGTTATTTTTGTCATTAATTATTATTAAGCTTTTTGCAGATTTTTGGAGGTTGAAGTATTTGTTTGGCGTTTTTTTTTTTTTAACTATGTCATATGATTTTCAACTGACAGGATGATAATTCCAAAAAAAGTAGGAATTTTTTTTTTTTAACATAAAATTGTTTTAAGTTATTGTTTATGGCGAAATATTCGTTAAAGCTCTAAATTGTGGATATAACTTTTATTAAATTTATTACAAATCAAAAAGTAATTTAAATCTTTGGGAATACAAAATTTTAATTTCAAAAGATTTTGTTATTCGTGCTTAATTGCCAGTTTTTATTCTTGACAAAAGCACTTGAAATTTATTGTTGATGGGATAAGCTATTCCTATGCGCATTTCACTGGTTGCTTAGGCCAGATCATCAGGAAACTTCATCCATAAAGATTTTAGAAAAACTGAAGATATTAAACCAAATAAAACTGTTAAGCGTATAAGAATTATAGCAACAGTTCTACTTGTAACAATATCAAAGTTTAAACAAAACACATCAACAATAAACAACAGTGGGTTTATCTCATCTTACATTCCCCACTGATCTGCTTAGGCCAGAAATGCGCATAGGAATAGCTTATCCCATCAACAATAAATTTCAAGTATTTTTGTCAAGAATAACAAAATCTTTTATTTATTACAAATTTTAATATTTTTAATCAGGCTAAAGTTCATCAAATTTAATTTTCATTAAATTTGTGGCATTTTTACAAACATCTTAAGTCGAAAAAAAAGCAAAAAAGTTTTTATTAAAAAACTCTATGAAAAAAATCATTGTTCGCAAATAATAAAGTAAACCAAAATTAAAGAAAAATTTCGTTTATAATACAAAATTTTAAAAGCGTTAACAAAAATGTTTTTTTAATGAAAATTCTTACGGTTAACAAAATGTTTTTCAACTTTTTAAATTTGACTTAAGATGTTTTGTCAAAATGCCACAGCAATTAGTTTTATGAAGAAATTAATTTTACAACATGAAATTAATTAAAATTTATTGATAACACAGCGAAACAGACATTTTGCGGGCAGGAATTCGATTGCAAATTTTTACTAATTTGAGGTCGCTGATTTCAAATCTTCAAAATCGATTTCCATACAAAAATAACATTTTAAATATGTATGTGTGTTATGAAGGTTTTTTCTTTTCGATATTCAGTTTTCTCAGTAAATTGTGAATAAAATCAAAAGTTGTGCACCGCACAGTTTCCAATTCAAACAAAAAATTTGTAGAATCAAACAATTTTTTGTCTGAAATCGGTCCTATAAACAAATTCGCATATTCAAACAATTTATTTGCATTTTGTTTATTGAAAAAATCACTGATTTTTTCTAACAAATAATTTAACTGAATCAAACAAAAAGTTTACTGAAACTCATATACTAAATTTCAAAATCAAAAAAAAAAAAGTTTTTGCACAAGCAATGACGCACACACAAGTAAGCACTGTATGAGAAGATGAAGGCAGAGCAGAGCCGCCGGCTGGCTTTGAGACACATTTTTATACCCTTCACCTCAGGTGGAAAAGGGTATATACATATAAGTTTGTCATTCCGTTTATATTCTACAATATTGATCTAAGACCCTATAAAGTATATATATATTTTGGATCCTTATGAGGACAGAACTTGATTTAAACATGTGGTGTCCCTCTACCAACCCCCCTTTCAATTGTTTACATATACTAGCATAATGCTCAATATGATATTCGTTATCACCCTTATTTATTATTTCATCTATTTAACGAAATAATTTTTACAAATAGAAACTAGGAATTTTTGTGTTTTTTTGCTACTTAAAAACTCGCCAAAAAAGATAAAAGAAAACAAACACACATACATGGCACAAACTATTTTGGTGAATATATTTCCCAACTTTGCTATTTCGGTGAACAAAAACATTAAAAGTAATTACAACTCAACTGTGCTGAATTTTGTGAACATGCCGTTACATGCCGTTTATGCATGTAACAATAAACGGCAGCAGACCGACTCGATATGTTTTTCGTCATCATTCTATTTTTGTATTTGATGTATTTAACTAAACAGTTTTAAAAAATTGAATACGGGATTTTGTTTCTTATAATGTTGTTTAGAGAGTGAAACCTTTTTTTTACCTGCTATTGTTTTTCTTATACTTGTTGCACTTTTTTAAAGCGTAATACACTGTGTGTGTTTTTTGTTGTTGTTTTTATATTTCACATAAAGAAGTGTTGCCTACGAACAAAAAAAAAAATGCAAAAAGACGACAATATTAAAGAGCGTTAAATATTTCATACAAAATTATGAAAACTTGACGCCAATTACGCGTTTATTACATTTTTGAAGAGTTGTCCACATTTTTGTTGGTTTAATAAAAATCATACAAATTTATTTATTGAATCAGTAAAAAAATTTTTAGAAATTAAAAAAATTTTCAAACAAGCGTTTGTTTGAAAATAATTCGGCAATAATTTTTTCTGTGCGTTTAAACCTCATTTCATTCGAAATTATGTTAAGATAAATGTTTTAAGACCAAAACTGTGATTTTTGTCGCATTGTTATTTTTTATGGATTTTTAAAGAACAAAAAATTAGTTTTATTTTCAAAATGTTCCTTTTTTTCTTCAAAAATTCAACCATATCTCTGAAAATACAGGGACAAAATCGTCGCACACGTGTTCGAATGAACTTTCGTATCGAATTAAACTTCGTCACGTATCAAAAACGGTATTGCGGCATTTGAAAGCTTTCGAATCGAAATTTGTTAAAAAAAAATGTAATAGATTTTAAGCTTGAGCAACAAAGCAACGCAAAAATTTAAAAAATACGGAAAACTATAGAAATTTGCAAAAAATTTTTACCAATTTATAAAATTTGCAAAAATAGCGAAAATTCACGAAAGTTTTTAATATATTAAACAAGCCATTAAATTGATTAAAGTCCCTAAAACTACAAGGAATGGCACAAATTCGATAAAAAATTTTAAATTAGCGGAAATTCACAAAAATTTGCTAACAGCGGCATGAAAGCAAAGTCTAGTATTTATTAAAAATTATTAAAGCTGTTAAAGAATCAGATAACTTACAGAAAAAGTCGTTGATATCGCGGCCATGGCTAAAATTCCCGAATAATTGCAAACTTGGAAACAAAACCTAAAATTTATTTGAAATCGCTAAATCAGTAAATTCTGTAAAAATTGCTAACAGCGGCCTAATAGCAAAGTCGAGTTATATTAACAATCGTAAGGTATCAAAAAACTTACAATACTTCTATCTATCGCAAACTTGACTAAAATTTGCGAAAAATTGCAAAACTAAATGTTATTATTTTTATTCGACATTTTTCATTTTTCGAATTTATTCTATGAGCTAAATTTCAGTTATGTATTTTATAAAGCTTTTTTGTAATAGTCCTATTCCTTCAATTTTTTCAGAAATGACTTTATACACTACCAGACTATTATATTGTATTTTCGAAAAATTAAAAATGTTGAATATAATATAAAGTCACCTTCGGAAGGAAATAATTCCCAGTTTCTTTGGTTATTATTTTTTTCTTATTGCTGAAAAAAGTTTAATACTTACATTTTTATCTATTTATTGAAGAAATCTATTTATTATTCCCAAAAAGTGTGTAAATTGTTTGTAAAAAACAATTAAATGTTTTTACGAAAGCGCAACCTATCGAATGGCATTTCGAGTAAAGGCATTCAATCGACTACTCGTTATCGAATGACATAATCTCAAATCTTGAAAGAAGTTTTTTGATAACGAATGGGACGATTGCAAAGAGTAAAATTTCGATCAAAGTCGCTCGATAACGACGGCGACGATCTGGGCTCAGGGTAAATTTATAAACATTGAAAGCACGGCTTAAAGATAATTACCCCTATTATGTAAGGCGTTGTCGACGTCGACATTAATTTTTAATTGTTGTCACATCAAGGCGACGACTACATCACTTCGACGTTAATTTGGTATTTTATAAGAATGTTGTGTCGACGTCGACTAGTTATCGAAAATTTGACAAAAAAATCCCATCTCCAATAGTTTTTTTTTATTTTTTGTTCTTCACTCACTTTTTAACGCTATTTATGATATTTTGCGACATATTTTTTAACCGATTTAGCTTTTTAAAATAAAGTGTAGAGTTTGTTTCCAATGTTGATTTTTGTTCGCGAATTTTTGGCATGTTTTTGATAAAAGATATTTTTACTGTAAGTTTTCTGATTCTTTATAGCTTTAACGTTTATTCATAAATATAAGACTTTTCTTTCATGCCGCTGTTAGCAAATTTTTGCGAATTTCCGTTAATTAAGCAATTTTCACTGAATTTTTGTCATTCCTTTCAGTTTAAGGGACTTTTTATCAATTTTATGGCTTGTTTGATATATGAAAAATTTTCGCGAATTTTCGCTGTTTTTGCATAATTTTTTTTTGTAACTTTCCGACATTTTTTTTTAGCCGATTTGGTGATTTCAAACCAATTTAAGGGTTTGTTTCAAAGTTTGCAATTTTTGCTTATTTTAGCCATGCTCGCGATAGCAGCGATTTTTTCCTAAAAGTTTTCTGATTCTTTACAGCTTTAACGAGTTTTAATAAATATTAGACTTTGCTATCATGTAGCAATTGTTTGCGAATTTCCGCTAATTTTGCAATTTTTGCCATTTCTTATAGTTTTAGGGCTTTCGTTATATATAAAAAATGTTCGCGAAATTTCGCTATTTTTGCAAATGTTTCCGAATTTTCGCGTTAAATTTACTAATAAAATTTGTGCCCATAACTTCTTTTAAATTTGCATTTTTTATTTCAAACGTATTCAATAAATATGTTAACATTTCATTTAAAATTTCTTTAACTATCATTTGAGTCGTCGCAAAATTTCCTGTTGACTAAAACGGAGACAATAGTACTCGACGTCGACTTAAAAGCGCCTTAGAAAATATCACTTAACTGTCAAAAGTAATCGATTATTGTCAACAACGACTCAGAAAATAACATTAATGTTCAGGTGCCGTCGACTTGTGTCGATGTCGACTTTCATAATAGGGGTGAACAATAAGTTTCGGATTTTTTTTGCTAACTGAATATGGTCAACCGTTTTCAAGTTATTCCAATATATTAAGTGAAAGTGCCTTAATTTTGGATAGAGAAAAATGGAGAATAGATATGAAATCAACGACCTCAACTTAGTAAAAATTTGCAATCAAATTCCAGACCGCACCAAAAAAAGTTTAAATTTGTTCCCTTGTGTAATTTTGTATACTTGCCTAACCTGGGAATCGAACCCAAAGCACGTTTCTCGGTTTTTTTTCTTTTTCTGTCCTTCTATTTTCCGTTGACCTTTTCAGCTCAACTTAAAGGACTGATGGTGTTTTCTTTTCTACAAAAAAGTGTGACATTTTATTTAAAAAAATGCAATTTGGTGTCTGTTTCATAAAAATTTTGCTACCAAAAAGGGTTAGTTTTTTAGAATAAAACAAGCCACCCTTTTCGGGAGCAAAATTTCTAAGAAACAGACTCCAATATGCATTTTTTTAAATAAAATGTCACCTTTTTTTGTAGAAAAGAAAACACCATGAATGTAAGCATAGAACTTTTAACTTCAAGAAGAATTCTTGACAAAAAGTATTCAAAGCAGAAGTAAGGAAGAACATGTTAATCAATTTCAATAGATAATCATTCACGGCAAATTTCGAAACACCAAGTGGAATTACATTTCGTTTAAAAATTGATGTTTGACTTTTGACTGCCAGCGTTGTCAATGGAAAACCCCTCTGAAGAGATAGTTCGGTTACTAAAGAAACATGTCAGGACAACAAGTACGTGAAAACACGGGTTCGATTCCCAGTTCAGTCAAGAATGAAATATTATCAAACAATTTTAACAAATAGAAACTGGGAATTATTTCCTTCCGAAGGTTACTTTATATTATCTTCAACATTTTTCATTTTTCGAATTTATTCTATGAGCTAAATTTCAGTTTTGTATTTTATAAAGCTTTTTTGTAATAGTCCTATTTTATTAATTTTTCAGAAATAACATTTTACACTACCAGAATATTATGTTGTATTTTCTTGTAACATTTTACCTTAGCTTTCCTTTGGACAGCAATGAGGTATATTTTATGTACAGAAAAATTTACAATTATTAGACACCAGCAGAATGTAATGCATTTTCTGGCCCGCTACGGCCTTCGTCAGCATTCTTTTGTGTCACACTGGATAGTGATACTTTATAAATTGAATTTTAATCAATTTCATATTGCGAAATTTCTTTCTTCATAAAAATAATTAAATGAAAATTAAATTCGATGAACTTTAGCCTGATTAAAATTATTAAAATTTGGATTAAAAACCATAAACAGTTCAATAGAAGAACCACATGCAAATTAAATTTATTAAGTTAAAAATATGATGCAAGGCAAATTTTCTATAGGTGGCGGCAAAACTACAACAAGTCATCAACATAAAAAACAACAGGTATTTTGATTTTATTTTTCTGTCGCGTATTATCAAAGATAAGGCGGATTAATATATAATAAGATATTTCACCTTGTATCTACATACGTGATTTTGCCTTGTTACAATAAATCAGGGCTGCCATGTATGGAGTTTTAAGCTCAAATTAGATTTAACAAATTTCATTTCGGATTTTTATTAAGTAAGTTTTTTTTTAAGTTTTGTTTTTTTTACAGGCCAACCTAAATAAGAGGAGCTAGTTTTTTTCATGTCAAAACTCGTTTAAATACAATTTATATTAAGATTAGCTATTTAACGCAAATGCGATATCGGAAGGCTAAAAATTCTAATTGAGTTTTTTATTCATAATGTATGGGAAACAAAATTTTTTTTATATTAAAAACGTTTGCCGCTTTTTTTATGTTCACCAGTAAAATTACATACTTTTAAACGTATGTCCACTATAGGGGTCCAACGTTGTGAGGCCATTTTTCAAAGTGATTGCTTAAGTAAATGAATGTCGCAATTTGGTTCCTTTGTATAGAAAAACATTTAATATGAAATTTGATTTCGATTGGATAAAGAAAAGTCGGGGCAGAAATCGTTTGAAAAAGAGAATAGTGAATACAAGGCGAAAAAGTCATTTTTTTTGTTTTTGTCAAATTTTTCTAAATGTCGTAAAAGTTTTATTCTAGATGATAAATTGATCAAAATGTTGATACATTTATGCTTTTAAATGGTAAAAAATCAAAAAATTTGTTAAGCACTAGCCCAGTAATAAATAATGCTCCAGACCAAAAATGTCAATTATTACTTGACCGAGAAATTCGAAGACGCACCTTAAAGATTTTCGAAATTGATTTCTTTAATACTATTTGTTTATTTAAAAGACTCAAAATTGTGAGATATGGAATCCGGTTGTCTTTTTTTATAAAATTAACCTGTACCCCGTTTCTGTATTTCTCACATCGCATGAAACGTGTGAATTGCAACAAAAATAGTGTGAAATGAAACAAAAAATGGTTTTTCTCACACAAGTGTTTCTGTATCTTTTTTTTTGCGAGAATTATCTGTCATTTAAATAATTTTCTAGCAATTATTGGAAGGATGCGAGAAAAAGTGTTTCTATAACAATATTTTGCGAAAAGTTTCTTTCAAAAACTGTCAAAATAAGTCACATTTGAAATTGGTGGCGAGAAAAACAAAATGTAGATATTTTGAATTTAAAATATGTTTATATACTATTTTTTTAAAATAAATAAAAAAAATAGAAGGAATATAAATGATGAATGCAAAACAATTGTTATATTTTGTTATATTAAATTTTTTTTAGCCTTTTCTTGTTTTGGTTTTAATCAGTGTTGCCAGATAAATTTGTGTCAAAATCGTCAATTTCCTGAGAAAAAAATAAAAAAGATCGTCTTTTTTGTTTTAAGAATCGTGCAATTTAAAATCAATTTTAAACAAATTTGTTTCGACTTTTATTATAAAATAATCAAACAATAACATAGTTAAAGTTCATGGGTATTTAATAATTTCATTAAATTTATTAATTTATTTTTATTACTTTCCCTCGAAATTTTGCTTTTGCCGATACATTTTTTAGGGAAGAGACAAACAATTTCGAGAACAATTTTCACAATAGGAATAAATATAAAAATTTAACCCTTGTTTCTAAAGATATCTTTTTTTCTAATAAACAAACATATAAATATATTTACAATTACACGGTGAGACAGTCCAAAAAACCTGGGACCGGATATCATTTTTCTTGTAGGGCTTGTCGAGTAAAACAAGATTCCAATAGTGAAATATGCCGGACACCTCCAAAATCCGGATTTACGGGTAAAAAACCGGTTTTTGTACCTTTGCGCAGTTATAAGCTTGTAATTTTGTTGATAATGATCCGATTTTCAATTGCGTACTTTTTGAATAAACTCAATAGTATTATAGTTTCTTAAGAAAATAATGTATAAAAACGTCACTAAATTTGAAATTTTTTTGAAAAATCTACAAAATTTGTGTTTGCTCGACAATTACACCCAAATTTCTCCAGTCTTCTTAATCAAATTATATATCGTTCGAAAGATCTCAGTTTCTTCTTTCCAAATCTAGTAAGAAATTAAAAATCGGATCATTATCAACAAAATTACGGGCTTATAAGTGCGCAAAGGTACAAAAACCGGGTTTTTACCCGTAAATCCGGATTTTGGAGGTGTCCGGTATATTTCACTATTGGAATCTTGTTTTGGTCGACAAGCCCTACAAGAAAAATAATATCCGGTCCCAGGTTTTTCTATTTCATTCAATTTTGTAACACTGTGTTATCTTATTTCGAAGACTAAGGGGCTTATAGTGTAAAACGCAACGCCAACAATTTCATTAAAAGCAAAAACAAAATCAAAAATAATTTTATAAATTTGTTGTTGCTTTCTACAGACATTCATATTATTTATTTTTTTTAATTTTCAACGCCACAAAATAGAAGTGTTTGAAATTTAAAAATTCAAGATGAATTTCTATAGAAAGTAACAACAAAATTATAAAATATTTTTGATTTTGTTTTTGCTTTTGCTTTTGCTTTCGTCACTTTTTTAGCAAAAATCATGAAAACGTCACTTTGTTAATATCGAAACAAAAAATCGTCAAGATGACGATAACTCGTCAAATCTGGCAGCCCTGTTTTTATTATATTTATTTCTTTTGTTGACGTTTCGCTTTTATTTGACTGGAAATATTCCAGTATAAACAGAATTTGTTGTGTCTGCTTTCGTATTCAAATACAGAAACACCTTTATCTCATAAATCGAGAAACGATGGAATTTTTTGTTTCACACTTCATGTAAAAAATTTTACGATGCGAGAAATACAGAAACGAGCTACTGCCCTCAGGTGAAACGGACCAAATATTTGGGATGTTTTTCAAAACTCCAATTTCAAACTACAAACAAATTTCTCCAAAAAAAATCGAAATAATCGAGATTTGCGCACCAAGAACTTGTTTAAAACATCTTAGATAGCAAAAATAAAGAATTTAAAAAATTTCCCCCGGTACAATTGGGTAGGACAACGATTTGATCGTAATTGCATTTAATTCATGTTCCAGCTCGCGACGACCTTCATAACAATTCTTACAATTTTACTAATTTGTACTACCGAATGAATGTCTCATTTACAAAATTTTATCAAAGACAACCTATTCGACACAATAGAACCCAAGATTTTGTTATTCGTACTTAATTCCCAATTTTTATTTTTGATAAAAACACTGAAATTTATTATTGAAGGGATAAGCTATTCCTATGCGCATTTTTGCGAGAATAATCAAGCAAGTTGTTTTTGTTTTCATTTAGTTTTTTCTTAACCTACTTATGGCCAATAAATCTATGAATGTTTAAACGTTGGTTTAGTGGAACTAAACTTAAATTTATATGTAGTTTAAACTTAACAGCTGTAAATCCGTGTAGTGCAAAAAATGACAATGTGGCAGCACTACGATAAATGTTGTCAAATTCATATTGATTGTATTGGTAGCTTAAACGCCCAATTTTATGCGTTTAGAGATGGTTTAAATATTTACCGAATTATAGATTTACTGTTTAAAACACATTTTAAACCAGAAAGAGAGTTTATCTTGCACTGATTTATTAGCCCTTACAACTACAATTAATATTGGAAGAATTCCAAACAATTATTTATTGTTGTTGTTTTTGTTAAAGCTTTGATATGGTTACAAGTAAGACTTTTGCTTAAGGTTATTCTTATTCGCTTAACAGTTTTACTAGTTTAATATCTTTAGCTTTTCTAAAATCTTAGGATGAAGTTTCCTGACGAACTGGCCTAAGCAACCAGTGAAATGCGCATAGGAATAGCTTATCCCTTCAGCAATAAATTTCAGTGTTTTTATCAATAATAAAAATTGGAAATTATACACGACTAACAAAATCTTGTAAATTTTGTATTCCCAAAAATTACTTTGATAATATTTTATAAACCTTTTTTAAAAACTGTTGTATTTTTTCCTTTTTCCTTTAAGGTAGAAGTACATAACACGCGTTAGTGCGCGCGCGCTTTGTCGTCTTCTGTCAAAAAAAGTTAAGCTATTGTGTTTTCATAGAACAAGCTACATGCAAAATATTTCGACGCGTTTGCGCCAGAAAGTTGGTTAACTTTGAACTTTTTAACGCGTTGTGTGTTTTTGACAAGTAATCAGCTGACAATAAAAAGAATAATTTAACAAATTTGTGAATCATGAAAGAAAAACTTATAGAAGAGCTTAAAAAACATACAATATTTATATAGCAAGAATAAATTTAATAAAATAACAAAATCTTGATATACTTTCGAACCCGTTTTTAATGCACAAATAAGTAAACAAATAAAAAACAGCTGACAGGAATGGCTTTTGTAACGCGTGTTGTGTAACTTGCAGTTTTTGACGCGCTAAAGTTTATAAACGCACGATACTTGTCAACGAACTAACGCGTGTTATGTACTTCCACCTTTACTCTCCGACATAAAATTTAAACTAATTAGTTGTCTCATAAAAAGATTGATACCTTTTAGAACCAAAATTAATGATTACAGATTTCTACTCATTTGGAAAAAGTTTAATAAAACTACAAATTTAATACTCATACTAAGAATTTTAACTAAAATAAATTTATAAAATCATAAAATGAACATAATTACGCCAAAGATAAGAACACCAAAGGCAAAAAACTATACAACATGACTTTGAATATACATAATTAAATCAACCGTAAATAAAATTAAGTTTTGTAATAATTTATGCACGCATACTCTCCCACTTTCAAAGTGTCTGTCTCACAGAATTATTAATAACTTAGGGGCGAATTTATATGCATATCAGGTATGCAAAATGAGAATTTCCAAATCGTACCGACATGTTCGGACCGCAATTGTACAAAAAATGTTTACTATTTTTTTTTTATTTTAGCAACAAAAAATCTTACATAACAAGTCACTACTTCATCTATTTATATTTTAAATTAAAGGCACTTGTTTATACAAACATATTTAAAAAATATTTATAAAATAGAAACTGGGAATTATTTCCTTCCGAAGGTTACTTTATATTATATTATTATATTATTATTGAAGGAATCAAACTATTACAAAAAAGCTTTATAAAATACATAACTGAAGTTTAGCTCATAGAATAAATTCGAAAAAATAAAAAAATGTTGAATATATTTATAACATATTTTACAAAAAAAATTTCAAGAGGTAAAATATCACTGGTGACAATTTTACTACATATTAGGCATTTTTAGGGTAACTATTTATCAAAGCCCTTATAAAAAGCAAAATACTTAACAAAAAGTTAAATAACGTCCAATTTTAATAAGTTAAGTTATAATTAACTATCGGTTATGACATATTGTCAACTGGAAGTTAGTTTTAACTGAACTTGGTGAAATTGGCCGGTAATACGGATCTACAAAAGAGAACTGAATTGTTTACTTTTTAAAAATCCATTTTCAATAAAAACAAGTTAGAGGGCTATATTCGGCTGTGCCGAATCTTTGATACCCTCCACCGACACTATGATAGCGTTATTTTTTACGTTTTTAGGCGTACTAAGCTGTTTTCCGGGAGTAAGGTTTATATGGGGCCTAGGGTAAATTATGAACTGATCTTCACGAAATTTCACAGTCTTATTTCTAGTCCTGTAAAACTTATATGTTCCAAATTTTGTTATGATAGCATTATTTTTTACGTATTTAGGTTTACTAAGCTGTTTTCCGGGAGTAAGGTTTATATGGGGCCTAAGGTAAATGATGGACCCTTCTTTACAAAATTTTAAAGTCTTATTTCTCGTTCAATAAAACTGTGATGAAGCAAATTTTGTTATGATAGCATTCTTTTTTACGTTTTTAGGCGTACTAAGCTGTTTTCCTGGAGTAAGGTTTATATGGGGCCTATGGTAAATTATGAACCGATCTTCACGAAATTTCACAGTCTTCTTTTTAGTTCTAAAAAATTTTTATGTACCAAATTTTGTTATGATAGCATTATTTTTTACGGATTTAGGCGTACTAAACTGTTTTCTGGAAGTAGGTTTTATATGGGGCCTGTGTTAAATTATGGACCGATCTTCACGAAACTTAATAGTTTCATTTCTAGTTCTATTTAACTGTGACGTGCCAAAATTTGTTATGATAGCATTGTTAGTTAGGGTTTTAGGCTTACTATACTGTTTTCCGGGAGTAGGGCTTATATGGAGCCTAGGGTAAATCATGGACGGATCTTCAAGATATTTTACAGCGTGATTTCCAGTTAAATAAAACGAACTGTTGCGAAATCTTATATCATTCTGTGCATTTTTCCACCATTTATGTTAGTTTTTGTAACAAAATTATCAATTTTTTTTAGGTGGTGGTTCCACATTTTGATTCATAGCTCAGATCCTATTGAACCGATTTTGCTGGATTTCAATCCCAAACTGCTTAGGATAACTACAAGCAATTTGACACCAAGTTTGTTTATTTCTTTTGAGTTTTTCGAAAGTGAGCGTGTTTTCAACAGACGGACAGACAGACAGACGGACATGGCTAAATCGACTTAAAATTACTCAAGGACCCAGAATATATATACTTTATAGGGTCTGAGATGAATAGTAAAAAAGTTTCACACGGAATGACAAACTTAATATACCCTCTTCACAACTAATTGTGGTGGAGGGTATAAAAAATTATAATTAGTATTGAGGTTATTCTTGTTGAACTGTTTATGGTTTTTAATCCAAATTTTGATATTTTTAATTACGCTAAAGTTCATCAAATTTAATTTTCATTAAATTATTTTTATGAAGAAAAGAATTTTACAGCATGAAATTAATTAAAATTAATTGATCATTTTTCACCCAGGCTTTCACAGACAGGTAATCCTTACATGTTTCAGTTGTAACCACTTAATCCCTTCAGAGGTTTTTGCCGTTTAACACTCACAGCCAAAATATTTTTTTTTTTTCTTTTTTTTTTTTGAATCACTTTCCAAGTTTTTCTTAAAAGTTAAATTAAAAAGAAAATGATAAACTTCGTACTTTTTAAAACTCGATACAGTACTTATCGTTCAAAGTCACTACTGCTTATTTAGCGATATAAGCACATTTTCTATATATGCCACCTATCAACAGTTATCAAAGGGAAAAGTAAAGCAATTTAATGGCGTTATAGTCACATTGGCAATATTAACTAAGTTTTTTTTTAGTTTTCGAAACCATAATCCATCCACAGAAAGAAAGAATTAAATCGTTTAATTTTTGTCATCAACTCTTAACTCGTAAAAATTTTTTTTTTGCCTTTGGTATCAGTTATGAAATATCTTGTGATTATTTTAACTATTTTAACAACTCTGTTGCAAAACTATAAGCCTGATGTCGGTGGAATTTATGTGAATTTTTTATTTTCTATATTCACATAACTTGATTATATTCGAATTCGGTTATATGCCTCATGGTGGCATATATGTGAATTAGCCTTATAGTCACATTAGCGATATAGTCGACGTTTTGTCTGCCACTACAGGATGTGACTATAAGCGAAAAGTACTGTAATACCAAAAATGATACAATTTTAACAAGTTTTGCATCCTTGATGCATATATTTGTCTCTTTCTTTTGTGTGTTTGTATACTACCTTGAGCTACTTTTTCATCCTACGCTATTTGTCTTTATTCCCCAGCAAAAACTTTGCTTACAAAATAAGCAGAAAAATAATGAGAATTTGCCGAGCCAACTACTTACTTTTCTACTAGAAAAAGTACTTATTTTTGTTCGAGATGTCCCAAAAGTAATCCTTTATAATTTAGCCTATTATAATCTAAAAAATAATATGTTTTTTTTTATACTTAAAATTTTATAAAAATATATAGTTACACAAAGTCAATAAAGTAAAAAAATTTTTTTTTTTTTTAATTATATATTTTGATTTTTTTTAATTTAATTTTATTTTTTTTTTTCTTATTTTTAATTTTTTATTTTTTTTTCTGTCTCTGGCGGGATTCGATCGCGCAACCTCGGTGCTGATAGACTAGCTCGCTACCAGCTAGTCTACCGGGGCAATGTAGATTTTGTATTAAAAAACTATGTTCTTTGACTATAATGACTATAATGACATTTTTATTGTCATAATGAAAATTTAAATTTTTCTGTATATTTAAGATATAATAATAAAAAGGGTCTTCATGATATTGCTTAAAATTACCATTTGTGCAAATGGGTAAACTTGCGAGACTCGTTTCATGAAGATCCTTTTTAATTTTTGTGTATTTTTAAACAATTAATGTCATTTCAATCAGAAACGTCAATAAAAAATATATTAAAAAAAAATAATTAAAAATATAATAAAAAACTTGAAATTTGTAAATTATAAATGAAATTTGTTTTTAAACATGCATAAAGAAAGCCAAAAGACTAATATGCTTATATTATTACAAGAATTTATTGTTTGTGATTTATTTACACTTGAAGTTTTCATTGAAAACGGCGGTAAGCATTAAAAAAATTTGTCTGTATAAATGCACAATTGAACAGCGCAAGTTTACGAGTCAAAATTGTTGGGCAAATTTAAGCAGTTTGTGTAAATGAATTCTCATACAATTTTTGACAGTTCATTTACGAGGGTGTAAGAATGCACAGTTTGCACAGTTTACGAGACTTATAAACGATATCATGAGGGCCCTTAAAGTTATTATTTAATATATAACTAATAATCCAAAAAGTGGCGAATAAAGCTACAAAGTAATGAATTCTTGAAGTCATTAAAAGTAGGATTGTAAGTAAAGTTTTTGCTGGGTAAAAGCATACATATATGTTTTAAAGTTTAACAGTTAAAATTTATGGCTGGCTAGACCTAGGTATAGTTATAACAGGTAGTCTCGGAAAGCCTGCTGATTATTTTTTATGTGCTTGTTTTGTGATATGAACTGTCAAATGTTGTTTAGTTAACAAGTTGTTTGTCTTTATCTTTTGTCTTTTTTGTCTCTTATCAACCCCTTTGCTGTTTGACAGTTCGTATCATATAACAAAAATAAAAAGTCCTGGGGTCTAATCACCGCATTCGATACTGTCGTATCGAATAAACTATCGAATTTTTTTGCATACGATAGACACTGACGTATCGAATGAAAACTCGATAAATGGAATGTCGAGTTACTCGATATCGAATGCTTTTATTTCAAATTCAATACATTTCATTCGATATCGAGTTTCATGATACCAAAATAAATAATTTAGATCAATTTTGCTCGATATCGTATACCTGTTGTTTGTTTTATTGTACGATTGTTGTAATCTCGCGGCTACCTGCTACAAATATACCTTGGGCTAGACATTGTGGTTTGTTATATTTTATTTTATTGAATTATGTGTTTTAATAAATAAAGCCATACCAAAGAATAACGTCATTTATTAGTTATTTTCACTGGAGCGCCAAGGGAGTAAATAACCGCATTATAAGACATTTTTCTATACAAACGAACTAGTAACAAACAGGCTCTTAAGCACAAAATTGTGTCCAAATGTACTGGTACACCAATAGTACTAGTGATTTCCCAAGCACTCTCAATGCTAATTTGATAAAAATTTGTTTAATAAGACTAGAATTTGATTTAACTTTAAAGACTGGTTCATAATTTATCATAGACCCCATATAAAGACATGTTCCGAAAAATTCTATAAATTCTAATTCCTAGTGGAGGGTATCAAAAATTCCGCACAGGCAATTAACGATTACATTTGCAATACAATTTAAATAAAAATTTTAATAGATAAATATCGAATGCCGTTACTCGCTTGCTGTATTAAACTTTTTTGCCATAAATATATAATTTGACTTTTGCAAAATTGTGAGTACGCTAAAGTAACTTTTTTTCGGCAATGCGGTTGCTGATGAGTTGGCGAGACAGGGCTCAGAGATGGAGGATCCTAACTGTATGGAGGCGGTTAGGCCTCCAATAGGCTTCTATTTTGGAAGAATCAGGGGGACTGGATTCGAGGCGCGACCAATCGGGCCTGGGGGAACCGTACGGAGTGCCGGGTATCACGGACGCTGTGGCCGGTGCTTAGAAAGTCTGATTCGGGGTCGCGGTTGGACAGGAGTATGGTCTGTGTTAGAACCATGATAGGAATGATCACGTTCCACTGTATGATAGGCAAGATGGCGGTGAGGATGGGATCAGACTTGTCGGATATGAGCAGGTTGTGTGAGGACCCTGAGGAGTTGGAGACAGTTGAGCACATTCTGTGCCACTGTCGCAGGTTACAGTGCAGCAGGCCGAGGTGGCTCGGCAGTAGATTCCTGGGCGAATTTGGGGATGTCTCGGGTTACGGACTCGAGAATCTTATATGATTCGTAATGGGGATGGCCTGGCTGCGTGGGAGGCGACTGGGTGCTGACCGCGCGTATGGCGAATTTGGTTGAGTATGATTTCTCTCAGGTTTGGTCCGAAACCTTCTTTTCTATCTATCTTTTTAATCTGACTTGTGCTTTCGCTGGTTATCTCACCTACTTTCTACCTTTACATAGCTATCTCTAAATAATGGACTATACTTGTCTCTGGGTGAAGGTGTGAAGGAGACTTCAGACAAGCGTTTCTACCTACCTACCTAAAGTAACTTTAATTTCCTTAAATTTTATTTAATAATTTAAAGGTTAAAAACAAAGTAAACGATATTTAAATCAGCTTTGTTAGTTATTCTTTAAATAAGAATTAACTAATTTTATTTTTTGGGCTTATTAAAATTTTTTGAAGCATATGATTTGCGCATTTTTTTTCTATATTTAATTTATAAAAATGCGGCCCCTATTTATAATGTTCTTATTCGAACAAACAAATAAAAAAGGAGCATACGAACAATAAAACAAAAGCGTAGTATAGCAAAAGGCGTAATAACAAAAAGCATCCCTTTTATCCCTTTAAGCTAACAACTTAAGTACAGGCAATAAAACGTGTCTTATCTTTGTGCTATGAATTAAACAAAACTAAATATTTAGCTTAAAGTTTAGGAAAAAAATTAAACTAAAATATTAGTTTTACCTAAAAATATGTTTTCATGTTAAATTTACTTGAACTCGCATGAAATTAAAACGATGTGGGAAAATAAATTTCATTTTCAAAAAGAAACAAGTAAGAAAGTATAGTCGGTCAAACCCGACCATATGATGCCCTACATCATATCATTATGTTATGAAGTTAAGATTGATGTTAAGGTTCTTTGCGTCGAATTTTACCAGCACATCATAGTGGCTATCGTAAAAGTGATTATCAGCAATAGTATTGCATGGGAGCTATGGTCAAATATGTACCGATTTCAATTAAATTTGGCAAGATGATTAAGATTGCAAGAAAACAAGTTTGAGCCAAATTTGGTCTCAATAACAACAGAAATTTATGGGCGCAAAAACGCTATAGCGGAAAGAATCTTGTTTGGGAGCTTTCTGAAATTATTGACCGATTCAATAGGCTTCGTCCTTGTAAAAATTAAAACCTTTGTATCAAATTTTAAAAAAGTATCACCGACATTGCGACCTGTACTTTGCGCATAAGGTTAACATGTCCAGCTACCAAGCCAGCCAGCCAGACGGACGGACGGACAGCGTTGGTCGATTCAAAAAGTGATTCCAAGTCGACTAAAAGGTTGGGTCTAGGATCAATACTTTATGGTGTTACAAACATAAGCATAAACACATGACACACTCTTCACTAGAATGGAGTGGGCATAAAAAGTGTGAGAAAGAACTTGTTGTATGCAATAAAAAAATAAATAAAACAAACATGAAATACATGTCGGAGTAAAAATTATTGTGGGCTTAATAAATGTACGTGTTAAAAAATGAATGTTTTTCATTTCTCACACAGTGTGTGACAGTAATACAAGAAATTTATAATTTATATAAATAAAGCTTTTATCCTTTGGAAAATTTATAATGCAGAGTGTAAAGGCAGCTGGTTCTATTTGATCAACCAAACGCGTATACTCAAAGCCGCTTATCCATAGGTTTAGGTAAACATTTTTATATACATATAAGCAATTTTAGCCTTTTACCCGCAGTGTAAAAGTTACTTATTCTAAAGGTCAACAGAAAAGAAAAAGACAAAATGAAAAAAACAAAAAATGTACTTGGACTTCAAGAAAAATTCTTGACAAAAGTACGAAAAAACAGAAGTAAGGAAAAAAACATGTAAAATCAATTAAAATGTATAATCATTCAGGAAAGCAAATTTCGATCTACCAAATTTTAGAATACAATTTGGTTTAAGGATTGATGTTTGACTATTGACGTCAGCAGTCGTCGATGGCTGCGAGTGTAAGACGGCAAATCCATCTGAGGAGATTGAGTGGTTGCAATCGAAACATGTCATGGTAACCTGCCGGCCGTGGTTCGAGCCCCAGCCACGTCAAGAATGAAAGATTATCAATAACAATTTTGATTAATTTTCATGTTGTAAAATTCCTTTCTTCATAAAAATAATTTAATGAAAAATTAAATTTCATGAACTAAAGCCTAATTAAAAATATTAAAAAATTTGGATTAAAAACCATAAATAGTTCAACAAAATAACCACAATACTAATTATTGGAATAAACATAATTATTTTTTTTTTTAATATTTTTGTGGTGGCTTAAATTTCTACCAAAAGCATTTGCAAAATTTGGCAAAAAATTTTTTAGAGATTTTTGGGAGCAACTTTGAATTAAAAACTTAAAGTTAAGTTGTGTTTTATCATTTTTATAGAGACTAGATGAAATAGTTGTACCCCATTAATTTAAAATAAATACATTCCTGGATTAAAATAATATTTACTACTACAATCTTCTTGTTAACGGACTTATCAGTTCAAATTTAATTTCAATTCGAGTGTTATTCTATTATATGGGTCTAAAAATGTTTTTTTTTTTTTTGTTTAACCTAAACGTTGCGTTAAAAATCAACATCCCAAGGGGTTAAGCCAATATTTGTCAATGGATTGGTAAAGAATTTACCTTTGGAAGGTACTATAAAAAGTAACGATAGATAAAATTTTACAGAGTTTGCAATCGTTTTGTTTTCTACTTTGCAGTAAGTAAAATAAAAACAATGAGAATGATTTTGTCATGTAGTTTCGTAGTTCGTACGCTGCACAGTAGGGTCAATCGCAAAAAAGTGGTCATAAATCTGAATCACCTTCTAAGCTGCTGGTCGGATTGCAAAATGTTTTATAAACAACATGTTAAGGGAACATACATAAGCTTTAAGACAATTAAGTTTCTGACCACCCTGTAAGCATACAAGGTGGGACACAGGGTGTCAAAGTTGACCACCTCTGGTTATGTAAATTTTGTAAAGCTCTTATAGTTTTAAAAATATTTCAGTTTGAAGCTTTACTCTCTAATTTTTTTTTTTGCAAAATCTCAATTTGCATAGACGTGCAGAATAATCCAAGTAGAAATTTTGAAATAAGTTTGAAAAATGGCTTAATTTTGACAGCCGGACTTTAATTTAGATAAAATATATATTTCTACCTATCCATTGCTATATCACATGTATTTATAGTCCGAATCAAATAATAAATAAAATGGCCACAAAGCAGACACCTCAGTAGGTCAAATTTGTTAACAGAGTGCCACATAGTCACTCCACGAGGGTTCAAATGTAGTACGGACCTTATTAATTTTTTCTTCCCGACATTTTTCTCCAACATACTGACCCCCAACATCATTCGTTAATGGCCTCTCATACAAAGTTGTTTTTAATATTCCATATATACAGGGTACCACAAATACGATCTGCCAATGTTTAATATGAACAGGGTGGCGCAGAACGAGCTATATGGTTTGAATTCCTTACAATGTTTTTGGTTATTATTTTTCTTTGTTTTTTTTTTTTTTTTTTGTAAAGAAGACTTGGGGATATAATTATGAATAATTATATAATCGAACATAAAAATCAACATCCGAAACAGCCAAATAGCCAGCCAGCCAGCCAGCCGGACGGACGGACATTGTTAGATCGATTCCAAGGCGATCGATATACTAAAAGGATGGTTGACCAATATTTTATTGTGTTACAAACATCAGCACAAGCGCATTATAGACTCTCCACTATTGTGATGAGGGTAAAAAAATAGAGAAAGTGAAATTTTCCCCAACGGACTCCTACAAATTTAATTCCTTAACCCAGTAAAAAAAAATATGTTTTTTTGAAGCACTTGCGAGAAAAGCGCATAATCGAGCGCTTCAATAAAGAGCTCTTATGTAGCAGTAAATGATAAAGAATAAAATATACAAAAAGCTGTTATTTTAGTGCTGACAACGAAGAAGGTTTTAAAAAATTTAAATATATTATGGTTTACGAAAATTATTGAAAAAAGGCATTTCAACAAGTTAAAGCAAAACATTAGTGGATATTTTTATATAGTTAGCCCTTAAAAAGGCACTTTAGGAGTGCTTGGTTTGCATGTTAAATGAAGCGCTTATTGTCAGCAGAAAGTAGTCCTCCAAACTGGGAACACTCCATACAAAAATCAGTCATCCCATCAGCAGGTTTGAAGCGATTTCAGGTATGAAGTCATACATAAAACCTGCTCCTTTTGGAGCACATTTTTTACTGAGAATATCCCCGTATTCATTAATGATTATTAAATATAACAAACATTTATTAAGTGTTATTTAGCAAAAAAAAAAATAGCTTAGTAAACCTTTATTAAATTAAAAATATTTTTATGCATATGGCAGTTATAGTTTTACTTCACAAGTTAAAATTTTTGGACTTATCTTTATAGCGAGGGATACCCAAATAATAAAATATTGAATAAAAAATATATATGCACTTTTCTGGACTTTGGAAAGAATGCTGTCAAAAATATATGTGTACCTCAGTTTTTGAAACTGCTGCGTCGTTATACTTGCCCAAGGGAGAATTATTGTTTAACTAACCCACTTTCATGTTTTTGCATTTTTCTTTTTAAACAAAAAATTATAAATTGCTCTTCGCCAAAATCCAAATAATATAAATCCTTTTCACATATCAAGAATAAAATATATATACATATTTCAATATGTATTCTATTTGATACACATGCAAACATACACAAAAACAAGTACACTTGCATACACGTTGTATAAAAATCCAAAATAAATATAAACGTTCGTGCTTTACTACAATCATCGTCATTGCTAACACCAACATCAACAGCAACAACTTACAATAGCAACAATGTGAACTGTTATAGCAACAAATTAAACGGCATCATCCTTTCACTCACATCTATTTATACTCATACTTTTACATTATACAATTTCCGTTTTCTTACTCTCCTCTGTTCGTCTCATTTATTCTATTCTATTCTGCTCAACTTTTTATTCGTAATTTAATAGTGGTTTTTTCGAACGCCTTACAGCGTAGGAGAATGTACACTGAACTTAAAATAGTTGGTAAATCGTTTAAATAGGAGTAAAGATATTAAGAAAAGGAGGTCAATAACTCAGTGTGCTACTACCCTGCAAATAATATTGGACTACCTGATACTCCCTTGACTGGTCCAATGTAATGCAAGCATGGACCACTGTTGGGATCTGACAATTCTTAAATTGTACCGTCTCAATGGCAAAATTGTACCAAATTAACATAAATTGTACCAAAATTTTGCTATAAAATAAAAAAGCATACATAGTAAAATTCATAACACTTTTTTATTTAATAAAAATAAAAACAAAACATGTAAGAAATTCTAGTCCGTCAAGCCCGAGCATTTGATACTTAACACCACAGTATATACAGACAAAATTTCAAGAGTGAGATCCATTGGCAACCATACTGCCAGAAGAAAAATTATGATATGCGGTTAAAATTTATGTTGAAAGTTTTTGTGTCGACTATTATTAAGATATATTCAACTGAATGAGATTTGTTTGCCTTTAAGTGATTTTAGGAAGAAGGTTTATATGGGACCTATGGTTAGTTTGGGACCCACCAGCGCAGCATTTTGTGTTGACAAAGTGGCTATCGTAAAAGTTATTGTCGCCAATTTTTATATAAATATTAAAATTCCAATAAAAAATCGTAAGTTGATTTAGATTGCAATAAAAGAAGTCTGGTCCAAGTTTATTCTATTAAATACCGACGTAATATGATGGCTTATAGGCACAAACACAATTCCGGAAAGAAGATTGTATGGGGAAACATACATTTATAGAGCGACTCTCACCTATTTTAGTAGGCTTTGCTCTTATGAATTGAAATTGTTCGAAATATCATCGAATTAACTTAAAAATTGCGACCCGTACTTTACGCAGAAGGTTACATGGACAGACAACCAGCCAGCCGGACGGAGGGGCATCGTTAAATCGACTCGGAAAGTATTTTTTTTTAGTGTTACACACATCAGCACATAATACCCTCTCCACTTTTGTGGTTTGGTTATAAAAATTAAGAAAAAGCCAAAATTTTTGTATTTCTCTTTTTTCTCAAAGCAGACTAAAATGTAGACACTTGGTTGACAGTGTCACCAAGACAATCGACTAAAGTGGCGATTTGGAGGCAGTTAATCTTAGGCTTCTACAGGGATATGAAGTTTCGATTCTTCCAAGTTTGGTACAATTGTACCACAAATCCCATCAATGGCATGGACCATGTCATTGTTAAAAAGAGTTAGTAGTGAAACGACATGTCTTCGTTTTTAAACGATTTCAAAGCTAATCATCTGGAGTATGCCATGGAGTAGTTTTAAGACTAATCCTTTGTAATGCAAAGCTGGGTTATATGGTCCTGCCCTAGGACATCGTAATGTTAAATAGACCATGTTATTTCCATACATTGCGGTTCCCTTTGGACTAGTCCTAGTCCCTTATGGGTTACATTTAACAAGCGTGTTTGGACTAGTCGCATTATTTGCAGGGTAAAAATAAACAAATACTCAAACATTTATATATGTGTATTAAGAAAGCTTAACTCCTCAGATTTCCTAACTCGTTTTAATTAATTTTTTTAAATTTATTCAATTTAATAAAATTATTTTAAGCATATTCTTAAGCAGTGTTTAATCTTTTACTAATATACAAATTGTAAATATTGCTTCCAGAAAATGTCTGTAGCAGTTGCAGAAGCATTTAAATGTTGTAAATACAGCTAAATGTTAAAAATATAAAATTTGAAATATAGTAATAATAATCAAATTTAAACTCCCAACAGAGCAGTAGCTTAAGAATCAAAGCAGTTGCTACTTTTTTATCATTACTTTTGAAAAAATATTATGTGACGTAAGAAACTCTTGTCTGTACCTATCGTTCTTACTTTGATGATAACTATTAAAATAAAATTTTTGTTTTTATTTGTTTATGTGATATTTTTCGGCTACTTCTTATGCTGGCTCACACGCTACTTTATTGCTGTATATTTGGCTATCTCTAGTTTCTGTAAGTTATATGCTCTAAATTTAAAACTATTGCTATAACTACATTACACTTCAACCTACTCTTCTTCGGCTCGCTTAAAAAATTATCTCCAATAACTTCAGTCTTGTTTGCTGCTTCCAGTTTGTAATATCAAGGATTTTCGCCGCTTCCTCCACTTGGTCCTTCCACTGGAGTCTCGGTCTACTCTGTCTAAGCTATCCATGGTAGTTGTCATCTAACGCCTTTCTGGCTACAGCGTTTGTTTTAATGTTTTAACCGTCATGTCTTAGCTAGTGCATACGGGCCCATACATTTTATGAAGGATAGCAGCAAAGGTAGTATTAGTATGGTGCAAAGTGCAATTTTCGTCATTCGAGAAAGGCCATGTTCCTAAACTGTTTATCGAGTCCACTATAACTACTGCTACTTAATTTTATTTAAAGCCGCAGCAAATGTAATTTAAAAAGTCTTCTATATTATTGCTAAGAATATGTGAAGGTAGCAGTTGTACTTAAGCTGGGATCACACGATTGCCGCAATGCACCAATTTTCACACTTTTTAATACACCAATCGTGTGACTGCACAACCAATTGGCTCTTGCACCAATCGAGGACAATTTGTGCTTACTTTTACCAATCAAATGCAACCCTGTTGCGGCAATCGTGTGACTGTTTGCATGCAACCGTGCTTTAATAAAAATAACAAAAATGAACCAATATTTATTGTATTCTTGTGCGGCAATCAAACAACACAATACGCGCCAATATTTGTCTTTTTGTTTAATAAATTTTACGTTTTTGTGTTTCCTTTAGCCAGTAATGAAGATAAATATGTATTTATTTATTATGTTTTTTAATTTTTGCTATTAACAAATACATATGTATGTTCACAA
Organism: Pollenia angustigena; assembly: GCA_930367215.1. Lineage (NCBI taxonomy): Eukaryota > Metazoa > Arthropoda > Insecta > Diptera > Polleniidae > Pollenia > Pollenia angustigena. Next base: position 187,426,641 of record OV884060.1, on the reverse strand, counting down.
GCATACTATGTATCTGTTAAGTTTTTATTAAAGATATTTAATAAAACTTTTCTTTTATTCTTTTACGGATATTTGTCGTTAATATTTCTTAAATAAAATATTTGTTAACTTGAAAACGAAAATAAAAAAATTGTTAAAGTAGCCGAGATTTCTCTTTACCAAACGATATCGGTAGTTAGATTAATAAAGTTACAGCATTTAGTTACTGATACTTAAGTTTTATTATATCATACAAATTTTCATACAAACGTTAACATTCGAAATTGTTGAACAGACTGTTAATTTTTGGAATTTCATAAATGTTTCTTAAAATATTTCAACAAAAAATTGTATAGTAGGTACCTATCAGAGAAAGCCAATGGGTCGAGTGAATAAAAATGTAGCTTATACTAGCTAGTACTAAGTACTAGCACTAGCTTTTACTTTTCAGTACTAGCTATGCTGAAAAGTTTAAACTACAAAAAGTGTGAATAACTCTTTGCTAGTGCTAGATAGCTAGTGCTTAAAAGGGGAAGCAAACGCTGGAAAATGTGACTATTAAATTAAATTAATTACAAAGTGCAAAAATGTCAAAAATGTCAAAAATTAAAAATTTTTTTAAACTTATTTTCCAAAATATTAATGTATAAAACAAAATATAAGTACAAAAAATTTTTATTTCCTTTTTTACGTCTTGAAGCGTTAACAAGTACTGTGTATTGATATTTTTATTTCATTTTTTCCTTTTCAAAAATTGTTTTTATTTTATTTAAAAAATGCAACACAGACTTTCTATGGCAAAAGTTTGTACCGACCTTTATCAATGATTGTTATTTATTATTGTGTAACTTGTTTTAAAAAAATTTATAAAAATTAAGGCCCTAATTATAAAATTGCTTTCTACAAAAAAATTGAATCTGCAAAAAAATTGAATCTACAAAAAAGTGAATTTCTGTAGAAAGCAACAACAAAAATAAAATGTATTTATGACTTTGTTTTTGCTTTCAAGTAATTCTTTTGATGTAACTGTAACATCCCTGAAGGAAACCTGGGTGCAAGTGTCTCCAAGTATTGTCGACTATATTGGTGACATTGTCAGCGAAGTGTTTACACTACATTACATTTGCCACTATATTTGGATTTAATACGAAAAAGATTTTATCAATAACAACTGAGAAGTACAGTTCCTATAAAAGCTGAAGAAATGATAAAAAAAAGATTGTTATGACTTCGTATTCTTACAAAAAGTGTAGACTAGTTTTACTAAAATGTACTAGCGATTCTCTGGTTTCAATGTCTACATATGTTCCCAATGGAACTACCTAGTCAGTAGTACCAACGTCAGTAGTAGATTTCCAATGACACGCACATGTTAAATGTCTATTGTAAATAACATTGCCTGGGGTATAATAAGTCACTAGTACTGGGGACTGTGTCAACAGTGAATCAGTAGAAATTCACTAGTGACATTTCCTGCAGGTATATGTACATATTTAAATGTATATGTGACATTTACAGAGATTTTACCATTTTAGATATTTTTCCGAAAAATAAATAATTTTAAATAAACTTCTGGATGAAAATCTGCTCTTAGGAGATATTCTTTTCTTTGGCCAACGTTCATAAAATTAAACAAAAAAAATCAATTTTTTTTTTAAATATTGTTGCAAAATACATAATTCAAGCACCCCAATCATAAGCTTAAAAAAATTAAGCAAAAACTAGTCTTTTTAAGCATTCACTCGTTTTTATTCACACATTTTTTGAGTCAACACTAGGAAAACTAGTTTTTACTAGTCAGTATAAAGTACTAGCTTTAACTGAAATTTGTATTCACCTCAAAGCTAGTTTAAACTTCAAAATTTCAAGTATTAGCTAAAGCTACCTTTTTATTCACGCGGCCCAATGGGTATAAAAAAAATTAAAGTACTCTAGCACTTATCGACAATTTTCAATACCTGTGCGTACTCGTATCTGTTTATTCTCATACTTGTGTATATCCATGCGCATTTGATTTCATTCATGTATGTTATCATACTTATTGTGTTTCTTGCTCGCACATATTCAGACACACCCATAGTTATAGCATTGACTTCAAACATTTTTTTTTTTTTGTTAAAATTTTTCATAAATGTTGTCAGAATTGCTGAATCACAAATAAATACGTTTTTTCAAAATCGTTTGAGTACAATTCAACAAAATTTTATTGAAAAACGATTGTTGACTTTAAAAAAATTTCTGTGATATAAAGATTTGCGTTCTTATTTAAGAAAATCTAAAAAAATGACTAAATGGATGCAAATTAAAATACGTCGTGTTATTTTAATCGTTCTTAATAAAACAGAAAAAGTTACCGTAATCCAAAAAAAAAAAATCGAATATTCATATTGGCAGTTAAGAAATGAGATATCACAGGTAAATACATTCATTTATATTATGAGTTTGAGTAGTTTATCTGTTGTCAGTTGCATTTTTAAGACGTTAAAAACTGGTTTAAAATTTAATTGCTGAAGTCAATCGATTGCTGCAGACTTCGGCATCATGCTATGGTGGAAACACAACTCCACAAGGTATCCACGGTTGTCTTAATAAGAATCAAGAATTTTATGAAATTTCCTGCCTGCAGCGCAGCTTTAGATTAAGAAAAGAAACAGAAAAGATCCCAAAATAGTTGATAGCCTCCTTTTTTAATTATTTTTATAAAAAACCTCTTTCGTAAAATAGATTATAATTTATTATAGCTTTAGAAGCATTATTTTAATTTGATAGCAAATATTTATGTTTTAATATAACTTTAACATACATTTTTAGGTCGTGGCAACACTGCTTGCTTTAAAATAACCATACAAAATGTTGAAGTTACTTGTCAATACTTACGATACATGCCTTTACTCATACGCATTCAAAGGATTACTCATAAGCATGCGTGTTAGTTCATACTCATACCGGTCGATATACAAACTTATTCATGCTCATACTTATTGGTAGTCATACCTGCCTGTACTCGTGCTCGGTGGCGTATGAATAGGTTATAAGTATTAAAAATATAACTTTGTGGCTTTCTCTGGTACCTATATGAACAAGTTTTTCGTTTTTAATGAACATACCAACTAGAACTTTCAAACAAATGAAAATGCTACCACAACAGCTGTTTTCGCAGTTGTCAAGTAAGAACAATCGTGTGACTGTGCTGCGGCAATTATTGTACCCATTTCAATTTGTACCAACTAGCGGCAATTAAATTTGTATAAAACAGGGCAATCGTGTGATTTCAGTATATTTGATTGGTGCAATTTCTTTGTTGTGCGTCAATAAAGCACAATCAAAGTTGTGCCATATTGGTGCAATTGCGGCAATCGTGTGAGCTTTAGAAATGAAAATATGGCTCTAAGTTTTTCATATTTCTTAACTAAACTATTTACCATATTTTCTTTACTATCTACTTGAAATCTTGGATGACTTCATAATCGCAGAGTTGCAAAGCAGCACTAAAACAAATGCGTTGATAAATCATCACAATTAAAAACAATGCACAAATTTCGCAACCGTTGTAGGGTGAATACGGTTAACATGCATTAATGAACTCAAGGCGTTGGCTGCAGAAAAGTTTTGGATTTAATTTCCTTTAAGTGTTGGATTGTAATACTCCGTCTATGATGTCAACCGTAGCCCTTTAATTTTATATCAGGACAAGGAAAATGCCCTCTCAAAAGAACTCAATGCCTTTCATTAATAATATGCCTTTCATTAATAGTCCTCCGAAGGGGAGTGTCCCCTTAAGAATTATGTCTATTTGCTGTAGCTAATTTGAATAACATTTTGCTTATATCGGCTTTTTCAACAAGAACTTTGTTTTCTAAAACAAAACAAAAAAATTAGATGAAGATGATTCAAATTTTTATTGTATTACGAAGAAAAAAAATCGGCAATTATGAATAAAAATTTATATCTGACAAATGTCCACCACGAGCACGCTGGCAGATGTCGATTTTTTCATCAAAGTTTTTAATCACTTTTTGACATTACGGATTTTGAGTTTTAAGGCTGCAATCGGTTCGAATGGCTCCGTATAGACTCTTTCCTTAACATCGCCCCACAAAAAAGCAATCCATTGGTGTTTAAACACACGATCTGGCTGGCGACTTAACAGCTGATATTCGTGAAATTGTTCGATTGGGAAATTTGATCGTTTCATTGGCTGTGTGTAATGAAACTTTAAAAGAACCACCATTTTTATAGTGAATTTCAATTTTTGTAATGCGATTTTCGAGCGAAATTGCCAATGCATCTACTACGAAAACGTAAAAAAACCAAATGTCGAAACTATCATGTTGTTGGTGTTGCCGCAATTAAAAAACAAAGTTCTTGTTGAAAACCCCCTATAAAGAACGCTTGAACATTTTTCTTTTTACTTAATTTTTTGCAATAATTCGTTGAGTGTAGGAAGAAATATTTGAGGAACATGAGAATATATATACATTTGGTTGGATATATCGTTTAAAAAGCAGGGTTCCAACACCCCATCAACCATAAATAGTTGTATGAACTTTAACCACATGAAACAACCAGTTTAAATTTGTCATGAAGCATTTTTTATTGTTTTTATCCAGTTTTCTTTTGGTTTTTTTATTTCCAAAAAAAAAAAACACATACGATTGAGTACGAAAGAGTTTTTCAAGTTTTTTCTTTACCCGTGAGGTATTAAATAAATTGGAAGCCATTAGATTGATATGAATGTACGAGTATTTAGGTTAAATTGAGTTGTATTTTAGATTAAAACACAAAACAATGTAAGAAAAAAAAACAACAACAATGAAAACAACAATAAAAATAATAAACAAAATCGAATAATAAAAAAATAAATTCAAATTAGAGAAAAATATGGAGGGTGTTCTTTTCACTTGAGTGCAAAAAGGGAAATAAAAAATCATAAATTTTTGATGTCGCACAGATTGTTTGCTGCTTACAATAATTGGCTTTATCGCACTGTAATACAAGCGTTTTTATGTTGTTGTTATTGTAAATAAAGTTTTTGTACGTGTGTAAATAAGTTTGTTGACAATTGTTCAAAACAAAATAAATATTTATTAAATAAGGGACTTGACAAATATGTAGAAACAGTAGGTATCAGGAACCAAATAACATTTTAACTTTTAAGTATTAAACATTTTAGACGATGATTTGCTACAAACATTTCTTTAGGTATACATGATGGTTGCTGGGGTTCAAATGGCAGGTGGGTTCTAAATAATCGTGAGTACATACGTTGCGGCTCAAATTCCCGGTGCTTTACGAACTGGAATAATACAATGCGTCGACTAGCGCCCCCTTGCACTTACCGCCACAAATTTTTGACACGAGACGTAAGAGTATCGAATTCACGCATTTGGGCATGTTTTACCCTCGTTAATATTCGGCATTTATATTTAACACTTCTTCTGTTCTATGGGTCATGCAACTTCGCACCGAGCTTATCTTATGGTAATATAATCTTCACGTTCACGAGGTGTATCTTGTCAAAAGCCAACAAGGCTCTGACTATATCATTCACGCACAGAAAGAAAAAACTCTTACTAAATTTAAGTTTTTTCAATTTACTTTTCAAAGTACTTAAAACAATCCGAAATGGTATTACTTTCGAAAACATATATGCGTGCATACGCGTAGCTTTGTAAAAGTTTATTTGTAGAAACAACAAGACTACAAAAAAAAAAAAGAAAAAAACGATTTGCTTGTTTTGTGTGTAAAAACAACAACACAACATGAAGAAAAATATTAATAATTCAAAAAGTTTAATAATAAGCAATAATTCCCATATTCTATTTGTTAAAATTATTTAGCTAAATACATTAAATTTTTAAAGTAGAATGATTACGAAAACCATAGCGGGAATGGTGCTGGTGTCTTATAATTTAGACTTTTCTGTTAACAAAGGGCGGAATACAACAAAAGTGAAATAAACATGTGTAGCGCGTAAGTAAATAATAATAATTCTCTGGGGTAAGTGGTACGGTTGGAATCAATAGAATATTAATTTCAACTTATTTCAAGTACGACTCGGAATTAAATCAACTTAGAATTTTTTAAATCCAGTTAGAAGAATCTTCAGACATCAACATGTACTTATTTATTTCAGAATAATTCAAAACACTTACCCCCCGGGAGCAGAAGAAGGGAGAATATTACAACATTTGTTGTATTTCACTTTATTTACAGTAGCACTAATAACACTTTGTGACAGTTTTTTGACCAAATGTACTTAACACATAATCTTAATGTAAAATTGCCTGCTCCGAATCCAAAATCAGAATGCTTAAAAGTAGAACGGTTTTTGAGATATACTAAAATAAAGGTTATTTTTGTTTTTGAAAAAGATGATGTCGCTTATACAAATATCTTTAAAAATATGAAACGGATGATGTATTTCTTTTTTACAATGAAAGATAATAACATTACTTATATAACAATCGATTGCTAGTGAAGATTGGTCAAGAAATGACAGAGTAAAAGGGGACATAAGTTCAAACTTCATTAAAAATTTAATGATTATTTGCAATTTTGCGCTTTTTTAGTTATATTTTTTAAAACCAAGCAATTTTTTAAGTGCAATTGATTCATTTAACTCTCTTTAAGTAGTTTTACACTTTTTTACTATTCATCTCAGACCCCCTAAAGTATATATATTCTGAGTCCTTGAGTAATTCTAAGTCGATTTAGCCATGTCCGTCTGTCACTTTCGAAAAACTCAAAAGAAATGAACAAACTTGGTGTCAACTTGTTTCTTGTTATCCTAAGCAGTTTGGGATGGAAATCCTGCAAGTTCAGTAGGATCAGAGCTATGAATCAAAATGTGGAACCACCACCCTAAAAAATTGATAATTTTGTTACAAAAACTATCATAAGTGGTGGAACAATGCACGGAATGATATAAGATTTGTCAAAAGTTCGTTTTATTCGACTGGAAATCATGATGTAAAATTTCGTGAAGATCCGTCCACAATTTACCCAAGGCCCCGTATAAGCTCTACTCCCGGCAAACAGTATAGTACGCCTAAAACCACACCCAGAGAAAAAACATGTTTAAATATGGTCACCTCCAACCAAACTATTTTAAAAGAACATTTTAAACATATTTTGTTTAATATAAGCATATTATTGTCAGTGATAACCATATTATGGCTAAAAAAGGCCTCCATCAAGAAGCCCCAACCATATTATTGTTGCCTCCAAACATGCTATGATCAATAATAACTAAAATTTGTTAAACAATTACAATATTATGGTTGGTTTTCAACCATAGTATGTTGCTCTTGGAAAAGGGGAAAATACTATTGTAAATATCGAAACAAATTATTTTTATATTTAACCATAACATTTTTAGAGACAACCATAATATGATTGTGGGCTCTTGATGGAGGACTAAATTAACCATAATATGGTTGTCGCTGACAATTATATGGTTATATTAACCATAATATGTTTAAAATTTTCTTTTAAAATAGTTTGGTTGGAGGTGACCATATTTAAACATGTTTTTTCTCTACGTGCATAATTAACAATGCTATCAGTACAAATATTTGAAACTTCACAGTTTTACAGGACTAGAAATCCCACTAATTAATTTCGTGAAGATCGGTCCATAATTTACTTTATGCCCCATATAAAGCCTACTCTGATACATTAATTAAATACGCCTAAAACCGTAGCAGATATAGATATTGCGGTAAAATTTCTTCCAACTTAGCTTCATATGGCCATGAAGCAAAATCATTCAAATTTGTGATATACTGTTTATAATTAACCTTAGATCCCATATTTAGCAGCCTTTACTGTAAACGCTAAAACTTATTTCACCGCTGTATTGAAATTTATGATTTTTTTTTATACCAGAAATCACTCTGCAGAATTTGGGATGCTTGATTCATAGCTTACCATGGCTCCAATAAAAATTCCCCTCCTGAAAATCATTTAAGTTCGGTTTAAACTGTTACGAATCGTAAAATTTAACTTAAGCTAGTTAAAATTGTTAAAAAAAAGCATAAAACTTTCTGATTAGCGGTCAATAATTTATATATGTAGGTCTAAACCGTAACCAATTTTAATGCTGACGTCTTTTTTTATAAAGATAAATTAATAATAAATAGATATCATATAGAGCCCACTCCTGAAATAAAGGTCGGTGGAGGTTATCAAAGATTCGGCACAGCCTAATATAGCACTCTAACTTCTTTTAGTTTCAATTTGTTTTTAATAAAAAGTGTGCCAAAACATTAGATAAAATAAAATACTTTTTTCACTCTGTGATTTTATTCTAAATATAATATGATGTCGCAGCTAAGTTCAACTTTTGTTGAAAAATTCAAACATGCGGCAGCACGGTTTTAATAAAAATTAAGCCAATTCAAGTTGAAAATGTTCCGATCAAAATGTTATCTTTCTCTCAAGAAGAGAGACATCATATTACACACATATGTGTATACATATAAAAAAAAAATGTCCGGTCAAAAATATTGTGCGAAAACAATGGGTTAATTTAGGCCGATCGGTAGTCTTAAGATCTTGGACCAATACCTAAAGGTGTTACAAACTTCAGCACACACGAATAATACTCTCTCTACAAATGTGTTGTGGGCAGCGTTACCGTTATGATACTAAAGTATCAATTTGACCCTTTTTCGACGGTGTTGATACCTTTTATGACCCTTTTTTTAAATTATACTTTTGTATCATTATCACCTATTTTGTGACACTTTTCGACCCTTTTTTGGAAATAGCTTTAACATTTTGTTTTTTGTCAACACTGCGGAACAGAAGTGCTAAACGAAGGTTTTCGAAATAAGCATTGCTTGATATGGAATAGACTCAAAGTATAAACTTACAATTCCATGCTTTCTTCTACTTGATTTTTAATAGTAAAGTACAATTTCCCTAAAAGCAAACATAACTCATATACATATTTGTTATTTTTTACGATGATTTCTTTTCAAAACAAAAATTTGACATTTTATTAAAAAAATGCAATTTGGTGTTTTGCTCTCTTAAAGAGTAGCATGTTTTATTAAAAAAAAATCGCCCTTAATAATGGCAAAAGGTATTGAACTTTTCGCCCCCTTTTGAATCGACAGTGTTGAGAGTGCCCTAACAGGAATGAAAACAAGAGATAAAAATTGCTAAATAAGCGGAAATTCCCAAATATTTAGTAACAGCGGTATGATAGCAAAGTCTAATATTTATTAAAAATCGTCAAAGCTTTAAAAAATCTGACACTTACAGGAAAAAATTGCTTTAATCGAGAAAATGGTTACAATACGCGAACGATTGCAAAATTTAAAACAAACACTAAAATTTATTTGACATCGCTAAATCGGAAACTTATTAAAAAGTATTAACAAATTAGCTATAATGATAAAGAATAAACTTTTTGTCAGGGGTTAAAAACAGGACAGAGCACTCCATAAAAAATTAAGTTTTTTTAGCTCTTCCTACCTGTACCCATGTTCTGCAACTTTAGTGAGAAGTTCTTGCATCGAAAAGATGTGAAACAACATATTCCATCGTTTCTCGAAAAGTGAGAGAAATGTGTGTCTGTAACTCATGTCGAAAACTATCAAAAGAGATTACGTCGTTACGTTATAAATGTCATAATATTGCACTCGAAGCCGATGTGACATTGCAGACGTTCAGAACGCCAGTAACACATATCGTTGACGGCGACCAAAATTTACTTAAATTGAAAATTTTTCAACGACGGTGGCGAAAACACAACCGTCGGCTATGCCAAATTGTGTAAAGAGCGACTTTAATGTTTGTTGTTTGCAAACACATTCGTATATTTTATAAAAATGGTAAAAGCAAAATAATAAAACAATGAAAAATGTGCCAAGAATAAAATATTATTATTATTATTCTTTGCATTTTGCATTTTTAATTGTTTTTTAGTGTTAACATTTTTTCTCGCCCCATTTTTATTCGTGAGTTTATTTGACAGTTCAAAGTGGGAACTTTTCTCACCAAAATGTTACAGACGCACTTTTTCTGTAAATTGGCGAGTAATTTCCTTACGTGACAGCTTGTACTCGCCAAAAAAAGTTACAGACACAGTTAAGTGAGAAAAACAGCTGTTTGTTTCAATTTATGGCATTTTTGTTTCATTTCACACATTTCAATCGAAAACTTTCTCGCCGCGAGAGTTACAGAACATGGGCACTGAAATATTATTTTTTTGTTTGCTTATAAAAAAACTTAGTCTTATTATGTTCATTTAAATGGGAAATATTGCTTATAAAAAACTTGACCCTTTTTTTTATTGAAATACCCTTTTTTTGACCCCTTTTTCTGGAAAATCCCCTTTTTGTAACCCTTTTCGAAAATTTCCAACGGTAACACTGGTTGTGGGAATAAGGATCTCAATAATATTTTCGGAAAAGTTGTTTTGCTTAAAGTTTTGCTGTTTTACTCTGAAACTGAGTTCATCAAGTTTAATTTTCATTAAATTATTTAAGTGAAGGAAGGAATCTTACAACATGAAATTAAAATTTATTGATAATTTTAATTCTTGGCTGAGCTGAAGATCGAACTCGGGTTGAATTTACTTTAAAAAATAGATTTTAGTCTTTTTTTCGCTTTTTGGAAATATGGATGATGCACTAAAACCGCAATTTTTTAAATTTAGCCCCCTTTGATCCGTTTTTCAAATAGCTTCACGCGATTAGTGTTGGCATCACTAAATTAACAAACTTAGCTTGATTAGAGACAGATACATTTTTTTTTTGTTTTTTTTTTACCCGCTAGACCCACTGTGAAATGGATTAAAAATTATATTGTTCTATAAATTATTTTATTTTATTTTATAATATAAATCTCTGCGGAATTATTTGCAGATTACCACTTTCAGTTTTGTTAATTTTTAATGTTAAATAAACAAAAAGTTTTACGTCAATTATTTATATGCAAATTCAAATTAAATGTTAAAATATAAAATATGTATAAAATAAAAAAAATTGCAAAAAAAAAATTTCAATGTCAACTCAATTTTAAGCCGCAATAATCATAACAAAATCCCCAAAAATTTTGTATGTCCCTAATACATATATTTTTTCTTATTTTCAAACAACAATTAAAAAAGGTATTTAACATTAATAATCCTAAAAATTAAATCTGTTAAAAATTTTACATTGTTACAAATTGTGAACAAAAAAAAAAAAAAACACAATGCAAGCGGAAGGAAATGAAAGGTGAGGAAGGATGTTTATTAGGCAGGAATTTAAATATTGACAAAAACTAAAAATTAACTACATAAAAAAACTTCTACAACAAAAATAAAATGATAAAAATAACAGATAAAAATAAATAAATGTTAATGAAGCAAATCTATGAAATTAAATCGAGTATAACGAATGTTGAATGGAAATTTCATACACAGAAAAGGGGAAGAATTCAAACAAAAGTAGAAAAAGGAAAAGCTAAAAAATCAGTAATGTTTATAATAAAGAATTTTTTTTTTTTTTTGTAAGGAAAAATTTCAAATCAATAACTGTTAAGTCAAGGTCATATTAGAGAAAAATTGTTGCTAGTCAGTGTATTACTGTACACTGAAAGTTAAGGAAATGTTTTCTGTATGTTTTTTAATTTTTAAATCTAGTGCAGGAATTAAAATTTAGCACTTTATTTGAATGGCAAGACAGTTGAAGTAGTGGATTGATTTGTGACCCACTTTCCACACCAAAGTAACTTTATAAGTTAAAAGAATATACGCAACATTTGTAACATTTACATTTATATACCATTTTTGTAACCTAAATTGTGCTTTTTACAGACAGTTTAATAAATAGAAAGATACTAAATCTCGCCTAGCAATTAAGATACAAGTATATTCCACCTTTTTTATGGTGGATATAAAAAGATTAATTTCTCTAATATGTCTAGAGAATTCTGAGACTTATTTAAAAGTTTTGAAAATAAAATGGATACCCATACTTTAATTTGCCGCCATTTGTGCAAAAAAAGTGTTGGCAATCCTAAAAAAATAATTTGACAACTGACAGTAGTAAAAAGATTTATATGAGCAGCTTTGTAGGTCAAATCTTATAATGTCCCTATCATGGGTAACAAACAATGTGTCAACCAAACGCCCCTGTGTGTGAAAGAAACTAACACATAGAGTGAGCAATTTGAATGTATGTATACTTCTGCCGAATTGCACTCTCACCCCTTGTTGAGGAGATAGAGCTATGAGTAGCAGCAGCACTAAGGGAGATCAAGTCCGAACTTTGCCACAATTAATCGAAAATCAGCACTCGTAGCTGACTTTATTAGATCTCCCTTCCCTCGACTTTGGATTTAAAGCAGAACCACTCCAAAAGTCAGACTGAAACCGAAGTTTCAGGGTTTTCTGACTATCCTGGTACTGGTCAGCCGCAATCTCAAAAGTTCTTTCAATTTTAAACTCTACCGAATTCAAGGTAATGAAAAAACCTGATAACCACTCAGGATGTGGTACAAAAAGGCGAAATATCTTTAGGATGTCTCTCAACATACCCCGGGATGAGAAAAAAATTTACATGAGCACCTGCCGTGTGGGCCTTATTTCATGGAGGAAATTAGTCACTCGGTAACAAAAAATGCGTTTACCAACCATCCCCATATGTGAGTGGCACCATCACTCACAGATAGCCCTCGCCACTTTTTAGGACCAGGAGCTATCTTTCCACCACTACTTTTGAAAAATGACAGCAACTTCTGTTTAGTAAAAAAGCACCTAGCGATAGTCTTCTCTCTGCCATTTAGTGTAATTTTCAGGGTATCCCTTCCCGCGACTTTTGTTTGAAGCTACAATCACCACGAAATTATCCCTACTTCAAAAAAGCATCTTCTGTTGGACCACTAAACTAACGCAAGCTCAACATTTGAAAGTACTAATTATCAGAAATGTAAGTCTTCCGCAAAGGCAATCATCATAAAAGACAGAAACAATGTCCTCCCTCAACTAATAGTCACCCGGTGGCGTGTCAGTTTCGGATTTTCACAGAATCCCAGGTATTGGCTGCACCCGATTATGCACCGGAGGATGTGCCCTTTAGAGGATCCCTACATCGCCCGGGGGATGTCGAGACTTAGGCATTTTATGACCTATCACAGCGAAACAAGTTCGTTGAATTTTTCCCCTTGGTGGTATTGTTAATCCCCACAATTTTAACTTTTCGGATTCGGAGATCAATAAACAAATGCTTTGCACAATGTAAAACTGTTTGGTGCTTATTTTTAATCTAGAAGCATAATTTGACCATCATTTTTGTCATGAGGTTGTTCAAGCTGTTACTGGTGGTTGATATCGTGGCATAAGACGGTTCTTTTTTCGATATAAGAGAATATTGATGTGGCCACTTTGATGTGGACAATTAAAACAGTTTAATTACTAAATGAGATCTTACTGATCGTCTATTCTTACAGTGGGTCGGTAACCAGTTTTTTGCAAATGAAATTATCTTTTAATTAAGCAGGTATCTGGCTTAATTTATTCTTTTAATGTACCCTAGTGTCCTTTCTCGTTTCGGTGATTAGAATTGCGCTCCTTTAAAGTGTGATTTAAAACTTTTCGATTTATTTTGAAAGGCTGATTTAAAGCAGCAGATTTATATCAACAAGTTCACAACTATGCATGCATTACAAGAGAAAAATCAATACTGTGTTAATGAAATTCAGCCATATTAACCCTTAAATACCTGAAATTTAAATGCGTAGTTTGCAATTTATTTGTCTTTTCGGATCAAAGGTCTGACTAGAATCATTTCTTCTTCCACACTATGTCAATCATTCAATTAAGGTGGTCTTGGGTGTTAAAGGGTTAATGCAAAGTTTGTCGAAAAGGGCTATCGGACATCAACTATCGATTGTAAAATGTCAAGTATGAGCATTGTTGCCGATCTGTGTGTATTTACACATATTGTGTGATATTTCTACTTGCATTTGTAGCCCATGTAGAATTTGTTTCATGTGTAGCGTGTGTAATTATACCCACACCACAATAGTGGAGAGGGTATTATGCATTTGTGCTGGTGTGTGTAACGCCTTAAAATAGTGGTCCTTGACCCACCTTAAAGTATACCGATCTACTCAGAATCACTTTCTGTGGTCGAACTAACGATGTCCATCCGGCTGGCAGGCTGACTGGCTGTCCATGTAACCTTGTTCGCAAAGTACAGGTCGCAATTTTGGGGATAATTTGATAAAATTTGGGTCATAGGTTCTTATTGGCAGAAGGACCAAGCCTATTGAAAATGGGACGTATCGTAGGACCACGAGGGAAAATAGGGCGAAATTTCTTCCTCTCAGAAACTATCAAACCGATTTTAATGAAATTTAAAACATAGATGTTTCCATATTTATAGGGACACATTAGCTATACAGTTTTTAAAAAATAGGACCACAAGGGGAGCCAAAAGGAATTTACAGAAAAGTTGAGGCTGGTAAACGGTGTAATGAAATCTCTCACGAGCTAATTTGCTTGGGATCCGCCGTTGCAATTTGGTACTTGCTTGATCCATCTTTGACTATGCATATTTTCATTTTCAATACTAAGCTGGTACGATCATTTCTGTGGCCAAAAAACTGTTGTCTGTCGTTGTGGTATCGTTTTCGAATATCTTGCAAGCATCCCTCAATTGTCCCTGCTTCTGGCCAGATTCAGTAAGCGTTCATCTTATAGACGAATCATTAAACCTTGAATCAGTCGTGGTTATGTTTGACTTTAACTTTAGTTTTTAAATTTTTAAACAAAAAATATTATTTAAAGTGCCAGCTGATAGAAATGAACTTCTGCGAATAAACCAAAAATTCACAATAGCGCTTTTTTACTGCATGTACGCCATAATATCAAATGCAAATTCTTTCGATCCTCTAATTCAACTGCAATCGAAACTCTGTGTTTCAAGACAAGGGACCTTGTTTTCCATTTTATTTTTTCTAAAGTCTATTAACTTTTTACTTTCAAAAAACACAATAACAAATGTGACAATATCAAAACAAACTTATTATATCTTGATAATTGTCTGACTGGGTTCTATTTATTTCCATTCACAGCAATAAAAAATTGGCCAAAAGCAAAATATTTATTAGGAAATTGACCTTCATTCGTTAGTAATTTTGCACTTTATTTGCAAAATATTTAACACATAATTAACAAAAACATATTTTCCTTTAATTATGAATGAAAATTGCTACATTATACACAAACTTGTTTTGACCGCACAGTAGGGCAAGTCATAAAAATCGGAAAAATATTATTGTATAGTCCGTCTGTCTCTCCAGGAAGATTGTTGAAATGCGCTCAATATCTGCACTCATAAAATTATTACAGTAACTGATTGTAGGTTATTAAATTCGTTTTCGGTACTGTTAAAATTGAATAAAAATATAGTTATTTTACGAATAAATTTATTTTTCAACATTTATGTTTGTTATTAAAAAAACAAACTACCAAAAAATAATGTTTTCCGTATTTTTTTTTGTTGATTTGTTTGATTTTTATCGGATAAAATATATTTTTTAAAAGTAAAAACTATTCAATTTTAACGAATATGATGTTCAATAAATAAAAAACTTAGAAATTACTGAAAAAATCATTTGTTTTAAATGAAATGTAAATGATCCGTTTTTTAAATGAATTTTAATTTGTTTCAAATGAATTTTCGTTTGAATTTAACTACATAATATTTTGAGTGTGTTTTCGATTTAGTTATCAGTCCCACTGTGCATTATTTATTCATTTGCTTAAAACTTACTCTTAATTTGCTTGTCTTTTGTGTGCCGCTGGGTATATAAAACGAAAATAATATAAAAGAAATAATAAAAAAAGCTGAGCAAATTTATGTACACGAAAGTGATGTTAACAACAATAAAAGTAACAAAACAAATAGAGACACTACCGAAGTGAAAATAACAAAAAAAAAAAAAAAATACTTTCAATTGTGTTTCAATGAAATGTGGTTTATCTTTGAACTTTTATTTCCCCCAAAAAAACTAATACGAATTCATGTATAGAAACACCAACCCAAATCGTAATAAATAGCCTGCAGGGTTCAGGGAAACAACCATGTAGTTCTAAAGGGACAAATTACTTAACTAATGAAAAGGATACTTACTCTTATATAACAGTTATTTAGAGGCCAGGAGTGACCCTGTTTAAGTTATAAAATTTTTAAAGGACATAAAACAAATACACAGAAAAAAAAAACAAAAATTTATTTCAATTAAAAAACTTGTGATATGAATTAAAAAATTAATTTAATTTGTACCAGTAAATAAATTGATTAAACGTTTAATTCACTTGATTAAATTTTTAATTAAAATAGATTTTAGTTTTGATTAATGTTTTAATTTTTCTTTATATCCATTGTAGCAGTGTTGCCATTTTGTGGATAAATTTAAACATCATTAAAAAAGGATTTAGGCCAGTGATAGCCACTCCATAGCCTCGCGAAGCAGTCAATAATCGTATTTTCACACAGACACGGTCAGCATTTCACATGTATACAACAACTTAATTCGTTTCAAAACATCAGTCTATCATCAGTCTCTGCGTCCGCACACAAGCACATAATATCTTTATGTGCGTGCGTTCGGGGCTTGGTTAGATCGGGGCTTGGTTAGTTCGGGGTAGTTGGTAGTTTTAAAGCGTTTTTTGATTTTTGAACATAAAATTTATGGTCGTAAACATATAATTGTTAAGATTTTTGTATGACGTGCTAAATTCCCAATTTTTCATATTTGATAAATACACTGAAATTTATTGTTGAGGGAAAGCTAGCTTCTATGCGCATTTCACTGGTTGCTTAGGCCAGATCATCAGGAAACCTTTTCCAAAGATTTTAGAAAAGCTAAAAATATTATACAAATAAAACCCTAAAGCGAATAAGAATTCCAAACACTCAAAGCCTTACTTGTAACAATAATAAAGCTCAAACAAAACACCAACAATAAACAGTGAGTTTATCTTTTCTCACATCCCCCTACAATTGGTTGGGTTCTTTCCGACTCGAATTGTAGTTGTAAGTGGGTATAAAGAAAAAACAAATTGTTTCATTCTATTGTCTTCGCAAGAAAACAACAAAAAAAAACCCAATTTGGCAATTCAGTTTTCTGCACGGGCACATGCAAGTATATTATCCAAGTTATTTCCATAACATGCGTTGAGCCAACCATACAAGCTTTTGGATTTTTAATGAAGAACTTATTTAACTGTTATATGGTTTCCAGTGCTAATAATATATTTAAAGTTACCATAATAAGTTTGGAAATATTTATTTAAAAATTGTTTTATTGGAGGTGACCGTATTGAAAAATTTATTTTCTTTGCGTGTAGACTTAAACTCATAAAAGAATTAAATTTCACCCATAATCTCAGGATGCCTTTTGACTTATGATAATGTGTGATATTGTTATAATCAAACTTGTGACTTAAGTTTCTCTTTTGGTAAAAAAAGGCCCACTATGAGTTACCAGAACTGAAAGTTAATGCGAAATCACTTTAACACATATAAACACACTTTTTCAACACATCAGTTTTTCCCACAAACTTTTCTTCACATACACAGACACTTAAGTACACACTCGTTTACTGGTATTGGCATGGAATATTTCTATACAAATGTTACATTTGTTTATTTTACAGCTAAAAATTAAAAAAAAACAAGAAATTTTATTGTATTTAAAATAAAAAACAAAAAATACTTCAATAGTTCATGTTCATATGTGTTTTTAAAGTTATTGATGTTGTTGTAATTGTTCTAAACTAGGATACTTTTTAATGTTGTTTGAAAAGATGCAAACATATTAAATTTTCTCGAATTGTTAAAAATTTAACAATCCTAAAATTTAAACTCTTCTTTGATGCAGAGCTAATATTTGCAAGTAAATTTGTAAATACGGCATTAAAATTAAATTAGTTATTAATTAGAATTATACCCTATACCACCACAGAAAAAATAGAAAATCGACTTTGATTAAGCAATTCGTTCAGACAATTAAATAATTTACTATTTTTGCACCAGCAAAATAATTGATAACATCAAGTAACTGTTACAGAGTTGTTTTGAAAAACAGTAGATGATGACACTAACTGTGGCTTTTATTATTTAAAAAAATATATTAATGTAACATAAAATTGTTTATTTTCAATACGAATCCCCTGAAGAAGTGAACATAAAATTCACGAAACGTCGGGAAAAATTAAATAAAAAAAATTTTTATTTTCACAAATGGAGTTAGGCCTCACCAGCTAAGCATATATAAGCAAATATATAAATATAAATCAAGTAACGGATTTGTATATTCGAGTCTTGTTACAAAAATTTAGTCAATTAAAAAATATAAATAAATATATGGTCGCAGGAATTAAACTAGGGCTTGCAATCGGGATTGGTTTTTCTAAATCCCGAGTATCGGGATTGAAGAAAATAATTCGGGATTCCGATTTCGGGATCCTGGGATTTTCGGGATATTTTGAATCCCGGGATTCACAGGATTTTTAAAAAATTTTCGGGATATTTCGGGTTTTTTTTTTATTTTTAACTCTATAAAAACAACTTAATTTTCGAGGTATGTGTATCTTACCAAGAACGTATCATATATATTATTTCTAAAGCACTTTTTTTGTCGGTTGCAAATATCTCCCATACCACCGCATCAAATTTAATGAATGATATCTCATTTTAAAGCTTATTTCTAACACTAATGACGAAAAATAATTAGAAATTGAAAAATTAATATTTTCATTGATAAAAATTACGGTGCGAAATATTCGCACGGGTCATCTAGTATTATTTATTTGTAAAAATATAATAAAAACAAACTTTTATTATTAATTGATCAAAACTCATAAAGATAAAATTTTACAAATGAATTTTAAATTGCCCAAATATATTTATAAGTTTTCTCAGGCCGGATTTTTGAGATTTGGATTAAGTTTAAACTTAGTTTAACGTTGCATAAAACTTAGATTTTTCCGGCGAAAAATAATTTTTTTTTATTTTTTTTGCCCCTCCCTAGAGGATAGGGAACTAACACTTAACTTGTCACGTGACAGTTCTATAGTGATATGGACCGGTTCGAGTTCTAACACTTTATATGAAGGGGACTTGTCACTTTAACATGGCTATGTCCTACGAGGGGGTCGATTGGCACCTTTTTGACGCTTTGTAACAGGTCACAGAATCAACCTAAATGAACACAAATATTGTCCCAAATGAACCATGTTATTAGGGTGAATCGCCTTCATTTAAAGTAATAGAACCATGTAGAATCAATCAGTCATTACCCACACAAAATCCTGTTACATGACAAGTTGTTTGTCAATTACCTTCTGGAGTAACTACTCTTTTAGCACATTATCACCAGTTAAGTGATATGTTCTGTTTTAATCTATCACAATTCGTTGCTTTTTATTATAAAACTGCTTTCACTTGTCACGGGATAAGTGCCTTAAAACCAATTGACACAAATTTCCCGCTATTATAGTTTACAACTCAACTCAGTTGATCAGAAATTGAACAACTGCTAGTGATGAGTTGTAAATTTTTGATGGTTTTGTTAGCCGCACTAACATAAAGTTGTAAGCCATAATACAAAAACTTAAAAATTTCTACTAAACTAGAGTTGAGTTGTATTAAAGACCAACATTTTATTTAAGCAAAACTAAGCTGTTCCGTCAAAATTATGTATACAAACTTTGTAATGGCGGCACAAATATGTTTTCTGATTAACTAAACCTAGTTTAACTGACATCTCAAAAACCCAGCCTAAATGTATTTTTAAATTATCCAAACATTTTAAATTTGTCAAATATATTATAGAACTAATACAATTGAAAATTTTCCATATGTATGTTATATCTATCCAAATATATTTTAAACTTTTTTTGTCAACAAAAACACGTATCTTAATGCAAGTTTTTAAAAAAATTAAAAAATAATAAAGATTATAAAAAAAAAATCGGGATCCCGAAAATCCCGGGACTAGAAATCAGAAATCCCGAGTTTCGGGATGCTTCTAATCCCGAAAATCCCGCGATTTCCCGATTGGAAGCCCTAGCTGTAACTGACAAAACATAAAATATTCACCAGACACAGACCTCTAAATGTAATTTATTTTTACTTTTCTTGTAGCTTCAAAATTCATAGTTTTTTGGTGGAGATGAGGGATTGGCTCAGATCGCCTAGTATGGTAGCAGAGCTGCCGCCTTTGTTGTGTATCTGATTCGGTCTTCAAGTTTTCCACACGAAAATCAATACGGTTTTATGTGTTCCAAGATATATACCTCTAGGGACGATGGTGTGGTTACCGCCATTGTATCACTTGATATGTCGGCGAGGATGGCATTTAGTATATAGGAGAGACAATCACCGCTTTTATGAAAGTCGACGCCGACACAAGTCGACAGCAGCGGAAAAGTAATTGTATTATCTTAGTCGTTATCCTTTTATTTTGTTATCTCGTATTCAATTTGAAAACACAAAAATAATTTCATTTTATATTTAAAATTTTTTCCTACTACGACAATACGCTCGTAACCGGCGTATGAAATAGAATTATACTCTGTTCACACTTGGGTTCTTAAACGCGTTTAAGCAGCTCGAACGTGATTAAGCTCTAATCACTTCAAAATCGAGATGATTACCCATACATTGAAGTGATTTGTTAATCATTAGTTTATGATTAGCTGGCAAATCATCTTGAATGAATTCGCGCTTTATCAACGCTACGACATTATACAAATATACTTTGGTAATCAGTCATTGATTCGACATCGTGATTTTAATGGGGCACGGCTCGTGTTTAGCTTCATTGAAATAAAAAAAATTTTAGGTCCAAAATGAGCTTCTTTTTATACGCTCCACCACAACTACACAGAAAAAAAAAATTGATTACAATTTAAAAAAATTTGATATCATTAAAAAAATTAATTAAAATTGCACCAGTCAACAAATCAATAGCATCAATTAAACGTTAAATTCACTTGATTACACGTTTAATTCACTTGATTGAATATTTAATTAAAATTGACTTTATTTTTTGAAATTGGTGTATTGGTGAACAATTTTGAAGAATTATTTCTGTGTAGTGGTAAAGAGGACATACTAAGTTTGTCCTTTCGTGTAAAACTTTTATAATATTCCTCTTAGACTATATAGAGTATTAGGTATATATTCCAGGTATTTGAGTAATTATAAGTCGATAAAGCCATTTTCGTCTGTCTGTTTGTTGAAATCACGCTCGCTTTCGAAAACTACTCAAACGAAAAGAACAATAAATTAATTTGTTTCAAACTTTATCTGGGTTTCCTAAGCAGTTGAGTATTGATATCCAGCAAAATCGTTTCAGGAGGAGACGACCTATGAATCAAAATGTGGAGTGTCGTACCTTTCTGATTTCATTCGATTCAGCGAATGGAATCGATGCGAAATAATTATTCAACAAAAATACAAAAGCCTTCTGTCGGAAACACAGTTTTTCATATATACCACTCGACTTTAGAACAATCTTCCGCCTCATATTCAGAAAATTAATTTAAAAAAAAACGCTTTTTAAAAAGGAACCTTTGAAACGTTTTAAAACATCTGTGTTAACGTCATAATTGTTTTTAACTGTTATCATTTCTTAAAATTTTGTTATTTTTTTCTTCTCTTGTTAACTTAAAGCAATTTTTTAAAATAACTAAGAAAATTTCATATAATGCTATACCTATTGTATCTTTAAATGATAATTTTACGAAATTACTAGACAAGCAGCCTCCTCTTAGAGAATAAACGAAATAGCCCAAAGAAAGTAATGTTTTTGCGGCTTCTTATGACCACAAACTGGCATCTAATTCGGTAAACACGTTTGTTATTATATTCCTTTGAGACATAAATGCAAGATTTTGAATTATTTGTGTTTCATTTGTCGTAATGCTCTCTGCTTACTAGCGCATTTCGTAACTGGGGTGATTAAATGTTTCAAATTGTTAGGCAAAAGCCGATTTAATCTGTTTTTTAACGAACACTATGGTAGCCAAAAGTTTTTCCTTATACACTCATAAAATTATTACAGTAACTGATTGTAGGTTATTAAATTCGTTTTCGGTACTGTTAAAATTGAATAAAAATATAGTTATTTTACGAATAAATTTATTTTTCAACATTTATGTTTGTTATTAAAAAAACAAACTACCAAAAAAAAATGTTTTCCGTATTTTTTTTTGTTAATTTGTTTGATTTTTATCGGATAAAATATATTTTTTAAAAGTAAAAACTATTCAATTTTAACGAATATGATGTTGAATAAATAAAAAACTTAGAAATTACTGAAAAAATCATTTGTTTTAAATGAAATGTAAATGATCCGTTTTTTAAATGAATTTTAATTTGTTTCAAATGAATTTTCGTTTGAATTTAACTACATAATATTTTGAGTGTAACAATTGCTGTCCTTAATGTTCCAGCTCTATAGCCAAGACAGTGCTTTTCTCACTCAAATTATCAAATAATTTATTTCATTTTCATTAACGTTTAATAAGCCTTAGAAAAGTATCATAAATAGAGTTTAATCTTGTTCCCAAGACATCAATAGACATTTGGCAATTTGGGACTTCCAAACATATTCCATAAAAACTTATACTTAGCACATACAAAATAGTGAATCTTTCTAATACGAGAATTTTTTTGTGAAATAATTTTTTTCTGTAGTGGCTTTATGGTGTTTTCTTTTCTAAAAAATAATGATGCATAATATTTGTGTAATATATTTAACAGGTTACACGTACCCTTACAAAGTGATACATTTTTCTAAATTACAATGGAACAAAACAATAGCTACGTTTTACACTCAACACTAATGTGTATTTAGCGTGTTAAGTATTGAATGCAAAGTTTGTACTAAAAGCGATATTCACCACGGTTATAGCAATTTTCAACATTAACAGCACTGGTTTTCAATAATTTATGTCAGCTGTTGTTAAAAGTCTGGCGACAAAAAAAATATAATTATTAAATAAAAGTAAAACAAACGAAAAACAAAAAGTTTTTATATCCATCACAATATAACAAAAAATCACAATATAACACAAATTGTACGCAAACACAAGAAAAACCGCAAATAAAAGAAATACTTGCTTGCATAAAAAAGTACTTTACGCAGATGCAAAAAAGGGTATTATCTCACACTCAGTTATAACTGCGGGTAAGAAATGGAACAAATTTGCCATTTATTGTTGCAACATATTTAGAAAGGAAAACGACAACCTTTTACATTTTTGCATATATTTTTAAAATAGAACAAAACTCAGCGCGAATGGTAGCATACATGGAACATTTTTGTCAGAAAAGAAAACACCATAAGAACTTAATGTGTGAGACAACTTATTTGTTATATATTAATAATATAAATGTGTCTTGTGAAAATGTATTTTGAGACCAAAAGCAGGTATTTAAAATACAAAATGCATTTTGGGAATGTATTTTAGATACAAATACAAATTTTAAATGCGTAGTTCAAATACATGTATTGGAAATACTGCCCAACCCTGTGTACGTGTTACCTAATCAAAGACAACTTAACGAAACTACAAACAAAATCGTAATCGAGGTAAAAATACAAAAGAGAAAAAGGAGATGGATTGGTTATTCACTAACGAAGGATGTTAAAGAAACCTGCAAAACTTTCAATGGTCGAACCTTTAAGGAAGCAGAATCCAAGGAAGATAAAAAAACATGGCGGCGAAACCTAAATAACGAAATCCAAATACGGAAACCTGTCGCCGGTGTAACTGGAAAATACCATAATCGGACCCGTTAGGTCATCAATTCCACTTGGTAAAAATAATTTGTTCGTCTTAATGAAAAAAAATTTAGGATTAAGTTAACATAATCCAAAAGCAAAACTTTTTGTTAATTAAAAAAATTAAATGCAAATAACATCGAGTGACAACTTTTGCGCCATATCTAAGGGAAATTATGCGGTTATAAGTCAATAGGGTTAAGTCCAAACCCTTATTGGACTATAAGAAGGCCATTACTGAATTTTCCTAGTAGCGTCCGTATCATATGGGTAACGGGCCAATATACTCGCTACCAGGGGAAGATAACTCGGAGCAGTTAACCTGGCAAAGGCAAAACAAGTTTATGCAGCGAAAGCGGATTGTAAGCGTGGGTTAGAGAAACCCATACGACCAGTTGGAATAATGAAACTGTAGGTAGGACCACTAAGAGTAACCAAAACGAAAGGATTATAAGAAGCCTCCTCAATAGAAGTAAGTCCGAAGTTAGTATGATGGTATATGACGAGGGTTGAGCGTGTGGTAAAGAGGGCGAAAGGCAGAAACACGTTCTCAGCCACTGCCAGGCCTTTGTCGAATAGATATCCAAACATTTCGGAGTGATGTCATATTGTACATAAGATCTCTGTGGAACGTTGACTGGAAAACTTTGGAGAATTACGTCCGCGCAACTGAGTTTCTTAGCGCCGCACGAAAGCCCCTCCCTAATTCTCCATGTTTCTAAGGAGCGCACAAGAGGCCAGATAGAGGCCTAGGTGTATATCGTATTGATATTAGGTTGCATCGCATCCTTTCAACCTAACCTAACCTTATTTTAAATCAATAGTAATCGTAAGTTAAAAATAGTAAAAGTACCTTTTGCGTGAATATATTTGAAATATAAAGTAATTTTTTATTTATTAAGATTTACTTAAGAGAAATTTTCCGCATTAAATTCCCAGGAGAGCAGGAATTGAAATCCCTGTACGGGAATCCCGCAGAAAAAACTCTATATTAAATGAAACTCTTCAAACAACAATTACTTGTCAGTCTTTTCTATCAGATATAAAAAAAAATAAATTTTATACGATTTTTTATTTACGCTAGCCTTCAAAAGTTGGTTGGAAAAACACGAAACAATTTTCGACAAAATACTCTTAAAACAATACAACAATAAAAACAATTCCAAATAACCAACTAACTAGCTGAAAACGGCTTAAACTTTTGAGATTTTTTTTTTTATCATCAAAACTTTTTATTAATAAATAAAAAAAAGCAATTTAGATCAAAATTGAAATAAAACGATACGCTTTCCAATTAAATAATACACAGAAAAAAATAAATTTTAAATCGATTGAATTTTTACTAACTTTTGATTCATAAAAAAACCATTACTTTTCCCCAAACTAATTTTTATAAATATTATTAAAAATAATTTATTCTGTGAGCTAAATTTCAGTTATGTATGTAATAGTCCTATTCCTTAAATTTTTCAGAAATGAAAAAATTCCCAGTTTCTATTTATTATTAAAAAGTTTCATTGAAATTCACACCAAAAAGCAAAATTTTCGATATGTGTGTGAATCAGTTTAGTCTGAAATTTGAAAAATTTTTGTTAACGCACACTGAATGAATCAATTTCAAAAAATTTTTTTCATCCATCCAATGAAAAATTGCATTACGTTAATGAAATTTTACAAATATAATGAAACAATTTCATTAACACTACGAAATTGAGGGTCGTTATTTCGTTAACATTTTTCATTAAATTAATGACAACTTAATCTCTTTCTAAAGAAAAATTCATCTTATTGTTATACATAATTTCAATAGGTTTTTTAAGATTAAAAGGAACTAATTAAAATATTTAAATGTTTTTAAGTTAATGAAAAAAATTAATCTTTTGTAACCTCATATTTTCTATGATAAATGTCACCAAAACAATGAAAAGAAGATAAGATTCTTTAACTTCAAAATACTTATAACCAGGAAAACCAGAAATATGCAATTGCATGTTTTTCCTTGTGCGACTAATGAAGGCAGAAACAATATACTTATCTGTTTAAGAGCTTTTTATGAATTTTGGCATCGATTTGTTAGTGCATATTTTTGCATATTTTACCGTTTGAAGCATATTTTAGTTATAAGAGCCTTTTTGCAGCATTTTAAGGTTTATAGCGCATATTTTGCCTTTTTAAAGCATATTTTGATAGATATTAAATTTTTTAGATGCCTACAATAGCTTTTGCAGCAAATAAAAAAATTTTTTTCGAGAATCTGTTGCTTCAATTTCAACATCTACATTTAATTTTTACTCTAAAATTGTAAGACAAAGCAGGTTGCCATTAAGGGTAAGTGTCGTGCGATTTGTATCTAGACCAATCTTTTAGAATTCCGATCGACTCAAAATTACTTTTTAAAGTGATCTAACGATGTCCATCCATCCGCCAAGCTGGTTGTCTGTCCATGTTAGCCTTGTGCGCAGAGTACAAGTTCGAATTTTGTAGATTATTTGATCAAATATGGACAAAGTCTATGCAAATGATGAGAACCGGTCTATAAATTCACATCCAAATTAGACTCTTTGTGTCCGCCAGCTATCTAATTACGATGGTATTTAAAATAAATTTGTGCCAAATATATTTGACTTCAAGTGAAATTATTTTCGAATCGGTTCACATTTGCTCAAAGCTCCCATCCTTAACTTAAATCCCTTTTAAATGTTAACATTGTTAACAATTTAGCCACCGTACCTAAAATCCCTTTAAGACAAAAACCCATATGGATGTTAATATCTAGGTAATATTCGGCGCAAACATCTCTTATATAAATTTTAAATTTTTTAGGTTTTTTTTTAGATTTTGTTATTAAATTGTTGAATATTGTTTGTTCAAATGAGCAGTTTTTAATTTTTCGGGCATATTTTTAATATTTTTCAGGGCATATTTTCCAGTTTTTACTGGATATTTATTGCGCATAAAACGTATATTTTAGAGCATATTTCTGGTTTCCCTGCTTATAACTAAAAAAATGTTCTTGCAATAACTGTTGTAAAAACGATTCTTTAATAAAATTTTTAGCGGTAGACATGAAAATATATGAAAAAAATTGTAAATTTTAATATTTCATAACATTAATGAAAAAAATTCATGACGATAACGAAATACTGATTTTAGCTATATGTAGAAATATTGAGGTTAAAAAACAAACAACGCGAAAGAAAACACAAGAGCACAAAATTCTCACATTCTTTTTACTTAAATTGTTAATTTAAATCAGTGTTCGAAAATAAACACTAAATATCGTTCTTTAATGTTCGGTTCGGTAGATTTTTGGAAAACACAAACGCTAATAGTGTTTGTGTAGAAATTCATTAAAAAAAATAACGTTTCCCTGTTTGTCATCTTTCGAACACAAAAATAATACTGTTTTCATCATACTCAACAAAAGATGAGAACATTAAATTCCGTTCGGTATTTTTTTAACATCCACAAACTTCAATGTGTTCGGTTCGGCTCGTTAATGTTCGTCCCTTTTCGCTAGTAAAAAACGAACCAAACATTTTTTACAAAAACAAAATACACACACGAAAAATACATTATAGAACATTAAAATATAATGTTTTTCTACAGTATCACTACAATTGTTCTGTTTTTTTTAACGAAGAAACGAACATTATATAATGTTCGGTTCTTTCTTGAAAATAGTTACGAACGGTATTAAGGGTTGTGTATGTTTACACAAACACTAAAAAAATAGATATCGTTCTTCGGTGTGTGAGCCGAACGCTAAATAATGTACTGTTTATTTTCGAACACTGATTTAAATACACAGTAGTACGCAGTAGTACAAGCCAGAAAAATGGAAAGATGGCTGATGAAGGTCGTCGCGGGCTGGAAAATGAGCTTAGTACGATTTACTAAAAGGAACGCTTATGAAATTAGAACATAACATGATGTAAACAAAATATAAAAACGAAATAAAATTAATAAAACTTGATGATTTGAAACAGGAATAAAAAAATAAGTAAAAATCACAACAACTCAAAACGCACATTGAAAAAATGGAAAAAAATAAATTGAAAATTTCATTCAAATATAAAAACATTTTTATTAAAATAATAAAAAAAATTCTTTAAACGTTTGACATTAAAATAATACAAAATTTTCATTGATTTTATGAAACATTTCATTACCGGGGGGCTAATGTAACATTCTTCATTAATTCAATGAAGGGTTACATAGGTTGACTTTTAATGTAATTTTTCATTGGATTAATGTCAAAATCCGTTGAATCTGTGAAGAAAATTCTTTCAGTGTACTGGAGAGATCAAATATTTTAAAATGTTCATTTTTCGTATATCGAATAAACTCGTTTTTTTGTTAAAATAAACCGGTTATTTTTGTAATGTGTAATTTATGTACACACGTTTTCCTTACTTTTGTAATAAATGTATCCGTAATTTAAGAATATTGGGCAAACTTAAACTTTTTATAAAGAATGTCAAAACAAAATGTAACAAAAGTCGAAAAACATTATGAGCAATGTGAATGCAAATCGCTTATATAAGCGTGTGTTTTTGTAACAAAAACCAGATACAATTCAAAATACTACAAAAAAAAAGGTTCAGCTTAAAAAGTAAGTTGATATTGGACAGTATTCTAAATATAACATATCCTTTTTTTTAAGATGTCATCTCTGGTAATAAAGGGTGGTTAAATTTCAAGGGCCGATGTTGATTTTGAATAAAACACAAACTATTTCGGAAATTATTGTAATTTTATTTTATTATGATATATTGGTATTACTCAATTATGTATGGAACAAAATATCGGTCAAATGGGCACCGCGACCACGGCGGCACACCTCCATCCGATGGTCCAAATTTTCGATGACCCTGAGGCATAATGGTTCTATGCCGTTAATGTGCCGAATTATCTCATCCTTTAGCTCTTGAATTGTTGCTGGCTTATCGACGTACACCTTTACTTTCAAATAACCCCAAAGAAAAAAGTCCAACGGTGTCAAATCACATGATCTTGGCGGCCAATTGACATCGCCATTACGTGAGATAACACGGCCATTGAATTTGTTGCGCAAAAGAGCCATTGTTTCGTTAGCTGTGTGGCAAGTGGTACCGTCCTGCTGAAACCACATATCGTCCACATCCATATCTTCCAATTCGGGCCATAAAAAGTTCGTTATCATCTCACGATAGCGAACACCATTCACAGTAACTGCCTGACCGGCCTCATTTTGGAAAAAATACGGCCCGATGATGCCGCCAGCCCACAAACCGCACCAAACAGTCACTCTTTGTGGGTGCATTTTCGACAATCACTCTTGGATTATCATTCGCCCAAATGCGGCAATTCTGCTTATTGACGAATCCACTGAGGTGACCGAAAAAATCACGAAATGCACGATATGCATTTTGATTTGAACGCCCTTTTTCATAATAAGTCTGGGTAACTTTAACACGTTGTTGGATTGTGTATCTCTC
Organism: Pollenia angustigena; assembly: GCA_930367215.1. NCBI lineage: Eukaryota > Metazoa > Arthropoda > Insecta > Diptera > Polleniidae > Pollenia > Pollenia angustigena. The sequence goes on along the minus strand of OV884060.1, from coordinate 187,397,374 downwards.
CATGGTTCAAATTGAGTAAGTCTGAAATAGAGAAATGTCAAATAAAATTCGGAAAAAAACTTGGCGTTTAGGTGTGGTTCACATTCAACATCGGCCCTTACAATTTAACCACCCTTTATATCGAACTGATTTAAAATACAATGGTGATGAAAGGGCCCTTAAATGATAAGTTACAAAGGTTCTTCAACGTTACGACATATTAATCACCTTTAATTAGTCCACAAGCTTAACATAATTATATGCCAAGTAAAACTTGACTCTGTTCCAAGTAGTTCTTAGGAGACTGCAAATAATACTTTACTTAAATATGCTACCAAAAATTAATGAAAAACTTGTAAGTAGTTCTAGCATATCTTCATGCTTAAACAACAACATACCGGCGGAATCAACGATATGGGAAAATTTGTCAGTTTTAGTAGAGTTTGCCGCGGTTTCGGGTTTAAAATTATTAAAACCGGTTGGTTTCCGTTCGGTTTTCGGTTTTGAAAATATCAAAGTTAAACTTTATACATAAACATATGTATTTGTTTGTATGTAATACATTTTTTTATTTGTTTCAATCCAGGTACTTTTATTAACCCATAAGTGTATCTCTGGGCTTAGCCAGGCATTTTTTTTTACTTTTTCCAGTTTTTTTTTTTATATAATTATTATGTATTTTCGAACGAAACTTTATGTATTCCTCAATCAAAGTGTTTTATAAGAAAATGAGAAAAAAATGGAAATAAAAACATCGTGGGCGTGCATATTGTATCCACCTGGGCCTGGCAAGGCCCTTCCCTATTATATATGTATTCATTTCGAAGAATTATTCTATATCCCAACAGAATGTTCCTGCTATAGCCATTAAACTCCATACATATAAAAGTAGTCATAGCTTTGCACAGCGGCTATGTGAGTTTTTTCAATAGTCACAAAAAATATACACAAAATACTAGTGGTCCCAGCCAGGCCCAGGTGGTAGTTTGTGCCACAAAAATTAAAATAATCTAATGTCCCATGTAAAAAAACATTAGGATTTTTAAATCATTGGTTTAAAAAAAAAATAACTTGAATATAGCAAAATTAAACAAAATCATTTCTTCACCAATCTTCACTAGCAATCCATGGTAATTTTAGAAATTTTATAACCTTTCACTAGAAAGAAAGAATTACATAATCCGTTTAAAATTTTTGAAAATATTTAAGTTTCAGTCACATCATCTTTTTTAAAAATACAAATAACGGTTATTTTGAAATATCTCAAGCGCAAAATTTTACAAAAAGATAAGCTGTCAGATTCATTTGGTCACGACTTTGTTGAAAGTTTGTCACGTAGTGTAATCGAGCAAGCTGTCCAAATTTTAAAACAATTTGATATGAAAGATCTTTTAAAAGATTTTACAGTTTCTATAGCAAAAGAGTAGGGATTTGTTTATGCATTCAACAAAAAAGTGTGGTAGATTTTCAAAAGAAGATTACTTGAAACCTCTTAAATTAAATAATGCTAAAAATGTTAAATATGTAGTTGAAAAATGCTAAAGAAAATGCTAACTGCTAAATGTAAAATGTAAAATTTGCAGCTAAATCAGACAAAAAAATGCTAAATCTAGCTGCAAAAATGCCAAAATGGCCACGCTGCTTTCAGTTAATTTAAGGATAACTGAATATCCGACAGGGTTGTCATTGTTGCAGGCTGATATGTATAAAGTTTTTGTATATGAAGCGCGAGTTTTATGTATAATTTTCAATTTCTTCAAGCATAAATATATTGTTAAAGTAAAAGCTATAACCGAGGTTTTTTTGTCGGTTTTCGGTTTCGGTTTTTAGGCACTTAAAACCGCGGTTTCGATTTCGGTTAAAACCGAACAACAATCCCTAAGTTTTATTGATTAAAACACCAAAAAATTTGAGAATATCAAACAACGTCCTTGAAGGTTTTTAATTTTGATCGACGAATTCACAGATATTTCATACAAAAGCTGAAACAAAATAATTTGAAATAATTAATCCTGGTTAAGAGGTTTTGTTTGCAACTTTTAAAAAATATGTTTGAAGTCTTCTATTCATGCTTAACCACCAACAAATTAAAACTCACTTAAAATAAATTTTTAAGAATATCTAATATAATAAATTTTTTATATTCCTATAATTTTTTAAAACCAAAGTTTTTTAAAATTCTAAAACCATGTTCGCACCTATTAATTATTTTAATATATTAATTATTTGACGTCCTACACAACCACAAGTTTTCTTAATGAATTGTTTGCTTTTACAAAACGTTTGTCTAGAGCAGTGATAACCACTCCATAGACTCGCGAGCCAGTCAATAATCGTATTTTTCACTTTGTTCGTTCCAAAACATGAGACTATCAGTCTCTGCGACCGCACACAAGCACATAATATCTTTGTGTGCGTGCGTTCGGGGCTTGGTTATTACTGGTCTAGAGCAAACATTATTTAAGGTGCTATCAGACGGGATGTATTTTACATATGTACTGTAAAATTTTCCATCTGTAAAAGTTGTACACATCGCGTGATACATAAGAAACTTTGCATGTGTAAAATACATGTGGAAATACATATGTAAATTTTTCGATTAGAACACGCTCTATTTTCCTGTGGCAAACATAAACAAAACAGCTGGTTTGTTTTGAAACGTAAACAAAAGTCAGCGTTTGTTTACATTTATAGGTTATGTCATAAGGAAAAACATAAGCAGGTGTGATAGCAAAAATTATGAATCGTATGTAAAGTGGAAATTTTGACATACATACGGAATTACATATGGGAAAGAAAAGTGACAGTACATATGTAAAATACATCCCGTCTGATAGCACCTTTAATAGTTTCTTTATTACATTATACAATTATGATTTTCGGAATAAAGCTTAGTAAATAAATAGAAATTTTAAAAAATAAAGCTTAAGTTTGATCAATTTACTGGTCACGCTTTTTTTGGATTCAATCGTCAAATATTTGTTAGGTCTGAACATACCTTAATAAGTCATATCCATGTACTTTGTTAGTTCCTTACCATCGTGAATTGTTTTGTTTTTATTAAAAAAAAAAACTACTTTGATTTTTGTATTTTAATCTATTCGAATTAAAACCGTTTAACCGGTCATTTTAAAAATGCTAAACCAAAAACCGGGTTTTTCAAAAACAACAGCTATTCGGATTATTCGAAAACCGGTTTTTAAAATAAATTGAACTCCCTATAACGTACCCATTGATTTATAGTAGCCCCCATCGTTTACGATGAAGTGAACACCCATTTTGATAGAAATAATTTTTTATTTGCACGCGTTGTTAAACGCTATATTCTCGTCCATGGTGATTTCCTAAAACAGACTAAATAAATGACAGCCAAATCGACAGATGAAAATGAAAATGAGGAGGGATTGTTTTAGTGGAAACACCACTCGACGCAGTTGACGACGGTCACTGTAAGTGCGAAGGCATTTTTAACCCTACCTCACACATCAAAAAAAAAAAAAAAAAAAAAAAAAAAAAAAATCGACAGATGTAGCTTCCCAATTCTGTTCGTTATACCCATGGCTGGGCAGTATTTGAAATACATGTATTTGTATTGTAAATACATGACGTGCAAGTATTTTGTATTGTAAATACATGTTCAGCAAGTATTTTGTATTTTAAAAACATAGTTTAAATGAATTATTTGGTAAGTTAAGGTGAGCACTTTCGCGGCTAAAGAACTGGAATACTTAGAGGAATTCATTGCAGTTTTGAAACCTATTGCCACTACTTTGGATTACCTTCAGGGTAACAACTGTTATTACGGAAAACTTTTGCCGACTTTAATGTCTGTTAGAACAAGATTTATTCGGTTGAATGGAAGCAATTTAAGACATTAAAGTCCTATTATACCACTATTAAAAGATAGCTTGGAAAAAAGATTCGATAAGTGTTTTTAACTATCACCGGAAATAAATAAAGCTTAAACTTAAAATTACACCTGGAAATATCAGAAGTAGAAGCACAAGTAAGGAAGACGATGATTTTGTTGTTTTCGTAGATAGGAATGATGATGAATCTAGAAAATCAAATTTGGAGTTGGAATTTGTCAGTTTCCTCAGTGACGAGAGCAAAGACATTATCACTTTTGACAGCTATCCAAATATAAAAAGAGTATTCATAGACTTTAATGGTGGCATGTCATAACGTCCAGTGTCATAGTGTCCATGGACGTTATGACACTCCAAAAAGTGTCATAGTGTCCATGGACATTATGACACTTTCAAAAGTGTCATAACGTCCATGGACACTATGACACTTTGCAAATGGACATTATGACACTTTTAAAAGTGTCATTAGGTCCATAATTACTAAAGAAGTTAAATACAAAAAAATTATCTGCATACATGCAGAGAAAAACATGTTTCATTATGGTCCCAACCAACAAGGCTATTTTTAACGAAACTAATTTAACCATAATATGGTTGTCGGTGACAATGATTTGGTTAAATGAAACATAATATGGTAAAAAAAATTTTAAAAATTGTTTTACGGTTTTTTTCTGGGTGTATATATTAAATATATAACGAATACACTTTTGGGCGCAAGGATTTTCTCCTCTATGCTATAACAAATATCGGCTTCGCTTACTAAAGGTTCTCTGCACAGACGGCCTTCGGCCGGGCGCAAGGATTTTCTTCTCTATGGTATAACAAATACCGGCTTCGCTAACTAAAGTTTCTCTGCACAGCCGGCCTTTGGCCGGGCGCAAGGATTTTCTCCTCTATGGTATAACAAACACCGGCTTCGCTAACTAAAGCTTCTCTGCATAGTCGGCTTTCGTTCGGAAACAAGGCAGATTTTAGAAGCTTTACTTAGCGAAGCCGGTGTTTGTTATACCATGGAGGAGAAAGTCCTTGCGCCCGGCCGAAGGCCGGCTGTGCAGAGAAGCTTTAGTTAGCGAAGCCGGTATTTGTTATACCATAGAGAAGAAAATCCTTGCGCCCGGCCGAAGGCCGGCTATAATCCCAAATTTGTTTACATTCTTGATTGTAAGAATTTTTGGCATTATATTTACTTATTTTGATATTTCAAATCAAATTTTACACATTTTAATATTTTTCATTATAAGTTAAGTTGTGGACATTATGACACTTTTCAAAGTGTCATAACGTCCGCGGACGCTATGACATTTCATTAATGGACCATGGACACTATGACCGACTTTGGTGGCATGTCATAACGTCCAGTGTCATAGTATCCATGGACGTTATGACACTCCAAAAAGTGTCACAGTGTCCATGGACTTTATGACACTTTTAAAAATGTCATAATGTCCGTGGGCATTATGACACTATGCAAATGGACATTATGACATTTTCAAAAGTGTCACAGTGTCCATAATTACTAAAGAAGTTAAATACAAAAGAAGACTGCATATGCGCAGAAAAAACATGTTTTATTATGTTCGCAACCAACAAAACAATTTTTAAAGAAACTAATTTAACCATAATATGGTTTTCGGTGACAATGATTTGGTTAAATTAAACATAATATGGTTAACATTTTTTAAAAATGGTTTTGCTGCTTTGGGTGTATATTAGACTGGTCGCATCTTGTATGGGATTTTTTTTTTAATTTAATTGTTTGCGCTGCTTAAAATATGAGGTTTGGTGTAAAAAATCATGATCTAATTTTTCAGGTCAATCCGACGGTGCCTAGCCGTGCCGGCTGGGGCCCAAAGTTCCCAATATTATAAAAAAAACATCTTTTCTATCAGATCTTTATAGTTATACTAGTTGAAAAGCCGAAAATCAAAAATATGGCTTCGTTACGATCTTCCGCAGAGAAAGTACTTCAAGTGTGCCAAATTTCAGCTTCCTATGTCATCAGATGGCTTCAGAAAGTTGCGGAAAGAATAGCACATACATGCAAACATCCTGACATACTAAGAAATTATATATTGTATAGATAGATTAACATATGTTCGCGCAACTCAAAAACGCTTTAGCTTATTGACAAACTAAAAAAACCGAAATTCCGCAATAAAATTTACTTTAAAAAAGGTAAAACGTTTTTCTTATATGCGCAATCGTTTTAGAAACATAATTTTTTTTTTATGGAAAAAAAATAATTTTTTTATTAAAATTTCGGAATTTTTGTTTTTAAAAATTCATAAAAAATTGAAAAATGCAGCTATGCTTCTAATTTTATGCAAACATATAAATAACAACATTGCAAACAAAACAAGCTATAAATGATTAAAATCTGTAAACAACTTTTGATTTTATGTATTCACAAAAGATGTAGCGGTTTAATAAAATTCTTAAATTAATTAAAATTTGTCGTCGTTTGTGAATACATAAAATCAAAAGTTGTTAACATTTATAGCTTGTTTTGTTTGCAATGTTGTTTTTTATATGTCTGCATAAAATTAGAAGCATATTATTGCGGAATTTCGGTTTTTTTTAGTTTTTCAATAAACTAAAGCGTTTTTGAGTTACGCGAACATATGTTGTGCAACCTCCTTAATTTTCGAAATAACGGTATCTCTCGAAAACCAAAGCCAACATAAAGAAAAAAGTTTTAACTTTCTTAAAGTAAATTTTATTGCGGAATTTCGGTTTTTTTTTAGTTTTTCAATAAGCTAAAGCGTTTTTGAGTTGCGCGAACATATGTTAATCTATCTATACAATATATAATTTCTTAGTATCTCAGGATGTTTGCATGTATGTGCTATTCTTTCCGCAACTTTCTGAAGCCATCTGATGACATAGGAAGCTGAAATTTGGCACACTTGAAGTACTTTATCTGCGGAAGATCGTAACGAAGCCATATTTTTGATTTTCGGCTTTTCAACTAGTAAACCTATAAAGATCTGATAGAAAAGATGTTTTTTTTATAATATTGGGAACTTTGGGCCCCAGCCGGCACGGCTAGGCACCGTCGGATTGACCTGAAAAATTAGATCATGATTTCTTACACCAAACCTCATATGTTAAGCAGCGCAAACAATTAAATTTAAAAAAAAAAAATTGCGACCAGTCTAGTGTATATATTCAATATATAACGAAAACACTTTTGGGCGCAAGGATTTTCTCCTCTATGGTATAACAAACACCGGCTTCGCTAACTAAAGCTTCTCTGCATAGCCGGCCTTCGGCCGGCGCAAGGATTTTCTCCTCTATGGTATAACAAACACCGGCTTCGCTAACTAAAGCTCTATACTCTATGGTATAACAAACAACGGCTTCGCTAACTTAAGCGTCTAGGCATAGCCGGCCTTCGGCCGGGCGCAAGGATTTTCTCCTCTATGGCTTGAAAATAACCGGCTTCGCTAACTAAAGCTTCTCTGCGTAGTCGGCCTTCGTTCGGAAACAAGGTAGATTTTAGAAGCCTTACTTAGCGAAGCCAGTGTTTGTTAAACCATAGAGGATAAAATCTTTAGAAGCTTTAGCTAACGAAGCCGTACTTGTTTTAGTTTGTAAGCATGTTGTGGACATTATGACACTCTACAAAGTGTCATAACGTCCGGGGACGCTATGACATTTCTTTGATGGACGTTATGACATGCCACCGTATTTTTCCCAACACTGGTTATACCATAGAGGAGTAAATTCTTGCACAGATGCTTTAGTTAATGAAGCCGGTGTTTTTTATATCATAGAGAAGAAAACATTGCGAACGGCCCGGACCAACCATGCCAACTATCGCAAGACTTTTAAAGGCAAAATTGGGGTTTTTTAATATGAAATAAGTCCCTAAAAATTAGGGGTTATTATATATCTGCTTGGGGCCTTATTTCATTCCGCTAGGGGGTCACTTAATTTTTAAAATTATTGTTTTGGTTCATATAAAATAAGACTCAAAAAATTGGGGAGTTATTTCATTTTGTTTTTGTGGACTTATTTAATGGGGACTTATTAGTAAAAAATATAGATATAAAAATTGTTAAATTCGGGGTTCAATCTGCGGATAGGATCAAAATTTGCATAATTTTACCGAAAGTATTGAAGACTTAGGGGTATATAATTTCTGGAAGGAAAAATGGCGGCCAATATTTTATCTCTCGAGGTAGAAAATTGGCTTCGTGCAAAAACTCCCAGGTGCAATAAGTCCCAAGAAAAAAATGAAATTAGACCCAACAATTTTTCATACAAATGTGGGAGTAATTTCATTATGAAAAAGCTTCCATCCAGCCCACTCGGTTTTATTTCATTTTTTTGGAAGTTCATAATGAAATAAAATCCAAATGAAATAAGTCCCCGAAAAAATAAACGTGGGAGTTATTTCATTTTATTTTGGTTTTCTGTGTTATTTCATTTGTTGTGGGAGTTATTGCATTTTCAATTATGTACAATTTCTTCAAATTGTTATACATTTTAAACGGTATTTACAACGGGATAGTTTAAACAGTTGCTACTCAAACATTTGGAATATTTTGAAAAGGTAAAGGATGTATTATCAAAATAATTTTTGGGAATACAAAAGTTTAATTTAAAAGGGTTTGTATGTTAAAAACGTGAAAAAAGAGAGAGTGAAGAAGAAAATCCTTTCAACCGACTGAAGAATGGATATACAAAAAAGCTTTAGTCAGCGAAGCCGGTGTTTGTTATACCATAGAGGAGATAATCCTTGTACAAACGATTGTGCCATATGTATCGGTTGTGAATAAAATACTCTCTTTTTGCCATTCAAGCACCTAAAAACTTGCAATAGCAGCGAGCTTAAACTGCAGGCAGCTGTCATTACAAGAGGTCAGGATACAATAAAATGCCCCATTTGTTGCCAAAATGTCGAGGACTCAATGTTAGTTTTTTGGTAACCTGATATGTAAATATCCAAGTTTTTGTTGGCCTTATTTAATTTCTTTTCGATGGACTGTTTTTGGAAGTTGATTCATTAATGTCTTTAGAAGCTATTTCGTAATGAAACAACTCCCAAAAGTTGGCGTTTGTTTCACTTTAGACTTAAAAAATTATTTCATTTTTTTGAGATTTATTGCTTTTTTCCAGTTTGGGACTTATTTCATTTATTTTGGAATTTATTTCATTGGGAGTTATTGCACTGGGACTTATTGCACCTGGGGCTTATTTCACAGAGCCAGAAAATTTACTAAAGCTTTTTGATGAAAACAAAGACACCATTGAATGTTTGGGCAATCGGAATTTCAATGATTTGGACGTGTTTTTATTGCTGTTGGTTTTCTAATAACACTGGTCTACAAATTTGGAAAAAAAATTATTGCAGAAACGAAGCATGTTTTTTAACTAATCTGGGTCGAATCTGGCATAAAAATTAGGCTATCACGTCTTGTTCATTTTTTTATCGCATGTTGGCAATGCTGTAAAACAGTCAATACTGACACTAAAATTTCACAATTATTTATTTGACCGAAGCCCACATTTATTCTCAATCTTAATAATAGTAGCGTTTAAGCATGTCAGGGAGATAGTATGTTACTGATTCAAGCTATTTTTGCTTTGTGTGTGGAGAATATTTGGTTGGAAATAAAGGATAATGTATATAGGCATATTAGTGACAATATGCCTATATACATTATTTTGCTTTTGCAGTCAGAAACTTGGACAAACCGTGGACACCGACTATGTTTTTCATATTCTTAATTCGAATTTAGATTTGTTTCCAAAAAAAAAAGCTAGGTGCAGTAAGCGCAAACAAGGGGAGCTCACCAAGATTTAATGAAAATTGAAAGACAATTTATCAAGATTTTGAGGCAAAAGCATGTTGCGAGAATATTGCTGGACTCTAATACGTGAAACCGAACCAACGAAATACAAACGACGTTAAAATAACTTTTGACAATTCATTGATTTTAAAATAAACTAGTGATTTTTTATGTAACTGAGCTACCTAAATAGGAGCGGAAGCGTTTTTTGTATGTCAAAACTTCTCATTTGCATACAATTTATGCGAAACAAACCATTAGAATGCGAATTAGAAACCACCCGGCTGATAAATCTTATTTGACAGATCGCTATGTCAGTTTGTTTTATTGAAATTGTATTTAAATAAAATTTCATGTTTAAAAAAACGCTTGCCGCTTTTGTTTAGGTTGTTCAGTAAGAAACAAATAAAAGCATTTTTTTGTATCTCGAAAATCTGACGTGATAGATAAAAACCAATTACAGATTCAAATACAGCCCATTATATACCCTAGGAAAGATATTAGTTGCTCCAGTCCAAGACCTTGGTGGCTAGTGTAATTGTCGTATTAAAATGTTCCAAATCTTCCCTTTTACTTAAAAAGTGCCTTTTAAAGTTTTTTTTTTACAATAGTTTTTAAATTTTTAATATTTGCCTTTCTTTTTGACAGTTTTTTCGTAAGTTATAACCGCCAACATTGGGCGACTTTCAAAGAATAAATTTATATAATTTAATCGCTGATTTTTAATTCAAAAACTGGCTGTTAGAAGATTAAGTTTTGCTACGAAATAAAATTAATTCAAATAATATTTATGCCTGTATTCATAAAAATATTTTAAATTGTATAAAGATTTACAACGCAACTTTTGAATGAAATTTTTCCTTAATAAACGTTTGTTAAAATTAACAATCGTTTATTAATACAGCGGTTATAGTTTTAGTAATAACTTAACTTATAACTTTAAGTTGTAAGTTTTATCAAAATAATAATTATGGGTGATTTTTTAAGAGCTATCGGAAAGTTTAAAAAAAAACACATAAAATTCAGAAAAATGCATGAAATCTTTATTTGAATCGATAGCACGGTCCATTTAATTTAATGTTTGAAGACTATTTCATGCAAATGTTGACCGTGACTGCGCCTCAAATGGTCCATCCGCTTAGTCCAATTTTGGCATACTCTTTCCAACATTTCGGCCGGTATCTCATGAATAAATGCTTCAATGTTGTCTTCAAATGCGCCAATTGAAGCGGGCATGTGTGTATAGACATCAGGGTTGTCAGATATTTTTGAGCTCCATCGCCAAACCGGATGTCAAAAATCGCCAAACGTCAATTTTGTTCAGTTTTCGAAATCTTTTTTGTTTTTTTAATTTAATTTTGCATACAAAAAAAAAGCTTATATAATATTGCAGTCAAAAATCGCCAAAAACTGAGAAAAAGTACAAAAATGTCGCCGAAAGTAAATTTTGTAACTGTTATTTTTTTCTGTTTTAAAACATAAAATGGAAATCATTTATTCAGTTGAAAACAACTAAAATTTAAAAGTCTATAAGATCGTACACTTCAGACTCATCGATTTCATTACTGGTGTTTTAACCTGCATACGTACTATTAGATTTAACTAGTGTTTAAAAAACTGCAGTCGAAGTTGAATAAACTGCCATCTCTTCCACTTCTTCATTTGTCATTGGCAAAAAAAACTTTTGCTTTTACTTGTAATTCATTTAATGTAAATTGTTGACAAATTTTCGTTTTTTGCTCGACAGGTTTTGGTTTCGACTGCAGTTTTTTAAACCTTGGAATTAAAAAGTGACTGAATACATATAAAATTCACTTAAAATGATAATAAAACAAAAATCATGTGAACAAATTAGACAGATTTTTTTTTAAGTATGTATGTATATATTTATATATACTAGTATGGGCCAGCAGTCGACACAATCGACTGCAATCTAGATATACAGACTTTGCTTAGTGTATACCAGCCAGCCAAACGGACTTGATTGATTGGTACACTGAAGGGGGTCCAGAGTTAATATTTTTATCTGTTACATACTTTATTATAATCGCATAATATCCTCTCTATCTATGATAGTGTGGGTATTAAAACATAATGATTGAAATAATTTTTAATTTTCTTTTTGGAAAATTGGGTTTTCTACCCACACCATCAAAGGTAGAATGTTTATTATTCGTTTGTGCTGAACAAAATTGGTGTTTATTATAAATTGTATGAATTGGTCCAAAATTACACATACCTCTCATACAAAAACCTTTCTTGAATATAAGTTTGTGCCAATTAACAATCATATTATATTGGTATTTGAATTAAATTCTACCAAAAAATATTTTATTGTAACCTTAATAATTTTATCAAATCTTATTGGAATTGATATATATTTGACCAAAGCTCCTTAGAAATGTTGGTTTTAATAAAAAAATTTGCAACGATAACTTTTGAAACAGCTACCATGTGAACTTCGTTTTGGTACATCCATTTTAACCATTGGTCCCATATACCTTCCCTAAAATCACTTTAAGACGAAAAATCTTATATAGATGTAGATACCTAGATAGGTTAGGTTAGGTTCCATTGGCAGCTATCAACAGACAGCTCATTTGGGTCCTTTATCGGTCCCTTTGTGATACCCCAGATACCTAGATAATATTGGGCATAGAGAACTTTTACATTAAACCAATTCGTGATTTCCATGATCAATAGCTATTGTACAACATTTTTCAGTTAATTGATTGCCAACTCAATTCTGTGAACTGTATGTGAAATTAGACCCAAAAAGAAGAATTTCTGCATCATCCGTTTTGTCTTCTTACCTGCGATTTGAAGTTAGTATCGATTTGAAGTTAGTACTATCGTATAGGGGAATTTATCACGTTTTAGGCCCTGTTGTTTGACATAGCTCGACAACCACTAGCCCAATTTAGTTGAAATAAATTTTAAAAAATTAAGAATTACAATTCCCTTAATCTGTTCATATATTGTTTTCCTATACAAGTAACACTTTCGAAGTTAAAAATGAATGTATGAAGGGAAAAAATTATTTTTTGCCTAAAAATTTAAATTTTTTTTTTTTAAAATACATAAAAAATCCAAAATGGAAAAAAGTTTCAAGTCTAGTTATTTTTTCGCAAAGTCACATAACCTATGAGCAAAATGAGACAAAGATCATAAAAATCGATGCACGCGTTTCGCTTTTATTCGCAATTGAGTAAAGGTATGAATTTCAAAAATCAGTTATAGCCACCACCCTTAAAATAAAAATAAAAATATAAATTAAAAAATTATCATGCAAAAAAAAACTTTATTTATAAAAACTTAATGAAAATAAAATAATATGCAATTAATACGCAATTATAATATGCATAAAAACAAAATTTAGAACATTTTTTCAATTATTGGCAATATCCATCCTTGTAGAAGTTGACGCTTGTGGTTCTGATGATCTTGTTTTCTTCGTAGGTTGTTCATATTCATGGTCTGAGTCTGTATCGTCATCCGAGATACACATACTATTCAAGGGCGTGTTTCTTTCACTGTGTCCACCAATTTCAATGTCTTCATCTTCGGTGCTTTCTTCAAACTGCATAATTGTGGAACTCCACCAACAAACCTCCGCAAGCAATGCATCCAATTTTTTGCTTTTGAACCGCTTTTCAAATGGCATGGTCACCTGGTGGAACCTCTCCCCTTGTTCGTCTGATTCCTGAGGTGATTGTGCCAAAAAAGTATCGAGGTGGTGGTGCAAGAAATGCAATTTCAGCGTCATGGATGCACCGATTTTTTCGAAATAAAACAGCAACCTGTCCACTCGTTGCTGTATCTCTTCTCGCTGGACACGGTTCTTTCCTAGAACGCCTTCTATTACTTCTTTCAATGCGTTCCATGCATGTTGGTGGTCGTGATGCTCTGAAAGCAAATGTGTGAAAGAATCACTTTTGATCAATTTCCGAATATCAGGTCCATTGAGAATACCTGTTTTAAATACATAAGAAAAACGAAAAAATTATTGGTAATGCGAATGTATAGAAATTAACAAATTTAGATATGACAATATTGAAATACAGAGTACGATACGTACCGTTTTTAATTTTCTCATCACTGAGTTTCGGAAAGATGGATTTCAAACAGTCAAAGGCGCCGTTAACTTTTTTGACCACCACTTCAACGAATTTCCCAGCTATTCCCAGTTTCATGTGGAGCGGTGGCAACAAAATATCATCCAGGTCCTTTATCATAGGTTCATTGCGTAATTTTAATTGTTTGTTGAGCTCGGGAGTTCTTCCTTTCCAATCTTTACATTGATATTGATTTCCTTTGTATCGTGAATCCCAATTACAAAGGAAGCAGAAGTATTTTGGATATCCGCCCTTTTCTATAATCCCTTGTAGTATGTTGACCACCTTCAGATCGCAACAAATGTTCCATTTGTGTTCATCGTATTTGATTTTCTTCAAAATTTCGCCCAATGCTTCATACGTTTCCTTCATAGTTGTGCTGAATCCCAATGGAATGCATGGTTTTTTATTTTTTTTTGTGCAGCAGCACAGCCTTCAAACTAGTAACTGAACCATCGATGAATAAACGCCAGTCGCCAGCGATATAATCCATTCCCAATTTTTTTACTAAACCTGGGATATCATGGCAGTACGTGAACGTATTTGCTTCGTCAACGGAATAAAATTTCTGAAAATCAGCTTGGCGTTGTCGGTATGATGTTGCGCTGACATTTTGCTGTGTGAGTTTTCTTCTCTTCAAAAATGATGTCAGCCATTCGGAGTCGTGTTGTGATAGTCCCAGCTTGGCCACAATGTAATCCATTTCGATTTGTGGTAGCGGTTGTGGTGCACTATTTTCAATATCGGGTATCCAATCAGCATCATCCAAATCGGTCGGATTGGTGAAAACGGTTTCGGCTAGCAGGGACACAGTATCCGCACTCGGAGGTTTAGGTGCATCGGTATCAGCAGGGCGTTGCACTGGAAGTGTGGCAGTAAATGCAGCAGTGTATACTTTTGTTTTCAATTGTTGTCTGTTTAATCCAGGACGAAAATTTATGCATGCATAGCACCTGGATTCATCATGTCCAGTTGTGTCTTCCACCCAAATTACTGGCTTCATAAAAGATAACTTTCAACTTTTTCCGTGAATCCATTTTAGAAGGGTAGTATAACAACTGTTGCACACTGTGTTCGGCGTAAAATTTGCACCACTTAAATCTGCTTCATCGAAATAATTACAATACGCGGTTTTGAATTGCTCAGTAAACAAATTTTTTCGATCTTTTTTCTGTATTTTTCGGACGATATGACCACAAACGTAACAATATTCATCCAAATATGGGCACTTGTTGTTTTCCATATTGATATATTTTATGTTTTGTTGTTATTCACTTTTAAAAAACTGGAGAAAAATCACTTTTACTGTTCGCGTTCGTCGGCACTGGCTGAATGCCAAAAATTGATCAATGCACACCTATAAATACTACGTATTTTTGAATATTTTACTGCCAGGTACTTATAAATGGGCGCATATTTTAAGGGCGGCTGGCTATATACCTGATTCAGCACTTGTACGTTTCAAACTGTGCAAAACTTTCCAAATAATGACCACCCTTAAATGTGGGTGCAATTTCTGTAAAAAAATCAAAATGGCTACCTACCACCGGAAAAACCCAAATAATAAAAAGGTCCACTTTCCGTTTAATTGTCCACGTACATTTATTACCGCAATCATAAAAATCAAATAACCTTTTGTTTATTCCTTTTTTTTTTTAATTCTCAGAATCATGAAAAAGGTGTCAATGTTTTCTCCAAATAATGTTGTGCATATCTCGAGCAAATTTTTGAAATTCATACATTTACTTAATTGTGAATAAATGACAAACGCGTGCATCGATTTTTATGATTTTTGTCTCATTTTGCTCATAGGTTATGTGACTTTGCGAAAAAATAACTAGACTTGAAACTTTTTTCCATTTTGGATTTTTTATGTATTTTTAAAAAAAAAAAATTAAATTTTTAGGCAAAAAATAATTTTTTCCCTTCATACATTCATTTTTAACTTCGAAAGTGTTACTTGTATAGGAAAACAATATATGAACAGATTAAGGGAATTGTAATTCTTAATTTTTTAAAATTTATTTCAACTAAATTGGGCTAGTGGTTGTCGAGCTATGTCAAACAACAGGGCCTAAAACCTGATAAATTCCCCTATACGATAGTACTAACTTCAAATCGATACTAACTTCAAATCGCAGGTAAGAAGACAAAACGAATTATGCAGAAATTCTTCTTTTTGGGTCTAATTTCACATACAGTTCACAGAATTGAGTTGGCAATCAATTAACTGAAAAATGTTGTACTGTGTTAGTTAAAATCCAATAAATAGTATAGCTGTAAAAGGGAGCAAAAGAAATCAACTTGCCTATTAATATATATGATGATGATGATGATGATTTAGCTGGAGAGGCCTAACTCCACT
Source organism: Pollenia angustigena (assembly GCA_930367215.1). Classification (NCBI taxonomy): domain Eukaryota; kingdom Metazoa; phylum Arthropoda; class Insecta; order Diptera; family Polleniidae; genus Pollenia; species Pollenia angustigena. Next base: position 187,381,248 of record OV884060.1, on the reverse strand, counting down.
TATGTAAATAAAATTGCAGATTTTTTATTTCAAAATCGCTGAAATAATATGAATGGTAAAAATAGCCAAGTAAATCGCCAGTTATATCAAAAATCGCCACAAAAGTCGCCAGTCGCCAAATGGAAAATCCCATCGCCAAACACGTTTCAAAATCGCCACGTTTGGCGAGAAATCGCCATATCTGACAGCCCTGATAGACATGAGCTTTAACATAGCCCCACAAAAAATAGTGTAACGGCGTTAAATCGCACGATATAGGCGGCCAATTGACCGGTCCCGAACGTGAAATAAAATGTTTACCGAACTCGCCTCTCAATAAGTCCATTGTTAAGCGTGCTGTGTGGCATTTGGCACCGTCTTGTTGAAACCACATGTCATGCAAGTCAAGCTCTTGCATGTTAGCCAAAAAAAGTTGGATACGATTGGTTACGATTCGCATCATCTTTGAAGAAGTACGGTCCAATGATGCCACCAGCCCATAAATTGCACCAAATGTGACTTTTTCTGGATGCATTGGTAGCTCTTGCAATGCTTCTGGCTTATCTTCACTCCAAAATCGACAATTCTGCTTAATAACGTACCCATTGAGCCAAAAATGAGCTGACCATAAAATGGAAGAAGCGCGCGATGAACTTTCTTAACAGAGAACGCATTTTGATAATAAAATTCAATAATTTGCAAGCGTTTTCGTTTGTAAGACGATTCATGGTTAAATTATAGACCAAACTGAAGATGTTTGACAGTGAAACAAAACACGAAACGTGCGTCAGCTGTTTAAACCAGTGTTACCAAAAAGATAATAGCTAAAAAATCACCCAATATTATGCCTTTTTGAAGTGTCAAAACTACTGTACAGCTTGTTCCAGTTAGAATGTTATGACAAAATTTTCGTTATGCCTAAAAGTGGTTTTTAAAATAAAATGTAAAAATAAAATATAACAGTTATTATGTCATATTAAGTATGTAGTTTTTTTTAGTTTCATATTAATTTCACAAAAGTTTAAATAATGTAATTAAAATAAAGCAACGTATAAATATTTTTTTATTTGAGTCTTTGTGTGAGTAATTTCTTAACAAGATAGAGGTGGGTAAAATTGTGTACTTTTTTGTTTTTTACATAAAGTTTTTGAATAAGTGCGGCTGTTTTTTATTGCTAGCAATTGGCAAATAAAAAAAAAACTTAAGGTTTCTTATAAAGGGAATAAACTAACGCAAGTTTTTAAAGGGTAAAAATGTAGCATTTAAATTAAGCGTAACTCACATTTATAATAAATTCAAATGAATTATTATTCAAATGAATAAAAGTAAAACGGATTTAAAAACTGCTAGTTTGTTTCGACCGCTTTAACAAAAATTCCCACTGTACGCAACTTGTGATTTAAAAATCACTTATTGTGATAACCTCCTGCTCAACATGTTGATGTTGGTTTGAATGACACGAAATTTGTAATAAACCTTCAAGACAAGACAAGTAGTTACACATACAAATGCATATTGCAAAGTATTCGTATAAGTTTTTAGAGGCACGAGTATCTATACATATGTAGATATTTATTTATTTATTTATGTACATAATTTCCACTTACAAGGATGTAGTTGCAACTTGAAAAATGCAAACAATGGAAATAGAAAATTCTATTTATACACCATGGACTACAATGAGACGATGAGTAGTTGATGAAAGTATGTTAAGCTTATCTGTTCATGTGTAACTCTAATTCTAGCTAGCTTTATGTGCGGCTTATAGAACAAGAGCGCAAAACTCGTCCATTCAACTTACATTTAAAACAAAAACAAAATTTGGAAATTGGAGTTTTGCTCTCGAGTTCTATAAACAACACATAAGCTATGTCCGCCTGTCCTTTGAGCTGTTAAAACACGCTTTTTAACTACCCGAAAATAATGATTTTTATGTCATTAACTTAAGATTTTTTGTTCTTTTAAATTTTCATGATTACCCATGGCTTCAAAATAGGGTACACCTTCGAAAATAAGTTTAATATATTGTGATGTAGGGAATCACATGGTTGAGCTTGACTGACTATACTTTCTTAATTGTTTTTATTCTTTTACTTAAGCGAGAAATTACACCATCAACTTTTGAAATGATTGGTCCCAGTTTCGGGAAAAGACATTAAAATTTATCTAATATTGATGGAGTTATGAAGTTTGGTTAAATTTTGATAACCATAGCAAAAACTGGATTCGAAAATCCTTGTTTTTTGAGACGGTCGATCCAATTTTTGTTTTATGGGGGATCTCATATAAAAACCGCTATAATATCCCTACACACAGAAAAAAATCAATGTAAATTCGTTCAAAACAAGGTTGATTGTACCAAAGTTATTTCCGGGAATACAATATTTATTATTAAGATTTTTGTATGACGTGCTAAATTCCCAATTTTTCATATTTGATAAATACACTGAAATTTATTGTTGAGGGAAAGCTAGCTTCTATGCGCATTTCACTGGTTGCTTAGGCCAGATCATCAGGAAACCTTTTCCAAAGATTTTAGAAAAGCTAAAAATATTATACAAATAAAACCCTAAAGCGAATAAGAATTCCAAACACTCAAAGTCTTAAGGGCATAATAAACCACACAAAATGCTTGGCAAACACACACATTGTTTCCGTTTGGGGTTTGCCAATAAACATCACAAATATTCTCCGCACAAACATTAATTTTTGTTTTGTTTTCAATGAATGCAGATGCCAATAGTGCTGCGGCAATTTGGTTGCTTTTTTCTTAAAACGCAGAAGAAATTATAAAATAAAGGCAAAAAACTTAAAATAAAAAGTGATTTAAACAACAAGCTGTTTTGTGGCAAGCAATACTACTAAAAAAATTTTATTTAACATTACAAATTAATTGAATTGAATACATTTAGCATTAGACGCCACAAGAAGTTTGACAAATATCCAACATGTCTGCCAAATATTAAAAATTTTTAATATTTATGCAAACATTGCTTCAAATGTTTGTCCAAACAGCAAACACCGCAAGTGACAACACAAAATATTTGAACAAACGTAAAATTTTGACATGTTTGCCAAGCCATTTGTGAGGTTTATTATGCCCTTTACTTGTAACAATATCAAAGCTCAAACAAAACACCAACAATAAACAGTGAGTTAATCTTTTCTTACATCCCCCTACAATTGGTTGGGTTCTTTCCGACTCGAATTGTAGTTGTAAGTGGGTATAAAGAAAAAACAAAATTAAAAAAACAAATTGTTTCATTCTATTGTCTTCGCAAGAAAACAACAAAAAAAACCAATTTGGCAATTCAGTTTTCTGCACGGGCACATGCAAGTATATTATCAAAGTTATTTCTGGGAATACAAATTTTATTATTAAGATTTTTGTATGACGTGCTAATTCCCAATTTTTCATATTCGATTCTACATTTTTCAGTAGTGATTGTTGTTTATGTTAATTTAACATGATTTTTCAATAAATTGCGAACAACATTTTTTTTCTTTTAAAAAAACTTTAATTCATGTTAATTTAACATTGCAGTAAAGTTAGAGCAGAATGTCATTTATATTGAAATAACAATCCGAATAACGTTAAATGAAAGTTATTTCAAGTTGAAACAACGTGAATTTCATGTAGAATCACATTGGTTGGAGAGTGCTTCAGAGACAACATAGTCGTGCCGAAGTTATCTTGCCGTATATCACAAAAATTCTAAAGGTTCAAATTTAATGCACAAAAATGTACGTGAAAATGTCGTCCAATATTTTTGTCAGATAATGTGTTTGAAGCTCTTTATCGATTTATGCAAAAATATCCAAAGTCATGGAAAAACAAGTTAGAGTGCTGTATTCGGCTGTGCCGAATCGTTGATACCCTCCACCGACAGTTCGAATGTTTAAGGAGTAATATCTGTATGATGTTGTTGTTATCTTAAACTGTGACGATTTGTTATTAATTATAGTTTTAGGCGAGTAAACTGTTTTCCGGTAGTAGGGTTTATATGGGGCCTAGGGTAAATTATGGACCGATCATCACGAAATTTCACAGCGTCATTTCTAGTCCTTTAAAACTGTGACGTACCAATTTCTGTTATGCTAGCGTTATTAATTATGGTTTTAGGCGTACTAAACTGTTTTCCGGTAGTAGGGTTTATATGGGGCCTAAGGTAAATTATGAACCGATCGTCACGAAATTTCACAGTATTATTTCTAGACCCTTAAAACTGTGACGTACCAATTTCTGTTATGATAGCATTATTAATTATGGTTTTAGGCGTACTAAACCGGTTTCCGAGAGTAGGGTTTCTATGGGGCCTAGGGTAAATAATGTACCGATATTCACGAAATTCACAGTATAATTTTTTAGTCCTATAAAACTGTGACGAGCCAAAATTTGTTATGATTGCATTATTTTTTACGGTTTTAGGCGTATGAAACTGTTTTCCGGTAGTAGGGTTTATATGGGGCCTAAGGTAAATTATGGACCGATCGTCACGAAATTTTACAGTGTTATTTCTAGTCCTAAAAAACTGTGACGCACCAAATTTTGTTACGCTAGCATTATTTTTTACGGTTTAAGGCGTACTAAACTGTTTTCCGGGAGTATTGTTTATATGGGGCTTAGGGTAAATTATGGACGGATGTTCACGAAATTTAATAGCGTGATTTCCAGTCAAATAAAACAAATTTTTGCAAAATCTTATCTCATTCCGTGGCTTGTTCCAGCATTTATGTTATTTTTTGTAACAAAATTATCAATTTTTTTAGGTGGTGGTTCCACATTTTGATTCATAGCTCTGGTCCTACTGAGCCGATTTTGCTGGATTTCAATCCCAAACTGCTTAGGATAACTACAAGCAATTTTCATTTCTTTTGAGTTGTTCGAAAGTGAGCGTGTTTTCAACAGACGGACAGACAGACGGACAGACAGACGGACAGACAGACGGGCATGGCTAAATCGATTTAGAATTACTCAAGGACCCAGAATATATATACTTTATGGGGTCTGAGATGAATAATAAAAAAGTTTCACACGGAATGACAAACTTAATATACCCTCTTCACAACTAATTGTGGTGGAGGGTATAACAATTTGAAGTTATAGCTATTGTGACGTATACGCCACTTTTTGTCAAATATTTTTTAGTTTGTAGGATATAAGTCAAAATAAGGTATTAAAAAATATTTAAAATTAAATTATTATAATTTTCGGAACAAAAATTTATGCTAGTGACAAATATATTTACGTATATTTATAGTTTTTATATTCTATTATCGAATTTTCTATGTGTGAATAATTTTAAGGTTTATTATTACTTAAGGGTGAGTCACACCATAACGTCAAATTTTTGTCCAACTTAATTTGACATTTCTTTGTATCAGTGTCAAATTCAACCATGGAGAGGTACAGCATTGAGCAGCGCGTTAAGATTGTTGAAGCCTTCTACAAAAATGGGGGTTCAAATCAAAATACATTTCGTGCACATCTTCATTTTTTGGTCAGCATAATCGATCAAATGTGTCCACAATCGGGAGAACTGTGCGCAAATTTCAGCAAGCCAGCTCTGTAGGAAATGTGAACACGCATGTGCATGCATGCTGCGGTTTATGGCCAGGAGGCATCATAGAAAATGAGGTATGCCAAGCAGTTACTGTAAATGGTGTTCGATATCGCGAGCTAATAACGGATTTCTTGTTGCCAGAAATAAGGATATGGACCTGGACGATAAGTAAGTAGTTCCAACAGAATGTGTCACACGGCCAACAAAACAATGGCTCGTTTGCGCAAGAATTTCAATGGCCATGTTAATTTTCCGTCACGATCATGTGATTTGACACCGTTGGCCTTCTTTCTTTGGTAATATTTAAAAAAAAAAGTTACGTCAATAAGCGAAGAACAATTCCAGAGCTAAAGGATTAGATGATAAGGCACATTAAGGTCATTGAACCTCAATTATTTCTCAGGGCCATTGAAAATATGGACCGTCGGAGAGAGGTATGCTACCGAAGCCGCGGAGAGAATTTTACCGATATTTTGTCACACATATAGTTGTCATAGAAATTTTTATCATAATATAAAATATTCAGATAATTGTCTGAAAACTTTTTGTTTTATTTACAATAAACATCGTGCATTATGGTTGGACCACCCTGAATAATTATCCTTTAATTGCTTAACAATAAAATGAATTTAAGCATTATAACAATAATTCTATCAATATAGTAAATAGCCGTTGTGTACTACATCCGAAAAAACTCTTTAGAAATAAAATGAAATATGTTAAATTAACAGTTATGTTAATAAGATAGTCTATTTTTTGTAACATGCCTGATATACTTGTTCACATACAACAAGATAACGCAAGATTTTTATAATTGAAATTTTTCATACGCTTTTTGTCGTATATCCACAATTATGTTACATACGACATTATAACGCATTAATTTTTACACAAAAGTGGATGTGCAACAAAATGGCTTCGTAATATCTCATTAACCATAAGAGATAGAGACATGAGGATTGCGCAGATCGATAGATCTGTAAAATTTACCACAGGAAACGGTCTTATCTCATTTTTTTTGATTTTGTGATATACGACAAGATAACTCCCGCACGACGATATGCATTTATTTAAGAATAATTCAAAAGACTTACTGAAACATGTTTTCACTTCCCAATAAAAAATGGAGCTTCCAACGAAGCAGGTTTGTAAGGGAGAAACATAAGGGTTTCGCTTACCATTGCGCTTACGGAAGACATGAATTTTATATGGCGAGTTCCCACTTTGAAGCAATACATTTTTGACACATAAAGCGCATTATTCAGCGCACATAAATATTGTTGGATGTAACGATCATCTTTACACACTGAATGTTTTGATACAGTTATTTTTTTGTATTCTCCCTTACAAACCTGCTTCGTAGTAAGGGAATGCCGTAGCACTTGAAATGTTATTTTTTTTTTTTATAAAAGTTGTTGAGAGTTCTTTCACTTACTTTACTGCATTTCTGTATGTCTTATTGCGTAGCGCATAATTGTGCGCTTATTTTTTTAAATGTACCTTTAGTGCTTCGCAAAATGGTAAAAATTTTTATTGGGTTGTTTTGTATCTCCTTTGTTAACAGAAGCATCAGCAGAATGGCCCGATATGGTTTTCGTTATCATTCTACTTTGAAAACTTGATGTACTATTTAACTAAATAATTTTAATTAAAAGAATACGGGAATTGTCTGCTTTTTATAACATATTTTAAACATTAAAATAAAAAAATGTACATACTTAAGTATGTATGCATGTTAATTTAACAAGATAAACTTTTGATTTTAATATAAAACAGGTTTTTATGGATTCAATATTTATTGAACACTGTTATTTTAACAGTGAATAATATTTAAAAACATGATTGAAGGTTATATTAATATTTTGCATTTAAAATTAATATGAAATAATAATAAATTTAAATAAAGGGCACACATACTTTTGTTGAAATTTACCATGATTCTCAGTCATCATTTCGCCATGTTATTTTAACATTGATATTTTTTTTCTGTGTGTAAAAACCAAACGAGTAGTTTTAGGGGGTAATTTTGTTGTTCACTTCACCTTGCGTTGAGAAAATTTTCATATAAAATTTTTTAAATTTTAAAAAATTCAAAAAATTTTATATGAACATTTTTTCAACGCAAGGTGAAGTGAACAACAAAATTACCCCCTTAATATTAATATTTTAGCAAAATTGTTTTATACCCTGCGGAAAATGTGTATCAATTGTTTCAAAAGAACTGGTCCTGGAATCTGTGACAATAGAATTACGACAAATAGAACTCATGACCAGTGCAAGATGAACTAATCAGTTTACAGTACCCATATTCTGTAACTTTAGTGAGAACTTCTCGCATCGAAAAGATGTGAAACAAAATATTCCATCGTTTCTCGAAAAGTGAGAAAAAACTTTGTCTGTAACTCATGTTGAAAACTATCAAAAGAGATTACGTAATTCCGTTAAAATGTCATAACATTGCACCCGAAGCCGATGTGACATTGCTGACGTTGAGAACGTCAGTAACACAAATCGTTGACGGCGACCAAAATTTACTGAAATTGACTGCGACTTTAATGTTTGTTGTTTGCAAACAAGTTTTGAAAAAATTCGTATATTTTATAAAAATGTTAAAAGCAAAATAATTAAACAATGAAAAAATGTGCCAAGAACAAAATGTTATTATCAAGGCACGGATTTTTGTGCAAATGCATATTTGTTCTCCTCAGTCGGAGATTAACATGTACAAAATATCTTTGCGAATCAAGAGATTTGCAGTAAAATGGCATCGATTTGTTAATGCATATTTTGCTTTGAATGCATATTTTTGCATATATTGCTGATATTGCATATTATTGTTGCATATTTTGAAAAAACTTGTTTTAATTGCTTTATTTTGCCATGCACCCTTCCGCAGAAGAGATAAAAGTCAATATTTTTTTATTGATTTCTAATGGGAAAAATATTTTGTAAAGCATCTTCGCGTGTTGCCGCATATAAAAGAATTATCCGGATTAATGTGTAAGCAATAATGTATTATGCGGAAAACGTTTGCCAATTAAAAGATTAGTAAAAGGATTCAACAATTGTGAATTTAAGTTAATTGATATTGCCATAAATAAGATGTATTTTGTGGACGGTAACTTAAGTTAACAAAGTCGTAGCAAGCTTGATAAAGTTTAAACAAAAATTAAGGATTTAAATTTATTGTTTTAAATCCTAAGCTGCTTGCATATTTAATTTAAAATGTTTTTGAAAACAGCGTAGTGAAAATGAATATACCACAGAGGAACTATCAGCATTTAATCATGCACGTATCACATCCTATTTATTTTGTTTTGAAAAACAGGCAGTAAACTTATATTTTGAAAAAATGTAGGGTCAAATTTATATCTAAAGCCATTTTAAAAAACCGAAATCAATAAACATTTGATTCGTATGTTATTGCGATCTATTTCGCAGTTTCAATATGGTTTAAAACTTATGATTAACATGTATTCGCACAGTTGCTCTACCCTACTTATACATATTATAGTTCGGCCTTTACAAGTGGATTAATAAGATGATTGTCTTACTGTTTCTTTTTATATTTGTGCTTTACTTTATTTTAACTTCTACTCTTGTGGTTATTGTGCCTTACCTACTTACGTTTAAGAAACTGAATTTTAACGTTCTTCATGATATTTTTGTTTTTTCTTGTTATTTTAACGTTTTTTTTTTTATCACTAATAAAAAAATTTAAGATAATTTTAACTTAAAAGCCCGAGCCCTGGTTATTATTATTATTCTTTGCATCTTTAATTGTTTTTTATTCGTGAGTTTTTTAACAGTTCAAAGCGGGAACTTTGCTCACTAAAATGTTACAGACACACTTTTTCTGTAAATTGTGAGAAAAACAGCTGTTTGTTTCATTATATGACATTTTTGTTTCATTTCACACATTTCAATCGAAACGTTTCTCGACAAAAAGTAGAAAATGTTTTGAATTAATACGCGTTTTTTTCTTTATATCGAAACTTTTTTTGAAAATGTAAAAGCATTTTTTTACTTATGATGAACAACTGCTCTTTTTATAAGTATAGTATTCACCGATAGTGTGATGCATTTATTTCGAACTATTTAAAAATTTAGTTTTATGACTTGTTTTATTTAAATAAAACCAAGGACTAGCTTTGCAGTGACTAACACTAAAAACGTTGATTGAGACTATATGTGACTTTACTAACTTAACCGACATATCAGCCAAATTGGAACAGATACACCAGCTAGCATCGAATGTTGGTCTTCATATTAACATCGACAAAACAAAGGTTATACGCATCAACACAACTAATCTATATAAGCTCAGGGTCAACAACATAGAGTTCGAGGATGTGCAACCGTTTTGCTCCTTAGGAAGCATAATTTCCTCTACTGGCGGCTCCCGTGAAGATATTTCATATCGCATAAAAAAGGCAAAGCAGTCATTCGGAGCATTACAAAGGATATGGAAATCACCACAAATTAGTGCTGGGAAACTATCGATAAAATCGATAGTCTTAAAATAGCGAAAATATCGATAGGAAAAATATAAATATCGATTTTTTTATTATTTAAAATACAGATATGAAGACATCTATACACACACAGTATTTTGCCGCAAATTTTTAATTGCTATTATTAATTCGCGCTGAACTACAGCAATGAATACAAACAACAAGAATGGCCAGTGGTATGGATTCCTTAGCAGTGCTTTTTACTGCTTAGGGACTGAAATTACAAATATTTTTGTAATGTTGTAAAAAAAAATGCAAATCCAAATTTAATTGCAATTGCGAGCATAGGAAAAAACAATGAACGACCATTAGAGGATAAGTCCGCTAGATTGATTACCTTTTTGGGTTTAGAATTTAGAAAATTTTTTTAAGTTGCAATGGAATATCTTATAGTCCCTGTTACTTCGGTTCCTTCAGAAAGGTACTTATCAATTTTTAAAAAAAACTGTCATCTAAAATAACGTGCTAATATACATACTTACATACATCTCATTCATTCAATAAAGTGATGAAACCAACGGACTGTAGCCTTATAAAAAAATAATTAAAGTTTTCCTACACAAGTTCAAACATTCAGTCGATAGTAATATCGATATATCGAAAGTGAAATCTAAACTATCGATAAATATCGATAGTAGAAAATATCGATAGTATCCCAGCACTACCACAAATACATACAGGTACTAAGCTGCGTATTTTCTCCTCAAATGTTCGCTCATCTATCCTGGAACTGTACGGCAAACGACATACAACATCTACAGGAATTCATTAACCGTTGCTTGCGAAAAATATTGAGAATTTTTTGGCGGAACGTAGTTTCCAATTGCGACCTGTGGCAAAGAACAGGCGAAACACCAATCCGTATAGAAATTGCAAAAAGGAGATGGAGCTGGATTGGCCATATCCTAAGAAGACCTCATGATGATATATCAAAGATGGCAATTGACTGGAATCCCAGAGGCAGCAGGAGAAGAGGTAGACTCGATAACACCTGGAGAAGGCTACTAGAATCCGAGATAAGCAAAACAGGAAAAACCTGCTCTGAAATCAGACTAATGGCATAGGATAGATCCGGATGGAAGGATTTCGTTACGGCCATTTGTTCCTACTTGGAACCATAAGAATCACTTGTCAAATGGCAGCTGTTGTGTGTCAATTAACCCCCTTCAATGACAACCCCAAGTAAAAGTTATATCTACTATCCATATAAAGTGATGAACCTAAGCCTGGTATCTTCCACCAAAGAATCTAGCACGGGAGTACTTTTGTGTTAATTCGCTTCATTCTAGATTAATTTATCACAGTTTCCATATAAAGTCCACAAAAAAATATAAAAAGTTCTAGATGTTCGTGTAGGGTATTTAAAGTTCGACACAACCAGATATAGCATTCCTACTTGCTTTGTTCGAGTTTGTTGTGACTGCAAATGGATTGCTTAAAAGGTGAAAGTAAAAAAGGAAACTTTCACTTTATTCTTTTGTATAATAATTTATTATGTCTATTTTTTTTTTCTTTTGCTGAATTGTGTATCTGTGCAGAGAATTTGACATTGATTTTGAAGTGCATTTAAATTGTTTCCAACAACTATTACAATAACAGCAACAACAACAAAATAAATAAATAAAACATTAAGATTGTTTGGGCCATCTTCATATGACGTTGACATTACAACAATACAATACTACCAGACTAACTGTTAAACATTTTCCCATTTACCGCTGCTACTTTTGCTGTGACGTTGAATTTGCTTGAAATGCAATTGACATTTTAATGAAAAAAATTTATGAGAATAGAGAAAAAAGAAAAATTATTTATAACATAGAAAAAGACGTAAAGATATTTCAGAATATTTTTCTTTTTTTCTTCTCTCTTTCCTTTTTCTAAAGTATTCAACTTTCAAAGTCATCACTTAAATTTGTTATCAAGTATCTGTCTTATGAATAAATAAAATTTATATTCGTCATACACGTTCGTCATACAACAAAGTACTTATAACACAATTTTCCAAATTATAATGAATGACAAGTGTATACGCACACTGTTGAATTCAAAATTCAGATTTGTGGCATTTAGTTATGAAAACGTTTTCATATTGTTGTATTTTCAAAGAATATCCAAATTTTTTTTTTAGAATTAAAATGCAAATATCGCACGTTTTTTTATTATGAATAAATACATAATAAAGAAAAAAAAAACAATACAATTACATATGGAGCGCTCAGAGCTAAACAGAGCCAAGTCATAAAATATAAGTATTTCCAAACTGTTGCGAAAATCTCCAAAAAGTTTTACTCTATCTAGTTCTGCAACGGTCTTAAACAAAACGTGTTAGTTCCAAAGGTAACGATAACAAGCCCAAGTCAATATCTGCAGAAATTAATAGGGTTCACTTACTTAAACTCAAAATATATTTTAATTTTCCATTTTTAAATATGGTTAGCTTCAGCTCTGAGCCCTCCATCATATAACATTCTTAAGAAAACTTTTCCATAAAAAAACAAGTGTCAAAAATTTCGAACACAATACTAAAAATTTAAAAACAAAATTCTTCCGCAAAATTCAGTTTCGCAAAATTTCAAACGAAGTTCTAAAAAAGTTAAGTTATTGAAAGTTTCCTTTTAAATTCTTAAGAGTTTGCGATACTTTCTTAAAAAAAAGTCAAATTATAAAATGTATTACAAAATTGTTAACAAAATAGTAAAATTATCAAAGTAATTTTTGGGAATTCAAAATTTACAAGATTTTGTTAGTCGTGATTAATTCCCAATTTTTATTATTGATAAAAACACCGAAATTTATTGTTGAAGGGATAAGCTATTCCTATGCGCATTGCACTGGTTGCTTAGGCCAGATCGTCAGGAAACTTCATCCAAAGATTTTAGAAAATCTTAAGATATTAAACCAAATAAAACTGTTAAGCGTATAAGAATTATAAGCAACAGTTCTACTTGTAACAATATCAAAGCTTAAACAAAAACATCAACCATAAACAGTGAGTTTATCTCTTCTTGCATTCCCCACTACAATTGATTGGAATTCTTCCAATATTAATTGTAGTTGTAAGTAGGTTAAGAAAAAAAAAATTAAAACAAAAACAACTTGCAAAAGCATGTTGCCAGTTTAAGTTTTTTTAAATTAAAATTGGGAATTAAGCACGAATAACAAAATCTTTGAATTTAAAATTTTGTGTTCCCAAAAATTACTTTTATAAATTACAAAATTTTTTATAATCCCACAAAAATGTATTAAATTTTCTAAAAATTATGAAAATATCTTAAAATGTTATAGAAAATAAACTTTTCCTATAAAATAGGTGAATTCTATAAAATACTAAAATTCTATTATATCTTCTATCTTCTTCTTCTATATATATAAAATAGGATGTGTGTAGGTATGTATGTATGTATGTATGTAACGTATGGCTGTGCCGATTTTGATGAAATTTTCAGGGAATCTTCAGAATATTCAGGCGGGTGACACCGTGAAGTCTGATTTTTGATTTTCGGTCTGCGTGCGGAGGGGCGTGGCAAAATCCATTTTGATATTGCACCACCAATGACTTCTAAATAATTTGGACGATTTTTTCTTTAAAATTATCGCCTTGGTCCAACTTAGATTTATACGAAAAGAAAATGTTGCCCAACCCACTTTTACGCCCACTTTTTTCGAATAACCTAAAATCAGAAAACGACTCCATCGTATTAATCCATTTTAAGTTTTCATCGAAAGAAAAATTTACCACGCCTACTTTTACGCCCACTTTTTTTATTAAGCGAATAACTTGAGAACGGCTTGAGCGATTTGGACGATTTTTTCTTTAAAATGATCGCCTTGGTCCAACTTAGATTTATACGAAAAGAAAATGTTGCCCAACTCACTTTTACGCCCACTTTTTTCGAATTACCTAAAATCAGAAAACGGCTCCATCGATTTGACAAATTTTTCTTTCAAATGTTCGTATTAATCCATTTTACGTTTTCATCGAAAGAAAAATATACCACGCCTACTTTTACGCCCACTTTTTCTATTAAGCGCATAACTTGAGAACGGCTTGACCGATTTGGACGATTTTTTCTTTAAAATCATCGCCATGGTCCAAATTAGGTTTTTACGGAAAGAAAATTTTGCCCCGCCCACTTTAACGACCACTTTTTTTCGATTTACCTAAAATCAGAAAACGGCTCCATTGATTTGACTAATTATTTTTTTTTTAAATTTTCGTATCTTTTTAACGGATATTGAAAATCGAACGCACACATTTTTCCTAATTTGGACAGGACAACGTCTGTCGGGTCAGCTAGTTTTCTATAAAATGGTATAAAATATCCAATTAAATATAAAAGATGTACATGATTTCTTGTAAATGTTGAAACCTTTTTAAAATTAAAAAAAAAAAAAATTTATAACTTAGAAAAATTCCCTACAAAACAGTGAAATTTTATTAAAATTTACAGAAAAAAAGTAGTGAAATTGTATGAAATAATAACAAAATAGTATAATTTCAAAAGATTTTGTTATTCGTGCTTAATTCCCAGTTTTTATTATTGATAAAAACACTTGAAATTTATTGTTGATGGGATAAGCTATTCCTATGCGCATTTCACTGGTTGCTTAGGCCAGATCATCAGGAAACTTCATCCATAAAGGTTTTAGACAAACTAAAGATATTAAACCAAATAAAGCTGTTAAACGTATAAGAATTATAGCAACAGTTCTACTTGTAACAATATCAAAGTTTAAACAAAACACATCAACAATAAACAACAGTGGGTTCATCTCATCTTACATTTCCCCACTACAATTAGTTGAAATTCTCTCAACATTAATTGTAGTTGTAAGTAGGTTAAGAAAAACAAAATGAAAAAAACAACAACTTACAAAAGATGTTGTCAATTAATCATTTAATTTATCAATAATAAAAACTGGGAATTAAGCACGAATAACAAAATCTTTTGAAATTAAAATTTTGTATTCCCAAAAATTGAAATTACTTTTTGATAATAAACAGGCAGTGCACGGCCTAAAAATTAAGCACGAATAACAAAATCTTTTGAAATTAAAATTTTGTATTCCCAAAAATTTAAATTACTTTTTGAAAATAGTATAATTTTACAAAACTTAAATTTGCTAAAAACTTCCAAAAAATTTTATTTAATATTTTGTATGTAAGAAAAGATAAACTCACTGTTTGTCGTTGCAAACAAGGCTTTTTAACTGTTTACGATTCTCATTCACTCTGCAGTTTTGTTTGCTCATATCTTTTGCTTTTCCAAAATTTTTTGGGAGAATGTTTCCTGATGTTCTGGCCTAAGCAACCAATGAAATATGCATGGAAACTAGCTTATCCTGCAACAATAAATTTCAGTGTATTTATCAAGAATTAAAATTTGCAATAAAGCACGACATGAAAATCGATATTCAGTTTTCTCAGTAAATCGTGAACAAAAGTTGTGCACCGATGTCCCCCTCATTTCATTTGAAATTATGTTAAGCAAAATGTTTTAGACCAAAACTGTGATTTTTGTCCCCTCTTTTTTTATGAATTTTTAAAGAACAAAAAATTGGTTTATTTTCAAAATCTTCCTATTTTTTCTTTAAAAATTTAACGATATCTCTGAAACTACAGGGCATATTTAAAAACAATGTAAGCATGGCTTAAAAATAATATTGTTGCGGATTTTTTTTTAACTGAATATGGTTGACCGTTTTCAAGTTATTCCAAGATATGTAGTGAAAGTGCCTTAATCTTGGACATAACGGTATATCTCGCAAACTAGAGCTGATAGAGAATAAAAATGGAGATTAGATTTGAAGTCAGCGACCTCAAGTTATTAAAAATTGACAATCAAACTTCAGATAAAATAGTTCAGTTTTATCAAATTTTCTAACATCAAACGAAATTTTAAAAAATTTCCAATTAAAATTGTAAAATCTCAAAAAACTCCTAAAACACAAAACTGTCCATTAAATTTTCCCTTAAAAAAACATAATTTTGCAATCTTTCTTTTAAAAACTTAAAGCATTAAAAGCATTTTCTATTCTTATCCATTTCAAAAATCAACCGCTTTGTGCACAATGGTCTATTTTAATAAGAAATCATTTTTAGAATAAAATTCCTTTGTATTTATTTTGTCAGATGTCTCTGTAAATAAAATCAATAATATTGTGATTTTACAATGAATTAGTTCTTTCCAACCGATTACCTTTCTTGAAAAACAAACATGCTTCGATAACACTAAATGTCAGGCTATAATTGATTACATATGTATTTAGCAAACAAGAGTGTGGAAGAAGTACAAAGAATTCGATATACATACGAATGATCACGTAAATGTGTGTTTCAAATAATGTTATAGAAATTAACTAACTGACTGCAAGCAACTTCCTAGCGGGAAAAAGGAAGGAATGCGGATGCCTTCTAGAAGGCCTCTGTACTCCTTCTTTTGTATATACAAGGCCTGCTCGCTTCATTCCATACTAATTTCTTTTTTGCACACGTTGTCTTTGCTGAGTACTTAAAAAATTTTACTTCTTCTCGGTACTTCTTCTCTTCTCAAAGAAGGGAATGCGGAATGTGTATGTCATCTTTTATACGGAAGAGACGAGGCGTTCTTTAGCAGTTAGATAAGAATGGTAGTTGAATCAAACAAATTTAAGCAGGCCTTTAATAAGGCCTAAAGTAAGAAGGTCTGCTGAGTTTTCCCGCTGGACTCTTACGAGTCGAGTGAATAAGTGTGTGAGTGTGTGTCGTAAGTGTACGAAATATAAACACAAAAAGGTATTTAACAGACTGAGTATGAGTGTGTTCATCATTCAACATTAATCATACGCAACGTGTAACGCATTCGTTTTATATTATAATTGTATGTTAATTACTCGGTAAATTATATATTTATGTATAAGATAAAACAGCAACATCAGAAAGTTTTTTTTTTTTGTTGTACTTCCTTCTTACACATTTGAATAGCTCTTCGTACAAGTTCTTAAGATGCTGGTTGCCCCCCACCTCCCTCCCAACAGAGAAAACTCTCACAAAAACACATTTAAATAAATGAATTCTCTTTTTGCTTTCTAATTACAAGTTGCTTCAAAAGTTTTAATTATAGTTTTAAATCCAATTAACCAACATTTCATTTTAGGAATTCTGATTTCGTTGGTCAGAATGAGTAATTTTTTAATTGGAAATTTCTTATGGGTGAAAGAAGAACTTGAGAAGAAATGGCTCATGTTGAACATTTAAAATTATTTACTTATACATTTTATAAACGAAAACAAAAAATTATATGAAATGTATAAAAAACATAAAATAACAACTCAATTAATTTTAAAAGTAGGGGAAAAAAAATAATGAAAAAATAGCGAAAAAAGTACTTCAGTATTTTCAGTATAAAAAGAGTAATTTTTGAGAATTCAGGGGTCTAATCACCGCATTCGATACCTTTGTATCGAATAAACTATTGAATTTTTTTGCATACGATAGACAACAGCGTATCGAATAAAAACTCGATAAATGTAATGTCGAGTTACTCGATGTCGAATGCTATTATTTCAAATTCAATACATTTCATTCGATATCGAGTTTCAAGATACCAAAATAAATAATTTCGATAAATTTTGCTCGATATCGTATGCGGTGATTAGACCCCAGTATTTCGGTTATAACTCATAAAAGTTTCCGATATTTTGGTATATAAGTCATTTCCAAATTACATACGGCAGCCCTAAAATTTAGGTTTTTATAAAAATTTTGATGTTTTTTAGCCCATTTTTGGAGTATTTTGCTCATAAATTACCCATTGTCTACCCGATTTGATAGTTTTATATACCGACGTGTTAAGGAAGAATTTTACCACTTACTTAAGTTATATTAATATATAAACATTTTTATATACTTGTTTACATATATTTTAACAAAGTTAATTATAAAAAAAGAGTAATTTTTGGGGATTCAGTATTTCGGTTGTAACTCAGCCATTTTTTAACCAATTTGACAGATTTATATACCAACGTGTTTAAGAAGAAATTTACCATTTACTTGAGTTATAAAGCTCGGACTCGGGGAGATCTATGGTTCCCGAAAGTGGGTATTTAAAAAAAAAAATTTAATTTTGGTCATAACTTTTTTGTATCTGAACCGATTTTCCCGAGTTTTTTATAAAATATGTTCTACTAAAAATATTTTGGTATATAAGTCATATTCAAAGGACATATGGCAGCCCTAAAATTTAGGTTTTTATACAATTTTTAATTTTTTTTGTACGGGAGGTACCACGCCCACTTCTCCAATCCCGCCCACATTTTGTAGGATGTGTAGGTGTGTATTGGCAACCTAAATGTGTGTACCTTATTTGGAAACGTTGGCTTTTGCCGTTACCCAGATATACAGCAAAAAGTAATAAAAATACAACAACCACAAGGGATTTTTGGAAAAAATTAGAGGTAGTCGTGATTTTTTGCTCATATCTCAGCCATTTGTGGACCGATCTGGCTGAATTTCAATAGCAAAATTATAATAAGAATACCTGACATAAGGATACCCCAACCAAGTCCCCATCATATCTGGGGGCTTCGGAAAACCCATTTCAACAGACAGACGGACAGACAAACAACCGGTTTTCAACTTCGCTTTTCATAAGGACCCAGAATATATATACTTTATAGGGTGTAAGATCAATATTGTAGAAATTCAAAACGGAATGACAAAGTTATATATACCCTTTCTACCTTCGGTGAAGGGTATAAAAAAGTAAAAAGAATATTTTCATTTATACATAAAATTTGAAAAGGAAAAGTTTAAGTCAAGAAAAAAAATTGGAAAATTTGTTTTTTTTTTTTTTGGATTATATAAACTTAAATACCGGGGGATTTGCCCGATTCCCTGAATTTGGAGAATAAATATATGAGGTGAGAAGAATTATTCAATATTGAGACCAGGGGGCAAATTATGGCAGTCGTGATCGAATACTTTTTCGATTCGAAAGGAGTTTTATTTCTAATTCTTTCTGTCCATACTGAACGGATCAAAATTAGTTTTTTGTGCTGTAAAGCACTTATTTGAGTTTTCACAACACTGAAAAAATAATAACGATTCGTTTAGTATCGACTGAGATAAAATTGATTTCGAATCGAAAAAATATTCGATCACGACTGCCATAATTTGTCCCCAGTTTTGAATTTTAGAAAATAGATTACCAGTAAGGAAAGAATATATATAAAGATTAAGGACGTAAAGCTTCCTCAAGATTCCCTATACAAACATCCGTATCATTTTTGATAGAAACCGGAATAAATAAAAAACTATTCATTGCGGAAATTTTAGAACCTCGTGTTGAATAAGAAGGGGAAAAGGAGCACCTTTTAATAAAAACTATTCAGAGCGGACTGCCATAATTTGCCCCCAGTTTTGAATTTTAGAAAATAGATTACCAGTAAGGAAAGAATATATATAAAGATTAAGGACGTAAAGCTTCCTCAAGATTCCCTATACAAACATCCGTATCATTTTTGACAGAAACCGGAATAAATAAAAAACTATTCATTGCGGAAATTTTAGAACCCCGTGCTGAATAGGAAGGGGAAAAGTGGAACCTTTTATGGAAACTATACCGTTGAATATAATAGACGTACAATCTTCTTCTGCATTACTTAACAGTTAAATTTTATTTTTTTACATATTTTGTTGACTTAAATTTAGTTTTTTTTTCCTTCCCTAGAGTTATTTATTTCTCAATTCTTTACCGTTACATTTTTACATACTTAAAAACATTTACACATTAACGAAAAATACCTATATACATGTGTACGTATAGCTAAACAAAATTTAAAAGTATATTATTATTGCTTAATCAAAGAGAAGCTCGCAGAAATCAGGCCTGAATTCAACGAGGGATATCCGGTGAGATTTTGTTTCCCCCTTTTACAAAACATAAAAAAATATAGGAAAATATATACATATAATTAGTATTGTGGTTATTTTTGTTGAACTATTTATGGTTTTTAATCCAAATTTTTAATATTTTTAATTAGGCTTAAGTTCATGAAATTTTTAATTTTTCATTAAATTATTTATATGAAGAAAGGAATTTTACAACAATTTAAGTTTGTTTAACTAATACAAGTACACATATAAGTAAAATTTTATAAACCTCATACTTTCGGTAAATTATTAATGCGTTAATTAGTTTTGTTTAAATAATATTTTAAAACGCTCCTCGTATAACAACTAAATTAAAAATTGTATTAATTTTTTTGTTTTTTCCCACTGTATTAATGATTTGGTTGTTATACGTAGTAACGCGGTTAATTACACATTTAATCCTTATATAACTTTAGTTTGTTAATTTCTTTGTTTTATATTTATTTAATTATGACATTCAAATTAAACTTAAATTCAATTCAATACTTTTGTGTCCAATAAATTGGTTTTCAATCCAAAGATTTCTTTTATTCCACGAAATGTAAGGGTAGTTTGGCATGTGTATGGAAGGGTTTTCTGAGAATCCAGATTAAAGAGAACAAGATAGGGAGGGTGAAGATAATGAAAAGAACAGTAACATCAGTTCTCTATCAGGTTCATTTTACATCGCGATTCCTTTTAATTTATTATTTGTTGTTTTTTTTTTTTAAATTGTTCTCGACTTTAATTGGTAGCTACCTTAATTTTAAAATTCTATGGTAATTATTAGTATTGTGGTTATTTTATTGAACTATTTATGGTTTTTAATCCAAATTTTTAATATTTTTAATTAGGCTTAAGTGCATTAAATTTAATTTTTCATTAAATTATTTTTATGAAGAAAGAAATTTTACAACATGAAAATCAATTAAAATTTACTGATAATTTTTCATTCTTGACTCAATCTGGGCTCGAACCCATTACCCTATGGTAATGATTAGAATCTGACTTTCTGGGAACAAGAACCACCCCATTTTCCCTGAGTACGGCCAGATATTTTGGTAGCGCAGTTCGCAGGAAGTTAGTACCCTAAGTGGTCGTTCGTTACAATAGCGAACAAAAAATATTTGTTTATGCTCAATTTAGCGAACAAATAGGATTCATAATTTTAGTTTAAAAAAGCATAATGTAAGTTATTTCTAGCCCAGCAAAAAACTTTGGAAGTTGTTCGAGTAGAAGGGATATTTTCATGACTTCTTGAGCACTTAACTACTTGAATGAATTAAAAATAAATTTTTAATAAGTGAACCCATGAAAAATTACATACAATGCACCCATTCAACTCTTATGAAGGAATTACAATTTTTCACTATAATAAGGTATTCTTTAGGGTATTCATTTAGGCGGCATGAAACAACCCCCCAAAATATAACCCCCCAAAAAAATAATGAAATAACCCCCCAAAGCGTGGGGTCTTATTTCATATGCAATAAAGCCCCAATTTTGAAAATGAAATTAACCCCCAACGAAATGAAATAACGCCCCAAACATAAATGAAATAATTCCCTAATATTTGGGGGCTTATTTCATATGAAATAAAACCCCAATTTCCGAAATGAAATAAGAGCCCAGTATATTTAATACAATCAATTATACACTTTTGCTTTAAAGAATCACGCAATAGATATCATGGTATGATATACCAAACACAAGCTTCGCCAACTAAGGCTTTTCTGCATAGCCGGACTTCGGCCGGGCGCAATGACTTTTTCCTCTATGGTATACCAAACACCAGCTTCGCTAACTAAAGCTTCTCTGCATAGCGCCACGATTTTCTCCTCTATAGTACAAAAATACCGAATCGACCCAGCTACGCAGAGAAGCTTTTGTAAGCAAAGCCGGTGTTTGGTTTACCATATAGAAGAAACCCATTGCGCCCGGCCGAAGGCCGGCTATGCAGAGCAGCTTTATTTATCGAAGCCGGTGTTCTGTATACCAAAGTGGATAAATTCTTGCGCCCAAAAACGTTTTCATTATAAATTTGAAAATGAAATAATCCCCCCAAAAAATATATTGGGGCTTTATTTCATAATGATTTTTTGGGGGGTTATATTTTGGGGGGTTATTTCATGCCGCCATTCATTTAATCGGGCTTTTTCTTTAATCGGTTAATCGCTCGATTAATTAACCGAGGTTTTGGTTTAATCGGTTTCTAATCGGTTAATTGATCGGTTAACCGATTAATAAAGTTTTGTTATAAATTAAGTAATATCAATATATAAAAATGCAAAAATGATTTATAATTTGGTTTTTATTAGTAAAAAAAAAAAACAATGGCATAACAAAAAAACAATTCTTGAATAAAATTTGTATGTAAAAAGAAGATAACTCCATGCATTTTTGACAAAACTAGGTAACTCCATAGTGTCTTAAAAAACAGAAGCATTAGAAGTTTAAAGCGGCGTTGTTTCGAAAACTAAGACAGAAAGAGCGAAATAGAAAAAAATCCGGTCTCAAGCTTTTTGGGTCAAAATGTTAAACCTAAACATTGCAACTCCCGAGAATTCAGGGAATATTGTATGCGTTCTTTTCATGAAAGTTTGTTCGAATGTTAAAGGGGTAAAAAGGGTAAAAACGGATAAATTCGGTTATATTATATATATCCATAACTAAAAGAGATACAAAAAAATGTAATACCTATCGTTGCTCTTTAGAAAAATAAGCCGTCAGGTGTCTGGTACTTTTTAGAATTTTGGCCTTTTTGGGGAGTAAACGGGTGAAACCTGTAATTTGGGAAATTTTTTGTCACCCCATCTATCTTTTAAAACAATAAACATATAAATAAAGTTAATATCACATTCGAAACTAATCTAAAAAATTGGACCTAAGGTCCTCAGACATGCATGGTCCTCAGTGAATGAGAGTCTGTATGAGGTGTCTTTTTGGTACTTTTTGTTCGTTAACTGGTAATTTTTTCAATTGTCATTAATATTGCACCTATAAAAAATAATTTAACATGGAATTTCATGAACGGATGATAATAACTTTTTGGTACTTTTTTGTTTTTCAACTGGTTGTTTTTTTTTTTTTTTATCTAGAAACATAAACTTTGGCATAGAAGTACATATGTTCACGAATGAAAGGGAGATCTTGAAAGCAATCCTTAATGCAGCTTATCTTATTTCTCAATTCTTTTCCAGTATTTCTCTAAACATTAAATATCCTCCATTATGACATAATTAGATATAAGTTTAATTTTAAAAATTTTAAACACTTCTAATTGCTTCGGTTAATTTATTAACCAAATTCTGTTAAAAGATTGTTTCTGTTACAATCGAGAGTTTATCTTATTGTCAGTTCATCATCTGACTCATCCTGGCAAAGCTCAGCACCGAACATATTCTTATCTCGTACTGTATTTAAAGAATGTATTGCAAGAAGGAAAAAATATTTTACTATACAAATACATTTTTGTAAAACACAAAAATATATGTTAAAATACTACAAAAAAATTTAAAATTTTGTTACTTCGGTTAATCGGTTAATCGACTGAAATTAACCGGTTTAATCGTTAATCGAAAAAAGCCAATTTTAAACTAACCGATCAGTTAATCGGGTAGTAATTAATCGGTTAACCGAATGAATACCCTAGTATTCTTTGAGGATTGAAAGGGGATGTATGCATTTCAAACTCACACATATATCCACACAAACAATCACATCCCAGCGGTAAATATTGAAAGGAGCGCAAGTGGCAGGCCTTTTTGAAGGCCTCTTTACTCCTTTCTGAAAGATTCGCTTCGCATGATATCCTGCCTTCAGAAGTATGCCTTCTAGAAGGCATAAACTTCTTTTTAAAAGTCCTTCTTAAATATTCAGTACACATTCGCTACTCCCTTCTTTGAGAAGGGAGAAAGGAAGGTGTTCAGTTTTATTTACTTTTTATTTTTAGTGACCTTCCTTACTCGCTTCTTTGGGAAGGGATCGAAGTTGTTTTTAAAGGAAGTGTGGAAGGCCTTGCGCCCAATGACAACCTGTGTAAAAAATTAATAAGTATGGAATGCGGCGAGAAGGGCTTCTGACTGCTTGTGACTGCTAAATAAGGCCTTCTATTAGGCCTCTTTACTCATTTTAGTTACTGCTGGGTTATATACAATTGACTTTAATGATTGAGTTACATTTTTTTAATATATACATATGGAGGGCTCAGAGCTGAAGCGAACCAAGTCAAAAATGAAAATTCGAAAATATTTTGAGTTTGAGTAAGTGAATTTCCATTTATTTCTGGGGCCATTGACATGGGTTTATTACCGTTACCTTTGGAACGAAAAACTTTTTGGTTTAGTCCGTTACAGAACTCGATAGAGTTAAACTTTGCGAAGAATTTCACACCAGTTTTATTTTATGACTTGGTTCGGTTCAGCTTTGAACCCTCCATATGTAAATACATTTAATATTAATATGTATTTAAATTTGTTATATTTATTTATTTATTAAGGCCTATGCAATAGGTCCGCTCACATCTGCAACAATACAAAAAACAACAGGCATTTTATTTGTGTAAAATTTACCCGCCGTTGTCAAAATCTTACTACTACATAGGGACAACAAAAGTAACAATGTTTTTTATAATACATTCCCAATATGCATATAAAAATTAATATCGAGCACCAATGAAAATAAAATCATTAATGATTCATTGCTTTTCATTCACACTGATTTCAGCTAATATTCCAGATCAATGAAAACCCCGATCTAATCACTGAACTTTCATTGGTTCTAAGCAATATTTTTAATGACGAGCCGTTTACCTAAATGTGAACCCATGCTCGCCAACGACACGCTAATGTTAAAATCATGCATGTTTCACCTAAAAAGAACCAGTGCATTATCCGCGGAACCCATGCATTTACTACTTCTTTTGCATGTCTTTTTTTGCTGGGAACTAAAAACAAAGTGAGTTGCAAAAAGTACCGCTATTTTAGGTTTAGTTTATGTAGCATATTTGTTTGATTATGGTGCAATGATCAGTAAAATGAGTACAAGAAAAACTAAAAATTGTGGATGATTACCATAATGGATTGCGAGTTGTGGATTTGTGCAAAAAGTAACAAGAAGGATAAACTTTGGATTTAAAAATAGGAAAGCCATGAAACAAGGTGAATTTCCAAGAATGAAGCAACAATTTTTTTTTTTTTTTTTTGTTTTTACGACAACGACATTCAGACATGCATTGTTCTAAAAAAAACAAACATTACACGACAAATTTTTTATGTAAACTTTTCAAGGAAATTGAAAATGAATTAGAACTTATTTTTCATTAAAATTATTTTAGGTTTTACTCTGCCAGAGTAATGAATTGTACCTTTTTAAATTTTTTTTAATAAATTATACAGATCTCAATACATATTTCAAAATAAACCACAAATAAAACAGTTCTAGTTATTTATGTATTCATAACATGGGTACTAGACATAAGTATGGCATATAACGAACTTTTCAGTTTAACCAACAGGCCTGACAAAGTACTGGTTCGTTAAACCGGAAAACTACAGAATTTTTTAAATCTAAATCTTAAAAAGTGAATAAAATCGTACAGAAAACTTCCTATAAAAAAAAAAATTTTTGCGAAAAAAACTCGAAGAATTAGTAAATTTTAGAAAAAGAAGTTTATCAAAAAAATCTCATATAATAATTGCAAAATGTTTTCCAAAAATTAACGAGTTATTTTTCAAATGCATGGTCTTAAAAAAAGGATAAACATACAAAATTCTTAAAAAATAATCCCTAAAGATGAAGAATAAAAAAAGGTTTTTAAAAATGGTGAAATTTTGCAAAAACGAAATCCTTTAAAAATTTTGAAATTTTTCAAAAAAAAAAAAATTAAAACAGTGAAAAAATAAGAAAATAATTAGTATTGTGGTTGTTTTGTTGAACTATTTATGGTTTTTTAAACCAAATTTTAATATTTTTTAATCAGGCGTAAGTTCATCAAATTTAATTTTCATTAAATTATTTTTATGAAGAAAAGAACTTTACAACATGAAAATTAATTAAAATTGTTACATATTGATACTCTTTCATTCTTGACCGTGGCCGGGGCTCGAACCCTGACCGGCAGGTTACCATGACATGTTTCGATCGCAACCTTTTGATCTCTTCAGATGGCTTTGCCGTCTTACACTCGCAGCCATCGACGACTGCTGACGTCAATAGTCAAACATCAATCCTTAAGACAAATTGTATTTTAACCTTTGGTAGATCGAAATTTGCTTTTCTGAATGATTATCCATTTTAATTGATTTTACATGTTTTCTCCTTACTTCTGTTTTTTGGAAAAAAATATTGAAATTTTTCGAAAATTAATAAGATTTTGTTTGTCGTGTTTTTGTGTTCCTGATAAATACACTGACAGTTATTGTTGTAGGATAAGCCAGTTCCTATGCGCATTTCACTGGTTGCTGGCCAGACCATTAGGAAACATTCTTCCAAAAAAAATTTAGAAATGCCAAAAATATTAGCCAATAAAACTGCAGAGTGAATGAGAATTACAATCACTAAAAAAAGCTTAAACAAAATTCCATTAATAAACAGTGAGTTTATCTTTTCTTACATTCGCCGCTACAATTTTAAACTTAGGAAAATAAATTTAGGTTGTCCAAAACAATTTTAAAGCTTGAAAAGAAAATTTTCGTAAAATTTTAAAATTAAGAAAAAAAATTTAAATTTTGCAAAAAAGAAAATCAACTATGGAAAAAAAAAATTTTAATTTTGCAAAAAAAAAATCAACTAAAAAAAAATTAAATTTTGAATAAATTCCTATAAAAATAATGTAAATTAGGCAAGAAAAATTCTATAAACATTATGAAATATTGCAAAACTTCTAATAAATAGTTGAATTTTTTTTTTAATTTTCTACAAAAATCGTAAAATTTCAGAAAAAATTCTACAGAAATATTAAAAATTTTGCGAAATTTCTTAAAGAAATAAGAAAATCTTGCGAAATTTTCTGCAGAAATAGAGAATATATTTGGGTATACTTAAATGTTAAAATTTTTGTATAAATAAAAGAAGGAAATCTCCAAGCGTTTCCGATCTTACTTAAGCACACTGTAATCAAACAACATAAATATTTTTGCAAAGCCTATATTATTTTGGATTTTCAACTAAAAGTTCTAGGCCTGTATTCATAAAAAAATGTTTATATTAATAAAAAAGGTTTTAAGAACAAATTTACTGTGAAAATTATACTTAATAAACGTTTGTTAAATTTAATAATCGTTTATGAATATGGGGGCTTATGATTAATTTTTTCTTTTTCTCTAAAATTGCTAAAACTTTCACAACTTTTACTTGAAATGGTGTAAATTAAGCTTGAGCTTTCAAAATTAAAAAACACATGAACATAAAAATTGTCATGATACAAAAACAGAAGGTAGTTCCACTCATGGTATAAGGATTACAAGGTAGTGCCACTCTCTCTTTTATTCTGACATATTGCCTTTTGACAACTAACGTGTTTTGTGAAAACTGTGCTACCATATTTGTTCTTAATAATCCCATTTTCTTCTTTTTTTTTTTTTTTGTCAAAATAAAATTTTATTTTGAAAAAATCAACAACACAAAAAGTTTTTAAATTGACATTTTTACAAAGAGAAAATGAGCTGCATATTCCAAGACTGCAAGAACACAAGGTGCAACTGTAAGCGTTTGTATATCACATTTTTCAAATACCGCTGTTTCCGTTCTTACGTAAAAAGTTGTTGAACGCTTGCAGGAAGGAAGAAGAAAATTTGAAAAAAGAATCATTTGTTTGCTCAATTCATTACGTTCAAGAAGACCTTCGAGTGAATAAGCACAATGTAAGTATTAATAGGAATGCCATTCCCTTCCAAAATAGGTAATTTGGAACATTATAGTTATAGATGATGTTTCATTGCGAACGGATCAGGCATCCAATGGCAAAGAACATCTTTGTTTTTATAGTTAATTATCGTTAAAAATTATCTTTCAGTGGGCTTAATGAATTAGGAAAATAAATTTAGGTTGTCCATAACAATTTTAAAGCTTGAAAAGAAAATTTTCGTAAAATTTTAAAATTAAGAAAAAAAATTTAAATTTTGCAAAAAAGAAAATCAACTATGGAAAAAAAAATTTTAATTTTGCAAAAAAAAAATCAACTTAAAAAAAAATTTTGAATAAATTCCTATAAAAGTAATGTAAATAAGGCAAGAAAAATTCTATAAACATTATGAAATATTGCAAAACTTCTTATAAATAGTTGACTTTTTTTTATTTTTCTACAAAAATCGTAAAATTTCAGAAAAAATTCTACAGAAATATTAAAAATTTTGCGAAATTTCTTAAAGAAATAAGAAAATCTTGCGAAATTTTCTGCAGAAATAGAGAATATATTTGGGTATACTTAAATGTTAAAATTTTTGTATAAATAAAAGAAGGAAATCTCCAAGCGTTTCCCATCTTACTTAAGCACACTGTTATCAAACAACATAAATATTTTTGCGAAGTCTATATTATTTTGGATTTTCAACTAAAAGTTCTAGGCCTGTATTCATAAAAAAATGTTTATATTAATAAAAAAGGTTTTAAGAACAAATTTACTGTGAAAATTATACTTAATAAACGTTTGTTAAATTTAATAATCGTTTATGAATATGGGGGCTTATGATTAATTTTTTCTTTTTCTCTAAAATTGCTAAAACTTTCACAACTTTTACTTGAAATGGTGTAAATTAAGCTTGAGCTTTCAAAATTAAAAAACACATGAACATAAAAATTGTCATGATACAAAAACAGAAGGTAGTTCCACTCATGGTATAAGGATTACAAGGTAGTGCCACTCTCTCTTTTATTCTGACATATTGCCTTTTGACAACTAACGTGTTTTGTGAAAACTGTGCTACCATATTTGTTCTTAATAATCCCATTTTCTTCTTTTTTTTTTTTTGTCAAAATAAAATTTTATTTTGAAAAAATCAACAACACAAAAAGTTTTTAAATTGACATTTTTACAAAGAGAAAATGAGCTGCATATTCCAAGACTGCAAGAACACAAGGTGCAACTGTAAGCGTTTGTATATCACATTTTTCAAATACCGCTGTTTCCGTTCTTACGTAAAAAGTTGTTGAACGCTTGCAGGAAGGAAGAAGAAAATTTGAAAAAAGAATCATTTGTTTGCTCAATTCATTACGTTCAAGAAGACCTTCGAGTGAATAAGCACAATGTAAGTATTAATAGGAATGCCATTCCCTTCCAAAATAGGTAATTTGGAACATAATAGTTATAGATGATGTTTCATTGCGAACGGATCAGGCATCCAATGGCAAAGAACATCTTTGTTTTTATAGTTAATTATCGTTAAAAATTATCTTTCAGTGGGCTTAATGAATTTTTTGAGTCCCATGTTGAAGAATATCTTAAAGAATATATCCAAGAGCGTGATGAATATTTAAACAGGCTTAACACTTTTTTTTTAAGTTTAGTCACGAGCAATTATCCACAAAAGCAAATTACATGAAAACTTTAATTAATATGTGTGACTCAAATTTAGACCATAACATTGTAAAAAGATTTCTTTTAGGGAGAACATTTTTATAAATTTGCAAGTTGAATCATAAATATAAAAACCATTTGCATGTAAATAAAGAAAATTATACAAGCAATAAGTTAATAAAATTCTTCATATAAATTTTAACTGATTTTCATCACTATTTTAAATTAAAATGTTTCTATCACAAGACTCACAGAACTAAACTAAACAGAACTACCAGGGTAAATAACGGTTTCTTAAATATTTCGCTATTACATATTTTTAATTCATTAAATATAAGATTAACGGCCAATTTCACCAAGTTCAGTTCAAACGAACTTGTAATTAAAGTTCTAGTTACCAATATGTTTTGACAGCTATAACTGATAGTTTATTATAACCGAACATGGTGAATTTTAATTAACAATATTTGTGTTTTAAAATAAAAAATATTGTTTTCAAGATTTTATACAATATAAAAAACAAAAATTCGTGATTTACTCTCTATTTGTAGCTAACGTAGGACATGAACAGGAAAGAGAAATCCAGGATGTTTACATTAAGCTTCTTGTGCCCGGACTATGCATTTTATTTTATGAAATAAGAAATAAATTAGGGCCACGATTTTGTTTTCCGTTAAATATACGTATGTACATACATATGTATATTATGTTGAAACATTATGTATGAACTATTATCTAGCCAACGTCTGGCATAGATAATATAAATAAATCCACGTAGTTTATGAAGAGAGTAGGACATAATAGTAAAGAGAAATCCAAGTTGTAAAAAAATAGCAAGGCCGTAATACTAAAAATTTTACGTAATTTTAATTTATTTTAAACTACACATTTTACTTTGTAATTTCTGGGAATCTCTATCCATTTTCCTCATGTGGCAATATTTTTTTAAACCTGAATAAAAAAAATACAACCGAGCAAAACACAATACTTGTCAAAAAATTTTAAGTGACACTACCTTGTTTTCCTTATACCATCCCAATAAACCATAGAACGATATGATAGCGAAAACGATATTATATTTTACGGCGTGTATAATAGTATTTACTAATATTTAAAACGATATCGCTACGACATCATTTTACCAAAATATTTTTTTCCAATTTAAAAACAAAAATTTGAAAAAAACCTCAAATATTTTTAAACATAATAAATTATTTTAACAAAGATTAATATAAAAATTAAAAACAAAGTTTTTATTAAAATATGTATCCACATTGTGATCGAAGCATCCTATAAATATTACACAAAACTGTAAGTATTAGCTATTATATTTCAAGAATTTTTCTTTCATTGAAAAAAAAATTAATTTTACCTTGTTATTAGATACATATAATATCATTATCAGTATAATAAAACGATAGTTTTTCGAAAAGTTAAAAATGCGATTTCACTATCGTTATTATTGGAAATTATGATATCGAAAACGATATCATAATTTTATGGAAAAACGATATTATAAGGAAAGGTACAATTTAGTCCGTAAAAACTATCGTTTTCGATTCGTAAACGATTATCACTTGTGATACTTTCTATCACCTATATGATATCATTTCGATATCGTTACAATATCGCTTGGCTTACTGGGATGGTTCCACTTCTCTCCCAATAAACCATAGAACGATATGATAGCGAAAACGATATTATATTTTACGGCGTGTATAATAGTATTTACTAATATTTAAAACGATATCGCTACGACATCATTTTACCAAAATATTTTTTTCCAATTTAAAAACAAAAATTTGAAAAAAACCTCAAATATTTTTAAACATAATAAATTATTTTAACAAAGATTAATATAAAAATTAAAAACAAAGTTTTTATTAAAATATGTATGCACATTGTGATCGAAGCATCCTATAAATATTACACAAAACTGTAAGTATTATATTTCAAGAATTTTTCTTTCATTGAAAAAAAAATTAATTTTACCTTGTTATTAGATACATATAATATCATTATCAGTATAATAAAACGATAGTTTTTCGAAAAGTTAAAAATGCGATTTCACTTTCGTTATTATTGGAAATTATGATATCGAAAACGATATCATAATTTTATGGAAAAACGATATTATAAGGAAAGGTACAATTTAGTCCGTAAAAACTATCGTTTTCGATTCGTAAACGATTATCACTTGTGATACTTTCTATCACCTATATGATATCATTTCGATATCGTTACAATATCGCTTGGCTTACTGGGCTCTCACAATATTTTTTTTTGAAATTTGAAATTTATTTTTTGTAAACATAACAAAAAGCGTTGCCACTTATAAAAAAGACAATAAATTCCTTTTGGAAATTATTAGTAAAAATGTGTAATTTGTATTTTTTTACCAATATCATATTAATATTAAAGTTTGATTGTGTTAAACTATTCATTTAACACTAACCACCAAACTTATACGGCACTTTTGTTAGGAAATGAAAAAATAAATTTTAAACAAAAAAGAAAGTATACTCGGTCATATTTTTGTCTTCTTAAAGATGCTGAGAAGCATTGCACACCCCAGTAAAAATTTCGCCTTCAAAATAATGTGTTGAGTAATCAGAAAAACATAAGAGCACTACTTACAATTCTAATGAAAGAACCAATTCATTTTGAAAAAGTAGGCGAAGTTTTTACTGGGACAAATTCATTTTTAATTTTTTTCTTTATTTACATGATTCATAATATCAAAATAAATTTTTATCTTCAACCCAAAAAAAAAAACAAATACTTATTCCTCCATAAATTTTAGCAATCTTGTGTCTTCGTGGCTCCACAATAACTCTTTTTCCTTCGTTGCATTAACTTTTTAGAAAGCTGGCGCATGGGTTCCTCTTTAGATTAACAGGAGTCAATTAAGCAAAAACGTTTAGGAGTTAAAAAAAAAAAACCAAATACAAAATTTCTCACACTCGATACAAAAGCTCATTGTATATATTGCTCATTCGCCAAATGACCGTCATTTACTCCAATTTTTACCAGGCACCTCATCAAATGGTAAACAAACGTAGGCATTGCAATTGATAAGGGTTAAATATTTGCCCGGGCGATTTGCGCCCGTATCCAATGTTACGTTTATAGCCGATTCGATGTACTTAATAATAGCGAATCGTGAAACCATACAGATTTAAATCTTTTACACACTCACACCAACAGATGAAGTTTTAAATTATAGTTCTTCGCTACCATTGAATTTGGTGTGTTAATATCAATAAACAAATAAGGGATAGCATTAAATTGTTTTCGGTCCGCTTTATGATTCTTTAATTCTCAAAGGCAGTAATGATCCAACTGTTGCTGCGTATAACATTACAAACATCTTCTTAAGCTGCCCCATTATGCTGGTTCTCTTACTTACAGCTTTGGCGATATTTGCCGAACAACCTCGGGTTGCTGTCGCTTTATCTAATGGCAAAATATTTGGATATTTATGAAATATGTTTTTATCTACATAAATTTAATTTAATTTATTTTTTAACTTCAAAAAATATATAAAGCAACAATAAAAATGGGATTAATAAATGAAATATGGTAGCACAAATTCTCATAATTCCAATAAACGTCAGAACGTTAATATGGCGATAAAAAGAGAGAGTGGAACTACCTTGTGTTTTTGTATCATAAAAAAATTGTTTTACAATTTAAATGACGTAAAATAAAAGACAGCAAATCATTTTATTACTTTAAAAGAATAGTTTTATTTACAATTTTACTTATCGATCAAACAAATTGAAATTAAAAAAATAACCTGTCCCTTTAATGCACAATTGTTTCTTTTAAATTAAAGAAAATAAATCTGTTAGTTTTACACCAAATCATAGTTTAAATAGAATTAAAATCTCTTATTAAATTTGAAAGTTATTGGGTGTATAACTTAAAATTGCGGGATTTTTCGTTGGCAAATATTAAGCGTTTGCTGGGAATTATTGGTACAATTTAAATTAATTCAAAGTATTTTCAACCATAAGCCAGGGATGATAAATGAGAAAACCAATATCGTACCAACGAACTTTTAAAATCGTACTTTTTCGGCCCCAATACACACAGAAAAAACAAGTAAGAAAGTATAGTCGGTCAAGCCCTACACCACAGTATTAAAAAAACGCGTCATGCTTATATGTCCCTATAAATATGATTATCTATGATTATAAACTTCATGAAAATCATTTTGAAAGTTTGTGAGAGGCAGAAATTGCCCCCTGCCTCCCCTTGTGGTCCTATTTTTAAAAACTGTATAGCTAATGTGTCCCTATAGATATGGGTCTATCTGTGTTTTAAATTTCATTAAAATTGGTTTGAGAGCCAGAAATTGCCCCTATCTCCCCTCGTGGTCCGATTTCTTTAAAAATTTATACATTTTGTGTCCATATAGATATGGTTCTATCTACATATATTTTAAATTTCATTAAAACCGGTTTGATAGTTTTGAGAGGAAGAAATTTCTCCCTATCTTCCCTCGTGGTCCAACGATTAGGCCCATTTTCAATAGGCTTGGTCATTGTGCCAATAAGAACCTATGAACCATATTTTATCAAATTATCATTTTCGCAAGACTATTTGCACCACAAACTAAACTCCGCTAATATTCATTGGACAGTAAATACAAGTTGCCATTTTATATCAATAATAAAAATGTAGGTTTGAAAAATTTGAAAATAGTATCAAATGAGTCACAGGGTACCAGCGTACCTTTTAGTTTTGAATTGTACAAAAAAATATACAATTGTACCAACTTTATCAACCCTGCCTTTAACCCTTTCCCCCAATTTTCTAGCAATATTTCGATTACACGCGAGAAGAACTGCTCGTGTTTTAGGTTAAAAACAAATTGAGACATTTTCAAAACACCTGCTCTGAATTAAAGCCACTATAAGTCCGCTATTTAGGTCCGATTTCTTAGGCTCATCATCAAGAATGTTCTGGCACTCGCATGATTTTCAAATCGCATGTGAGTTGTAAGTCGCCGAGTATGTTCTGAATCTCACGAGTTTTGCCTGCGACGAGATGCCCTATTAATTTATAAAGTGTAATTAAAAACTAATTGACTTTAAACTTAATTAATTAAAGTCGCTTAAAAGTCTTTCGCTTTTTTGGTATACCCTATACATAATTTTCCAAACCGGGAAAAAGAATAAGTTTAATTACAACAATGAAAGTCATCACACTGAAAGAAAAATGCTTCATATATTTAATGAATCATTTTCATAAAAAAAACTTTACTTGGGTAAATGAAAATGTTCATTGTCTAAGTGGAATTTCATAGTTATAATGAAGCATTTTCGTTAAAATCCCTTCATTAGATTTCGTAATTACGTTAAAAACTTTCGTTGGATATATGAAAACTTAAGTTTGCCCAAGTTAAACAAAAAATTTTAATTGGGAACATAAAAAAACAATATACAAACATAACTATATTCAAAAATTATTACAAAATAATAGTTTCCTTAAAAAAATGTTTTATTGTTAATTAAAGAATGTGAAATTTCATACATCGAATGTTACATGTATGCCATTAAATTTATGAAATCAAAAAATTTTTTTATAAAAGCAACATATTTCAATAATTGCCTTCATAATTTAAATTTTCATTATGACAATAAAAATGTCATTATAGTAATGAAACAAAAACTTTCAATCCACTTTCAATCAACGTTGTTATTGTTATTTTGGACAATTTAATCTCATATTTACGCTCTTAATTGAGTAAAAAACATAGTTTTTTAACACAAAAACTACACTGCCCCGGTAGACTAGCTGGTAGCGAGCTAGTCTATCAGCACCGAGGTTGCGCGATCGAATACCGCCAGAGACAGAAAAAAAAATAAAGTAAAATAAAATAATAAAAAATAAAAAATAAACTAATTAAAAAAAAAAAAAATTTTTTTACTTTATTGAAAGCATTCATCCAATGAATAATATTCATAGATCTAATGTAATGTTATATTAAATCCTTTTAATGAAACAAGTTTCATCGATCCAACGAAGCGCTGCATAGGTTCCTTTTTAATGCAATTTTTCATGGGATTAATGTCAAAGTTCATTGGTATTGCGAAGAAAATTCTTTCAGTGCAATTTATCGCGCAAAAATAAGAAAATTCAATCGCCCCCTTCATGTAAACCTTATGGGACAGGTTACTTTCTATTTATTTAGAGGTTCCAATTTCTGAAGTTAAATTTATTTAGATCTCTACTACGGATAGCAAAGGTTTTCGTTAATAACCGTTTTTTATGCTCTGCACTGTACACTGTGACTTAGTTAAACTAAACGATATTAACACTGCCTACTTTAAGGCGATTTATTAATAATTTAGCCAATTCAAACACCAAGATTTCATTCAGGTCATTTCCTTTTCTCAACATTTTCGACCACATTTTGCCGTCAGTCAATTAATTTTCATTTGACCAAGCAATTAACTAAAGCAAACTAAAATGTGTGTTTTTGTTTGTAGATGCGTGTGCGTTTGTTTGTTAAACAACAATGAAATGAAAAATCATAATCTTAAATACACTGGGTTTAATTGCCATCAATTGGAGGGCTTAAATTTGATTTGGAAGGCATAAAAAATTGAAATTGAATACTAACCTGCCTCTGAAGTATATAACTGAATTCGTTAGCTGCGTAACGATGATTTTCACTCATTTTGGATAGGAATGATGATTAGACCAAAAAAAAAAAAAAATAAAACGATAGAGAACAATTCAATGGAGGATGATGTCGGTGGGTGGTTCTAAGCTGGTGGTGATAACTTTATTATAGACTTAGACTGGCAGTCCGTCGTTGTTTTATATTATTTAGAGATGAAGATAATATTCGATAGCAGGAAGAAAAACAAAAAGAAGAAAAACAAAAAGTGTACGGAAGGAGATGAACAAAGGAATGAAGGCGTTTGTGTGGGGTTGTCTGTGGGAGGATTATCAAAAAGTAGGGTGGGATGACACAGCTGGATGCCAACAAACTTGAGCGTTAAGGGGCAAAATTTGAACAAGCACACACTTTAAACAGTTATTTTTTGTATTCTTGTTTTATTTTTTTCAACTTTTTTTAACTTGAATCAAATTTTCAAGTATAACAACAATAAAGACAACAATTGATTTTTTTTTTTTTTATTTATTATTATTTATCCTTTTTTTGTGTTCAAAAATATGTAGATGTTGGCACTTAATTTTCTTTTATGAAAATTTGTGTAACGAGGCGGAAATTTGTTTTTTAATGGAGTCAGTGTTGAAAAATAAAAGTAATATAAATGAAAGAAGACATTTTTAAATTTTAAACAGCAGACTAAAAGAATTTCTTAAAATTTTTTTCTTGTTTTTTTCTATTTTTAATAAACAGAATTTCAGTTTCAGTAAATTGAATATCGAAATTTCTTTTGTTAATTTTTTTTTTTTTTGTAAATTCCAAAACTTTTTGCGTTTAGTTATTCAATAACAAGAGCACCGCTTCGAAAATCGTTGGATAAATTCGTTCGACGTTTACTTAATAACTGATTGCAAATACAGCAAAAAATTGTTGGGAAACTTCCGAAACAAGGAGCTTTATTGTAATGTTTTTGTTGTTGTTTGTCCTGTTGTGTTTTTGTTTAACTTTTCGCTTTTACTTTTTACACACTACTACTGTTGTTGTTGTCGTAGTCCTTAAAATCTCTTTTACCAAAAAAAAATGTTGTGTTTTTTTTTTGTTTAATGTTTTTAAAGTACTTTTAACACATTCTACAAAAAATTGATTTTATTTTCTTAATTTTTCCACTTTCAATTCATTTATGCAATCAGTTTGTTTTTTTTTTAATTTTTGTGCTTTTATTGTTGTTGTTTGTCCTGTTTTTTCGATTTTTTTCTGATTTATTAATTTATCAATTTAACATTGTCAAAAAACACACCAACTCTCACTTATACACACTTAACTTCTACTCATCCTGTGTTATCACTGGAGACTACTGCTGCTACTACAACTGTTCAACTGCAACTTCACACAAAACAAAGTCCTCCTGTATGAGTTTGCCTGAACATATAAAAAAATACACTCAAAGGACTCATTCTTCTTGTAGCCGGAAATGTTTTTTAAGCAACATTTTTATTGTCAAAATATTTAATAAAAAAACATTCTGTTAAATGGGAGAGCAGTTATGTTAAGAAAAGCTTTTTTGTTATACATACTCTCAAAAGCTTAATAGAAACTTAAAAGTTAAAAAAAAGCTTTGTTATAGAACAGGGTGTATAATTGATTAATTAAAGTCAAGAAAACTAATGTTCTGCATGTTATCGAAAGCGTTAAATTGTATTTTTAATGTTTTAAAGTTTAGAATGCAGTTGTCAGATCTGGAATCTCTAGACCTGAATTTATTAAATTTTTTTAATAATTTGCTAAATTAATGGCGTTTGTTGTAGGAGATCAAACCAGAGAATAACAATAAGTGCCTTTAAATAATTCATATATTTAAATTCTAATTCTCTTCGTTACTGTGACCAAAGGTCTGCAATGAGTCGTCATGTAAGACATCATTAAAATTCAATTACGCTGATGTACTCATTCTCCTACTCATACTTACATTGATTTACATGAATGAGTTGAAAAAAATATGAATCCTTCGTCGATATCATAGGCAGTGATGCCGTTTTTTCGGAAGTTCCGATGTAACATTAAAATTTTGTTATATTTGGCCAAATTTTCGTAACTTGCCATAGAACGAAGTAATATTTTCAAAAAAGTACTTCATTCACCAATAAAGATAAGAGTTTCTGAAAACAAATTGGAATTTTCCAACTCAATTACTTTTTACCTATAGAAAAAATTGATCTACGAGTCTTAGCTCAAACATCGCTTTTAGGTTTATGAAAATTAAATTAATCAACCTTATTCCAGTTGTCGTTGTCGTAATCGCTCAAGTCGTTTTTTGTAAGAGATTAAAGAACACTGGCTGTGTGTTACTTTAATCTCCTACAAAAAACGACTTGATCGATTACGACAACGACAAACCGGAATAAGGCTGAATATATATACTAGGGTATTCATTCGGTTAACAGTCAATCGTTTAACCGATTAATTACTACCCGATTAACTGATCGGTTAATTTAAAATTGGCTTTTTTCGATTAGCGATTAAGCCGGTTAATTTCAGCCGATAAACCGAAGCAATAAAATTTTCAGTATTTTGTAGTATTATAACATATTTTTTGGTGATTTTAATTATTTGTTTCGTCTCATTTACAAAACGTATGTGTTTAGAAAATACTTTTTCATACAATCCAAGAAGGTGTTCGGTGATCTTCATTTTACCTCAGTAAAATTTTCTGCCAACCGCTGACTTTAATTACAATGTCTTTTTATCTTCATCATCGATCAACAGGAATGTGGCGAAAAATGGGTTAAATTTTTGATTGCCAACGCCTTTTTCTGTTTCACGTACTTTTTTTTTTTTGTATGTG
Source organism: Pollenia angustigena (assembly GCA_930367215.1). NCBI lineage: Eukaryota > Metazoa > Arthropoda > Insecta > Diptera > Polleniidae > Pollenia > Pollenia angustigena. The sequence goes on along the minus strand of OV884060.1, from coordinate 187,342,309 downwards.
TTTAGTTACTTGCATCTTCTTATATCTTCTCATATCAGTCATTTAACAGAATTAACCAAAACAATTAGAAGTGTTGAACATTTTCAAAAACTCTACTGACATAATGGAGTATAATTAGAGAAATCCTGGAAGAGGAATGAGAAATTAGATATTCATCTACGATAAGTGAAAGAATTTTTTCCAAGTCAAGTTTTGTCAAAACTATAGAAAAGGAATCGCTTTGATCCTAAACATTTAAACCAAATTACTTTTCTCAAAGATTATTTTATAAGATCACCTTTTACTATTGAACACAGAAAAAATTATTGCCGAATTATTTTCAAACAAACGCTTGTTTGAAAATTTTTTTAATTTCTATAAATTTTTTTACTGATTCAAACAATATTGTTGTTTGATTTTTATTTTACCAACAAAAATGTGGACAACTCTTCAAAAATATAATAAACGCGCTATTCGTGTCAAATTTTCATAATTTTGTATGAAATATTTAACGCTCTTTAATGTTGTCGTTTTTTGCATTTTTTTATTTGATCGTAAGCAACACATCTTTATGTGAAATATAAGAACAACAACAAAAAACACACACAGTCTATTCTTGGACGCTTTAAAAAAGTGCAACTATAAGAAAAACAAAAGCAGAAACAACATTCCAAGAAACAAAATCCCGTATTCAATTTTTTCAAACTGTTTACTTAAATACATCCAATACAAAAATAGAATGATGGCGAAAAACACATCGAGTCGGTCTGCTGCCGTTTTTCGTTTCATTTCTTCTTTAGCAAAGGAAAGGATACAGCAACAGAGAATGATAAAGAAAAACATTGTGTTGTGTGTATAAATAAAACTTCGTTCAAAAATTATTCCAACAAAAAAAAATGTGTCTCAAAGCCAGCCGGCGGCTCTGCTCTGCCGTCATCTGCTCATACAGTGCTTACTAAAGCCCTGTACGAATGCATTTGTTTCTTTTTCACATTTCTCCACACCAACTCATTGTTGTGTGAAATACTGAGTTCTTGAGTTGGTGTAGTTTGTGTTATTCGTTTGATTCGTTGTTGTGTGGAGTATATTTCGTGCTCTTTACACTTCTTATTTGGTCGTTTATGACACACAAATTTAAATTCATTTGCATTTGTGTGTTTATATTCTTTTCGTGCTTTATGTGGTTTTCACAATACAGAGTTTGATTCGTTAGCAAAATGCAATCGACAATCACGAGTTGAAAAACAAACGAATTATTTGAAACGGCTTTCAAATGCATTCGTGCAGGGCTTTAGTGCTTACTTGTGTACGCGTCATTGCTTGTGCAAAAACTTTTTTTTTATTTTGAAATTTGGTATATGAATTTCAGTAAACTTTTTGTTTGATTCAGTTAAATTATTTGTTTGAAAAAATCAGTGTTTTTTTCAATAAACGAAATGCAAATAAATTGTTTGAATATGCAAATTTGTTTATAGGACAGATTTCAGACAAAAAATTGTTTGATTCTACAAATTTTTTGTTTGAATTTGAAAAATAATTTTTTCTGTGAAATAACTTATAAAATGATCCCAGTTTATTTTTTGTAAATACATATTTGGGAGATTCCCAAGGTAGTCATAAAGTGTTATGTCTTAAAATAATTACAAGAATTATATATCGTCGACTGTGCAAACACACAGAAAAAATTATTTTTCCAATTCAAACGAAAAATTTGTAGAATCAAACAATTTTTTGTCTGAAATCGGTCCTATAAACAAATTTGCATATTCAAACAATTTATTTGCATTTTGTTTACTGAAAAAAACACTGATTTTTTCAAACAAATAATTTAACTGAATCAAACAAAAAGTTTACTGAAATTTCAAGATCAAAAAAAAAATTTTTTTTGCACAAGCAATGACGCGCACACAAGTAAGCACTGTATGAGAAGTTGAAGGCAGAGCAGAGCCGCACACTGGTTCGAGAGCGGCATTAATTAATTTTTTTCATGTCTGCTGATCTACCTCTTTTTTCCACAGTTTGTAATAAACACTCTAATTATCATGTATCCAAAATATTAGGCTTATAGCTTTATTACTTTTTTGTCCAGAGACATTAAAAGTTGGCCTAAGTGAATGCGTTTGAAATGGCCTTATAATATATGCTACTTTCAATCGCTTCATGCTTTTAAAAAACTTTTGTAACAACACTACAATAATTTTTTTACAATTGGATGTTATAAATTATATATGTATATGCAAAAAAAAAAAAAATTTGGAAATTAAAAAAAAAAATTCTTTTACTACTATAAATTGTCCAAAAATATTTATTTTCTCCAAATTCTATGGCTTGCATGTATTGATCTCCAACGACCTCTAGCCTGAGACTTATATCAAATTAAAGCTTGAAGTCTCAGCTAACGATACTCAAAAGTACAGCTGCCCATTTTTGCCCCTAAGCAATTCCGGTGTAAAAAACTAAAAAAATTAGGACAAATTTCATTCAAATATCAATATTTAAATAAAAATCGATAAATATCGCCGATATTAAAAAAAAAACATGGTGAATACCATAAAAAATTCAATGATCCAAATTTAAGTGACAAAAATATTTTTTAACAAGTTTTGTTCCTCTCAATTTGAAATGTATTGATGGCACAAATGATTACTGGCGAAAAACAAGGTCATCTTCAACAACTTTTTGTAGGCCAATAAAATTTGAATTTGTAAAAAAAACGGCAGATGTTATTTCTGAAGAAGTTGAAAGAGTCCAAAATGAAATAAAAGATTTGAAAAAAACTGTTGTTAACATTTATGACAAAAGTTTTAAAATTTTACATACTCCTGTTTTAACCTTGATTGATGGAAAAGTTTCGAATACAATCATACAAACATCAGGAATGGCTGTATGTTTTATATGTCAAGCTAAGCCAAGCGAAATGAACAATTTGGATGTATTAAGGACAAACCCAGTTTCGGAAGAAGAGCTTCCGTTTGGAGTTTCCCTTTACATGCGAGAATAAAATTTTTGGAGTGCATATTGCATATAGCATACAACAAAAGTTTTTCAAAGTGGAGAGTAACAAAAGATGCAAAACATGAAAGAGAAGTATCAAAAGCGGAAATCCAAAGGAATTTGAAATTGGTTCTAGGCATAAATGTGGACATGGTTAAACAAGGAATGGGCTCAACGAACGAAGGCAATACCTCTAGACGATTGAAGACGTCATGCATATGTTACTTGCGAGAAGGATATATTTGAATTTCCTGATGAAGTAAAAAATTTGTTTTGTTAGTAAAGGTACACCAATTACTTTGTTTTTAAAATTTTGTTTTAATATTTTCTTTTATTTATTTACCGATATTTTCATTGAATATGGGCGTGACTGTTGCTGCATTTTATTTATATTTTAATCAAATAAAAAACACGAAAATTTAAACCTGTGCAGCTGTTTTAATCGATCTAGCTTTGCTAATAAGGAAAATATTGGATTGTTTGTGATCATTTTGTGTGAGAGGTTGTTAGCAGATTTTTGATAAAATTGCAATGACCAAAAAATTGTGACTCTACAATGATTTTTAACTTTTGTGTTATATGGGAAGTAGGCGTGGTTGTGCTCGGATTTTCTTCATATTTGCAGTATTCTTTTATTACAACCAAATATTAGTCCATGGCGAAATTCAAGGCTCTGAACATAAAATTGTGACTCTACAATGATTTTTAACTTTTGTGTTATATGGGAAGTAGGCGTGGTTGTACTCGGATTTTCTTCATATTTGCAGTATTCTTTTATCACAACCAAATATTAGTCCATGCCGAAATTCAAGGCTCTATACGAAAAATTGCGACTCTTTAATGATTTTTAACTTTTGTGTTATATGGGAAGTAGGCGTGGTTGTGCTCGGATTTTCTTAATTTTTGCAGCATTTTTTTATCACAAGAAAATATTTGTCCGTACCGAAATTCAAGGCTCTACCATGTTTCCTTATATTTAATGCCGCCAATCGTATGAAGCTGAACCACTGTGCCGGCTGGCTTTGAGACACATTTTTTTGTTGGAATAATTTTTGAACGAAGTCTTATTTATACACACAACAAAATGTTTTTCTTCTTATCACTCACTGTTGCTGAATTCTTTCCTATGCTAAAGAAGAAATGTAACCAAAAACGGCAGCAGACCGACTCGATATGTTTTTCGTCATCATTCTATTTTTGTTGTTGATGTATTTAACTTAACAGTTTTAAAAAAATGAATACGGGATTTTGTTTCTTACAATGTTGTTTCCATGGTGAAATAAACAGGTGGCAGCACTACGCCAGACGACGATTTTTTGCTCTTGCATTGTTTGTCTAGGTTTATGTCAAAGTTTTGTTTATGTTTACAAAAAGTCCACGTTTTATGCTGTGATTATTGTATTTTATTGCAGTTTTTGATAATTTAAAATTAAAATAAATAAGATATTGACCATAATTAAATAAAAATTAGCTAAAAAATTATTTATTTCATCACGTTCAGCGCCACGCTTTGTTTTTTGTTAAAAGTATTTTTTGACTTAAACGGTGATATAACTTCCATTTTTGTTGTAATGTTGTATTTGTTGCCGTAGCGATGCCACCTGCTTATTCCACCATGGTTGTTTCTGTTGTTTAAAAAGAGTGAAACGTTTTTTACCTGCTATTGTTTTTTTATAGTTGCACTTTTTTAAAGCGTCCAAAAATAGTCTGTATGTGTTTTTTGTTGTTATTCTTATATTTCACATAAAGAAGTGTTGCTTACGATCAAATAAAAAAATGCATAAAGACGACAACATTAAAGAGCGTTAAATATTTCATACAAAATTATGAAAACTTGACACCAATAACGCGTTTATTATGTTTTTGAAGAGTTGTCCACATTTTTGTTGGTTAAATAAAAATCAAACAAACATATTGATTGAATCAGTACAAAAATTTATAGAAATTAAAAAAATTTTCAAACCACCGTTTGTTTGAAAATAATTCGGCAATAACTTTTTCTGTGCAGGCTTAATCCACGTTTTATGTAAATTGAGATTTTGATGCCGTGTGGTGGAAAAAGATACGCCTCGTCGACCAGCATGTGGTTTTTATTCTATTTAAGTCTTCAAGTGTGTAAAGCTAACTGTATTTTTAATTTTTTATCAATCTGCAAATAGGAAAAATAAAAAGTTCTTTGTCTCTCCTGTAAAATGTGTTGAAAGTGAGTTAGCAGGTTTTCATATTAAGCCGACGATATGACTGTTGTGAGCTACCGCTTATAATTTAGATTTCTACTGTACAGTTATGAAGAATCAATAAACACAGCATTAAAATATTTATTTTGTTTAAAACACAACAATATTTATTTTAAACAAAGGTAAACTATTATTTTGGATATTATGACGATAAGACTTGATAGCACACCTTGTGTATTAATTGAAAAATGCATATTACATTTTTATGATTTATTTTTTATTTTTTTATTGCTCGTTTTAGTTCAAGAACTGTTATGTTTGGTATGTTATTGTTTTTGTTTTTTACTAATAAACTCCAAATAATAAACAAATAGGCTGTAGGAAATATCGCCCAAAGAAAAATGGCCCAAAAAAAAAAATGAAAAATCGCCCAAATGAAGAATCGCCCAAGCGAACATGAAAAATGACCCAAAAAGGTAAATATGAAATTTTGTCCAAAAAAAACGAAAAAGGGCCCAAAAAGAAAATGAAAAATGACCCAAAAAGCAAAAACTAATTTTTTCCCAAAAAAAAAAAAAATTACTAAATTTGCAAAAAAGTGTTTTTGATATGAATAAAATGTGTACATTTTTTTTTAAAATACAGTTAAAATTTCAAGTGATTTTTTTAAAGATACTTATTTAACCATAATATGGTTGTCGATGACAATGATTTGGTTAAATTAAACATAATATGGATAAAATATTTTTATAGCTTTTACTCCGGGTGTATATATTAAATATATATGTATATCCAAAATAAGGATTTCATCTTCTATGGTATAACAAATACTGGCTTCGCTAACTAAAGCTTCTCTGTATGGCCGGCCTTCGGCCGGGCGCAAGGATTTTCTCCTCTATGGTATAACAAAGACCGGCTTCGCTAACTAAAGCTTCTCTGTATAGCCGGCCTTCGGCCGGGCGCAAGGATTTTCTCCTTTATGGTCTAACAAAAACCGGTTTCGCTAAGTAAAGCTTCGAAAAACTGCCTTGTTTCCGAACAAGGCCGACTACGCAGAGAAGCTTTAGTTAGCGAAGCCGGTGTTTGTTATACCATAGAGGAGAAAATCCTTGCGCCCGGCCGAAGGCCGGCTATACAGAGAAGCTTTAGTTAGCGAAGCCGGTTTTTGTTATACCATAGAGGAGAAAATCCTTGCGCCCGGCCGAAGGCCGGCGATACAGAGAAGCTTTAGTTAGCGAAGCCAGTATTTGTTATACCATAGAAGAGAAAATCCTTATTTTCGATATATATGTATATATTTAATATATACACCCAGAGAAAAAGCTACAAAACCATTTTTAAAAAAATTCCACCGATATTATGTTTAATTTAACCAAATCATTGTCGCCGACAACCATATAATGGTTAAATTAGTTTCTTGAAAAATAGTTTTGTTGTTTGCAACCATAATAAAACATGGTTTTCTCTGCTATGTAAGATTATGGTAGAATTTTAAAAATAGCCCATTTTTTTGGGTCATTTTTCATACAACATTTTTGGGTGATTTTTCATTATGAAATTTAAAAAACGAAAAATCACCCAACAATAACGATAAATAGCCCAAAAATTTTGGGCCATTTTTCATATGAAATCAGGCCCAATTTTACATGCAATTTTTTTGGGCGATTTTTCACTTTTTTTTTTGGGCGATTTTTCTTTGGGCGATATTTCCTACAGCCAAACAAATAATGCGTTTTTATATACATATTGAAATTACTTATGGTGTTTTCTTTTCTAAAAAATAATGATGCATTATAGTTGTGTAATATATTTATTAGGTTACACGAACCCTTACAAAGTACACATTTATACACTTTTCTAAATTACAATGGAACAAAATAATAGCTAGTCTGTGTTCATACGGATCATGTCTTATTGACAAGATTGCTACTTTATAGGCGAGAGGGACGTGGGGAAAAGGAACGAGTACACAGATGCATGTACTGTCTTTACGTTTTGCTTTCTTATTCGTTGTTTAATTTTGTTTTTGTTTTCAATATCAAATAAAACAAAATAAAAAACATTTCCTCAACATGACATAAATCATTTGAACGCCAATTCATGTTCTAAGAAGAAAAAGGAAGAATCAATAAGACATGAGCCGTATGAACTCAGACCTACATACGTTTTACACTCAACACTAATGTGTATTTAGCGTGTTAAATATTGAATGCAAAGTTTGTACTAAAAGCGATTAATTTTCTTACAATTCCAATAAGCGTTAACAGAACTGATTTTCAATAATTAATGTCAGCTGTTGTTAAAAATTGCGACAAAAAAAAATATAATAAAAGTAAAACAAAGAAAAACAAAAAGTTTTTATATCCATCACAATATAACTATAATCTCAATATAACGCAAATTGTACGGAAACACAAGAAAAAAATACTTGCTTGCATAAAAAAGTACTTTACGCAGATGCAAAAAAGGGTTTTATCTCACAGTCAGTTATTACTGCGGGTAAGAAATGGAACAAATTTGCCATTTCGTCAGCTCATTACTGGTTTGACCTACCGACCATTTTTAAAAAAAATGAGTTAGGTATGAGGAATATATTTTTTTAATACCCTCTTTTAAAATTAAAAACCTGTTTCGCGAAAAATTTCATGGTTTCTGAGATATAAAGCATTAATTTTGCTGCATATCAACTGTTTCAAAATTTTTTAAGTATTGTTTTGCTCTACAAGCCATTGTTTGGCGATTGCAGCAAATTCTTTATACAAAAACGTACAAAATAAATTTTACTGTTGCTTTGCTGCATTGCCGTAAGAAAAACAAATAGTAGTTAAAGCAAAAGCAAAGTAAAATGACAACAAGAAAATAAATTTGTGAAAAAAAGTTTTATAATGGACCCAACCAAGTGTACGGTTTGCTTTTATTTGTGTTTTTAGCCTACCTAAGGGAAATGCTTCAAAATTTTACTACAAACGAAAATTAAATATGTTTAATCTTACAGGAACCATTATTATGTCATATATACCAACTTTTACTTATTGTGCCTTTTTGACGGAAGCTCATAGTGGTCGGAGTGGTAACAATATTGCTAGTGCTTAAATTAAAATTTTAAATGAATAAATAAAAGATTGTCCACTTATTAAAACTTTGAAGCGATTCTTGCGTACCTCAAAATAAAAATCAAACTAACGCAACCGCAATCAAAATGTTCTTTAAACAAAATAATATTGATGCCGTAATACAAAAGTCTTCAGGACCAGAACATTCTTTAATTCAAGAAGTGGACTGTGTCCATGGTGTTATTGACCGGTACTTAAAGAATATTGAAATTCATAGTCCTCTTCATTTACTAAATTTGCTTAAAACAATGCCATATAATAAAACAAAACTTTAAGTTATGGAAATGCTTCCAGAAAATTTTCGCACATACTCGTTGGAAGCAAATAAAATGGACCTTCGAAAAGTCCCTTTTGCTAAAATAAAGTACTTCTGTACAGTTAAAATAATGATTTATGTATATATTATAAAACGTCTACCAGAGAGGAAAAATATAAAAATGCAATTTTGGTTAAGTCTGCATCAAAAAATTGTTTGAAAACTCCTGAGAATTTGTTGACGAATGTTTTGAAAATAAATATAAATAATTTTGTAAAGTAAAATCAAATAAAAAAACTATAAAAAAAATTCATCTCAACAACATGTTACACAGCAATAAGTATACGTATGCAGCACAAAAAGCCACTTTTTTAATTTTTTTTTTAGAAAAGTGGCGAATGCGGCACAAAACAATATTTTTCATTTTCAAAAAAATACTATTAAATTCTAACTTTATTCATGAAAGTGCGCAAAAATTTGCATTTTTCTTCAAAACATATACCGGAAGTAGTGGTAAAAATATAAACAAATTCTATCGGGTACAATTTAAGAAATCTTCATGTAAATCTTCTTTGTCGTTTTTCTCCACTCCGACTTTTTGGCATATGCGCCAAACCAATTCTGAGCTGACGATTTATTGTTGCAACATGTTTAGAAAGGAAAACGACAACTTCTCACATTTTTGCATATATTTTTAGAATGCAACAAAAACCTGCACGAATGGTAGCATATATGGAACATTATTGTGTAACGTGACGTTACAAACCTACCCTACATTTACATTTAATCCTAACATCACAAAGTATAAATAACCAAACACCTTGAATACCCTTATTATTTTACTTACTACTATGAATACCCTTACTATTTACCTACATAACCTTTTTACCGTATAATTCTCATTTAGTTCATTTTATTTTTGAATAAATAGACAAGGTTTGCCTCAGAACAAACAGAGTAAATATTTCCCCAGTATTTACTCTCGGTAGTTAGTAGTAACCGTAGTTAGTCGTTTTACCCGATCACCTCGCTCTCGAATTCCGTTGGTGCCCGAGTAAACCGAACCAGTATGTAATCGGGAAGATGTTTTGTACCACAATTAATAACGAAATCCAGTTTTATAGTTTTGTTCAATAAACCTGATTACAAAAATTTTAAGTAATAATAGATAGATTGGATAAAAACTAATATCCTATAATAAAGAAATTAAAACACTTAAATTTAGTAGCATGTATGCATGCCCTGCATTTATTTGTATTAAAGTGCGAAACCGATTAAAAATAAAGAATTTGAAAAAGTGATAGTTTCGTTTTTTTTCTAGTTTTTATCCGATTATAGCTTAAAACTTTTGTAATTAGGTTTACTGTCGAATAAAATTATAAAGCTATCTATTTTGTTATTAATTGTGGTGCAAAACATCTTCCGAAATTACAATAATTGGTGTATCTCATAAATACGACGTGATGGGTGAAACCTGTGATCTTTAGCATTTCAAAAAGTATAAGAATCAGTTGGAATGGTTGAACAAACTTTTTCAATGTCGTCCTGTGTTATTAATTAATGGTCAGTTTAATACATATTTTTTTACAATTAATTGTTCTTAAAACGACTTCTATACTTTCGTAAAATGTCTTCACTTGGAACCCAATCTTCAAGACTAGTATCTAACAAATTTAAAGATAAAAGCATGGAATCGCAAGTATTTACTTTTAACCTATTTGTTACTTTATTTTTTATTAAAGCTAACTTAGTAAAAACACGCTCAGCAGAAGCACTATTGTGTGACAATGTAAAAATATTAGAGATCAATTTGTACCAGTGTGAATATATATACAGGTATACTCATCAAACCTATTTTTAAATGTTCCAATTTCACGCCAAAAATCTTCAGCATTCGAAATTTTAAATATGAGTTCATAATTCGTGTCATTTTCTCTCTAAAAGTTTAAATTCACGTATAAATGCATCTGGGTTAGTTATTATATCTTTAAGCTGTTATGATACTTGCTATTTTTTGTATTTTTTCTATATATAGTGCAAATATATTTGCATAGGAAAACTGACTAAGTTTGAAGAGTATGATTATATCATAAAAAATCTTGAAATGTCAAACAAATATACATGTGTTATCGATAAATAATCTAACACCGTCAAAAAAAATACAAAAATTTTTAACTTAAAATTGACATTTGCAGATTAATTGTTAGCACTGTTGCCAATTATTTTAGTTTTTGATCGAAAGTAGCGGGTTTTAACTTTTTTTTTTGCGATTTTTAGCTTTTTTGACGGGGTTTTGTGGGCAAAAAACGTGAGCAGTATTGTTTGTTTTGTTTATATTTTATTTTGGAATAACAAACAATAAAATTTAATGCAAATAATGTAAAATATTACGAATTACATCGGGGTATTTTCTTTAATTGAAAATGTATGATTTGAAATCATATATGAAGGGCACCTGCTTTATTTCACTGATTTAAAACAAAATAGTTTCATCTGCCCAAGCTTTTACCATTTTTTTTTGTTTTAGTCAAAGAAAAAAATAATCATGAGAAATGTCAATCAGAAAAAAGGGTTTGTTTATCAAATTGTATTTCTTGTGCTTTCTCGCATTTGTTGTTTTCGTTCAGTCAATCTTAAAAAAATCCAATACAAAAAAAAAACAAGTATCATAACACCTTTAAGCCCTGAAACTAATTCGAAATAGTTTATATCTTCATTAGACACTATAAATAATGGGTCTAAATACCTCAATATATTGAGCTTTTTGCTTTACATATCAATTCTTTACACAATTTTTGGTAAAAACTTAGATTTTACTTTTAATGTCAATTACACAAATTTAAGAAAAGTTTTCGGTACACAACAGTTCGGTTTCTTCACGACCAATATATATATATATATGCGAGATATCTTTACCCCCTTATTCAAAATAAACAAAACAGGTTTATAGAAAATTGATTCAACCGATTTTCAGCTAACCACGCATGACAAGAAAAAAACATATAAACTTGCTTACATATATTAAAACAGTTTTACTTATATTAAAGCTGGGAGTTATAATAAAACAGAAAGAAAAAAAGTATCTTTTCCTTACGTAAAAAGTATCAAATAAGTGGCAAGAATCACAAAAAGTACCACATTTGGGTGCATTTTGTAAAAGTGGCCAAATAGTATCCAAGCAGTCGAAAAAGTGGCAAATTGCCACTTTAGTGGCACCAACGGTAACGCTGCGCGCGGCAAAGTTGAATTTTTTCAACTTTTGTTTTAAGCCGCGTGAAGTAGACGTTGCCATACACACACATAATCATTTAACAAAAGAAATTTAACAAACATTACAAATGAAGTGGAAAAAAAAAATCCAATTTGATAAGTAAATTCTTATTTTGTTCAAATAAATCGTTTTTTTATAGATTGAACATTTTTTTACAGCTTATTCAACATTTGCCGCTTTAAAATGTGCCGCTTTCATTTGCCTTACAAAAAAATTTCAAGCGAAAATCTAAACAGCTGATCGCCGCCCGCAGCCGCATGCCGCGTACATTGGCCTTCCACTATAAACCGAACCAGTATTTAATCGTATATTAGCCGAACACCTCGCTCTCGAATTCCGTTGGTGTCCGAGTAGTTTAATCAGTAGTTAGTCGTTTTACCCGAACACCTCGCTCTCGAATTCCGTTGGTGCCCGAGTAAACCGAACCAGTATTTAATCGTATATTAGCCGAACACCTCGCTCTCGAATTCCGTTGGTGTCCGAGTAGTTTAACCCGTAGTTAGTCGTTTTACCCGAACACCTCGCTCTCGAATTCCGTTGGTGCCCGAGTAAAACCGAACCAGTATTTAGTCGTACACCACGCTCTCGCATTCCGTTGGTGCCCGAGTAGTTAAACCAGTAGTCCACGTATTCTTACCAGTAGTGAATACGAGCCAGCACTCAACCCGTAGTTAGTCGTATTAAGCCGACCGCCGGTACCGCCGAATTCCATTCGGTAGCCGACTTAATACCAACCGTATTTAACCGAACCTGATAAACCAGAACCGTATTTAGTATGGTACCCGAAGTATTCTACCAGTATTTAACCGAACCTGATAAACCAGAACCGTATTTAGCATGGTACCCGCAGTATTCTACCAGTATCTAACCGAACCGTATTTAACCGAACCTGATTAACCCAAACCGTATTTAGCCGACTAAATACAAACCCGTATTTAACGTATTATTAGTCATATTCAGCCGTCTGCCGGTGACTCCAAATTTCATTCGGTAGCCGACTGAATACAAACCAGTAGTCCACGTATTCTTACCAGTAGTGAATACGAACCAGCACTCAACCCGTTATTAGTCGTGTTCAGCCGACTGCCGGTGCCTCCGAATTTCATTCGGTAGCCGACTGAATACAAATCGTATTTAACCGGACATGATTTAGTAACCCGTATTTAACCGAACCTGATTAAATAACCCGTATTTAACCGAACCTGGTTAAGTAACTTGTATTTAACCGAACCGTATTTAACCGAACCTGATTAACCAGAACCGTATTTAGCCGAACGCCAAGACCTCCCTAATCTCTTGGTGTCCGAAGTATTTTTAAGTAGTATTTAAGACCGTAGTTAGCCGAACGCCAAGGCCTCCGAAATCTCTTGGGGTCCGAAGTATTTTTAAGTAGTTTCTAGTATTTAAGACCGTAGTTAGCCGAACGCCAAGGCCTCCGAAATCTCTTGGTGTCCGAAGTATTTCTAAGTAATTTCTAGTATTTAAGACCGTTGTTAGTCGTGTGTACAGCCAACTACGGGGCGCACCGAATGCTCCGTACTCGGCATGGTTTCGATCGTAGATGTAGATACTAACAACCTATAACCGAAACCCGTTTATTATCTTCTCTGCCAGATCGAATACTCAGTAACTAAACGATGCCCCACGGAACGCCACCGTACGTGCCTACTGGCAGCAACATCTAGCCGTTTCCTAACGTCATCAGCCGTACGTGCACGGAATCACGCTGCCTCAGCACCCGTTCCCGTCTACAGCCACGCCGAATCAGTCGAAGGCCGTCGTAGTTCTAAGTATTTAGAGTAGATTTAGATTTCGTAAATAAAGCTTTGTTGAAATTTTTGTAAGCGAACATACACGAAAACATCCCGTGTTTCATTTCAAAGGAAGCAGACCTTCGAATTGACCCTGGACAGACTGAGTCATACCTCAGCTGGGAAAGTAAACTGCGTTACAATTGTCAGAAAAAAAACACCATTAATTTATAAAAAAAAAAAACTGTAAAAAAACGATCAAAAACAAAATTAACCGCTTATTAACCGATTAAACCAAAACCTCGGTTAAATAATCGAGCGATTAACCGATTAAAGCAAAAGGTTGATTAAATGAATACCCTAATATATACATACATAAAAAGATAAAAATGTCAGTCATTTTACACTAAAGTTTTAAAACAAATAAAACTCAAGTTTTTAAATGCATTAAAATAGTAAACAAATGCTATCAAAGCCCAATCTTTCAATCAAAAAGATTTAACTCATTTAACAAAAATATTTTCTTATTTAATTAATTTTGTTGACGAGCGCGCTTTACAAAAAGAATGGCATGAGTACGCCTTTCTCAACCACGAAATATTGTGGCGGAGTCCCGATTTCAATGCTCATGAGTAGGAATGAGATTTTCATCCACTCAAAAATCGAAAATATGCGTTTAAAATATGAACTGAACAATCCAGAATATGCATGAAAAAAATAAAAAATATGCACTAAAAAAATTTCCATAACAAAAATAAACAAGTAAGAAAGTATAGTCGGTCAAGCTCGACCATATGATACCCTACACCACAGTATTTAAAAACACATCATGCTTATGTGTCCATATAAATATGGATTTATCTATGTTTTTAAACTTCATTAAAAAAGATTTGCAAGTTTGCGAGAGGCAGAAATTGCCCCCTACCTCCCCTTGTGGTCCTATTTTTAAAAAACTACATAGCTTATGTGTCCATGTAGATATGAATCTGTCTATGGCTTAAATTTCATTAAAATCGGTTTGATAGTTTCTGAGAGGAAGCAATTTTCCCTCATGGTCCTACGACTCGGCCCATTTTCAATAGGCTTAGTCCTCGTGCCAATAAGAACCTATGTCCCAAATTTTATCAAATATCTCAATAATTACGACCTGTACTTTGCGCACGAGGTTACATGGACAGCCAGCCAGCCTGCCAGCCGGACATCGCTAGTTCGACTCAGAAAGTGATTCTTAGTCGATCGGTATACTTTAAGGTGGATCTAGGACCAATATTTTAAGGTGTTACACACATCAGCACCCTTTCCACTATTCTGGTGTGGGTATAAAAAATTAAATATAAAAAATTCAGTCTGTTGTTATTAAAATATCTTTAAAAAACTTAAATAAAACTTAAGGGTTCGAGCCCGAGCCACGTCAAGAATGAAAGATTATCAATAACAATTTTAATTAATTTTGATGTTGTAAAATTCCTTTCTTCATAAAAATAATTTAATAAAAATTAAATTTCATGAACTTAAGCCTAATTAAAAATATTAAAAATTTGGATTAAAAACCATAAATAGTTCAACAAAATAACCACAATACTAATTATTGTTAAAGCTAAGGCACGAGCTCTATGTGTACATTTGTCCTTCAAGATGTGCTGAAAAAGGTCAACAGAAAAGGGAGAGACAAAGTGAAAAAACAAAAAAATGTACTTGGACTTCAAGAAAAATTCTTGACGAAAGTACGAAAAAACAGAAGTAAAGAAAAAAACATGTAAAATCAATTAAAATGGATAATCATTCAGGAAAGCAAATTTCGATCTACCAAATGTTAAAAAATACAATTTGGTTTAAGGATTGATGTTTGTGTAGTGACGTCAGCAGTCGTCGATGGCTGCGAGTGTAAGACGGCAAATCCATCTGAGGAGATCGAGTGGTTGCGATCGAAACATGTCATGGTAACCTGCCGGCCAGGGTTCGAGCCCGAGCCACGTCAAGAATGAAAGATTATCAATAACAATTTTAATTAATTTTCATGTTGTAAAATTCCTTTCTTCATAAAAATAATTTAATAAAAATTAAATTTCATGAACTTAAGCCTAATTAAAAATATTAAAAATTTGGATTAAAAACCATAAATAGTTCAACAAAATAACCACAATACTAATTATTGTTAAAGCTAAGGCACGAGCTCTATGTGTACATTTGTCCTTCAAGTTGTGCTGAAAAAGGTCAACAGAAAAGGGAGAGACAAAGTGAAAAAACAAAAAAATGTACTTGGACTTCAAGAAAAATTCTTGACGAAAGTACGAAAAAACAGAAGTAAAGAAAAAAACATGTAAAATCAATTAAAATGGATAATCATTCAGGAAAGCAAATTTCGATCTACCAAATGTTAAAAAATACAATTTGGTTTAAGGATTGATGTTTGACTAGTGACGTCAGCAGTCGTCGATGGCTGCGAGTGTAAGACGGCAAATCCATCTGAGGAGATCGAGTGGTTGCGATCGAAACATGTCATGGTAACCTGCCGGCCAGTGTTCGAGCCCGAGCCACGTCAAGAATGAAAGATTATCAATAACAATTTTAATTAATTTTCATGTTGTAAAATTCCTTTCTTCATAAAAATAATTTAATAAAAATTAAATTTCATGAACTTAAGCCTAATTATATTAAAAATTTGGATTAAAAACCATAAATAGTTCAACAAAATAACCACAATACTAATTTAAATTTTTGTTTGCTCAAATAAATAAGAACTGTCTTGTACTTATTATACTATGGAATTAAACCAATTCAAGAAAAAACTTGCCGAACAAAAAATTTCTCTCTCTCTCTCTCTCTCTCAGAAGTAATACGTTATGCTAGAAACACAACTGGGACGAACGACGAATTATTCGCAACGAATATTCGTCACCAGAAATAGAACACATTGGTGTATATGAAAGTACACACAATCATTGCGTAGACCGAAATTCGTCGTGCGTAACGAACTCTGCGATAGGTTTATTTCTATTTCTTACGCAGACGAACGACGAATAAATTGGGAAAGGGACAGCGCAGTATTATAGCAAAGTTCAATATTTATTAAAAATCGTGAAATCTGTAAAGAATAACAGGGACAATTCGCTTCTATTGCGAACTTGGCTAAAATTCGCGAAAAAGCCATTTTTACAAACAAAAACTTTTAAACAAACACCAAAATTTATTAGAAATCGCTAAATGAGTGAAAAAAAAACAAAATGACGGAAAAAAACAAAAAAAAATTTTGCAAAAATGACATAAATTTGCAAAAAATTTTATTATTTAAAAAAAGCCATAAAATTGATTTAAAAAAAGTCCCTAAAACTATAAGGAATGGCAAAAATTCGGTAAAAATTCCAAAATTAGCGGAAATTCGCTAAAATTTGCTAACAGCGGCATGATAGCAAAGTCTACTATTTATTATTAATCGTGAAAGATCACAGGGACAATTCGCTCTTATTGCGAACTTGGCTAAAATTCTCGAAAAATTGCAAACTTTTAAAATTTATTTGAAATCGCTAAATGAATGAAAAAAAAAATTTTCGAAAAATGCCAAAAAAAAAAGTTGCAAAAATGGCGAAAAGTCACGAAAATGTTATTTATTTCAAAGAAGCCATAAAATTGATTAAAACTCCCTAAAACTATAAGGAATGGCTAAAATTCGGTAAAAACACCCGATTAATAGTCTTTTATAAATTAAAAAAAATTTTAGGTTCACGCACTTATTGTGTCTCATTTGACGAATTTACGCAACGAATCCTTGCCGACGAATTCGTCGTACTATGCGAAGTTCGTCCCACTTGTGTTTCTAGCATTAACCTCAATATAAAAAAAATTTGTCAGGACAAAAATATTGTTCGGGACGCATGGGTGAATCGAGCTTTAAAATAGTTTTGTTCGGACAAAATTGGTAAATCCACCTTAATGCTAGAAACACAACTGGGACGAACGAAGAATTATTCGCAATTAGAAATAGAGCACATTGGTGTATATAAAAGTACACACAATCATTGCGTAGACCGAAATTAGTCGTGCGTAACGATCTCTGCGATAGGTTTATTTCTATTTCTTACGCAGACGAACGACGAACAAATTGGGAAAGAGACAGCGCAGCATGATATAAAAGTTTAAGATTTGTTAAAAATCATGAAAGCTGTAAAGAACCACAGAGACAAATCGCTTCTATTGCAAACTTGGCTAAAATTCGCGTAAAATTGCAAACTTTTAAATAAACACTAAAATTTATTTGAAATCGCTAAATGGGCGAAAAAACAAAATGTTGGGAAATGGCAAAAAATATTTCGCGAAAATTTTTAGTATATCAGCCATTAAATTGATTAAAAGTCTCTAAAACTACAAGGAGGTGCAAAAATTCGATAAAAAAAAAATTGTAATTAGCGGAAATTCGCAAAAATTTGCTAACATGATAGTCTAATATTTATTATAAATCGTTAAAGCTGTAAAGAATCAGAAAACTTACAGGAACAAATCGCGAACATGGCTGAAATTCGCGAAAAATTGTAAAATTTAAAACAAACCCAAAAACTAATTTGAGATCGCAAAATCGAAATGCAGAACACCAAAACTGCTGAAGTAATCCATTTCGACTGGATTCGGATTCAAGAACACACTCGATTAATAGTTTTTTATAACTTAAATACAGTTTAAGGTTCACGCACTTATTGTGTCTCATTTGACGAATTCATGCAACGAATTCTTGCCGGCGAATTCGTCGTACTATACGAAGTTCGTCGTTCGTCCCAGTTGTGTTTATACCATAAAACAATCAATATAGTTTACATTTGATTGTCAAACCAAAAAAAGCAAGCCACAAAATTTCAATTTAATTCTTTTAAAATTATACTTAAACAAACAATTCATAAAAATTAAAAACTATCTACCAATTGCAAGAAGTATGGCTCTTTTTCAAACAAGAAAATTCCTGGTCAACCAACCGCTTTGGAAATTCATCAAATTGCAACCCTTAAAAATAAGCAAACGTTTTACTTCCCACGATTACACCAACACCATGTGCGGTAAACGTGAATATGTCGGCTTTGGCGTAAATGGTTCACCGATATATGTTGATCTGCCGGGATACCCCATGCCAGCCATACGTTTTCAAGAACCTACTCCCGAAATTTGTGCTCTGCGAAAGAAAGAACAGGAGGATTGGAAAAAGTTGTCGAAGGATGAAATCAAAAGATTGTATCGTTATAGTTTCTGTAGAACATTTTCTGAGATGCAGGCGCCCACCGGAGAATGGAAATTACATTTGGGTGTTGGGTTATGGGCGTGTACAATTGGTTTGCTTTTAACTTGTGCCATTAATATTTTCCATCAAGATCTGCCTGATACATTTGAGGAGGATAGACGTCAAGCTCAGTTGAAGAGAATAATTGCACTGGAAATGAATCCCATAACTGGTTTAAGCTCAAAGTGGGACTATGAAATTGGCGATTGGAAGTAGAGAGAGGACTTGTTTGTGATTATTTTATTATTTTGTGTGTTTAATAAATTTTTGTATTAGTTATGATTTTCTCCCAAATAATGAACGACTTGTATATACATATGTACTTATGTACATATACATATACAAATTTATCTCTTTTTAAATTAGACATCCCAGCTAGCATTTTGTAAAATTTTTAATCATAATCGAGTCTTTTTTGACTCTTCAACGCGATTAAAAAATCAGAATATGCGCTCATTTTCTGATCATAAATGATACTTTTGTCGGTAGAAAATGGTACCCTACCCGCGACTCTTCTTGATGAGTCATTTATGATAAGTTTTTTTAATTAGTTTAGAGTCATTTTAGATTCTTTTCTAATGGTATATATGATCATTTTCTAGTCATTTATCAGTCTTTTTTAACTTCTTTTCTGCGTCTTTTTCGATTCATATATAAGACATATTTCTAATCGCCTATGAGTCATTAATCAGTAGTTTTTTTGTTATTTGGGAGTCTTGTTAAAAAAATGTATCAGTTTTTTTCTATTCATTTAAGAGCCTTTTCTATGTTTTTTGCGATCGTTTTTCGAGTAATTTTTCAGTCTTATTTCGCTTCATATACGAGTCATTTATTAGTCTATTTCTATTAATTTAAGAGTAATTTTTACATAGATTGCAATCGTTTTTCGAGTCATTTATGAGTGGTATTGGTAATCGTATTTGACATCTTTCAGTTCTTTTTTCTTACAAAAGTGACTCGTTTAATTAATTACACGAGTCACTTTTGCACTCGCGTTCTAAAAACAGGCAGTAAATAAATTTTTTATATGTACATTTAAATTTATTAAAAACAATAAATTAATCCAACAAAAAAAAATTCTAATAATGCTAATAATAATACATAATAATAATAATAATAATAATAATAATAAAAATAATAATAGTAATAGTTATAGTATTAATAATAATACAAATATAATTATACTTAAATTATAAATATACTAATAAAAGTGAAAAATTTAATTTGTTTTTTTTCTTTTTGCCACCCTTTCTTTAGCATGAACAAAATGCTTTTGTAGAATGCCATTCGTTTCTTTGCTCTTAAATTAAAGATGACAAATATCTAAAACGAAAACTATTTCTAATTTATTTTTAATAACATATGTATGTAATTATATACCTACTTTTAATTGTTGTTATAAGGAAACACTGCTCGGCGCTAGGCTTAGTGCTGGTCCTTTTCCAACTATGCAAACATTCGGCCGGTTCTACACCACCGGTTTTTGAAATATATTCTTTCTGAAAATGTAAAAATTTTTAATAAGAAATTAGTATGACTATTGAGCTAGTCTAATTGTTTGCTTGTTTTTTTAAATTTTATATACTTACAAATTGTTGCAGCTTTTCCTCTTCTTGGTAATTTTATGAATGAAGAAAAATTTAATTTTTAGACATTTACTATACAAAAAAACAAAAAAATTCCTGTAAAAACTTAACAAGTACTTTTTAAATATCCAAGCAGTTTTCAATCTTCTAGCTGCGTAAAATTTGATTATAAACTCACATTTTAAGCACCTGGATGATTCGTTGGAGATTGCCATACAAAAAAATAACAAACACTTTTTAATTATCCATCTGCGCAAAATATGATCATAAATAACAAAAAAAGTAATCACTTTTCGAACGCATGCATAATCAATTTGTGATCAAACAGTTTACAACCTTCTAGCTGCGCAAAATTTGATTATGAATAACGGATGAAATACTCATATTTTGCGCCAAGATGATCCATTTATGGTTTCAATACGATTTGTTATTGCATTTTAAATCAAACACTTTAGAATCATAAGCGTGAGTCATTTTCGAGTCTGTTTTTAAGCGTGTAGCTGATTAATAAGTTTTTCATCACCAAAAGTACTCGAAAAAGACTCATTACTCTGATTTTTTAAAAAACAATCTTCCAAATGCTAGCAGGGATAGCTTTGCTAAACATATAGTACCTGTGTGTGAAATATGCTCACACGGGGGGCGGTTGGTAAACCCATTGTTTGTCACCGAGTAGTTAGAATCCACCATTAGATTGGGCAGGTTATCATACAAATCTTTTCCACCATTTGTAGCTTGATAATTACAAAATAATTTTATTAGGCCTCTTCTGAAAATCACATTTTATGAAAGTGATTTGAAATCACAAGAAAGGTGTTCTAGGCATATTCCCAGCGGTAAAGCGGTAAAGAACCGCAAGTGGCAGGCCTTTTTGAAGGCCTCTATACTCCTTTCTAAAAGATTCGCTTCGCATGATATCCTGCCTTCAGAAGTATGCCTTCTAGAAGGTATACAGGTCTGTTCTGAAAATCACGTGATTTCAAATCACATGTGCTTTTAAAATCACACGTGTGATTTTGTGGTGTTCTGTAAATCACACCGTTTTTGTGTTTTTCGGTGTGATTTTCAATTGTCGAAAGCACAAGAAAATACAGAAAGTTTGTTTTACAAAATTAAAGCTTATTTTTAACGCTTTTTATGTTATTTTCCAACAATTTTTTTTTTTTAACCGATTTAGCGATCTCAAATTAAGTTTAGGGTGTGTTTAAAATTTTGCAATTTTTTGCGAATTTTAGCCATGTTTGCGATAAAAGCAATTTGTTTCTATACGTTTTCGATTCTTTATAGCTTTGACGATTTATAATAAATAGTAGAATTTTGCTATCATGCCGCTGTTAGCAAATTTTTGCGAATTTCCGCTAATTTAGACATTTTTACCGAATTTTTGCCATTCCTTATAGGTTTAGGGACTTTCAATCAATTTTATGGCTCGTTTGAAATATAAAAATTTTTCGCGTATTTTCGCCATTTTTGCAATATTTTTTTGTTATTTTTTTTACCCATTTAGCGATTTCAAATAAAATTTATGGCTTGTTTACAAGCTTGTAATTTTTCGCGAATTTAGCCATTTTCGCGATAGAAGCGATTTTTTTCTGTGATTCTTTACAGCTCTTACGATTTTTAATAAATATTATATTTTGCTTTAATGCCGCTGTTAGCAAATTAGCGATCTTTAATTCAACTAAAAAAAAACAAACTGAAATCACAACAGAAGTCTCAAAAGCAGATATAATTTTTTTAGTGTCGTCGAATTTTCTTATTTTTAAAGGATTTGTTGCAAATAAAATAGTTTATTGCATAAACAATTAATAAACAACACATTGAATATTTTATTTAAGTAATATATTATGACGGTCATCTTACAATAGTCGCAAAAATAACAAAGTGATTTCAAAAAGTTGTTTACGTAGCTGAACGTTTTGAAATCACAAAATAATATGCCCAGAACACCTTTCTTGTGATTTCAAATCACTTTCATAAAATGTGATTTTCAGAACAGGCCTGATAAACTTCTTTTTAAAAGACCTTCTGAAATATTCAGTACACATTCGCTACTCCCTTCTTTGAGAAGGGAGAAAGGAAGGTGTTCAGTTTTATTTACTTTTTATTTTTAGTGACCTTCCTTACTCGCTATAAAACTATACATACAGGTCTGTTCTGAAAATCACGTCATTTCAAATCACAAGTGCTTTTAAAATCACACTTGTGATTTTGTGGTGTTCTGTAAATCACACCGTTTTTGTGTTTTTCGGTGTGATTTTCAATTGTCGAAAGCACAAGAAAATACAAAAAGTGTGTTTTACAAAATTATAGCTAATTTTTAACGCTTTTTATGTTATTTTCCAACAATTTGTTTTGTTTTAACCGACTAAGCGATCTCAAATTAGTTTCAGGATATGTTTAAAATTTTGCAATTTTTGGGAATTTTGCCACGACACGATATTTTTGTCATTTCTTATAGTTTTAGGGACTTTTAATCAATTTTATGGCTTGTTTGAAAAATGAATTCGCTAAATGGGTTAAAAAAAACCAAATGTCGGAACAGAAAAAAATTTTGCAAAATAGCGAAAATTCGCGAAAATTTTTTTTGTTTTTTTAACCCATTTAGCGAATTCAAATAAATTTAAGGGTCTCTTACAAGCTTGCAATTTTTCGCGAATTTAGCCATTTTAGCGATTAAATCCATTTTTTCCTGTAATTCTTTGCAGCTTTTACGATTTTTATAAATATTAGACTTTGCTTTCATGTCGCTGTTAGCAAACAAACGATCTTTAATTCAACTAAAAAAAAACAAACTGAAATCACAACAGAAGTCTCAAAAGCAGATATAATTTTTTTAGTGTCGTCGAATTTTCTTATTTTTAAAGGATTTGTTGCAAATAAAATAGTTTATTGCATAAACAATTAATAAACAACACATTGAATATTTTATTTAAGTAATTTATTATTACGGTCATCTTACAATAGTCGCAAAATTAACAAAGTGATTTCAAAAAGTTGTTTTACGTAGCTGAACGTTTTGAAATCACAAAATAATATGCCCAGAACACCATTCTTGTGATATCAAATCACCTAATCAGGGTTGTGAACTATTTCTAATTAAAAAGCGCCATGGCCCCAATCAAAAAGCGCTAAAAAGCGCTAAATAAAAAGCTTAATGAAATGTTTAAGAAATAAGTTTAATTAATTACACTGGCTTAAAAAAAAATCGTTTGAAATAAAAATATATAATATACAAAAGTATAACAAACCGTTCAATTCGTTTTCAGTTTATGGGCTAGACTAATATTTCGACCGAAATAAGGCATTTATGCTACATACATTTCATGATAGCTTGAGAACGATTTGTGCGATTTTGATCTTTTACAAATGATTATTTTCGACCATATGGCGACCATTTTTTCATGCAAATTAGTATGCACACTTTTTTTTTATCAATTATCAGAAATCCAGGTACATTATGAATAAAAAAAGGCGAGAAATCATGAAGATCAGTAAACAAAATGTTAACTAGACGTGATTGAATGACTATTTTTACTCAGCACGCTAAAGTCAATTAAAATCGCATAATCAAGTTCTTTACCCCGACTTTTTGTTTGTTTTTTGCAGTGCAATGTTAATAAAACATTAACATTTTTAAAAAGCCTTTTCTGATAATTTCAAATATACCCGGAAAGAATTATTAACTAAATCACCAGAAAATATGTCTTGAACCAAGAAAATTTTGCACCCTTCTCGTCAAGCCAAAAATTTCTTATTGTAAGCCTGAAATTTTTTCATAAAAACGTGTAGTTTAAGAAAACTTAATATAAAAATAAGAAACTTTTGATTGATATGTTAACATGTCGATCTAATTAAAAATTAATTGAATCAAACCAAGTTTTCTTGAGCATTTTCTGAAAAGTTTAAAGAAATCGGTAGCTTTGTTTCTTGATGCAAGAAATTCCATTCTATTATAATATCATTAAATCAGACTAATTTAAATAAATGCTGAATGAAATTTTTGATCAAATACCAAAAATGTGAACTTTTGATCATGAGAAAATGTTTCTTTATTTTAGAAAGTCTTACTTAATACGAACAAAAAAAATTAATGGATTACTTTAGAAAATAAACTTCTTTCCTTGTATAGTATGCATTTCAGAGTAAAGTATGTATTTAAAAAACGGAAACAAATTTTGGTTTAATATGTCTTGATTTAAATGTTTGCAAAAAAAAAAGTACAAACATTTTGGGTATCAATAAAAGCGCTAATTTAGCGCTCTTTTTTAAAAAAGCGCTAAGGAAAAAATATGCGCCTTTTCGACACTTAAAAAGCGCTAAATCTAGCGCCAAAGGCGCTAAATTGGCAACTCTGCACCTAATTACCGCATTCGATATCAAGCAAATCTTATTGAAATTTTTTATTTTGGTATCATGGCTCTCGATATTAAATGAAACAAAATTTCGATACTAAAGGTTAAAATACAATTTGGTTTAAGGATTGATGTTTGACTATTGACGTCAGCAGTCGTCGATGGCTGCGAGTGTAAGACGGCAAATCCCTCTGAGGAGATCGAGTGGTAGCGATCGAACCATGTCAGGGTAACCAGCCGCCTGGGTTCGAATCTCAGGTCAGTCAAGAATGAATGATTTTCAATAACAATTTTAATTAATTTTCATGTTGTAAAATTCATTTCTTCATAAAAATAATTTAATGAAAATTAAATTTGATGAACTTAAGCTTGATTAAAAATATTGAACAGTTCGATTAATTTAAAATTGCTAATTTCGATTAAAGGATTAATCGAAGAATATATGCCGATTAATCGAATAATAATATATGGTTTTTATGTTAAATGTAAAATTTTTTCAAAAATTATTCACGTTTAGTAAGTAATTTAGCTTAATTACCGCATTCGATATAGAGTAAGCTATCGTATCGAGTAAACTATCGAATTTTTCTGCATACGCTAGACACTGACGTATCGAATGAAAACTAGAGAGATGTTATTTCTTTGGTTACTCGATATCGAATGAAATTACGATACATTTCATTCGATATCGAGAGTCATAATACCAAAATAAAAAATTTCGATCAATTTTGCTCGATATCGTATGCGGTAATTAGACCCCTGTTCTGAAAATCATGTGAGTTCAAATCACATGTGATTTTGTGGTGTTCTGTAAATCATACTGTTTTTGTGTTTTTCGGTGTGAGTTTTAATTGTCGAAAGCACAAGTAAACACAAGTGGAATGCCCTGTTTTTAATACCCGACAAAAAGTTTGCAATCTAAGGGCTTAATATGCCCGAAGTGAAGCAACAATTTTTTCTTAAATTATCGAAAAAAAAATCTCGTAATTTATAAAATTTTCGATTAATTTTTAAATTTTTTTCGCTTAATCGAATAAGTCAAAAATTACAAATTTCGATTAATCGTTTAATTGAACCAAAATATAACCCTAACATAGCGTCTTCACCTGACAATTTTTTGTCATACCAAACGTCAAAGTCTATATAAAAAAAAACTCGAAAATTTTTGTCAGCGTTTTTTTAATAAGAAGTTTGACGTTTGGTATGACAAAAAATTGTCAGGTGAAGACGCTATGTAATGAATACACAACATCTGACAATATTTATCAAAATTTTGTTTATTATATCTGTTTCTGTTTCTGTTTTTGACATTGTACAAAACAAATTATTTGTGGTTTTGGTACGACTCAAGGCGAATTCATCCCAGGTAATCTCGGTACTACAACAAGTACAACTCGTACAAAAACCACAAGCAATTTGTTTTTGTAAAATCATTGTACAATGTCAAAAACAGAAATAAAACAAAACAGAAACAAAGATAATAAAAGAGAATAAACAACATTTTGACATCCAACAGTGATTTTAGCTAAAAAAAAAAGTTATCAGCAGGACTTTTAAGACCACATGTAATAAATTCGCCTTTGTACGAGTTGTACTTGTTGTAGTCCCGAGATTGAATTATAAATTAATTCACCTTGATTTTCATGTACTCAACTTACATATAATTATTTTTTTTTTTTTTTTGTTAGTTTCAATTGTTCATTAAAATGTGTGAGTATCCCTGCTTGGATTCAAAACCCGAAGTAAAGTTTCGCAAATTAACACCACTTCTGCTCGATTGCTGGCAACGTGAATATGATAAACGTCCTTACTGCAGTTTTAAATTCGAACGTTTAAAGTTTGAAGAACGTTTGCAGAGAGAATACGATCCCAAAAGGGATTTCGCCGTCATTGTATCATTTTTAAGAGAACGAGCTCTCAACTCCATAAGATTGGTAGGCTTGGAGGTTATTGCTGAAAATTTATCCATGATCAAGAACTTTGTTATTAATTTGCAAAAAATAACATGTATAGAATTGAAATTAATGAATTTGCCAACAGAACTTTTAAAGCAACTAGCCAATAATGCGATTAATATGAGAGTTAAAGAGTTATCGCTTGAAGGTTAGTATTAAACTAAGAAAATAAAAAAAAGTAAGATATATTCTCTTTGGTATTTACTTTCAGGAACTTCCTTAGACGATGATGATATTGAAAATTTACACTCATTCATTTTGAAATCTTCAACATTAGAAACATTGAATGTCTCTCGTTGCAGCATTAATCAATATAATTTTGCCCAATTGGCTGATGCCATTTTTAAGTCCGACAGCTTAAAGGCTTGCAATATTTCACATCTTTTGGGTTTGCATTTAGCTATGGATTCAGAAAAAGTGGCGCATATTTTAGCTTCTCTGATTTGGCAAAATAAATTAGAGGAATTGGCGCTCGAAAATTGTGACCTTTTAGGCCATGATATGGAAATTTTAGCTGAATTTTTATACAGAAGGGATTCCAAATTACAAACTTTAAACATTTCTTATAATAAAATCGGTGCAAATGGTGCCCAGGAGCTTTTTAATGCCATATCAAGTTCTAAAAGTTTAAAAACTTTAAAAATAAATGGCTGCAGTTTGTTAACACATGGTGGGGAAATAGTGGCTCACTATTTATGTTTCTGTTTGAATTTGGAATCATTGGCTTTAACGGATAACCAAATTGAAGCAGAGGCCTTAAATATGATTTTGTTGTGCATGAAAAAGTCTTGTAAATTGCTGAAATTATCTTTATGGGGCAATATGTTTGATGCTCGTTCAGGAGAAATTTTAAGGCGGTTGTTAGATTCAGGAGTTTTGCCTCAAAATTCAATAGATGTAACGGTAACGTATGATGATACCATTAAAGCATATAGAGTTATACCCTGGAATTAATAAAATTATATAAAATTTCTGAAAAAGACAAAAATTTAGCTATAAAATATTCAAAATCCCAATATTTAGTTTAATTGCTTGGGATGATCTTTAAAAGATTTGTTAACACAGGAACAAATAAAAATTGAGTTCAATTAAAACATTTGTGATATTCATTAAAAAATAAATTAAATTTGCACCAGTAAACAAATAAATAGTATAACGTTCAATTCACATTCCACAGACCCTACCCAAATGTCTTTCTGTTCCAAGTTAGGTAGAAAATTTAGCTTTAATACTTTTTTTTTAGAAGGGAGATAACCAGCTATGCCAAAATCACCGCGGCATAGTAATTCTAACTGAAGCGGGAAAAATACACTCGAGAATACTCACTAAAAGACTGAAGAGCAAGATAGAACATCAACTTGAAGAGGAACAATTTGGATTTAGACAAAATCGTGGAACCCAAGATTTAATATTTACGATGGACAAATTTCGGAAAAAACCATTGAATTTTATAGGAAAACTCATTGCTGCTTTATACACTTGGAGAAAGCTTTCGATATAGTAAAATGGCAACAAATATGGGAGGTGCTTCAGAAACGGAATATTGACAACATATTGATCAGACGAATCAAAAGCTTTTACGAAACATGCCGAAATTATGTAAGAACCGGGAACATAACATCCGAAGAATTTATGACAACACAGGGAGTGCGACATACTAATTCCATATCTGTTTATAATACTGCTGGACGACGTTATCAAATCTTGGAGGGACTCACTTATTTCAAGGACGGTAGGATATTGGAATTTGCAACCAGTGCAAATTTCCATATTGGCATATGCAGATGACGTGACCATAGTTGCAAAATCCGCGGAATCTCTACAACGAAACCTTGATATCTTTGTGAACGAAATGACAAGGAGAGGCCTCCGCATAGATACGGGGAAAACGGAAACCATGATAATAAGTCGAGATAGGAATCATCATCAAATTTACATAGGACCCGAAGCATTAAAGCAAGTTGAACACTTCCGCTGCTTGGGAGTCACAATTAATTAGCGAAGACGGAAAAGCAGACAGGGATTTAAATCGCAGGATAGCTACAACTGCTAATTTATACTTTGATTTAAACAAAAATTTCATCAGTAAGAAGGAAATTTCACCGGGTACATAACTTGCTATATACAACTCCACGTATATACCAACCAGAGAACGGCTTTGTGCAATTGCAAAAAAATCACATTAAATGAACAGCAACAAATACACTCGCTTGCGGTCATACAATCAAACTTGCGCAAGCGCAAACATACACTGCTGGTTTGCCGTCATTCAAATAATGCACATCGTGCTTTGTTATTTATACCATCGTTTGCTTCGATTTTTAATAAAGATGTTTGTGTGTTCGGTGCGACAATGATTGTTTTGGTAAAGAAAAAAAAATACAAACAAAAAAGCCAGAAATCAAGCAATTATTACTCATGAAGACATTCAGCAGTAACTATGTATGTAGTACAAGAAAAAAAAATGATAGCTGATGAAGTGATCAGCTGTTCAGTTGTTTATTTTTCGATAGTGTCGAAATTTGCTTACATTTTAGTGCGCCATGATTTTTTTTTTTTTTTTTTTTTTTGTTTTCTTTATGTTTGTCTGTTTGACAGTATCAAGAGTTTTTACACAAACAAAATGAATTTTTTTTTTTTTATTGTTGATTTGTTGTAGACTTGCATGTACTTGGTATAAATATACTTTGGTACAAACAATTTACATAGAAACAGACTGATTTTTGTTTTTATCATCTCAAAAAGTACAGTAGTACTGTATGTAGGCACAATGTATTCTTGTTATTGTTGTTTTTATTTTTGTTAATTTTAACAAAGCGTCTCATCGAGTGGTTTATTGTTGTTATTGTTGTTAATGTTAACAAAGCGTCTCATCCAGTGGACAATGAGTACTTGAATGCAAAAGTATAAGAATGTGTTCCTTTTGAATTTACACAGTTGTGTTATATTGCGTGCGCAACAAACATGCAAATAAAGCACTTTCAATAAAAAACGAATACATGCAAAAATCAAATGTGTACGAAACGATGTAAAAACTACCAACGTTGAACTTTGTTTTGCAAGCAAAGAGTGAATGTAAATTTGAGCGTATGAATAAATCAAGAAAATTAGTGATTTTGCTGGTCTCTGATACCAACCCTTACATATGGCTGCGAATCATGGGCGCTTACCAAAAAAAATCGGAGCAGAATTCAGACGTCAGAAATGAAGTACTTAAGACGAGTGGCCGGTAAAACAAGACAAGACAGAATACGAAATGACACTATACGAGCCAGCATAAATAAAGAACCGCTAAACAACAAAATCGAAAGTGAAAAGCTAAGGTGGTTCGGACATTTAGCCAGAATGCCAGAGGACCGCCTGCCAAAACGAGTGTCAGAAGCAAGACCGAGGGGTACGAGAAGCAGGGGAAGAAGAAGAAGAATAACATGGCAGGACACTATTAACAACATTCTGACAGAACAAGGATTCGAGCCTAGAACTGCCAAAACAGCGGCACAGGATAGACCGAAGTGGAGTATTCTTTGCAAAAACCTCTACACTGCAAGAAAGAAAGAGGTCCGGAATAAGTAAGTACCCAATAAAAATTTGTATCATTTTGCGAAGCACTAAAGGTACATTTAAAAAAATAAGCGCACAATTATGCGCTACGCAATAAGACATACAGAAATGCAGTAAAGTAAGTGAAAGAACTCTCAACAACTTTTATAAAAAGAAAATAACATTTTAAGTGCTACGGCATTCCCTTACTACGAAGCAGGTTTGTAAGTGAGAATAATAAAAAATAACTGTATCAAAACATTCAGTGTGTAAATATGATCGTTACATCCAACAATGTTTATGTGCGCTGAATAATGCGCTTTATGTGCTAAAAATGTATTGCTTCAAAGTGGGAACTCGCCATATAAAATGCATGTCTTCCGTAAGCGCAATGGTAAGCGAAACCCTTATGTTTCTCCCTGACAAACCTGCTTCGTTGGAAGCTCCATTTTTTATTGGGTAAGTACTCCGCATATAAATACAAAGTCTGTTCATTTGAGATAATAAATCGGAAGAATTCGAGTACTAGAATACTCTTTTGTCAAGATTCTACTGAACTTGGTCAATGATTTGATTTTGAGGGGGGCAGGGGAGGGTTGATTATATGAAAGGCTGTACGAATGATCACAAAAAAGAAAATTAATAATACACAAACGCTTAGTAAAGATTAAAGCCGCGCCTTCACTCAGTATATTGCATAGCACATCTTTGCCCAGACCCGTGGATTTGAACATCTCAGTACATCAAACATTGATTTAGTAAGGAAAACATATGAGCTGAAAACATCTTAATCTTAATATTCAGTGTAATGAACTTTTACATGAATCTTAACCTCAACATAGTTTTGTTCAGGTGGGTCCAAAATAAGGTAAACTCTTGAAAATTTGTTATTAAGTACTGTTGTGTGCCCAGCCCGAACATACTTTCTTGTTTTATATTTTCAATCTTTCACAAAGAGCTTTTGCCAAAAATCATTAAAAAATAAGAACAATAGATGTCTCATCCAAA
Source organism: Pollenia angustigena (assembly GCA_930367215.1). Taxonomy (NCBI): domain Eukaryota; kingdom Metazoa; phylum Arthropoda; class Insecta; order Diptera; family Polleniidae; genus Pollenia; species Pollenia angustigena. Next base: position 187,311,064 of record OV884060.1, on the reverse strand, counting down.
ATCTAGGCAGGGGCACTGTGAAGAAGAACTGGTCCGGAGATATCGAAACGGGCGATCTCAGTTACCAATTCAGATCCAAAAGAAACTACAAACCTTGAAGTTGCTGATGGTGGCCCCATTAACGTTGTTTTGAGTTCTCCGCTTTCGGTGGAAAATGATTGTATTTGGTCAAAGCCACAACTTAAGTACCAAATCATGCTAATTGAATTCCGGTTTAGATACATACACATATGAAGGTATGTAAAGCTATTTAGTCTAGTGCATTTTAGTCCATCAAAAACTCGACTTTGAATTTTTTTTTTTTTTTTTTTTTGTTGTTAGGCTCTTTTGCATTTTAGGTGACGATATATTCATACATTAAATAATTAACTTACAGGGGTGTTCTAGAAGTCGAAAACGTAAAACGCAAGAATTTTGAACGTCGTTTTTTAATTAACATTTCTGTAGTAAAAGAATTTTATTTCTCTTTACAACTATTTCTCTATTAAGCTTCGTTCACAACAAAAAAAAAAGCAATTTCACTTGGTGTTCATAATAGAGCAACAATTTCTTTTGCATTAAGAAACCGTTTGCAAATTTTAGCCACAACAATATTATGCATTTATTATTATTTTTTACAACATTATTCTTAAATTTTCCTTCAAAACTAAATAAAATTATTTTAAACGTCAGAAACAATTTCATACAAATTGTTGCTGAAGTTAAGGTAGACTCAACTTAAGATACATTTTTAAAAAATTTTAGTTACATTTTTGTTCTAAGGGCACTGCTACACGTTCAATATATATCGTGATATTTGGATCGCGATCCATTTTAAAATATTGATGGATCACAAGCGTATGCTACATGTTCAATATTTATCGCATCAGTATTTATGTTATTTTTGTGCTGTGCGGGTCGTCGCGATAAACCCAAAAGAAAAAGTGGAAAGAAACATTTGGAGCAAAAAGTGGTTGCAGGATCGGAAAAAATACACAAATTTTGTCAATTGTTTTACTTTTCATTTGTTTAATTTTTTCCACTGCGTATTTTATTTCTTTTATTTTGACACTTTTTACTGACGTATCATGTCAATTATTTTACTTTTTATTTGTTTAATTTTTTCCACTGCGTATTTTATTTCTTTTATTTTGACACTTTTTACTGACGTATTAATTTTTATTAATATAATTTAATATCATGAAAATGCTACGCGTTCAATATTTATCACGCGATCCACGATCCGCGATCTGGATTTCATATTTTAGGCCATTCTGCGATATGGATCGCAATCCATCAGTATTGCATGCTACACGTTCAATAAATATCGTGATACTAGAAATATCACGATATTTATTGAACGTGTAGCAGTGCCCTAAAAGTTAAAGGAAAATATATGAAATACTTTGGGAAGAAAAAACAAAATTGAAGCACAGCCGCGAATAACGTTTTAAGTTACAAAATAATAATTTGTCAGGAGAGCGAAAAAATGTTTTTGACAGGCATAATTATTTGTTTTAAAAAAATTTGTTTTTCTATTATTAAAAAAAAAAGATAATAAAAACTTTTATACAAAAGGCTTTTAAAACATTAATCCGCACTCCAAAACCATTTCGGTTTCATCATTTTGTTAGAAACTTGCAATGTTCTTCCACTGGCTGACACTTTGTATGCCATTTTGAAGGCGTTAAGGTGCATAGTTTAGGTTGATTTGATGTTTAAACTGTGTAAGAGAGTAAGGTTAACGGTTACCTGCTAAAAAACAGTTATTCGCGGCTGTGCTTCAATTGTTGCTCTGATTGTGAACGAAGCTTTAAACAGAATTTAATAACAAAAATTATAAAAAATTAAATTAAAAGTGTATTGAAAACAACTTCCAAATTCTTGCGTTTTGCATATCCAGAACACCTCTGATAAAGTATGTTTGTAAACTACGTTTTTCTATGTGTCCCACTTATAGTGGGAGTAGCTGTATAAGTTTTCAAATATTCCCTTTTTTTAAAGCATCTACATATTTCCAATGATTTCTGAAAATAGAACCAACCAACAATAATTATTTTAGCACTTTGATGTTCATTATAAATACCAGCCACAGAAAAAGAATCTGACCATTTATCGTCAACGACAGTAGTAGCCGATCGGACCTTTTATGTTGGTTTCCATTGAAAGTAGACAAATGAAAACAAGTTCAATAAACGAAATGACTCTATTTTCAACTCCACGCAGACCAGTGTTGCAAAATTGAAATTTTGAAATGGTACTGAACTTCAATTAAAAGAGTATTTTTACCACCAAATGGTACTTTTTGTTAAAAAAAAAACAATAATGTATGAAAATAAAATGAACAAAAAATAGTTTATTAGAATTCATTAATCTAAGTATTTAATAACAAACAGTATTTAAATTTGAGGTATACATTTAAATCAGGATTTAAAAAACTGCAGTCAAAACGAAAAACTGTCGAAAAAAAACGAAAATTTCACAAATTTTCACATTTCGAGTTGATTTGACAGCGACTGTTTACATTTAATGAATAAGAAGTGAAAGCAACAGTTTTTCTTTGACCAATGGCAAATTAAGAAGTGGACGAAATTGCAGTTTTTCTACTTTGACTGCAGTTTTTTAGCGCCCCATCCATTTACAATATTATTGTATATGTTATTCGCCATAATATTTCTATATGGCCCCATATAATTCAATAAGTGGCACAATGGTTTCAATTAAATATGGCGCAGCTCTTATTAAAAAAAAAAAAAAAACCTTTAATGCAAAACAACATAGTACATTGTTGCAAACTCATTTCACAGTATATTGTACTGATTTCGATTCTTGCCAATTATTATGTCACCTTCGAATTTCACAAGCCCATTGGCGATAAAATTTAACAGTTATATTGCAAGTGTATGAGCCGCTTAAGGTACGTTTTTTCAGTATGTATTTAAAAAAAAAAAAAATATTTCAAATATTTGATATATTTATGAATAATTAAATAAATTAAAAATTTAATTTTTTCAACATAAATTAATACTGGTATGTTTTTATATTTATATCTTAACTTTTGCAAAGTAACATAATTCAGACTTTTAAATATATTACATACTTAGAACTTAGTTCTAAAAAAATTTAAACACATTAATGTTTAAAAATAAAGATTGTAATTCAGTGTTATAATATAAAGCAAATTTACTTTAACATATCATATGAAATATTATAACTACAACAGCAACTACCAGTTGATTTTAATAGATCTTTAGTTTGTATCAAACTTGAACCAGTTTCTACATGTAAACGATTTCTTCCGTACACAGAAAAAATTATTGCCGAATTATTTTCAAACAAACGCTTGTTTGAAAATTTTTTTAATTTCTACAAATTTTTTTACTGATTCAATTAAAATTTTTGTTTGATTTTTATTTAACCAACAAAAATGTTGACAACCATTCAAAAATATAATACACGCGTTATTGGTTTCAAGTTTTCATAATTTTGTATGAAATATTTAACGCTTTTTAATGTTGTCGTCTTTTTGCATTTTTTTATTTGATCGTAAGCAACACTTCCTAATGTAAAATATAAGAACTACAACAAAAAACACATACAGTCTATTTTTGGACACTTTAAAAAAGTACAACAGTAAGAAAGATGAAGAGGTTTGAAGTAAAAAAAAAAAATAGCAGGTAAAAAAACGTTTCACTCTTTTTAAACAACAGAAACAACCACAACATTATAAGAAACAAAATAAATTTTTGGTTGGTTTCAAAGTTGGTTATAAAAAACCAAAATCCCGTATTCAATTTTTTCAAACTGTTTGTTTAAATACATCAAATACAAAAATATAATGATGACGAAAAACATATTGAGTCGGTTTGTCGCCGTTTTTGGGTTACATTTCTTCTTCATTAGCAAAGGAAAGGATACAGCAACAGTGAGTGATGACGAAAAACATTGTGTGTATAAAAAAAGACTTCGTTCAAAAATTATTCCAACAAAAAAATGTGTCTCAAAGCTAGCCGGCCGCTCTGTTCTGTCTGCCATCATCTTCTAATACAGTGCCTGCTTGTGTGCGCATCATTGCTTGTGCAAAAACCTTTTTTTTTTTGATTTTGAAATTTAGTATATGAATTTCAGTAAACTTTTTGTTTGATTCAGTTAAATTATTTGTTTGAAAAAATCAGTGTTTTTTTTCAATAAACAAAATGCAAATAAATTGTTTGAATATGCGAATTTGTTTATAGGACCGATTTCAGACAAAAAATTGTTTGATTCTACAAATTTTTTGTTTGAATTGGAAAAATAATTTTTTCTGTTTAATGTTTCGCAAATTGTCGAAAACGATTTCGCAGTTTCTTTTACTTCTTAACCCATTGTCTTGTACTTTGCATGTTTCTATTAAAATTGTTTTCATTTAAGTTTTCCACTAACATATTATCCAATGCATACTTTTCTTACACATTTTCTTGCCACTTGTAAGAGCAAATATCCCATTCTGGAAAGCAAAATATGAATCCTGGCGTCCACGCTTTGCATTTCAATATTAGCGTCGTTAATTATTGTTAAACTACAATAACATAAATTTTGCAACAAACACATGATCCTGCTATCGAAATTATCACGTCACAATAAAAAAGCTCAAAGAATAAAAAAAAGTACTGAAAACAACACGGGCGCACTGCGGTATTTTTAATGTGAAAAAGTACTGAAAAAAGTACCAAAGTACTGAATTTTTCAACAATGACGCAGACTATAAATAGAACAATTACATGGTATTTAGTAATTTTATTTATTTATTAAAAGAATAAAGTCGTTGTGGCACGTGTCTCCCAGATACTCTGATTGCTTGTCAGTGTACATCTGTATGACACTTGTGTGTATGCTCACTTAGCAATTTATTTTTTTTTTTTTTTGTCATAAACAGATGGATGAAATGACATGAGACTGGAATAATAGAACTAACTTTTGCCAGTAAATCAAAATAAAGTAATTACATCTTGTTGTTTCATCGGTAACTTTTTTATTAATGTATTTATTTTTGTTGTTGTCGCTTGCTCATAATGTCCTACCATATGACAATAATAATGACATAAAAAATAGTTGATGTTGACAATAATAATGATGCTGTAGTTGGCGACAATTGTGGATTTAGTTGGCGATTTGTGTGTCACATTTAAAATTGTTTGGCATTATTCTAGAAATTCTTTATGTTTTTTATGTGATTAGAATGTTTAGCTTAATCCGTATTTTTGCGACAAGCCGGGCACATGGCGTTTTTGCATAATTCCGGTACGCTGAATCCAGTGGTGCTCGCGGTTTTTTTAGATTGGCTCTGGGTTTCGAGATATACCCTTATTTCGAAAATGGAGGAGGTGGCACCAAATATATTCGCGTAACTCAAAAACGGTTTTGTTTATTGAAATTACTAAAAAAAAACCGAAATTCCGCAATAAAATTTCCTTTAAGAAAAAGTAAAATATAAGCAGTCGTTTTTGAAACATAATTTTAATAAAATTCTTAAATTTGGACCCTAGACGGGTCAAATGTATGACCAACCCCACTTTATTTTTTATCTCAATCATTTATTTCTAACATAACTACGCGCTATCTCTCTTCTTTAAGGGGGCTCCCGTACAAAATGTTCAATGCAGAATAAAAAGATACACTGAAAGAATTTTCTTCGCAATACTAACGAATTTTGACATTAATCCCATGAAAAATTGCATTATGAAGGAACCTATGCAGCGCTTCGTTGGATCAATGAAACCTGTTTCATTAAAAGGACTTAATGAAACATTACATTAGATCCATGAATATTATTCATTGGATGAATACTTTCAATAAAGTAAAATTTTTTTTTTTTTTTTTATTTTTTTATTATTTATTTATTTTTTTTTTTTTTTTTCTTATTATTTTATTTTACTTTATTTTATTTTTTATTTCTTTTCTGTCTCTGGTGGGATTCGAACATGTAACCTCGGTGCTGATAGATAGCTCACTACCAGCTAGTCTACCGGGGCAGCGTAGTTTTTGTATAAAAAAAACTATGTTTTTTTCTCAATTAAGACCGTAAATATGAGATTAAATTGTCCATACCCAATAAACCATAGAACGATATGATAGCGAAAACGATATTATATTTTACGGCGTGTATAATAGTATATACTAATATTTAAAACGATATCGTTACGACATCATTTTACCAAAATATTTTTTTCCAATTTAAAAACAAACATTTGAAAAAAACCTCAAATATTTTAAAACATAAAAAATTATTTTAACAAAGATTAATATAAAAATTAAAAACAAATATTTTATTAAAATATGTATGCATAGAATAATTGGTATAAATATTACACAAAACTGTAAGTATACTTTTAATAATTCAAGAAATTTAAAAATGCGATTTCACTATCGTTATTATTGGAAATTATGATATCGAAAACGATATCATAATTTTATGGAAAAACGATATTATAAGGAAAGGTACAATTTAGTCCGTAAAAACTATCGTTTTCGATTCGTAAACGATTATCACTTGTGATACTTTCTATCACCTATATGATATCATTTCGATATCGTTACAATATCGCTTGGTTTACTGGGTAATAAAAATAACAACGTTGATTGAAAGTGGATTGAAAGTTTTTGTTTCATTACTATAATGACATTTTTATTGTCATAATGAAAATTTAAATTTATGAAAGCAATTATTGAAATATGTTGCTTTTATAAAAAAATTTTTTGATTTCATAAATTTAATGGCATACATGTAACATTAGATGTATGAAGTTATTAAATCTTAAATTTTTTAAATAACAATTAAACATTTTTTTAAGGAAACTATAATTTTGTATTAATTTATGAATATAGTTATGCTTGTATATTGTTTTTTTAAGTTCCCAATTAAAATTTTTTGTTTAACTTGGACAAACTTAAGTTTTCATATATCCAATGAACATTTTTAACGTAATTACGAAATCTAATGAACCGAATTTAACGAAAATACTTCATCAAACCTATGAAATTCCATTTAGACAATGAAAATTTTCATTTACCCAAGGAAAACTTTTTTATGAAAATGATTCATTAAATATATGAAGCATTTTTCTTTCAGTGTATTTAAAAATAGTCCCATAAATGCCCAGTGGTCGCCCCTAGTATAGGCTTGCCATACGTCCTGGTTTTCCAGGATTGTCCTGGTTTTAGACTACTTGTCCTGGTCCACTATTAAATTGTCCTGGTTTTTGTGTACAGGTCAAGACAAACAAATTTGTTTTTTGCTGGTTTAAATTGTTAACAAAGTTTAAGTTTTCTGTTATAATACTGCCAACATAAGGTAATTCTATAAAGAACTTTAATTAAATTCAACTGTTATCTGGTGTAAAGCTGGTAAAAGCTTTCAATAATATTAGATGATAGTCAATCCTCTTTCAAATTTTGTCTCAACTAGTGGCTGTAAAAAGTTATACCGTGTAAACAACTTTTATAAGTAATCGAAAACCGATAACAAATGGCTTTCTCTAAGGCAGCCCATACACGTTTCAATTCAATTGTCAACTAAGTCGGTCGTTGTCCAAATCAAAGCGTGAATGGCTTTTACAATTGATTAGTTTGACAGTTGTCCAGTTGGTTGAAGAAAAATCAAAAGAGTTAAAAGAAGACACACAAAACATTAGTGCCAGTTACTGTGTTGCAATATCAAAAAACCTGTGATATAATTTTTAAGTTTGTGTTTAATTTAATTTTTCATGTTTAATGTTTTTCATGCTTGTCTACAACAAATTATTGTTCAATGTAATAAAAATTGATTTTCTTATTACGAATCCCTTGATAAAGTGAACATAACATTCACGAAACGTTGGGAAAATATGGATTAAATGCATTTTTAATTACATAAAAAAACTTTAGGCCGTATTAGCTAAAATAAAATCTAATTTAATGAATAATTACATTGGCCAAACAACAAAAATATATATAAAAGAGTTTGATTTTTTCAAGTTGAGTACTTAGTCTGCTCAATGGACTAAAGAAAGAAACTCGTTAAAGACTGAATCACAGGAGAGTATTATTCAATTTAAGTTTGATTTATAACTATATCAATATATTTATAACTATATCAAAGACCGAAATGAAGTTCTAGAAAAAGTGCAATCTTTTGAAAATTATTTTAGTTTAGAACATTTTAAGCTCAACTTTTCATTATTTTTCATCGTTTTTATGTACATGAAGTACACGTTAATTTTTTTCTATATATTGTTGGATTTAAAAATAAAAACTGGATGGTTTTTACATATCGCACCCTAAATACTAAACTGTAACAACTCACAATTCTTAAATTTTCAGGAGAGCCAAAAAACAGTTTTTGTAAAAATGGTGATAATATTTAAAAAAAAAATTAGTTCCCTTCATGGCCCAATTAGAAGGTCTGCTCGAAACGCCTGCTGATTTCTTAAAGAGTTGTGTTTTTAGAAATAATACATATAGGCATAAATGGGCAAAATGTCTAAAGTTGTTTACATTTTTTAACGTCATTGTGTTTTTTTTTTAATTTTTTACTTTTTTAATATGATTTTTTATTTCAAAAAATTAGTTTTAAATAATTATGTATAATAATAAAAAAATATAAGAAATAAATAAAAAACTGAAAGGCGGACGCAATGGATAACTTTTATCGTCTCCTTCCCAGTAATGATGCAGCAGCGCCAATGTACATATTTATCATTTCATGCCGAAAGTGCCATGTCCAAAGCATGTTAAAAACTCTTTTTGGTATGAACGATTCAATAAACAAAAATTAATCTGGGGATAAGAATTTTAACTGATCATTAAAGACTGCTTACTTTCCTCCGCTGCCTGCATATGGTGTGAAGAAAACAACATCAGTATCAACATTTTTAATTAAATAACAGAAGAGAAATTTACACAGAGGAACATGTTGACCAAGGGGACACTTCTTCTATTTCGGGTAAACCATTTCTGTTGTTTTATTTACAACCATATGCAGGCGGAGGAGGTTACTTACCTTCTTTAGTAAGTAAGTTCAAATGATTATATTCAGATTAATTTTTGTTTGTAACATGATTTGGACATGGCACTTTCGGCATCAAATGATTAATACATTGGCGCTACTGAATCGCAACGGAGGAGGAAATAATAAATGTTCGACATTCTGTCCGCCTTTTAGTTTTTTATTTATTTTTTATAAAATTTTAAAACCCAATCAGCAAATACTGGTTGTATGTTGCAAAATGTAAAAATACATTTCATTTATATTGATTCTATACCGCCCAATTAGTTCTAGCACTTTTTTTTCAAAATAAACATATTTTAACAAAATTTCGATTGAAAATTTTTCATTCAACAAAAAAATACATAAAAAAAATACAAAACACATATTTCTTGAAAGTTGACAACTTTTTGACATTTTCCCCATTTGTATACACAAACAAAACGCATGTTGTTTTTTCTATTGTTGCATTGTTGTAGTTGTGCGCAGACCTACTTATTGGGCCATGGTTCCCTTATTAAAAAAGTCCAATTTGAAGAAAGTTTTGCGATGCCTTATGAGAATTAATTTATGAAAAAAAGTCATTTTTGAAAAATTTTGAGTTGTTACCCTTTAGTATTTAGGGTGCGATATACTACATACATTATGTATTAAAAAAAAAACTTTTCTGTTGGTGTAATTTTTTATCCATTTTTTCCATGTGTCCTGGTTGATAGCTTCAAACATCTGGCAGCCCTACCCTAGTAAGATAACATGTATGACCGACCTCAAGTTGTTTTTTGTCCTTAACATTTTCTCGAGACATACTTGCCCCTTAGTAGGATATTCTAAGCCCCGAAATTGAAATAAGATATCATTAGCGGAAGTGGTACCCCCCATTGGACGCCAAATTTTAATAACGCACATCTCAAGAACTGTTATAGTGAGAACGTTTAAAATTGGTATGAGTCACTCTTATAGTAAATTTCACCTTTTAAGATAAAAATTACGGATGAAGGCGTTGATGAAGCAATACCCTACATTGGATGCAAATATAAAATATCGCATAACTGAAGAAATATAACAGCTAGCGTCTTCAAACGTAGTTAAAACCACTATTATGGTAAACTATAAATTTGATAATAAAAATGGACAGGCTAGACGGAGGAAGAGCGGGGGGGTACTGCGACAATATTTCATACCGAATATCTGAAGACAAAAGTCTTCAAGCTTTGTACGACCCACTCTTATGGTAAATTACAGCTTTCAAAATAAAAGTTAAGGGGGTAGGTGCAGGGGGGAGCAATTAATAATATATAAATAAAAAATCGTAAGTTTGGTTGTTCCGTATAGACTTCTAAACTACTGAAATGATTTTCCTGAAATTTTTACAATAATTTTTTGACTACCCGCCACATGGGCTGTTAATATTTTTTTAATTTTCAAGCGGGCGTGGCTCCTCTCATACAATGGCAATAAAGATTTCAGCATATTTGGATTATTGAAACAGTGAAAGTATTCCCAGTTTGTACAAATAGCTAAGGCAATAATACGCAACATCTTTCAAAAAATACACTGATAGAAAAAGCGTCATAACGCTGATGTATGTTGACATCAATACTATGACAAGTGTCTTCGTTTTTGACCCCATGACACTTTTCATCATGGTGATGTCAATTTTAACATCACTTGGCCAAAGTGCCATCAGGATCAAAATGAAATTATGTTATCAATGGAATGTCACATCGGCATCACAGAAATGACGAACATGTCCTCAGTGCGATGGCGCAGTAACTTCGGAGAAAGGACACATTAGCATCAATTTAATGACTGTTTGTCATTAAGTCAAAGTCATTGGAATTAACTTAAGTCAAAGTGAGAGAATATTATTATTTACTTACCCGTTACATATGTATGTTTTACGTTTGTTGAATTACGACCTTTGCTTAGAGCAGAACTCTCGATAATGAGACACCAGCACCATGCCCCATATACACTCCGTAACATAGAGTAGCCTCACTTACGGCCATTTTCACCAAGTAACATATTGGTAACCGGAACTTTAATTGAAAGTTAGTTTTAACCGAACTTGGTGAAAATGGACGTTAATAATTTTAAAGAATTGTAAAAATTTTGGTGTTTCTTTAATAACTAGAAAACATGTATTAAAGTCGTTGACAAGAGGGTAATCTGATGTTATATCGACAGAAATTCCAAATGGGTCAGAAAAAGTTAACGGGACTTTTCTATTTGGTTTCGTTATCAGCAGAAAACATTTGAATATTTCAGTGTCAACTTAGATTAGCCTCAGTGCAGAACTTTTAATTTTTGTTGCATTTCTACGAAAAAATTTTTTAAATAACGTTTAGTTTCGACAGATAAACGTGTTATTTGTTAAATAAAAGAAGTATGGGAAAACAGCCGTCGCACATAGGGGTTTTTTGCCAATCTAGCCGGACATTAAGCAAAAAATTTTTTTTAAGAAATGGAAAAATTTAAGTACGCAGCTCGACAGACAACAAAGTTCTGCATCGTATAGTGAATTTTCAAGTCTTTTGCTTGAGATTTGTGGTTTTGGGACACTGTTAAAACCAGGAAAGTTGATTAAATTGCATGCGTGTTCATTGACTTTTTACGGTTTTGGGAGGTTTACAATATATTTTTTTGTAGATAAACGAATAAAGATTTTACATTAAATTTTTTTTTCTGTGAAAGACTATATAAACAGCTAATTATGAAAATTTTTAGAAAAATTTTATTTGAATTTTTTATGATAAAAAAATTAGTACGAAATTAAAAAAAACGATTTTTTTGTTCACTTTTTTGTAAAAAAAAAAAATTTAAAAGGTTTTTGAAGGTGAGTTCCGCTGAGTTCTTAAAAATTTTATACATCACGATAAAATTTGAAATCTCTACTTTTAAATTCAAAAAAAAAACGTTGCGCGTTGTTGCGCCATTTTTTTTTATGATTTTTTGAAAATTTCACCTTTTTTCTGTTTTTGCTCATCTTGCATAGGTACATATGATAGAAACCCTTTCGTCAGTCATAAAATGTTTTGGTTGTACGTAGATGGTTTTTATTTAAATTATTACATATAAGCCTAATATTACCTGTGTAAAAAAAGGGATGTGCGAAACAGTAAGTAACGGGTTTTAACCACCTGTGCGGCCGCTAAAGGACGTTATTTAATAGAGCAAAATAAATGTACCTGTTTTGCATAACTTTTAAAATCATTAACAACAAAAATAATATATAATAAAAAATCAAATCTGGGCTCTAGGTACTTAGTTTTTTTAAATATATATTGTGGTTTTTGCATAAAATTGTTATCAGAACCATTTTGAAGCTTCGAGAGTAAAATGGAAAAAGTGTATACGAATTTAGAGTTATTCCAAATTATACAAGAATGTAGTTCTAAACTCGTTGAAGAGAAATTACAATTTTTAGTTAGAAAATTGTGCGAAATTTCAAAATGTCAGGGAGATAGTGACATATCAGTAGTAAATCAATGCTTAAAGAAATTCAAATATTTTTTTAAAATATTTTGGCATTCAGCACAAAGAAAAAAGGATCGATTTGTAAGCATGCATGCCAAATGGCTGGAAGGAACAGTGACAATACCTTTTTTTGGGAGTTCGTCTTCAAAACGACTACAAAAGCCGTTTGTTGAATTGACCGAAAGAAGTAAGAGAAGAAAAACTGAAATCTTGCGAACTCAAACCGATGCTGATTTATTGATGCACGCTACCCAAACACAACTACAAACGTCTGGAAAAAAAGATGCCTCAGGTCTGCTTAAAGAAATTGTGTCTTCTCCGGCAAGAGCTACAAAAATAAAAAAAGCATACAAAGCTGCACAAGAGGATAAAGTAAAACAGCTAACCCCTCTAAAGGCTCTTTCTATATTTGTAGAAGCTGATCTTTCTCGAAAACAATATGAAATAATCCGAAGTGCCGCTAAGAAGGTTTATCCTAGCTACAAAATTCTGCAGAGAGAGAAAAGTGAATGCTATCCTCCAAAAGAATCATTTGAAGTAACGGAAACATGTGCTCAAATAAATCTTCAGGATTTGCTTAATCATACTGCAAGTAGATTACTTACATATTTAAAAGATGTTTTATGTGATTCACAAATAGAAGAATGCAACTCCCTCGAACTAATAAGCAAATGGGGCTGCGATGGATCACACCAGGCACAATTTAAGCAAAAGATGAAAAATGATGCTTCTGATTCTCATATTTTTCAGAGTAGTTTCGTACCGCTTCGACTAATTTATGGTGCAAAAAAGGAGAAAATATTATGGCAAAATCCAACTCCTTCATCACCGCGATATTGTAGACCTATTCGCATCAGATTTGTTAAAGAAACTGTAGATGTAATCCAAGAAGAAATTAATTATGTACAAGATGCCATTACTACATTACAAAACACTAATTTTTTAATGGAAGGAAAGTTATATTCCATAAAACATACAATGGTATTTACAATGATAGATGCAAAAGTATGTAATGCCGCAACACAAACTACGTCCACAATGAAGTGCTATATTTGTGGGGCTACTTCAAAAGAATTTAACAATTTGAAAATCAAAAGGGATATAGACGTAGATGCACTTTCTTTCGGATTATCTACTTTGCACGCCAGAATTCGTCTATTTGAGAGCATATTACACCTATCGTATAAACTCACAGTAAAAAAGTGGCAATTAAGATCGGATGAGGACAAAACTATTGTTAATGAGAGGAAAAAAACTATCCAAGAAAAATTTAGAAGTGAATTAGGGCTAATAGTGGATGTACCGAAGACTGGATTTGGAAACAGCAACGATGGTAACACCAGCAGACGATTTTTTTCCAATCCTAAATTAGCTGCAGAAATAACTGGAATTGCATTGGATTTCATCTACCGGATCAAAGTTATTATTGAAGTAATTACAAGTGGTCACAAAATCCATTTGCACGAGTTTGCCAATTATTGCTTAGACACTGCAAAACTTTACGTTACTCTATATCCCTGGCATCCTATGACACCTACAATGCACAAGATTTTAGTACATGGCGCAACTGTAATGAGTGAGGCATTGTTGCCTATCGGGCTATTATCAGAAGAAGCGTCTGAGGCACGAAATAAACATTTTCGGCTTTACAGGCAGAATTTTGCTAGAAAGTTTTCGAGGGTTCAGTGTAACAAAGATGTTATAAATAGACTTTTGCTCAGTTCTGACCCACTGATTACTAGTATAAGACCAACTCCAAAAAAAAAGTCACTACCCTTTACGAAAGAAGCAATTTCTTTTATGCTTCCACCTGTACTTGGCTCTGAAGAGAATTCAGATTCAGAAGAGGATTTTGAAGAAGCAGACGAAGAAGAACCATGGCACTCATCATCATCTTAGTGCAAAAGAGAAGTTATTTTAAATAAATTAGTTGTTATTATTTTAAATAAAATTTGCTGTTACTATTATAAATAAGTTATTATTACGAATATATTAATTATTTTCAGATAAATTAAATACTATAAAATATATAAAAGTCACATAAAATCTTAAAAATTAATATGTTTTGGAAATTAGCAAAAAAAAAAAAAAATTTTACAGGGTCGTTCCGGGGGGGGGGGGTGTTTGGAGGGATATCTCCCCCTACCCATTAAAGTTCAAAAATTTAATTTTTATAGTATTAAGGCGTTAGTAATCTATTTCTTTTAATATTTACATTTTTTTTAAATATTATTTTATGTAACCGCCCTCAAAAGGGGGCGGGGGGCGAAAAGTGTAATTTTACGATCTCATGGGTCTTATTTTAGGTTTTTTAACTTTCGCCGACGTTAAAAGTTGCATTTGCCAAACAAAAGTATGGGAAAAGTTTAAAAAAAATTGCATTTTTCAGAGGTTGGATTAGTTCTTCTAGGGGGAACATTTTCCTCCTTGGTCCGATTTTATTTATTTTTTAGGTTTACCTGCCTATGACAATATCACATATTTCTGCCAAGTTTCATCGATCTAGGGGCACTCAATAACTTTTAAGAAGCAATATAAGCTAAAACAAAAAGTAATGTCCGGCTAGATTGGCAAAAAACCCCTATGTGCGTCGCTTAGTTACACGGAAATCGCAAAAATTGACGCGTACCATGATCAAGGGCTTTCTAATCGTGCTATTGCCAAAAAACTAAGCCGTAATCCTAAAGTTATAAACAATTATCTCAAGAATCCATCGGAGTACGGTAAACGGCATAAAGGAAACAAAAAGGTTTCAGATTGGGATTTACGCAAAATACTCTAAGTTGCTTCGAATTAAACAATGAGTTTAAGTAAAATCGAAGATGCTGCTGGTGTCCAATAAGCAAAACTTCAATTTTTATTGTGATAAAAAGCTCGGAACACCTAAAGCGTCGAAAACTTAAAAACCACTGAAAGACGTACATAAGGAACAGATATTCAAATTTGCGAAAGAGAGGTGAGGCTAATCTAAGTTAACAATAAAAAGCAACTAGTTTTAATAAAGTAATTTATATGTTAACTAAATAATTAAAAAAACAAAAATTTAATATAGGAATTTTCGCGTCTTATAATACATTGTAGTCATGAAAATAATGTTAATAATATATAAATGTGGCATCGAATTGATGCCACTATAGTCATAAAATAGATGGCAAGTAAAAAACTACAAAATTGTACGAAGACGTTAGTCATGGGATTGATGTTATTTTTTGCATCATTGATGCCATTTGTAGTAACATTGATGTCAAAATTCTGATGTTAGGGCATCATCAATATGAAGATGCATTTTTCTATCAGTGTAGGTTCAATGGGAAAAGTATGGCACCTTCCATGCGAATGCACTTGAAATTTCTGTATACATATCTGTAAAACGGTTACTGTAAAAGCATTTTAATTTGGTACAAGATGCTTTGTTAACAACACAAAAGATCTGTTTTAAAAAAAATTTTACTGATTTTATTTCGATGGGGGTAGCAAAGCGCACCTGGTTATGCTAGTACCATATAAATTGTGTTACGTTATAAAATTATACTAAAAGCTTTACACTTAGAATGCATATTTATCTTATTAGCGCATTTAAATAAAAGCTTCGCTCTCTTGTTAACTTTAGCTGACCCCGAAATAAAAACATATTTATAGCCTAAATCGCTCTTACGCTCCATCGTGCTTGATGAATGGCCCGAGAAGGCCTTATTAAACGTTTTTTATTATTATTTCCGTTAAAAAATAATATCGAAAGCTCAATCAATTCACGATAGTCACCTCTCACAGTTTACAGTTTAGAAAAATATAGGGGTGTAAACAAGGCGTATTCATGTAAACGGTGGTGTCGATACTACAACAAGTAACAACACCAAAAACACAACAATGTATTTTGTTACTGCTTTCGTTGGCCGATATGTCAAAAACACAAGTAACTTTTGAGATTCCTCTCTCTAATTTAAAAAAAAAAAAGTAGCACAGCTGTGCTTTCAACGCCACCTGAAAAAAGAATTCGCCTTGGATGTAAAGAAACCGAAAACGTAAAACGCTAGAATTTTGAAAGCCGTTTTTGAATAATATTTGTGTAATTAAAGAATTTTATGACAAATTTTATACAAATATTTCTCTGTAAGACAAAGTTTGACAATAAACATTATAAAAATTAGATTAGTGTCTTCTTCTAAATTCTTGCGTTTTACGTTTGTGATTTCCAGCAAACCCCTGAAAAGTTGATCAAGTTGTCGACCTTTGAATTAGCATTCAAATTCTGCGCTTATTTTACCAACCACTCCTTTTCAAATTGAGAGGCTCAAATTAGCAAAGTGCCGATTTGCTGATTTTTTTCTAAAAAGTGACGATTTTTTCAGTCTTCAAAGTCTGAAAAAAACATTAGATTTTCTGACACGTTCGTTTTTTAATCTTGGAATGTTTAGCAGCCGTACCGTAACAAGAGCGGAAGGCAGAATGTTTTCTTTTGCTTAGCTTTTACGCTGATATGCCATACCTTAGCAAGAGTGTTAACGTTGCGTCACAAACAGTAGTGAAAGCTTTCTTGTTTAATAAAAGCCACAAGTTAAAAATAAAAACAAAGACAAGAAAGCTACATTGACCAAAAAATAACTAAATTTCCATTATGAATTAACAATAGCGGCAAACTTAACTATTAAACGAGCTGCGAAAATCGGTTTGTACAATTGCAAAGCGTTGAGGCCGCTCTATTCAAAAACTAGGAAACGCGTGTCGCTTTTGTTTAGAGTACAAAAACAACAATGTTACACTTTGTTTATCTTTCGCCAAACCATCATCGAATGAACCTTTTACGACTCGACTCTCTGTATAAATCATATAAGAGAATACATATCTACATTAGTCTCATACGATTCTTGACATGAAAGACTCATTGAAAATCTTTATCCACGTTTTAAACGATTCCCCCAACGATTGAAGAAGCGTCTATGTGCTATGAAAGAATCTCAGTCGAGTTACAGTTTTTCCCTACTGTTAAAAAATGAGGTCATCGACGATCAACGACACTCAGTGTCTCTTACACGACTGAAAAGGCTAGTTGGGTACGAAGCAATTATGATTTTTTTTAAATATTTTTTGTTTTATCAAAATCAAATAACAGTTGTTAACAAAAAAAACTAATTTTTAAGTTGTCCGATTTTTTTTGACGATTTTTCGAAACGTGAAAGACAATTGTTGTATTTTTTCTCAGGAAATTGACGATTTCCTCACAAATTTATCTGGAAGCCCTGGGCTCACTTAAGATTCCTAAGAACATTTTTGAAGATTTGCTGGCGTTTATTGTTGGATCTCTAACGAAAATGGCATCTCTGCAAAGCTTGCAGTTTAATGTAAGTTAGTTATCGAATTATAAAGCTTTTTACAATAGTCTTATTTCCTCAATATTTCAGATCCTTTCTTTGGTTAGTATTGAAGCTATAGATACATATACTTCATAAATTGAAATTTGCCGCATAGAAGCACATACGAAAATATGTTTAATGTACGATTTTAATTATCAGTCACACAAAAACATCAAGTTTTTTGCACAACCTTATTTGACATTTCTTTGTTTCTGTGTTTGACAAATTCAACCATGGACAGGTACACAATTAAGCAGCGCATTAAGATTGTTGACACCTTTAATGAAAATGGGCGTTCAAATCAAAATGCATTTCGTGCACTTCGTGATTTTTTTTTTTTTTTTTTTTTTGCCAGCATAGTCGATCAAATGTGTCCACAGTTGGGAGATTTTGGCAAACGAGAAGCCACGAGTGTTTGTTGAAAAGCCGATGCATCCACAAACAATTAACGCCGTAAATTTAAAAAAAGCGTACTGTTCTGTTCTGTTATTTTTTTTTTTATAATATTAAAAAGGGCGCTGCGAAATATGGCCCCAGGAAATATGACACCAAAAAATATATGAAAATTGACCCCAAATTTGGGGCGATTTTTCATAATGCAATATGGCCCCATTTTTTTAATGAAAAGTTACCCCAAAAAAAAGAAAAATAACCCAAAAAATAAAATGAAATATGACCCTAAATTTGGGGTTATTCTTCATTATGAAAAATCACCTCAAAATTTATAATGAATTTTAACCCCAAAAAAGAACACAAAGAAAGTGACATTAAACATTTTCCGTGGAGTTCATATGCCCAAAACTAAAAATCCCAAATTTAGAATCCCGATTTCAAAATCCGGATAATTATACAGTTTTGGTTTTAAAAATCGTACGATTGATAGCACGGTTGGGCTTTCGGCCATGCACAAGGTATAATGGTATAACGAACACTGGCTTCGCTAACTAAAGCTTCTCTGTATAGGCGGCCTTCGGCCGGGTGAAAGGATTTTCTTCTCTTTGGTATAACGAACACTGGCTTCCCTCACTAAAGCCTCACTACATAGCCGGCCTTCGGCCGGGCGCAAGGATTTTCTTTTCTATGGTATAACAAACATCGGCTTCGCTAACTAAAGCATCTCTGCATAACCGGCAAGGATTTTCTCTACTTTGGTATAAGAATTCGGGTTTTTTATATTATCCCTAGAAACTTTTACATAGAATTTTATAAAATTTGTGTAAAAATGTCTGGGGTGATTTTTCATTTCTTTAAACTTGCATTTTTTATTAGTAGATGAAAAATAGCCCCAAAGTAAAAATTGTGATTTTATTTAGGGCCATTTTTCATTCCATGATATTGGGGTCATTTTTCATTCCAATTAAAATGCAAAAACACCCTAACGAAAAAATGAAAAATAACCCCAAAAAAAACAAAAAAATTGCGCCAAAATTGCGTGTTGTTGTGTCTCATGTAAAATTTTGGGGCCGTTTTTCATTTTTCTTTTGGGCCATATTTTCTGAAGTCATTTTGCGCACCGCCATTAGAAAGATCCCAATTAATTTAAATTGTTGTCTTTTTTATTCCAGCGTTTAAAAAACTGTTTTATTCTACTTTTTTTTAAATATTTAACTTAAAAACACAAAAATATTTTAGTTTGACTTTATCTCTGACAATAAAGTCGCAGCCGACGTATCAAAAAGAATTAGATCTAAGTCGACGTAAGAGGTAGATACGCTTTTACGTGTGCGCCAGTTATTGTTTGCCTTCGAAAATACAAAACTTATTAATTGGACAACGTATCTACGTCGTCAGTTACTACGTTCTTATGGTGTAATTTTGTTCCTACTGTAACTTAAATAAATTTGGAATTCTTTTACATAATATCATTTCAAAAGTAAACAAAATACGTTTACGGCGGAATTGTTGATAAACGAAGTGTGTTTTTTCCAAATTTACGGCGTTATGTTCTTCGTTTTCATTCTACATTTTTTTCGAATTTGTTTTTATCAATTTTTTAAATTAATTTGCATTGCATTAATATTAATGAAATGAATTGAATTCATATACGGAAATTTGATGTCTCGCCTACATCAAGGACGTCAAAAAATTCAAAACAAACAATAAAATTATACACACCAAAGTATGTATAGTAATAAATGTCTACATATGTATGTACATTAGGGTGGAGCGTCACATTTTTTTGCGAATTTTAATTTGGAATAGCTCTAAACTTTTAGCCCTCTACCGCATCATCAATATTATGAAAACAAGATCAAATCGATCAGTATGTGAAGCAGCATATGTTGCAACATATAACATTTAATTATCCACCTTTTTTTATAAAGATCAGCTTTGAAATGAATTATAATGCCAATTATTTAATTCCTAAGTTTTTTACGGCGGCATGAAATAACCCCCCAAAATATAACCCCCCAAAAAAATAATGAAATTACCCCCCAAAAATTTGTACAGAGAACAAGAAAAACGATTTTTGGACGGTTATTTCATTTTGTTTGGGGTGTTATTTAATTTTATTAATTGGGGTATTATTTCATATGAAATTATACCCCAAAAAATCATTATGAAATAAAGCCCCAATATATTTTTTGGGGGATTTTTTCATTTTCAAATTTATAATTAAAACGTTTTTGGGCGCAAGGATTTATCCCCTTTGGTATACAGAACACCGCCTTCGATAAAAAAAAGCTGCCCTGCATAGCCGGCCTTTGGCCGGGCGCAATGGTTTTCTTCTATATGGTATACCAAACACCGGCTTCGCTAACTAAAGCTTCTCTGCGTAGCCGGGTCGAGTCGGTATTTGTATACTATAAAAAAAAAATCCTGACGCTATACAGAGAAGCTTTAGCTAGCGAAGCCGGTGTTTGTTATACCATAGAGGAAAAAGTAATTGCGCCCGGCCGAAGGCCGGCTATGCGGAAAAGCCTTAGTTGGCGAAGCTTATGTTTGTTATATCATACCATTATATATATCGCGTGATTCTTTAAAACAAAACTGTATAATTAATTGTATTACATATATTGGGCCTTTATTTCATTTCAGAAATTGGGGTTTTATTTCTTATGAAATAAGCCCCCAAAAATTATGGAATTATTTCGTTTATGTTTGGGGCTTTGTTTCATTTCGTTGGGGGCTAATTTCATTTTTAAAAATGGGGCTTCATTGCATATGAAATAAGACCCCACGCTTTGGGGGGTTATTTCATTATTTTTTTGGGGGGTTATATTTTGGGGTGTTATTTCATGCCGCCGTTTTTTATATCTCATGAAAAATTTTTTGTTTCTGTCTATTGGCAAAAAAAAAACTATACAGCGTTTCATCTGAATAAAATAAGTTTTACACTGTGTAATAGATATTTCTCTATTATTTAAGCCAATACAATAGTTGTGTTGATCGGATAAAAACGATTGAGTGACATTTAAAAAACTGTGAAACTTAAAAAAAAATTAGAATTTTTTTCGGACTGTATATCAAATGTAACAAGTAAGAAAATATAGTCGATCAAGCCTGGCCATTTGATACACTGCACCACAGGGTATAATTACCAGGGAAACCAGAAATATGCCCTTAAAACGTGTTTAATGCGCATTAAATATGCAGTAAACACTTGAAAATGTGGCCTGAAAATTAACAAAATAACATATGGGGTATTCACAAGGTGTGCTATCATGTTATATTGTCATAATATTCTAACATTTTGCAATGGTTTTAAAATATTGTTGTTGCTTTGTAAACAAAAAGTGTCTTAAATAAATGGAACTTTGCTTGCTATTTTTATTGTGCTGTCGTTATTAATCCGAAGAGACCTGCGCTGAACGGCTGAGCCGAGCCGCATTAGTTTTTGTAAGCCGTCGCTGTTGATGGTAAAATTGTTTGCGGCTAACATCCGAATATAACCTGCGGCTAGCAATTTTGCAACAAATCACTTGATGAACTTAAATTTACTTTATCGTTCACTTTAGGTTAAAGTAAAGTTTTGATAATGGAATACTTTTTACAAGGCCGGTTAAAGTCTACTTTAAGCTATCAGTTAGTTGCGAAAACGGGATTAAGAGGTTAAAATTAATATTAGAATATTATCTAGATATAAACAGCCATATGAGATTTTTTGTCTTAATGTAGGGACGGTAGCTAAATTATTAATGTTGACATTTAAAAGGAAGTTAAAACCAGCGTTTAAAAAACTGCAGTCAAAGTAGAAAAACTGACATTTCTTAATTATTAAATATAATGTAAACAGTCGTTTGTTTTTGGTTTCGACTGCCGTTTTTTAAACCCTGTTTAAAACTATTCAAAGATGGGAGCTTTGGGCAAATGTCAACTGATTCGAAAAGAATTTTATTTGCAGTAAAATATTTTTGGGGCGAATTTAATCTTAATACCAACATTATTAGATGATTTACAGACACAAAGAGTCTAATTTGCAAAGAAGTTTTTATGGGGAATATTGAAAATTATAGACCGGTTCTTACTATTTACATAGACTTGGTCCTTAGTACAACCCAATAAAAAATGGAGATTCCAATGAAGCAGGTTTGAAAGGGAGAAACATAAAAGTTTCGCTTACCATTGCGCTTACGGAAAACATGAATTTTATATGGCGAGTTCCCACTTTGAAGCAATACATTTTTGAAACATAAAGCGCATTATTCAGCGCATATAAAAATTGTTGGAAGTAACGATCAGCTTTACACACTGAATGTTTTGATACAGCTAGTTTTTAGCAGAGTATGAAAACAAACAAAACATTTCGCAAACGTTTGCAAAATGTACAAAACTATTCAAAATTTTTAAATTGTATTGTAAAGAAGCAAAACCAAAACAAAAACTTTTCAAGTGTCAAAGAGAGAAAACGAAACAATTGGCTTTCCACTCATCTGCATTATTTAATTAACCGTTACAATCGTACATCTGAGTACAAAACAGATAGAGAAACGTTTTGTTTTGAGTAATTGATTTAGTTCTTGTTTGGTTTATGTAGTGGCATAACAAGAGTAAAATCCACAATGCCTCGTCCAAAAAATGATTTGTTACGTTATTTTTTATTCTTTTTTCTTTGAATTACTTTTTATTTAATTTAATTTGTTTTTAGTCAAAATAAGCATTAATAAAAACAACAAAACCTAAAAACCTCTCTTTTTATTTCACTTAGAAACAATAGTAGTGAGTAAATCAATTACCAAACGTTTGTCAAACGTTTTTTCTCTGAATGTTTCAATATTGTTCTAACTGTTTTCTTTTCCAGCTGTGTACGTTTATATTAATGTACAATTCGCGCTCACGAGCAAAAATAATACAAAACAAAATGGCACAATCATTCTCATTGTTTTGTTTTTGTTTTACTCACTGCAAAGAACAAAACAAAACGTAAGCAAACGTTTCGTTTTGTTTGTTTTCGTACTCTGGTTTTTAGTATTCTCCCTTATGAACCTGCTTCGCAGTAAAGGGAATGCCGTAGCACTTGAAATGCTTTTTTTTTTTTATTAAAGTTGTTGAGAGTTCTTTCACTTACTTTACTGCATTTCTGTACGTCTTAGTGCTTCGCAAAATGATGAAAAATTTTATTGGGAATTGAAATGGATTTATCAAATTTGATAAAATTATCTACAAGATTGCAACATGTGCTTTGCGCAGAAGGTTAACAACATGAAAAGGCAACCAGTCAGGCGGACGGATGGCCATCGTTAAAGAAGTGATTCTGAGTCGATCGGTATACTAAATGATTGGTCCAGATTTCTATGTATTACACACATCGCCAGAAACGTATATAATTGATTTTTCCTTAATTCTTGTTTATTCGTAAAATTTTAAAGTTAAAAACAACATTTATCTTTAATGACAGCCAATTTCGAGTAAAAATTAAATGCAGATGGCGAAATTAAAGAACACGTTGGGTATTCAAATAATATAAAAGCAAAATATGCGCTATTAGCTTAAAAAATGCTGCCAAAAGGCTCTTTTAATTAAATTATGAAATAAAAAATGCTGCAAACGGTAAAATATGCACTAACAAATCGATGCCAAAGTTCATAAAATGCTCTAAAAAGGATAAATATATTATTTGTGACTTTATTAGTCGCACAAGGAAAAATATGCAATTGCATATTAATGGTTTCCCTAATAACAACAATTTCTGCTATTGTACCCTATTTGGGATATAGATATACATAGATACCTTCATATATTTGGGATTTTACGATAGTCGTGTATATGGGACCTATGTTTAATTTTGGTCCTACCACAACATTTTGTCTTGACATTAATACCTACATTTATAAGGAAGTTATGGCATTAAAAGCTATTTTCAAGAGTAGTATTTGTATGGGAGCTATGGTTAGTATATACCGATGCCAATTAAATTTGGCAACATTAATTTATTTGCAATAAAATAAATTTGGACTAAATTTAATCTAAACATCTATAATAAAGCCTTTGATAAAGCGTCGGCTTAGAGTGTAAACCTGCAAACTCCCTTTTAACAAATTTTACAGGAGAGACAAAAAACTTTTCATTTTTTATGCTGGAGAGGAACACCAAAAATATTGTTGATTTGACACACTTTAGGACTTAAATTGAAGAAAACCTACATGCTGGTCGACGAGGCATATCTTTCTCTTCCATATGGCATTAAAATCTCAATTCACTTAAAAAGTGGATTTAGCAGGTTTACACTCTAAGCCGACGAAAGTATTGATAGAAGGCAACAGGAAATGTTGGGAAGAGCAAACTATAAAAAATATAAAACTAAATTTTTTATCAGTTTTTTTTTTTTTTGTCATGATTTTGTTGATTTTATTAAACGTTGTCAACTTTTTGTTTATGGGAAACATAAAAGCAAAAACGTTTAATCGCTGAATTTACCCATGAACCGCTGATTTAGCAACACTTTTAATATTTCAAGCTTGAAATGTCAATCTTAAGTTGAACAATTTTACATTTTTCATTTTTTTGACATCACTTAATTTTTTATCGATAACTTTTTTAAATGTTTTGACAGTGTCATAAGGCCTTAAGATGGGTTATGGGCACAAATACCCTATTCCGGACAGAAGCTTGTATGGGGGATATGTTAAATTACGGACCGATTCGCCTTTTTTTAATAGGATTGGTCCTTGTGCCAATTGGAGCCCATGTACTATCAAATCTTCTCCAAAATTGCGAACTGAACTTTGCACACAAGGTTTACATGGACAGCCAGCCAGCGAACCCGCTAGCCAGCCAGACGGAGATCGTTATTTCGAATCAATTTTGTCATTCCGTTTGTAGGTTATACAATATTGATCTTAGTAAGTATATCTAAGTACACATATTCTGGGTCCTTACGAGTTGATTTAACGATGCCCGTGTCTCCGTTAAAATGGGTTTTCCGAAGATACCAGATAGGAAAGGGGACTTTGGAGTTATATATTTATGTCTTTGTTGGGAATTGTTTGCTATTGAAATCCCTTACTGTTGTTGTTTTCTTATTTTTGTTTTGTATATATCTAGAGAACGGCAAGAGCATAAAGGCTCAACCATAATATGCATAGTCTTGCTTAACCTAATGTCAAAAATTAAAAAAAAGTCTCTCAAATGTATTTAAGAAAACAAAAACAAAATAAAAAAACATTTGATTCCGTACGGAATGTGCGATTAGATTCGCACCTTGCTTAAGCAAATGACAGTTTCATTAAACTTAGCAAAAAGCTTTCCTAAGTTCAATATGGTTTGCCGCATATAATTTACATGTATTCGCTCATCCGCTTAAGCCAACTTAAGCATATTGTGGTTGGGCCTTTAGTTTCCCAATTTGGAACAAGTATCTTGGTTTTCAATAGACAACATCGTACAAAATGTGGGCAGGAGTGGAGCGATGGGCATGGCACAAAATAGATTTATTTATATCTAAAGATCGGCAAGAGACAAATTGTTTGCACATAGCTGAGCTATCAATACACAACCTCTCTAAAAAATTGACGGAATTGGAGACGTAGGCGTGGCACTTTTAACACAAAGACATTATAGGTTTCTGTTAATCAGAAGAACGGCAAGAGCAAAAGTTTTCAAATAAGGTACAAGCATCTTGGTTTTCAATACACCACATCCAAAAAAAAAATTGCCGGTATTGGAAAAGTGGGCGTGGCACAAAAGATATTTATGTATATCTTGATAACGGCAAGGGAAAAATTTCCCACATTTGGTACACATGGATGGGTTATCAATACACAGCATCTCTAGAAAAACAGACCAGATAGGAGAAGGAGGCGTGGCACCTCTCATACAGGGACATTATAGATTTCTTTATATCTGAAAAACGGCAAGAGCCAAAGTACAAACATCATGGTTATTAATACACAACATCTGACAAAATGTGAAAGGGATTTGAGAACTGGGCGTTGCACAAAATAGATTTTTTTTTATATATAAAAAGCACGGTATTAATAAAACTTGTTGTTCTTATCGCCACCATGGTGAAGAGACTATTAAATTCGACATAGCCGAATAAAGCTCTCTTGTTTTTTTTTTTTGTTTTTTTTACTTAATAATTAATTTCCAGAATTCCATTTGTAAACAGACTGACAAAAAAAATTTTATGAATAAATAATAAAAGGTTTGTTTTCTTATTTTTCTGGTTTAATTCGTTTTTTTCATTTTCTGCCCGAAGGAAAAGTTGGCTTGTTTTGTGCAGGAATGAGAAGAAAATTGTTTTCTCAAAACCACTAGCATTCAGACAATTTTTAAATACGAGAACGCTTTTTGGTAACATTTAGATTTGAGTACGGGAACAAACCTTTTATTTACTACTACAGTTTTTTTTTTTTTGTATTTTTTACGAACGTCTGGACAAGATTTAATTTAAAACCTATTTTTTTTATTATGCAATCCAAAACCTCACACGTTCACTTATTTATAAAGCCCAATAAAACACGAAATTCTTAAAAATAATACAAAAAATAAAAAATGTTGATCAGAAAAATGTTTGTAGTCAAAAGATCAATTAAGATTTAAAAATGAATGCGGCTGTTCTTCATGCAGCTTTCTCGTGAAGACCAAATTTTCAACTTTTACGGGCATTTCTGGGTGTTTGTCACGAATAACAGGACAATATTGGCATCCAAGGTGTCAGCTGTTGTTGGTTTATCAGAATAAGCCTGTGATTTCACGGAGCCCTTCAGAATATCACACAGCTTTGAAGGCCAATTTACAGCTTCATATCTTGAAATCAACTTGTCTCCAAATTTAGATTCTATTAAGTCGATGGTGGCAGTCGCCGTTTGGCTCGTAACGTCATCCTGTTTAAACCATATTTCGCTTGAATTATGTTCAAGTAACGGTCTTCATTGAACGTTATGCTAGATTCTGTTTAACTTTAACTTTAATGTATAATGAAGTCAATGGTAATGCGTTTAAACCACAATAAACGGTGCATTTTTATGGATGTAATGGAATCTGTAGTGGATTGGTTTCACTCTATATGCTGTAATTTTGTTTACTAAAACCCCGTTAGGATAAAAATGAGCCGTGTGCCATTTAAAGCACAAAATCGTCTAAGATCTGCGTTTAAAAAACCCCCTTTAATTGATAATATTTATTTATGAGTCGGAGCGAGGGGTGAATTTTTATGCATTTTTAAGTTAAAAGAATGGTCTCAGAAATTCTAAAGATGCCCTTAAAATTAATATAAAAAAATAGAACACAAATAAAACCATACAAAAAAAGTAAGAAAGTTCAGTAGGTCCAGGCCGACCATATGATACCCTACACCACAGTTTTTAAAAACAATTTTTCAAGAATGTACCTTAGAGTGGTTCGAAAAATTTTTTTTTTTGTCAGTCCTCCCCTTAGGATTAAAGATAATGTAAAAACAATTCCAAAAATAATTTTTTTATTTTTTTGCCACGCCTAGAAATACCGCCCTTTTAGTTTTTTGTTCACTGTGTCGCCATTTTTAGTCCGATCATAACATTTTGTATATCGGTGTTCATGGCTCTATAAGGGCTACATTTCTGTCTTTAATAGTTTTTTTTTATACCATGCAAATTCTAGTCATGTCTTTCAAAAGCTCGGTTTATACCCTCCCAAACACAACTTCTGTATAAAAAAACTCTTAAAGACAGAAATGTAGCCCTTACAGAGCCATGAACACCGATATACAAAATGTTATGATCGGACTAAAAATGGCGACACAGTGAACAAAAAACTAAAAGGGCGGTATTTTTAGGCGTGGCAAAAAAATAAAAACATAATTTCTGGAATAGTTTTTACATTATCTTTAATCCTAGGGGGGGACTGACAAATAAATTTTTTATCGAACCACTCTAATGTACCCTATTTGCCACCCATAGGCAATCATAGACCCGCCAATAGAAAATCATGTTATGCGATTAAGATTCATATAAAAGTTCCTTGTGCCAAATATTATTTAGATATCTTCAACTAAATGAGATTTATTAGTATTATTATTGAGGTTTTTGTTTTCCTCCCGGTCTACTTAAGGTGGAAGTACATAACACGCGTTATTTCGTCAACGAGTATATTGCGTTTAAAAACTTTAGCGCGTAAAAAATTGCAAGTTACACAACACGCGTTACAAAAGCCATTCCTGTCAGCTGTTTTTTATTTGTTTTCCTATTTGTGCATTGAAAACGGGTTCGAAAGTATATCAAGATTTGGTTATTTTATTGAATTTATTCTTTTTTTAAAAATATTGTATGTTTTAAAGCTCTTCAATAAGTTTTTCTTTCATGATTCACAAATTTGTTAAATTATTCTTTTTATTGTCAGCTGATTACTTGTCAAAAATACACAACGCGTTAAAAAGTTCAAAGTTAACCAACTTTCCGGCGCAAACGCGTCAAAATATTTTGCATGTAGCTTGTTCTATGAAAATACACTAGTTTAACTTTTTTTGACAGAAGACGACAGAGCGCGCGCACTAACGCATGTTAAGTACATCTATCTTTACGATCAATAATTTTTTACCAAATGTAAATAAAAAATATCTATGGTTTTTCTAACTGATATTAATGAAACTTGATGCACTTCATGCACGTTTTGCTTATTCTTAAAAGTTTCTGTATAAAACTTGAAGCATTTTTCTGGAATAGGAAAAATTTTGTGCGAAAAAATTTATTTGGATTGTATGGCAAGTGGGCGGGGGGTGTGGTCGATTTTGATGAAATTAAATCTTTTTCTTAATTTAGTCAATATAATTCTCTTTACGTTAAATGATCTAGGACCAATATATATTGCACAAAAATGTATAAAGACATCCCTCTGTACACCCCCTAAAAGGCGCAGAACATCCCTCGGGGAAATATGGAAAGGGTGTATGTATAAAAGTTCGTCATTACGTTTTTAATTTCCACAATATTGATCTTAAACCGATTTCAGTATGCTTAATAAATATTCTGGCTCCTTATGCTTAACGAAGATGATTTAACCATGTCCGTCTGTCTTTCTTATTATTTTTCCGAGTGTACATATCGAGCCCTAACTGCGAAAATAACGCAAGAGCCAAAAATCAAAATTTTACAGGAGAGTTTTTTCATTTTTATTTTACGTTAATTTAAAATTGTAACGTAACTCACTGATTTATCATCGCAGAGCCTAAACACCTGAAGCTAAAAGCTTGAAATTTCAACCGGAGGTGGGTCTCTCCCCAAATCGGTCCACTAAGACGGGATTATTGGAAATTCAAATGTTTAGCGGGTAAAAACGGGTAAATTCGATAACCTTATATCTCCAATACTAAAAGTTATACAAAAAAACTATAATACTTATCGTTGTTCTTCAGAAAAGTAAGCGGACGGGTGTCTGGTACTTTTTTTTGAAATTTGGCTCTTTTTGGGAGAAAACGGGTAAAATCTGAATTTTGGTATTCTTTTGAACCAATAAATCTAGAAATAAAGTTTATACCACATTCGAAACTTATCAAAAAATACGAATATAGATTTGGTACTTTTCGAACTTCGAACATTTAAGGGGTGAAAATCGGAACTATTTTTGGTGCTTGTTTTACAAAACATTTTTCTCCATTCATTGACATATTCGTACTAAATTATGGGACCCCACTGCAATACTGCAATTTTTTATACTTAAATTTGGGGGAAAAACAGTACCTAAATGGGAAATTTAATATCTTTCTTCAGCTTTTTGGTTCTAAAACTGGTATTTTTTTAATAATCGTTAATATGGGACCTTAAAACATAAAATTCAACATGCAATGTCCAGAGCGGATACGAATCTATGAGTAAACTTTTTTGTTCTTTTGCTGGTACTTTTTGAATTTCCGTAAGTATTGGACCTAGAAACATAAAATTCAAGATGCAGTGTCCTGAAAGAATCTATAAGATTAAAGTTTTTGGAACTTTTTTGTTCTTTAACTGGTACTTTTTGAATTTCCGTTAGTATTGGACCTACAAACACAAAATTCAAGATGCAATGTCCTGAAAGAATTTATAAGAAGAAAGTTTTTGGAACTTTTGTGTTCTTTAACTGGTACTTTTTGAATTTCCGTTAGTATTGGACCAAAAAACATAAAATTCAAGATGCAATATCCTGAAAGAATCTATAAGAGGAAAGTTTTTGGAACTTTTTTCCTTTAACTGGTACTTTTTGAATTTCCGTTGGTATTGGACCTAGAAAAATAAAATTAAACATGCAATGTCCTGAGTGAATGAGAATCTGTAAGAGGGCTTTTTGGTACTTTTTTTGTTGTCATATAAATATGTTCATGAAATAAAAGGCCCGATTACAAAGTATAGCCCCCCTACTTTGTAATGTAATTGAATTTAAACAAGCTAAAACCTAGAAAAATTAACTTTGGCATAGAGATATGTCCATGATGAAAAAGGAGGCGCTAACGAAGTAGCGGGTTAAATGCTAGTTTCATATAAATTTTGTATGAAATTTGGCGCTTGCGATAAAATTGTGCTTGCTATAAAATCGTAATGGTACCTTATGACCTTGACATTTGAGGCGATGATGCAAGTGTTGCCAATAAAGTCATTAATTAAAAAAAAATTTAAATTGTCGCTAACGGTATTTTCGCGTATAGGGCTCGATATGTTGAAATGGATTTTTTGAAGACCCAAGAAATAACGAAGACTTTGTTGCTTTATATTTCTGTCCTATGCTCCGTTTAATTTTAATCATATAAATGACTGAGAAATGGGCAAAAACCACGATTGACTCTAATTTTTATTATAAAATCAATAGGTTTTGTTAATATCTTAACATTCCGTTTACAATATTTTTAGTTAATATTGTATACACTCGTAAACAGTAACAACCATACTTTTTTTTGTGGTAAACATAATATTGTCATTATTAGACATAACATGAACGAAGGCAACCATAACATGTTTGTCGCTTTCTTTTTCTTTTCGACTGATTAACAATTATATAACCTAACTAAGCCAATTATATGGTTAAAGTAAACCGAATATGTTTAAAAATTTTTCGTTTAAAATAGTTTTGTAAACAGCGACCAAAAAATATGTTCTTTGCTAATGTACTTTTAAGGCCAAATTAGTTATTCCCTTTCAGTGACTTTGCTGTTGAAAATGTAACTTAAGCAACAATGTTTAATTCAACTACTTTTCGAAAATTTTAAATCCCATTTAAATAACAAATTTCTTTTTTTAAAGAGTAGTAAAACAAAATGCCTTTCTAACCCACATTAGCTGCTTTTAAAAAGACAAATTTGTTTTTCTTAAAATCTCAGCAAGACTTTTTTTCTTTTATTAGACAGCCACGAGACTTTAAGAAAGATCTAATTTATTTAGTTGATTAAGGTATTTTTATTGTCATTAATATTTATTGTAATTTAGAAAATAACAAACACTTTATTATGAATTATTATTATTGTTGTCAAAGGTAAATTCGAGAAAGAAAGAAAAAGATTGAAAAAAATAATAATAAATCATATTAAATTACATGTTGATGTTATAGTCGGGGGGAAAATGGCGTTAAAATAATTCTAGTAAACATTTTTTCTACACAACATTTATTTATTATAGTTTTTTATTTCTTTCGCAAATTGGGTCAAATTCAAAGAAACATTATATAAATGTTTTTATAAACAAAATGTATCTTATGTAATGTATTATTCAATTTCAATATTAATTTTGAAACGTAATAAAGATTATGTCATTTCAAAGTGTTTAACTAAAGCAATTTTGAATTAAAGGTATCAAGTAACTGGGAAAATTCTACTTATGTTGGCAACACATTAAAAAATATAATATTTCTTTTTGCGCAAAATAAATAAAATACTTTTGATTTAATCAAATTTATTGTGCCACCTACTTATATGATAATCATACAGCCAATTTAATTGTACAGCATCCATTATTGAACAATAATATTGCAAATGTATGGGTATTATGGCATTCAAACGATTAATCGTTGTTCGAGTAATCGATTAATTTTGGGCGATTAACTGTTCGAATGATTTAATAATGCTTGTTTCGATTAACGAATAGTTCGAATTATTTATGTCGATCAATCGAAAATTTGTTTTTTCACAGTGCTATTAGTTTTTTTTTCCAATAATTAGTATTGTGGTTATTTTGTTCAACTAATTTATGGTTTTTAATCCAAATTTTTAATATTTCTAATTAGGCTTAAGTTCATGAAATTTAATTTTCATTAAATTATTTTTATGAAGAAAGGAATTTTACAACATGAAAATTAATTAAAATTGTTATTGATAATCTCTTCATTCTTGACGTGGCTGGCGCTCGAACCCCGGCCGGCAGGTTACCATGACATGTTTCGATTGCAACCACTCAATCTCCTCAGATGGATTTGCCGTCTTACACTCGCAGCCATCGACGACTGCTGACGCCAATAGTCAAACATCAATCCTTAAACCAAATTGTATTCTAACATTTGGTAGATCGAAATTTGCTTTCCTCAATGATTATCCATTTTAATTGATTTTACATGTTTTTTCCTTACTTCTGTTTTTTCGCACTTTTGTCAAGAATTTTTCTTGAAGTCCAAGTACATTTTTTTTTTTTTTTCATTTTGCCTTTCTCCTTTCTGTTGACCTTTTTCAGCACAACTTGAAGGACAAATGTACACATAGAGCTCGTGCCTTAGCTTTAACAATAATTAGTATTAGTATTCCTAACAGAAGTAAAGAAAAAACATGCAAAATCAATTAAAGTGGATAATCATTCAGGAAAGCAAATTTCGATCTACCAAATGTTAAAATACAATTGGGTTTAAGGATTGATGTTTGACTATTGACGTCAGCAGTCGTCGATGGCTGCGAGTGTAAGACGGCAAATCCATCTGAGGAGATCGAGTGGTTGCGATCGAAACATGTCATGGTAACCTGCCGGACAGGGTTCGAGCCCCAGCCACGTCAAGAATGAAAAGATTATCAATAACAATTTTAATTAATTTTCATGTTGTAAAATTCCTTTCTTCATAAAAATAATTTAATGAAAATTTTTTTCTAATATTTCTTAATTCAGGAACATTTTCTTCGAGAAAAAATTTTTTAAAATATAGTATTGAACAAAGATAGAAACCTAAGAGTTTGAGAATAATTAATTTTTAAAAATGTTTAGTACAGACTTTTACCACAATGTCTCAAATGAAGAAAATGATTTTTTGAGACGACCGACTCCTTCTGCCAGACCTTAACAAGATTATTAAAGTAATAAAATTGTTAAAAAAGAGGTTCAAGTGGTGTAATGGAAGACTACTAATTTTAAGAAAAAACAAGAAAAAGAACAGAGAAATTGGATATTTTTTAACGCCTTAATTTCAATCTCTCCGACACGCACAGGGACATATTGAAAATTTAGTGCGACAAAAATATTTACTTCATATGAATTTAATATATTTTAATAAAACTTGGTACATCAAGGTTTTTAGGGTCGCTGATTACGAATCTGATGTCAGTTATTAAAAATTTTAAAAGGCGGATCCAATATGGCGTACAATTTTTAAAAAATGTATCGAAGTCGCTTAAAACTTACTACACAGGATTTTTTGGGGTCGTTGATTACGAATCTGATGTTATTTTTTAAAAATTCAAAATGGTGGATCCAATATGGCGTACAGTTTTTAAAAAATCTATCGAAATCGCTTAAAGCTTATAACACGGGATTTTTGGTGTCAGTATCTACATTCTATCTATACCCTGCAGGAAATGCCACCAGTGAATCCGTACTGATTCACTATTGCCACAGTCACCAGTACTAGTGACTTAATATACCCCAGGCAATGTTATTTACAATAGACATTTAACATGTGCGTGTCATTGAAAATCTACTACTGAAGTTGGTACTACTGACTAGGTAGTTCCTTTGGGAACATATGTACACATTGGAACCAGAGAATCGCTAGTACTTTTTAATAAAAGTAGTCTACACTTTTTGTAAGAATACGATATCATAACAATCTTTTTTTATTATTTCTTCAACTTTTATAGGAATCGTACTTCTCAATTGTTATTGATAAAATCTTTTTCGTATTAAAGCCAAATAGAGTGGCAAATGTAGTGTAGTGTAGACACTTCGTTGACAATGTCACCAATATAGTCGACAAAACTGGTGACTTGGAGACACTTGAACCCAGGTTTCCTTCAGGGTCTATATAAAACAGGATGTGTGTATGTATGTATGTAACGTATGGACTCCAAAACGGCTGGGCTGATTTTAATGAAATTTTCAGGGAATCTTCAGAATATTCAGGCGGGTGACACTGTGAAGTCTTATTTTCGGTCTGCGGGCGGAGGGGCGTGGCAAAATCCAATTTTTATATTGCACCAGCATTGACATCTATATAATTGTGACGATTTTTTCTTTAAAATGATCGCCATGGTCAAACTTAGATTTATACAAAAAGAAAATTTTGCCCCGCCCACTTGTTTCGAATTACCTAAAATCGGAAAACGGCTCCATCGATTTGACTATTTTTTTTTTTTAATGTTCGTATAAATGAACCACGCCTACTTTTACGCCTACTTTTTATATTAAGCGCATAACTTGAGAACGGCTTGACCGATGTGGACGATTTTTTCTTTAAAATTATTGCCGTGATCCAACTTAGGTTTTTACGGAAAGAAAATTTTGCCCCGCCCACTTTAACGCCCACTTTTTTCGATTTACTAAAATCAGAAAACGGCTCCATCCACTTGAATTATTTTTCTTTCAAATGTTTGTATCTTTTTAACGGATTTTAAAAATCGAATGCAAACATTTTTCTAATTTGGACAGGACAACGTCTGTCAGGTCAGCTAGTACAATTTAAAAAAAATAAATTATTTAATTGTATTATTCTTTAAAACTTAACACTTTCTAAGATATTTTCGTTCACACAAATTTTTTTGTAAGAAGACGGCACTGAATGAAAATATTTGCTTTTGCGGTTCTGTTAGTAACAATTTAGTTACGGAATTCCCGTTTATATATTTTTTTCGTAGCAGTTTAAGTATACATCAGTGGTGGGCACAAGTATTTTGTGAGGAGACAGCACAGAATGTAAGATTTAGCGATTTAAGAAAATGTCATTTGCATGTGGGATTTTCAGATTAGGAGTACTACCTAAGAAACATAGGCTCTATTTCTTGAAAGGGAAAGGGCGACCTTCACTTGACTTTTTTACACTTACTAGTAGTTGTTTTTTTTTAACTTATAACGAAAAGTCGTGGAACTTTTTGGAACTTTTTTTGTAGCTCTAGCTAAAGTAAATTGTTCAATATATTTCATAATAAAAACAGTACACTATACCTACACCAAATATAATTGTTATTTTAATAATAACTGCAAGTTTAATTATATACCTGGTGTTTTTAAATATATTTAAAAACTTTAAACTGTAAATTTACAAAAAATTGTCGAGTGTAGCATCAATAAACGCCATAGATACTGCTGACAGGTATAAGTGCATGTAACAGATAATAATACTTTTCACGGACGTACAGACTTATGTGATGCGTTAAAAAAATAAATATTTATAGGTTGATTGCGTACTGGTATATAGAACATATTAAGTGCAATAGTGATTACATTTAACAAAATAAAAAAAATCGATTTTTGTCGTTGTAATTCGGTTATTTGTCCCTGTGTCAACGAAGCGACGTGAAAGAATTTTTTCTAAATCAAGTTTCGTCAAAACAAAAAGAAATCGTTTGAAACATAAACATTTACCCCCATATTTATAAAAAATATTTTTGATTAATAAAACCTGTGATAAACCTGAATTATTTTTTATGAATATGTATAGCCTTTATTTTAGAAAATTACCTTAAATTCTGATGCTAGTTTTTCTCTTTTATTACATTAAGTACCTCTTGTTAAATTGCTGTTCCTTTTTTACAAATTTTTTTACAATAAATTTTAGTTTATCAATAGTAAAAATAAGGAATTTAGCACATTAAAACAAAATCTTATATATGAAAAAAAAATGTTTAATTTTTGACTCCCAAGAAAACCTTTGATAACAAATATGCAAGTGGAAGTGCAAAAAACTGAACTGGCAAGAATGATATAAATAATTTTGTTTTATTTTTGTTTTTTCTTTTTGTTTCGCCTTACAACTACAATTAGAGTTGACAAACAATCAACCAATTATAATAAACCCACGGTTTGTTGTTGGTGTTTTGTTTAAGCTTTGATATTATTACGGGCAGGACTTTTGAGTGTTTATAATTCCTATTCGCTTTACAGTTTTATTTGAATAATATCTTTAGCTTTTCTTAAATCTTTGGATGAAGTTTCCTGATGTTCTGGTTCATTGGATCAGGGTTGCATTTTTTTTCATGTGGGAGTGTTTATACTTTGTGCGATGGTGTGAACACAAACTGTCATGTTAAATTCGATTTTTTGATAGTCGCAGCAAAACTCATTAGATTTCTATCTCACAAAGTATTATGGAATACGTAAGACTTGTGAGATAGTGTAATCTAGCCTTTAACAATTTTTTGTCATACCAAACGTCAAAGTCTATATAATAAAGAACTCCAATATTTTTGTCAGCGTTAATTTTATATGAAGTTAAACGTTGTCAGGTTAAGACTCTTTGTAAAACAAAATCCCATATTAATACTAGATTGACCAATTGTTTGTGACTTTTCTGTTCGATAATTAAATTTTTCGATTTTTAAATTATATTATTGCCCGATTAGTTAGTCGACTTAGGCCCGTTTTCACGACTTAACGATAGTTAAATGTAGGAAGTTATCGAACAGATAATGAGTTTTTAATTATCACAACTTCCCTTTAATCTAAAAGTGAAGGATAAGGTAAAGAGAGGAACGTTCTACCTTAAACTTTTGTCGTAAAGTTTAGATTTGAGGTGGCCATATTATATTCACATATTTTTTTATGTATGGCATCTCCAAGTATAAGTATATTTTGTAAATTAATAGTTAGTTCTTTATTTTTTTCAAAAACACAAAAAATACAATAAGTACTTTAATTTTATAATTAATGTCAGTTGTAAATTAATAACAAACTCGTATTTTGACAAATTAAATTTACAAAATGATAAATTCGCTTGTAAGCGGTATTTCATTAATATTTGCCATTTTTAAAAATATTTGTGCACACAAAAATTTAAAATGTGAAAAGTAAAAGAAAGTACGTAGTTGCCAGTTCGTATTTTTATTTTGGCAAAAATAATCGGTTATTAATTTTAGTATTGCCACATTTTTAAAAATGTTAAGTTTATTTTATACAGAAAATGTGAAAACGAAAAATAGTTGAAGGTAACTTTATTCCTCACCAGTGCTTAAGGTACCATTAACTATTTCGATCTTTACAGGTAAGTCGTGAAAACGGGCCTTATAATGGGTGATTTTTTAGCTATTATCTTTTTGGCAACACTGGTTAAAACAGCTGACGCACCTTTCGTGTTTTGTTTCACTGTCAAACATCTTCAGTTTGGTCTATCATTTAACCATGAATCGTCTTACAAACGAACAACGCTTGCAAATTATTGAATTTTATTATCAAAATGCGTGCTCTGTTAAGAAAGTTCATCGCGCGCTTCTTCCATGTTATGGTCAGTTTAGTCGACCGACTGAAGCGGCTATTTGGTTTGTTAATAAGCAGAATTGTCGATTTAAGAGTGAAGATCAGCCAGAAACATTGCAAGAGCTACCAATGCATCCAGAAAAAGTCACAGTTTGGTGCGGTTTATGGGCTGGTGGCATCATTGGACCGCACTTCTTCAAAGATGATGCGAATCGTAACGTAACTGTGAATGGTGAGCGCTACCGTGAGATGATATCCAAATTTTTTTTTGCCCAAAATGCAAGAGCTTGACTTGCATGACATGTGGTTTAAACAAGACGGTGCCACATGCCACACAGCACGCTTAACAATGAACTTATTGAGAGGCGAGTTCGGTGAAGTTTTTATTACACATTCGGGACCGGTCAATTGGCCGCCTAGATCGTGCGATTTAACGCCTTAAGACTATTTTTTGTGGGGCTATGTTAAAGCTCATGTCTTTACACACATGCCCGCTTCAATTGACGCATTGGAAGACAACATTAAAGCATTTATTCATGAGATACCGGCCGAAACTTTGGAAAGAGTATGCCAAAATTGGACTAAGCGGATGGACCATTTGAGGCGCAGTCACGGTCAACATTTGCACGAAATAACCTTCAAACATTAAATTATATGGACCGTACTATCGATTCAAATAAAGATTTCATGCATTTTTCTGAATTTTATGTTTTTTTTAATCTTTCCTATAGCTTTTAAAAAATCACCCGATTCTATGTTCGCACGGTATTTCGAATTACGTTGTTTCCTTTTTGATTGCGAATTATGCTGTTCACACGGCATATTCAAACTAAACAACCTTCTTCCTACAGTTATGAACATTATTTTGTTTATTTATTTGTTCCGGCCAAAATTTGCAAATGGTTTCTTTATTTAAAATGTGTGTGGTCGCGAAAAAATTAGTTTGATGTATTGTGAACACCAGTGAAAATGTTGCTGCCTATTGTGAACGCAGCTTTAGTGTTGACAATGATTTATTTGTAGTTGGCAGTGTCTTACAAATCTTATATATTTTTACAGCTTAATCTGGCATAAGATATAGACAAGAAATGCTTAAATAATGACAAAACATTTTAAAGATTTTTGTTAAAATTTTTTTACTAGTATAAAATTTTATTCTAAACTAAATACATTTTTGTGGCTTATTTTATAACGAAATTTAAATAAGTTGTTACGTTTAAGCAAGTGGGAAGATTTTGGTAAAACTTCAGATACATATAAATATGGGCATTTCCGTCAAAAGGTCCACTATGACCGACAATTTAAAAGTTATTAAAAGCTTATTATTATGCGATGTTGTTATAGAGAAATATTTAGATTTTACTTATTTTATAAATTTACCCATAAATTTGTTCACTTAGATGATCAATCAGACTGCAAAGTTGTGTAAACGTAATTTCTTATTTGTGAGAATTTTTTATTGTATGTTTTCTTTAATATTTATTATATTCCCTAAAAGAGGTGATATTTGATAAAAATTATTTCAAAAAAAAATTCTTACATGGTCTGTAATCTGAGGCAGAGTTCAAAGAGAAATATGCCATTCGGATTAACGGTAAATTTTTATTTTGTTTTAATCATTATTCAGTTAAATTATTATGGAAACAATTTCACGTATCGACCCAGATTTTGTTAAAAAAAAAATATAGAAGATTTTGGAATCAAACTAAAGACATTTTAATGTTACATTGCTTCGTTAAATTCTGAAAGTAGTTTGACTAAAAAATTGTGCCTGGTTTCGCTGAATTGCGCCTTTTTATACTTGGCCACAACCCGCCACGTTCGAACCGCTACTTCTTTTGCCATTATCTTTGACCTGGAATCGCGCACTCCATAAACTTTAGCACTTTAGTACTTTCTGAGTGCTATAATTTAAGGGTTAAGAGAACGTAAAAATATTTGTCGTTTAAAATGTTATTGCATTTTTGATGCGTACGACTGTCACGTTCAACACTTTGGATTTACCCATATGTAGAACAGGTATTTGAGATTAAACGATTTTATTTCTATTGCATACAAAGAGTGAATGTCAAAATGATTTGTTGAAAATATAAAAAAGGGATATTTTTTTGTTTTTTTTTTTTTTTTGTTTATTAAATATACACAAGTAGAAGGTTAATCCTTTTCTGTATTGCAAATTTATTGTGACTCTACTTATTCCTTACGAATTTTAAATTCCTTGTGTTTATATTTTATATTCACTTTTTTTAAATAAGTTTTTTTCATGTATTTAGATTTTTATTGAATTTTAAATTTTAACTAATTTTTTCACAAAATGTTAACAAAGCTTGACATTCAGTATGCATATAAATAAAAAAAAAAACTATAAACAGATGACCCAAAAATGTCAGCTGTATGAATTCGCCTTGACCCTATCGAATATGTATGTATGTACGTTAGACTGGCCCAAGCTTGTATGGAAAAGTAAAAGTATAGTCCAAAACTTTCTCCACAAGCTTGATTTACAATACTGTAAATACTAGGGTATTCATTCGGTTAACCGTTAACAGTTAATCGGTTAACCGATTAATTACTACCCGATTAATTGATCGGTTAATTTAAAATTGGCTTTTTTCGATTAACGATTAAACCGGTTAATTTCAGTCGATTAACCGATTAACCGAAGTAACAAAATTTTAAATTTTTTTGTAGTATTTTAACATATATTTTTGTGTTTTACAAAAATGTATTTGTATAGTAAAATATTTTTTCCTTCTTGCAATACATTCTTTAAATACAGTACGAGATAAGAATATGTTCGGTGCTGAGCTTTGCTAGGATGAGTCTGATGATGAACGGACAATAAAATAAACTCTCGATTGTAACACAAACACTCTTTTAACAGAATTCGGTTAATTAATTAACCGAAGCAATTAGAAGTGTTTAAAATTTTTAAAATTAAAACTGAATTCTTATTATGTCGTAATGGAGGATTTTAAATGATTAGAGAAATACTGGAAAAGAATTGAGAAATAAGATAAGCTGCATTAAGGATTGCTTTCGAGATCTCCCTTTCATTCGTGAACATGTACATGTACATGTACTTCTACGCCAAAGTTTATGTTTCTAGATAAAAAAAAACAACCAGTTGAAAAACAAAAAAGTTCCAAAAAGTTATTATCATCCGTTCATGAAATTCCATGTTAAATTATTTTTTATAGGTGCAATATTAATGAAAATTGAAAAAATTACTAGTTAACGAACAAAAAGTACCAAAAAGACACCTCATACAGACTCTCATTCACCGAGGACCTTAGGTCCAATACTAACCGAAATTAAAAAAAAAATACAAGTTAAATAACAAAATAGTACCAAAAAATTCTTATCCACTCAGGACGCTTATGTTTATAGGTAAAATATCAACTTTTATTAAAGAGAGTACCATTGTAAAACAAAAATCTAAGGAAAGGAATTTAGTTTCGCGTATTCCCCCTTTTTGGTACTTTTTCCTCCCCATTAAAGTATTAGAAATTGCAATATTGCATTGGGAGCCAGACAATTAACGTTCAAATTTCGAAAAAGTACCGAATTCGTATTTGGATTTTTTAGATTAGTTTCGAATGTGATATTAACTTTATTTATATGTTTATTGGTTTAAAAGATAGATGGGGTGACAAAAAATTTCCCAAATTACAGGTTTCACCCGTTTACTCCCTAAAAAGGCCGAAATTCTAAAAAGTACCAGACGCCTGTCCGCTTATTTTTCTAAAGAGCAACGATAGGTATTACATTGTTTGTATCTTTTTTTAGTTATGGATATATAATATCACCGAATTTATCCGTTTTTACCCTTTTTACCCCCTTAACATTCTAGCAAACTTTCATGAAAAGAACGCATATAATATTCTCTGAATTCTCGGGAGTTGCAATGTTTAGGTTTAACATTTTGACCCAAAGAGCTTGTGACCGGATTTTTTTCTTTTTCGCTCTTTCTGTCTTAGTTTTCGAAACAATGTCGTTTTTAACTTCTAATGCTTCTGTTTTTTTAAGACACTATGGAGTTACCTAGTTTTGTCAAAAAATGCATGGAGTTATCTACTTTTTATATACAAATTTTGTTCAAGAATTGTTTTTTTGTTATGTCATTGTTTTTTTTACTAATAAATACCAAATTATAAATCATTTTTGGATTTTTATATATTGATATTACTTAATTTATAACAAAACTTTATTAATCGGTTAACCGATCAATTACAAAATTAACCGATTATAAACCGATTAAACCAAAACCTCGGTTAATTAATCGAGCGATTAACCGACTAAAGCAAAAGCCCGATTAAATGAATACCCTAGTAAATACAATGTAAGTATTGTAGTTTTTATTTGTAGAAAAAATGTTTTTGCGAAATTTTGTTTTGATATTAAATTTATTGCAGAATCAAAACAAAAAAAATTGCGATAAATAATTTAAATTTAACAAGATTTTAAATAATATTTAAAGATTTGGAAATAATTAATACTTAAGTCGGCTTTTAGTTTTAACAAAGTTTTTATTAATGGCTAGATTACACATTATCTTACAAGTCTTACGTATTCCATAATACTTTGTGAAATATAAATCTAATGAATGAGTTTTAATGTGACTGTCAAAAATCTAATATAACATGACAGTTTGTGTTCACACCATCACACAAAGTATAAACACTCACACATGAAATAAAATGCAACCCTGATCCAATGAAAAGTATTATTGTTTAGAAATTTTTCAAAAAACGATGAAGTCGTATTGGATGTCAAACTTTTTTCATAATACTTGTCATTTTCGTGACACATTGCATTCACACTATCAGACTTGGTCATATTACTTGAGTTTTTGACATGTATTAATACAAGTGTTTACAATATAAACTAGAAAAATAGAATACAAAATGGAATATAGAAAAAATGACAAGTGTAGAAGAGAGTGCTTCCAGACTTTATTTATTAAATGTGTTGCCAATTCACAAATAAAGTTACATTACTTTTCGTGTGCATTGTAAACTGGTTTTTGGCAAATTCCTAGACAACTCTACAAAGTGGCTAAAATATTTGTTATTAGTTTTATCGCATTCTCCATTCGTCAGTTTCTGATGTTAATTTGAGTTTGTTCTAGGCCAGATTATGTGTAGAATCTTCTTTTGCCCTACTTAATTTGGCATTTCTTTGTTTAAGTTTTTATCAAATTCAAACATGGAGAGGTATACAATTGAGCACCGCGTTAAGATTGTTGAAGCCTTTAAAAAAATTGGGGTTCAAATCAAAATGCATTTCATGCACTTCGTGGTTTTTTGGTCAGCATAGTCGACGAAATGTGTTCACAATCCGGAGAGTTGTGCGCAAATTAAAGCAAATCGGTTCTGTTGAAAAGGTGAAAACACCTGTGCATGCTCGCCCTGTTCGTTCTGCGGAAAACATTTCTGTTATACGCGATGAAGTCGGCCAAGCAGTTACCGTGAATGGTGTTCGCTTTCGCGAGATGATAACGGAATTCTTGTTGCCAGAAATTAAGGATATGGATCTGTATGATATGTGGTTTCAACAGGATGGCGCCACTTGCCACACAGCCAATGAAACAATAAAAGATAACGTGAACTTATTTCCTTTAATCTATTACCAAACCGTCATAGGCGTATTTTAAATACGCCAAACACGATAAGGGTGAATGACCGCGTTATCTGACGTCGTGGTGATGTTATTGGCCGCCACGATCATATGATTTGACACCGTTGGACTTCTTTCTTTAGGAACATTTAAAAGAAAAGGTGTACCTCAATAAGCCAAGACCAGTTCAAGAGCTTAAGGATAAGATAATTCGGAAAATTCACGACATTGAACCATAGTTGTTTCCAGAGTCATTGACAATATGGACCATCTATATAAAGGTATGCCACCGAAACCGTGGCAATCATTTGGCCGATATATTACTCCACAAATAATTGCTATAGATCCTTCTATCATAGTAAAAAATAATTAGTATTGTGGTTATTTTGTTGAACTATTTATGGTTTTTAATCCAAATTTTTAATATTTTTAATTAGGCTTAAGTTCATGAAATTTAATTTTTATTAAATTATATTTTATAGTAAAAAATATCAAGATCATTTTCTGAAAACTTCTTGTTTAACGCATTTGCAATTAAGGTTGGACCCCCCAATATATGACGAGTTCCACACTGGGTTGAGTTGGCGGAATGCTTGCTGGGCTCTGCTCATGGGGCAACATGAGCTTTTGACCCTTCACTTTTCTCAAATATGCTTACGATGTAACAGAATGATTCAACTTCGTCAAGCAATTGATTCTGATAATTATTTTCAGTCCAACGTTTATTTACACAGTACAACATTTTTCAGTTAATTGATTGCCAACTCAATTCTGTGAACTGTATGTGAAATTAGACCCAAAAAGAAGAATTTCTGCATCATTCGTTTTGTCTTCTTACCTGCGATTTGAAGTTAGTATCGATTTGAAGTTAGTACTATCGTATAGGGGAATTTATCACGTTTTAGGCCCTATTGTTTGACATAGGTCGACAACCACTATCCCAATTTAGTTGAAATAAATTTTAAAAAATTAAGAATTACAATTCCCTTAATCTGTTCATATATTGTTTTCCTATACAAGTAACACGTTCGAAGTTAAAAATGAATGTATGAAGGGAAAAAATTATTTTTTGCCTAAAAATTTAAATTTTTTTTTTTAAAAATACATAAAACATCCAAAATGGAAAAAAGTTTCAAGTCTAGTTATTTTTTCGCAAAGTCACATAACCTATGAGCAAAATGAGACAAAGATCATAAAAATCGATGCACGCGTTTCGCTTTTATTCGCAATTGAGTAAAGGTATGAATTTCAAAAATCAGTTATAGCCACCACCCTTAAAATAAAAATATAAATTAAAAAATTATCATGCAAAAAAAAACTTTATTTATAAAAACTTAATGAAAATAAAATAATATGCAATTAATACGCAATTATAATATGCATAAAAACAAAATTTAGAACATTTTTTCAATTATTGGCAATATCCATCCTTGTAGAAGTTGACGCTTGTGGTTCTGATGATCTTGTTTTCTTCGTAGGTTGTTCATATTCATGGTCTGAGTCTGTATC
This sequence comes from Pollenia angustigena, assembly GCA_930367215.1. Taxonomy (NCBI): domain Eukaryota; kingdom Metazoa; phylum Arthropoda; class Insecta; order Diptera; family Polleniidae; genus Pollenia; species Pollenia angustigena. The sequence goes on along the minus strand of OV884060.1, from coordinate 187,266,149 downwards.
GTCATCCGAGATACACATACTATTCAAGGGCTTATTTCTTTCACTGTGTCCACCAATTTCAATGTCTTCATCTTCGGTGCTTTCTTCAAACTGCATAATTGTGGAACTCCACCAACAAACCTCCGCAAGCAATGCATCCAATTTTTTGCTTTTGAACCGCTTTTCAAATGGCATGGTCACCTGGTGGAACCTCTCTCTTTGTCCGTCTGATTCCTGAGGTGATTGTGCCAAAAAAGTATCGAGGTGGTGGTGCAAGAAATGCAATTTCAGCGTCATGGATGTACCGATTTTTTCGAAATAAAACAGCAACCTGTCCACTCGTTGCTGTATCTCTTCTCGCTGGACACGGTTCTTTCCTAGAACGCCTTCTATTACTTCTTTCAATGCGTTCCATGCATGTTGGTGGTCGTGATGCTCTGAAAGCAAATGTGTGAAAGAATCACTTTTGATCAATTTCCGAATATCAGGTCCATTGAGAATACCTGTTTTAAATACATAAGAAAAACGAAAAAATTATTGGTAATGCGAATGTATAGAAATTAACAAATTTAGATATGACAATATTGAAATAAAGAGTGCGATACGTACCGTTTTTAATTTTCTCATCACTGAGTTTCGGAAAGATGGATTTCAAACAGTCAAAGGCGCCGTTAACTTTTTTGACCACCACTTCAACGAATTTCCCAGCTATTCCCAGTTTCATGTGGAGCGGTGGCAACAAAATATCATCCAGGTCCTTTATCATAGGTTCATTGCGTAATTTTAATTGTTTGTTGAGCTCGGGAGTTCTTCCTTTCCAATCTTTACATTGATATTGATTTCCTTTGTATCGTGAATCCCAATTACAAAGGAAGCAGAAGTATTTTGGATATCCGCCCTTTTCTATAATCCCTTGTAGTATGTTGACCACCTTCAGATCGCAACAAATGTTCCATTTGTGTTCATCGTATTTGATTTTCTTCAAAATTTCGCCCAATGCTTCATACGTTTCCTTCATAGTTGTGCTGAATTCCAATGGAATGCATGGTTTTTTATTTTTTTTGTGCAGCAGCACAGCCTTCAAACTAGTAACTGAACCATCGATGAATAAACGCCAGTCGCCAGCGATATAATCCATTCCCAATTTTTTCACTAAACCTGAGATATCATGGCAGTACGTGAACGTATTTGCTTCGTCAACGGAATAAAATTTCTGAAAATCAGCTTGGCGTTGTCGGTATGATGTTGCGCTGACATTTTGCTGTGTGAGTTTTCTTCTCTTCAAAAATGATGTCAGCCATTCGGAGTCGTGTTGTGATAGTCCCAGCTTGGCCACAATGTAATCCATTTCGATTTGTGGTAGCGGTTGTGGTGCACTATTTTCAATATCGGGTATCCAATCAGCATCATCCAAATCGGTCGGATTGGTGAAAACGGTTTCGGCTAGCAGGGACACAGTATCCGCACTCGGAGGTTTAGGTGCATCGGTATCAGCAGGGCGTTGCACTGGAAGTGTGGCAGTAAATGCAGCAGTGTATACTTTTGTTTTCAATTGTTGTCTGTTTAATCCAGGACGAAAATTTATGCATGCATAGCACCTGGATTCATCATGTCCAGTTGTGTCTTCCACCCAAATTACTGGCTTCATAAAAGATAACTTTCTACTTTTTCCGTGAATCCATTTTAGAAGGGTAGTATAACAACTGTTGCACACTGTGTTCGGCGTAAAATTTGCACCACTTAAATCTGCTTCATCGAAATAATTACAATACGCGGTTTTGATCTTTTCGATCTTTTTTCTGTATTTTTCGGACGATATGACCACAAACGTAACAATATTCATCCAAATATGGGCACTTGTTGTTTTCCATATTGATATATTTTATGTTTTGTTGTTATTCACTTTTAAAAAACTGGAGAAAAATCACTTTTACTGTTCGCGCTCGTCGGCACTGGCTGAATGCCTAAAATCGATCAATGCACACCTATAAATACTACGTATTTTTGAATATTTTACTGCCAGGTACTTATAAATGGGCGCATATTTTAAGGGCGGCTGGCTATATACCTGATTCAGCACTTGTACGTTTCAAACTGTGCAAAACTTTCCAAATAATGACCACCCTTAAATGTGGGTGCAATTTCTGTAAAAAAATCATATAGGTAGCCACCGGAAAAACCCAAATAATAAAAAGGTCCACTTTCCGTTTAATTGTCCACGTACATTTATTACCGCAATCATAAAAATCAAATAACCTTTTGTTTATTCCTTTTTTTTTAATTCTCAGAATCATGAAAAAGGTGTCAATGTTTTCTCCAAATAATGTTGTGCATATCTCGAGCAAATTTTTGAAATTCATACATTTACTTAATTGTGAATAAATGACAAACGCGTGCATCGATTTTTATGATCTTTGTCTCATTTTGCTCGTAGGTTATGTGACTTTGCGAAAAAATAACTAGACTTGAAACTTTTTTCCATTTTGGATTTTTTATGTATTTTAAAAAAAAAAAATTTAAATTTTTAGGCAAAAAATAATTTTTTCCCTTCATACATTCATTTTTAACTTCGAAAGTGTTACTTGTATAGGAAAACAATATATGAACAGATTAAGGGAATTGTAATTCTTAATTTTTTAAAATTTATTTCAACTAAATTGGGCTAGTGGTTGTCGAGCTATGTCAAACAACAGGGCCTAAAACGTGATAAATTCCCCTATACGATAGTACTAATTTCAAATCGATACTAACTTCAAATCGCAGGTAAGAAGACAAAACGAATGATGCAGAAATTCTTCTTTTTGGGTCTAATTTCACATACAGTTCACAGAATTGAGTTGGCAAATCATGTGTTGTACTGTGTTATTTATTACTTATATTTATTTTGTTTTTCAGTTATTTTTCGTGAAGAAAAAAAATTTTAGAGCGCTAATCGAAAAAGCGTATTGCTCTTTAAAATGACACGATATATAACTCATTTTTTAAAAAATGTAAGTTCGAACCCTGCTGTACTAAGGTCGCGACTTATTTTCTCTCAGTGTGTCATTAAACTGATTGCATCAGTTAAGAATATGTTTTCTTTTTTATTACGTTTTATCTTCTTTTTTATGACTTTTTTATTCGATTTTCTTCTTTTTTTGAGCTGCATTGATTGATTGTAATTTGAAACACTTTCAGTTTCATTACTTATGCATTGAATTTTCGCCTTTCGAACAATTTCCAAAAAAAAAGTGCATTTTGTTTGCTTTTTTAAGTTTTTAAATTTTTTCTTCTGAGTTTTGCCCACTTAAATGTCAAACTGTTAAGATGTTTTCAATTTTTTTCTTTTCCACTTGTTTTTATTATGGCTTCAAGAACAACGTCATTAAAATTAAGAACTGATAATTAAAAACAAGAAAATGTTCATTAATAATGGTCCAGCCAACCAATATACTTACATACATACAAAGTATGCACACACTTCTATATCACATAAACAAATCACGAGACACGAGTGCAAGTACTTTATCAATCGTTTCGTATTCCACTTCATACAGCTGCAGGACATCAACAATTTTTATGATGATTTTTTGGTAGCTACTGTTTGCGTTTTTAAGCCTTTACAATAAATTTTAGAGTAGTTTTAGTTATTGAAAGAATTTGCATCTAATAAGAGAATTAAGATTTAAGACTAACTGCTTTCTGCTTTCTGGGAACAGGCATGATTTTGAGTTTTTGTAGGTGAGAAATGGAGAAAGGCACGCGGGGTAGGTAAGCCTTCACAAGCCTATTAACCCAAACAAAAAAGCCATTCTAAAAATCCAGGGGGCTACTCTCTATTGCGATACGAAAGAAAATGGTACCAAGTCTAGTGAATGGTCTTTTTTAATGCGTTTGCGCATTTGTCTTTCGCATCTTATTATTTTTTTCTTTTCGCAAATCATCACTATTTATTTTATTTAAATTTCAAATTTATTTTACACATTTGAACTTTCAATCTGCGCCATCTTTTACTTTTATTGCCAACGTTGCTTTATTTTCAAAACTTTTACGAAAGCAGTAGAGAGAGCCAAATTGGCATTTAGCTTTCGCATCGCAATAGAGTGTACCAAAACATCAAAATTGTACTTTGCAATCACAGTCAACAATGTGTCATCAAGTTAAACGACAAACATTTTGTTTATTATTTACGCATCGATAACTTTTTTGGTGCACTTTGGGACAAATACGGCCGGAGCTATCTAACTTTTTATACATGAACTCTGGCAGCATCTTTCGAATAGAAACAGCACTTAGAGATACCACCATGAACCGAACTTAAACCGCAAAGTATAAGATCAGTCCTTACCATGACGTCACGATTTTGGATTCAAACCACAGCCACTACGTGCTCTTGTGAAAAGTAAAAGGCAAGGTTTCCGCAAAGACAATCAACCTGAAGCATTTCTCGCATGAAGCATACTAAACGGAAGTCACTGACTCCCTTAGCACCATCAATTTATAGTTCTGATGTATAACTTCGAGTTCTAACTGAAGTCTGAGGACCCCACGAAATTCGGTCTTTCAGTAGTTTTATTGCCGCTACCAAGAAGCATTTACTTATTTACAGTGTATGGGCTTCCGAAGAATGCAATTACACCTATCGCCGAGGTCAAATACATCACCAAGACATAATAGGTCAATTGTCCCCTTAAGGTTCTGCGAATAACTCCAAACTGAGTTGCCACGGAGGATGTAACACCGGGGGCGCATATTAAGATAATTAATATTGAAAAGTTTAACATGGTTGCATTTTAGAATGTAAGACTTTTGTATAGTTGTTTTGCAACTGAAGTTTTGGATTTCGTCAAAAATTAAGGGTGTTTTTTTAGAGGCATAGAATTACGTTTAAAAATTTCTGGCATATGGCTTCCGCAGCTGCGCCTTATGAACGCCATTGTGTCGATTCAAATTTGCAACACTTTTTCGAGCAAACCCAGTTTATTTCGTCAAAAGTGCTTCGAATGTTGGCTTCTTAATGATCAATCGTTGCTGTTTTATAAGCATGGACCAGAGATTTAACGAATCCCCACCAAAGCAGTCCAAATGTGTCAAATAGCACGAACGAGATGGCAAATTCACAGAACCATTTCTTGAGATAATTCCGTCTCCAACCGTTTGGCTCAACAAAATAAAGGTTTCACGCGCCGTCTTGTTGAAACCATTTCTCCTCTTAATTATTTGCAATGACATGAGGAATAAAAAAAACTCATGAATTTTTTGCCGCTTCGCTGAACATCATTTAACGATACAAATCTGGTTTAACTTCAAGTAGATTCTCAGCCCATTCACAGAACAAACGGCGAAATGGATGGGTCGCTGGCTTTAATTTTTGCACCAGTTCGATCTTATATGGATGAAGTTTAAGAACGGCGTCGGATCGATGAATTCGAGTTCACTGGAATACTCACGTCTACAGCGGCGTGATGGCTTCTTCTGGCACGAGCTTGATTTGGATGAATATAATCCAAAAAAGCAAGGTTTTTGGTTTCTTGCCACACATACATGTATACAGAACACATTTTTTCTTTTGTTTTACCTTTAATGTAGTTAGGTTTTGACCATGAAGAGACATTTTACGCAAAGAAAACCAGTGAAATGCGCATAGGAATAGCTTATCCCATCAACAATAAACTTCAGTTTGTCAATAATATGAAATGGGAATTTAGCACATTATAATGAAACCTTGATAATTAATTTTTGAATCCCAAGAAAAACTTTGATAACTAATATGCATGTGGCAGTGTAAAGAAAACTGAACTGGCAAAATAAAATAAATAAATTTGTTTTATTTTGGATTTTTCTTTACCCACTTACAACTGGATTTAGAGTTGACAAAAAAATCAACCAATTGTAGTCGGGATTGTAAGAAAAGATAAACTCACTGTTTATTGTTGTTGTTTTTGTTTAAGCTTTGATATTGTTACAAGTGCAACTGGGGCTTATAATTCTTATTCGCTTAACAGTTTTATTTGTATAATTTCTTTAGTTTTTCTAAAAGCTTTGGATGAAGTTTCCTGATGATCTGGCCTAAGCAACCACTGAAATACGCAAAGGAATAGCTTATCCCATCAACAATAAACTTCAGTTTGTCAATAATATGAAATAGGAATTTAGCACATTATAACGAAACCTTAAATGCCTGTTGTTTTTTGTATTGCTGTAGAGGTGAGCAGACCTATTGGGTAGGCCATGCAAAAGAATAAATGTGGTCATGAATCAATCCATAGTATTGCGTATACGCTGCTCAGATGTAGGATTATGCGCACCGTAAGCTTGACGATGTTTACGGTCGACTTCGATTTCGGATTCTTTACTTGGACCTTCTTTTTGAAGTTTTTTCCTGTATCCATGTTTTGTAAGTATAGTTAGAACTTCTCGCATCGAAAAGATGTGAAACAAAATCTACCATCGTTTCTCGAAAAGTGAGAAAAATTTTTGTCTGTAACTCATTTCGAAGACTATCAAAAGAGATTACGTCGTTACGTTATAAATGTCATAGCATTGCACTCGAAGCCGATGCGACATTGCAGACGTTCAGAACTCCAGACACGCATATCGTTGACGGCGACCAAAATTTACTAAAATTGAAAACTATTCAACGACGGCGGCGAAAATACAACCGTCGGCTATACCAAATAATGTAAAGTGTGACTTCAATGTTTGTTAATTGGAAACGAGCTTAGAAAACAATCGTATATTTCGTAAAATTGTTAAAAGCAAAATAATTAAACAATGAAAAAATGTGCCAAAAACAAAATATTATTTTTATTATTCTTTGTATTTTGCATTATTGTTTCTAGTGTTAAAATTTTTTCTCGCCCCATTTGTATTCGTGAGTTTATTAGACAGTTCAAAGCGGGAGTTTTTCTCACAAAAATATTACAGACACAATTTTTCTGTAAATTGGCGAGTAATTTCCTTCCGTGACAGCTAGTACTCGCCAAAAAAAAGTTACAGACACAGTTAAGTGAGAAAAACAGCTGTTTGTTTCAATATATGGCAATTTCATTTCACACTTTTCAATCGTAAAGTTTGTCGACGCGAGAGTTATAGAACATGAGCACTGGTACAAAATCAATATAGATCCATGCAATTTAGTAGTTATAGCTTCTACCAATTTTTAATGCCGTTAGTTGCTTCCTGATCTTAAATTTGTAGATGCAAATTACTTTTCAAGGGCATATTTAATTCGGTTTGATTAAATTTTACTAACATTGTTAACAAAAAAAATAAACTAACTTAAGGTCCTAACTTGCTTGTTGGAATTTAAACTGCCTAAACAAACTTTGTCCAAGAAAATGTATGTGAAAAAAATATTAACAAAGTAAAGGGAAGTAAACTTATTGGCAGTATATGATTTTTTGAACTTAATATAATTTTTTAAAAGACCCTACTTAAATTGTAAAATATGCGGGCCTGTTCTGAAAATCACGTGATTTCAAATCACATGCTTTTGAAATCACACGTGTGATTTTGTGGTGTTTTAAAAGTCATACCATTTTTGTGTTTCTCGGTGTGTTGTGCGCAATTGAAGAGCAAACCAAAACACACAAAAACGGGACGCTAAAATATCACACGTGTGATTTTATTGGGCATGTTATTAACTTGTAGATTTGTAACTTGTAGTTTTGAAAAACAGGGCCCAGATAGCAGTAAACTCATCTACTTGTCAAAAGGTTGAGGATTCAATTCTCACCAGAGACCTTGGTATATATCACTACAACAGGCGAGAAGTCTTCGGAACTAGGTATTACTCGGTACTTTTAAGACTTTTAATTAATTTGGTAATCCCAACAAACGCGGAGGTTTGATTTCAAATTGAAAGTGATTTGAAATCAAATCTTTTCTCAAACGAAACAAGTTTGATAATGATTTGAAAATCATAGCATTCTCAACAAAAAGGGGAAATTATTTTCAAACGGAGAAATGCATTTATTTTCAACTTGCTTTCAAACGTAATTCTCAAATGTTTTTCGAATGTAGATTTTAATAAAATGTGTAAAATAAATAAATATATTTTTTTTTTAATTTAAATTCATTATTTTTTTAAATAAACTGTGTGATAAATATTCGACAAAATGGCTAAAAGATGAATAGTCTTGACGTAGCACCGCGATCATACAACAAACTTATATCTTCTTCACTTTCCCGTTTTATTTAACTTTGTAATTAATTTGTTACTCACAAATAATTTATATTTTTAAACCAGAAATCAAGGTTTTTAAAGGCGAATTTACCTCACGTTATATGTAACTTTTCTTTAATTGTGCAACACATTTAGCCTTAATCGCCATTTTTACTGTTAACATTAATTTTCGCTTCAGTGCTGCCAAGTTATTTTTTGATTTGAGAATAACATTTGATAACAATTTGACATCAAATTGATAAAACATTGTATGTCAAAAGTTTATATTCAAATCAATATCAATTTGAACTTAAATGTTTAAATCAAACAATTGAAAAAGGTTTGAAAAATGTGTTTGATGTCAAGTGATAAATTTATTTTATATCAAAGGCTTAACTTCGTGTTTTTGTTGGGCGAAATATGTTATATTAACTTTATTGTTTGCTTAACAATAGAAATAGCTTCTTTTTTTTCTTTCTTTAAGAATGTGAATTATTTAATTCCAGTGATTTTTAATTAATTTAAAATAAAACACACTTATTCCGTTTTTGCATTAACAAGCAAATTGATTTTTACATCAAGAATATAACACAAGAATTTCTTTAAGTGTTTTTGTGAGGCAGAGTTAATATTATGTATCTCACAAAAACAAAATGTTTACATGTAAAAGCCCAACCAGAATGCGCATAAACAAACTTAAGCTACTGTCAAAAATAAACGAATAGCCTCTGAAATGCATTAAAAAAAAAAAACAAAAACATAATAAGAAAACATTTGATTCCGTACGGAATGTGCGATAAGTTTGGCACTTTGCTTAAGGAAATTACAGTTTCATTAAACTTACCAAAAAGTTTCCTTTAGTTCAATATAGTTTGACACAAATGATTTACTTGTATTTGCTCAGTGCCTTAAGCCAAGTGGTTCACACTCTGGTTTTCAAATCTCTGCTTTAAGCTGGAGGTCCTCAACACACGTTCTCTGCGATTGATACTTTCTTGACCTTTTTTCAAGATGCATGCGACGAATGCCAAGTTGAAAATAAACCTATTTCATGCGTTCGATGCTACGCGTGTGCTGTGTAACCCGTCATTACAATTTTACACGGATTCTACTCTTGACAGATGCATTAACGCATTAGGCGCGTGCTATGAACCTCCAGCTTTAGACCCACATGCATACCAAAGTTCATTGCACAAGTCTTGTAAATTTTTTTAAAGTAAATTTTAACCAGTGCTCGAAAAGAAACAACGTTATTTAGCGTTCGGCTCACACACCCAGGAACGATATAAATTTGTTTAGTGTTTGTGTAGACGAACACAACCTTAAATACCGTTCGTAACTATTTTCAAAAAAGAGCCGAACATTATATACTGTTCTGTACTTCGTCTTGTATATTTTTTTAAAGTCAATTTTAACCAGTGCTCGAAAAGAAACAGAACGTTATTTAGCGTTCGGCTCACACACCCCGGAACGATACAAATTTTTTTAGTGTTTGTGTAGACGAACACAACCCTAAATACCGTTCGTAAATATTGTCGAAAAAGAGCCAAACATTATATACCGTTCTGTTCTGCGCTAAAAAACAGAACAATTATAGTGATACTGTAGACAAACATTATATTTCAATGTTCTTTAATGTTTCTTTTTTTTAAATTGATAAAGAAATTAACAAGCAAAAAATTTAAGCAGCGACCTAAGCACGAACAGCTTTTGTGTGTATTGTGTAAAATTATTTTGCTGGCTTTTTTTCGTATTTGAAAAAAATGTTTGGTTTTTTTATCAGCCAAAAGGGGCAAACATTAATGCGACGAAACGAACACAAATGAAGTTTGTGGATTTAAGAAAAAAAAAACTGAACGGAATAAAATGTTCTCATCTTTTGTTGTGTTTAATAAAACCTGTATTATTTTGTGTTCGAAAGATGATTAACAGGGAAACGTTATTTTTTTAATGATTTTCTACACAAACACTATTAGCGTTTGTGTTTTCTACAAATCTACCAAACCGAACACTAATAAGCGATAGTTAGTGTTTATTTTCGAACACTGATTCTACGAGCAAAGTCTTATAAGTAGTATTTTGTAGTAGGAAATTTGACAAGTCAGATGTAAAAAATATGTCGTGAACATGCAACGAACGATATAAACATAACGAGATAAGGCTCTCTATGTAGCAATGTTTGCTCATCTACCATATTCATGTTTGTATAAGGAAAGGAGGTCCCTTTAATATAAAGACAGGTAATGCACTAATTTTTCATTCTTCAGACTTTTTTATTTTTTAAAATTCACATTACTTTGTAGAATAATATCGTCAAGTCTAGGTCTCTTAGCGTTCTTCTCATCTTTTTAAAATATTGCTTTACATAGATCAGTTTTTATTTAAAATTCAATGGCTTGCGGTCCCTCAGTAACTTGCTTGTTTTGACATTTGTAATAATTCTAGGAGGAAAATACAAAAACCAACTAGCCAGGGGGCAAATTATGGCATTCGTGATCGAACACTTTTTCGATTCGAAAGCGATTTTACTTCTAATTCTTTCTATCTATACTGAACGGATCGAAACTATTTTAGAGCATTTATTTGAGTTTTCCCAATACTGAAAAAACAATCAAGATTCTCTAAGTATCGGCTGAAATTAAATTGCTTTCGAATCGAAAAATTATTCGATCAAGACTGCCATAATTTGCCCCCTGGTCTTTGTTTTAAATAAATAAATTTTAACTATCCTCTCAGTTCTTTGAGCCAATGTTCTCAAAGAATACAAAATTTTAATTTCATGCGTTTAATCTGCTCTGCTCGGATCGAAACTTAAATTTAAATAATTGACAGTAAATTCATGACAGAGTATTAACCACAATTGTGGTTGGAATTTACTTCAACTCTAGTCTGACTTCGGCTTTAAGGTGTACTTCCCACTTGCCCTAAGAAATTACCACAAAAATGTTTCTGAATGAATTGACGAAACTTCGTGCAGACATAAACAAGAAAAACTCAGACTCATGTCTTTTTGGTAGTCGTGTCTGTGAAGGCATAAAAATGCATTAAGTGCATCATCTTTGTCGACGTCGCACAGTGCATTGATTCCATATATCGATTGGACATAAATGAAAGAAGTTCTTGGTTCCAGAAGTTCCATATGAATATTAATATGCTTAAAATTCTGTAAAAAAAAAACTGCTCAAAGAACACGACTCCGACCGCATTAAGACTATGCAATTAACGCCGAGTTTTTTTCTATTTTCTTTTAAAGTAGTTGCTACGAAACTCTTTTCACATTTACATTTACATTTTTTTCAAGCATTTTTTAAACTTTTTCAACCCTGTTTTCTTCCCTACACCTCTTGCATCGAAATCAATTCATAAAAGCCAAAAATGTCTTCAAAAATTTTGGCTCACAATGGGATCAGTGGTAAAAGAAACGTTTACAAATAACTAACTAATCCAATTTGCATTGTATTTTTTACAGTTTTATTCATTCTAGAGCGCGAGTGGTGTAATTTGTTTTTGTTTTGTATGTTGATTGACCTGTACTCATGTTTAGTAACTATAGTGAGAACTTCTCGCATCGAAAAGATGTGAAACAAAATAGTCCATCGTTTCTAGAAAAGTGAGAAAAAAGTGAGTCTGTGACTTATGTCGAAAACTATCAAAAGAGATTACGTCGTTACGTTATAAATGTCATAACACTGCACTCGAAGCCGATGTGACATTGCAAACGTTGAGAATGCCACTAACACATATCGTTGACGGCGACCAAAATTTACTTAAATTGAAAATTTTTCAACGACGGCGGCGTAAATACAGCCGTCGGCTTTACCAAATAATGTAAAGTGCGATTTAATGTTTGCTGTTTGGAAACGAACTTTGAAAACATTCATATCGTTAGCTAAAATGCAAAAAGACGTAACTAACAAAAATATAATTTTACAGGAGAAGCAAAAAACTTTGTTAAGTGAAAACTATAAACATGTCAGAAAAACATGCATTGATAAGTCGTCCATGAAATTCTTCAACCAATTTTCAAAGAAAACCATTTCATTATATTTTCTTAGAAAAAAAATATGTAATTACGTCGTTTTGCATACATCAAACAAAAAAAGTTGTAGTTACGTCCCTTTGTTTTTTGTTAATAAAAGTGCAATTTTTGATCGCAGAAGTGTAAAATGTCCCTTTGTTTTTTGTTAATAAAAGTGCAATTTTTGATCGCAGAAGTGTAAAATTTTGTCAAGACATGTAGTTTTATAGCATTCATAATAATCAATCAAAAACTCGATTTTGAATTTTTTGTTAGTTACGTCTTTTTATATTTCAGCTAACGATATATTTTATAAAAATGTTAAAAGCAAAATAATTAAAACAAACAAGAACAAAATATTATTATTATTAGTCTTTGTATTTTTGCATTTTTAATTGTTTTTTAGTGTCAAAATTTTTTCTCGCCCCATTTTCATTCGTGAGTTTATTTGACAGTTCAAAGCGGGAACTCTTCTCACAAAAATGTTACAGACTCACTTTTTCTGCAAATTGGCGAGTAATTTCCTTACGTTTCAGCGAGTACTCGCCAAAAAAAAGTTACAGACACAGTTAAGTGAGAAAAACAGCTGTTTGCTTCAATATATGGAATTTTTTTTCATTTCACACATTTCAATCGAAAAAACGGAGAAAAAACATGTTTAAATATGGTCAGCTCCAACAAAACTATTTTTAAAGAAAATTTTAAGCATATTATGTTTAATTTAACCATGTAACTGTCACCGACAACCATATTATGGTAAAATTAGTTCTCCATCAAGAAGCCGCAGCCATATTATGGTTGCCGCCGAACATGTTATGGTTAAAAATAACTAAAATATGTTTAACAATTATAATAGCGTGATTGTGTTTAAACCAAAGCATGTTGCTCTTGGAATGAGGAAAATACTAATGTTAATTTAAAAAAGATTACTGTCATATTCAACCTTAACATGTTAAATCCAACCATAATATAGTTATGGCTGGTTAAGTTAAACATAATATGCTTAAAACTTTCTTTTACTTAGTTTGGATGGAAGTGACCATATTAAAACATGTTTTTTCTCTGCGTGTACTAAAAGCTAGAAGTATAAAGATGTAAAAGGGCTTTCTTGCCATGGCCAATAAATTGGCCATTATGAGGAAAGGATCGAAATGAAACCAGTGGCGCCCAGTTTAATGTCGAAATAAAAAGTCACCAAAGTCATGAAGCCATAGACAAGCCATGAATACTGATATGGAATATGTTATAGTCGGACTACAAATGGCGACGCAGTGAAGTCAGAGGCGTGGCAAAATATTAAACAAAATATTTCTGAAATAATTTTTAAATAATCTTCAATCTTTTTTATGCAAACCACCCTACCTCACATCCTTATCCTTTAATGGTTCACGTTAAAACACAGCGAGTGTAACTGTGGAGCAGACTTAAAGCAAATACAGTGGAATCTCTCATGACCGGACACCGAAGGAACCATTTAAATGTGCCAGTAAATGCGCTGTTTTGGTCATTAACTTAGACTACCCAGTGAAAACACTGCCCACCAAGCGCTTGCGCCCCATCAAAAACATGGCGCATAACAATAGACTATAAACTTTTAGCAGTAAACTACACCTAGACGATATCATTCGCGATGCCAATAATAAAGGGAGATACAATGAAATATTAAAGACTCTTTGCTCCAATGGGAGAGAAGGATGACAGAAGAAGAGAAGTAAGTACAAGTCTCAAAAAAACTCAGAGCTTTCCTCCATAACGCTGCAGGAGAGTGGTTACAGTGTATTACAGGTTGTAATTTTGATTGGTCTATTAAATAACGTAATGGGCCTACAAAAACTAAGAAATAACAGTTTTGCCATTACAAATACATGCCAAGCTAACAGCTCTATTAAAAAAATACATATCAGCCGTTACACAAATAGATTTGAATTTTAACTTTAACATTCATGTGTGTGAATTGAGGTTTTTCGCCTAAATCTAACATGTTGCATGTAAACCAAAACTTTGAGCTACAATAATTTAAAGCTAGGCAAAATTTTTATGTAATATTTCACATTTAAACTAATAGAAGTATTTTCTATAAAAAAAAGTTAAAACATAAATTAAATTTCCTACATCGAGTTCAACCATTTTTGGCCAAGGTCGTAACAGTGTGCGTTGTCGTCATCATCATCATTATCATCTTCATTTTTATCACTTTAAGCTGTTTAATTTTTTGTATGTCTGCAAGGATGTGGAGAAATATTTTGCATAAATGCAGCTTGCAACATTAAAATATTCGAAATGCAGGTAACATGTGTAAGTATGCCTTCGTATTTATGGATATGTGTGTTCCTGAGTGTGTTTATATTATTGTCTGGGGTGTCTACAGGTATTTATGGATGTGCAGTTTAAATGTTTCATTTACAAGTCAGACTGTCTGGCCTGCTTAGACTTGGTCTGGTTGTATGAATTGATCTGTTGGTAGTGCCTTTGGCCTACTAAAAACCCTGTGTTAACAGCATACAACATAAGTCAGTAGCATACATACACTTTATTATTGTTTTTGTCATCGTCATCATCATCATCATTATTGTTATTATTGCTGCAGCTATTTGTTGCTGTCGACAACGTCTCCTTGGTCGTCAGAATAAAAAGACAAGCAGTCTAGCCACAGGTTTCAATGTCTATATGTACGTCTGTGTGCCAGACTAAAACAGACCAAAGGCTAAATATTTGGTTGTATGTCATGTCTGGTCTATATTTGTTCTTTGTACTGTTTGGCAGAGTGTAAAAGAAAGAAATTTTTAACAAAAAAAACTTTCGGATAGTTCTAAAATAAAGAAAAACTTTTTATTTTTGGAATACATATATTCCTGAATAATGGTTACAAAGATATTTGAATACTAAAAAAAAAACTTTCATGGCCCTTGCACTGGAAAATAAATGATAAAATCAAAAAAGTCTGCGTTAAACTGATTCTTGTAGAGGGAACTAAAAAGATATACGTGTACCGGCGCACGTAGGTCAAAATTCAATATTTACGTGGCCAAAATTATTTGTTCACTTATATCATTTCTGCGGAGTGTTATAAGTCTGATATGAGAATTTTGTTGATTAAGTTAGGTTTGTTTGAAAATTTATGTAAAAAAAATCATATGAAACGCACGTAAACATTTATTTAAGAAACACAAACAAAACAAAAGAAATTATACAAAATTATTACAAACAGGCATTAATACAACCGAGTGGAAAAAATAACGTACAGTGCTTTTGAAATAAATTCTGTATTTGTTTTAATAAAATAAAAATATATGTATAAACATAAACTAATCTTATACATCTTCTTCTATATATATAAAAGAATTGCGTGAGTGACTGACTGACTGACTGACCCATTCATCATCGCCCAGCCCAAACCACTCACCCTAGAAACTTGAAATTTAGACCAGAGATTGGTCACTCCCCAAATCGATCCACTAAGACGGGATTTTTGGAAATTCGAATGTTAAGGGGGCAAAAAAAGGGTAAAAAGGGTAAAAACGGGAAAATTCGGTAACCTTATATCTTCCAAACTAAAAGAGATAAAAAAAATTTAATACTTATTGTTGTTCTTTAGAAAAATAAGCGGACAGGTGTCTGGTACTTTTTTGAAATTCGGCCCTTTTAGGGCGTAAACGGGTAAAACCTGAATTTTGGAACTTTTTTGACACCCCATTTATCTTTTGAACCAATAAACATAGAAACAAAGTTTATACCACATTCGATACTTATCAAAAAAATACGAACACAAATTTGGTACTTTTTCGAAATTCGAACATTTAAGGGGTGAAAATCGTAACTATTTTTGGTACATTTTTTACAAAACATTTTCCTCCATTCATTGACATATTCGTACTAAATTATGGGCTGCCACTACAATACTGACATTTTTGATACTTTAATGTGGGAAAAATATAGTACCCAAAAAAGAAAATACGGGAAATTTGATATTTTTCTTTAGCGTTTTGGTTCTACTAAAGTATCGGGTTAAATGCTAGAATTTAACAAGCTTAAACCTAGAAAAATAAACTTTGGCATAAAAATAGGTCCACGAAGAAAAAGGAGACGCTAACGAAGTAGCGGGTATATATATATATATATATTTATATATATATATATACATATATATATATATATGCTAGTCAAATATATAAGGAATGCAACACGGAAAATAAATTATTCCGTAATTGATTCTTCTTGCTGCTCGTCATCTGAGTCTAGTTTGTTGTTGTTATGCCGGGGCTGCGTCTTTGGCATAACAGTCGTATTTCTGTGAATTTATTTTATGTCAACGTGAACTTGTCTCCACTACAGTGTTGCCAAAACTTGGTGACCAAAAATGGCTAAATTTACGGAAAAAAATTGCTAAAAATGGGCTAAAAAAATGGCTAAAAGCTTTTTTAAATAAAAACACATTAAAATTCAATAACAAAACAGAAATAATTTATTTAAAGTCGTTTACGATGAAATTGTGAGTTAAGATCAATTTGTTAAATAAGAATAAACGTAAATAAATATTTAAATAAATTAATATTATTATTGTTCATCTCATAGGAATCACTCATTAGTTTGAAATAATCATAAGCTTTAAATAATTTGAAGGTAAATCATAATCACGACAACAGTTACCCAACCTTTTGAGTCCAGATCTACAATAAAAAACAAATAAGAAAGTATAGTCGGTTAAACCCGACTTTAGAACCTTTGTACCAAATTTTATCAAATAATCTCTAAATTGCGACCTGTGGTCTAATCACCTCATTCGATACTATCGTATCGAATAAACTATCGATGTTTTTTGCATACGATAGACACTCACGTATCGAATGAAAACTCGATAAATGTAATGTCGAGTAACTCGATTTCGAATGTTCTTATTTTAAATTCAATACATTTCATTCGATATGGAGTTTCATGATACCAAAATAAATAATTTCGATCAAATTTGCTCGATATCGTATGCGGTGATTAGACCCCTGTACTTTGCGCACAAGGTTTACATGGACAGCCAGCCAGCCGGACAAACATCGTTAATTCGACTCAGAAAGTGATTCTGAGTTAATCGGTATACGTAAAGGTGGGCTAAGGACTAATATTTTAAGGTGTTACAGACATCAGCACAAACGCATATGGTGGTGGTATAAATATTGTATTGTTATGGTAAAAATATTTAATTTTTTAATTTAAAATTACTTTTAACGATGTTTACTTGGCTAAACACCATCTCTACTTCAGCATTAGACCATGGAAGTGAGAGCAACTTTATAGGAAATTCTGAAATTTCTAAAACAATTTTGTTACCGGCTGCATCCCTTTATCGAAATACTTGCAACCAGAAAGACACAGCGAGTTTGCGTTGATCGAGTTTATAAATTTAATAGTGGAATACTGTTCCTTTATTTTGAAAGATGTTTCAACATCATAGTTTATAGCGATTTTTAACATTTGTAAATGTTGTGTTTAAATTAAAGGCGTTTTAATTGTTCAAAATGTTTATTTTACTTTTAAAAATTTTTACAATAAAATAAAAATTATTCTTTTAAAAGAAAATCGGCAAAAAAATTCTATGGCTAAACAAGTTGAAAAATGGCTAATGGCTAAATCTAAATCTAGCCACTAAATGGCTAAATTGGCAACACTGCTCGACTATGACTTTTAATCTACAAATCAGTTCATAGTTTATCCCGGTTATATCTGCCGAAAAATGTGCATTTTCGAAAAACCATCATTGGTATTTTGGAAATTTCGAATTTCTTTTTCCTTCGTTAAGTGTCAAAAGCACTTCTTCCAAGAAAATTGATAGCTGTGTAACGATGTTGTCAATAAGGCTCTGTAAGATGCTATCCACACAGATACCTGTAACCCGTAAGCATTCCTTTGGTGGATAACATTTTTGTTTTGCTTGTAACAATAAGTAATATGGAGGATAAAAATTATTATTTGTGTTTCGGATGATCTCGTAATAACGTCTTGTTAGATCAGCCTCAACGAACATAACTTAAGCTTGTAGTGGTGTTTTTCTATGTTCGTGCGCTCGACTAGGAAAATTTGTTATTTCTTTCAGGATTTTTGATGTAACTATTTTTCCTGGTACTCTTAAGGTTGGTTGTGCAGCGTGAACGATAATGTCATTTCCAACTGTTGACCGGATGTCCTCGGTTTTTGCGACGCTTGCTTCGTTCACTTAATTCGTGAAGATTTCGAAGGCAGCCCCGGTCGATTTAATAGGAAGCTGAAAAGTTCCGTTCAACCAAGACTCATTATTTTTTTAAAAAGCCTCTTTCTTTCTGTGGCATTTTGCCCATTTGTCCTTTACACCACTTTAAATAAAAAATATCTTTGTTTTAAGTCGTTTATGTCCTCGTCTGTATTGGCATAGTTTAATAATAAATGACTTTCTATGAAAACCACTTTTGCACTGAAATTCGGCAAGATGTCGTCTTTCATAATTTAATAAAGGTTTTTCCGGGTAACAATTTCCATACCGGATGTGCTCGAAGTGTTTTGTTATTTTGAATTTAACGTGTAAATAATAAAGGCTCAGTTAGTCTTTACTTTCTGTTTCTGTTCTGTTCCGTGCCGTTCTGTTACGAAATTGTAATAGTTACTTTTTCTGTAGTAACTTATCATCCATTTACGACAAATTTATTAGGTTTGCACCGTCCAATGTTTATTTTAATACCTTTAATGCACATAAATTTGAATAAATTAAATTTTATGAATTCTTACAATCAAAAAACATTTTATTTCAATAAAAAATATGTATTTTTTATTATTTATTTTGCTGTCACTTACAATTACTTAACAAGTTTTTGATTTTAAAAAACTGAACCGTAACAGAACAGAAAACTAATCATTTTCATAGGTTTTGTAAAAACAAAAACAAGTCAGCTGATTCGTAACAGAACAGAAAGTAAAGACTAATTCTGCCTTAATTTATTAAACAAATAATACTTTTTTAATCAATATAACCACATAAAACTGAACTATAGAAAAAATATTATAACATGAAAAACAATGAATAAATATTTTTTAAAAACATAAAAATATTAAAAAGTAGTTTTCTAACAAGTATAAACTTCAACAAAGTCCTTTAATAACGAAAGGCAACGATTACCTAACTAATAAGAAACAAACAAAAAATTTAATATAAAATCTTAATGTTTAAAAAGGTTCCCAATTTTGTCAGCTGCACTCTTCTGCAGCCAATTGTTGTGCTTTCTTTTCGCGCAAGAATTGTACTTTAATATAAAAAAAAGAATGATAATCGTATCCCATCGAAAAATAAAACAAATTTACCTTTAAAGTTAAAAATTACGTCAAAAAGCATCTCAAAAAACATCATGTGTCAGAAACTACCAAACTATGTATTTGGATTATGCATTCTAGCTAAGTAAGCAATAATAAAAACAAGTAAGAGTGCTATATTCGGCTGTGCCGAATCTTATATACCCTTCAACATTGTGCGAACAGAATACAGAGCAACTAGACAAAAACTAAATAAAACTGGTAAATATTTTTTTTTTAAATAAGAGACAACCGGTTTTGAACTTCGCTTTTCATAAGGGCCCAGAATATATGTACTTTATAGGGTGTAGGGTAAAGGGTCTAAAAAGAGTTATTTTCGGGAATTCAGGGTTCTAATCACTGCATTCGATACTATCGTATCGAATTAACTATTGAATTTTTTTACATACGATAGACACTGGCGTATCGAATGAAAACTCGATAAATGTAATGTCGAGTTACTCGAAGTCGAATGCTATTATTTCAAATTCAATACATTTCATTCGATATCGAGTTTTAAGATACCAAAATAAATAATTTCGATGAATTTTGCTCGATATCGTATGCGTAGATTAGACCCCAGTACTTCTGTTATAACTTATACAAATTTCCGACATTTTGATATATAAGTCATATCCATAGGACGTATAGCAGCCCTAAAATTTAGGCTTTTATAAAAATTTTGATGTTTTTTAGCCCATTTTTTGAGTATTTTGCTCATAAATTACCCGTTGTCTAACCGATTTGATAGTTTTATATACCGACGTGTTAAGGAAGAATTTTACCATTTACTTAAGTTATATTTATATATAAACATTTATATAAACTTGTAAATATATATTTTAACAAAGTTAATTATAAAAAAGAGTAATTTTTGTGGATTCAGTATTTCGGTTATAACTCTGCCATTTTTTAACCGATTTGGCAGATTTTTATACCGACGTGTTGAAGAAGAAATTTACCATTTACTTTAGTTATAAAGCTTGGACTCGGGGAGATCTATGGTTCCCGAAAGTTGGGTATTTAAAAAAAAAAAATTTAATTTTGGTCATAACTTTTTTGTATCTGAACCGATTTTCCCGAGTTTTTTATAAAATATGTTCTACTAAAAATTTCCGATATTTTGATATATAAGTCATATCCATGGGACATATGGCAGCCCTTAAATTTAGGTTTTTATAAAATTTTTAATTTTTTTTGTACGGGAGGTACCACGCCCACTTCTCCAATCCCGCCCACAATTTGTAGGATGGTGTGTATTGGCAACCTAAATGTGTGTACCTAATTTGGAAACTTTGGCTCTTGCTGTTCTCAAGATATACAGAAATAAAAAAAATACAACAACAAGGGATTTTTGGAAAAATTTAGAGGTAGTCGTGCTTTTTTGCTCATATCTACGTCATTTTTGGACCGATCTGGCTGAATTTCAATAGCAAAAAATGGTGGACTGTATGTAACATAAATGTAAAACAACCTAGCCGCTATCATGTCTGGATTATCCGGAAAACACATATCAAACGTAAGACGGACAGACGGACATCGTTAAATCAACTTCTCTTCTCATATGGACCCAGAATATATATACTTTATGGGGTCTAAAATCAATATTGTGGAAATTACAAACGTTATGACAAACTTATATATACCCTTTACACCTGTGGTGAAGGGTATAATAAAGAATCACATCTGGATTATCGGAATCCATCACTTCAATTCAAAATTATAGACGTTGTAACTTAAGTTTGGTTTATTACTTAAAGCAACAAAAACGAGGGCACGTTTTGACGGCCAGGTTCCGACTGCCTGTATGCGGTCGGGGTGTATCCCAGAAAGGTGTTTGGCAGGGCTGCCAGATAAATGTATGAGAAAATCGTTTCGAAAAATCGTCAAAAAAAATCGGACAACTTAAACTTTAGTTTTTTTTAAAACAATTTTTGTTCGACTTTTATAAAAAAACATTCAAACAAAAACATAATTACTTCATACCCAGCTAGCATTTTCAATCGTGTAAGAGCTACTAGGAGTCTCATGAAGAGCGTCTTTGATCGTCAATGACCACATCTTTTAATCATAGAAGATTCCTCACACGGGAAAAACTGTAACACGAGTGAGATTCACAGCGAAAGAAGCTTCCTCAATCGTTGTGGGAATCGTTTAAGACGTGGGTAAAGATAATCTAACGAAACTTTCATGCCAAGAATCGTATGGGACTCATGTAGATATTCTGTTACAACTCGTGAAATGCTTGCCGTATAATTGCTGAAAATATGATTTATACAGAGAGCCGTAAAAGGTTCATTCGATGATGGTTTGTTGAAAGATAAACCAAATGTAAAATTGTTGTTTTTGTACTCTGAAAATAATCTAAGATTTTCTTAGCCGTATCTAAACAAAAGCGGCTGAACGCTTTGCAATTGGAACAGCTCGTTAAGTAGTGAAGTTTGCCGCTATTGTTAATCAATATTGGCAATTTAGCTACTTTTGGTAAGTTTACCGTTTTTATCTCTATTTTTTATTTTTAATTTGTGGGTTTTATTAAACAATAAAGCTATCACTACTGTTCGTGACACAACGTTGACGCTCTTGCTTTGGTATGACATATCAGCGTAAAAGCTAAGCGAAAGAAAACGTTCCGCCATCCAACATTCCAAGATTGAAAAATTAAATTGTCAGGAACTGTAATGTTTTATTCAGACTTTGGAGATTTAAAAAACATCGGTTTTTTTGCAGACAAAAATCTGCAAATCGGCACTTTGCTAATTACGGAACAAAAAATCGTCAAATCTGGCAGCCCTGGTGATTGGGTTCAGTAAGGATTCTCATGTTAACCTTACTTTATAAAATTCAATTTTGGCCGCGTAAATATTGAATTTTAACCTACATATGTGCGGCGTTTAATAGTTTAACTCTGAAACTAGTTTTACGGCCTATTTAAAGTTGTACCCTTGGGTAATAAGAAAACTCAGCAAATCTTGTGATACTTAGGTTTTTGGTATATAGTGTATTCAGAAAATTTTTCAGAATATTACAAGCAACATTTTGTTGGTATACATTAACCCTCTAATTATTCTAAAAAACTTTCTTTTTGCAGTTTTAATCATACCCCCTTTTAAGGTTTTGCTTATTTCTTGTTTTCAAGTTGAATTCTCTACTTAAGTGTGTTCGGAGACCTATAGTAGAATTTCACGACAAATATTTTCACAAAACATTACAACTACATACATCCCTGTTTTAAAGGTGATTTTAGCTTTTTTTTAAAAAAAAAAAATGCAAAAACCCATTTCCATTTTCCACTTTTTTTATACAAAAGGCCGTAAAATGAGTTTCAGATGTAAACTTTTAAAACTCCGATACACGCGTTTCGTTTTTTAGTCCTCTCTACAAGAATCAGTCGGCAAAACATTGTTATTTAAAAAAAAAAAATCATTTTGTTGTACAGTGCAATTAATTAATTAATTATGGCCCCTATTACGGTTTACAACTCAACTCAGTTTTTGTTCACCGCAATTTAGCAAAGTTGTAGTCCATAATACAAAAACTATGAAATTACAACTCAACTGAGATGAGTTGTAAACCGTAATAGGGGCCTATGTCTTAGAATTAAAGCACACTCAGAGAAAAAACATGTTAAAATATGGACACCTCCAACAAAGCTGTTCTCAAAAAAAATTGTTAACATATTATGTTTAATTTATCCATATTATTGTCACCGATAACCATTTTATGGTTAAATTTGCCCACAATCAAGAAGTCGCAACCATATTATGGTTGCCTCCAAACATGTAATGGTTAATAATGAAACCATAAATATGCAATTGCGTGTTTTTTCTTGTGCGACCAATAAAGGCGGAAACAATATATTTATCCGTTTTAGAGCTTTTTATGAATTTTGGCATCAATTTGTTAGTGCATATTTTACCGTTTTTTTGCATAATTTTGTTAAAAGAGATTTTGCCTTTTTAAGGCATATTTTGATACATGTTAAAATTCTGACTTTCTCTGTTTTAAATAAATATCTGTTTAATAATTTCGCCTTCTACATTTTATTGTTTCTCTAAAATTGTGAGACGAAGCAGGTTGTCATTAAAGATAAATGTTAAGGGAAAAGCTTTATATACGTTTTTGGCGAAGTGTGTATTACAAAGATATCTGGTCCAATCTTTTAGTATACCGATCGATTTAGAATCACTTTTTAAAGTTATTTAAGGATGTTTATTTATGTTTATTTTGTGCGCAAAATACAAGTTGCTATCTTGTAGATAATTTTATTAAATACATTTTAATTGTACTTAAGACGAAATCTTTGTAACTGGTGAGAAGCGGTCTATAATTTTACATAAGCCCCATAAAAACTTCTTTCCAAATTAGACTATTTGTGTCCGATAACCATCTAATTATGATTTTATTTAGATTAAATTTGCTCCAAAAATATTTTACTGCAAATAAAATTCTTTTCGAATCAGCTTTAACTTCTTTTTTAATGTTTAGATCAATAAACAATTTAGCGACCTTCCCTAAAATCCATTTTAGACAGAAAATCTCTTATGGATGTTCATAACTAGGGAATATTCAGCACAAATAACTCTCAATGAATTTTATCTAACCTCTTAGCATAACTTTGTTTTTGTGAACCCATGACTGTCCTTCGTTTGCAAATAGGGTAAAATCTAGAAAATTCGTTTGTACATACTATGGTGCTTGGACTTTACCGATTATAATTTTAGGACTGTTTTTATTAAATGGAACTTTTATTAAATTGTTGAATATTTTGTGTTTAAATTAGCTATTTTTGAATTTTTTGGCCATATTTTTAACAATTTCAGGGCATATTTTCAAGTTTTTACTGCATATTTAATGCGCATAAAACGCTTTTTTTAGAGCATATTTCTGGTTTCCCTGATAATAACTAAAATATGTTTACCACTTACAATAGCATGATTGTTTTTTAACCATAGCAAGTTGGTTTCGGTTAATATAAAATCAAATTATGTTCATATTTAACCATAACATGTTTAGAGGCAACCATAAAATGGTTGTGGCTTCTTGATAGCGGACTAATTTAACCACAATATGGTTGTTGGTGACAATAATATTATTAAATTAAACATAATATGTTAAAAAATGTCTTTAAAAATAGTTTTTTTAGAGGTGGCCATATTAAAACGTGTTTTTAATCTGCGTGCATGTAGTCGCATCAGGTGATTGATTTGGAAACAGTATTCCAGTCAGGCTGAAATCCATTATTATTTGATTTCAGGACTTATGGGCAAAAGGAGAAATAAAATCAAGTTAAAGTTGCATGGCATCTTGTGCTTGTGGATGATTTTTGAGACGATTTGTTTGATAATCAAGATTCCAAAGGTCAAGACAATTACGAAGTGTCACTTAACTGTAGCTTTCTGGGTAAAAGAAATACGGTTACGATTTCAATCGATTCTAAAGCTGAAAATACCAAATCTATTATTCAAACTCAAACTTCCGTGAGTTAAGCCTTATTGGCTGAGTTAGACACTGAACGTAAGTCGTCGTTGCGTTAGTAATGAAAAAAGAAGAAGAGAATATAGCAATTGCTAGGCTTCTGCCAATGTCAGACATGCACCGTTCTGCAATACCTTGGTCAACAGGTAATTTTTGATTTCACAAATTTTATAACAAAGTTTATTACTTTTTTTTACATAAATTAACACTCAAATTTAAATCTTTTTGTACAAAAATATTGATAACAGCTGTTTTTGGTTTTGCTTAGTGAATTTGTTGCCATATTATACGGCGATAAATACTGATGCTGCCAAATTAGTTACATAAAAACCGCTTAAACAAATTTTTTCGGATTGATAAAAACGATTGAAATCTAAAGCACCAAAAATTATTTCGAACGGTATTGCAATCACGGAATTGACAGCATTCTGAACGGAATCTGTGACACGGCCTATAATGCTGCTCCTTCAATATCACAAACCCTGCACGTTCTATGTAATTTTAAGATCGGAAAGGTAATACCGTAATGGCAGGTACCCCCAATCCGTAAAACATATCTGTTGAAGAACAATTTAGATGTTTCTGGAATTCGACGGATCATAGAATCGAAACAATTTCTTATGAATTTAGCTGTCAAAGAATTAAAATTTTTTCATTGAGTCCAACTCACTCCTTTAACACTCATGCTAATGACCAAGAAACAAAAAAAGAAACACTTAAATCCAAATAATAAGAGACAGTACCAAAAAACTGTTTAACATGTCTGTATCGCTTTTAACATCTTCAACCTTTGAATGTCTTATTGCTTTATGTCTGTTTGTCATTCTGTCTAAATATATTTACGTGTGTCTGTATGACTGATTGCTCAGACAGCAATAAGTTTGTAGGTATGTATATTTTTTTTTATTTAAACTTCAAATTTCTAGACATTCAGCAGACATGCTGATGCACTTTTTACGTTTTCGTTTAAATTCATCAGGATTTTGGATTTTTTTTTAGGTTGCTTGAAAACGTTGATGGTGCATCATCGTCTTTATCGTTCTCTTGTTGCTGCTGGCTGTTGTTGTTTGATGTCTTTAGAGATGGTTGTTGTGGCATCTTCGTCTTTGTTTAATTTGTTTGTACACAATACATTTTAAGTGAGACCATACACGTTCAACAACAATAATCGTTAAAATACACGCCTACTTAACACCATACAATAGCAACAACAGCAACAACAACAACAGCAAACAAATGTACGAAAATCCATAGCCAGATGCCCATCAGTCGTTCGAAAGGCACGCGAAAAATTGAATACAACAAATTAAACAGTCACAACAAACATGAAAAAAGTCGGCAGCAAAAAAATACTAAAAACGAATAAACAACAGTAGCGGCAGAAACAACAACAACAACAATACCAAACAAAATAAAGAAGAAGAAATAACAACATAAATTAGCTTCTGGTCTTTGAATTTTACAAAATGCAACACACAAGTGACTCTTGAAACACTAAAAAAAAGTTTTTGAATTAAAAGCCAAAACAGTAGGTAAACAATGGACACCCTACATTGCGGTGTAAAATTTGCCGATTAACTCTCCTCCTCTTAATCTGTAATAGGTTTAGACATTTCGTCATTTGCTAAATGACTAGAGACAATGTATTCCATAAACATGGTAAAAGTTTTGAGATTTATCGGAAGCAGAGCGACGTGGTCAGCTAAAAGAGATGTTATCTAGATTAAGAACACTTTCATTGCCGAATTACACCAAGGAATATCAACAAGCCAATTAATACTTGTCTGTGTTAATCATGTTAAGCTTTTTCTATCAGAACCAGATCTTTGTAATTTTTACTGCAAACGTAGCGCTTAATGAAAACAGCATTCTGAACACTAAGTCCAGAATCACAATTAGTCCCAAAATCGGGAAAAGTAAGTTTATATTTGCAACCGGTTTCCGTGTTACTAGATTTAAATTCGATCACGCGATTTCTTCTTACGGGTTTCTAAGTTTAAACTTCAGTCAAGCTTAAAGTACCTGATCCGAATGAGCCCCTTGTATCTGTTTGATTCGATTTTTTTAAAATAACCGACATACACCACATGATTCTCGGAGGAGCCTCACCAACAACCAGACCTAACGGATGAAGTTACAAAGGTACAACTGATTACCGTTTTACCGGATAGAATCTCTGGTAAGCCGCGGTATACAAGAGACTTGCTACTACAAATCGGAATTCGGCTAATTGACAAACCAATATAAGTATTTGCCGTGTTGACTTTAGCCCACGGTGATCAAAAACACTAGATAAATACAAAACACGCAATTTAAGCGTTAAATTTGACCAATTATGCACTCGCCGCACAAAAGTTTCTGCTAATTAGCACCAGCACTAATGAATATTCGCGATCTAGAGTAGAAACCGACATATACCACATGATTCTCGAAGGAGCCTCACCAACAACCAGACCTAACGGATGAAGTTACAAAGGTACAACTGATTACCGTTTTACCGGATAGAATCTCTGGTAAGCCGCGGTATACAAGAGACTTGCCAATTCTGCCTCTGTCAAGTACCCCGAGGATGTAACGCCAAGAATTGAAATATAGCAAGATGATCCCTCTATACACTGCGGGCTCATAGGTACATAGGAAATTTCTTGCCTGAAGTAGTTTTAATATTTTTTTTCGCTGGCTTGATTGGGTTACCGGGTTAAAGGTTTAAGAATAGAGAACTTGTATCGAAATAAAATCTTTTCTACACTAGACCACTTCAAACAGAGTGTCTTGCAAGGCCTTTCAGAAAAAAAAGATCGCTTTCTTTGCAAAAACATCATTGGGCAGCTAATTACCTTGAAACGCCCACAATACTATCCCCTTAACTTCACTAAGGGGAAAGCCCAATTTGTTTCTTTTTTTTAAGAAAGAACTTGTTAATTCAACAAAAAAAATTTAGGATTGTATTTCTTTTAAGTAAGAAATCTAAACCGAAAAGAGAGAAATCTACAAGGTGGCTTAAATGCCATCACCCTATCGGAAACAGATGCAAAATAGACGTCAGCAATAAATAGAGCGCTACACTCCTCAAAAACACTTGACTTTTTATTGGAAATTTATCATGAGCGTCGAAGCCCATTTTCATCTCTGTAGATATGTGAAAAAGCATAAATATCGCTTCTGGAGCACCGCATTTTACACACGAAGAGTCATTACACTTGCGCAAAGCTACTATACGGTATTGGGTTTTCGCTGGAGGCGTCATTGGGCCTTATTTTTTCAACAGGATAGACCAACGGCCTACCATCGAAACCTGAAGCCTGCATTTTTTGTGATAGCACTAGCCGGTAAGCTCACCCGATTTATCCATTCTAGACTTCTTTTTATGGGGATTCTTGATTTTAACATGCCTTAGACTGTCGAAGTCTTTTAAAAAGAGTATCCGTCAGGATTGCGGAAATTCTTCCCGAAAGTTCTGGAAAGAGTGATAAAAAATGCCATAAATCGGCCCGTATAATTATTAATTCTGGTAGCGGCCACATGGCCGATATTATTTTTTCTACTTAATGAAAAGAAATTTGGATATCAAATGAATACAGGGTCTATGAAATAACTCCCACTAAATAAGTCCCACTTTTAAAAACGAAATAAGTCCCACCAAAAATTGCTTAAAAAAATGAAATAACTCCCACGAAATAAGTCCCACTTTTGAAAGCGAAATAAGTCCCACCAAAATGAAATGATTTAAAAATTTACTTGAAATGAAATAACTCCCACTCAAAATGAAAAAACTCCCCCTTGAATAATATATTTCTTAAATGAATTAAGTCCCACTTTCATAAACGAAATAAGTCCCACTTTTTCACTGTTTAATGCGATTTCAAATAAGAAGTATTTGGCTCTTCGAAAAAAACACGTCGAATAATATGAATAATCAAAGCAGAGGAATAATAAAGAAAAATCGTATGCAAGCTTGCAAAAGGCTTCTTAATGGAATGGATATTACGAATTTTGATAGAGTTCCAGAATTTATTATTAATTCTTTTTTCGGTCAAGGAACGTATAGAGAACGCCTACTTGTAACAACGTTTGGATTCGTAAATGGATTAAGTACAGATCAATTGTTCTTATTATTAAGATGGAAACCGTTTCGGAAGGACCATCAGATTAAAATTATCGACCTTTATAAATGGCTTGAAGATCCAGTGCATGGTAGACGGTATTATAGTTTTAACGTGGCATTGGGATTAGTTGTATTTTGTAATGGTGATATTAGAAAACATGGAACACGAATTCCAATTTCCTACTAAAAATATAATAAAACACATACATACGAAATTACGTCAACAATTTTTTTTAATATTGTTTTTCCAGTAGTTAAGTTCGGTACCTATTTGTATACATTTCTTTAAAGTTTTTTTATTATAGTAAGTATAAAGTAATTAATAACAAAAAAAGGAGAGCCATGAGAGATAAGGACAAAAAATTATAGTTGTCCCTTTTACGAAATGTCCAATATATAACTTTTTGCATAAGAAAAAAATGAGAAATAAAGCCATAATGGCCTTATATTTCATGGCTCTATCGCACTCCTCCATAAAAAAATCATTTATTTATCAGATAAATATTTGAAGGGTTTCATGAACTTCTGCACGACAGAATGGACATACTAGTTTACTGGTTTGATCAATTTTGTGAGTTTGCATTGTAAGAAAGCATTCACTGCAAATTTTCAAGTGCTTACAAATATAAATTTAGGGGTATGAAATAACTCCCACTTTACAAAACGAATTTATTCCCACTCAAAACGAAATAAGTCCCACTTAAAATAAAAACGCGTAATGAAATAAGTCCCACTTTTAAAAACGAAATAACTCCCACTTTCAAAACAGCAATTTTTTGTGGGACTTATTTCGTTTTTAAAAGTGGGACTTATTTCGTGGGAGTTATTTCATAGACCCATGAATACAATCCAAAGGCAAAATCAAAATTTTTCATTTATTAAAAAAATTACATCGGTTGACAACTTTTGCACCACCTTGCGAAATGATTTTTTTTCTTATAAATTTACCAGTAGATATAAAGGAAGTTTGTTATACACGAGGTACCCTGACTTAGAGCCTTTAAGGTTTGCCCGTATTAGAAGTGGGGGCTTCAAATTCAACCACCACCTTTGTACTGCTGTGCACGCAGAGAAAAAACATGGTTGAAGTATGAATTCAAAAAACAAACAAACTGTTGATGTTTTTAACATTACTTTTTTACGCTTGATAATATTTTGTTTCTATTCAACAATAAGGTGTTTACTTCCCTGCAAACTTCAAACATGGTTGAGTTCAATAATACAATGTTTTAATAAAATAAAGCTACAAACATACACTTAAACGTTTTATGGTTAAATACATCCATCCAAAAGTCATAATCATATTATGATTGTCTCCAATCATGGTATGGTTAATATGTTATAACAATAACATATTTGAAATTTAAAAAAATTTAAAACATTGTATGTTTACTTTTAAATTTCAAATAATATGTTTAAAACAACAACATTATGGTCGTTTCGCTCTCTACAATTGAAGCACAGCCGCGAAAAACGTTGTAAACGCCACATTTTGCAAAAACTGTTGTTTTGCAGATAAACGTTGACTTTACTCTCTTACACAGTTTACACATCAAATCAACCAAAACTATGCACCTTAACGCATTCAAAATGGCGTACAAAGTGTCAGCCAGTGGAAGAACATTGCAAGTTACTAACATAATGATGAAACCGAAATGGTTTTGCAGTGCGGAATAATGTTTTAAAAGCCTTTTGCATTAAAGTTTTTATTATCACTATTTTAAATAATAGAAAAAAAAATTTTTAAAACAAATAATGCTGCTTGTCAAAAAACCTTTTTTTGCTCTCCTGAAAAATTATTATTTTGTAACTTAAAACGTTATTCGCGGCTGTGCTTCAATTGTTTAATGCTTTTCAAATACATACTTGCTTGGTTTGCTTAAATTCTTATTCATTTTTTTTTAATTTATTGCGTAAAATACATAAATTTACGTAGTTTTGTTAATTAAAGACAGAAGGATTGCTTATGAAGGTCTTCAAAGGCTGGCAAATGATTTAATTCGATCGCTTATAAAAGTGAAATAATTATAACTTTCCACTTATAAAAAAATACTATAACTTGACACTTAGGAAAATGGATGAAATAAATAACTATATTATGGTTAGCAATGACCATATTATTGTTAGTTATGACCATAATATGGTTACTTTGGTTCAAACTAGAAAAAATGTTAACCATATTATGGTTAATTTTGAACATAATATGGTAACTTTTGACCATTATTATGGTTAATATTCAAAAAAATATGGTTAATTTTGAACATAATATGGTAAATTTTGACCATTATTATGGTTGATTTCGGGCAAAATTACTGTTGATTTCAACCATTTTATAGTCATATTTAACCATAATATGGTAACCTACAAACATTAAAATCCAACCATAGTATCTTGCTTTTAGAATATGGTAACCTCTAACCATATTTTTTTTCTGCGTGTGGTATATGAAATTTTATCAATTTTGAAAGTGTAAATTTTTCCCCCAATTTTTTTTTTAAATTCCCATGGTGCAACGAAAAATTATTTTTCATTAGTTTTTTATACTACAAACACCCAGCGGTAAATATTGAAAGGACCGCAAGTGGCAGGCCTTTTTGAAGGCCTCTATACTCCTTTCTAAAAGATTCGCGTCGCATGATATCCTGCCTTCAGAAGTATGCCTTCTAAAAGGTATAAACTTCTTTTTAAAAGACCTTCTGAAATATTCAGTACACATTTGCTACTCCCTTCTTTGAGAAGGGAGAAAGGAAGGTGTTCAGTTGTTTTTACTTTTTATTTTTAGTGACCTTCCTTACTCCCTTCTTTGGGAAGGGATCGAAGTTGTTTTTAAAGGAAGTGTGGAAGGCCTTGCGCCCAATGACAACCTGTGTAAAAAATAAATAAGTAAGGAATGCGGCGAGAAGGGCTTCTGACTGCTAAATAAGGCCTTCTATTAGGCCTCTTTACTCACTCTAGTTACCGCTGGGCATGGATTCAAGCTCTGGAACAAATTAAAAAAAATTTCTAAAATGAAAATAAATAAATCTCAATTATACTTCAAAAATTAATTTAAAAAAAACTTTCGAATTTAAAATTAAAAATTAAATTTTTTTATAATGTAAAATTCAAAGTCCTTGTAGTCACCTCTATTTTAATAAAACGCGTACCATTTTCAAACATTCTCATAATATATTCAACAGTTAAAAATCTCACGCACTTTTATCTTGCAAACAATAGAAATTTCGCAAGTGCGTAAATAAAACTATTAAGAAGATTTGAATACAACGAGTACTAAAATTAGTTTTGAATTGATTCTAACACAACCTGAATTGTAGTGTAATGAAAATTATAGAAACACGAGTATGAAATGGAATTGTTCGACTTAACCTTAATTGAGGCATAAAGAATTTCCTGCTGAATATTACTTGAAATCTTTTTCATTTCTTTTTTTTTATTTTTTTGTTGTTAGAATCTGTAATTTGCCTTCTATTCAATTATTAGCGCAACAACAAGAAGAACACAACTGTTCTAAACTAGTACAACGTTCTAAATATTTTAGTTTTTCTTTTTTTTTTTTGCTACGCACTCTCGTAAAATTGTGTATGAAATTTACTAAATTAACTGAACAATTTAATCTGAAATTGAAATTGTAAATTAGTGATACTGAAAATGATACGTTTTCAAATGAAGCAGTAACAATTTATTTAAGGCATATGACATTTTCATGAGCTCTATCAGAGCTTTAAGTGAAAACAGAATAAGCAAAATCCTCAATGGAATTCATGGCCGTTTATATGAAAAATGTTAAGAATAATTTTAATTAATTAGTATTGTGGTTATTTTGTTGAACTATTTATGGTTTTTAATCCAAATTTTTAATATTTTTAATTAGGCTTAAGTTCATCAATTTAATTTTCATTAAATTATTTTTATGAAGAAAGGAGCAGAAATGACTTTTTGTAATTATCTCAAAAGATAATATTTCGACTTTATCCCTTTTAGTTATTTGACTAAATATAGTTAGGGGATTTAAAAGTGGTGCTATCAAGTCATATCGTCATAATGTCCTAAATAATATTTTACAATTGTATAAAAAAAATATTGTTGTATTTCAAACAAATCAAAAATTGTAATGCTATGTTTATTGATTCGTCATACATATGCAGTAGAAATCTAAACTATAAGCGGTTGCCCACACCATATGACCTTACAACTTTAAGACAACCTTATAATACCCCAAGTATAAATACTTAACATTTAATTCAATTCAGAACAATTAAACGATTTTGGCTAAATAATAATTAACACAGAATAAAGCCCTAAAATATAGTTCAAGCCCGACCATATGATACCCTACACCACAGTATTTAAATCACATCATTTATCTATCTATGTTTATAAACTTCATGAAAATCGGTTTGAAAGTTTGTGAGAGGCAGAAATTGCCCCCTGCCTCCCCTTGTGGCCCTTTTTTTTAAACTGTATAGCTAATGTGTTCCTACAGATATGGATCTATCTACGTTTTAAATTTCATTAAAATCGGTTTGAGAGGCAGAAATTGCCCCTATCTCCCCTCGTGGTCCGATTTTTTATTTATATTTTTTATACATTTATACATTTTGTGTCCATATAGATATGGTTTGTATCTATGTTTTAAATTTCATTAAAATCGGTTTGATAGTTTCTGAGATGAAGAAATTTCCCCCTATCTTCCCTCGTGGTCCTACGATTTGGCCCATTTTCAATAGGCTTGGTCCTTGTGTCAATAAGAACCTATGTCCCAAATTTTATCAAATTTTCTCCAAAATTGCGACCTGTACTTTGCGCACAAGGTTACATGGACATCCAGCCAGCCAGCAAGCCAGCCGGACGGACATCGTTAGTTCGACTCAGAAAGTGATTCTGAGCCGATCGGTATACTTTAAGGTGGGTCTTAACAACAATATTTTAAGGCGTTACACACATCAGTACAAATGCATAATATCCTCTCCACTATTGTGGTGTGGGTATAAAAAATATTAGTGTACGAGTTATTTTGCTTTAAAATCTACCTTGGATCCCGGGGTCGACTGGTCTTTACTTTTCAAAACGATTTTTGTCCGCCTTCTCAGAAAATTCCCCTCAATGTGGTAGTTAAATAACCCCAAAAAACACAATTAGAACTTTTCCTATTTCGTAATGGATACGTTTAAAGATTATATCCTATGTTGATTTGATTTTGTACATGACTTATATTACTTATAATTTAATGGTAGCTGCGGGACCCCAGGTCTGAACGTTACTTACAAACAAATTCATTTGTGCTAATAATCATACTTAATAACGATTTAAAAAGAGAACATAGTTAAAGATTTAAATTGTAGTATTTCACAGCTATTGACAAATCGTCAGCTCATAATTTGTTTGGCGCATATCATTAAAATTTCACCATGATATGCGCCAAACCAATAATGAGCTACCGAAATGACAAGTAAAAAGTGTATTTGCCACATTTAGGTATTTAAAAATTCTATCTAAGGTTTTTAAAACCGAAATAGCAAGCGTTGTTCGTTTGTAAGACGATTCTTGATTAAATTATAGACCAAACTGAAGATGTTTGACAGTGAAACAAAACACGAAACGTGCGTCAGCTGTTTAAACCAGTGTTGCCAAGAAGATAATAGCTAAAAAATCACCCGATATAAAGAGGCGCACAAATCATTTTCTTTCTTTATAAACAAAATTTTTTTTAATAACGTTTTTACTGAAAAAAAACGATTTTATGGAAATCTTTATTTGGACTTTTACAATTTTTCTGATACGTGGAAAAGATGATATCCGTCAAGTGGCTGCCGCCAGTGTTGATAAACATATGTATGTGCCCTTTTATTGTTTTTTCCATGACTTCCGCAAGGTTTCCGTTGATAACTGTTTGCATTCCTGTCAATTGTTCTCTTTAAGGGTTTCCATTCTCTGTATTTGTTGACATAAGCCCATGACTTTAAATATTCCCAAAAAAAGATCGCCTTATACCCGTCTTCGCGTAAACACCACGCCACACAGTGGCTTTGAGTGGATGTAAAGGTTTTTCTTCCATCACAAGTGGATTTTCAGTACCCAAGGGTGATTCATTTTGCGCCACCTTGTACAACACGTTATACATGTCGTGGCGTATGATTATTATATATTTCATTTAACACGTATACGCACTTTATACTCAAGCCGAAAATGTTCGAACTTATGTGTTAGTCCTGTTTCACACACATCAGGTTTTACACGCCAAGTTTTAAGTTTTTGTGAGAGACAGAGAGAGAGAGAGAGAGAGAAAGAAACTAGAAAATGCTACATATACAGACTTACCGTACTAGTTAGCAGGGCTGTCAGATTTTTTTGAGCTCTGTCGCCAAACCGGATGTCAGAAATCGCCAATAATCGCCAAACGTCAATTTGGTTCAGTTTTTGTAATTTTTTTTTTTAATTAAATTTTGCATACGAAAAACGCTAGTATAATATGTGACTCAAAAATCGCCAAAAACTGAGAAAAAAAAATTCGCTAAAAGTAAATTTTGTTTTGTTTCTGTAATTTTTTTTTTAAATAATAAAAATGGAGATCGTATAAGTAATCAGTTAAAACAGCTTAAATTAAGTACACAAGTCTATACGATCGTAAACTTCAGCCTCACTGATTTCATTACTGGAGTTTTAACCTGCATACATACTATTAGAATTAAATAGTGACTGAATATAAAATTCACTCAAACTGATAACAAGAGAAAAATCATGTGGAAAAAAGTTGTAAGTTTTTTTTTATATTATTAATGATAACAAAAAATAAGCTGTTAAACAAAATCGCCGAAATAATATAAATGGTAAAAATAGCCAAGTTAATCGCCAGTTACATCAGAAATCGCCACAAAAGTCGCCAGTCGCCAAATGGGAAATCCCATCGCCAAACACGTTTCAAAATCGCCACGTTTGGCGAGAAGTCGCCATTTCTGACAGCCCTGCTAGTTAGGTTTGTTTATTTTTTCTTATCCGGAATATTTTACACGAGTCGAAGCATTGATTCCCAAATGGGGTTCCATGACAGAGTTCCAGGGGTTCTGAAACGGAGAATAAGACAAATTGTATACATATTTAAAGCTATTTTATTTTAATTAAAAAATATATAACTTTTTTATCGTTAAATCATATAGAAAACATTAATTTACTGTGGTACTGTAGTTTGACGAACATTTAATACACCTTCTGTAACGAAATAAAATTTAAGGTCCGCGGAGAAATATTTGCTTCTCAAGGGGTCCGTAAAGAAAAACCGAAAAAGAAAACCCATAACGGAAGTTCAAAAGAAAATGAAACATAAACTGTTCCATTAAATTTTATGTGTGTAAACCACGACTAAACTAAACTAATTCCAAGAATATTTAAATTAATTTTAATTTACTAGCATAACATAACATCAAGCCTTTACGGTTAATTTCACTAATTCTTTTAATATAAATCTGTGGCATTTTGACAAAACATCTTAAGTCGAGATAAGATAGCAAAAAAATGTTTAAAAAAAAACTCGGTGAAAAAATCATTTTTATCAAATAATAAAATACACCGAAATTAAAGAAAAATTTCGTTTAGTCTATGTTCATACGGCTCATGTCTTATTGACAAGATTGCTACTTTATAGGCGAAAGGGACGAGGGGCAAAAAAGAGTACACAGATGCATGTACTGTCTTTACGTTTTGCTTTCTTATTCGTTGTTAAATATTTTTGTTTGTTTTCAATAGCAAAAAAAAAACAAAATAAAAAATATGTCGTCAACATGACATGAATCATTTGAACGCCAATTCATGTTCAAAGAAGAAAAAGAAAGAATCTAGTTAATAAGACATGAGCCGTATGAACTCAGACTTATAATACAAATTTTTAAAATCGTTAACAAAAATTTTTTGAAGGGAGATTCGTATAATTAACATCATTTTTTTCAACATTTAACTTAAGATGTTTTGTCAAAAAGCCACAGAAATTCATATTTAAACATACATAGTTTTTCATGTAGTTTATTTTAATTTGACATGAAAAACGAATTTTAAACATAAATTGATATTTAAATAAAATAGTTCGTTGAGGGGAAAATTGGATTTTTTTTAAGTTTTAAGCCTAAAAAACATAATTTTGAACATCTCAACATTACGAAGTAGGAATTTTGAAAAAATCTGAAGATAGAATGTGGTGATTCTTGAAAAATTTAAAAATCAACCCGGGTTCAAATCCCAGCTCAGCCAAAGAAAAATGTTCAATAAATTTTAATAAAAATTCCAAGTTGTAAAATTCCTTCCTCGGTGAAAATAATTTAATGATAATTCAATTTGATGAAGAACTTAAGCCTAATTAAAGAATATCAAAAATTAAAAATTAACAGTTCAACTAAAAATCACAATTGTTCTTTAAAATAGCTATGGCACAAGCTCTAATGTTAACATTTGTACTTTAATTTGTACAAATAAAAAAATGCCGACGAAAGTGGACAAAAAAAAAAACATAATAAACAAATGTATTCAGGTTTTCAAGACACAGTCCTGACAGAAAGAATACGAAAAAACAGAGAAATGGAGGCAACATTTAATTTGAAATTTAAAAATGATAATAACAGCAAATTTCGAACTACTACGAACTACTACTGATTAAAAGATTGATGTTTGACTGTTGGCTGGCGGGCATCGCAGTGGTGCAGTGGTTAGAACTCAAAGATTTTCTGAAGATAGAATGTGGTGATTCTTCAAACATGTAAAAATCAACCTGGGTTTAAATCCCAGTTTAGCCAAAGAAAAATTTTCAATAAATTTTAATAAAAATTCCAAGTTGTAAAATTCCTTTCTCAGAGAAAATCTATATATATAAAAAGAAGTGTACACTTTGATGTCACCACTAACTGCGAAAACGGGTAGACCGATTTCAACAAAAACGTTGGGGTACGTTGGAGATAGTCTGTATATGGTTTATGTAAAGTTTGCATGACATCGGCCCAGTGGTAC
Source organism: Pollenia angustigena (assembly GCA_930367215.1). NCBI lineage: Eukaryota > Metazoa > Arthropoda > Insecta > Diptera > Polleniidae > Pollenia > Pollenia angustigena. The sequence continues at coordinate 187,228,130 of OV884060.1, read as the reverse complement.
CGGAGATATGGCATTTAGATTTTCCTATATACATATTCTCATACAAATATCAACAAAATGCCCTCCATTTTGAACTCCTTTGAAACGGCTTGACTGATTTTATGAAATTTTGTATGTGTTTTTGTTAGGTATGAGAATAGGTCGTAGAGTATATTTTTTATCGCTAGAGGGCGCAACATATGGCATAAGCTCCTCCTCTCTATATCTCATTAGCTAATCAACCTGTTTTCTTAAAATTTGGCATGCAGGCACTGTAACATTTGAAAGAAAATAGGGAATAGGGCAAGAGGAGTAAAAGCTACCTCTTCCTATATCTGCTTAACAAATCGACCGATTTTCTTGAAATTTTGCAGGAAAATAGTGTAACATCTGGAAAGAACTATAGCCTAAACTTTTTATTATTTATGGCGTGAAATAGGGCAATAGAGGTAAAAGCTCCCCCTCCCCAATCTTTAAAACTTATCAACAGGGTTTCTTAAAATTTTGCATGCAGACACTGTACATCTGAAAGGAAATAGGGAATAGGATGTGAAATAGGGCAAGAAGGGTTAAAGTTCCCCTCCTAATATCTTCTTGAAATTTCGCAGGCAAATAGTGTTACAGCTGAAAAGTACTATAGCCTATAGTTTTATTATTTAGGGCGTGAAGCAGGAGGGGTAAAAGCTCCCTTCCCTGTATCTTCTTAATTAATCAACCGGTTTTCTTAAAATTTGGCAAGCAGACACTGTAACATTTGAAAGAGAAAGAGCATGAAATAGGGCAAGAGGAGTAAAGCTCCCCCTCCCTATATCTTCTTAACTAATCAACTGTTTTTCTTAAAATTTGGCGGGCAAATAGTGTAACATCTGGAAAGACCTAAAGCCTATAATTTGTATTATCTTCTTAACTAATCAACCGGTTTTCTTAAAATTTCGCATGCAGACACTGTAACATCTGAAAGAAATAAGTTATATGGCAAAACAACGTTTGCCGGACCAGCTGGTAATTTAATGAAAATTAAATTTGATGAACTCAAGCCTAATTAAAGAATATCAAAAATTACAATTTCACAGTTTAATAAATTCAGCATGACAGAGAAATTAAATTCAATACAGTTTCATACCCTTAATCAGCAGTGGCGTATGAAGGTATAGATCCCATCAAATATATCTGTGGCATTTTGAAAAAACATCTTAAGTCGAGATAAGATGGCAAAAAAGTAAAAAAAAACCCCGGTGAAAAAAATTATTTTATTTAATAAGAAATAAACCAAAGTTAACGAAAAATTTCATTTATAATACAAAATCTTAAACAAGTAAACAAAAATGTATTTTTAATGAAAATTAATACGATTTTTCCTACTTTTAAAATTTGACTTTAGATGCCATAGATATTAGTTCTGGGTCTTTCAGTAATTTGGGTGTCAAATTGTTTCTAGTCCTTCAAAGCCATTTGGAATTGAAATCCAGCAGAATCGTTTTAGTAGAAAAATAGTTATGCACCTAAATGTGGAACTTGCTCCCTAAAAACTTGGCTTGACTTGTCATTAAATTTCAACAAATTCGTTTTATATCAAGACCACTCTCGGAAATCATGCAAGTATGGCTGAAAGCGTAAGGAATAGTGCTTTTGTGGTGCAACTTAGCATAATCGCCTTTTATAAGGTTCGACATCACTCGAAATGCGTCAAATAAAACACAATCTCAGAAAACATTTTACTTCGCACTTAACCGCAAAACTTAATAATATTGTTGTAAATTTTTGCCCACAACAGTTTGCTAAGACAAGAAATAAAATTAAGTGAAGATAGGTCCATAGGCCCCTTATAAAGACAGACCGTTCTCAAAAATCAGCTTAATAAGCCTTTAACTGCAGCACATTTAAAAATTAAATCCAATTAAATCCACTAGTCCCACATAGATTTAATAAAGTTTAAAAAAAAGTTTTTCTTCAAAGCGGTAATCGAAAACAATTGAAAATCCCGTCCCGGGAATTCCCGGGAATTCCCGGGAACAAACTCTAATGTTATGGGAAGTTTTGTGAAAATTTGCTGTTCATAGAAAATCCTAGTTACTTGAAGAATTAATCAAGATTTAAGGAAATTATGTAAAATGTTTCAGAAATTAGGTAAAAATTTAATAACAAATTTGTAGAAATTTACTGTCAAATGTAAATTTGTGAAAAGTTGCAATTTAAAGATAATTTGCAATTTATAGCAAATTTTGCAGTTTGTAGGATATTTTTTGAAAATTAATAATTTAAGAAACCTTGTGATAATTTGCCATTTATAAAAAAATTTTGCAGAAATTTGCCATTTATAGTCAATTTTAAGAAAATTTCAAATTTAAAGGAAATGTGGGACCGAAATCGATCTCTCTGTTCTGCAGAGAATCGGGGTGGTTCGAAGCTGCAGTGACCTCTGGAGAATAGTCTGGTTGACACTGACTGGCTCTTGGCACTGGCTACAGGTATCACAAAGGGTCCCCTATAAGGACCCAAGTGAGACGTAATGTGACGGCTGCCCATTTAACCTAACCTAACCTAGGTAACCTAGAAAATTTGCAATTTATAGAAAGCTTTATGATAAGTTGAATTTTTTTAAAATATCGAAATTTTATAACGAATTATGTATGTGAAAATGTTGCAGAAATTTGCAATTTGTAGGAAGTTAAAATTAAATTTAAAATTGATCAGAATAGTACGAAAAAACAGAAGAAAAGGAGGAAACATGTAAATAAGTTGAAAACTGACAACACTACGTGACAAAATTTCAACAAAGTCGTGACCAAATGAATCTGGCAGCTAATCTTTATGTAAAATTGTCCGCTGAATCCGAATATGAAGTCAGAATTGTCAAAAGTAGAACAGTTTTTGAGATATTCCAAAATAACCGTTATTTGTGTTTTTAAAAAATATGATGTGACTGAAATGTAAATATCTTCAAAAATTGTAAAAGGATTATATAATTCTTTCTTTTTAGTGAAATGTTATAAAATTTCTAAAATAACCATGGATTGCTTGTGAAGATTGGTCAAGAAATGACAGAGTTACAGGGGACAAAAGTTTGAGCTTCATTGAAAATTTTATGATTTTGTTCAATTTTGTTCTTTTCAAGTTATTTTTTTTAAACCAATGATTTAAAAATCCTAATGTTTTATTGCATGCGACATTAGATTATTTTAATATGAACATTTTGAGCCCAACAAGACAAAGATTGGTACAAAAATGACAAAGCTACAGAAAATTTAGTAAGTTAACCCACATAGAAATTCAATAGTTTCAAGCAATTTTTAATATTTATTGTTACTAAAAATTTAGCTTTGTATACTTATTTGTTGTGGGTTAATGCAATTAATCTTCTGTAACTTTGTCATCTTTGCACCGATCTGGTTCCTATTAAGCACAAAACGTTCGTAATTTATTTTTTTGGATATTTGCATTTCAGTCACAGCATCTTTTTTTAAAAACACAAATAACGGTTATTTTGGAATATCTCGAAAACTGTTCTACTTTTGACAATTCTGACTTCATATTCGGATTCAGCGGACAATTTTACATAAAGATTAGGCGTCAAATTCATTTGGTCAGAAAATTGTCACGTAGTGTAATTAATAACAGCAAATTTCGAACAACCAATACCATTGGTTAAAGATTGATGTTTGACTGTTGGCTGGCAGACACCGCAGAGGTGCAGAGGGTAGAACTGCAAAGAATTCTTATTATGAGTATACGGTTATTTTCTTAGCGTCAATTCAACCTGAGTTCGATCCCCGGCTCAGCCAAGAAAAAAATTATCAGTAAATTTTATTAATTTTATGTTGTAAAATTCCTTCCTTCAGTAGAATAATTTAATGAAAATCGACAGTTCAACTAAAAAAATCACAATTGTTGATAAGAAAATTTGAGAAAAGTTTTATTTTTAGTAAAATTTGAAATTTATGGCATATTCTATAAAAAATTTGCAATAAATTGATTTGAAATTTATAGAAAAGTTGCAAAAATTTTCAATTTATAGGTGATTTGTACAAAAAATTGAAATTTATAGCATATTCTATAAAAAATTTGCAATATACTGGAAATTTTAAATTTATAGGAAAGTTGCAAAAATTTCAATTTATAGGAAATTTGTAAAAAAAAATTTTAAATTTATAGCATATTTTATAAAAAATTTGCAATATATTGGAAATTTCTTGAAGATTTTAAATTTTTAGAAAAGTTGCAAAAATTTTCAATTAATAGGAGATTTGTACAAAAATTTGAAATTTATAGCATATTCTATAAAAAATTTGCAATATATTGGAAATTTTCTGAAGATTTGAAATTTATAGGAAAGTTGCAAAAATTTTCAAATTATAGGAGATTTGTAAAAAAATTTAAAAAATGTATAGCATTTTCTATAAAAAATTTGCAATATATTGGAAATTTCCTGAAGATTTAAAATTTTTAGGAAAGTTGCAAAAATTTTCAATTTATAGGAGATTTGTAAAAAAAATTTGAAATTTATAGCATATTTTATAAAAAATTTGCAATATATTGCAAATTTCTTGAAGATTTTAAATTTTTAGAAAAGTTGCAAAAATTTTCAAGTAATAGGAGATTTGTACAAACATTTGAAATTTATAGCATATTCCAATATGTATATTGCAAATTTCCTGAAGATTTTAAATTTTTGGAACAGTTGCAAAAATTTTCAATTAATAGGAGATTTGTAAAAATTTTAATTAATAAGAAATTGTATTATAATTTGGCATTTTTTTCAAATTTTATAAAAATTTGCTTTTTATAGGAAATTTTGGGAAAATTTGCAATTTTTAAAAAGTTTTGCGGAAACTTGCAATTAATAGTAACTATGTAAAAATTTATATTTTATAGGAAACTTGTGGATAATTTACATTTTATAAGAAACTAGCTTTACCCGGTGCGCTTTGCTACACTGCTTTAACCGCCTCTGAAGACTCTCACTTTAATAGTTCTTCAGAAGAGATATATTTAATATCCTATGAGAGGTATTTTCCGCCCTGCGCCTACCCGCTTTATTTTAATTTTCAAAAGTGTAGTTTACCATAAGAGTGACTTCTACAAATTTTGAACATTCTTACTATAACAGTTCTTAAGATTAACGATATAAAACATCGTCGTTCCTTGGGTGCTACCACTTCCCCCCGCTGCTATATTATTTCAATTTTGGCGCTCAGAAGATCCTACTACCAAAAGTTCAACGAAATGCGTGCAGCGGCTCTTATTAATACTTTTATATATGAGGGGTACTGCTCCTCCTCTGTCTACCCCGCCCATTTTTATATCGAATCTTATAGTTTACCATAATAGTAGCTTTAACCACGTTTGAAGACTCTCCTTTTAATAGTTCTTCAGTTAAGCGATATTTAATATATGCATCCTACGGGATGTTTTTCCCCCTGCTTCTACCAGCTTTATTTCTATTTTCAAAAGTGTAGTATACCATAACAGGGACTTCCAAAAAGTTTGAAGGTTCCCACTATAACAGTTCTTTAGATATGCGATATTAAACATTGGCATCCTATGGTGGGTACCACTTCCCCCGCTGTTATTTTATTTAAATTTTGGGGCTCAGAAGATCCTACTACCAAAAGTTCAACAAAATGCGTGCAGCGGTTATTATTATAATTTTTATCTATTAGGCGTACTGCTCCTCCCCTGTCACCCCGCCTATTTTTATATTAAAATTTATAATTTACCCTAATAGTAGCTCTAACCACGTTTGAAGACTTTCCCTTTAATAGTTCTTCAGTTGAGCGATATTTAATATATGCATCCTATGGGAGGTGTTTCCCCCATGCGCCTACCCGCTTTGTTTTTATTTTCAAAAGTGTAGTATACCATAAAAGTGACTTCCACAAAGTTTGAATATTCTCACTATAACAGTTCTTTAGATATGCTATATTAAACATTGGCGTCCTATGGGGAAAACCACTTCCCCCACTGCTACTTTATTTCAATTTTGGGACTCAGAAGATCCTACTACCAAAATTTCAACAAAATGCGTGCAGTGGCTCTTATTAATATTTCTATCTATGAGGGGTACTGCTCCTCCCCTGTCTCTCCCGCCCATTTTTATATTGAAATTTATAGTTTACTATAGTAATAGCTTTAACCACTTTTGAAGACTCTTCCTTTAATAATTCTTCAGTTGAGCGATATTTAATATATGCATCCTAAGGGAGGTATTTCCCCTCCTGCGCCTACCCGCTTTATTGTTATTTTCAAAAGTGTTGTATACCATAAGAGTGACTTCTAGAAAGTTTGAACATTCTCACTATTACAGTTCTTTAGATATGCGATGTTAAACATTGGCGTCCTATGGGGGATTCCACTTCCCCCGCTGCTATTTTATTTTAATTTTGGGGCTAAGAAGATCTTACTACCAAAAGTTCTGCATAGTGCGTGCAGCGGATCTTAATATATGCGATAATTAATATTAGCATCCTATCGGGGATACCAATTCCCCTGCCCCTATCTAAAAATAAGTAGCCTATTTTATTTTTAGGGCTCACGTGATGTATCTGTAAAAATTTCAGGAAAATCGGTTCAGTAGTTTAGGAGTCTATAAGCCAACAAACAAACAAACAAACAAACAAACAAACACACAAACAAACATACAAACATTTTTCATTTTTATATATATAGATTTATGAAAATATGCATTTTATAGCAAATTTTATAAAACATTTTGAAATTTATAGGAACTGCTATGATAACTTGCAATTTCGTAAGAATTTACAATTTTTAGGAAACTTTGTAGAAATTACCAATTTAAAAATAACAAGTAAGAGTGCTATATTCGGCTGTGCCGAATCTTATATACCCTTCACCATTGTGCGAGCAGAATACAGAGCAACTAAATAATTTTTACATATACATACGTACATACATATTTACAATACTTATAACTTTATTATAAATGCAATTAAAAAAGCGAAAACTGGTAAATATTTTTTTAAAATCGTTTTTAGAACATAAAAATATTAAAAAAAAAAAATTCTTTTTAAAAAACCAAGATTCGAACCAGGGAACGCACAGTTTCTAACTTAACACACCCCCTAGACAACTGAACCATGAAGGAACGCTGTTTAAATATCATTAAAATGAAATATGGACCGTTTACTGTTTACAACTCAACACAGTTTTTTGTTTTTCTTTTTGTAAAGGCACTGTTGTCATACCGTAGATTTAACTCTTTTGGCGAGTTTTTAAGTAGCAAAAAAACACAAAAACTCCTAGTTTCTATTTGTTAAAATTATTTCGTTAAATATATGAAATAATAAAGAAGGGTGATAACGAAAATCATATTGGGCATTATGCTAGTATATGTAAACAAATGCGAAAGGTTATGGTATGTTTATGTCGTGTTGGTAATACAGTGCAGAGAATGACAAAAGTATCATTTTAAGTACTCTTTCAATATTAGTGAGAAAACATGTACGGACATGTATGGGTAAAGATCAAAACATACGTACCAATACCCATTACAAGCTAAAGTTGAATATGTATAGGTATACGCTGCCAATGTGTATTTGCATATTCATTCTTCTTTTTGAATGTACATCCAGATATAAATAAAATTTCTGTTAGCTATCTGCAATACCCATCTAAGTATGTGTATTACCGTAAGTATAACGTAAATATACAGAGCGCGAGAGAGAGCAGAGATGGCAAATGCAATTTTAAAAATGTTGAAACTAGGCAGTGTTTAAAATTCAGTCGCCAGTTTTTTTTTTTAACAGGCAACTATGCTGAAAATAGTTCGACACATCAATTTTCATCCACACTCATACTTAAATCAGTTGAACTGTGTGCGCACAGTTACTGAAAAAACAGTAACACAATTTACTTTTTTTTCAGCAGTCAAAAGAATCAGCAGCCGACTCACTCCATTTTTAACACACAGACTGCTGAACTGGCGACTGAAACACAGAAGCTGATGTGTTTACAGTTGACGTAAACATTTTTTTTTAGTTTACTAAACGACGTAGCTAGAAACTGGCAGTTCGACTGTATAGTCGCGTAACACAAACTGGCTGGTGACTATATTGAGTTCTGTTCACTTAAAAATACATTTGTTTTGTTGTTGAAAAAGAAAAGAGAAATACAATTACATACGTGCATATGTATGTATGTAATAATAGAATGAAGAAACTTATTTGTAATGTTTGGAATGTCAATTATAATACTTTTTATTTAAAAATATTTATTTGTGCTCTATAAAGGTACATAGGAATTTAATAAAAAATTAAAAAATTGTTTTTAAGATAAAATGAAAATAAGATTTTCTATAGAAAAAATAACAAACATACAAATTTTTTCTGTTAGTTTAAAATATTATAAGTTTCCACAAAAATTATTTATTAACTATTTTATTTTTAAATCAAGCTCTAGGTCTTTTTATTATGATCGAAAATAAATAATTTAATATTAAAAAGACCTAGAGCTTGATTTAAAAATAAAATAGTTAATAAATAATTTTTGTGGAAACTTATAATATTTTAAACTAACAGAAAAAATTTGTATGTTTGTTATTTTTTCTATAGAAAATCTTATTTTCATTTTATCTTAAAAACAATTTTTTAATTTTTTATTAAATTCCTATGTACCTTTATAGAGCACAAATAAATATTTTTAAATAAAAAGTATTATAATTGACATTCCAAACATTACAAATAAGTTTCTTCATTCTATTATTACATACATACATATGCACGTATGTAATTGTATTTCTCTTTTCTTTTTCAACAACAAAACAAATGTATTTTTAAGTGAACAGAACTCAATATAGTCACCAGCCAGTTTGTGTTACGCGACTATACAGTCGAACTGCCAGTTTCTAGCTACGTCGTTTAGTAAACTAAAAAAAAATGTTTACGTCAACTGTAAACACATCAGCTTCTGTGTTTCAGTCGCCAGTTCAGCAGTCTGTGTGTTAAAAATGGAGTGAGTCGGCTGCTGATTCTTTTGACTGCTGAAAAAAAAGTAAATTGTGTTACTGTTTTTTCAGTAACTGTGCGCACACAGTTCAACTGATTTAAGTATGAGTGTGATGAAAATAGAATACAGTTCATTTTTTTCCAGCATGTTGCTGAAAATAAATGAAATTTTATGCAAATTTTGACTGCTTTTAGCAGTTGTTCGAAACCCTGAAACTAGGCAACATTTTTTTGTGTTGTTATTCAGAAAAATATCAAGATAATTTTAAAGCTTTTTAACATTTGACTAAGGCGGTAAGCTTATTTTATTAGAACAACGAGGGGTGGTTGGCGGCAATTTCTGCTTCTCCGAAACTATCTAACAGATCTTAATAAAATTTCAAACATAGATATATCCATATTAATATGAACACACAAGCTATATATATTTTTTTTTAAAATAGGACCCCGAGGGAAGCTCGAGGGTATTTTCTGCCTCTCCAAAACTATCTAACAGATTTTAATGATATTTAAAACATAGATAGATACATATTTGTGTAGACACATAAGCTATGTATTTTTAAAAAAATTAGGATAACGAGGAGACGAGTGGCGGTTACACTCTTTCTTATTAACACAACATACAAATCAATACTTTCATGCATACATAAAAAACAATATCTTCCATCTCGTGTCGTCTACCTATGCTTTGTGTGTGTGACAGCGATAAGTGCAAAAAAATTGTGCGGATGCGTAAAGGGTTTTTACATGCAAAACTAAAAATATCGTAGAGCCACTTTTTGCTGGCACACGCACATAGCATAGGTAGACGACACGAGATGGAAGATATTGTTTTTTATGTATGCATGATAGTATTGATTTGTATGTTGTGCTAATAAGAAAGAGTGAAACAACCACTCACTACATATTTATTTATAACGTTTGCTTAAGATACATGTACACGACATGTTTTTTACATCCGACTTGTCAACTTTTTATGTCACATGTTGCTGTGCATGTGTGTTACAATTGCTGTTTAACAAAGTTTTTTTTAATTATTGTTATTGTGTTTGGCGTATTTTAAATACGCCAACGACTCTTTGGTAATAGATTAAAGAAAACAAATTCACGTTCTCTTTAATCTATAACCAAATAGTCATAGGCGTATTTTAAATACGCCAAGCACAATAAGGGTGAATATTCGATCAAAAACGTACCTGTAATTTGCCCCTCGTGGTCATAGTTTGAAAAAAATACATACCTAATGTGTCCAAATAAATAAAAACCTTTATATTTTTAAAATTTTATTGAAATCTATTAAATAGTTTCGGAGAGGCAGAAATTGCCCCCTATAACCCTTTTAGTCATATTTTTTAAAAAATTCATAGCTTATGTGTCTATGTAAATATGGATCTATCTATGTTTTAAATTTCATTAAGATCTGTTGGATAGTTTTGGAGAGGAATAAATTGCTCCCTATCTCCCCACGTTATCCTATTTTTTAAATAAATACATAGCTCAAGTGTCTATATAAATTTGAATCTATCTATGTTTTAAATTTCATTAAAATCTGTCAGATAGCTTTGGAGAGCAGAAATTGCTCCTTCCCACCCCTCGTGGTCCTATTTTTTATAAAAATGTATAGCTTATGTTTAGTTTTACATAGGTACTGCTGATGTTATGGACAAATTTATTTTAAATATAATAAATAATATGAACATAGTCCCATACCTGCCTAGTGACAAAGCACATTTTTGGTAAATTTTTTTTTTTTTTCATTTTTACACAGAAGTGCCAAAAATACTGAAGGTATTTTTTTAAACATGGATATTTTATTTGTATGGCAGATAACCAAAACACATTCATGGGTATTGAATAACATCTGCATAATATTCATGTATTTTTGTTTACTGAATGTGGTTGCGTATAACACTCAATTCACATGAGGGCTTTTACGGCGTCGTTTTATCTTGATTCCCTTTTAAAGCAACTTCCAAAATCTCTTTGCGTTCATACGATGATTTTTGGTTGCATGTCTTTTTTTTATTTACAGTATGGCCTTGATTACCCGTCATTCGATTAACCGGCAGCTTCAATAAAATGGAAAACAAACATTTTTTTGCACTGATTTAAATTGCCTCTATTATCCGAAATTATAAACAAATTATCTTTTTTCGTTAAATTTTGAACAATCAAAAGAAATTTAAATAAACGAAGAAAGAGAATATCTTAACGGTGTGGAAGCATGTTCTGCCAAATTTACTTTTTTCCTCATGTTTACATAATAAAACGTTATATATTTACATAAAATAAGAAACACACCAAAAAAAATAAATAATCAAGAATTCTGCCGATCCCGTCTATTATCGATAATCGAGGTCTCACTGTATTTTCAACCACACACTTCAAAGTAAGAAAAATAATAAAACGTAAACAGAAAAAGTTAAAAGAGAAATGTAAAAAACGACATGCAAAATACAAAACGAGACATTTTGTTAACCCCTCTTTCTTTTCTACACCGCTCACCAACAAACCAAAAGAGACGTCGACAAAGCGACGTCGTAAAAGCCCTCATCTAAACTGAGTGTAAGTAAAAGTAATAACCATACTTTTTGCGTTATAAATATGTGTATACACAATAACGAAAAGCGTGGGTAAATACCTCTGTATATTATTCTTATGGGTACTTGTTGTCATTCTCTGATACAGTGTTGGTATGGTAATGTCACGTCTAATTGGACCTTTAAAGGAAAAATTTGAGGCAGTCGTGGTTTTTTACTCAAATCTCAGCCATTTGTGGACCAATCTTGCTGAATTTCAATAGCAAACAATTCCGGACCATATGTGACATAAATGTATAATAACCTGGCTCCCATCATATATGGGGTCTTCGGAAAATCCATTTCAACGGACAGACGGACATCGTTAAATCAACTTCGCTCCTCATAAGGACCCAGAATATATATACTTTATAGGGTCTAACATCAGTATTATAGAAATTACAAACGGAATAACAAACTTATATATACCCTTGTCACCACCTGTGGTGAAGGGTATAAAAATTGTGAAGATTTGCAATTTAAAGGTAGTTTTTTTAAGATTCCCAATTTACGGAAAGTAGTAAAACTTTTAAATTTATACCAAATTTGTGCAAAATTCGAATTTATATGAAGGTAATTGTATGATAATTTGCAATTTATTGGGAATTTTGTAAAGCTTTTAGGAAAGTTGTAAAATTTTGCAATTTTCTATTTAAATAAAATTTAGAATTTATAGAAAACTAGCCGTCCCGGCAAACATTGTTTTGCCATATACAGTAGTTTTGACTTAGCTGCACGATTTTTTGTGCAGGTAAATCAAAAATGCAGTTATCTTAAATGCGTTTACCTGCCTTAATGTGCAGGTACACAATTGTGGTTACCTGCACAAAAGTGCAGCTAAAGTAAAGTGTTTGATTTAAAAGTAGAATACAAAATTTTTTTTTATTAATTTTATTCTAACCCAGCTAGCATTTTCAATCGTCAAGGAGTCTACTGGGAATCTCACAAAGAGTATTTTTGATCGTCGACGAGCTCATTTTTTAATTGTTGACAATTTCTCGCAAGGGATAAACTGTTACACGTGCTGATTCGTATCAGAGACTCTTCCATAACGCAGCGAAAAACGCTTATATTAATCGTAAATCGTTTTATGATGTATATAGAGATTATCTAACGAGTCTTTCAAAAAGCATGCCAAGAGTCGTATGAGACTCATGTAGGTATTATTTTACAACTCGTGAAATGCTCAGCCGTATGACTGAGCTAACTAATTAAGGGCATCAAGCGTATTTTTCATGCCAAAACTTCTAATTTTCATACAATTTCTATAAAACAAACCTTAAGGTCGCGAAATCAACACCATCCTGTCGGAAAATCCTTTTTTACAGATCCTTAGGCCGGTTTGTTTTATTAAAATTGTATTGGCAATAGCATTTTCATACTTCAAAAACGGTCTCATTTAGGTAGCTCAGTAATTGTTATTCGACTCTTACAGAGAGTTCCAAAAGCTTCATTCCAATATTTAAAGACGAGCGTGTCAAAAAATAAATAAAAAAATAATAAATAAAAAAAGATTTAGATGTTTTTATTACTCGTAAGATAATCATCAGAAGATTCTTTTAGGAGTTGTTTATTAAACATAATCGTCTAACAAACAGCCTATGCTTGCTGGGAAATAACAGATCGTTTTATACATGTATGTATGTTTATTTACTATAAAAGAAACATTAACAAGAATTCACAAAGAACATAAAAATGTATAGAAAAAAAATCAAAATAATTGCGATTTATATTTTTATAAACAGCTTAAATTGGATATTTATGTGAAAAAGTGGCCACCAAATATTTTTATGTGTGCAGCTAACTTTGATGTTTTGTACGAAAATATTTTAAAGCTGCCCAAAAATATGAAAAATGTGCAGGTATACAAAATGCACGTAAACAAGGATTTTGAAGAATAATTCCAGAAAATATGTATTTTGGGCAGTTAAGTCAAAGTGCAGCTAACTTTGATGTTTTGTATGAAAATAATTTTAAAATGCCAAAAATTTTGTGCATTTATCTTAAATGTGCAGGTATAGAAAGTGCACTTAAAAAAGGAATTTATATGGAATAAAAAGAATAATGACAAAAATTATCAATTTTGTGCAGTTAAGTCAAAAGTGCACGTAAACAAAAGGTAGTTAAGTCAAAACTACTGTAACTTATTTCAAGTGAAAGAAAGAGGAATAAAGCGCTTTATACCATGATCAGCGATGGAAAAAAACAACAATAGCCATTTATTTCTTTATTTCTGTTCGTTACATAATTAAAAGTTAAAGATAAAAAAGTGATGTATTTTTTATTCTGAAGTATAAAAATTAAACAGAGATAATCAATTTTTATTACGAAGAGCGATTGCGTGTACAATATTTTTTGTCAGTTCGTCTTTAGCCAACACAAATAGGAAAATTGAACGCGTTTAAATTAAAGTCCATTGGGACGTATGTGGGAACCATTAGAGTTCGTAGCAGCAAAGTATTTTCGTCTCGGAATTTACTTATCAAAATGCAAGCTTCGATAACGTTTTTCATCATTTTTTAACGACCAATCGTGTACCATTGTATAGCAGTGTTGGATTCAAATTCCCAAGTGCAATAACCGGAGTAAAAAATTTGTCAATAAAAAATACATAAACTTTTCTGAAGAATCGGTTAATTAATTAAGAAGGTAAAGGAAATGTTTAAATTTATAGCCTTTAGTTTTTTCAAGACAAACTATTATCGGTTGGTTAATTAAGAAGACATGGGTAGAGGGAGGTTTTACCCCTTTTCCCCCATATATTGTATTAAACCGTTAAATTAAACTTTCTTAAGATATAACAGTGTCTGCAAGCCAAATTTTAAGAAAATCCGTTGATTAGTTAAGAAGATATAGGGTGGGGGAGCGTCTACCCCTCTTGCCCTATTTCATGGCCTTAGTAATAAAAATTATAGGCTATAGTTCCTTCCAGATGTTAGACTGTTTGCCTGCCATATTTCAAGAAAATCGGTTGATAAGTTAAGAATATATAAGGAGGGGGAACTTTTACTCGTTTGCCCTTTTTTCGCCCTCTAGTGATATGAAATATACTTAGCGACCTATTCCGAATGTCATTGTATACATAAGACATTACGATACAAGGTTTGGTAACTTTTCAAGTGACAATAAAAAATCATAATATGGAAAACGGAGGGCATTTTGTAGACATTTGTATGGGAATATATAGGAAAATCTAAATTCCATACCTCCGGAACTACTGCGACGATTTCGTACATACTATCCCCAACGTACCCTGAAATTATGGTGGAAATCGGTCGACCCGTTTGCGCAATTAGTGCAAACATCAAAATGTAAACTTCTTTTTATATTTAGATTGTAGATTCTTTGCAATTTATTGGGAATTTTGTAAAAAGCTTTTAGGAAATTTGTAAAATGTTACATTTTATAAGAATTTCAATACAATTTTGAATTTATAGGAAACTCTATGATAAATTGCAATTTATTGGGAATTTAAATAAAACTTTTAAATTATTGGAAACTGTATGATAATTTGACTATTATAGGAAATTTTACGAAGACTTGCAATTCATAGAATATATTATAAAAATTTGCATTTATAGGAAATTTCGTAAAAATTTGAACTTTTTAATTAAGTTTCCTATTTAAATATAAAAAATTAATATTTATAAATTACTTAAATAATTTTTTTTTTTTTTTAATACATATGTGGTTGTAAAAGGAATTAAATAAATTAACAATTTTTTTAAACATGAGCCAAAAAGAGTCCCTAATACATTTTCTCTCATAGACACACTTTCAAAGAAAGATATAAATGCATGCAAAAACCACTCGAATGCACGTTGCCATCAACGACCAATCAGAAAACTGAAAACAATTTACGCACATTTTACGAGAAACACACCAACATGAGTAAAAGAACTGTGACAGAAATGCCTGCATGTGTGCCTGTATGTGTGTGGTAACACAATTTTCATTTGATTTATATGCTGTTATCAATAATTGACCACATCTTTTAAAACTTAACAGAATTTTACTTTTTAACATGGAAATGTTAAATCATAATTATTCGTGAATTTTCATAACTACAACCAAACCACACACATACAAACTCTTTGCTTTAAATGTTTAACAACTTCGTAAGTTCGTAAACGATTTAAAACGACGAACTTTGTTATTATTTTGTTGCCGTTGTTGTCGTTTTCATCATCGTATCATAACCAAGGAAATACAACAACATTATAGGTGTGTATGTTTGATATGCATGTGCTCGCTAATGTGGTTGCTGTTTTCGTTTGCAGTCCGAAAAATTACAAACAAAAAAAAAATAGCAAATCTTATAGATGCGAATAAAACAAAATTTTTGTTATTTAAGTCTTTTAAAGTGCCTCGCGCAAATCACTTCATACTTGCTGTTCTTACAGTGAAGACAAAACTAAAAATAAATACTAAAAATTAAAACTAAAATTTAAAAAGATTTCAACTTTGTGGAACTAAAAGAAATTGGAAATCTAAGAAAAATTTTTGAAAAAGAAACTTTTATTAAGATAAATAAAAAAAAAAAATATTAGTGAAGAAAGATATTGAAATAAACAATTAAAAAAAAAAAACTATTAAAGCAGAGGAAAAATTGTACAAGCTAATTTTGAAAAAAAAAATTTCAAATATTAAATGACAAATTTTTACACATTTGTGGTTATTGTAAAGTGTTTTTTAAACAACTGAAAGGAAACTAAATACTTTTTGTTAGCACAAAAAAAAGTGGTTTTATTATACGAAAATTTTGTTAAATTAATTAAATTATTTGTTTTCAAAATGTGGCACGTTACAGTGTTAGTTTTTTATTGTTTTACTGTGTTAGCGGGTGTTAGAGCGGTGCCTTCGAAACGTTCTTCTTTGCTTCTCACTGCTGATTCCGATACTCACACCGAATTGGTTGATCGCAACAACCGCCAACAGGTCTTGAAAATGTTTAATTTAACCGAAGCCCAAATGAGCCGCATTAATGCCGGCATAAATGCTGCCAGTACAGAATCGGAATCGGATGGAAGGACCATGCAATATTTCAATAATATAAGGGAATTTCGGTAAGTCTTATTTAGAGAAGTAAGAACAGACTTAAATTCTTGACGGTAATTTTTGTGTGAAACCTTAAATATACATACATTTGTTTGATATTTTCAAGTCTTCTCTTGTAAAATTTCATCTAAGTCGATCGTTATTGAAAATAATTTCAACTAAATCGACCGAATCGATGTAATCAAAGATGAAATAATAAATTAAACTTTACTTTTGTATCTACAAGAACTGTTTAAGAAGACATTACGAGTTTGTAATTTCTTTTTCTTATAATGAAATTCAAGTGAAATTTAAATCGGGAGTGATTGTTTGCTTTTTTTTTTTGATGATAGTAGTTTTTTTCTTATATTCTCGTGCCTCATTGTAATCGTTTTCAGATAAATTTTGAAAGAAAATCGTCGAAAATTTATAAATTAAGATCGTTTAAACGGAGTTTTCAAGCCACTAATGTCCTACAATTAAAATTTTCGAATGTTCGAATTTTTCGAAATTAATTTCGAATTTTCGAACATTCCTTAAAAAGTTTTACTTTGTCATATTAATTACATATAAATTTAAAAAAAGCAATGTTTTCCAAAAATTTGTTGTGTTGAACATTAAAAACTTAAAAATAAAATTTTAATCGAACTAAAAAAAAAAAAATTTCGGACAAAAAATAATATGTAATTTAAATAAAATTTGAGGAATTAAGATACAAACTAGATACAAAGGTATTGCAGTTCGAAATTATTGATTTTATTTTAAACCGAAATACACTGTACAATTTTTGATCACCATGATATTTTAAATTTTTATTTAAACATATAATTAGTTTTCGAATGATCAAACTTAGTTTCAAAATAAAGAAAATATAAGAAATGGGAAAAAAAAATTATGAAATAATTATATATGAAGTATTTAAATAATGTACGAAATATAAACAAACTGACTCGCCAAAATTACAAAAAAAAAAAATTTTAATTTCGTGCAACAATAGTTCTTGTGCAAAATATTAAATCATTTAACTTAATTTATCAATTGTTACTAAGCGCCACGTGAAACAAATAAATCCATTAGAACCATAAGTTTTCTTTACATGAGCTTTACCAAAAAAAAAAAATTAAAAAAATAAATTTGATTTGTGATTATTTATTATTAATTATACCCCACGCCACAATAGTGGAGCGGGTATTATGCATTTGTGCTGATGTGTGTAACGCCTTAAAATAGTGGTCCTAGACCCACCTTAAAGTATACCGATCTACTCAGAATCACTTTCTGAGTCGAACTAAGGATGTCCGTCCGGCTGGCTGGCTGGCTGTCCATGTAAACTTGTGCGCAAAGTACAGGTCGCAATTTTGGAGATAATTTGATACAATTTGGGTCATAGGTTCTTGTTGGCACAAGGACCAAGCCTATTGAAAATGGGCCAAATCGTAGGACCAGGAGGGGCAAATATTTCCTCTCAGAAACTATCAAACCGATTTTAATGAAATTTAAAACAGATAGAACCATATCTATATGGACACAAAATGTATAAATTTTTAAAAAAATCGTAACACGAGGGGAGATAGGGGCAACTTCTACCTCTCAAACCGATTTTAATGAAATTTAAAACATAGATAGATCCATAGATATAAGGACACATTAGCTATACAGTTTTTAAAAAATAGGACCACAAGGGGAGGCAGGGGGCAATTTCTGCCTCTTACAAACTTTCAAACCAATTTTCAAGAAGTTTATAAACATAGATAAATCCATATTTACATGGACACATAAGCATGATGTGTTTTTAAATACTGTGGTGTAGGGTATCATATGGTCGTGCTTGACCGACTATGCTTTCTTACTTGTTTTTAATTTTCGTTTGCTTTAGAAGAAAAAATAAGTATTGAAAATGTTTTCACTCTTTAAACAAATAATTATTTTTTATTTATATTCCATTATATGTTAAATAGTCTAAAATTAAAGTATTTTATCTTCTTTTAATTATAAACAAAATACAAAGAAAACAGCCTTGATACAGAATTATTTAAATAAACAATTATTTGCAAAGTGTATGCAAAACAATAAATAAATCTGCATGTTCGCTTAACAACCTCATTCAACAACAAACAGACAAAATTAATACAAATTTATAATTGGTCAAGTTCGATTTTGTTACAAAAAATATATTTGTGGTTTATTCGAACAGCAGCGTATGTGTTATTTATGTGTTTCTTTTATCTGCTGCAAAAACAATTGAAAATTATATGGTTTTATATTTAGCGAGCAATAGCAACAAAGACTGTAAGCGCGTTGAAGTGCAGCTGATCAGGTTGTCTAACGGGAATCGAACCGGCAACCCCCTGATAGACCAGTTCACTACGAGGAGGGCCAAAAAAAATGTTAAGTATTTAATGCATATTTAAAAAAAGCCACAACCATATAATGTTTGCCTTAGAACATGCTATTGTTCAATATGAAAAAAATTATTTAATTACTAATAAAACTGTGTTAGTCATGTAAAGCTAATTCAATACGTTGAATTCAATGGTGATAGCCGTTTTTCAAAATAAGCGCTTGAATTCATGATATTCGCAATTAAAAATTTCAACACTGATGCACCATAAAACGATTTTTTTACACTTTTAATTTAATTTAATTTTATTTTTTTCGAGGAAAAATTTATATTTTTTTTTTTTTCGAAAATAAAGAAAAAATATTTTTAACTCTATTTAATATTTTTCTAAACCATAGTGAATATACATACATACATATTATAAATAGCATAGAATTGTAGTTTTTATTCGTAGAAAAAATGTTTATGCGAAATTTTTAGCTGCAAAGTCAAACAAACAAAGCTTCTTTAAAATTTTTAATCGCAAATGCGAGCGCTAACTTTGAATTCAGCGTAATCGAATCAGTTTTACCAGTAGAGTGCGCAGCTTGTTACAATTTGCCGCAAAATTTAAAACTCTCGAATTCTTTTTCTTTAATTGTTGATTCGAAATCATTTAGTTTACAAAGTAGCACAAAAGAAAGAATCCAAAAAGTGCATTTGAAACATAAGTTTTCAAAATCAATAGATAGTCAAAAAACAAATTTGAAAAATATCTGAACTCATTAATCATAAAATTATTATTACTACCCTGGTTATGGTTAGTATTGAACATATTTTTTGCAATATATGGTTAATTTCGAAACGATTCTAGTTTATTTTCACCATATTATAATAAAAATTAACCAAATGTTCGAAACTACATACAATATGGGAAAAATTAACCATAATATAGTAAGAATTTACAACAATAAGATCACCTACTAACATACCATTATTATAATGCCACCATAATATGTTGCTTTTTAATTATGGTTACCCTGAAACACATACCTTTTTCTGCTCGCAGCCATACAAATATTTATCGATGGCGGTTACACATTTCAAATACATGTGTATACAAATTGTAAATTCTGTTGCATAATTTCCAAATTGGTCCGTTATTTCACCTAGTTCTTCTATTGAAGGAAGGGCTTTTGGCAAGGCTGCCTAAGCACGGAATGTACAACAACACCAAAAACAAATTTTGAAATATTGTTATGGTCTTAAATGTTGGTTTAACGTGTCACTTTTGCACTCGCGTTCTAAAAACAAGCAGTAATTTTATAACAAGAAATGCTCGGCTACAAAACTGGGCTAATTCGGTCCACGATTTAATCTAACCCCACAACAAACTATAATTTTTAACTTTTTTTTAAAAGCTACTCACACCATAAGTGAGGCACATAGAAAAATCTAATGTTGATGTGTTTGGAACTCAAAATAGAGTCCTTGTGGCCAATTTCCCCAGTTCTATTTCAATTTCAATTCATATTTAAATATAATAGTCTTTATATATAAAAATAAGTGTACACTTTGATGTCACCACTAACTGCGAAAACGGTTTAACCGATTTCAACCAAAATTTCAGTGTATGTTGGGGATAGTCTGTAGATGGTTTATGTTAAGTTTGTACGAAATCGGCCCAGGGTCGTTGGAGATATGGCATTAGATTCCCATACAAATATCAACAGAAGACCCATTTTGAACTCCTTCGAAACGGCTTGACTGATTTTTTTGAAATTTAAGTCGTGAAGTACATTTCATAACGCTAGAGGGCGTAAAAGCTCCCCCTCTTTATATCTTCTTAACTAATAAATCGATTTTCTTGAAATTTTGCAGGCAATTAATGTAACATTTGGAAAGAACTATAGACTATAATTTTTATTATTTAGGGCGTGAAATAGGGCAAGAAGGCTCCCCAATCCTTTAAACTAATCAACCGAGTTTCTTAAAATATGGCATGCAGGCACTGTAACATCAGAAAGTAAATAGGAAATATGGCGTTAAATAGGGCAACAGGGTTAAAAGCTCCCCCTCCTTATATCTTTTTAACTAATCAACCGATTTTCATGAAATTTTGGAAGCAAATAGTGTTATAGCTGGAAAGAAGTATAGCCTATAATTTATATTATAATCTTAACTAATCAGCCGGTTTTCTTAAAATTTGGCATGCAGACACTGTAACATCTAAAAGAAATAAGTCATATGGCAAAACAACGTTTGCGGGGTCATCTAGTTTTTCATATAATTTTTTTTTTTTTTTTCATTTAACAACAAACTGGTAAAATCGGCCATTAGTTTAATTTAAAAAAGTTCCTTAAATAGACATACTTTATTTTATAAGACCAACATAAAATAATAAGCATAAAGTATGTAGCCTAAGTATTTTCGTAAGGTGTCCGTCCCACTTTAAGTGTAAGTAGCTGTTGTTAAATATTTTCCAAATATAGAATTCTCATTTGTTTCTTTAAGCTCAATTTTGAATTCCTTAATAATGACCCTGTGTGTTTAAAAATCATTTTCACACACAGGCCGCAATTTGAGTGCATAAGCCGACAAAAACTAAGCTCTTACCTCTTATTTAGGGGCCGGAGCTATCTAACCTCCCCTTTTCTGTTGAAAAGCAACATCATCTGGGATCTCCACAAGCCGAACTTTACCAAAAGGATAAAAAATCAGTATTGCATGTGGAAGAGTGCCTCCCTAAACCTGACTTGCCCGGAAGAATGTAACACCAAAAGCTGACGTATCCTTAAAATGATCCCTACATCCCCCGGGTAGTTAATACGGGGGAGCTCAATGAAAACCGATTGGGTGCCCCAGAGATTAAATTTATTACATTTTTTGCATGTATTTGGCGATATCTGATAGATTTAATAGTAATTGTATCAGTAAATATCTGGTTCTGCTTATTTTGGAAATAGAAGTCATATAAGCATCTGAACAGTGGGTATTAAAAAAAACATTAAAACTAGAGATGCAAATCGCGACTTTATTTTTCAGCCCCAAAATCAGGATCTTTAAATAAAATCCGTGTTTTCTTATTTTGGAGTTGTAATTATACCCACACCACAATAGTGGAGAGATGTCCGTTCGGCTGGCTTGCAGGCTGGCTGGCTGTCCATGTAACCTTGTGCGCAAAGTACAGGTCGCAATTTTGGAGATAATTTGATGAAATTTGGGTCATAAGTTTTTATTGGCACAAAGACCAAGCCTATTGAAAATGGGCCGAAATGAAGGACCACGAGGGAAGATAGGGGGAAATTTCTTCCTCTCAGAAACTATCAAACCGATTTCAATGAAATTTAAAACATAGATAGAACCATATCTTTATGGACACAAAATGTATGCTTTTTTTAAAAAATAGGACCACGAGGGGAGATAGGGGCAATTTCTGCCTCTCAAACCGATTTTAATGAAATTTAAAGCATAGATAATTCCATATCTATATGGACACATTAGCTATACAGTTTTTCAAAATTAGGACCACAACGGGAGGTAGGGGGCAATTTCTGCCTCTCACAAACTTTCAAACCGATTTTCATGAAGTTTATAAACATAAATAAATCTATATTTATACGGACACATAAGCATGATGTGTTTTTAATACTGTGGTGTAGGGTATCATATGGTCGGGCTTGACCGACTATACTTTCTTACTTGTTTTTTTTTAATATTTTAATATTTACAAAATAAAAACACAATAAAATTTATTATGCCCTTAACCCCGAGTTTTTCTTTTCCCCGCCTTTTTCATTTCCCGGGACAGCGGGATTTATTTTTCCATTTCCAGGAATCCCAGGAATTCCCGCTCAATACAAATCAATGCAAAATATAATTTATTTGAACAAATAACATATCCTGAGATCAAAAAAATATCTGCCTGTTTTTAGAATTTTGAAATTTTGTTTTGCTTTAAATGTGAGTTAAACGAATCACTTTTGTGCTCGCGTTCTAAAAACAGACAAAAAGGAAAAAGTGCTTAATGGCATCTTAAGATCTTCATGTTCAAAATTTCAATTATGTTGTAGGATTTTTAAGGAAGTTATAGGCAAAATGAATTTTTGGTTATCTTTTTTTTCAATGTACAATAACATTTGGAATATGTATTTAAAACTTCCGATCTGTGGCACTAGGAGTGTTAAGAAATAAGAACTTAAAAAACTATAACCGCAGAGAACTGATGATTATATTAAATTCGGAGTAAATTTCCAATAGCCACCCTTAAAGTTTTAAGTTGTTCTCCTATAAAACTAAACAAATAGACTTAAGCACTTATTGCCACAGAATTAATTCAAAGCCAACAGCATTTATATAAAACCAAAAAAGTTAAAATATTTAAACAAATTTCATTACAAAATGTTTCTTTAAAATTATGATTTTAGTTCAGAATAAGCATTTAAGGTGGAAGTACATAGCACGCGTTAGTTCGTCGACAAGTATCGTGCGTTTATAAACTTAAGCGCGTCAAAAACTGCAAGTTACACAACACGCGTTACAAAAGCCATTCCTGTCAGCTGTTTTTTATTTGTTTACTTATTTGTGCATTAAAAACGGGTTCGAAAGTATATCAAGATTTTGTTATTTTATTAAATTTATTCTTTTTGTATAAATATTGTATGTTTTTTAAGCACTTCAATAAGTTTTTCTTTCATGATTCACAAATTTGTTAAACTATTATTTTTATTGTCAGCTGATTACTTGTCAAAAACACACAACGCGTTAAAAAGTTCAAAGTTAACCAACTTTCTGGCGCAAACGCGTCAAAATATTTTGCATGTAGCTTGTTCTATAAAAATACACTAGTTTAACTTTTTTTGACAGAAGACGACAGAGCGCGCGCGCACTAACGCGTGTTATGTACTTCTACCTTTATAGAATCGTTAGAAAGCCTATTTCTAACTTTTATCAAAAAGATTTCAATGATAAAACACGTTTCCTTTTTACGAATGTTTGCCTTTATTTTTTAGCACTTAACATTAAAGCTTGCCTTACTTATCGAATATGAATTGACATTTCTTAAGCGTTTGGCAAAAATCGATAAATCAAAAACTGTAGTTTATCGTTTATTTGGTGTATTTCATAGACTTTTTTCCAGACTTAAGGGATTTAAACCAAACAAAAAAGAGAAAACATTTAACATTTTGACTAAAGACCTTTTTGCCTAACGGCTAAGATCTATTTTTTGACCTAACTTATAAACAATTATATCAGCATTAAAGTTGCCATAGTTAAATTAAAAAAATCTCAGGAATTACCGTTTTTCATGTCAAATAAAAATAAAATAATATGAAAATCTACATATGTATATTTAAATATGAATTGATATTTAAATAGAATTGGTGAAATTGGCCATTAATGATGTGCCTTTGACCGTCTGTCTACCTGTGATTCTTTCTGTATATACATAAATATGGGTAAATCCAAAGTGTTGAACGTGACAGTTTTACGCAGCAAAAATGCAATAACATTTTAAACAACAAATATTTTTACGTTCTCTTAACCCTTAAATTATAGCACTAAGAAAGCACTGTTATCTATGCTACAGTTTATGGAGGGCGCGGTTCTAAATCAAAGATAATGGCAAAAGAAGTAGCGGTTCGAACGTGAAAAAAACAGAAGTAGTTTTTGTGGCCATGTATTAAAAGGCGTAATTCAGCGAAACCTGGCACAATTTTTTAGTCAAACTACTTTGAGAATTTTACGTAGCAATGTTACATTAAAATGTCTTTGGTTTGATTCCAAAATCTTCTGTATTTTTTTTTAGCAAAAATCTAGGTCGATACGTGACATTTCGAACGTGAAATTTTTTCCATAATAATTAAACTGAATAATGATTAAAACAAAATAAAAATTTACCGTTAATCCGAATAACATACTTCTCTTCGAACTCTTCCTTAGATTACAGACCATGTAAGAAAATTTTTTGGAATAATTTTTATCGAATATCACCTCTTTTAAGGAAGATAATATTAAAGAAAACATTCTCACAAATAAGAAATTACGTTTGTACAACTTTGCATTCTGCTTGTTCGTCTAAGGGTGTGTGTGAAACGGTAGCAAAGTTCTATGGTGAAATGAAATTTGTTTGTGGTTAAAAATTTTCATATTTGTGCTGTGTGAAATTGTAACATTTTTGACAACGTAAAATTTTGACATAAAGAAAAAGACAATTACTTATAGTTTTGTAAAAATCAATAAATTAAACAAACGTTTACCAATAATCATTTCAATTATGTTGGAAATGAGATCGTCACAACTATTTGATGAATTCGTTCTGAGATAATAACAAATTTTACAAAAGGTGTGGGCAAAAAAGCTTATACATATTAAATATTTACATCTTGTATAATTCTTTTTAATTTTTTTTGCCACTGGTCCTGCTTCCATATTATTTTTTATTTTGTTTAAACAAATTTGATGAAAAAAAATAATTTTTTGGTTGTCAAAAATTTCTACACTAATTCAAAATTTATACTAGCCCCTAGGGCTAGTGAAATTTTATTCACCTCAATAGTGTCAAAATTTTACTTCCATGAGTACTTTGCTACCGTTTCACACACACCCTAAGTGAACAAATTTATGGGTAAATTTATAAAATTAGTAAAATCTAAATATTTCTCTATAACAATATCGTAAAATAATCAGCTTTTAATAACTTTTAAAATTTCGGTCACGGTGGACCTTTTAACGGAAATGCCCATATGTTGAAATGAGTTTTCCGAAGACCCCAGAAATGATGGGGACTAGGTTGTTATATATTTATGTCACAATTGCTCCGTAAAAGTTTTCTATTGAAATTCAGCCTGACCGGTACACAAATGGCTGAGATACGACCAAAAACCACGACTGCCACTTATTTTACCCATACATATATCCCTTGTTATTGTTTTTCTTTATTATTGCTTTATGTATATTTGGAGATTGGCAAGAGCCAAATTTCGAAAAGAGGGTACAAGCATCTCGTTTATCAATATACAACTTCCGACAACAAGTGTTCGTAGCGCCATATATATTATATATAATGATTGAAAAGAAAAAAAGTATCCAAATTTGGTTCACATAACGGGTTTATTAATACACAACCTTTTAAAAAAGATGGGCGAGATTAGTGAAGTAACGCCTTTCATACAAAGACGTTTTAGATTTCTGTAAACCTGGAGAACGACAAGAGTCAAAGTTTTCAAATAAGAAACAATCATACTGGCTATCAAAACTTAACATCCCAATAAATGAAGGAGGGATTGGAGAAGTGGGCGTGGCAAAAATACATTTATTTATATCTAAAGAACGAAATTAATATTACTTTCTGTTATAACTGCACCATAGTGAAGGATATGCAAGTGGCGGCATAGCCGAATACTTGTGTTTTACTCATATCAAATTGGTGCACGAAATGAACAATTGAAACACAGCCGCGAATAACGTTGTAAATGCCACTTTTTCTCTTACATTGTTTAAACCTCAAATCACCCAAAATTATGCACCATAACGCCTTCAAAGTGACATTCAAAGAGTCAACTAGTGGAAGAACGTTGTAAGTTACTAAAAAAATGATACAATTTAATGGTTTTGTAAATTGGAATAACGTTTTAAAATCCGCTTGCGTAGTGGAAAAACGTTTTAAATGACATCGCGATTGTGGATATGAAACGTTTTTCCACTTAAAAAAGTTATAAACTGCAAATTTGCATGTTATTTTAAATTAAAATTTCTTGATATATTGCGTACAAGTTTTTATTATCATAATAATCCATAAGTAACCCTGCCTTTTAAAAACGTTTTTTGTTCTCCTGAAAAATAAGTATGTACTATATAATCATAAAATATTTCACAAATTAAAGCCACATCGCAAAAATAGTAACGTAGACCTTTAGCCCGTTGAAGTGAAACAAACTAATGTCTCTGTCAAACTGGGGCATCCGAAAAATAGGTTCACCAATTGTAGTGTTATTAATTATTGGCACTACATAAGTATTTAAAAGAAATTATAATTTTCAAGTTTATGTTAATGACGAAAACCCTGGGTTTTTAATTGAAAATATCTCAAGAATCGGAATTTGGAAGCGAGAATGTTTTAAAAGCTTTACTTTTGAGCCTTTAAAAGTCGTTGTTGTTATACTTTCGTATAGGTTTTCATTTTAAAGCTTATAGATAAGAAAAATGAATTCCCTTTTTATAAAAATCCCACATTGTGCCGCAATCTTTTTTTAACAAATACTATATTTAGGTTGTTTTGATGTCGAAATTGACCCTTTTAATTCCAAACTTCTGTTGGCATATGTTCTTTACGAAATATAAAGACAAATCCTTGCATACCATTAAGAACAAGGCGAATTTAAAAAGGTAAGTGCAACTCGTCAGCCGTTCATCAGCTGTCTCCACGGCGAATTCGAAATATAATTCACAAACGTCAAAAAATACATTTTTCTATGTTTTGCGTCATTAAAAAAGAAACAATTTCTGATAGAAATTTTATTCAAAAGTGTGAAAAATATTTTTATAATAAAACAAACATAAATATTAAAGTGAAACTATGCCATTTATAAAAACGTGAAAATAATTTTATAAACAAAATGCATTGGTGTTTATTTTAATGTTTTTGACAACAAGCAATTAAATTGCAAAAACAAAATTTACCTTTTTTCGCCTTGATTAAAGGCTCAGTTAGCCGGGAGTAATAGTAACAGTAACCTTACCGTAAAAAAGTAAGACCAATCTATTTCTTACAGATTGAGACGTAACATCTTACTGCTAACTGTAATCGTTCTAATTGCTTTACGTACAACAAAATGAATCAGCTGATGTTCAACGTTACTGTACCTCCCGGCTAACTGAGCCTTAATAATAACAAAAGATGACATACGTTGTTATTTTCGAACATGTTTTAAAATGGGTTTCTGATACTATATTTTCTTAGCTCCAAGACCACAAGCATATCGTCCCCAAAAATGCAAAAGGGCGTAACAGCAAAACAAAATCGAAATAGAGTTTTTGATTAATTTTTGTTCGTTTTATTAAACTACATGTTCACAAAAAATTTTAAATCCGTGCGATCAAAAATGGCGACTTTATTAATGAAATTAAAACGCCAAGTACGTTTTTGTTATTGATTTTGTTAAGTTTTTTGCTTCTCCTGAAAAGAAATAAAAAAAATGTTCTTACGCCCTTTTGCATTTTATATGACGATATTTATATGTATACTTTTATGCTCTTGTAAAATTTGTATATGTACATAAGTAATGACATAAGTGGTTTTATCTACACAAAGCGCTGGCAACTTTAGCATTTTTTTAGTTGTTCAATAGCATTTTATTTAAAATATATTTCTTTTCTAATTTCCTAAAGAAAACTTTTTAGATTTAATAAACGGACCTTAACACTTTCCAAATAAATAAAAAATTAACAACAACATAATAGCACTTTTTTTTGCAAACATTCACACAAATTTGTGTTAACATGTATTATGTATGTGTGTACACACACCCTGCAAATAATATTGGACCACCTGATCCATTTGGATAAAATGGACTACTCCATGGACTGGTCCGATGTATTGCAAGCATGGACCATGTCATTGCTAAAAAGTGTTTGTAGTGAGACGACATGTCTTCGTTTTTTAACGACATGCTTTTGTTTTTAAACGACTTCAAAACTAATCCTCTTGAGTATACCATGTAGTAGTTTTAAAACTACTCCTTAGTGGTCCAAAGGTGGGTTATATGGTCCTATCCTGGGGCATCGTTATGTTAAATAGACCATGTTTTTTCCATACGTTTGGGTTACTTTTGGACTAGTTATAGTCCCTATTGGGCTACTGTTTACACGCATGTTTGAACTGGTCCTATTATTTGCAGGGCATATGAATATTTTTAATGTATGCAAATATTTTTGTTTAATATTTTTGTTCTATTAAATATTTGACGTCTTGAAGTCTCTGTCTCGTCCACTCTGTTAATGTCAGTCAATACATACATTAATAATAAGCAATGAGGTTTTATCTTTGTTGTTGGTGTCGCTGTCGTCGTTTCAAATGTTTTTTTCATTTACACACACTGTTAAATATTTCGAAACAATTATGAATGAAATTTATTCGCTACAGGGATGTGCGATGTTTGTAAAGAAACATTTTATTCTGCTTAACATTTGAAATTGTAATTAATGGGTCTAAATTGAAACAATTTGCAAAAATGGTTCAGGCCATAACAAAATTGTTTGCATATTTAAAGTGGACCATAAAAAAGGTCGGATAAAAAAATGATGTTGACTTCTAAAAGAAACTGACGACTTACATATGTAACACAAGCAGCAAAAATATATTTAAATCAAACAGATAAGAAAATTTTTAAATAAGCATACGCAATAAGGTTGGTCGATTTAGCAGTCGATATTGTGCCATCGATTTTTCGATAGCTTTTGGCATGAGAATAAAAAAGTTCCACATCATTGTCGAGGCGCCCATTTCCATTTTTTTTTTTTACGTTAAATCACTTTAAAAAGTGGTTCTCAGACGATCGGTTTACTAAAAGATTGGTTCAAAATTTTATGTTTATAATTGCGTTTTCCTTAACTTTTACTTTTATGTAAAATTTGAAAGTTTAAAATAACATTATCTTTAATGGCAACCTGCTTTGACTTAATTTTAGAGTAAAAATTAAATGTGGATGGTAAAATTAAAGCAACACGTTGGGTATACAGATAGATAAAGGGTGGTTAAATTGTAAGGGCCGATGTTGAATGTGAACCACACCTAAACGCCAATTTTATTTGACATTTCTCTATATCAGACTTACTCAATTTGAACCATGGAGAGATACACAATCCAACAACGTGTTAAAGTTATCCAGACTTACTATGAAAATGGGCGTTCAAATCAAAATGCATATCGTGCACTTCGTGATTAAGTGATGAGGCACATTTTCACCTCACCTGGACGATATGTGGTTTCAGCAGGACGGTGCCACTTGCCACACAGCTAACGAAACAATGGCTCTTTTGCGCAACAAATTCAATGGCCGTGTTATCTCACGTAATGGCGATGTCAATTGGCCGCCAAGATCATGTGATTTGACACCGTTGGACTTTTTTCTTTGGGGTTATTTGAAAGAAAAGGTGTACGTCGATAAGCCAGCAACAATTCAAGAGCTAAAGGATGAGATAATTCGGCACATTAACGGCATAGAACCTCCATTATGCCTCAGGGTCATCGAAAATTTGGACCATCGGATGGAGGTGTGCCGCCGTGGTCGCGGCGCCCATTTGGCCGATATTTTGTTCCATACATAATTGAGTAATACCAATATATCATAATAAAATAAAATTGCAATAATTTCCTAAATAGTTTGTGTTTTATTCAAAATCAACATCGGCCCTTGAAATGTAACCACCCTTTATTTAAAACAGAAAAGCCAATCTGTTAACCAGAATTTGGAAAAAAAAATTTTAATTTGCTGCGAAAGCTGTCAAGAGGCATTCAAAAAATCAAAATATGCCTTAAAAAGGCAAAATATGCGCTAAAAACTTAAAAAATGCTGCAAAAAGGCTCTTTTAACTAAATTATGCAAAAATATGCTCCAAACGGTAAAATATGCCAAAATATGAACTAACAAATCGATGCCAAAATTCATAAAAAGCTCCAAAACAGATAAGTATATTGTTTCTGTCTTCATTAGTCGCACAATGAAAAACATGCAATTGCATATTTGTGGTTTCCCTGGTTATAAAGAAAAATATTTTAAAATGATTAATAACATGGGCCAACAAATTTTAAGCCCATAGACCGGAGAGGACTTTTCTAAAAGTTTGTGTTGCGCTGAATCCAAATCTCTACTCATTATTTTCGCGAAATCTTCTCTTAAGGTTTAAAAAAAACTGATTTTCGCCATATTCGAGAAGTTATAACTGCAAAAATTAATACTTACTTAAAGAACTTGATATGTCGTCTGACAGTCCTACTGATTGCCTTGAAAAAAAAAGTTTAACCTTTGTGATATTGTGTCCCTTCTCTGAGATATCTAAGCCTGAAGTTTGAAAAAGTTTTTGCGATTTTAATTTTACTTAGTTTTTGTATTGGTTTCAACTTTTTTTATCACAAAAAAAACATAAAAAAAAAATAAAAAATATATATAAAAAAATTTAATTTTTATTAAATTATTTTTATGAAGAAAGGAATTTTACAACATGAAAATCAATTAAAATTGTTATTGATAATCTTTCATTCTTGACGTGGCTCGGGCTCGAACCCTGGCCGGCAGGTTACCATGACATGTTTCGATCGCAACCACTCGATCTCCTCAGATGGATTTGCCGTCTTACACTCGCAGCCATCGACGACTGCTGACGTCACTAGTCAATATCAATCCTTAAACCAAATTGTATTTTAACATTTGGTAGATCGAAATTTGCTTTCCTGAATGATTATCCATTTTAATTGATTTTACATGTTTTTTCCTTTACTTCTGTTTTTTCGTACTTTCGTCAAGAATTTTTCTTGAAGTCCAAGTACATTTTTTGTTTTTTCACTTTGTCTTTCTCTTTTCCGTTGACCTTTTTCAGCACAACTTGAAGGACAAATGTACACATAGAGCTCGTGCCTTAGCTTTAACAATAGTTAGTATTGTGGTTATTTTGTTGAACTATTTATGGTTTTTAATCCAAATTTTTTAATATTTTTAATTAGGCTTAAGTTCATGAAATTTAATTTTTATTAAATTATTTTTATGAAGAAAGGAATTTTACAACATGAACCGCAACCACTCGATCGAAACATGTCATGGTAACCTGCCGGCCAGGGTTCGAGCCCGAGCCACGTCAAGAATGAAAGATTATCAATAACAATTTTAAATGATTTTCATGTTGTAAAATTCCTTTCTTCATAAAAAAAATTTAATAAAAATTAAATTTCATGAACTTAAGCCTAATTAAAAATATTAAAAAATTTGGATTAAAAACCATAAATAGTTCAACAAAATAACCACAATACTAATTATTATATATAAAAAAATTTAAAAAAAAAAAATCTCAAAAAATTACAATATTTAAGCCAAATTCATAAGAAAAAAATCACAAAAAAAAATTTAAAAATTCCGAAATTCAAGCTTCAGGTTAAGCTATCTCAGAAAAGAAACAAGAGTTAAACACTTATTTTAAAAGTAATTGGTAGCACTTTTATACGACATATCAGTTTAATAAGAAGATTTCGCGAAAACCAGATGTAATAAAGAAATTCTAAGTAAAGATTCGGATACAGCGCAACCTTTAGAAAAGTATACGTTAGTCCCAGGGTTTCGACTTTTTCCAAATTTTGCAGGCCTGTGTAATTAAAAGGCAATTTTAAAATGTGTTTAGAAATAACAACGTATGTGATGGACAACATAGTTCTTAAGTTTTTAAAACCATTAGTAAAATTAACAATATATATATAAGACCGAAATGTTAAAATAACATTGTTCAATAATGAACCCATAAAATCCGGTTTACAAAAATAAAAACTATGATAACTAATATGCATGTGGCAGTGTAAATAAAACTGAACTGGAAAAATTAAATAAAGTAATTTGTTTTGATTTTTGTTTTTTCCTTACAACTACATTTAGAGTTGACAAAAAATCAACCAATTGTAGTCGAGACTGTAAGAAAATCTGTATCTGATGCTTCTTCTCACTGTCTCACACTCAAATCAAATTGATTCTACATGAAATTCACGTTGTTTCAACTTTAAATAATTTTCGTTCAACGCGATTCGTAGTGTGATTTCAATGTCAAAGTTATTTGCTCTAGCTCTACTGTAACACAGGGGAAAAAATTTGAACGTTGTTTTGTGTGGCCTAGAATTTTGTTGCCAAGTTTAGGATTTTAACTGAAATTAATTGGAATTTTGTTGCGAAGTTAAGAATTTTAACTGAATATGGTCAACCGTTTTCCAGTGCCTTAATTTTGGACATAACGGAATATCTCGAAAACTAGAGCTGATAGAGAAAAATTGAGATTAGATTTGAAATCAGCGGCCTCAAATTAGTAAAAATTTGCAATCAAATTCCAGGCCGCAAGCTTACTGTTCCGTTGCAGAGACCTGCGCCTTAGCAGCTGAAGCCGGCTGAGCCGCGCCGCCGGTAATATTTTTGCAAGCCACCGCCGCCAACTAAACATGATGGCGCCGGTCTCTGTTCCGCAGTGTAATCAATTAAACCTTAATTGTATTCTTAATGTTGCGTACTGCTAATGCCAGGCGAAAATTCTCCTAATCACGGTTCCCGTTCACATAGTTGTTTCGCGTTCCTCTGATCGGATAAGTGCTGCACGGTCTCTTCGCCTTAAGCGAGTGTAGCCGCCATCATTTAAAATATTTCGAGTTTATGGATTTGGGCACGATTCAAGCCTTTTTAAGAATTTCATTGAATACTTTGTGATCATATTTATAACTGATAGTATATTAAAGTGTTTGTAAATTTTCGAGTTTTTTTACATATCAGAGAGCGGAAGTCATGATTTCAAGAATTTTGTTTTGATGGTGAAGACCGAGTCAGTTCCACATAACTGTATACCATAACACAATATTGGCTTTAATATAGAGTTGTAAAGTAGGAGTTTACAATCTAGACTAAGAGCCGAATTTCTTTCAATGAGCCAATTTATTTAAATTGCTTTTAGTTTCATTTGAGTTAACTGTGCCTCTATATGGAATTTCCATGTTAAAAGTCGATCTTAATGTATATCGAGATATTTTACATGCAGATATTGAGATATTATTAAGATATTGATTTTAATAGGAGGGCATGACTATATGTCCGTAAATTGCTCGAATAGATGACTGTTGTTTAATCAGAGATGTCAAAAATTGAGCGCAGTATGTCAGTTCGTTTGAGAGCTAACTATTTTCTCAAGTTCTATTTGGCCTAAAAAAGGTTTAGAGAACCAATATGAGAACTGGTTCAAAATTTCCACTAGCTCACATTAAAAAACTCTCCAGGGACAGTCAGAAATATTATAATGATATCAGCATTCGTATCAAAATCGACAACAAACTAGTTGTTTCATTAAAACTAAGTCATGTTACTAAAAAAAAGTGTAGGAATCGGTCCACTATTGACTACAGCTTCCATATTTTTTTTTTTTTTTTTTAATTCCCTAAGCTAATCCCAAATGTTATATCAGCTTCTAGACCTAAAATTTGTGGTGGTCTATGTAGAACCCACTCTCGGGAAGAATTGTATTTGCCTTAAATATCTTTAAAATTAAGGTATTGCGATAAAGTTTGTAGGACTTCAATGTTAATTGTTCAAAAGCTTTACAAAGTATTTTCTTTTATGTTAAATATCGACATATTTTCTATATTGATTTCCCTCCCGGAAAACTACGCAAAAAAAAACAATGCCATTAAAATGGAAGTACCGCCGCAAAATTCGTAAGTTTTTCTAAGATGAAAAATTTTTCAAGATAATCAATCCTTAGTGTAGTCCTCCGAGACCTTCGTGGCGGGCAATTTTAAAAATGTTATTCTTAGATTCGGCTTCAGCCTACAAAAGCACACATTTTGTTAAATGATTGTTGAATATTTTTTTAAGGAAATCTACTAAGGGAAATAATAACTTTAACGAAATTTCCAGAAATAGAAAATGTATTAAATTAATATCG
Organism: Pollenia angustigena; assembly: GCA_930367215.1. Classification (NCBI taxonomy): domain Eukaryota; kingdom Metazoa; phylum Arthropoda; class Insecta; order Diptera; family Polleniidae; genus Pollenia; species Pollenia angustigena. Next base: position 187,193,580 of record OV884060.1, on the reverse strand, counting down.
CTATCTCTTTGACGAGAACTTTGTGGCCTAGATATGATGCAGGGAAGGCCGGAGTTGGCAGAGACCAAATAGCTAACTTCTGCTATTACGGGTCAGTGGCTGATAGAGAACTGTGCAGTGCGACTGGGCCTGAAAACTAATGACTATTGTAGGAGTTGACCTTCTCTCTTTATGCCCTGGAGTGGGATGTTACCTAACTTTTTAAGCTAATGTATTTAATTCTTTAATGCCCAGTGGAACAAAGGCCGGGCCGCCTACTAGCTAATAATGTGGAGTTAATCGCCATATCGTTTCTTTTTATTATGTAAAAATTTCATACAAATATACTCAACCCTAGAGAGAAGAATTAAATTTTAAGGTGCTAGAAGAAATTTGAGTTATGACTCTATTGCAGGAAATGCTCAATATGTAGGTATTAACATTTTAAACGAGCCGTTATTTTGAATTTGACGGGTGCTTATTTAACGTATAATATTCAGGTGTTAATTTATAACCTTGTGAAATTACTCTTTGGGTACTTTTTAATTAACAAAAAAGTACCTAAACAATTAAAATTTACATTCCAAATCTGTTAATGACTCCATAAAAATATGTTTATATGCAAGTGATAGTCAGAGTTTGTTTGGTATGTTTTTTGTTAAATTGTTGGGTTGGTTGGTTTCTTTTGTCTCACTCTTTCTCTCTCTCTTTCCCAATGTACTCACGTTCACATAAGTGTAAGAATGTTTGTGTATTATATTACGTCTGCCTGGTGTCTGGGACATGTCTAGGTATCTCTCCGTTAATGAACTTTTTGTAGGTCGTTGCTATGCAAAAATCGTATGTACAATTTTATTGTAAAAACAAAACAAATCGCTTACACATTACATGACACTAACAGACACACGCATACACACAGATGTGTGTATGTATGTTAAAGGTATTAACTGCTGCTTATTTTTTTTTTTTTTTTTTTTGTTGTTGGTGGCGCTGCTGTTACGCTGTCTACAGTTATTGGTCAATTGGTTAAAACAATATTGTAATAATCGTAATCATAATCGTTGGTAGTCATACTCTTTTACATGTCTTTCATTTAACATACATTTTGCATGCCGGCTGGCCATTTGCGAATCGGTGTTAGTGACTGTTTTATTTAAAGACACTTTTTCTATTAAAGTTTTCAAGGAAAGTAGCATTAAATTTAATATTGTAATTTTTTTAAAGATTCTTGATACACCAATCTTCAATTTAGGCTACCATATTTAAGTCCAGAAAATTGGAAATTTTTTTATGGAGTTATCTAGAATTTTATTTGCCCCACCTTCTTGGTTCCGAGAAAGCAATAAAATGTTTTTTATACATACTTTAAACTCTTACATCCCTATGCTTCTTAAATATATATACAAACTCTTATTAAGTTTTGCAAGGGAACTTTATTCAATTTTGTTTTGAAACATTTTTCTGTCCCGTTAAAAAGTGCCCAAATGTAAGCTTTGCTAAAAAAAAGAAGTGAAATAAAGGAACAAAACGGTGCCCAGGTAGTCTATCAGTAGGAGGGATGCGATTTCGATTCCCCCAAAAATTCTGAGGGCTTATTCTGGCAGTTGTAAGTAATCTTATTTCTAATTCTTTCAGTCGATACGGAACAAGGGCGAATTTACACCAGGTGAAATCATCTTGCTACGTAAGCAACAGCTGATAACTAGCCATGTGTCAAAATTGTATACCGTCCTGGTGGTTCTGGGGTTAGGTTAGGTTAGAGTGGCCGGTAACAAAGACCCCGCATAGACTAAATAGGTCCTTAGCGTTACCACGTTGTACGATAATCCACAGAAGAATATTAGAAAAAGGTCATTCCGATGTAATGGTACTCAGAGTACCCCACACTCTCTTGACGAATGCTAGGAGTCTCATTAACCCAATTCCGGAGACTTCCCCGAGACTTTGGAAGTAATGATCTCCCAGACAATTCGCTTTGGGGTATCTTATGGTGTTTTCTTTTCTACAAAAAAGTGTGACATTTTATTTAAAAAAATGCAATTTGGTGTCTGTTTTATAAAAATTTTGCTTCCAAAAAAGGGTGAGTTTTTTAGAATAAAACAAGCCCCCCTTTTCGGGAGCAAAATGATTAAGAAACAGACTCCAAATTGCATTTGTTTTAAATAAAATGTCACATTTTTTGTAGAAAAGAAAACACCATTAACTAAACGATATCATCTATTAAATTAGTTTGAACTGTTTACTACAGTGATGTATTCTTTTTGACACAACGTTAAAATATTTACAGTGTTGTAAACGTTTTCAAAATAAGACCACCTTGTATGATACGGAACAAATCGAAATTATTTTCTCAGTGTTGTGAAAACTCAAAAAATTGCTTTACAACACTTAAAAAATAATTTCATCATCGACCGATATTTTAAGATTGCATCCGAATCGAAAAGAATTCCGATCATGCCTTACAATATTAGCCCGCTGGTCTTCTTTAATACAACCGTCTGAAGGTGTACGTAATTATTGTTTGGTAATTTAAATTCGAGTATAATTTATAATTCTTTTTTTAACGTAAATTAAAAAAAAAAAATCATCAAGAGTTCATTTGAAATATCAGCTAACGAATAAAAAAGCCGAATATTAAAATGTTTATCAAAATGTGTCCTACCCAGTAAAAACTTCGCCTACTTTTTCAAAATGAATTGCTTCTTTAACTCATTATTTTGTAGCTTTCTTCTATAACTACATCTATAACAACTTCTATAACTACTTTTTTCTGGATGTATGCAGGTAAAAAAAATAATGGCTTACTTTTTAATGCATTGATTTTGGGACTTCCCTTGTGAAATTCATTGGTTCTTTCAGTAGAATTGTAAGTAGTGCTCTTATTTTTTTCTGATTACTCAACACATTATTTTGTAGGCGAAGTTTTTACTGGGTATGTAGGACCTATAATCATTCAAAGACATATGCCAATAAAATTTTAATTTACATCAAAATTACTTTTGCCAAGTTTTGTCACACTAATATGGATTAAAAATCGTAAACCGATTTTGACCAATTTTATTAAATCAAGACTTGTACACTGATCACCAAGCCTTACATGTTTTCCAGAGGATTATATTTCTGAGAGGGCTAGTTGAACTTACAAACCGATTTTAGCTAACTTTGATAGGCTTTGCCTAAAAAAAATTATACAAAAAAAAATCAATAAATTATCTTGAAAATTTCGAACTGTACCTTGATACGTGGATGGAGTTTTATGTGGACTTAAAAAGAACACCGAAAAGAGATTTTTAGGCGATTGGTATACTCAATGATCAGTCTTAAATAAATATTTCTTGGCACAAATTCAAACATATTGCGTTCTCTTTTTCCTTCTCTCCTAAAAGCTCAAGAATTGCCGGCTTAAAGGTGAAGAGTGTAAACATGCACTTTACAAAAAAAAAAAACTAAAAATACTTTTGAATATTATTTTTGTCAAGCTAATAGGGCCTAAATTTCTTCAATGTAAATAAAATTAAATTTTTAATTACAATATTTTGTTCCCGACGTTTCGTCGATTGTTTGTCGACTTTTTCAATACTTTTGATTTTCATAAGAATCTACAGCTAGTTTGATTTGTATGCACGAAATTTCTTTGAATGGTATTTATGTTTGGTTTTAGAATGTATTAAATAAACTCAATATTTTCCGACAAAACTTTACCCTGCTAGCATTTGGAAGATCGTTTTTTTTTTCAAAAATCATCGGTACTAGTCTTTTTTGAGTACTTTTGGTGATTAAAAACGGATTTATCACTTGCACGCTTAAAAATTGACACAAAAATTACTCGCGATTATGATTAAAAGGTGTTAGATTTAAAATTTAATAATAACTAATCAAATAATAATAATAATAATAACTATCAAAAAAAGAGTCGAAAATGTCTCTAAACATATAAAAAAAAAAAATTTATCATATATGACTCGTTAAGAAGAGTCGCGGGTAGGATACCATTTTCTTAACAAAAGTATAAATTATGATCAGAAAATGAGCGCATATTCTTGTATTTTAATCGCGCTGAAGAGTCTAAAAAGACTCGAATATGATACAAATTTTCAAAAAATGCTAGCTGGGTAAACTTTTTAATTTGAAATGAAGTTTGATGGTTTGTGTGAATCGGAAGTAAAAGCAATAGTTTTTTTTTGGCCAACCACATATGAAGACGTGGCAGAAATTGCAGTTTTTCTACTTTGACTGCAGTTTTTTAAACGCTGCGTTTAGGGGCGTGTGACATTGTCGACGATTAACTGGTTGCGTTTAGGAATGCATGACTTTGTTTGATTTCATTGCAAATTACGTTTTGGAATTCACCCTGTGAGTTTGATGTGTGACTGTGCTAAAGCTACTTTTAGACGTTAAGCTCGAGGACCACACAATACATTCAACGCTTTTTCGCTGCAGACGCAGCTGTCAAAAAAGGAGAATCTTTGTTGTTTTGCGTAGCAAGTTACATGCACCTAAGCGTTAGATGTATTGCAGCTGATTTTGACAAATAAAATTTTATTTTTACTTGTGGTGATGCCGCATAAAAAGCGTTGCATGTAACTTGAACGCGTGGTGTGGACCTCCAGCTTAATTTATTTTGCAGTGGCTTTGTCAGCTTTAAAAAAATTCAAATGTAATGGCCCATGTCTGTCAAATCCCAATAAAAAAATTTATCATTTTGCGAAGCACTAATGGTACATTTAAAAAAATAAGCGCACAATTATGCGCTACGCAATAAGACATTCAGAAATGCGGTAAAGTAAGTGAAAGAACTCTCAACAACTTTAATAAAAAAAAAAAATAACATTTAAAGTGCTACGGCATTCCCTTACTACGAAGCAGGTTTGTAAGGGAGAGCATCAAAAATAACTGTAAAAAAACAGTCAGTGTATTAAGCTGATCCTTACATTTAACAATTTTTATATGCGCTGAATAATGTGCTTATTGTGTCAAAAATGTATTGCTTCAAAGTGGGAACTCGCCATATAAAATTCATGTCTTCCGTAAGCGCTATGGTAAGCGAAACTTTTATGTTTCTCCCTTACAAACCTGCTTCGTTGGAAGCTCCATTTTTTATTGGGATTTAACAAAAACCGAAAGAAGGCCTATAATTTTTGCTTTCACACGTTCGTGACATGTATTTATATATCTACTCACTTTGAATTGTATTTCAGTTAATTAAACAAGGTTTTATATTCAAGATTATGTGTAAATAAATATATTTTAATAAACAGGGTGGGCCAAAAGTCACCAATGGGCTTAAAGTTATTATTTTAATAAGCAAACAAAAAAGTTATTACATTTTTTAACCCCATGATGACTTTTGACCTACCCTGTACACGCTGACATTTGCAGAAGTAAATTTTTTGGCTTTCACACGACTTGTATGCATTTTGCAGTGGGATATTTGACAAGGACACTGCTAAATACTTGTCGTATAAAACCACCTTTAGCACAACAAAGTATTACCAACACATAGAGAAAATAAGTGTAATGCATATTTTCTTTAATTCTTAACTTGTTCTTATATGTTTTTTGTAAACAGTAATGTCAACTCTACGGCAAAAAATTAAAAAAAAAATTGTTAATGCTCGTACGAAATGTTGATAAGTTTATTTAACAGTGGTTAAATAAACTTTTTCATGGCTAAACAAAATGCAAGATGGATAAATATGTAAAGCCACAAAATGTCTAAATTGGCAACACTTTGTGCTAGAAAAAATTATTTATAAATATTTGTTAAATGTGACTTTGGCTTAAATCAAGAAAGTTTTTAGGTATTATTATAAAAAACACAATCTAAAATAAACCATTCAGACTTTTTAAAATTTAAACCCTAACGAAAGAAATGTTTGGAAAATTCTCCATTTAAATGCAACATCAATTTGCACTTAAGATTCAACTGAAAATTAGAAAACCTAAAAAATAATAATAAAATAATTTTCCTTGTAAAAATTATAAAAAAAAAAAAATAAAACCAAACTAAATGAGTATCGTTATGATCAATTAAACTTCTTATTTATACAAAATTAACCAGTCATTTTACTGTCTGGCACCTTTTTTTCTTGAATTAAGTTAAGACAGCCAGCGATTCAGTCAGCGACTGAACCAGACATATTCCAAACTACCAATACAACATCAGAACAGCTAAAGTGACAGCAGCAGCAGCAGCAACAGCTCCACTAACAGCAACATTAAACAGAAACAACATCAATACATGTCAGCAAGTCTGGCATTTACGATTTTAACAGATCATTAATGACTGACATTCATATGCATTCCATACATGTATGTATGTAGTTCGTCTGTCTGTCTGTCTGTCTGTCTGTCTGTCTGTCTGTCTGTCTGTCTGTCTGTCTGTCTGTCTGTCTGTCTGTCTGTCTGTCTGTCAATCATTGTAAAGTAGTAGTTTGGTAGCAAACAACTGTTTGTTTGGTTAACTTGTGTATTAAATTGTTGACAAAACAAATTAATTTTGCATGATGTATGCATTTCAAACTCACACATATATCCATACAAACACTCACATATTCTTAAAAACATATACATTTAGAATAGTCTGTTAAATATAAAAAAAAAATCCCAACTCAACAGACAATGTCTGTTTTTCTTAAATCTTTGACAGACGACTCATGTTTAAGAAAAACATTTATACACTTTGTTTAGACTCAGAACCAGACACAAATTGTGTTTTTTTTTTCAAGCATATTACAGTAAAGGGCAAAAAATCAGCAGAGTTCTATTTTAAATAAGCTAAACCTAAAGATTATATTTTATATAACCATATCGCATGAATATTTTTAATTAGGCTTAAGTTCATCAAATTTAATTTTCATTAAATTATTTTTATGAAGAAAGGAATTTTACAACATGAAAATCAATTAAAATTGTTATTGATAATCTTTCATTCTTGACGTGACTAGGGGTTGAACCGGCAGGTTACTATGACATGTTTCGATCGGAACCACTCGATCTCCTCAGATAGTTTTGCCGTCTTACACTCGCAGCTATCGAAGGCTGCTGACGTCAGTAGTCAAATATCAATCCTTAAACCAAATTTGTATTTTTAACACTTTCCTTTGGAATGAAAGATTATCAATAACAATTTTAATTGATTTTCATGTTGTAAAATTCCTTTCTTCATAAAAATAATTTAATGAAAATTAAATTTGATGAACTTAAGCCTAATTAAAAATATTGAAAAATTTGGATTAAAAACCATAAATAGTTCAACAAAATAACCACAATACTAATCATATCGCATGAATCTTATTAATTTTTGACGTTTCTCTTAAAAAAAACCAAAACTGTCTGTTTTTCAAAGTAAAAAAAGTTTTCGCTTGGGAATTTATAATGAAACTACAATTAAAGACTAAATTTTTTTCTTGTGTCTATTATCGTTAGCTTAATTTGCAAACCTTTTCCCTTTCAGCACATCTTAAAGGAGAGACAAAAAACTTTTTATATTTCCTATATGCAGCTTGAAAGGAAAAAAAAATAAAAACCAAAATGAAAAACACTACACGCAGGTCAACGAGGTGTATCTTTATCTACCACACGGCATCAAAATCTCAATTTACTTAAAAAGTGGATTTTGCAGGTTTGCATATTAAGCCGACGATATAGATTTCTAAACGAACATTTTTATTTTAGTTTGATAAATGGCCAGTAAATGTTTTTTTAACAAAAATTATGATTTAGAAGTTTGCTAATTTTTTGCTGTCTTCTGTAATAAAAAAACCAAATCAATTATGCCCCTGTAGTAAAATAAAATTAAAAGAAGTGTCGTCTATCAGTCATTTGATCGCAAATAGTTTTCAATACAATGTTGCTTTGAGTTTTGCATACATGTAGTTTTTTGTTGGTTATTTTTACAAAAACAACTTTGGTGCAAGCAACAGCTTTTATTTCCCCTGGCAACAATGTTTTTTTTAAATTTCCATGAAGAAATACTGAGGTTTTTATATAGACCATGTAGTAAATGCTTTTTTGTTTTTGCTTCTAAGTATCTTTACTAATTTTGGTTATAGAGATCACAATGGCTAGCAATATGACACGCTACGCCGCCATAGGTATTATGTGCTTGAGGTGCCAGCAAAATCACCCAAAGAAAAATCGCTTAAAGCAATACGTGAAAAATCGCCCAAATGGAAGATGGCCCAATAAATAAAAATAGAGAATATCCAAAAATGGAGAAAAAAGCCCAAACCATAATGAAAAATCATCCAATTTTTATTTTATAGTTCTTACAGAGTCGTTTTAAAATTACATATATATTAGGGTTGAGGCTATTTACCCGAAACTTAAAATCCCGAATTTCTAGATCCGGACCCGCAAGGATTCTCCCCTATATGGTTTAAAACAAACACCAGCTTCGCTAACGAAAGCTTCTCTACACAGACGGCCTCGCGCAGTGTGCAAGGATTTTTCCCTTTATGGATAGCAAACACCGTATTTGCTAACTAAAGTTTCTTTGCATATCCGACCCTTAGCCAGGCGCAGAAAGAATTAGAAGATTAAGTTAGCGAAGCCGCAGTTTGTTATACTATTGAGGAGAAAACCCTTGAGCCCGGCCGAATCCCGGCTATGCAAAAAAGCTGTAATTAACAAAGCCGATGTTTGTTATACTATAGAGAAGAAAGCTCTTGCGTCCGGCCTAAGGCCGTCTATTCAAAGAATCTTCAGGTTGCCAATATTATAACAACTTCGTATTATTTGAAAAATAACTAAATCGAAATTTTATATGCATAATTAAGCTCAATAATGGCAAAACTCAATTAAGGTTCATATCTGAACACGATATAAGGTAATTTCAACTTAAAAATGTCACAACTCAAAAATATACTTTCCAAAATGTGGCTGCCACAAAAGTCCATTTTTATTGCATTTCTTGGGATGTACAGTTATTTTCGGCTGATTGAGCCCCGCTTAATTGATCTTCCCGTTTTATTGCACTAAAAATCATGGAACGAAATCATTCAGTATAACTGTCTTTGTAAAAATAATGAGTTTTATTTTCTATCTACACATGGGTGTTTCGCTTTATTGCACATCTTGCTCAATTAAGCGATTTTCATTTTAATTGCGTCGGCGATTCAATTAACCGAGTACTGCTTAATTGAGTTCCCGTCGTTTTACTTGCGTCAAACGTCGTGCATTTTTAGAAACTCAATTAAGTGGAAATAACTGAACTTGTATTGATTTTTAATGTTTCAACAGGAAATAAAACTTTGATTTCTAATCGCACAAATTTGCTTTTCCTTTGTTTTTTTTATGATTCGTATCTTTCCTTCCATCCTTTTTACGTTGTAATCTTGGGTAGTATGAGGGCGGTTAATACCTCAAGACAGACTGGAACTTTAAACTGCCAGCGTGAACTCAATCTAGAATCAGTTGCCTTTGGCTCTCTTAGATATTACGTGGTGACGTTTGTTTAATCCCAAATTCTATAAAGAAAGGCCTTAACATTGTCAAGTTAAGCCAAGCTTTCACCCTCTATTTTTATAAAAGAAATTCGAAATGCTTAAAGGCCACTCGGAGTGCGGTAATAATGAAAACGAGCTGCAAATGCAATGGAGATTAGATAGCTATGACTGTTAATCATGATTGCTTTCGAGTGTAGATCGGTATTGTTATTGAAAAAGGTAGAGCCAAGTATTCCACTACTAATGTTCTCTTCTTACGTTAAAGCTAATCATTGCTCTACACCAGTGATAACCACTCCATAGACTCGCGAGCAAGTCAATAATCGTATTTTTCACACAGACACGGTCGGCAATTCACATGTATATTACAACTTTGTTCGTTTCAAAACATCAGACTATCATCAGTCTCTGCGACCGCACACAAGCCCATAATTTCTTTGTGTGCGTGCGTTCGGGGCTTTCTTAGTTCGGGGCTTGGTTATCACTGCTCTACACTCATATCCAGGGAAACCAAAAATATGCTCTAAAAACACGTTTTAGAGCATATTTTTTAAAAACTGGAAATTATGCCCTGAAAAATCTTAAAAATATGTCCTAAAAATTAAAAATTGCTCATTTGAAGACACAATTTTCAACAATTTAATAACAAAATCTAAAAAAAAACATAAAAAATTATAAAATTCATAAAAGAGATGTGTTTTAAAATGTTAACATTTAAAAGGAATTTAAGGCTAGTTAAGGACTAGACCGATTCGAAAATAATTTAATTTAAAGTAAAATATTTTTGGCACGAATTTAATTTAAATAGCATCGTAATTAGATAGCTTGCGGACATAAAGAGTCTAATTTGGCTGTGAAATTATTGACCGATTCTCACCATTTGCATAGACTTCTTCCATATTTAATCAAATTATCTACAAAATTGGAACTTGTACTCTGCGCACAAGGCTAACATGGACAGACAACCAACCAGGCGGATGGATGGACATCGTTAGATCTCTTTACAAAGTGATTCTGAGTCGATCGGAATACTAAAAAAATGGTCTAGATACAAATCGCATAACATTTATCCTTAATGACAACCTGCTTTGTCTTACAATTTTAGAGTAAATATTAAATGTAGATGTCGAAATTGAAGCAACAGATTTTCGAAAAAAAAATTGATATTTGCTGCAAAAGCTATTGTAGGCATCTAAAAAATGTGCATTAAAAAGGCAAAATATGCGCTATAAACCAAAAAAATGCTGCAAAAAGTCTATTTTAACTAAAATATGCCAAAAAATGTTGCAAACGGTAAAATATGCAAAAATATGCACTAACAAATCAATGCCAAAATTCATAAAAAGCTCTAAAACGGGCAAATATATTGTTGCTGCCTACATTAGTCGCACAAGGAAAAACATGCAATTGCATATTTCGGGTTTCCCTGCTCATAACACTGACATTTTCTAAATATCTCTAGACTTATTTAATTAAATAGAATTTAATCATCATTACACTACAAGATTTCGCGTTTACATTCATTTCAGTAGTTATAGCTGATCATAATTCTATTTGAATTAGTTTTTTATTTTTTTTTTTTTAATTTTCTTGTTGTGAAATTTAAAATTTATATTAATGTCTGCATATTTGATAATAGAGCGCCAAAATAAATAAAATAATTTAAGTTTATATCGTCACCTAAAATACAAAATAACGTAGGTATCATCAAAAAATCAAAATTGACTTTTTGATTGATTGATTTTTATTCGTTTTATTAAACTACATGTTCGCAAAAATCGCGACTTTATTAAAGAAATTCAAACGCCAAGTACACCTTGTTGTTATTGATATTGTAGTTTTTTTGCTTCTCCTGTTAACTTGTAAAAAGTGTTGTTACGTAATTTTGTATTTTAGGTGACGATATACGTATGTATGTATGTCTTCAAAATACTCTATCTAATAATTCTATTTTTATTTATTAAAATATTTTTAAATTCAACTTGAATTGGACGGTGTGCATGCCAGGCAGACTGTCTGTAAGAAAGAAAAAATAGAAAGACAGACAGACAGCCATACTGTGCTCTGATTGCAGGTATTTATGTTTATGTGCTTTGAAAGAATTCACATAGTTTTAATGTTTTCATTAATTTCCAACGACCACAATGACAGGGAAGGAAGTAGCATACGAGCACTATACCGCATAATGAACATACTATAACAATTTCAAGATCATTATACAAATGTCGCAGACAGTTTCTAAATGCGATTTTTTCTCTCAATTGCAAAATCATTCATTCATCTACTTGTGTCGTCTAGAGTTTGATTGTTTTTTTTTTTCTAATTTCTGCATGCAAATTTTTATTTTTATTACTTCATGTGTCTCTGGATATGTAAGCTTGAAACATTCACTCGCTATCTATGTCTACTTCTAAGATCATGTCTGCATTGTTTGTTTGAACGTCCGACTGCCCAGTCGCGATCAATGATTTTGTGTTGTGGATGGTTGGTATGTGGTTGCTTAGCAGCTGTCTGTCTGGTATGATAGAAATATGGAAACATGAATGCAATTAATTTGTTTATTGCGAACATTGATCTGTTTAACATTCTTAGCGCCCATTTCAAGTTTAGATTTAGTGAATGAATAAAAGAATTAAATGATATTTAGTTACGAGTTGCTGTTTAATTACGGAAAAATCAATAAAGATAAAAATAGATTGTGAATTAATACATACAGAAAAAATTCTTCAAAATTGTTTACTAATTAAAGCATTAATCAAAAATAAAATCAGTTTTAATTAAAAATTTAATCAAGTGAATTAAACGCTTAATAAAGTGAATTAAATGTTTAATCAAGTGAATTAAATGTTAAATTGATACTATTAATTTCTTTACTGTTGCAAATTTAATTAATTTTTTCATTAATATTACAATTTTTTTAATCAAAATAAATTTTTATTATTTGCTGTACACGTTTGTCACGCACTACTTAAAAAGTTTTGCAAATATGTTTTCTTTTATTTAAAAGGTCAAAATTGGACACTGGAACTTTGTACTTTGTTATTCAAACAGGAACTCTTAATAAGCGACAGAGTTGGCTTCATAAGCTGGATAAGAAATCCAAGCGTAGAGAAGTGCCTTTTCAGATACCCAACCCCCTTCTAGTTTTTCAATAACAAACGTATATTGTTTCTATCTGTTCTAAGCCCCAATTATCTATAAAATTTACAACAGATACCGAAAATGTCCTATCATAAAAATGCCCCTATAATGAGTTAGATTCGAGTAACGATTCTCGCTCAAAGTTCGGACTGTAAAACAGTGGAATAAAATCTCGCAGCATCTTAATTAATTTACACAAAACGTTAAAATTTTGCTTCTTGCATCCCTAAACTTTTTTCACTACTGACTAGGTCCAAAAAGCGTTTTTCTTCATCAGACGAAACATCTTACCATAATTCTGTCGTTATCACTTTTACGGTAAAAAAAAAAAAGTTAAATCAGTCGATAGGCAATAATTTATCAGGACTTGTGTTCGGTTATCCGTTTAATTAAGACTTACACATGGTTATCAGCATAAATTCACCGGAGTTGTTATCTTAAAATCACGCCTTAGCAAAGTACAACCATACGGTAAAAAACTTAAAATTTTTTATTTTAAATTTGTTAACAAAATGTTTTAATTTGAGGTGTTAGCAGATAGAAATGTATTACTGTGAGTAAAGCGAACCGATAAGATTCACAATAGTGCTTTGTTTTTATCGAATACCAAATGAAAATGGGTTCGATCACCTAATTCGACTGTTGTTCGATCTAAACCAGAGTACGAAAAAAAACTGCACACTAAGGAGTGTATTTAAAAAAAAAAAACTCTTAAAATTATTTTTATGTTTTGACGTACGCTAAAACAAGATTGGTACGTTATCTAAGTATTTGTGTTCGTTAGTTTGCAGTCGTTATGTAAAGTATTTTGTTTGTGTACAAATTCACAAACAAAAGTTTTTTTGTATGGAATGTGTTTGTGTACTGTTCATGGTAACATACGGGACACTTACGTGCCATACCATTCTAAAATAATTTGTTATACAAACCTTTCAGAACTAGTGAGATCCGTATCAAATATATACCTCAAAAACCCCATTTTTAAATGAAACAACCATATTTTTGCCACCAGCAACTATATTATGGTTAAATCAGTCCTCCATAAGGAAGCCACAACTATTTCATATTTGCCTCCGATCATGTGATAGTTAATAACCAAATTAATACGTTTACTACAAATTTTTGTGAGACAGCAGGGCTGCCAGGTACTTTTTTTCCTTGTTTCCAAAAAATAAAAATAAAATCCCCAAAATCGCCAAAAAAAACTGTTTAGTAAAAAAAATTATTTTATTTTGTTCGTAGCGACTGGTTTCGGCATGTTATTTAAAATTTTTTTTTATGTACGATTACAGTGAGGAATTATAAGCAGAACAATATGCTGCTTTGAAGACGAATAAGCCAATTTATAAGAATTTGGACCTGGTCCAATCGGTTTAAGCCATCCTGAAAATCAATAATAAAAATACATATTACCGTCATTTAATACTTCGATGCATCCTTTTTCCCAAACTTTATTATATTGTCTTACATGTTTACTTACATAACTATTTTTGTGGAAGACATATTTGCTTAAAAATTGTCCTTAAAAAATCAAAAATCGTATGTGTTGTCAACGGTTTTTGATTCTTCTTTTTTAAATCACTCACACAAGAATAATAACATAAGTTTATTAAGTACCTTTTACACACTCAACACAAATGGTAATCTTAATAAGGACCCTTTACGCCGTATTCGTTGTTGATAGGAATAAGATTTTCTCTACTTTTTCGATATTTTATATACGAAAAAAAGAAAAATAAGCGGAATTAATTTAAAAAAAAGGAAAATATATTAAAAATGTGTAAAATCCCCAAAAATTCCGCGAATTTTTTTTTAAATCCCCACTCACCGAATGACTTTTTGTGTCCTTTTTGCTCGCATGATAAATGGGATAAATCCCCAAGTCTGGCAGCCCTGCTGAGACAGTTCACTTTTGTTTTGTTTTTGGCTTCGCTAAATTGGTCAGACCATCTAGAATTCCAACACAGGTAGCCCCCATATTATATGGTACAACTACAACATGGTTGAAGAATTGCAAATCATTTTCGCATAAAACGGGAGGGGAATAGCCGCTCTGGCGTTAACCAGGAATGGTAAGTCGGTAATTGTCATAGGAAGGTATAATCCTTCTTTGCCGATAAAACGATTGAATTTACTTTCCAACTTTTCCAAAGACAAATTAATTAGAAATTAGACTATTTTTTATAATTATAATTGTACTTATTTTGCGGTCTTTAGAAATCAAAGTGGCGCTTTCTTTGGACTTTGATATTTAAAACGTTTGTTAAGATTCAGTTTCATACATAAGTATTTTAACTATGCTGTTTGAAATGCCAGCCGTTGGCGGTGTCGAAGGCGTCAAATGTCGTTTTATATTTTATTTTATTATGTATTTTGTTTCTTTATTTATGCGAGTATTTAGTCTCTGACTCTAGTGTGTCTGGTTTGGTCTGTTGCATTTTGTTGGTTCTATTGTGTCTGCAACTACCAAAGTTGGAAAAAAACAGCAAAACAAATAAAAAAGAAAATGTGACTGCATCTCAATTTGTTGGTAAGTGTTCGGCAGTATGTGTGTGAATTTGCATTTTAACATACAAACACACACTCACACACACAAACAAACATTTATAATCAATTGTAAGGTGTAGTTCACATAATAAATTGTTTTTGTTTGCTGCTGTTGTTGTTGTTTTGTTGCTGTTTTGTTTTTGTATTCTGGCATACAAAACGCGGCTAGACACTGTCTAGCCGGCTGTTGCTACTGTTGTGTTTGTTGTTGCTGCTAATTTTTTTTTTTTATAATTTTTGTGCAAACTTCTCTATTTCTGCTATTTAAACATTCAACATTCTCCCGAGTCGAGACAAAACAACAACAACAAAAAAAAAGCCCACCAACTAATAAACAAAAACGTCAGTCATTCCACAACAATGTTTGTACGTACTACTGTGCTTTGTGTGCTAGTATATGTGTGCCTGAATATGTGTGTTGATTACAGCCAGTTAACCTAAGTAGCCTTTAAACCATATTTTCCACATACTTAATTTTACTTCATTATTACTTCCCCAGAGAAAGAAGAAACAGCAAAGAGGCCTACTAGTTGGCCTTATTATTATTACAATGATGCCAAAATTAGGGCAAGTTTTTTTTGCTTGAAAAATATGTTTTTGTATATGTATATCTCCAAAAATGTTTCAAAATTTATTTTCTTATACCTACATAAATATATTTGGAAATTTTTAAAGCAGTTTCTTAATAAAATAGATGGGGTCTTGGAGAAAATCGATATTGTAAGGGTTATTTTTTTAAAGTCATGGACCTCTTTTTAAAATTAAACCACACAAAATTAACAAAATTTTCTCTTTATTAAAGCTAAAAATAGTTTCTGGCATATGGCCTCCGCGACTGCGCCTTATTTTGTCAATAAACTGAAAGAATTATGCTTCATAAATCTAATGAATCAATTTCATTAAATTTTTTCATTAATCCAACGAAAAATTTCATTACGGGAATGAAATATTACAAATATAATGAAACAATTTCATTAGCACTGCGCACATTTTTCATTGAATTAATGACAATTTAATATCCCTTTCAAAAGGAAAATTCAACTTATTATTATACACAATTTCAATAGTTTTTTTAAGATTAAAATGAACTATTAATTAAAATATTTCAATATTTTTAAGGTAATGCAAAAAAGGAATCTTTTGTAACTTATTTTCCATGATAAATGTCACTTAATCAATGAAAACAATATAAAATTCTTAAACTTCAAAATACTTATAACTAAAAAATGTTCTTCCTATAACTTGTGTAAAAACGTTTTTTTAATTAAATTTTTAGCGGTTTTAATTGAATGTTCCATAACATTAATGAAAAACATTCATTACGATAACGAAATACTGATTTTAGCTAAATGTAAGAAATATTTAGGTTCTAAAGCAAACAACGCGAAAGAAAAAACAAGAACAAAAAAATTCTTACATTCTTTTTTCTTTAATTGTTAACGTAAATACGCAAAATTTACGCAGTAGTACAAGCCAGAAAAAAGGAAAGAAGGCAGATGAAGGTCGTCGCGGGCTGGAAAATTAATTTAGTACAATTTACTTAAAGATAAGCTTATGAAAGTAGAACATAACATGAAGTAAACGAAATAAAATTATTAAAATTTGATGATGTGAAACAGGAATAAAAAAAAATTAAAATCACAACAACTCAAAACGCACATTGAAAAAATGATTAAAATAAATTAAAAATTTCATTAAAACATAAAAACGTTTGCATTAAAATAATAAAAAAAAATTCTTTAAACGTTTGACATTAAAATAATGCAAAATTTTCATTGATTTAATGAAACATTTCATTAACGGGGGTGGGGTAATGTAACATTCTTCATTAATCCAATGAAGTGTACCATAGGTTGAATTTTAATGTAATTTTTCATTGGTTTAATGTCAAAATCCATTGGATCTGTGAAGAAAATTCTTTCAGTGTAGTGCGTCGAATGTTGGCTTTTAAATTATCAATCGTTGCTGGCTTATTAGCATAGACTAGACAGAGGTAAAATGTACCTACCTATGATTTGGCAATAAAAATCTGGTTCAACTTGTAGTTTATTCTCAGTGAATTCTCGGAATACTCGAAGCAATTGATGGTCCGCTGGCTTAAGTTTTTGAACCAGTTGGATCTTATATGGATGTAGACCAGTGATAACCACTCCATAGACTCGCGAGCAAGTCAATAATCGTATTTTTCACACAGACACGGTCGGCAATTCACATGTATATTACAACTTTGTTCGTTTAAAAACATCAGACTATCATCAGTCTCTGCGACCGCACACAAGCACATAATTTCTTTGTGTGCGTGCGTTCGGGGCTTTCTTAGTTCGGGGCTTGGTTATCACTGATGTAGACCAAGATCTTTCCTCAAAATGTTTAAATGGACGGACAGAGATCGGGTTGCTGAGAACGGCGTCCGATCGATAAATTCGAGTCCTCTGTCACGCACACGTCTACAGCGGCAAAGGCTTTTACTGTACGCACGCTACGGGTTTGATTTGGAGGAATATTATCTAAAAGAGTAAATGTGGTCATGAAATCATCGATAGATTTGCGTATACGCTTCTTTGACAAAGTACTCTATAAGTTTGGCGAACAAAGCGCGAATATTAAAAATGAATTTCCACTTTGTTCTGGTTTAAGTCTTTGCACGGCCATTTGCCAAAGTATACTTAGAAAAAAATCAAACACACTTCATCAGTATGACAGCTAGTTTTACAGTTGTCACTACCGGAAGTTCTATACGTTTAAAAAACACCATAATCAAACAAGTACCAATAGCATTTTGTTTAAAAATGCAAAGAACAAGGGGACACATTTTCACTGCTACCTTAACATTTGTATAACAATAGTTTTAGTCGTAGCAATATAAATAGCAACAAATTGCAGCAATAAAGTAAGTAGCAAGAGAGATGAATTAAATGTAGCCATAAAAGTAAGATTTTAAACAGCAACAACAAATAGCAATCTCAATCATTTGAAAAAAAAACTAGATTATTTCACAAACGTTTAAAGGCCCAAATACATACACAAAATACTCATCAAGCATTGTGGTAATATTAGTGAAAATATGATTGCATGTGTCACAGCGACGATGCTGGATAATTTAGATATGACGACGAATATTGCGTCAAGCACTCGTACACGATGAATTCGCCTGCTGGACAAGCATTTGACAAGTATATTTGGTCCTTTACACAGGCAACTCTTTTTTCAGCGCGGATGATTACATATATTGCTTTTTATACCCTCCACCACAATTAGTTGTGAAGAGGGTATATTAAGTTTGTCATTCCATGTGAAACTTTTTTATTATTCATCTCAGACACCATAAAGTATATATATTCTGGGTCCTTGAGTAATTCTAAGTCGATTTAGCCATGTCCGTCTGTCTGTCCGTCTGTTGAAAACACGCTCACTTTCGAACAACTCAAAAGAAATGAACAAACTTGGTGCCAAATTGCTTGTAGTTATCCTAAGCAGTTTGGGATTGAAATCCAGCAACAACGGTTCAGTAGGACCAGAGCTATGAATCAAAATGTGGAACCACCACTTAAAAAAATTGATAATTTTGTTACAAAAAATAACATAAATACTGGAACAAGGCACGGAATGAGATAAGATTTTGCAAAAATTTGTTTTATTTTACTGGAAATCACGCTGTTAAATTTCGTGAAGATGCGTCCATAATTTACCCTAAGCCCTATATAAACAATTCTCCCGGAAAAAAGTTTAGTACGCCTAAAACCGTAAGAAATAACGCTAGCGTAACAAAATTTGGAACGTTAAACTTTTTTAGGACTAGAAATAACTCTGTGAAATTTCGTGACGATCGGTCCATAATTTACCGTAGGCCCCATATAAGCCCTACTACCGGAAAACAGTTTAGTCGCCTAAAACAGCAAAAAATAATGCAATCATAACAAATTTTGGCTCGTCACAGTTTTATAGGACTATAAATAATACTGTCAAATTTCGTGAAGATCGGTACATAATTTACCCTAGGCCCCATAGAAACCCTACTCCCGGGAAACAGTTTAGTACACCTAAAACCATAATTAATAATGCTATCATAACAGAAATTGGTACGTCACAGTTTTAAAGGACTAGAAATCACGCTGTGAAATTTCGTGATGATCGGTTCATAATTTACCCTAGGCCCCATATAAACCCTACTACCGGAAAACAGTTTAGTCGCCTAAAACTATAATTAATAACAAATCGTCACAGTTTAAGATAATAACAACATCATACAGATATTACTCCCTAAACATTCGAACTGTCGGTGGAGGGAATCAAAGATTCGGCACAGCCGAATATAGCACTCTAACTTGTTTTTTTATCACTCGATTGCTGCTTAAAAAACTACATTTATTGCTACGTGAATAACTAATCTTCTTGTACTTTGAAGTAAAATTGTAAAAATTTAAGCTACAAATAAAAAATAGCAAATAATTGGGTTTTTAAACTACTGCTCTATTTGCAGTTTATGTTCTTATTATTGTTCCATTTCGAATTTAATTTTTTCAGCATTCAACATCCTCTTATTTTCAATTTAACAAATCATGTTTTAGAATCAAGACCCAACCTTTTCAATTTTCATTTCAAATCTTCTACACGTTTTATTTCAAAGACCTTGTCCAATTACTTCTTATGGTATTTATTCTTATATCGCTACTACGATGTTTTTAAGAAGCCCTGTACGATAGCATTAAAAGTAAAGGTGTGTAAGAAAGTTAGGAAAATGATTTACAGTACGTTTACATTTGACAGTACTGGCAAGACAGTTAGAAAATACATATTAGTTTCCAAAAACACTACTAACTGTCTTCGTGACGTAGGCGTCCAGACAGTAGTTAAGACAGTTCACTTTTAAAAATAAGTCAAACGTGAATATTGCTGTTCCAGTCCAGCGAAACGTGTTTTACATGAACTAAACAAACTTAAAAACAGTTTTAAATAGCTATATTGTGTTAACAAACATAACACTTAACTAAAATATAAAAAATCAAAGCAAAATATGTGTAATTTTTGTTTCAATTTGATTTTTTCCCCTTTTGCTAACAAAACTTCAGATTACTATTAGCAAATGTCAAATCACTGTCCAATTTTACTGTCTGCAAAATTTGCTACACAGTAGACAAGACAGTTGGAAAAGTGTGCATGGATTAGTAAAAAAGTTTGCATGTATTGCTACTGTCTTGCCAGTACTGGCAAATGTAAACGCCATGTTAGAAAGGGGTGGGTAAAGCATTTGAAGACCATCCTTAAGAACCATAATGAAACTCCAGTCATTTAGAGGCTTTTACTATTTAGGAGGTATACTAATTTGAAGGCCTAGCTAAAATTGTCCCCGCTGGATTACTTTGGTTGAAAAAAAAACGGAGCAAACACTTTGCTACAAACTCATTTACTCTTTAATTACACTTGCATTTATACATTCATACAGGTATGCATATACAAGAACTTGTATAAAGTTTGTGGCACACTCACACATTAGCAGAAACTTAAACATGTGCATTTCAACGGATGGATTGAAAAATCTATTAACTTTAGAATATCTGTATTAGAATTAATTCCACGAAATCGTAGATGAACCTATTTACAATTCCAATAATTAACTCCTTTGCTCATTTTACACTCCAAACATTTAAGAATCTCCCGACCAAAGACAATAAAATTGTCCAGATATATGGAGAAAAATTATTATAGAAGTTGAATTTAGTACAAATTGTTTCGTTATTAATACACGATATTTATATTTTCCAAAAAATTTACTAGTTTTACTTCAATGGGGGTAGCAAAGCGCACCTGTTTAAGATATTTTAAATTTGAAGAAATTAAATAAAATGAGAATATACAAGTTCCATTGCCTTAATCGTGAATTCGCCTTCACCTATTTTTTTTTTTAGCAAAATTTTTAAACGAAAAAAATATATACATATTTAGTTTGACGACTCTCTCTCTTTCTCTCTGTGAGAGGAAAATAGACTTTTCGGCAAAATAATTTTGTTCGACATTTTGAAAGGTAAACATCTGCCATTTATTTCTCACTAAGTAATTGGGCGAAAAAGGGTAAACCACAAAAGTGGAGGCACGTCTAATTAGCTGAATCAACATCAAAGCTACACAGGGTCCTATCTATAAAAAGCGGATGAAATTAAGGGGCGATGTTGAATGTGAACCACCCTTAACGTCAGGTTTTCTTCTGCATTTCATTTGACATTTACCAACTTAAAGTTAGGCTTATTATGAAAATGGGCGTTCAAATCAAAATGCTAATCGTGCACTTCGTGATTTTTTTTTTTCGGTCAATTTAATTGTCCAAGTGTGCGTAACGGGTCTGTAGGAGATGTGAAAACACCAGTGCATGCTACGTACAGCTCGTACTGCAGAAAATATTGCTGCTGTTCGCGATAGTGTGGCTGAAGAGCCGTCCACCTAAACTCGTCGTCGTACCCAACAATTGCACCTCTCACGCTCGTCGTTAATGAACATTATGCATAAAGACTTGCTTTTAAACGCTTACAAGGTGCAATTTACTCAAGAACTAAAGCCTGTTGACCTTTCCAAACGTCGTCAATTTTCAGAATATTGGCAAGAAATGGCAAGAGTGGGTGAGAGATTCTCGAAGAAAATCATCTTCAGTGATGAGGCACATTTTCACCTCAGTGGATTCGTCAATAAGCAGAATTGCCGCATTTGGGCCAATTATAATCCAAGAGTGATTGTCGAAAAACCAATGCACTCACAAAGAGTGACTATTTGGTGCAGTTTATGGGCTGGCGGCATCATTTTTTTTTAAATGAGGCCGATCAGGCAGTAACTGTGAATGGTGTTCGCTATCGTGAGACGATCATGTGACATGTGACACCGTTGGACTTGTTTCTTTGGGGTTATTTGAAAGAAAAGGTGTACGTCGATAAGCCAGCAAAAAGAGCTAAAGGATGTGATAATTCGGCACATTAACGGTATAGAACCTCAATAATGCCTCAGCGTCATCGAAAATTTGGCCCATTAGAAGGAGGTGTGCCGTCGAGGTTGCCAAAATTTTGTTCCATACATAATTGAACCACACCAATACCAATACCATCATTTTCCTAACCTGTTTCTAACACATGGATAAATTGAAATACGCTTGATACAAGATTGCATACACAATCAAACCTCAATCTCGGATTTTTATACCAAGTATGCAGTATAAAAAATATTTTAAGCCTTTCAACGATTTTTCCGTTCTCCCTCGTACAGACGTGTAGAAATGTTTACTCTAACTATGTTTACATACATACAAACATACTTTTGATTATAATGAATGAAAAGAAGATGAATGCATTTTTCAGCAACGAATAATTATGAATGTTGTTCGTAATTTCGAAATTAGTTGTAGTAAACAGTAGTAAAACCTAAACATACAACTGAAACTACAGCAAGTGTAGCAAATATTACTGAAACTTTAAACCGAAAAAAATTTTAGACATTGATAAGAGCACAATGACCATTGGACGAACATAAAAAAATGTACATATTTACACTCTAGACTAGACTTTAAAAACAAAAAAAAAAAAAACTTAAGAAATGTGTTCCCACATGGCTAAAGAACTATGAAATTTACTAGAACTTATTTAAATAAATGAAATCTTTTTATAAAAATACAATTGTTAAGCAAGCAATCTCAAGTCAAATCCAAGGATTAAGGATAATTTTAATTGAGTGCAAAGGGCACTTGTAATGCACATCGCAGCCATTCTCTGCACGTTTCTTTATCTTCCTAGGTAAGTTCTCTTCTCGAGAACTGGCTAAAAGGGTGTTTTTTGCTGCATGAGAATTAAAAATTGTAAAACCAGACATAAATATTGTTGGAATAAAATTTTTTTTATTACAATCTGGTAGATAATTTAATGGCATTTATTTTTTAATATGATTTTTGGCTTATGTCCGCCGCGGCTACAAGTTATATACATCAGTTTTTTTGAATTCGTTTTCCAATAAATATGGCCGTTTGGCGTCAAATATTACAATGCTTCAAGAATCGCTGGTTTGTCGGCATAAATCAATGACTTAACATGGCCCCATAAAAAGTAATCCAGAGGCATTAAATCGCACGAACAAGGAGGCCAGTGAACAGGAACACTTCTGGAAATAAAGTTGTCACCAAATTGATTAGGCAATAAATCGATTGTTAAGGGCACTGTATGGCAAATAGAGCCGTCTTGTTGCAACGAAATGTCTTTGTTGTTTTGCTAATTTTTGGAAACAAATATTCAGTCACATGGCTCAATAGCGCTCAGCATTCATCGTAACGTCAGCTCCTTGCTCATATCGAAAGAGCGTGTAAACTCCACTATACAGTTAATTTTAATGGATGTAATGGTTCGTTAATGGCTTGAGAATAGTTTTCGCTCCAAATACAGAAATTTTGGGGGCTGCTTTAATACCATGTGAGATAATGCCATGATGGCTTTATCTCTCATTCAATAGGAGATGGCTAAGGCCATCATGGCCTTAGCTCACATCACCAATATTAGAAAAGGGCTTTATCTCTCATTTCAGTTCCGGAGACACTAAAGCTTAGTATTGAAATATGGCTTCGCATGCTAAAGTTTTTCTGCGTGGCGGCCTGCTGCCGTGCTTAGGGGTTTTTTCCTCCAGTAGGACGCGGCAGGTGGCTTCGCTGAATAAAGTTTTCCTACGTACGTCACAAGAATAAAAAAATGTTTTTCAATGATAACTAAGGATTTTCCCTTTTGCAGAATGTTTACACCATGCATAACAATATTCTGAAAAAATATGGCTTTATTTCTCATTTGCGAAAAATAAATATGGCTATATCTCTCATTTTAAATATGACCTTACCTCTCAATGATTGGGCAATAAGGCCATTATGGCTTTATCTCCCATTCAATTGAGCAACAAAGCCATCATGGCCTTATCTCACATGGTTTAAAAGCACCCCCCCCCCCCCCATCACAGACCCTATAAAGTATATATATTCTGGGTCCTTGAGTAATTTTAAGTCGACTTAGCCATGTCCGTCTGTCTGTCCGTCTGTCCGTCTGTTGAAAACACGCTCACTTTCGAAAAACTCAAAAGAAATCAACAAACTTGGTGTCAAATTGCTTGTAGTTATCCTAAGCAGTTTGGGATTGAAATTCAGCAAAATCGGTTCAATAGGATCTGAGCTATGAATCAAAATGTGGAACCACCACCTAAAAAAAATTGATAATTTTGTTACAAAAACTAACATAAATGGTGGAAAAATGCACAGAATGATATAAGATTTCGCAACAATTCGTTTTATTCAACTGGAAATCACGCAGTGAAATTTCGTAAAGATCCGTCAATACTTTACCCTAGGCCCCATATATGCCCTACTCCCGGAAAACAGTATATTAAGCCTAAAACCCTTACTAACAATGCTATCATTACAAATTTTGGCCAGTCACAGTAACATAAGACTAGAAATTAAACTGTTAAGTTTCGTGAAGATCGGTCCATAATTTACCATAGGCCCCATATAAAACCTACTTCCGGAAAACAACTTAGTACGCCTAAAAACGTAAAAAATAATGCCATCATAATTAAATTTGGTACATCAAAGTTTTATAGAACTAAAAATAAATCTTTGAAATTTCGTGAAGATCGGTTCATAATTTACCATAGGCCCCATATAAACTTTACTCCCGGAAAACAACTTAGTACGCCTAAAAACGTAAAAAATAATGCTATCATAACAAAATTTGGTACATCAAAGTTTTATTGGACAAGAAATAAAATTGTGTTATTTCGTGCAGATCGGTCCATAACTTACCCTGGGCCCCATATAAACCTTACTCCCGGAACACAGTTTAGTACGCCTAAATCCGTAAAAAATAATGCAATCATAACAAAATTTGGTACATCAAAGTTTTATTGGACAAGAAATAAAATTGTGTTATTTCGTGAAGATCGGTCCATAACTTACCCTGGGCCCCATATAAACCTTACTCCCGGAACACAGTTTAGTACGCCTAAATCCGTAAAAAATAATGCTATCATAACAAAATTTGGTACATCAAAGTTTTATTGGACAAGAAATAAAACTGTGTAATTTCGTGAAGATCGGTCCATAATTTACCCTGGGCCCCATATAAACCCTACTCCCGGAAAACAGTTTAGTACGCCTAAATCCGTAAAAAATAATGCAATCATAACAAAATTTGGTACATCAAAGTTTTATAGAACTGGGAAAAAGACTGTGAAATTTCGTGAAGATCGGTCCATAATTTACCCTAGGCCCCATATAAACCCTACTACCGGAAAACAGTTTAGTCGCCTAAATCCATAATTAATAACAAATCGTCACAGTTTAAGATAATAATAACATCATACAGATATTACTCCTTAAACATTCGAACTGTCGGTGGAGGGTATCAAAGATTCGGCACAGCCGAATATAGCACTCTTACTTGTTTCAAGTTAATTTACACATTTTGGTAGCTTTGTTGTAGCGTTAAACGATTCATGATGACTTGCCAAAGCTTTCTGAACAGAAATATTAACACAGTTTGATATTCTTAGGTCTGAAACTCGGATTTTACTAAGCTGTTCTAAAGTGTTGAACGTGACAGTCGTACGCATTAAAAATGCAATAACATTTTAAACACAAAATATGTTTACGTTCTCTTAACCCTTAAATTATAGCACTAAGAAAGCACTGTTATCTATGCTAAAGTTTATGGAGGGCGCGATTCTAGGTCACAGATAATGGCAAAAGTAGTAGCGATTCGAACGTGAAAAAAGCAGAAGAAGTTTTTGTGGCCACGTATAGAAAGGCGTAATTCAGCGAAACTCGGCACGATTTTTTAGTGAAACTACTTTCAGAACTTTACGTAGCAATGTAACATTAAAATGTCTTGGTTTAATTCCAAAATCTTCTGTATTTTCTTTTTTTTAAGTTAAAATCTGGGTCGATACGAAACATTTCGAACGTGAAATTTTTTCCGTAATAATTTAACTGAATAATGATTAAAATCAAATAAGAATTTTCCGTTAATCCGAATAACATACTTCTCTTCGAACTCTTCCTTAGATTACAGACCATGTAAGAAAATTTTTTGGAATAATTTTGATCAAATATCACCTCTTTTAAGTTTTATCAAATATCACCTCTTTTAAGAATGATAAATATTAAAGAAAACATACAATTAAACATTGCACAACTTTGCAGTCTGATTGTTCATCAAAGTGAACAAATTTATGGGTAAATTTATAAAATTAATGAAATATAAATATTTCTCTATAACAATATCGAAAAACAATCAGCTTTTATTAACTTTTAAATTTTCGGTCACGGTGGACCTTTTGACGGAAATGCCCATATTAACTTGGTAATGGCGGCACAAATCTGTTTTCAGATTAACTAAACTGAGATCCCAAAACACAGCCTTAGCTGTTAAACCATAGTAATCGACATCGAAAGTTTTCATGCAGCTAAAAAACACCCGACACAAGTTTGTCGTATAGAAGAATTAAATAAACCGTAGGTGCATAAATAATGTATGTCTATAGGTAGCGGAATTGCAAAGCTCTAAGTATATCTCGTTTTTTAAATTCCTTTTAAGTTTATGAGATAATTAGATTCTCCGGTAAATACATATTTTATCACTTGAAAGGATTTCTAAAATAATATATAGACTTAACTTCTTAAATAACAAAAAAAAAAAAAACTTTTAAAAATCAATCAATCAAAATTTTATGCAACACCATCAAATCATTCACAAAGACATTGTTGACTCACTGATTTAGTAGTCTATCTACATACATTTACATAAATATCTATTCATATTATCAAGCAAGTCATAGACATCTAGATTTTCGCAAAAAAAAAACTTGAGGTTTTCTGCATACAACAACCTTTGCATGCTGCAATTAATTTTATCAGAAAAATAACAACTTTTTACATGACCAGACATTCTACAGACAAGAATAAAGAGACTAATACAAAAAAAAAAACAACGTACCAGACACTTTTCCAGACACAAAACAAACGTGGAAGGACAAAGTAAAAACTGTTAAGTTTACAACATGTCATTATCATCATGTACAGCAGCATCATTAACATCAGCAATACCAACAACAGTAGCAGTTTCAGCTCAAAAACATGGTCAACTACACGAAATCACACAAACACTTAGCCACTTACAGAAACGTCTTTTAGCAGTCTGCTGCATGTGGCCTAGACGAGCCCTCTGATCATGCGCATAAAATACTTTTGCTTACCTTTAAGAGGTTTCGTTGCAGTTTATGTTTCTGCTTTTTTGTTGTTGTTGTTGTTGTGCATTTTGTCTGGTTGTCTGGCTTTTGGCTGCTGCTTCTGTTGGCAGCAATTGCAGTTGTTGATTAGTTGTTTTATCTTGTTACTTGTTGTTGCTGCTGGTGACTACACATGGTAACAAGCAAACTGACATTTAATCATGTTTCCTGTCTGCTGCCTAAGAGGCAATTTAATTTTATCTGCACGAATGTAATTTAATTTTTATTTTTTAGTTTATAGTTTTGAGATTTCGATTAAAATTTTTGGTAGTTTTCTATACCCTATGCCATAGATGAGCAGAGTAGTATGAGTTTATGCTGTTGTTTGTAACACATAGAAATATTCATTTATAGTAAAACAATCGACCTATAACTTAGAACTCTGTGAGTTTGATTTAATTATATCGATCAGGCTGGCTGGTTGTCTGCCATATAAAATTTTTCTCAAAGAACGAAATTTTAGGGAAATTTATAAAATATTGTAACATAAGGTGAATCCATGTTCCATTATTTTAGCTAGCCCCTATATAAATACCTGGCCGGAATAAAGATTGTGTTCCAATTAATCATTAAAATATGTTGTTACTGGTGAACAAAAATTATGTTTAAATAAGTTTTAAAATTTTCTGAGTTAAATACATACAATACAAATTTATAAGGAAAATCACTTTTACTGCAACAAATCTATTTACACACAGTGGAGTTCGGTTATATAACATATTTTTAAATTAACAAGTGGGCGTGGCATCACTTATACGAATCCAAAGATCCATACCAAAGAATGAATACACATTTGTTAAAATTGTCTGCTATGCAAAGACCCTTTTTACACACGGCAAGTCTCTTGCGTAACTCTTGGCTTGCAGACGTTAGCGGTAAGGTCGGGGTAAAGAAAAAAAATTTTGTGCAGACTTTTTTGTTCTCGACAAGTAACTTGCGCAACTAAATTGCGGAGTCTGAATGGTGTCAAATTCTCCAAAAAAGAAATTTTAATTCCAGTCGTTTTTCAATTGAAGAAGGTTAGGGTGTTCAATTAATCGGGTTTTATTTTTGTTCGAGTAAACGACTAATCGATTTTTGGCATTTTCAACTTATTCGATTAAGCAAATAAAATTTTAAAATTAATCGATTAATCAAATAATCGAATAATTATAAATCCAAAAATTTTATAAATTACAAGATTTTTTTTTGATAATTTTAGAATTAGTTAATAAACATTCTTTTTTAATAAAACTTCTCAATGTAGCTGAAATAATTGCTTCACTATCGAATTTTTTTAAACTTTTCACGGACATTCCATCCTCTGCTATGCATCTTCAAATAATTTCCGATTCCCTAGATCGAAGTATCTTTTTTAAAATATTTATTCATTGGACCACTTGTATGTAGCCCCTTTGAGTTTGTTGGAGGAGCATCTTCTTCAAGTACTATTTTATAGTCACTGTGTAAGTGGTAAATTAGTGAAGTTGTTGAAGAACATTTACGTTAATTCATTTTTGGACACCTGTTGCATTTAGCATTGTTAGATTTATCCTTCGTACAATATTTTTAAACGAACTTCATTCTAAAGAGAGAAACGCATGAACTCTTTTGATGAAATGAAGTGGATTTAAAATCAAGAACATTTTAAAAACGACCTTGTAATGAAAGTTCATAAAAATATTCCATTTTATCTACTTCATTCTTTAAGTATCTATTATTTTTGCAAGAACAACACCTAAAACCACGAAAAACTACGGTGATTTTGTAAAAAGTAATTGAATTTAAATTATCGTTCGATTTCAATTTCACTTCATTTCGATTTCTAGAACTTTAAAAAAATTATACATTTAACAGAAATACTATCTTATTATTGTCATTCGATTAATCGTTATAAATTCTTCGATTAATCCTTTAATCGAAATTAGCAATTTCAAATTGTTCGAACATTTATTCGTCTAAAATTGTTCGATTAATCGAACAATAATTAATCGATTGAACACCCTAAAGAAGGTAAAAAAGAAATACTCCCTGTACCCAAAAGAGTAGAAGAGTATTTACATCATATGTGTACTTAAGGTGGGCGACGACTGTTCGGTTTCAAATTCACATTTGCGAACTTTTCGCTTATTTTCGCTATTTCCATTCGCACTCGCATTTGCTTATAATGGCAATATCAATAACATAATTTTAAGAAAATAAATGGAAAAAAATTTCATTAACATGAAAATTCATAGTATAAAGCTTATACTATAAACAAGCATTTGCATAGTCAACGTTCAGACTTGCAATTTTTGTTGGAACAATTCTTGAGTTTATTTGCGAAAGAGATGAAAAAATTTCGAATGATTACTCTGCAATTTTGGTTAATTTTGTAATTCTCACACTTTTCATCTTGAAGTTAGCTGTAGATGTATTTGAATAAAAGATCAGATAAAAATACAAAAATTGCAAGTCTTGGATTTCATAATCTGGACACTAATGCAATTTCAAAGTAGAATTTTAAAAAACTGCAGATACAAAAACTAATGTAATGTTTCCAAGGGTCAGGCAAGTGATTGTGTAGTCAAATTTATATGAAAAACAATAAGTGAGTGTTGTCAAAGTTTTTATTGTGTCATACACCTTTTGCTTTGCCTTAGTAAGAAACGTCACGCAAAGCGAAGCAGTTGTATCTGACACCAGGGCTGTCAGATATGGCGGTTTCTCGCCAAACGTGGCGATTTTGAAACGTGTTTGGCTATGGGATTTCCCATTTTGCGACTTTTATGGCGATTTCTGATATAACTGGCGATTAACTTGGCTATTTTTACCATTTATATTATTTCGCCGATTTTGTTTAACAACATGTCATTTTTTGTTATCATTACTAATATGAAAAAACATATTAAGTGCATTTTATATTCAGTCACTATTTAATTCTAATAGTATGTAGGTATGTAGGTGAGGCTGAAGTGTACGATTTTATAGACTCGTGTACTTAATTTAAGTTTCTAACCCAGTAAAAACTTCGCCTACAAAATAATGTGTTGAGTAATCAGAAAAACATAAGAGCACTACTTACAATTCTACTGAAAGAACCAATGAATTTTACAAAGGATGTCCCAAAATGAACGCATTAAAAAGTAAGTCATTATATTTTTTACCTGCATACATCCAGAAAAAAGTAGTTATAGAAGTTGTTATAGATGTAGTTATAGAAGAAAGCTACAAAATAATGAGTTAAAGAAGCTATTCATTTTGAAAAAGTAGGCGAAGTTTTTACTGGGAACTGAATACATATACGATCTCCATCTTATGTTATTAAGAAAAATATTACAGAAACAAAACAAAATTTACTTCGGCGACTTTTTTATATTTTTTCTAAGTTTTTGGCGATTTTTGACTGAAAAATTATAATAGCGTTTTTTGTTTGCAAAATTTAATTTAAAAAAAAAGAAAATTTTACAAAAAACTGAACAAAATCGACGTTTGGCGATTTTTGGCGATTTCTGACATTGAGTTTGACTTGACGTCTTACTTTTGAGAGAGAAAGAGAGAAATTATTTTCATTAAGGCCAGTTTACACGGTAATACATTGTATTACGACATAATTTATAATGAGAGAAATCATATCATGTAAAAGCAAAATGCATTGAGTAAGAGAGAAAACGAATACAAAATCTGACAAGAGGTCGGTAAATGATTTTTTTCTAAACCATTTTAGAAACGTATGTATTTTCATCACACCAGAGGTGTATTTTAACGGAGTATTTTGAAGGTGGTAGCATTTTTATACAATTACAAAAACAACTCAGGCAATTTTTATGTTGTTTTTGTAAAAATTTAAAACTGCAACCATCTGTTCTGTTGTTATTATTTTTAATTTTACTTATACCATCCGTGTAAACATGAATTATACTTACAACAGATTTTTATTTTTTTTCCTTTTAAACACGGAGAGAATTTCATAATATTTTGATTGTACAAAGTCGTAATACATTGTATTACCGTGTAAACTGGCCTTTAGCAAGTTTTTTCTTGACTTGGGTTAATTTTAGTTCTTGTTCGGAACAAAATGAACTTAGATGCCACTTTTTTCAATATTGGCATAAAACAGTGATGCCAATAGGATACGAAAGATACATTTTTCGTATCTTTTGATGACTTCAGGTACCATGTATAGTCCTGACATTTTTCGTATCTTTTGAATCTGTGCGCAAAATGTACAGAAATAAAATATTAAACTTTAATTAAACATTGACATGGCCATGATGGGTATTGGGAAAAAGTGTTTAATATAAAATATGTTGTTAATGAGACGATGTGCAAAGGTTAGAACTCAAAGAATTCTGATGAAAGAATGTGGTGATTCTTGAAACATGTTAATTCAACCCAGGTTCGAGCCCCAGCTCAGCCAAGAAAATTATCAATAAATTTTAATAAAATTTCATGTTGTAAAAATTCCTTCCTTCAGTAAAATAACTTAATGAAAATTAGATTTGATGTACTCAAGCCTAACTAAAAATATCAAAAACTAAAAGTAGTTTGTTTAACATTTGTTTTTCCATTTTCAAATGCATTTGTGGAGAGAATTTTAAGCCAACTTAAACCCATTGTTTGATGATTACTAGTAGCGCGAATTTGTTCGGAGGATATATGATTATCTTTTTTATTTTCAGGAAATTTAGATGAACTTTTTGATAAAATCGCGTTAGTATAAACTCCTTAGCTCGTATATTAATTTTTACAAAAATGAATTTGTTTTGATAGCATCCAAAGATAGTTGTACATCGAGCCCTTTTTGCGATTATATCGTAAGCGAAATCAAAAAAACTATCGTAAGTGGCAGATACAATGATCAATTGCATATCAGCATGTTCTTGAAAACTATCGAATGCGCCATATTAAGTTTACGTGGTTCACTATTTATGAAAAATAAATTAAAGCCCTTTCCTGTAAAATTTGCCTTTTGTCGCTTAAGATATAATCGCAAAAAAAAGGCTCGATATATTTAATTTTAAAGTTTGTTTACTGAAACACAGCCGCGAATAACGTTGTAAAAGCCATTTTTTGCAAGAACTGTTTTTGTTTGCAGATAATCGTTAACATTACTCTCGTACACTGTTTAAACCTAAAATAAACCAAAATTATGCACCTTAAAGCCCTAAAAATTACATACAAAGAGTCAGCTAGTGTAAGAACGTTGTAAGTTACTTAAGCCCTTATGACACTACATTTTTTATTCATTAATTGATATAGAATTGATAGAAAGAAACAGCAAATGCTAGAAAGAGCAAACTATAAAAAATGTAAACAAAGTTTTTTGGTTTTTTTTCTCTTGTTATGGTTTTGTTTCAGGGATGGCGTTGAGAATTTTTAAAATTGTACCGACAACCTTTACAAATTGTACCCAATTGTACGAAAAGATTTTTTTAGTTGAAATTAATTTTATTTATGTTCTTAAAAAACACCACAAAATGGTCTTAGTTTGAAAAGTATCAACAAAAAAGTACCATTGAAACAACTTAGCCATCCCTGTTCTGTTAATTTTATTAAATGTTGCCAACTTTTTGTTTATGAGAAACCTAAAAACAAAAAGCGGTAAATCGCTGAATTTGCCCATAAACCGCTGATTCAGCAACACTTTTGATATTTCAAGCTTGAAATGTCAATTTTACATTTTTTTTGACATAACTTCATTCTTTATCGATAACTTTAGTAAAACGTTTGACAGCTTGCCATTTATCTTAATACAGCTGAACCCTTCGCACTTGGTTAATTTTTCTATTACTTTATATTGCACTGTTCACCAAAACTTGAACAATGCATTAAAAATGTAGTGTCATAAGGGCTATACAAATGATACAAAGTAAATGGTTTTGAAACGTGGAATAAGGTTTTAAAAGCCACCAGTCATGATGATGTAAACTGTAAATTTGCATGTAATTAATTAATTAATTAATTTTAAATTTGTTGATATTTTGCATAACAATTTTTATTAATATTTTTATTATATTTTACAATATTTTTATTATAATTATTTTTAATAATCTAAAAAAAAAAATAAAAAATTAATAATCTTGCCTGTTAAAAACGTTTTTTTGCTCTCCTGAAAAATAATTATTTTGAAACTTAAAACATTATTCGCGGCTGTGCTTCAACTGTATTTTTAAAAATTAGATACCTCTGCCTGTGTTCATAAAATTTTTTTTAAATTTAACAAAGGTTTAAGGGACAAATTTACTATGAAAATTATCCTTAATAAACGTTTGTTAAATTTAATAATCGTTTATGAGTACGGGGCTAATATTTGTGACTTCAATAACTAAAAAAATTAATTTTTATGATATCATTTTCTTTACAATATGCATTAAATATGAAATAAAAATGTTATGTTAATAAATGTTAAACGTTAAAAATGGATTTTCCAATTTTTTTTCAAAATGTATCTTTTTTGAAAAAAAATTTTTACAAACTAAATGTATCTTTCTCGAAATTTCACAGGCAACACTGACGTAAAAGTTGAATTGAGCTACCACATCATATAGTGTTTTTGCATTTGTAGTACAACAACCGTTTTTGCTGAATAATTATACAAAACAAATAAATATAATTAAAATTAATACAATCGCTTTCCCTTTTTCGTCCATTTTCTGCAACACACTTTTAGAAAACAATTCAAAATAAGTGGTTTGCTAGTTGTGCTATCCTATTTTGTATCATTTTTTACATCTGTAAAACATATGGTAGCTTTGTTTTTCCGGACAAATTTTCCGAAATGGGTGAATCGTTCTGCAGAACACTCTCAATAAAAAAATTATTTTTCGGACAAAAATGTTTGTCGGAATTTACCTTTATTCTTAAAGAGTACTTGGAGGGATTTTTTGCAAACAAATTTAAAATTATTAAACATAAATTTAATATTTTTTAATTTGCATGTCACAAATGAATAAAAAGAAAATAACGTCGTATAAATATAGAAATAACAGTATAGGTGTTTGTTTTCTAACTAACAATCTGTTGCGTTTATATTATTATTTATTTTTTTAAATTTTTTTTTAGGAAGTATTTTAATTTTCTTT
The DNA here is from genome assembly GCA_930367215.1 of Pollenia angustigena. Lineage (NCBI taxonomy): Eukaryota > Metazoa > Arthropoda > Insecta > Diptera > Polleniidae > Pollenia > Pollenia angustigena. The sequence goes on along the minus strand of OV884060.1, from coordinate 187,159,133 downwards.
TTTGAATGTGTGTATAATACATACAAGCACTTCTTTTAAATATTTTTGATTGTTGAATGAATTTTTATTGAAATGTTGTTAAAACTTTAGACATATAGCCAAGCAAAAAAAATTTTGCTTGAATAAGCAAAAAAAAAAAAAACAAAATAATAAAATGTTATTTTTTTATGAAAGTGTCTGGGAATTGTTTTTGACTCAACAAAATAAAAATTGTGTAAAAGTCAATGACTCAAAAAAATATATTGTATATGAATGTCTATAAATTTCGCTAATTTGCAAGAAAAATGTCGTAAAACAAAAGTTATGATATTAGACTCCCAATAAAAAATTGTATCATTTTGCGAAGCACTAAAGGTACATTTAAAAAAATAAGCGCACAATTATGCGCTACGCAATAAGACATAGAGAAATGCAGTAAAGTAAGTGAAAGAACTCTCAACAACTTTTATAAAAAAAAAAATAACATTTCAAGCGCTACGGCATCCCCTTACTACGAAGCGGGTTTGTAAGGGAGAATACTAAAAAATAACTGTATCAAAACATTCAGTGTGTAAAGATGATCGTTACATCCAACAACATTTATGTGCGCTGAATAATGCGCTTTATGTGTCAAAAATGTATTGCTTCAAAGTGGGAACTCGCCATATAAAATTCATGTCTTCCGTAAGCGCAATGGTAAGCGAACCCCTTATGTTTCTCCCTTACAAACCTGCTTCGTTGGAAGCTCCATTTTTTATTGGGCTTTACAACTACAAAATACTAAAAATCTGAAAAATTGTAATAATCTAATTAAACATTTAGAATAAGAATCTATCTAATCAAAGACTGGCGAACTTGGAACTATAGTACTTGGAAGTGGAGCACGATCGGTCAACAGCGTTGCCACTTATTGTTTTACTATACAAATAAAATTGTACAATTTTTAAATCAGCCAAATCTTAAATTTTTTTTTGTTTTGTTTGTATGGTATTAAACAATTTCGGATTAACAGCTGTGTAAATTTTTGTTTTACAAGTGGCAACACTGTTCTTGACTCATATTGCTTAGGAAACAAATTTCACCAAAATTCGTTAATAGAATGCACATAAGAGGCAAAAACTTTTATAAAAAGCTTAATAAGCTTTTAAGCTAGAAGGGGGATAATCGTTGTTTAAAAAAACAATCGGGCATGTTCTAGAAATCCAAATGAAGTTTATTTTAAAATCTATCAAATTTTTAAAAGGACCCTTTAATGAAAGTTTGATGTTTTTCGCCCAACACAATAACTAATGCTGGGCTGCATCAAAGCACGAACCAACAACCAATCCAGTACGACATCCTGAAAAGGAAATTTGGATGGATTGGTCATACACTGAGATCCGATAACGAGGTAGCAAAGGCAGCGTTGCAGTACAACCCCCAAGGTTCTCGGCTTCGTGGACGTCTAAAAACCACTTGGCGCATCGCAACCATACGTGAGCTGACAATTGCAGGGTTTTCATGGAACGAGGCATTGAGAACAGCCCACAACAGAGTCCGTTGGAAATCATTAATTGAGACCGTTTGGTCCGTAGCTGAAGAATAGCGGAACATCATCAATGAAAGTTCATAAAAACATTTCTTTTTATCTTCTTTATCCTCTGAGTACCAGTTATTTTAAAAATAACAACCATTAAAACCACAAGAATTTACGGTCATTTTGTAATAATTGAACAAAAAAAACCCCGTTCGATTTCAATTCCACTTCATTTATGTCTAGAACATGCCCGAATTACTACATACTTTTATTTTTACTGACTAGAGATAATAATGAAAAAGAGAGAAACAATACAAACAAAGTTTTCTTTTAGTGCAGATATAATAATCATTGTTACATTTTGTATTCTCTATTGCTGAGATGTTCGGCTTTTAATTAAACCATCTCTCTAAGAAGAACAACTAGAATAGAAAGAGAGAGAGAGAGAGAGAGAGAGAGAAAAACCTTACTCAGCTGTCAAAAAAAAAACTTAACTCCATAATTGTGAAACTTGTTTGAACATTTTTTATTTTTTTTTCGATAGAGTTCCTACTAAAGTCTTTTCCCTATTCCATCTTCTTTCTAGGTCCTGAATTTTAATATAAAACAAATTGCAACTAACACTTATCTTTTCTCTTTAAATTTCAGCATTAATGATATCAGAAATCGCATTAGCAATGCCATACAAAATGTCAATTCCGAGGAGAATCAAGAACAACATCCTCTACACGAAATGGCTGCCTATCCTACTTGTAATTCCGAAACAACCGAATTATCTTGGCTTCAGGACAATAATATAACCATACAGTTCTCTCAAACCTTATTCGAACAGAGAAAAGAACTAAATTTAGACTCTGCCATATTGCGATTATACAAACTCAACCCTAACAATAGCAACGAACAACAGAATACAGAAGTCGGCAAACAAGAAGATTCTCCTAAAACTAACAACGACGAAGCAGAGGGCGAAGAAACTACCAAACTTAAGAGATGTGCTGAACCAAATATGGATGCTCAAATCCGCGTTACCGTTTCGATTGTGCAACAAATGCGTCGTAACAAACGTGGTGTGTATGGTAAATATTATTTGTAGCGAAACGAAAGATGATTTATATATTGCTTAATTGCTTTTTCTACTTCTCTCTCTGTCTGTCTCTCTCGCTCACTCTTCATCCTCTTTTGCGCTTGTTTGCTACTCTTTATTTATTTTCCGAACGATTTAAAAATCTAGAACGAAAGAAGCGCATTTGCAACACTGTCATGATGAATGTTTCCCAAACTGGCTGGGTGGAAATTGATATTAAACGTGCCATTTATATTTGGGAGGAAACCGCCAAACAGTTGCAACAAGCCCAACCAAACCGGTCTCCTGTACTTGTGGGCTGGCTTATGATCGAAGTTCATGACGAGGAAGAGCAACCTTTGAAGCCAGGCTTGTTCTTTAAGCCACCAAATTGCAATCAGGCAGGTATGTGTGTTGTTTGCCATTAATAACTAACATTAGTTTTTGACAATGAAGACAAGTGACGATGAGAGAAACATAGTACTTTAATAAACCATTTGTTTTAGGCAGGATTTTCAAGAACTGAATTTTATTACAACATATTTGGTTAGCTTTTATAAATATGTTTGAAATCTCACAAATTCAAAAATAGTGTCACTTTTTTCTTGTGAATGAAGTTATCATCTCTTTCTCCAGCCCAAATTTTATTCAACATCAAAAACACAAACTTTGAAATGTTAAAATCAATCTCTACAATGGTTATCAGAGAGAGCATTTCCGCCATTAACTCCCCCAAGTTTATGGCTAATTTCTGCAACACTTCATTAAAAATGAAGCGAAAATCCCAACAAACACAGAGGTTTGATTTCAAGTTAAAATGTATTTAAAATTAAACCTTTTCTCAAACGACAAACTTGTGAAAATTATTGCAATTATTTAAAATCATAGCAAAGGTTTTTCAAATGTGGATTTAAAAACAATGTGCAAAATAAATAATTTTTAAATGTCAAAAGATTTTGACATTTCATGTATTATTTGCATAGAATACATGACCTTAATAAGCCCGATTTAGAATTTTCAAAACAAATCAATAAAGATTTTGTTATTCGTGCTTAATTCCCAAATTTTATTCTTGATAAAAACACTTGAAATTTATTGTTCCCCACTACAATTAGTTGAAATTCTCTCAACATTAATTGTAGTTGTAAGAAAAACAAAATAAAAACAACAACAACTTACAAAAGATGTTGTCAATTAAGTGTTTTTTAGGCCGTGCACTTGCCTGTTTATTATCAAAAAGTAATTTCAATTTTTGGGAATACAAAATTTTAATTTCAAAAGATTTTGTTATTCGTGCTTAATTCCCAGTTTTTATTCTTGATAAAAACACTTGAAATTTATTGTTGATGGGATAAGCTATTCCTAAGATGAGATAAACCCACTGTTTATTGTTGATGTGTTTTGTTTAAACTTTGATATTATTACAAGTATAACTGTTGATATAAGTCTTATACGTTTAACAGTTTTATTTGGTTTAATATCTTTAGTTTTTCTAAAATCTTTATGGATGAAGTTTCCTGATGATCTGGCCTAAGCAACCAGTGAAATGCTTATAGGAATAGCTTATCCCATCAACAATAAATTTCAAGTGTTTTTATCAAAAATAAAAACTGGGAATTAAGCACGAACAAAAAAATCTTTTGAAATTAAAATTTTGTATTCCCAAAAATTGAAATTACTTTTTCATAATTTTTAAATGTTTACATATATTTTTCGCTTTAGTGTTGCCAAGTTTATTTTTGAATTTAGAATAACATCCCTGCGGAAAATTTGTGTCAATTTGTCCAACAGAATGATCCTGGGATTTGTGAAAACAGAACAGGTGCAAAAACTAGTTTACTAAGAACAAAAAAGGGTAGAAAAAGTAATGAATTACAACAGTACAGTCTTCACCGGTGGTTGTGAAACATTTTTTGGGATTTTTCTAAAATTTGGTTCTTGAATTTAAATCTAGGACTTGATTTATTGAAATAATACTATGTTGTTGTAACTGACACTAAATATGTTCATTAAGAATAGATAGAAGAATAGATTTAATACAACCCCATGTAAAAGTGATAGGTCTCATTCATATAAAGTGTTAGAACTAGAACCGGTCTCTACCACCAAAGACCTACCACGGGACTACTTTGGTGTCAGTTCGATTCCCTGTAGGAATTTGATATCAAATTGGAAAGTCATTGTTTGTCAAATGTTTATATTCAAATCATTGCCCAATAAAAAATTGTATCATTTTGCGAAGCACTAAAGGTACATTTAAAAAAATAAGCGCACAATTATGCGCTACGCAATAAGACATACAGAAATGCAGTAAAGTAAGTGAAAGAACTCTCAACAACTTTTATAAAAAGAAATAACATTTCAAGTGCTAAGGCATTCCCTTACTACGAAGCAGGTTTGTAAGGGAGAATAATAAAAAATAACTGTATCAAAACATTCAGTGTGTAAATATGATCGTTACATCCAACAATGTTTATGTGCGCTGAATAATGCGCTTTATGTGCCAAAAATGTATTGCTTCAAAGTGGGAACTCGCCATATAAAATGCATGTCTTCCGTAAGCGCAATGGTAAGCGAAACCCTTATGTTTCTCCCTTACAAACCTGCTTCGTTGGAAGCTCCATATTTTATTGGGTATCAACTTGCATTCAATATTAAAATCAAAGAGAACTGATATCAATTCAAATGATAAGTCATTTTATATCAAAGGTTTGACTTCGTGTTTGTTGGGATGTATCTTTTATGAATTATAAGTTGGCCGTTTCAGTTCAAAAAAAAGTGTGTTGTTTTGAGAACAACAATGTCTTACATTTCAATGCATGCGTAAACGAATTTAAAAATTTTAGTTTGCAATACTGACAAAGTATCAGTTTCTTTTTAAAGTGGATTAAAAGTTTTAGTTTCCTTTAAAAGTATGATGAAATATTATAAAGTAATTTATTTTCGGAAAAAATGTACACGTTTATAAAAGAAACAATTGCTTGAAATAAAAATTACTTACCAAAAATTATACAAGAATTGAAATTTTAATCCAATTTGCGTTCTTTTCTTTTAAAATTAATTGCGCCCAACTTCCAATATGATGTTGACAAACAAAAAATTAATCAAATATTTTAAAAATTCTGAAAATTTCTTAAAAATTTTGCTGACTTGTCAAACCGTTGGCAATGCGTTTTCGTTTACCAAAACAAATGTCTATTTAAATATCAGTTTCGGTTATTGCAATGTTTGAAGGTTTAATCTAAAAAAAAAAAAAAAAAAAAATTACGTCTGGTTATTTTTGGGGTTTTCAAAAAAAAAAACTTAAAAAAAGGTAAATAAAGTGTAAACAAATAAAATTTAGTTTTTTATCATAAACACCAAATAAACGTGATTTAATTGTTGTTAAATTTTTGTGCTTTAATTTAAAAACGAAAGTTTCAAATTTCTTTAGAATATTTTTTTAGCTACAGTTTTTTTCAGTCACTGTCCCTGAAACAAATTGTTGACCCTTATGATGTTGATTTTAAAATTTTGTAAACAGTTTTTTGTTAAACGTTTTGGTTACATTTTCGTATCTAATTTCGTTTGAAATTGTTCCAGTTTTAATCGCTTTAAGCTCTCGTATATCGGAAAAAAGCTTCAGATTTTCAAAAGCTCAGGTTAAAGCAAAAGTTCCCACCAGTACTATGTTTTATAAAATTGTTTAACACGATACTTTAGACAAAAGTGAGATTTAGAAAAAGATTGTAAATAAATTGTTTTATTTCGTCAACTCTTATCTTAAGCTTTGCAATTAAATCTTGAAAGTTCTAAAATGAATCAATTCAATATTTTATAATAATAACAAAAAATTATTAAAGGAATTTATTTACAAAAATGGTAAGACAATTCTAAAAAAGAGCTTTAATATTCTTATACAAAGCCTAAACTAATCAAAACGATTACGAATTTAATTTTTTACGGATATTTTTTTTAAAATATTACACTTTTTATTTTTGAACTTTAATTAAAGTTTTAAAATCTTAGAGCGTTGTTTTGGAAATCTCTGTTTTAAGGGAACTGAACACTATGACACAAGTATTACGCATTTTGAGCAGTTTTTTGAAAACTTTCAAACAATAAATATTTCAAAGATCCATTTTCGTCAAAATACGTACGCTTTGTGTGATAGTGTAAAGGACCCTTTAATGGTATTGCGAACTTTTTCATGCAAAAGTTTTAAAGTGAGGAAAAAGTCTTTGAGAATAAATGCGATTGATTTCGAAAATAATTTTGGAATTTTGTTATTTCATCACTTCGTTCAATACAAAATGTTATCAAAATTTATTTAGTTAAAAAACACTCAGTCAAAAAAATAGCACTACAGCTCTTATTCTATTAAAATTAAATACTTAAACTAAAAATAAATTAAAAATTTTGAATTCTGTTTTTTATGATGTTCTCATATTGAAATTAATATTTTGTTGCGTGCCCATTATTGGCAATAACCTTTGCACAACGTTTTTGCATCGATTTAACTAGATTTTGGCACCTCTCCTTCGAAATTCTGTTCCAGATTTGCGGAACTGCCACCCAAATGACTTCGTTACTTGTTGGTTTTGACTGGGATATTCCCTTCTTTATATCTGTTCATAAGTTCTCGATTAGATTTAGATCTGGGAACGGAGCTGGCCATTGCATAACGTTTATTGTATTGTCCTGAAACCACTTTTTGGCAAGTTTGCTGGTATGCTTCGGGTCATTGTCTTACTGAAACACCCAACCAAGCGGCATTTCATTAGAAACATATGGTAGCATTACTTCCTGGAGGATATTAACGTATAGTGTCTTATCCATGATTGTTCTGATTCAATATATGGGTCCTACTACATAGTAGGAAAAGCACCCCCATACAATAATGCTTGAACCACCAAGTTTAACGGTTTTTGTTGTTAATTTTGGATTGAACTCAGCGTTAGGGGATCTTCTGACGTAAGAACGCGATCATTTGCCTCCAAATAAAACAACCTTGGATTAATCTGTCCAAATAACATTGCTACACTTTTCAGTTGGTCATTCCAAATGAGTTCTAGCAAACTCCAAACGTTTTGCAACATGCTTACATGAGAGCAGGGGCACTTTTCGGGGACTACAGGCATTCAAGTTGTTGTCTCGCAACCTCCGAGACCTCAACACTTGCGGTCACACTTAGCTCCTTTTTTAGCTCTGTAGCTGGCATAAACAGGGTATTCTTGCATTGTCTAACCAAACTCTTAACCATTAATGGTGGCAAAACTTTCTTGCGACCACGTGTTTCCGACTTTTGAGTTAATTTTATTCCATTCACAACCATTTTATTAAAACACCCAATCAAGTTTCTTATTTCAGAATATGATTCATGCTCAGAAACCATTTTTTTATAAAAGCACGTTTTTCAGGTGTACAATGCTTTCCACGTCATGTTTATATAAAAATCAATAATGTAATATGCGATGAATTATTTTATTTTTTTTTTTTTACCTTTAGCATTTGATCCTTTTATTTCAACTATTTAATCACTATTTATATTTTTTAATGAATTTTTGTTATTCGGTGCTATTTTAATGACTGCACTGATGTAGAGTTTTTTTTATAATTTCGATCATTGGAAAATATTAAAAGTACGAAGTTGACATTTAGCTTTCCCATCGAAATTGTTTTCGCATCGCAATAGAGAGTAGAGTCCCTGAGTCCGTGCGGGATGTGCAAGCTGTTTCGCACTTTGCTGAAGCAAATGACAGTTTGATAAAACTTACCGATAACTTTCCTTAAGTTTAATATGTTTTGACACATATGATTAACATGTCTTCGCACTTCAGCCAGCTCATGCACATCATGGTCGGGCCTTATGAATTCTAAATGTCAAACTCTATAAAAAAATGTACACCCAGCATAAGTCTCACTGATGTATATACCTTGTGAACTGACTGGTACTTGATACAAAATTTTAAAACTAAAAGCTCTTTAATTGTGTATTTCAATTCGGAAGGAAACATATTTGGCTACGTACTATGTATGTAAAACGTATTAAAATTTCGGAATGATTTTTAAAATCATTATTCACAAAAACCCTGCATACATTTTTGAAGAACCTTAAAAAATTAGAATTTATGCACAAAATATTCCGAAATATTCTTGTAATCTTTTTAAATATGTCAAGTAAAAACTTTTAAAAAGTTATAAAAATTAGTTTAAAGGGTGGTTTTAAGGGCCGATGTTGATTTTGAATAAAACACAAATTATTTAGGAAATTATTGTCATTTATATTTATTATGATAATATTGGTATGGTTCAATTATGTATGGAACATTCACCCTATTGTGTTTGGCGTATTTAAGATACGCCTACGACAGTTTGGTAATAGATTAAAGAAAAAAAGTTCACGTTCTCTTTAATCTATTACCAAACAGTCGTAGGCGTATTTTAAATACGCCAAACACAATAAGGGTGAAAATATCGGCCAAATAGCCGCCGCAACCACGGCGGCACACCTCCATCCGATGGTCTAAATTTTCGATGACACTAAGGCATGATTGAGGTTCTATGCCGTTAATGTGTCGAATTATCTCATCCTTTAGCTCTTGAATTGTTGCTGGCTTATTGACATACACCTTTTCTTTCAAAAAACCCCAAAGAAAAAAAGTACAATGGTGTCAACTCACATGATCTTGGCGGCCAATCGATATCGCCACCACGTGAGATAACACGGCCGTTGAATTTGTCGCGCAAAAGGGCCATTGTTTCGTTAGCTGTATGGCAAGTAGTGCTGGGAAACTATCGATATTATCGATAGTCTTAAAATATCGAAAATATCGATAGGAAAAATATCAATATCGATATTATTATTATTTAAAATACAGCTATGAAGACATCTAACAGCAGTTATACACACACAGTTTTTTGCCGCAAATTTTTACTTGCTATTATTAATTCGCGCTGAATAACAGCAATGAGTACAAACAACAAGAATGGCAAGTGATATGGATTGCTTAGCAGTGCTTTTTACTGCTAATTAAAGGCCTTTAAGTCGAAATTTGTACGTGTTTATGTAGGGACTGAAATGTCAAATCCAAATGCGAGCAAAGAACAAAACAATGAACGACCATTAGAGGATAAGTTTGCTAGATTGATTACCTTTTTGGGTTCAGAATTAAGAAAATTTTTAAAGTTGCAATGGAATATCTTATAGTCCCTGTTACTTCGGGTCCTTCAGAAAGGTTCTCATCAATTTTTAAAAAACTGCCATCTAAAATAACGTGCGTAAATACATACGTCTCATACATTCAATAAAGTGATAAAAACAACGGACTGTTGCCTAAAAAAAAATAATTAAAGTTTTCCTGCACAAGTACAAACATTCAGTCGATAGTTATATCGATACATCGATAGTGAAATCTGAACTATCGATAAATATCGATAGTGGAAAATATCGATAGTATCCCAGCACCAATGGCAAGTGGCACCGTCCTGTTGTAAGCACATATCGTCCACATCTAAATCTTCAAATTCCGGCCATAAAAAGTTCGCTATCATTTCACAGTAACTGCCTGACCATCCTCATTTTGGAAAAAATAAGGCCCATTGATGCCGTTAGCCCATAAACCGCCCCAAACATTCACTCTTTGTGGGTGCATTGGGTTTTCGACACCTAGTCTTTGTGTAAAATTTTCCGCTGAATCCGAATTGTCAAAAGTAGAACAGTTTTTGAGATATTCCAAAATAACCGTTATTTGTGTTTTTAAAAAAGATGCTGTGACTGAAATGCAAATATCCAAAAAATAAAATTTTAGCCTATTTCAATACGAACATTTTGTGCCCAATAGGAACCAGATCGGTGCAAAAATGACAAAGTTACAGAAGATTAATTGCATTAACCCACAACAAATAAATATACAAAGCTAAATTTTTATTAACAAAAATTGCTTGAAATGATTGAATTTCTATGTGTGTTAATTTACTAAATCTTCTGTAGCTTTGTCATTTTTTTACCAATCTATGTCTTGTTGGGCTCAAAATGTTGATATTAAAATAATCTAATGTCGCATGCAATAAAACATTAGGATTTTTAAATCATTGGTTTAAAAAAAAATAACTTGAAAAAAGCAAAATTGAACAAAATCATAAAATTTTCAATGAAGCTTAAACTTTTGTCGACTGTAACTCTGTCATTTCTTGACTTATTTTCACAAGCAATCCATGGTTATTTTAGAAATTTTATTACCTTTCACTTAAAATAAAGATATACATAATCCGTTTAAAATTTTTTAAGATATTTGGATTTCAGTCACATCATCTTTTTTAAAAACACAAATAACGGTTATCTTAAAAACTGTTCTACTTTTGACAATTCTGACTTCATATTCGGATTCAGCGGACAATTTTACATAAAGATTAGCTGTCAGATTCATTTGGTCACGACTTTGTTGAAATTTTGTCACGTAGTGTTATCATTCGCCCAAATGCGGCAATTCTGCTTATTGACGAATGCACTGATGTGAAAGTGCGTGTCACGAAGTGTACGATATGCATTTTGATTTGAACACCCATTGTAATAATAAACCTGAATAAAACTCTGAACACAATAATAGGTCTGTCTGCGTACACATATTTTGCGCAAAATGTTGCAAAATCTTGCTAAATGTTGTCTGCGTACTCTAAATCTCTTGCAGAGAGAGAGCCAAAAAGAGAATTTTTTGACAGTTGGAAGTTAGAGAACTTGCAAAATGTTACTGGAGAAATTTCCGCTTGCAAGATTTTGCAAATAGTTTGAACAGCTGTTTGAATAAAATAGTTTTTGTGAAATGAAAATAAAAATTGAAATTTAACAATGGCAGAGGTAAGTAGTTAGAATTGTGTTGATTTTTAACGTTTATAATAAATTATAATTGTAGTAAGCAAAAGAAGTTTTATAAAAAACCCGACAAATAAAACTAAAAACTAAGAAGAAATTGAACTTACCAAATTAATTACAGTTTTTTTTAATTTACAACACTTTTTAAGCTTCACTTTGATTAATAATTTTGTAATTTACCTCGAGAATTCAATTTTGCACATATGCTAAAATTCTTTTGCTTTGTCATTTCAATTGTTTACACACCGATCAGCTGTTTTCTTGCAAGATTTCACTGGATACTGTCTGCGTATTTTTGAGATTTTTTCAGCCGATAGAGTTATATTGGTCTTACTCTCCCAAAAAAATTTACTGAGTATTTGCTACTGGAAAAGTACCCAGACAGACCTAATGTAACGATAATTTATTGCGGTGCGGTTTTTCATACGATTTTGAAGTAAAAAACCGCAGTGCGGCACGGCATAAAATTTAAATCTATTTTATTTTCATTGCGGACTTTTTTTCTCTCTCAATTTTTGATACCCGTCCTCTTTCTGATGTTGCCATAGTTTTTGAATAATTGGCAATGTTCACAACATTATTGTTAAAAAAAAACATGATAAAAATGTATGCACAAATAAATTAATAAAAATGTAAACAAACAATGACAACTATTGCCGTCTTCCGTTGTATTATGTTTATTTTTCTCTCCCGCAACGAGAAATCGCACCGCACCGCAAACATTGTGTTTTGACTCTTAGAGTGTATCATTGCTTAATTGTGTATCATTCTATGGTTTAAATTGAGCTAGTCTTAAATTGAGATATGTCAAATGAAATGCAGAAAAAAACTTGACGGTTAGATGTGGTTCATATTCAACATCGGCCCTTAAAATTTAAGCATTCGTTAAAATTAAAAAATTGTTAAATCAGTCTTCAAGCAGAAATGTGTTCACACCATAATTTCCATAAAATTTTACAAAACGTTCGCATAGAAAATTTGTATGAAAAACACTCAGTTTTAAAAATAGTTCCATATAAAATTCTATGCGAACGTTTACTTTCGAAATTGTTGAACAGGCGGTTTATAAATGCGTTGTTTTTATAATAAAATCTAATTACTTCTACAAGCTCCCATTTAAAACTTTTATTTAGTCTACTATTGATTGAATGATTAAAAAATAATTTAATTCAATTTGTAAAAGATGGAATTTAAATAAAAAATATTCTTAATGAATTTTACATTTTAAAGGGAATAAATGAAAAAATATTGAAATTTTATTTGCAAAAGATAAATCCATACAAATTTGAATCATTCTAAGGAATTTAACATTTTAAAGAATGAATTCACTTAAAGAATTTATTCTTTTAGAAATAACCTTTAATAATTAAGCAAATAATTAGTTCTAATACCGTGTTCAGATATGCAACTTAATTGAGTTTTACGTAATAAATGACATTATTAAGCTCAATTATCCATATAAAATTGCAATTTAATTATTGCTCAATTAATACGAAATTGTTATAAATATTGAGTAAATTAAAATGCGACCTTGTCACAAGTGTAAGAGAACATGCTATTATTCTCACCCCTCTCAACAATAAACTCAGACTTTCTGAAAGAAAACTTTCATAGTGTGAACCCAGACTTACTTAACAAAGTGTTTTGACAATTGGCAACTTACATTACAACAAAACAAAGGCCCATCCATTAGGTCTGCGCAAAAGCAAGATGTTTATTCCTTAAAAGTGTCAAGAGTTGCTTACATTTTGCTTGTACATGTACATTTTTGTTTACGTTGGATGTTGTATGTAGTAGTAATATAGACAATGTTGTTTTTTAAACTGCCAAACGCTAATTGAGTAAGCTAACCCTGCAAATAATAGGACCAGTCCAAACACGCGTGTAAAGAGTAGTCCACAAGGGACCAGGACTAGTCCAAAAGTAACCCAAACGTATGGAAAAAACCTGGTCTATTTAACATTACGATGTCCTAGGGGAGGACTATATAACCCACCTTTGGACCACTTAGGAGTAGTTTTAAAACTACTCCATGGTATACACAAGAGGATAAGTTTTGAAGTCGCTTAAAAACGAAAGCACGTCGTTAAAAAACGAAGACATGTTGTCTCACTACAAACACTTTTTAAGAATGACATGGTCCATGCTTGCAATACATCGGACCAGTCCATGGAGTAGTCCATTTTATCAAAATGGAGCAGGTGGTCCAATTTTATTTGCAGGTAAATTGTTTATATGTGAACAGAAAGATAATGCCAATAACTGAATATTGACTCAATAAAAAAGGTATATCTGAACACGGTAAAAAGGAATTAAATTGGGAAATAGTATTTCTGCGGTATTTAATGCTCATTTGTTAAGAGAGTTAAATAATTTATTCTTTTTAACTTTTTATTTTAACTAACGAATTAAAAATGTTGCTATTTTAAATTGTTTGTTACATTTAATTTTGTTTATGAGAATGTTTAAAAAAAAAAGCTTTAAAAATTCAGAAGCATGTTTTTTCTTTTAATTAATTATCGTTTTGACAACTATTTTTTTAATTATTTATTTAAAACTAATATTTTTAATTAGCTTTGGCTGTTAAGTGCTTAAGTCAGTGTTGTGTTTTTGTGCCTTGTTGAAAGAAATGTATTTATAAGAAAGGCTTTTTAACTAGTTTTTATGTTTCGCTTTAATAATTGTGCATAAGTCCCAACCCCCAATAAATTTAAATTAATATTGGAATATTTGTTTAAATTACAGATATTGCAATCCCGTGGAATTACTACAGACCGGACACGTCTATGTCTTCATTTGCAACGCACGAAGTGCCAAGGTAAGAATTTTTTTAATAATTTATATCCATTTTTATCGTTTTCTCTAAGTGTAAAACAGCATTTAAACTGCCTTAAAGTAAGCAACACTTTATAGTATATTTAGAAAAATGAAACCCGATAAAGTAAAATGTTAATTAGAAATGTTGCCACATAATTATAATGACTCAAGTTAATAAATTATTTGCGTTTTTTTTTTCCACAGGTACCCAAGATTAGACGTCAAAATGATTGGTTACGCCTCATTTGCACCTCGCAATCAGAAGCACAACAAGGACGAAGAAGGAATGTATGCTAATCTAAAACGTCAAGTATTTAATATGACCCATGAATTACACGATACCGAATCGACCACATATTTAACACCAACTGCCGACAATCATTTAGATCCCATCGGCAATACAGCGTCCATAACCGAGAAAAAGGAAATGCAGCAACAACTACAACGAGAACATTTTCAACACAAGAGACACTTGAAGTTACAACAGCTTAAAGAACAATTTGAAGAGGAAGAGCAGAAAAAACTTAACAAGGAAGATGATTTACAGGAAATAAAAGAACAACAGCATAAGCACAAACACCATAGACATCATCGTCACAATCATTATCATAATGCCCATTATCATATTAAGAGTAATAATGAGAATTATGACGTTTCGGTTGCACCAACACAAGAAAGTAATGAACAACAACAGCATGATGCAAAATTTTTGCAACATATTGCTCATAAATTGCAACATGAACAGAGACAACTGCATCTTTTGCATGAACAGCAGCAGCGAGCAGCAACATTTAATATTTAAATTGAACTCTAAATGAAATAGAAACATTTCCAGAACACAACATATCTCAGTAAGATAAATTTAGTCACTTTAGAATAGAAAGCACATTTTTCATTACATAAAACATGCCTAGCATAAATCCATAAATCAATCCTTTTAAGATTTGGTGACACAGTTTTCTCTTTTCCTGTCTCTCTCTCCCTCTCTCTCTCTCTCTCTTTCTTTGATTCTTTTTCTCAGACCTAAGGAACTTACTGCCAGTGATGCCAACTTTTTGAGAGCAAAAAGCACTTTAAAATTTAAAAAAAGCACTAAAAAGCACTATTTCGAACAAAAAAAAGCGTTAAAAAGTTCTAAGCCATTTTTACAATTTAATTAAACACAAAACAAGTTGCATTCGGCTGTGCAAAATATGCCATACATCCAAAATTTAAAAAAAGGCGACGGCTTTGATGAGCGATTTTCATTTTAAATTTAATAAAAAAAAATATATTTACATTTGTATATGTATAAACATTTTTAAATGTATTATTATTATCTTCAATAAAAATATCATCCAAATCACTTGTATCACCATCAGCTGAGTTTGAATTGGCCATAAAACATTTTCAAAGTAATACAGTGCGAACTCGATTTTCGTAACTCGAAAAAATCGCACCTGTTGCAATTACCGAAAATTTGCAATGACCGACCATTCTTAATAAAAACCTGATATTTCATCGTTTAAATAATTCTATATTAAAATCGTGCAAAGTTTAATAAAATAATTGGCGTATGATATTGTCCAATTATTTTAACCTATGTACGCTTCTGAATGAAGAACACACATAAGGTGCAAAATAGGAAATCATGTATGTTTGTATTCTGATACTTAGTCAACCTTTTTGCAATAGCACTAGAGGTAGAAGTGTACAACACGCGGTTAATCGGAGACGAGTGTCGTGTGTTTTAAAAAAGCTGATGAAAAATGGCAGGTAAGTGCTGGTTCACACAGGTCAAGTTGGACTCGGCAAGTCTTGACCTTTTAGGAGAAAAGGGAAAAGAGAATGCCATTTCCTTTCCCCTCTCTCCTAAAAACTCAAGACTTGACGTGTCAAACTTAACGTGTGTGAACCGGGACTAACACAACGCTCGTTATAAAAGCATTTTCTGTCAGCTGTTTTTAATTTATTAAACACTTTGCTTATATCAACTTACGGCCTTTTTTTTGTTTTTAAAATCTTTGCGTCCTTTTTCTATTTTTGAAAAAGTGTCTACATCTTTAAACAAATGTTTACTGAAAACAAATACATCATTTTTATTACGATTGCCTAATATGTTGTCAACGCTAAAAAGTGTGACGTTTTGTAAAATTTCCAAATTGCTAAGAAGCCTAGCTCTAACCTCGTAAATAACCTATCTTTTATCACTTTTGTATCATTTGAAATCTTAAAATCTTTGCAGGCCTTCTTAAAATTGTATCCCAAATAGCAAATCTCATCTAAGTCATCCTCTGCATAATCAAAGTTTTAAAAAATAATAGAAAAAAAATAAAAATTGTAAAAAGCACTAAAAGCACTAACGAAAAATTGAAAAAGCACCAAGTTAGTGCTTTTTCTTAGTTTGGCACTAGGGATAAAATTTTGGCGTTTTGAGGCATCAAAAAGCACTATAAATAGTGCCAAAAGCACTAAGTTGGCATCGCTGCTTACTGCCTGTTTTTAGAACGCGAGTGCAAACCTGACTCGTTTAACTAACTGCCTGTTTTTAGAACGCGAGCTCAAATGCGACTCGTTTAACTAACATTAAAAACAAAAGCAAATTTTGAAATTTTGTTTTAAGTGTTAGTTAAACGAGTCACTATTAAGCTCGCGTTCTAAAAACAGGCAGTAACATTTAAAACAAAAACAAATTTTGTTAATTTAAATTTTATTTTTTTATTTTACACTTTGCAATAGCAAAATAGAGCTCGAAAAAAAGATATAGGGAAATTTTTAGACACGGAAACATAATCTGTATTAAAAATCGGTTATTAATTCCTCATAGCCCTGAAGCATATGTATTTACGGAGTAAGAGTTTTATATTTTTTGCCACTAATAGAAGATGAGTTATAGTGAAACAATTTGGCATAACTGTTTTCTAAATACAAAAGTTTGTCTTTTATCGAAAAAGTATTGGCTAAATCGGTTAATAAATTAAAAAAAAGCACTAAAAGTGCTTTATTCAGCTTTGCCGAATCTTAAAGCTCAAATAAGACGTGACATAAACCTTAAAGGTCAAATTGACGTGACATAACCATAAAAAAACTGTATTACCATCACCTCTGTATTACCAAAATGACATAAGCATACCATACAAACCAATTAAATTTTGGTTTCTAAATTCGCCGTTACGGCTGTGGCACTCTGTTTATGTCACGTCTAATTTGAGCTTTAACGACCGTCACCTTACAAAATGCAGCGTCTTAGGCTACTCACCCACTAACACACATTACCAAAAGAATTTGTAATAAAACAATAACAATGGGAATTTATAACAAAAGAGACAATCGTGGTTTCTTGTTCATATCTCAGTTATTTATGGACCTATCTTGAAAACGTAGTATTTAACGGAGCATATGTGACAGAAACAAATTTCTAGTTTCTAGAATTTCTGGGATCTTCGAAAAAACCATTTCAACAGACAGACGGACATCGTGAAATCAAATTCGCTACTCGTAAGGTTCCAAAATATATACAATTTATAGGGTCTAAGATCAATAATGTAGAAATTACAAACAGAATCACAAACTTATATCAGTGGCTTGGTGCTAAGAGGGTTTATGTCAAGTTATAACCAGAACAGCTTCATAAGGGTTTTGTTCGCCAATATTACACAGAAAAAAATTTTGCACCAGTAAAAGCACTAATCAAAAACAAAATACGTTTTAATTAAAAATGTAATCAAGTGAATTAAACGTTTAATCAATTGAATTTAATTCACTTGATTAAAATTTTAATTACAACTGATTTTATTTTGGATTTATGTTTTTATTGGTGTAAAATTTTTTTCTGTGCACTAATGGCCATTATTACAACTTTAAAGGTGCATGTAGACGGCATGTTTTTTTCATCTGACTTGTCAACTTTTCAAGTCACATGTAATTGTGAATGTCTGTCAAAATGGCTGTTTTACAGAAGGTTTATAATATTCGGTCACAAACGTACATGTAATTTTCTTCTGACATTGTCTCTGTTTTTTCCCCATAGTTGTTACAAAAACCAAAATAAAAATGCCGCCACGAAAATTTGTATTTACGCCGTTAAATAATTTAGCCATCTTAACATATTTTTCTTTTAATTCAAAGATACCAATTTAGGATATTATAATGAAACGGGTTTTATATATATATATATATTTTATATATATATTATACATTAATTCTATTCAATAGTGAAAGAATGATCATGCATATCTCGCTACTGTAAAATATTAACTTCAGCCGTCTAATGATTCCGTCAATAGCGGACGCCGCTGCCGGTTTCTTCTCGGCATAGATTTCTAATGTCAGACCTGACAATTTTTTGTCATACCAAACGTCAAACTTCATATTAAAAAAACGCTGACAAAAATTTTCGAGTTTTTTTTATATAGACTTTGACGTTTGGTATGACAAAAAATTGTCAGGTGAACCCGCTATGTAATTGAAATTTTGTCAGATGACTTTGCATCTGACTTTTACAGAAGCAAAGTTTAAAAGGTAACACACGACATGTATGTATTTTGCAGTGGGAAATTTGGCATGTCAGATGACAAAAACATGTTCTGTACGGTCGCCTTAAGTTAGCTTGAAGTAAGCGTCTGTTATCTGCCGGATGACAGCTTGCTCCAAGTTATAATAATGGCCCTTAGAACTCTTCTATTAATAATTTTTGTTCACAAAGGGCAGCAACCTTTTCACTTGTGTTAATAATAGAGCAACACATTTTAAATAAAGAAGCCGTTTGCAAATTTTGCCCAGAACAATATTACGTATTTATTATTATTTGTTGGAACATTCATACAAATTGTTTCTGAAGCAGAAGTTGACTCAACTTTTTAAAACACTATAGTTAAATTTTTGTTTGAAAAATTAAACGAACATATGTATGTTAGAGCGACTCAAGTTGTATGGAAGCAAAATTCGTGCTCGATGTACCCTCCTAAAAATGAACCTTGGACTTTTTTAAGATGACATTTTAAATATTTCGGCTCCAGGGTTGACCTCTCGTGAGCTGGACCAGTTTGAAAAAGGGTCTATTTTTGCATGTTTTGTAACTTTACGAATCTGTTTCCTTACCAACATATACAAGTTGGGTATCGTAAGAAAGGTTTTTTTAAGGCAACTCCAACTGTATATAAAATTTGTCCAAGGACGATCATCCATGTCCTTTTTTTAAGGATTTTTTTGTAAAAAAAACGGTTTTTGAATTTTTTGTTCGGGGTTGTTTGTAATAAAAGTGCCAAATTAACATATTTTAATCTTTAATCAATTTAATTAAATACGTGTCTCAGCTTTTTTTGAAATTCGTGCTAGTTCGCGTTTTGACAAAAATGCAATGGGGTAGTAACCCTTCGTTTTAAAAAGGGCAATATGGGTATCAAATTTTATCTTTTGCCAAGTATATCATCTTTGTATGTAAATAATTTAGATTTGTGCAAATTAGATGCATTTTACACGGTGCTCTGGAATATATATTAATGCAATTTTGTAGTAACTCTAATATGATAACGGATTTAGTTTCTAGATCATGTATGGATGAAAATAGGACTAAAGAATGAAAAAAAGAAATGATCCACGAATTGAATTTTTTTTTAATTTGCGAAAAAAAATATGACGCCAAAAAGTCGTGGATCATTTCTTTTTTTCTTTCTTTAGTCCTATTTTCATCCATACATGATCTAGAAACTAAATCCGGTATCATATTAGAGTTACTACAAAATTGCATTTATATTTATTCCAGAGCACCGTGTAAAATGCATCTAATTTGCAAAAATCTATACTATTTACATACAAAGATGATATACTTGGCAAAAGATAAAATTTGATACCCATATTGCCCTATTTAAAACGAAGGGTTACCACCCAATTGCATTTTTGTCAAAACGCGAACTAGCACGAATTTCAAAAAAAGCTGATACACGTATTTAATTAAATCGATTAAAGATTAAAATATGTTAATTTGACACTTTTATTACAAACAACCCCGAACAAAAAATTCAAAAACCGTTTTTTTTTTACAAAAAAATCCTTAAAAAAAAGACATGGATGATCGTCCTTGGACAAATCTTATATACAGTTGGAGTTGCCTTTAAAACCCCTTTCTTACGATACCCAACTTGTATATGTTGGTAAGGAAACAGATGCTTAAAGTAACAAAACATGCAAAAATATACCCTTTTTCAAACTGGTCCAGCTCACGAGAGGTCAACCCTGGAGCCAAAATATTTAAAATGTCATCTTAAAAAAGTCCAGGTTCATTTTTAGGAGGGTACATCGAGCACTTTTTTTGGTGAGTCGCTCTAATGTATGTATATTAGACCGACTCAACTTGTATGGAGCTGAAAAAAGTGATTTTGTTACCTCTCTGAAAATAAAGATTGGTATGTTTTATGATTATTCCCAAAATATTTTGGTTCTAGCGTTGATCATCTGTATTAAGCAAAATATCTCAAGTAGTAGGTCGCAATTGATCAAGTTTAAATACCATTGGAACTCTTTTTGATGAGCAAAGTACAAAAAAATTTGAAAAACTGAAAAAAGACCTTTTTGAAAATGGTCCAGCTCACGGATGGTCAAAGCTAGAACCAAAATATTTTGGGAAACATCATAAAACATATGAAGCTTTATTATCAGAGGGGTAACAAAATCACTTTTTTTTTGAGTTGCTCTAATGTATATGAAATACTTTGGGAGGAAATGAGATAGAAGAAAAAACGAAATTGTTGCTTTGATTGTGAACAAAGCTTTAGATTTACATTTAGAACCAAGGAACATATATATATATATATATATATATATAAAGCCTTTCCACCTGCGGTAAAAGGTATAAAAACCGACTTTCGTCACGATAATTTGCGCACATAATGACATTTGCCTAAGACCTTCGTCCCAATTATAGTTTGAATCGAATATCTCTCAAAATTTTCTACGAACAAAATGGTTTTAGACTAGTCTTGGAAAATTAGTAAGTAGTGGGTATTGCGTATATGCACACTTTGTTGAGTACTCAATTCTCAAAATTAGTTACTCTATTCTTTCAGATGCTTTTTAAACAAAGTTCAATGAACAATTTAACGGCTCTCTTTCAATATACAACTTTGGTCAAAAATACAACACTAACTAACAAAACGGTTGCAAAGTTTAACCAACAGTCAAAACCAAGCTAACGTATTAAAAAAAATAACACATAAGAAATAAAAATGTATAAAAAAATCAGTGTTTGGCTTTGATATGTTGCTTGAAAACTGAAAATCTTCATAAAAGCTATTGAGTAGAGTTGTCAGCCGATTAAGAAAAATTCGATTAATCGATCAAACAAAACCAAACTCTTGTTCGATTAATTTTAAAACGCCGATTTTCGAATAACGAATAAATCGATTAATTAATGTCGATTAATCGAATAATTTTTTTATTAAAAAATAAATAAAAGCTTAGAATTTGATTTATTCTGATACGTTGTTAATGATAATTCAGCACATTAATGATGATTTTATAAAGGGCGGTCCAACCAAAACGCACGATGTTAATTGTAAATAAAGCATAAAATTTTCAGAGAATATTTTTTGTTGTTATAGAAAGATCTATGACAACTATGTATGTTAAAAACCAAATATCGTCCAAATGCTCGCCACGGCTACAGTGGAAGTATGCCATATTCCGATGGCCCATATTTTCAATGATTCTGAGACAAAATTAAGGTTCATTATAATTAATGTGCTGAATTATCTTATCCTTTAGCTCTTGAATTGTTCTTGGCTTATTGACGAACAATTTTTCTTTTAACACGACCATTGAATTTTTCGTGCAAAAGAGCCAAAAGAGCGCAAAAGAGTTGGAGGAACATATCTTCTATATTCATATCCTCAATTTCCGGCTACAAGAAGTCCGTTATCATGTCGTGATATCGAACACCATTGTCGAAGAAATGCGGCCTGATGACGCCACCAGCCTATCAACGAGCTGCGCGAGCATGCACTGCTGTTTTCACATTTCCTACAGACCCAGTTTGCTGGAATAAACGCACAATTCTCCCGATTGTGGACATATTTAATCGATTATGCTGACCAATAAAACCACGAAGTGCCCGAAATGCATTTTCGTAAAAGGCTTCAACAATCATAACGCGCTGCTCAATTGTGTACCTTTAAATGGTTCGATTTGTCAAACACTAAAACAGAGAAATGACAAATTAAGTTAGTCAAAAAAATTGACATAAAGTGCGACTCACAATTAACATCGTGCATTATGGTTGGCCCACCCTTTAAAAAAATGGAGAAAAGTTTAAAAATATTGTAGCCATAGCTCGGATTGTAATTAATCTCAATGATTAGTAAGCAAAAAGCGTGTTAAGTACTCATAGTATTTAAAAAATTTATTTTATGTTCTTATTAAACAAATATTTGACAAGCAATTATAAAAATAAAGAAGATTGTTGTAGATAAATGGAATGGAATGGTATCAATTTAAACAACGTAAATTTTTTGTAATAATAATATTTTTTATTCGTTATTCTCATCGATTAATCGAATAATTTTTTAGATTTAATCGTTTGATCGAACGAACAAAAGCAATTATTTGAATTATTCGAACAAAGTTGAAACGCGAATAATTGACAACTCTACTATTGAGTAATGGAAAATATACCCGAAAAGCTAAGGTGATAAAAATGTATTAAGATCAGTGTTCGAAAATAAACATTAAATATCGCTCTTTTGTTTTCGGTTCGGTAGATTTGTGGACAACACAAACGCTAATAGTGTTTGTGTAGCAAATCATCAAAAAATAACGTTTCGCTATTTGCCATCTTCGAGCACAAAAATAATATTGTTCTTATCCAACTCAACAAAAAGATGAGAACATTTAATTTCGTTCGATTTAAAAAATAAACCAAAAACTTCATTGTGTTCCGTTTAGCTCATTAGTGTTCGTTCGTTTCAGTTGTGACGCTTACCTTTTGGCTGGTAAAAGAAAAACCAAAATTTGTTTACAAAAACAAAATACATATACGGAAAAAAACAAAAAGCCAGCAAAAATATGTTACACAAACAAAATACATACAGAAGCTATTTGTGCTGTGGTCGTTGCTAAAATTATTTGTTTATTCATTTCTTCATCAATTTAAAAAAAGTAACATTATAGAACACATTAAAATATAATAAAGTCTGTCTACAGTACCACTACAATTCTTCTGTTTTTTTAACGAAGAAAAAAGTTACGGCCAGTATTAAAAGTTGTGTTCGTCTACAAAAACACTAAATAATAGATATGGTTTATTGTTGTATAAGCCGAACGCTAAATTATGTTCTGTTTATTTTCGAAAACTGATAAAGATACTCTATGCGTTTAGGTTTTAGGAAGTTTTGAAAAAGCACAAACATATTTTTATATATAAAATTTGTTCGATGTAGCCAATTGAAGCATTGCTTCATCAAGATTCAGAAATAAAATATTAACGGCGTTTTCTTTTCCAAAAAAAAAGTGTATCATAAGTGTTACATATAAATTGGCAACATTATGTAATGCTAACCTGATTTTAAAGAAGTGTAGCATATTTCAGTTTTACAAAAGAACACAAGTTTCGACATAAAAGAATTAAGTACAATAAGCGTTTTAAATTTGAAGCTCTTTTATAACGCTTATTTCTAAGTAGAAAAAAAAATACAAAAACCACGAGAGACGAAATAAAAAAATAATTTATTTTTCAGAAATAATAACAAAACCAGCTAGTGATGCACTCATGCCCCTTTAAATAAATTACATGTAGCATTTCTTTTCTTTTTAAGGGGAACATGATGAGAAAAGAACGTGTTACACTTTTTAAATAACACATATAAAGGCTACCGTACACGACATGTTTTTGTCATCTGACATGTCAAATTTCCCACTGCAAAATACATACATGTCGTGTGTTACCTTTTAAACTTTGCTTCTGTAAAAGTTTAGAGCGTGCTCTATTTTCTTCTTACAACCCGTCTGACATTAGAAATCTATGCCAAGAAGAAACCGGCAGCGGCGTCCACTATTGACAGAATCAATAGTGAAGTTATTATTTTACAATACCGAGATATGCATGATCATTCTTCCACTATTGAATAGAATTAATGTAAATATATATATAAAACCCGTTTCATTATAATATCCTAAATTGGTATCTTTGAATTAAAAGAAAAACATGTTAAGATGGCTAAATTATTTAACGGCGTAAATACAAATTTTCGTGGCGGCATTTTTATTTTGGTTTTTGAAACAACTATGGGGAAAAAACAGACAATGTCAGAAGAAAATTACATGTACGTTTGTGACCGAATATTATAAACCTTCTGTAAAACAGCCATTTTGACAGACATGCACAATTAGGAGGCATGTCATAACGTCCAGTGTCATAATGTCCATCAGAGCAGTGTCATAATGTCCATCAGAGCAGTGTCATAAAGTCCGTGGACGTTATGACACTTCGTAGAGTGTCATAATGTCCACAACATGCTTACAAACTCGAAAGTATAGCCGGCCTTCGACCGGGCGCAAGGATTTTCTCCTCTTGATAAAACAAGTACCTTCTCTGCACAGCCGGCTTTCGGCCGGGCGCAAGGATTTCCTCCTTTCTGGTATAACAAACACCGGCTTCGCTAACTAAAGCTTCTCTTCTCTCGATTTTCTCCTTTATGGTTTAGCAAATACTGGCTGCGCTAACTAAAGCTTCTCTGCGAAATCGGCCTTCGTTCGGAAACAAGGCAGATTTTAGAAGCTATACTTAGCGAAACCGGTACTTGTTATACCATAAAGAAAAATATATTTGCGCCCGCCCAAAGGCCGTCTGTGCAGAAAAGCTTTAGTTAGCGAAGCCGGTCTTTATTATACCATAGAGTAGAAAATCCTTGCGCCCGGCCAAAGGCCGGCTATGTTGGGAAGCTTTAGTTAGCGCAGCCGGTGTTTGTTATTCCAGAAAGGAGAAAATCCTTGCGCAGAGAAGCTTTAGTTAGCGAAGCCGGTCTTTGCTATACCATAGAGTAAAGTCCTTGTGCCCGCCCGAAGGCCGGCTATGCCGGTATTTGTTAAACCATAGGGGAGAAAATCCTTGCGCCCAAAAGTGTTTCTGTTATATATGCACCCAGAAAAAAAACAACAAAATCATTTTTTAAATTTTTTTAACCATATTATGTTTAATTTAACCAAATCATTGTCACCGACAACCATATTATGGTAAAATAAGTTTCTTTAAAAATAGTTTTGTTGGTTGTGACCATAATAAAATATGTTTTTCTCTGCGTGTATGTAGATCTTTTTTTGTATTTAACGTCTTTACTAATTATGGACATTTTTAAAAATGACAATGTCCATTTGCAAAGTGTCTTAATGCCCACGGACATTATGACATTTTTTGGAGTGTCATAGTGTCCATGGACACTTGACTTTATGACATGTCGTCTACATGCACCTTAAAATATTCGGAAATGTAAAAGGCAGAATAAATGCAAAATATTAGTCAGAAAAGAAAACGCCATAAGATGATAAATCGTAAAAGAGGAAAGTGCAAATATTCACTTTATCTTAGGCTTTTTGTATTATACAAAAACTCACAGGTTTGTGAAGAAAATAGATTTAGACAACGAAACAATTTAAAACCGATAATATCGGTTTATGTATCTTAAAAAATAGATGTCTTATACATTAGTTCCTTATTTACTGTCTATATTCTTAAAAAAACTGTTTAAGGTTTGTGATGAAAATCGATTTAGAAAAAGAAGCGATTTAAACCCGATATCGTTTTTTGTATCTTCAAAAAATTTATCTCTAATTCATTTTATCCTTATTTCCCGTCTATATTCTTTCAAATTTTATATTATATAGTTAGTTTAACGCAATTTTGAACAAAAATTAAGACTATAATTAAAAAACAGATTTAAAAATTGCTCGAAATTCCTTAAAATTTAAAACGATAGTTTTTCATCATATACCGGCTTATATCCCCTACCCCCATCAAAGCTTCCTCTGGAATAAAGTTTTGACATGATATGGTTTATGCTGGATAATTAGAGAACAACCCCGATCCGGATATTCGATAAATAAACTTCTGGCATTCACAAAGCATCCCATTTAATACCCACATAATCAATGCTTGAGCCTCCATTATAGTTTATGGTTCGGGTATCTTTCTCCAATTGCAAGTGAAAGGAACTGAAGAACTATTAAAAGTCTACAATAGACTAGATAAAATACATATGTACCTCTCCGCCCCCAATTTGAAACATGAATAAGTTTAACAAAAACTAGGTTTTAAGGCTCAGTTAGGCGAACGTTGCTGTACCCGTAATGTACCGCACCGTACTGTAAGCACGTTGGTGCACTTATAGAACGTTTAAAAACGTGTCATATGTTTTCCCATACATAAACAAAAAGCAATAGTATACATAAAACGAAACACGCAGTGATGGGAATCAAAAATGTTCAAATGGCGACCGTTGTGCAGAAAAGGTACCACGTGATTTAAATGGCATTAAAACAGTATTTTGTGTATGTAAAAAATGTTAATAATTTAATATTTTTATTATAGATTTACAATAAATAAATTTGTATTAAAGCATACATATATAAATTTTTAGCATACATATATTGTATATGTGCATACAACAAACAAGGTTTTGATACCATTTAAAGTCTTTTATATGTTTCACATTTCCATTGTATGTGTACATGCATTTGATTATTTTATAC
Organism: Pollenia angustigena; assembly: GCA_930367215.1. NCBI lineage: Eukaryota > Metazoa > Arthropoda > Insecta > Diptera > Polleniidae > Pollenia > Pollenia angustigena. The sequence goes on along the minus strand of OV884060.1, from coordinate 187,132,193 downwards.
TTCTAAGCATATGAAAATTTGTATATATGGAAATATGTTGTATTGTAAGTTGTTTTGTCGCAATTCCATATATATACTGCAAAAAGTACCAAAAACAAGTTAGAGTGCTATATTCGGCTGTGCCGAATCTTTGATACCCTCCACCGACAGTTCGAATGTTTAAGGAGTAATATCTGTATGATGTTATTATTATCTTAAACAGTGACGATTTGTTATTAATTATGGATTTAGGCGACTAAACTGTTTTCCGGTAGTAGGGTTTATGTGGGGCCTAGGGTAAATTATGGACCGATCTTCACGAAATTTCACAGTCTTTTTCCCAGTTCTATAAAACTTTGATGTACCAAGTTTTGTTATAATAGCATTATTTTTTACGAATTTAGGCGTACTAAACTGTTTTCCGGGAGTAGGGTTTATATGGGGCCCAGGGTAAATTATGGACCGATCTTCACGAAATTACACAGTTTTATTTCTTGTCCTATAAAACTTTGATGTGCCAAATTTTGTTATGATAGCATTATTTTTTACGGATTTAGGCGTACTAAGTTGTTTTCCGGGAGTAAAGTTTATATGGGGCCTATGGTAAATTATGAACCGATCTTCACGAAATTTCAAAGATTTGTTTTTAGTTCTATAAAACTTTGATGTACCAAATCTTGTTATGATAGCATTATTTTTTACGTTTTTAGGCGTACTAAGTTGTTTTCCGGAAGTAGGTTTTATATGGGGCCTATGGTAAATTATGGACCGATCTTCACGAAACTTAACGGTTTAATTTCTAGTCCTATGTAACTGTGACTTGCCAAAATTTGTAATGATAGCATTGTTAGTTAGGGTTTTAGGCTTAATATACTGTTTTCCGGGAGTAGGGCTTATATGGGGCCTAGGGTAAATTATTGACGGATCTTCACGAAATTTCACAGCGTGATTTCCAGTTGAATAAAACGGATTGTTGCGAAATCTTATATCATTCAGTGCATTTTTCCACCATTTATGTTAGTTTTTGTAACAAAATTATCAATTTTTTTTAGGTGGTGGTTCCACATTTTGATTCATAGCTCAGATCCTATTGAACCGATTTTGCTGAATTTCAATCCCAAACTGCTTAGGATAACTACAAGCAATTTGACACCAAGTTTGTTGATTTCTTTTGAGTTTTTCGAAAGTGAGCGTGTTTTCAACAGACGGACAGACGGACAGACAGACGGACATGGCTAAATCGACTTAAAATTACTCAAGGACCCAGAATATATATACTTTATAGGGTCTGAGATGAATAGTAAAAAAGTTTCACACGGAATGACAAACTGAATATACCCTCTTCACAACTAATTGTGGTGGAGGGTATAAAAAAGCGCAAAATTACCCACATTCAATGTAACTTACAAGCCGCCCATCACTGTCTATAAATGTCACGTAACAACGGCATGAAATTCTATTTTTGGTAGGTTGCAACTACGGTACATTGCATTTCGGTAAGCTTTTGTATTGGTTTTCATATAACAAAAAGCGAACAGCTGATGGATACAGTACATATACGGTACAGCAACGTTCGCCTAACTGAACCTTAACTGAGCCTTTAGTCATATTATTTTCATATTGTAACAATAATATCGCTGGAGAGGGAATCACAATTGCCGATATCGGGAAAGAGAAATAGAATGGTGTTGCCTCCTTCAAACGTTTCTAAAAATCTTGAATAAGTATAAATATAAAATTAAGGCTAGTTTACTTAAAAATCGGTTAAAAACGAGTTCGACTCTAGAATCTAGATATTGGTATTTCCACAGAAATGTCTACTTTTTTTCACGTAACGTCACCAACCATTTTTAATTGTTTCTCAAAGAATAATGAAAATATCATTTACTTTTTTGCATTTGGGTGTAGAGTGGTTCTATAATACAAGAAAAATTGGTAGGTGACGTGACAAAAAGAGAGCTTTTCTGTGGAAGTGCCCATATATAAAATCTATGATTTAAATTAAATCCTCTCTCTGACATATACACGCACTCAAACATTCAATCTCTTTCACTCACTCTCTCTCTCTCTCTCTCTATCTATTTAAGATTATTATTAATAAATTTTTATAAACTACCCAGAAATTTAATTTCATAATTTTCAACAAATTTTGTAGACTGTAGTTATAAAAGTTTAAATAAAAAAAATCATAAAAAATTAAAAAAAAAGAAAATTAAGAAAGAAAAAAATAAAATATATATTAAACCTTGCTGCATTTCCTGTGATTGTTTATAATTTTTTGTGTATTTTATATGTGGTTGATTCTATAATTATTATTATTACGATTATAATTAAAACCTAATATATTATTAAATATTTAATACTAACTTTAATCATACATAAAATTACTAAAATATTTTAATAATTTCTTCTTAAAAAAAAAAATATTTAGTTTCTAGTTTTATCTCATTTAATTTTAAGTCGATTTCTGTCTTCTTTGTAAATATAATTTAATTTATCGATCTATATATATTTAAAAAAAAAAGTATTTTAAAATATTGTGTTATTTTTATTTTATATTTTTTTTTTAATAATTATTTGATAAGTAAAATTACAAAAGCCCAGCTTATAATTTACTTAATTATTTAATAAATTTTAGTTTTTAAGCATAAATTTTGTTCATAAAATTTAAATCTGCAAAACTCATAAAATAAAGAAAATATTTGATTAAGATGAAAACAAAATGGAGTTTTTTTTTAAATACCTAATACCCAATAATAACTAGGGATCTAACCGGTGTTGCCAGTGAAGAATTCTGGAATTACACAAGACTGTGTACCAAATTACACATTTGAAGCAAAATTACACATACAAATCGAAAAAGTAGCTTTGATGGAATAATTTCAACTTGCAAAACCTTATTGATATTCCATATTTGTAATTAAATGATCAGGTTTGCAAAAAAGCAAAGATTATTAACATAAGCTGTGACATCGGCAGAAAAACAGCACAAACACAAGCCTAAGCAATATACATTGTTAAAATTCACTATGAGTGGTTCTGTTTGACGCAAACAAACTTATTGACTTAGTTACCCATCTACTACAGTTGGGCAATATAAAAAAAAAAAATCTAAATCCTCTAGAATTTACATACTTGGGGGATTCACGAGGTGTGCTATCAAGTCATATCGTCATAATGTCCTAAATAATATTTTACAATTGCTTAAAAAAAATATTGCTGTGTTTGAAATAAAATAAAAATTTTAATACTGTGTTCATTGATTCGTCATAACTGTACAGTAGAAATCTAAATTATAAGCGGTTGCCCACGGCAGTCATAAATATTTCTTGTAATTATTTTAAGACACATGACTTTACAACTTTATGACTACCTTGTGAATCCCCCAACTGTTTTATAAAATAGCACAAAAATAAAAATCATGAAAGCAAAGAAGACGAAACGTGTGGGAAAATATACATAAGGACAACTAAACGAAGCTTAGGCACAGAGTATACAGAGGCGTCACGAGACAGAAAATATTGCGTTTTTTCTGTCTTTTTCTTCGAAAGCTGCCCTTTTTGCGTTTTTTGTTTTGATTATGCAATTTGTGTAGATAGTAGCGGCCTGTTTTTACGCATTGTCACTTCAATAACAAAAAACGTTTTCTTTCTCTTTCTTCGAAAGCTGCCCTCGCAAATGATTTAGGCATTTTTCATACGTCACTTTTTTCATCTCTGTATACTTTGTGGCTTAGGCACGAGAAAAGCAGAGCATGAAACTGATATAAACAAACAGAAATTAACAACAGCATTGTCAACGCCACAGAGCATACAGAGGCGTCACGAGACAGAAAATATTGTGTTTTTTCTGTCTTTTTCTTCGAAAGCTGCCCTTTTTGCATTTTTTGTTTTGATTACGCAATTCGTGTTGATAGTGGCGGCCTGTTTTTACACATTGCCATTTCACTACCAAAAAAATTGTCTTTCTCTTTCTTCGAAAGCTGCCCTCGCAAATGATTTGGGCATTTTTCAAACGTCACTTTTTTCATCTCTGTATGCTTTGTGGTTAACGCATTGTTTTGATACTGGACACTATATTGATATTGAAGGAGTTAAAATATTAAACAGAGAGAAAAACACAAACAAACGATACACTCAAGGTATATTTACACAAGGTAAACTCGTTGGCCCATATGTTTGTCAGCTGTTTACCCCAGTTGGAACCCAAACGTCAAATTTCGTGTACATGAGCCAAAATGTGTACATGTGTGCATGTGTTTTATATGAAAACAATTTTGACAACTCGGTTCCACTCGCTTATTTTTATAGAGCAGCATGTCTACACTCCCCGATGAGTCTACCTTGTGTTAATGTACCTTGGATACACTCTTGAAAGTCTTCGTATACAGGAAAAATCAAACAACGCAATAAATAGAAAGGAGGATAAAGACGGCACAAATGCAAATTACACAATCGCAATAATTTAGTTTTAGTTCAACTGTGATACATTAGCAATAACAACCTGTGATATTAAATTACTTTTTTATTTTTCAATTAATTTTAAACAAATTCGTGTTTTATGTTGTAAAACTTGTGTGTTTTATTATAAAATGTACATTTAACAACATTTAAGTTTGGTTATTGTAATGTGGATTTTTTTTATAGTTGTTTCTAAATATTATTTTATTTTTGTTTTGTGCAGTGACCGAAAATAACAGTTATATTGGAATTTTAAAACAAAAAAAGCATATAGAAATAAATGTCGAAAAACGGATTCAAGTATACCATATTGTTCCTCATGCACTTGTCAATGATAAAATATATTGATTTTTATAATTTTGATTTTTATATTTTCGATCAAGCTTAACAGTTATTTTTTGATTTTTATTTTTTTGAACAAAAATAACTGTTATTTTTTGATTTTTATTTTTTCAATCAAATATAACAGTTATTTTTTGATTTTTATAATTTTGAACACAAATAACAGTTATATATTGATTTTTATTTTTTCGAGCAGAAATAAAAGTTATTCTCTAAATAAATGTACGTGTTTTAATAATTTAGATGACTTTAATAATTATTTTAATGTGCATAAGGAATTCCAATAATCATTACACACTTAAATAAAAATTTAAAGTCATCTAAATTATTAAAACACGTACATTTATTTAGAGAATAACTTTTATTTTTGCTCGAAAAAATAAAAATCAATATATAACTGTTATTTGTGTTCAAAAAAAAAACTGTTATCATCTGACTTTTATGAAAAAAGGAATAACTGTTACGGTCCCTGGTTTTGTGTCGTTGCCAGATTTAATAAACTGAAAATCCCAGATGAAGTTGGAAAATACCAACGAAACGTAGGAGGAAAATATAAATAAATAATCTCTTATTTAAATACAAATGACCTTGAAGGCCTGTTTAAATTCTGAAAAAATAATAACAAAAATCAAATAAATTAAAATCAAATTTGACAGTTATTCTTCAAAAAATGTTTCAACAATTATGTATGATATTGCGGTGAAAAAAATAGAATTTAATGTAAAATTAACACTCAGATTACACTGGAACTAATTACACATGCAAGTTAAAATTTCACACAATATGTGTAATTACTAGTGATGCGATTCCATGCAAATGCATGTTTTTTGTCGGTAGTCTAAGATCGATGTTGACCAATTATCTTTCCGAATCATTAAATTTGGGTTAAAATGGCATCGATATGTTTTTGCATATTGTTGCGTATTTTGGTTAAAATGCCTATTTTTGCATATTTTGGTTTTAAATGCATATTTTTGCATAATTTAACATTTTTGAGTGATATATTTTTTTTTAATTTACATATTATAAAACTTTTTTATTTTTTTTAATTTTTAATTAGGCTCAAGTTCATCAAATTTAATTCTCATTAAATTATTTTTATGAAGAAAGGAATTTTACAACATGAAAATTAATTAAAATTGTTATTGATAATCTTTCATTCTTGACCGTGGCCGGGGCTCGAACCCTGGCCGGCAGGTTACCATGACATGTTTCGATCGCAACCACTCGATCTCTTCAGATGGATTTGCCGTCTTACACTCTTTCAAGATTTGTATACAAAACAAAAAATATTTGTTTCAAGTAGGAAGTGCTGACAAAAAGTTTGTTCTTCATTATTTTAGCTCATTTTGTAATGCTTTTTATGTTATATTCCGACGTTTTCTTTTTTTTTACCGATTGAAATTGTTTGTCTCTTCCCTGAAAAATGTATCAGCAAAAGTTCGAGGGAAAGTAATGGCCGACTTGGCTTCTTTTGAACATTTAATACTTCTTATATACATAAACAAAATATGATTGATATTTGATATTCTTATCTTATATGGACACTTTTGTGCCAAAACCAGTATTTCTTCTTTAACTACCAGCTATTCTACTAAGTCTATTTCAGGTAAAAAAGAAAAAATTTTATAGGAATAGGTAAATTAAAGATTTATACGTCAGCCATTTGTAAGCCGATATAGTTAAATTTCAATAATATACTATGTCCTCGAAATTGTTTGTCTCTTCCCTAAAAAATATATTGGCAAAAGCAAAATTTCCAAGGAAAGTGTTTACTTTTTATTCCCGTGATTATTTAATACAATTTTTTGTGTTCAAAACATTAAACCATTACCCCATTTTGAATTCAATATAGATAAAAGTTTGAGTCAAGATGATTTAAATAAAACAATTTGAAGTGCTATATTCGGCTATGGTAAATCTTATATACCCTTCACCATAGCATTAAAAATCGCACCAAAACCTAAATTTCGAGAGGATACTTGCTTGTTTGAGGACCAGGTGAAGTAATGAACTGACTTGGCTTAAATTAAGGTAAGTTTTCTAATTCCTTAAAGCTTTTACGATTTTTAATAAAAATAAGGATTTGCTATCATACCGCTGCTACCAAATTTTTGGGAATTATCGCTAATTTGGCAATTTTTACCGAACTTTTTCCATTCCTTTTAGGTTTAGGGACTTTTAACCAATTTTATCGCTTGTTTAAAATATAAAAAATTTTCGCAAAAATTTGCAAACTTTAAATTTTTAAATTTTTGCGTAGCTTTGTTGCTCTTTGAAGCAATCTTCGCCGTTTTAAAAATAACCCCATATATAAACCGAAGTTACTTAATTTACAGTGCACTTTCAACCAGTGTTCAAAAATAAACACTAACGCCTGTATTTATAAAAAAATTTTAAATTTAATAAAGGTTTACAAAACAAATTTTGTATGAAAATTCTCCTTAATAAACGTTTGTTAAATTTAATAATCGTTTATAAATACGGGGGTAAATATCGTTTTTTAATGTTCGGTTCGGTAGATTTGTGGAAAACACAAACGCTAATAGTGTTTGTGTAGAAAATCATTAAAAAAAAATAACGTTTCCCTGTTAGTCATCTTTCGAACACAAAAATATTACTGTTTTTATTAAACCCAACAAAAGATGTGAACATTTAATTCCGTTCGGTTTTTTTTTTTGAAAATCCACAAACTTCAATGTGTTCGGTTCGGCTCGTTAATGTTCGTCCCTTTTGGCTGGTAAAAAAAACATTTTTACAAAAACAAAATACACACACGAAAAAACCATTATAGAACATTAAAATATAATGTTTGTCTACAGTATCACCACAATTGTTCTGTTTTTTACCGAAGAACCGAATTGTATGTCTATACAAACACTAAAAAAAATAAATATCGTTCCTGGGTGTGTGAGCCGAACGTTAAATAATGTACTGTTTATTTTCGAACACTGCTTTCAACACTGTCGATTTATACGCCCAATGCTCAATGCGATTAGAAAGGGTGAATTTTTCAGAATAAAACATACTACTCTTTTGGAGAGCAAAACATTTTTAAAAAACGAACACTAAATCGCATTTTTAAATAAAATTTTACATTTTTTGTTAACAAGAAAATAAGTTATTCAATAAATAAAAAAAATATATATAAAATAACAAATATGTATGTATGAATATGAGTTACTTTTGCTATTAGATAAATTGTACTTTAATTTGTACTTTTCTACAGAAAATCTAATTTAGAAGTCGTTAAAAATGCTTTAACACAAACTTTGTACGAATACTAACTACTTTTTAGGAATGTGCGTGCTATATTTTGTTATTAAATCTTCACTTGAAGTACATTCCTCCATCTCCGCTTTAAACAAATTGTGAGAAGAAAGAATAGAATTGTAAGTTTCTACTTTGAGTATGTTACAAAGTTCAGCTTTAAACAAAATGTGAGTGAGTGAGGGTCAAAAAGTGGCACAAAATAGTTAAAAAGTATACAAAAGGGTAAAACAAGGGTCAAAAAGGGTATCAAGACCGTCGAAAAAGGGTCAAATTGATACTTTTGTATCACAACGGTAACGCTGTGCAGCACCTTTCACGGCTAAGGCTTCCAATGGGCTTAAAATATTTTATCCAAAACTGTTACATGTTACTTGCTTGGCACGTGAGTTGCACCGGGTTGCAGAGGAAAAAAGAATTAATTTCGATTTATTGGTTTCATACGGGGAAAAAATATTTTTAAAGGCTCCTTCGCGAGTTGCAATTTTTTATGAAATGTATCTTTTGGTATCGTTACCACTGCAGCCAGTATTAACAATATGGGGAACCAGGCTCGATATTGTAGAATACTATTCAAAAAACTTTAAGCAATTTAAGAATGTTATTAAAGAACTTGTTGCTACCGATGCTTATGCAATTAAAAAAGTAAAAAAGATCAATTAGCATTTGTAACTTCAAACTACTGATATATTGGTAAAGCATTAACTTATTTGGAGGGATTTAGTTCACTTAATAGTCAGCTCAAATTAATTGATATTTCAGAAATAAAATTAACAATGTGGAATGAAAACTATCCCAACAAATTTACAAAGAAAATCCAAAACGTTTTGCAAAAAAAAATATAGGTTTTTAAAAAATAAAACAAATTTCAACCATTTTAGATCTGGAATAAAACGTGGGATCTGAATTAGAAAATATGTATATTCTATAAATGAATTGGCATCCTTCGAGTATGCTCCTATAACTTCAGTTGATGTTGAGAGATTATTTTCCATGTAGAAAAGTTGTTTGCGTCCGAATAGGTTTACTTTTAATAATTTATTTTATTTAATAATTTTTCTATGCAAACAAACGTTTGAACTAGTAATTAAGATTAAATTTTAAAAAATATTGCACCTTAAAAAACGAGTTTTTTATTGAAAATGTTTAAGTTTTAAGTGCATATTTTTTATTTTTTTAATGCATATTTTGGAGTTTTTAGTGCATGAAAATCTCATCCGTAGTAATAACACATGGATTGGCAACACTGGATGTAACTAATACCATGTTCACACGGACAGCAATATTCGTGTTTTGCTCTCTTATTCCTGTTTCGCGCCCCAAACATGATTGAAACGACTTGTTTCCCCATCCAAAATTTTGAGAGCGAAACATGTCGTTTCATTTTGAAACAGGCTGCAAAACAGGAAAAAATATTGGTTAGAAAAAACTAAAAAAAATGTTTACTATTGGCAACCCTGTTTATGTGTGCAAACATCTGTTAATGTTTACATATTTTTAGTACGTATAAATACAAGTGAAGTAGCAAAATTTTTATTAGGGAATTCACATTTGGCTCAGAGTTATAAGTCGTAAAGTCATATTTGAAAAAATTTTACATTTGTGAGTAGCATATTGTATTTTCTAAATCATAAGTCATAAAAACGTCAGAGCAAACAACAAAAATATAAAAAATGCCGGCAAGAAGCGAAAAAGATAAAATTTTTACGGTTTTGTATGAAAAGTTTGCATCCGACATACTAATGGTTGAAACAAGTAAGAATTTAATTGTTTGTTTTTTTTTTTTAAATAAAAAAGTTTATTTCTTGGCGATGAAGAAGAGGAAGACGATATATATGCAAATTTTAGTATTTACTAATTAAATTAATATTATCAAAACAGAAGAATACAAAAATACAAAACGGCAAAAACAGCTGACACTGAACATACTACATGAAAAACAGACAACCTCAGTTTGTATTGTCGTAAAATATATAAACATGAAAGATACCAACAACATATTTACAACTGTGGTAAAGTTTTAGCACATACGATAAATACAACACAATAGTACACCATGTGAATTCCCTATATCAAATTAAAAACTGTTTTTTTATAATATATTCTTGTAAAAAAACTATGTAAATATGAGTTGTAATACTCGAGGTGAGTATTTTTACTATATACAAATATAGTTTGCTAAATGTTTGTATTTTGTACTTTTTTGGTGGTTTTTTGTGTGAACTTTTTTGTGAAATTCTGAAGAGTTTTGCCGTTTTTCCTGGAGTAAAACTAAAAATATCATGAAGTATCATTGGCACTATTTTCATGTGTTTGTTTGTAGAAAACTCAAGTTTTATGTCATGGTAAAAGTGTATGCATTTGACTGCTAATGAACGAATTTTTAATATTTTTGTAGAAACCCTCAGGTTCAAAAATTCTGAAATATTTGTGTTTTGGCGCAGAAACAACAGGAATTTCGAATTACATAAAAGGAAAGATTCCATACGAAATTGAAAGTGAATTAAGTAAATTAATATGTACTAAAGTTCTCAACTTATCTAATTTTATTAAACTGAAATAGGATAAGCAATCCAGAAACGAGAAAGCATTTAGAAATTATAATAAGGAATGGTTGGGTCGAGAAACAATTTTTGTTATACCGAAATAGATTAATGCTGTCGGGCGACCAAAAATGACTTATGATTATAGCTGCGAAAGAAATTAAAGGGGGTTATCTTCCGAATTAGCTTCCCAGCAAGGAGACAATGCGCAATTGCCTCTATATCTGTCAAACAATCCCACGCAACGGATTTGAAATTTGTCCTACAGCAAGTTGATATATCTCCAAATCGGCCATCAAAAATTCGAGAAGTTCCTAATACTAGCCATAAAGGAGTTTCGGCAGTATCACCTGATGAAGCTCTAATGTTTTTGTTAGAAAACGGATTAACTTAAAATCAGTACTTAACTATGCGTCAATTAAACATAAAACACAATAGTAGTATGTATTTATCCGACTTATAATAAAGTCTATAAAAGCAAATGAAATGTACACCGGATGAAATCAAAGCGAATTAAAGCTCTGTCGAAGTATCGTTTCAAAATTTGGAAGACCACACAGCTAAAAAAATTCTTGCATATCAAGAGTTCACAACATACTTCAAGAGTGCACAGCATAATTGACATGTATCGTAGAGTTTTGGATAGCTCTGACCCATATATTTATAGTTTATGTGCGCAAGAACGTACAAATAGTTAAAAAAAAAACTTCTGTTTCCTCGAAAAGTCATTGATCTTTTTAAATTGCCTGAATTACCACCAGAACTGTTATTACCTTCAACATCACAAGAAGCCTCCAGATGCAATTATAGTTCTGATTCTGATCTTATCTTAGAGTCGTTAAATAATTATTTATTGGAATTAGAAGCGGATGAAGACGAAGAAACAGACCATGATTAATTAAGCCCTGTATCTTTTAAGAAAAGGTATCCATTATGTTGTTATTTCAGATTGGTTGATAAGCACTTACAACTTCTTAAAAATTATAAATTTTTGAATTAAAAAATTAATGAATTTTTGGTAGCATTCAATATTTTTTTAATAGTGGGCGTGGACCGCCCATTTTTTCTCAAGTTGTTTTTTGAGAGTAGAAGTCCGTATAACCATTTTGATAAAGCTTGCTTGCCAGGAAGTACTATTTACCATTACTTTGAAAAAAAGAGGCGTGGCCCACCCATTTTTCTCCAGTCGCACTTTTTGTCATTAGAAGTCCGTATAACCATTTTGGTAAAGCTTGCTTGCCAGGAAGTACGTTTTGCCACTACTTTGAAAAGAGTCTACACCAGAGAACCTCAAAACGCACTATTTTTGTGCATTTATTCATACGCTAAAATTTACAATAACTCTATACATGCAAAACAAAGTTCAACGTTGGTAATTTTTTTTTCCTTTCGTACACATTTGATATTTTCATTTATTCGTTTTTTATTGAAAGTGCTTTATTTGCATTTTTGTTGCTCACGCAATATAACACAACTGAGTAAATTCAAAATAGCACATTCTCTATACTTTTGTTTACATTAACAACAACAACAATAAACAACGATGAGACGCTTTTTCAAAATTAACAACAATAAAAACAACAATAACAAAAATACATTGTACCTACTACTACTACTACTGTACTTTTTGTTTCTATGGAAATTGTGTGTACCTACATAAGTATGTGTGTTTAGTTTCATTTAAATTTTTTTTTTCTTGTACTACATAGTTAATGCTGCATAAATACATGAGTAATGATTGTTTCATTTCTGGCTCTTTCGTTTGTATTTTTTGTTTCTTTACCAAACAATCATTTGCGCTCAGAACACTTAGAATCTTTATAAAAAAAACGAAGGCAACGATTGTATAAATAACAAAGCACGATGTGCGTTATTTGAATGACTGCAAACCAGCAGCGAATATTTGCGGTTGCGCGAGTTTGACTGTATGACCCGTAAACGAGTGTATTTGTTGTCATGTATTAAATGCGATTTTTTTTCAAATGTACAAAGCCATTCTCTGGTCTACACACTAAATTTGTTGAAGCTAGCTTGTCGGGAAGTATTTTTTGCCGCTTAAATCGCAATTTCGGCCATAGTGCAGCGGTGCAATTAGTTTTAGCGTTTGCAGTGAATTTCAGAAAGCTGCTTAAAATGAATCTAAGGTTTATTATGGACCGTCTATCACAAAATTGCATAACATTTTTCTGGCCATATGAAGCTAAGTTTGAAGAAAGTTTACCGCGATATCTTTATCTGCTACGGATTTAGGCGTATTTAATTATTTTATCAGAGCGGGCTTTATATGAGGCCATCATCATCACGGAATTTATAAGTGTGATTTCTAGTCATATAAAACTGTGAAGTATTAAATTTTATTCTGATAGCATTATTTTGTACGGTTTAAGGCGTACTAAACTGTTTTCCGGAAGAAGGGTTTATACGGGGCCTAAGGTAAAGTATGGACCGATCTTCACGAAATTTTACAGCGTGATTTCCAGGCGAATAAAACGAATTTTTGCAAAATCTTATATCATTTTGTGCATTGTTCCACCACTTATGTTAGTTTTTGTAACAAAATTATCAATTTTTTTTAGGTGGTGGTTCCACATTTTGATTCATAGCTCTGATCCTACTGAACCGATTTTGCTGGATTTCAATCCCAAACTGCTTAGGATAACTACAAGCAATTTGACTTCAAGTTTTTTTATTTCTTTTGGGTTTTTCGAAAGTGAGCGTGTTTTTAACAGACGGACAGACAGACAGACGGACATGGCTAAATCGACTTAGAATTACTCAAGGACCTTTATGGGGTCTGAGATGAATAATAAAAAAAGTTTCACACGGAATGACAAACTTAGTATACCCTCTTCACAACTAATTTTGGTGGAGGGTATAAAAAAGAAAAAACACCTCCTTCAAAGTTTCAGGATTTTTAAAGAACAGTTTGAGGAGGTATTTTATAAACAAAAATCAGCAAAAAAAAAATAGGTTTTTGACTTAATCCAATTTTAAAATTTTATATTTAGCAGATATAACATTTTTCAAAAAAAAAAAAAATTCAATATATTGTTTCTAGCCCCAAGTATTCTCTTTAAAATAACATAAAAATCATCTTCGTATATAAAGAAGTTTTCAAGATATTGAAGAAATAACCTCGACACATTCGGCTAATTCGGCGAAATTATGACATTTTGAGTATAACATAACTTTTGTTTCGTTCATATATGTTCCTTATAAAATAAAAGGAACCTTTTCACCAAGTTTCATTCAAATCGAAAAATTTATAAAATTGCTAAAAGTAAAATAAACATTTTTAAAAATTTAACCGCATTTAATTAAAATCACGACTTTTACAAATTTTGAAAATCGCTATAAACGATGATGAAGAAACCTCCTATGAGATGAACAAACAATAATCAAATTTTTTAACTGCTAAAATATTCAATATACGTTTATTCTTATTTATGGTGCTTTTAGAAGATCTGTATTTTACAGTGGGTTTGTCAGATGTAAAATCCATATGTAATTGCACATTTCTGCAAAATTGACAAATACAGAAGGCTTATAATTTTAGCTTCACACATTCGTTTTTGGCATCATCTGACATAACCTAAAATCGTTCATAACAGCAAATTATTTATATATTTATTCACTTTTAATTTTATTTCAATTTAATTAAAAATTTTGTTTTTTTTTTAAATATGTGTAAATAAATAATTAAAAATAACTTGCAAAACAGCTGATATCAGATGGTTAGCTAGATCAAAACAGAACACGCTCTAATTCAAAAATTTTATGCTGCTAATTCCATCTGACATTTACAGAAGAAAATTTTTTTTCGAATTTACACGACATGTATGCATTTGACAATTATACTGCTAAATACAGATCGTGTAAAAGAACCTTTAGCAAATTGATCTCAATATACAATTTTATTGTAAAAAATATTTAATGAATTATTTTGATTTTGTTATTTTTAAATGTGTTTTTATTTAAAACAAAGTTGTTAGCCATTTTTAAGACATTTTTCCGTAAATTATGCCATTTTTGTATTAAGTTGTGGCAGCACTGGCAATTACTAACAGCCGTACCTAAACAAGAGCGGAAGGCGGAACGTTTTCTTCTGCTTAGAAGAGTAGTGTAAACTTTCTTGTTTAATACCACATAATATAAATAAAAAATTAATGACCAAAAAATAGCTAAATATTTATTAACAATAGCGGCCAAATTCACTACTAAACGCGCTGTCGAAATCGGATTTTCCAATTGCAAAGCATTGCTGCCGCGCTATTTAGGTATGCTACATACATGAGAATTTTTGACAACTAGAAAACGCTTTCCGCTCTTGTTGAGATACAGATGTAAGTGCTTTTAAGCGTTTAAAGCTCCAAAACCAGGGTTGCCAATTTAGCGCCTTTGGCGCTAGATTTAGCGCTTTTTAACTGTCGAAAAGGCGCATATTTTTTCTTTCTTTAAAAAGAGCGCTAAATTAGCGCTTTTATTGATACCCAACAGTTTTGTACTTTTATTTGCATACATTAAAATCAAGACTCATTAAACCAAAATTTGTTTCCATTTCGTAAATACTTTACTCTGAAAAGCATTCTAAACAAGGAAAGAAGTTTATTTTCTAAAGAAATCCATTTCGTTTCTTAAAACAAGAAAATCCAAAAATAAATAACTGATTTTAACTTGTTTTGTTCGTATTAAGTAAAAGTTTCTTAAATAAAGAAACATTTTCTCTTGATTAAAAAATTCACGTTTTTGGTATATGATCAAAAATTTCAAGAAGCATATATTTAATATTAGTCTGATTTTAAAATAGAATCAAGAAACAAATGCTAGCGATTTCTTTAAATTTTTCAGAAAATGCTCAAGAAAACTTGGTTTAATTCAATTAGTTTTTATTTGGATCGACATGTTAACAAATCAATCAAAAGGTTCTTATTTTATATTAAGTTTTTTTTAACTAACTAGTGCTATACGTTTTTATGGACAAAATTTATGCTTTTCTTCTGATTTTGTAAAATAAAAAGCAGCGAAAACTTGATTTAAGTAACTATAGAATTAAAATAAATTTTTTTTAAACTGTATTTTAGTTCGCTTTGAGTCATAACTTTTTGCTTAAACCAGGCAAACACAGGTATATATACAATAGGAAATTTTTGGCTTGGACGAGATTAGTTCAAAATTTTCGTGGTGATTTAGTAAAAATTTCTTTCTGTGTATATTTGAAATTACATTTCTTTAATTTTCCTGAAATATCAGAAAAGGCATTTTAAAAATATTAATGTTTTATTAACACTGCTCGGCAAAAAAACAAAAAAAAAGTCGATCTAGGGAACTTGATTATGTGATTTTAATTCACTTTAGCGTGCTGAATCCAAATAGTTTATTCAATCTCGTCTAGTTAACATTTTGTTTATTGATTTCTTGTCTTATTTTATTCACAATATACCTGGATTTCTAATAAGTGATAAAAATACTAATTTGCATGGAAAAATGGCCGCCACTAATTAAGAAATAATTATTTGTAAAAGATCAATATCGTTCTCAAGTTGTGAGATTAGTTCAAAATTTTCGTGGTGATTTAGTAAAAATTTCTTTCTGTGTATATTTGAAATTACATTTCTTTAATTTTCCTGAAATATCAGAAAAGGCATTTTAAAAATATTAATGTTTTATTAACACTGCTCGGCAAAAAAACAAAAAAAAAATCGATCTAGAGAACTTGATTATGTGATTTTAATTCACTTTAGCGTGCTGAATCCAAATAGTTTATTCAATCTCGTCTAGTTAACATTTTGTTTACTGATTTCTTGTCTTATTTTATTCACAATATACCTGGATTTCTAATAAGTGATACAAATACTAATTTGCATGGAAAAATGGCCGCCACTAATTAAGAAATAATTATTTGTAAAAGATCAATATCGTTCTCAAGTTGTGATAAAATGTATGTAGCATAAATGCCTTATTTCGGTCAAAATATAAGTCTAGCCCATAAAAAAAACAAGTAAGAAAGTATAGTCTGTCAAGCCCGACCATATGATACCCTACACAACAGAATTTAATAACACATCATGCTTATGTGTCCATATTAATATGGATTTATATATGTTTATAGACTTCATTCAAATCGGGTTGAAAGTTTGTGAGAGGCAGAAATTGCCCCCTACCTCTCCTTGTGGTCCTATTTTTTAAAAACTGTATAGCTTATGTGTCCATATAGATATGGATCTATTTATGTTTTAAATTGCATTAAAATCGGTTTGAGAGGCAGAAATTGCCCCTATCTCCCCTCGTGGTCCTATTTTCTTAAAAATGCATAGCTTATGTGTCCGTACAAATATGGATCTATCTATGTTTTAAATTTTATTAAAATCGGTTTGATGGTTTCTGAGAGGGAGAAATTTCCCCCTATCTTCTCTCGTGGTCCTACGATTCCCAAATTTTATCAAATTATCTTCCTCACGTTAGAGGAGGGTCGCTACGACGTGGCTTTAATCCAGGAACCGTGGATCTCCACAGGAAATCGGGTTTCTGGATTGAAGTCACGTAATTTTAACACTTACTTCTCGAAAGTGGTAGGTAGAATACGATCTGCAATACTTGTTAGGAAGAATTTTTACTCATATATTCTGTATAATTACAGCACTGACGATCTCACGCTAGTGGCCTTGGAAGATGGCAGGGATGACATCATACTCCTTGCATCATCCTATATGCCACACTACAGAGATGCCCCACCAGTAGAACTCCACAGACTGGTCGAGGAAGCTAGTAGAAGGAAACAGAATCTGGTAGTGGGCACGGATGCTAACGCTCATCATACAATATGGGGCAGTAAGGACATCAACAATAGAGGTGAAGATCTTATTGCTTTTATATTACAGAATAATATACAAATTGCGAATCGAGGTGAGGTCCCGACGTATAAGGGTCCGACTACGGAAAATGTAGTGATAGAGGACTGGAAGGTGCTAAAGCAGCCATCCTTCTCTGATCATTCCTATATATCCTTTTTGTTAGATTACACAATACCCGACGAGACAATGTTTAGGAACCCAAGGAATACAGATTGGGCCAAATACTCTTCACTTCTGAATAGGGACCTGGGTCAATCGCGAATAATGGTTAGTTCAGGGGACATAGATTCTGCTATAGACACGTTGGTATCGGGCATTATTGGATCCTATGAGAAGTCGTGCCCACCGACACGAGCTAAGCGTAAGTCCAGACCACCTTGGTGGAATAGACAGCTGGACTGTGAAAGACGAAAGCTCCGTGCGCTATTCAAACTGGCGAAAATCGTCGACCGGCCTGAATGCTGGGGGGAGTACAGGGACGCTCTTAGGGTGTATAAGCGTGACGTGCGAAAGGCCAAGCGAACTTCGTGGACAAATTTCTGTGATAATATAGAGAAGACAACCGAAACGGCAAGACTGCGGAGGATGCTAGTGAGCAGTCCGGTTATGCCAAGAACGGTCTGTAGGGAAAACGGAGAATGGACAAGGAGCAGTGCGGAAACGCTGGAGATACTCGTTGATACACATTTTCCGGGCTGTTCTGATGTTCCTATTCCGACTGGTGAAATTTCTGTTATGTCGAATGGGGATGATGGTATTATCTCCTATGAGGGGGTGGAATGGGCCATTGACTCGTTCCAGCCGTACAAGTCGCCTGGTCTTGACGGAATCATCCCTGCACAACTACAGCGGGGAAGAAAACGGATAGTACCATGGCTAGTGGAAATCTTTAAGGGATGTCTGAGGATGAACTATGTGCCTGAATCTTGGAGGCTATCTAGGATTGTGTTTCTACCGAAAGCGGGTAAAAGCAATCATATGTACCCGAAAGATTTTAGACCCATTAGTCTCACATCATTCCTGCTGAAAACGTTGGAGAGAATTTTGGACTATCATGTCAAGGGCAACATGGGACCGACCATTCTCTCTACTAATCAACACGCCTACACGAAGGGTAAATCAACTGAGACGGCACACCACTCAGTCGTCTCACTGATTGAGAAGACCCTCAACTATAAGGACTTCGCTATGGGTGTGTTCCTGGACATCGCGGGAGCATTCAATAATGTGTCCACGGAGGCAATTTTGGCCAGCTTGTCTCGCACGAGGGCACACTCACATGCTAAAAACTGGATCGGTAACCTGTTACGTTGCAGAACTATATCTGCGACGTGGGGCAATTCCAGAATAATGAGGAGGGCACACCGTGGAACTCCCCAGGGAGGGGTGCTCTCACCAATGCTTTGGACGCTTGTCGTCAACGAACTTCTCAATGGACTTCAGGACGGTGCGGCAAAGATAACCGCATACGCAGATGACGTGGTGGTGTTAGTTGCTGGCAAGGATCTGAACACTATTAGTTCTGTAATGGAGGCTACGCTGGCGATCATCAACCAGTGGGCAGCCGGCGTAGGACTGAGAGTTAATCCCGAGAATACGGACCTAGTACTATTTACGAAAAGGTACAAAGTTGGTCCATGGAGGAAACCAAGACTAGGGGGTACTAGCCTGGAACTTAAATACCACACAAAGTACCTGGGAGTAATATTGGACAGCAAACTGTCGTGGAGATTGAATGTGGAAGAGAGGGTGAAAAAGGCAACGAATGCGCTCTACGCATGTAAAGGAATGCTGGGCAAGACGTGGGGTCTAACCCCTGCTCTTACACATTGGGTCTACACATCGGTGGCGAGACAAATCTTACTCTACGGGATACTTGTATGGTGGACGGCATTGAATAAGAAATCGTACCGGAATATGCTAACGGGCGTACAGAGACTCGCCGAACTTAGTATCACCGGTGCCTTGCGTAGTTCACCGACTGCGGCTCTGGATGTGATCCTGGACTTGCAGCCGATTCATCTGGTGGCAGAAGGAACAGCGAGAAAGTCTGCGATCCGCTTAAGAGCGACGGGACAGTTTGCATACGGACCTTATGGTCATGATAGTATTATAAGGGGAATAGATTGTAGCAGTGACTACACCATTCCGAGGCTGACATTTGGAAGGAGACTACGAGTTACCTTGGAGGAGGACGGCTGGTTGGCAGGACTCCGATCCGACCATGGGACCTTCAGTTTCTACACTGACGGTTCCAAAATGGAGGACGGAGTTGGAGCTCCAGTCTTCTGCCGGGAACTGGGCATTCGGGAATCTTATAAGCTTCCCGATTACTGCAGCATATTCCAGGCGGAGATATTTGCGGCCAAAATAGCTGCTGATTTGGCACGTAATTCCATTACTGGGAACTCGCACGTAAATTTTTACATCGATAGTCAGGCGGCGATCAGGGCGATAACCGCTGACTATTCATACTCTTCGATCGTCCAGGAGTGTAGGGACTCGATGGATGGACTCTGTGCGAATAATAGAGTTCACATCTATTGGGTTCGTGGCCACCAGGGCATAGAAGGCAACGAGGAGGCGGACGAATTGGCGAAACGGGGGATCCATTTACCATACGATAGGGTGATGGCCATTCCGGATCCGATTCAGAACATAAGGAGGGATACGGACTCTGCTATACGGAGGAGATCAGAGGCGATTTGGGATAGCACCAGAACGTGCAGGGTCTCCAGGGTAATGTGGGCATCCTATGATCCAGTGTCGACGAAAATTCTTCTGTCATTGCCGAGAAGGGACTGTAGACTTCTGGTAGGCTTTTTGACGGGTCATTGTTGGACTGCGGTACACGCCCGGAGGGCGGGGCGGTTGAACAGTGACAACTGTTGATTCTGTGGGGTACCAGGGGAAAAGGAGACAGTGGAGCATTTAGTCTGCTACTGTCCGGCACTCGTGCGCTCCAGGGCGAACTGTCTGGGAGATCATTACCTCCAAGGTCTTGAGGAAGTCTCCGGAATTGGGTTAATGAGACTCCTGGCATTCGTCAGGAGAGTGTGGGGTACTCTGAGTACCATTACATCGCAATGACCTTTTTCTAATATTCTTCTGTGGACTATCGCACAGCGTGGTAACGCTAAGGACCTATTTGGTCTATGCGGGGTCTTTGTGACCGGCCACTTTAACCTAACCTAACCTATCTTCAAAATTGCGACCTGTACTTTGCGCACAAGGTTACATGGACAGCCAGCCAGCCAGCCAGCCAGCCGGACGGACATCGTTAGTTCGACTCAGAAAGTGATTCTAAGTCGATCGGTATACTTTAAGGTGGGTCTAGGACCAATATTTTAAGGCGTTACACACATCAGCACAAATGCATAATACCCTCTTCTCTATTGTGGTGTGGGTATAACAAGACATGATAGAAAAAACTGAAAACGGATTTGAATTTAGCGCAGTAGTATCTTTGTTTTTCATATATTTTTATTTAAAACGATTTTTTTTAACGGCCAGTGTAATTATAAAACTTAGTTCTTAAACATTTCATTAAGTTTTTTATTAAAATTATATTAAGCGCTTTTTGATTGGGGAAAAGGCGCTTTTTGATTAGAAATAGTTCACAACCCTGGCCAAAACCCCTAAACTTCGTTGCCGTACTTTTGTTTATTTCTGCTATTGTTTTAAAAATTGTCTTATTGGATTTGATAAAATTGTAATGTCTTGTTCATGTTTTTGTTTCTCTTTTTTTTGAGGATAATGTGAGCAGGGGACCGAGATATCGCAAATAAGTAATATAAAAAACTTAATAACTGGCCTTGAACTCAGCGAAATCTTTTTATTTATTTATTTAATTTATATTAATGTTATATAAATATAAAATTAGTACAGTTTTGACTTAGCTGCCCTGCAAATAATAGGACCAGTCCAAACACGCGTGCATAGAGTAGTCCACAAGGGACCAGGACTAGTCCAAAAGTAACCCAAACGTATGGAAAAAATTTGGTCTATTTAACATTACGATGTCCTAGGAGAGGACCATATAACCCACCTTTGGACCACTAAGGAGTAGTTTTAAAACTACTCCATGGTATACTCAAGAGGATTAGATTTGAAGTCGTTTAAAAACGAATGCATGTCGTTAAAAAACGAAGACATGTCGTCTCACTACAAACGCTTTTTAACAATGACATGGTCCATGCTTGCATTACATCGGACCAGTCAATGGAGTAGTCCATTTTATCAAAATGGATCAGGTAGTCCAATTTTATTTGCAGGGTGCACAATCTCCTTTGCACGATTTTTTGTGCGGGCAAATCAGAAATGCAGTTATCTTAAATGCATTTACCTGCCTTAATGTGCAGGTACACAATTGTGGTTACCTGCACAAAAGTGCAGCTAAAGTAAAGTGTCTGATTTAAAAGTAGAATAAAAAAATTATTTTATTAATACATAAATGTATATTTTACTAGCTGGACCCGGTCCGCTTTGCTGGTCCTTAGTAAAGATTTAAAATTTTATAAAATATGAACGTGTTTAATTGATTTTCAAAACAAATATATGCAAAAACACCTAATAAACCAATAATAATTTTTATTAAAAATCGCAAAATTTATTTAACAAACGCGAAACTACACAGAAACACTCCTCATGCCTCATACATCAAACACACAAATTTTGGTCAAAGTCGGTGCAGTAGTTTTTGAGTTTAGCGATTACAAACAAACACGTCTCTTTTATATATATAGAAGATAGATAGATGTAAACTAAAATTAACATAAATGTTTGGAATAAAACTGACTATTTAACCATATAAAGTTTTTTTTTTAATTTTGGTGATTTTAGCGTATTTTAGTGAATTACCGCTGAATTGATAAATGTATATTGATAAAGATTTAGTGACATACCATGCATCTAAATTTTAAAACATTATGTTTAGCGATTACGACGAAAATGACAAAATGTAAAAACGTGGTGCCATCTATCGGATAAATACGAAACTCCACAGAAACACTCCTCATGCCTCATACAACAAACACACAAATTTTGGTCAAAGTCGGTGCAGTAGTTTTTGAATTTAGCGATTACAAACAAACACGTCTCTTTTATGCGCCCCATACACGGTTCATTTCAGTTGTCAACTGAGTCTTTCAACTCAGTTGACAACTTCATCAACTGAATTGAAAGATTTTAAATTTATTTTAAAATTTAATGAAATAAAAGACATTTTTTAAAAAACTTAACTACAAAAATTAATTTTGACAGCTGATCAAGAGATTTGAGCACACACAGTACAATCGAATTGAAAGACTTAGTAGTCAACTTGAAAAAATCAAAATCTTTTGATTTTTCTTCAACCAACTCGACAACCGTCAAACTAATCAACTGACAAGGCCATACACGCTTTGATTTGGACAACAACCGACTCAGTTGACAATTGAATTGAATCGTGTATGGTCTGCTTTATATATATAGTAGTGCTGGGAAACTATCGATATTATCGATAGTCTTAAAATATCGAAAATATCGATAGGAAAAATATAAATATCGATATTTTTATTATTTAGAATACAGCTATGAAGACATCTAACAGTAGCTATACACACACAGTTTTTTTGTCGCAAATTTTTACTTGCTATTATTATTTCTGAATTACAGCAATGAATACAAACAACAAGAATAGCAAGTGGTATGGATTGCTTAGCAGTACTTTTTACTGCTAATTAAAGGCCTTTAAGTCGAAATTTTTACATATTTATATAGGGACTGAAATATCAAATAGTTTTGTAATGTTGTAAAAAATATGCAAATCCAAATGCAATTGCAAGCATGGGACAAAACAATGAACGACCATTAGAGGATAAGTCCGCTAGATTGATTACATTTTTGTGTTTTGAATTTAGAAAATGTTTTAAAGTTGCAATGGAATATCTTTTAGTCCCTGTTACTTCGGTTCCTTCAGAAAGGTACTTTTCAATTTTTAAAAAACTGCCATCTAAAATAACGTGCGTATATACATACTAACATACGTCTCATACATTTAATAAAGTGATAAAAACAACGAACTGTAGCCTTATAAAAAAATAATTAAAGTTTTCCTGCACAAGTACAAAAGTACAGTCGATAGTAATATCGATATATCGATAGTGAAATCTGAACTATCGATAAATATCGATAGTAGAAAATATCGATAGTATCCCAGCACTAATATATAGAAGATTAAAATTTTATTTCAACCCAGCTAGTATTTTCAATCGTCTAAGAGTCTACTGGGAATCTCACAGAGTGTTTTTGATCGTCGACGAGCTCATTTTTTAATTGTACACACAAAAAAAATCGTACGTAAAATTACCTAAATATATGGTATAAAATTAACTAAGCGCAAGGGTAGCATGGCAGTATCTAAGTTTCTTAGGTAAAAAAAACTATTAACTTAGGTAATTTCTATGTTCGAAAAAGTATCTAATTATTTTGTTAAAATGACTTAAAAACTTACCAATGATAGCAAAGTTATTTTATATTTTTATTTATGGAAAATTATCTAAGTTCAATTTTGTACAAGAACATAGATTTAAGGTAAATTTACTATTTTTTTTCATAAAGTAAGCATATTTAAAAAACTCTGTATACTTTTTTTGGTTACATACTTTAAATAAAATTAATTTTCATTTCATTGTAATATTTTATTTATAAATTAATAACACAGGCCAACACTCAATATGCGGCGGTGCGCAAAATGACCCCAGGAAATATGGCCCCAAAAGGAAAATGAAAAACGGCCCCAAAATTTTACATGAGACACAACAACACGCAATTTTGGCGCAATTTTTTTGTTTTTTTTTTTGGGGTTATATTTCATTTTTTCGTTAGGGTGTTTCTGCATTTTAAGTGGAATGAAAAATGACCCCAATATCAAGGAATGAAAAATGGCCCCAAATAAAATTTCAATTTTTACTTTGGGGCTATTTTTCATCTACTAATAAAAAATGCAAGTTTAAAGAAATGAAAAATCACCCCAAACATTTTTACACAAATTTATATAAAATTCTATGTAAAAGTTTCTAGGGATAACATAAAAAACCCGAATTCTTATACCAAAGTAGAGAAAATCCTTGCCGGTTATGAAGAGATGCTTTAGTTAGCGAAGCCGGTGTTTGTTATACCATAGAGGAAAAAATCCTTGAGCCCGGCCGAAGGCCGGCTATTACGAGAAGAGTTCGTTATACCATAGAAAAGAAAATCCTTGCGCCCGGCCGAAGGCCGGCTATGTAGTGAAGCTTTAGTTAGCGAAGCCAGTGTTCGTTATACCATAGAGAAAAAAATCCTTGCGCCCGGCCGAAGGCCGGCTATAACGTAGAGCTTTAGTAAGCAAAGCCAGTGTTCGTTATACCATAGAGCAAAAAATCCTTGTGCATGGCCGAAAGCCCAACCGTGCTATCAATCGTACGATTTTTAAAACCAAAACTGTATAACTATCCGGATTTTGAAATCGGGATTCTAAATTTGAGATTTTTAGTTTTGGGCATATGAACTCCACCGAAAATGTTTAATGTCACATTCTTTGTGTTCTTTTTTGGGGTTAAAATTCATTATAAATTTTGAGGTGATTTTTCATAATGAAGAATAACCCCAAATTTAGGGTCATATTTCATTTTATTTTTAGGGTTATTTTTCATTTTTTTGGGGTAATTTTACATTAAAAAAATGCGGCCATATTGCATTATGAAAAATAGCCCCAAATTTGGGGTCAATTTTCATTTATTTTTTGGGGCCATATTTCGCAGCGTCTCAATATGCTTCTTTGAATTTATCAACTGATTCTAGTTAATTTGGGTGCGCTGAATTCAAAACTGTAATCAGTTTGTCTCTATCAGCTCTAGTTTTCATGATAAAACTTTTTATACCCTCCACTTATGACCTCCAATTACACCAATTACCCAAATTTTTTTTCCAAAATTTTTTTTCGAAAATTTTTTTTTTTTTATCAAAATTTTTTATTTACTGTTATAGTTATTGCCAAAAGAAAAAAAAACTCCCAAATTTTTTCAAGTTTTTTTTTTTTTAATTTAATAAATCTGTATGAAACAGTTTTACTTCTTTTTATTTTTTTAAATTCCTATGAAAAAGTTTTACTTTCTAAATACTTAAAAAAATTTATTTTGAGTCATGACGACGTTGCAGCAAATGATCGATATGGCGGCATGAAATTACCCCCCAAAAAAAATAATGAAATAACCCCACAAAAGTTTGTACAGAGAACAACAAAAACGATTTTTGGGGGGTTGTTTCATTTTGTTTGGAGTGTTATTTCATTTTTTTAATTGGGGTATTATTTCATATGAAATTATCCCCAAAAAAATCATTGTGAAATAAAGCCCCAATATATTTTTTGGGAGATTATTTCATTTTCAAATTTATAATGAACACGTTTTTGGGCGCAAGAATTTATCCACTTTGGTATACAGAACACCGGCTTCGATAACTAAAGCTACCCTGCAAACCAGCCTTCGGCCGGGCGCAACGACTTTTTTCTCTATGGTATACCAAAGACCGGCTTCGCTAACTAAAGCTTCCTTGCGTAGCCGGGTCGAGTCGGTATTTTTATACTATAGAGGAGAAAATCCTGGCGCTATAGAGGATAAAGTCATTGCGCCAGGCCGAAGGCCGGCTATGCAGAAAAGCCCTAGTTGGCGAAGCTTGTGTTTGGTGTATCATATCATGATATCTATCGCGTGATTCTTTAAAGCAAAACTGTAAAATTGTATTATGTACATTTATTGGGCTCTTATTTCATTTCAGAAATGGGGGTTTTATTTCATATGAAATAAGCCCCCAAAAATTAGGGAATTATTTCATTTATGTTTGGGACGTTATTTCATTTCGTTGGGGGCTAATTTCATTTTAAAAATTGGGGCTTTATTGCATATGAAATAAGGTCCCACGCTTTGGGGGGTTATTTCATTATTTTTTTGGGGGGTTATATTTTGGGGGATTATTTCATGCCGCCCATCGATATATATTTTTTAACCCTATTTGAATTTAACAATAAATTTGATTTATTAAATTTTCGAAATCGTGCATATTTAGTTTGCTTTCACTTAAACTTGAATTTTGTAAATTTTTTTTTGGTTTTTGTTGTAACAAGCGGTGTTTCAGTGGAACTCATAATTTTCATTAGACCTTCCTTCTGTTAACGCTTCTAAATCTTTTTTTTTACCAGGTCCCTTTCAATGGAATTTGTTTGATAAATAACGAAATGCTTCTTGTAAGTTTAAGATGCGACACTTGTTATATCAATATTATCCAATTTCACTTCAGCATTATAACTAATTTTGCCTTTAAAATCCATAATGATCCAGCATGGAAATGTTCGCTTCGTCCAAATTAATTGTCTTCAATAAAAGTAATAAATAATTATTGTTTTTATTTTTTATATACATCTTCTTTGTAAAAAGTTTCAGTGGATATCACTATCTTATGTTTATAATATACTCACATAAATACGTTGTATCTTTATTCTCTATCGAATAGTTTTTTAGTATACTTTGGTTTTTAATTTATTTTAAATTCAAAAATTTAAAATTGAAATTGAATTTTGAACTTTTTTCACAAAAAAATATCCAATTGAAAGAAAAAATCAAATAAACCTGCATTCATACACATTTTCAAAAATTCGAAAAAGATATCTAACCCAATTAGCAATATTAACAAAAATTTTAGGCAAAACTTTTTTTATAAATTACCAATTATCTTAGGCAACTAAACTTAGTTTTTTGTTTTTATATAAAAATAAATAACCTATGTACGCATTGGTAAAACACCCTAGATGATTTTTTTGTGTGTAGACAATTCCTCGCACGGAAGAAACGGCTGCACGTGCTGATTCGTATGAGAGATTCTTCCATAACGCTGCGAAAAACGTTTATATTAACGTAAAGGGAATCGTTTATGCACTGAAAGAAAAATGCTTCATATATTTAATGAATCATTTTCATAAAAAAATTTTCCTTGGGTAAATGAAAATTTTCATTGTTTAAATGGAATTTCATAGTTATTATGAAGTAATTTCGTTAAAATCGCTTCATTAGATTTCGTAATTACGTTAAAAATTTTCATTGGATATATGAAAACTTAAGTTTGTCCAAGTTAACAAAAAATTTTAATTGGGAACATAAAAAAACAATATACAAACATAACTATATTCATAAATTAATACAAAATTATAGTTTCCTTAAAAAATGTTTAATTGTTAATTAAAAAATTTAAGTTTTAATAATT
Source organism: Pollenia angustigena (assembly GCA_930367215.1). NCBI lineage: Eukaryota > Metazoa > Arthropoda > Insecta > Diptera > Polleniidae > Pollenia > Pollenia angustigena. The sequence goes on along the minus strand of OV884060.1, from coordinate 187,104,473 downwards.
TCATACATCTAATGTTACATGTATGCCATTAACTTTATGAAATCAAAAATTTTTTTTATAAAAGCAACATATTTCAATAATTGCCTTCATAAATTAAAATTTTCATTATGACAATAAAAATGTCATTATAGTAATGAAACAAAAACTTTCAATACACTTTCAATCAACTTTGTTATTGTTATTATCAGTGATGCCAACTTTTTGAGAGCAAAAAGCACTTTAAAATTTTAAAAAAAGTACTAAAAAGCACTATTTCACACAAAAAAAAAGCGTAAAAAAGCACTTAGCCATTTTTACAATTTACTTAAACACAAAACAAGTTGCATTCCGCTGTGCCGAATATTATATAACTCCAAAATTGAAAACAAAGGCGACGGCGTTGATGTGGACCATTTTCATTTAAGATTAAATCATAAATATATTTACAGTTGTATATAAAATTTTTTAAATCTTCAATAAAAATAATATCATCCAAATCATTTGGATCATCATCAGCTGAGTTTGAATTGGCCATAAAACAGTTTTAAAGTAATACAAAAGCGCGCGAAAAATGGCGGGTTACACAACCCTACAAGAAATGAATGAGCGAGTAGTCACGTTTTTCATTTTGGTGCTGAGAAAATTATAGAAAGAAATGACCGAATGTGGCCGAAAACTTTATTTTGGTCATTTCTTTCTATCATTTTCTTAACACCAAAATGAAAAATGTGACTACTCGCTCATTCATTTCTTGTAGGGAACTTTCGTTATAAAAGCAATTACTGTCAGCTGTTTTTAATTTATTTAACACTTTGCTAATACCATGTATTTTGGGCAGTAAGTCAAAGTGCAGCTAACTTTTATGAAATTAATTTTAAAATGCCAAACATTTTGTGCATTTATCTTAAATGTGCAGGTATAGAAAGTGCACTTAAAAAAGGAATTTGTATGGAATTATAAATAATATTTCAAAAAATTATCAATTTTGTGCAGTTTAAGTCAAAAATGCACGTAAACAAAAGGCAGATAAGTCAAAACTACTGTATATAATAGCACTGGCTGCCAGGGCTGTCGGCAAAGAGTTTTTAAAAATGTTTCGAAAGATTTGCATTTGCTCTCAGTTTTTCGAACTTCGCCTAATTGTTAAGAACATATTTGTTATTATTTATCAAGGAGTTTTATTGAACTTAAAAAATATTTTCTTGTCAGTCAGTAAAATAACGACTGCTTTAAATGCAAAGTTTTGTGTTAAATAGTAATGACCTCCAATTTTTACAAAGTTCATATATTAGAGTCTCTTTCCGTTAACTAATTCATCATGTTCTCTTTTTTAAATTCTTTATCGATTGTATTGATCATTGACTTGTACTCTAAACAAACTGTTTGAATTACTCTCTTCATTTCAAAAACTTTAATTAAAAAAAGCTTTTTAACAAATTTGCTTGAACTTAATGAAACGTTAATGAGTTAAAATTTTTTTTATCAGGGAATACTGCACGCAATAAAATTTCAACGTCATGTTTGGACGCTTAAAAATATTCGTTTTCGAAAAATATTCGTTTAAGACTATACATGTGACGGTGTAGATCAATATGTATTTACTATTAGGTGTATAACATCAAAATGCAGCATATTAAAAATTATTTAGAATTTTGGAAGGTAAACATCTATTAGACAGCGGAACAAAATTGTACTTCTTGTGTGTTGATTGGAAGTTTGATGCAATTTTTTACTAATTTGAGGTCGCTGATTTCAAATTTAGTCTCCGTTTTTCTCTATCAGCTCGCATTTTTAAGTTACAGGTACTAATCGAATTTTTAACTTTTTTCCAATAATAAAAAATCATAACATCACTCTTCATGAAGCGATTTTCAGAATTCTCCTTTTTTTAAGATGTAATTGTTAGCTTTGAAAAACAATCAAATTTTTGCAAATCACGAAAAACATGGCTGAGTAAAGGTTGTTTATCATAAAAATTCAAAACGAAAAAAAAATCAAAGTCTTATTACTTTCACGTAAAGTCACATAACCTATGAACAAAATGAGACATAGATCATAAAAATCGATGAACTCGTTTCGCTTTTATTCACAATTAAGTGAAGGTACCTGATTTTTTAGTGAAGCAAAAAACGCCCATAAATAGAACAGCAGAAAAGTTTTCTGAGCAAACACAAACACATTAAAAAAGTTATTTTTATATGGAAGTCACGATTTTTATCAATTTAACTGCCTGTTTAACGATTTCGAACGTCAACGTTCGCATAGAAAATTATATTTAAAACAAAAACAAAATTCTAAAATTTATGCGAACGTTAACGTTCGAAATCGCCGAACTGGCTGTAAGTGTGTCAGTAAATTGTAAGTAAAATCAAAAGTTGTGCACCGATCAAGGCGAATTCATCCCAGGTAATCTCGGTACTACAACAAGTACAACTCGTACAAAAACCACAAGCAATTTGTTTTTGTAAAATCATTGTACAATGTCAAAAACAGAAATTAAACAAAACGGAAACAAAGATAACATTCAACAGTGATTTTAGCTTATATCAGCAGGGCTTTTAAGACCACCTGTAATAAATTCGCCTTGGCACCGATTACAATGAAATAAAGCTCATTTCATTCGAAATATGTTAAGCTAATTGTTTTTATACCAAAACTGTGATTTTTGCCGAAATTTAAATTTTTATGAATTTTGAATTAAAAAAATTTTTTTTTTTTTTTTAAACTTCAAATATATCTCTAAAACTACTGGGCAAATTTTAAAACAATGTAAAGAAAACACTGTTAGGGAATTTTGTTTTTTTTTTTGTGAATATGGTGCACCGTTTTCAAGTTTTTGCAATATATGTAGAGGAAGTGTTTAATATCTCGAAAAGTCGAGCTGAAAGAAATAAGCTTAAAACCAACATTCAGTTCTTAATCAAAAAAAACCTTGTTCCCTTGTGTTATTTGTTCTCTCTTAACGTTTGCTGAATGAAATATGGAGTAATTTTCAACCATCAGTGTAAAAATAAAACAAAATGTATAATAAATTACACTATGCGACAGTCAAAATCGGGATGGGATGAAACCAACGGGAAATGTTATATCGGTCAAAAATAAGTTATACGTGTCCCGGCGTTTCGCTGGGTCACGTCTAGGCATCGAGATATATCGATTTGAAAAATGGGCTAAAAAATATCAAACCAGATCTCCCCGAGTCCAAGCTTTATAACTCAAGTAAATGGTAAATTTCTTCTTAAACACGTCGGTATATAAATCTGTCAAATCGGTTAAAAATGGCTGAGTTATAACCGAAATACAGAATCCCCAAAAATTACTTATATATACCCTTTTTACCTTCGGTGAAGGGTATAAAAAGAGTAATTTTTGGGGATTCAGTATTTCGTATATTGAGTTATAAAGCTTGGACTCGGGGAGATCTATGGTTCCCGAAAGTAAGTATTTAAAAAAAAATTTAATTGTGGTCATAACTTTTTTGTATCTGAACCGATTTTTCCGAGTTTTTTATATAAATATGTTCAACTAAAAATTTCCGATATTTTGGTATATAAGTCATATCCATAGGACGCACAGTGGCGCCATTTGAGTTTTTTCGTTGCAAAAATCATATCTTTTGAACCGAATAAGGTAATTGAACAGTTTAAACAGCATATGATAGATAACTGTTCAGCCTATGAAATGTGCATTTGAAAAGGGTGCTACGCTGTGTAGGGGCCTACTTATGGGTTATCAAAGTTAAAATTAGTAGAAAAATCAATTTTATGGTACCTAAAAAAAAATTATTTTTACATTTTTAGATTGTTTTTATTTTTTTTTTCTTTAGGGTTCTAAAATATTACCCAACAAATTAAAAAAAAAAATTTTTTTTTTTTAAATTTATTTTTTCAATTTTATGTATTTTCGGTATATGGGTAATTCCATGTCACACATATATTCGCGTAACTCAAAAATGGTTTAGTTTATTGAAATAACTAAAAAAACCGAAATTCGGCAATAAATAATAAAGTGGGGTTGGTCATACATTTGACCCATCTAGGAGCATCCTACGCGCTGTAGGGGCCAAATTAAAGAATTTTATTAAACCGCAATATTAGTATGGCAACCATGTCTTTTTAACCTTTTTTACCTCTAGAAGCCAAACGGGCACGTACGGGCAGATAAAATTTTTGAATTATGTAAAGAAATAATCAAAGAACAGATTTTGCAAATATGGCAAATATAGAAAAATATAGATTTTTGTTATTTTCCGTCAAAGTTGAAAAATAGTGAAAAAACGGATAGTTTTTAAATAGTGATTTACCAGGAGAAACACAAAGCAAACAGTTCATTTTTTTTTTATCATTACACATTTAATAAATGCATCAATCAATACAAACAAAAAATAAGGCGATTCGTTACCTATTTTTCGTGATATTACACCTGAAATCGCAACAAATTTACTAAAAATTGTGTGTTTTTTTGAAAACCGAAAGTCGGTCAACTTTGAACGGCTATATCTTCTAAACTAAAAATGTGATATTATTAAGAGTGGCAGATTTGAAATCGTTGAAAAGTTTCCTATAACATGAGTTTATTCAAAACTTCGTCGGTGCTCATGAAAATTTTGATTTTTGCAACCTCGTTTGCTCTACGGGCGCTACTGTGGGACGTATGGCAGCCCTAAAATTTTATAAAAATTTTGATGATTTTTAGCCCATTTATCAAAATCGATATATCTCGATTCCTAGACATGACCCAGCGAAACGCCGGGACACGTACAACTTCTTTTTTACCGATATAACTTTCCCCGGTAGTTTGAACCCTTCCCGATCACTGATCCCTACCATTTGTCGCACAGTGTTATAATACAATTAACTGATGAAAGCGGCAAAATATCATAAAACAAATAAGAAGGTCGTTAGTTCGGCTGTAGGAAATATCGCCCAAAGAAAAATCGCCCAAAAAAAAAATGAAAAATCGCCCAAAAAAATTGCATGTAAAATTGGGCCTGATTTCATATGAAAAATGGCCCAAAATTTTTGGGCTATTTTTCGTTGTTGTTGGGTGATTTTTCAAGAAACTAATTTAACCATAATATGGTTGTCGGCGACAATGATTTGGTTAAATTAAACATAATATGGGTAGAATTTTTTTAAAAATGGTTTTGTAGCTTTTTCTCTGGGTGTATATATTAAATATATATATATCGAAAATAAGGATTTTCTCTTCTATGGTATAACAAATACTGGCTTCGCTAACTAAAGCTTCTCTGTATAGCCGGCCTTAGGCCGGGCGCAAGGATTTTCTCCTCTATGGTATAACAAAGACCGGCTTCGCTAACTAAAGCTTCTCTGTATAGCCGGCCTTCGGCCGGGCGCAAGGATTTTCTCCTCTATGGTATAACAAACACCGGCTTCGCTAACTAAAGCTTCTCTGCGTAATCGGCCTTGTTCGGAAACAAGGCAGTTTTTCGAAGCTTTACTTAGCGAAACCGGTTTTTGTTAGACCATAAAGGAGAAAATCCTTGCGCCCGGCCGAAGGCCGGCTATACAGAGAAGCTTTAGTTAGCGAAGCCGGTCTTTGTTATACCATAGAGGAGAAAATCCTTGCGCCCGGCCGAAGGCCGGCTATACAGAGAAGCTTTAGTTAGCGAAGCCAGTATTTGTTATACCATAGAAGATGAAATCCTTATTTTGGATGTATATATATTTAATATATACACCCGGAGTAAAAGCTATAAAAATATTTTATCTATATTAGGTTTAATTTAACCAAATCATTGTCACCGACAACCATATTATGGTTAAATTAGTATCTTTAAAAAAAATCACTTGAAATTTTAACGGTATTTTAAAAAAAAATTTACACATTTTTGATTATAAGTTAAGTTGTGGACGTTATGACAATTCTTCGATGGACATTATGACACTTTTAAAAGTGTCATAAAGTCCAAGGACACTACGACACTGGACGTTATGACATGTCACTTAAATTTATATGAATAATAAACACTTTTTTGCAAATTGAGTAATTTTTTTTTTTTTTTTTTTTGGGAAAAAATTCGTTTTTGCTTTTTGGGTCATTTTTCATTTTCTTTTTGGGCCCTTTTTCGTTTTTTTTTTTTTTGGGCAAAATTTCATATTTACCTTTTTGGGTCATTTTCCATGTTCGCTTGGGCGATTCTTCATTTGGGCGATTTTTGATTTTTTTTTTTGGCCATTTTTCTTTGGGCGATATTTCCTACAGCCCAGCCCGTAAGTTCATTTGTAAATTTTATGAAAATAATTCTTATAAAAGAATACATACATATCGTCAGCTTAATATGCAAACCGGCTAACTCCCTTTCAACAAATTTTACAGGAGAGACAAAAAACTTTTTTATTTTTCCTATTCGCTGCTTGAGAGGAAAACCAAAAATAAAGTTGATTTGACACACTTCGAAGCTCATGCTGGTTGACGAGGCATATCTTTCTCTACCACACGCCATCAAAATCTCAATTTACTTAAAAAGTGGACTTAGCAGGTTTGCATATTAAGCCGACGATATACGAAATTTTTCGTCACGTTTTTGAAATCCAAAAGCATTTGAAAGTGGAAAACGATGCGTCGCGACGATCCGGTAAACATATTTGATACAATGCAGCGCAACTCCAGCTATATTGACGGCAGAAATTGCCTGATGTACTGCAAAATGCTATCGTGCGTTGGAAAATAAGTGGTGTGCTAAAGATAAAATTATACAAAACTACGTAGCACATATGAGAGTAGCCAAATATGTAAAGAAACACGTTCCAGCTATCTCAAATAAACAGTCAGTTATAATTATACAAATTATACGGTCTTCGTTACAAAATTTTTTGCTGCAGGATCGGCATGATTTGCACGAGTACTTTACAATGAAAAGTCATGAATGGACACCGATTCAAACTTTTTAGGAGAATTTGAAAATAAATTTCTATAAAAAGGGATAGGATCCAAGAAACCTAGACTGTTTAACATTCAAATTAAAAATATGAAAAAAGCCCATCGATGGGGCTAGATATCTGTTTGTAAAATGAGTTACACACACTTTAAGACTTTCTTTGTTACAAGATTTATAAGCGATTCATAATGATTCATTTGAAAGTTTCACAATTAAGGGTTGTGAACAACCTCTCCACCGGAGATGCCTGACCGCCATGAGTTTAAGTTGTGTATTTTAACAGTTGTATATTAACTTTACCTAATTAACATTTTTTATTACTGCTTGTGTGTCCGTCTATATTTTATTCCTCATACGTTACCCCCAGTTTCCACATGCAAGTGCAAGTTCGAAAAACACAATAAACTCACACTTTTTCACTAACATTCACACAATTTTTGTACTTTCCCAACAAACACGAATTCAAACCTTTGATATGAAATGACTTTATCATTTGACATCAAACACAATTCTCAAACGTTTTTCAATTGTTTGATTTTAACATTTAAACACAAACTGATAATGATTTGAAAATAAACTTTTGACATCAAATGTTTTATCAATTTGATGTCAAATTGGTATCAAATGTTAAATTCAAATCAAAAATAAACCTGGCAATACTCAAGCGAAAAATAAATGTAAACATTAAAAATGGAGTTTAAGGTAAATTTTAACTTCGTGGTTAAATGTGTTTTACAAGTGAACGATTTAGTTCTTGTGAAAAATCAAAATTATTTGTAAGTTGTTACAATGGTTACGAATGCGAGTTAAAAAATGTAAGAAAGTATAGTCGGTCAAGCCCGACCATATGATACCCTACACCACAGTATTTAAAAACACATCATGCTTATGTGTCCACGTAAATATGGATTTATCTATGTTTTAAATTTCATTAAAATCGGTTTGAGAGGCAGAAATTGCCCCTATCTCCCCTCGTGGTCCGATTTTTTATTTATATTTTTTATACATTTATACATTTTCTTCCTCTCAGAAACTATCAAACCGATTTTAATGAAATTTAAAACATAGATAGAACCATATCTTTTTGGACACAAAAGGGATGCATTTTTAAAAAAATAGGACCACGAGGGGAGATAGGGGCAATTTTTGCCTCTCAACCCGATTTTAATGAAATTTAAAACATAGATAGATCGAAGTATATCAATGTGGACACATAAGCTATACAGGTTTTCAAAAATAGGACCACAAGGGGAGGTAGGGGGCAATTTCTGCTTCTCACATACTTTCAAACCGATTTTAATGAAGTTTATAAACATAGATAATCATATTTATAGGGACATATAAGCATGACGTGTTTTTTAATACTGTGGTCGGGCTTGACCGACTATACTTTCTTACTTGTTTTAAATAAATAATGAATTAAAATTAAAAAAATAAAATACTTTTATTTATGTTCCGCATTGTATTATAATCCAGATTTGAAAAACCTTTGAGAATTACGTTTGAAAGCAAGTTGAAAATAAAGGCATTTTTTAATTTGAAAATAATTTCCCCTTTTTGTTGAGAATGCTATGATTTTAAAATGATTTTCAAATCATTATCAAACGTTTGTCGTTTGTAAAAACGTTTGATATCAAATCATTTTCAATTGTTTTAATATTAAAATTTAAAATTTAAATCGAAGGAAATTTTCAGTTCAATTTGTTTAAACATGACCGTATACAGAAAAAATTAAAAATTGATTTCAATTAAAAAATTTGTGATAAAATTTAAAAAAGTTAATTAAATTTGTATTTGATTTCAAATTGAAAATGATTTGATATCAAACCTCCGTATTTGCTGGGTTCAGTCAATCGGCTATTTCCTCGATTTTTCGTTGATAATACGTATACACTAAAATACAAATACAAATTTAATTAACTTTTTTAAATTTTATCACAAATTTTTTAATTGAAATCAATTTTTAATTTTTTCTGTATACGGTCATGTTTAAACAAATTGAACTGAAAATTTCCTTCGATTTAAATTTTAAAAAAAATCTGGCCCTTCAAATTCTATTCGATAATCTAAAAGAACAATAAGTGTTATTGGATTAAGAATCTTTGATTTTAAAGTTAAGAGCCTCTCCAACCAAAATATTCGCCCTTTTTATGAGTGTCGCAGTCGAAAACCAGTCGTTTTTAAAAATTGGCATTATAATTGCCGTAAACGAAATAAATATAACGGACTTTCTGTGTGTTTTACATTGTCATTGTCGTAAAATTTAAACGACATCAAAAATAATTTTTAAAACGCAAACGACTTCGAAAACAACAACGTCTTTCGGTATAGGGCCGATTATAACACTAATTTTTTAAAGCAACCACTTTAAATTATCTACGATCAGATTTTAACTTTTACACATGAACAACAATTTTGAACTTTTATTTGTTTATTAAATTTTGTTACTGTGTTTCTATCTATATCTCGTTTGAACAATCTCTCATCAAAAATTTGGAATTTATTATTGTATTTCACTTTTTTTTGTAGCTGGTTAAAGCAACCTCCCATTAAACAATACAACAACAAAAAACATATTAAAAAAAAGTTACTAAATATAATAACAATAATACAAAACAGCTAATAATAAAAAGTTAACAAGAAAAAAATTTGTTAACTTTATAACAGTTCCTCAGTTTATTTAAAAATGTTCGCATTGAAATACGCGTTGTTGGCGCAATAAAGTTCTTATTGAATAATTCGCAAAAACAAATAAAATTTTGTCAATTGTCATTTTGGCACAAACGCAAAAAAACTTGATTTTTAATTATAATTTGTTTAAATAATATATTTTAAAAGCAATTAAAACATTAAGAACCAAAAACAAAAGAGAAGAGGTGAATTTATACATTTTTTTTAACAATTGAAGCACAGCCGCGAAAAACGTTGTAAACGCCACATTTTGCAAAAACTGTTTTTTTGCAGATAAACGTTGACTTTACTCTCTTACACAGTTTAAACATCAAATCAACCAAAACTATGCACCTTAACGCCTTCAAAATGGCGTACAAAGTGTCAGCCAGTGGAAGAACATTGCAAGTTACTAACATAATGATGAAACAGAAATGGTTTTGCAGTGCGGAATAATGTTTTAAAAGCCTTTTGCATTAAAGTTTTTATTATCACTATTTTAAATAATAGAAAAAAAAAATTTTTAAAACAAATAATGCTGCTTGTCAAAAAACGTTTTTTTGCTCTCCTGAAAAATTATTATTTTGTAACTTAAAACGTTATTCGCGGCTGTGCTTCAATTGTTTATTTATTTAATGGTTCTGGTGTCAAAACAAGTGTTTTTTATTTAAAAATATGTTTAATTTATTTTTGTGCCACATAAAAAATTTTTATTATTTTATTGGAGTTACTCATGGACATTTTGTTTTATTATTTAACAATACAAATAGATAATATAATTGTTATTACCAGGGAAATATGCAGTGAAAACTTAAAAATATGTCAAAAAATTTGTTAGTAACCCTTATGCCCTTAACAACAGAAAATATCCTAATTGAAAACAAAACATTCAACAATTTAATAATATTTGCTAACAAGTTAGATAATATAGTCGTTCAATCATGGCAATATGTTACCCTCCACCACCCTATTTGGAACCAGTAGGTACCAGAGCAAAATTGTTGCAGAATATTATATAGATACATATCAATGTATTAATAGTATACTAGCTAATACCCGGTGTGCTTTGCCACCCACATCGTAATGAAATAAAAATTTAATTTAATTTAAATTTCAAGAATCATATATATTATTTCTAAAGCACTTTTTTTTGTCGGTTGCAAATATCTCCCATACCACCGCATCAAATTTAATGAATAATATCTCATTTTAAAGCTTATTTCTAACACTAATGACGAAAAATAATTAGAAATTGAAAAATTAATATTTTCATTGATAAAGGATTCGTACGGGCAAAAAGTTAACGATGATCATGTCATTACCTCCAACATTGTATTCAAAGAAGTATTGTAAAAGCATTTGAACATATGTATGTATGTTAATATGTATGATATATATTATGATTTCTAATATTTTTAATAAATGTATTGAAGTTACTAAAATTTCTATTAATTATTTTCATTTTATGTTACAAAAATGACAACTAACGTTGCGAAATATTCGCACGGGTCATCTAGTGAATGATTATTAGAGTTGTCCATTTTTCGCATTTCAACTTTGTTCGAATAATTCAAATAATTGTTTTTGTTCGTTCGATCAAACGATTAAATCTATTAAATTATTCGATTAATCGATAAGAATAACGAATAAAGAGAATTATTTTTGCAAAAAAAAAAACGTATTTTTAATAAGTTTCGTCTATTCAGCTACAACTATGGAAAATCTTATTTTTTCGCAAATCTGCCATGAATTCTTCTTTATTTTAACGCTAAACTTTACATCTTAACTCCATATCGTTGCGTTACATAAAGGCATTGTAAAACCCTTAATTCCTTCATAGTCAGATATTACTTTGGCGTTGGCAGGCCTACCATCTTCAGCTAAACTTCTGCATACAATTTCTTCTATAGGGCAAACGCTGTCTCTCTTTATGTATTTTTCCTTGGACCAAGTTCGACATTTGGTAAAAATATATGTGTATAATTTAAAAAAAGGATAATACAATAACAACATTTTATACTTTCATGATATAATTTATATTGGTAGTTCCAGCGAAAAGTCTACATTTTGTAACGTAACGCCAGAAGTTATTTAAAATGTTTCACAAAAAATTGTATATGTAATATAAAACATATCGAGGGTTATTTTTCAAATAGTGCTATCTGAAATAGGGATGGGCAATTGAATCGAATCGATATTTTTTAAGAGTATCGATATTTATTTTTTCAAAAATATTGATGGTTCGATATATCGAACGTATTACCAAATTAAAAAATTTAATAAAATTCCTTTCTTCACAAAGATAATTTAATAAAAAATTAAATTTCATGAACTTAAGCCTAATTAAAAATATTAAAAATTTGGATTAAAAACCATAAATAGTTCAACAAAATAACCACAATACTAATTATTGTTAAAGCTAAGGCACGAGCTCTATGTGTACATTTGTCCTTCAAGTTGTGCTGAAAAAGGTCAACAGAAAAGAGAAAGACAAAGTGAAAAAACAAAAAATGTACTTGGACTTCAAGAAAAATTCTTGACGAAAGTACGAAAAAACAGAAGTAAAGGAAAAAACATGTAAAATCAATTAAGATGGATAATCATTCAGGAAAGCAAATTTCGATCTACCAAATGTTAAAATACAATTTGGTTTAAGGATTGATGTTTGACTAGTGACGTCAGCAGTCGTCGATGGCTGCGAGTGTAAGACGGCAAATCCATCTGAGGAGATCGAGTGGTTGCGATCGAAACATGTCATGGTAACCTGCCGGCCAGGGTTCGAGCCCGAGCCACGTCAAGAATGAAAGATTATCAATAACAATTTTAATTGATTTTCATGTTGTAAAATTCCTTTCTTCACAAAGATAATTTAATAAAAAATTAAATTTCATGAACTTAAGCCTAATTAAAAATATTAAAAATTTGGATTAAAAACCATAAATAGTTCAACAAAATAACCACAATACTAATTATTGTTAAAGCTAAGGCACGAGCTCTATGTGTACATTTGTCCTTCAAGTTGTGCTGAAAAAGGTCAACAGAAAAGAGAAAGACAAAGTGAAAAAACAAAAAATGTACTTGGACTTCAAGAAAAATTCTTGACGAAAGTACGAAAAAACAGAAGTAAAGGAAAAAACATGTAAAATCAATTAAGATGGATAATCATTCAGGAAAGCAAATTTCGATCTACCAAATGTTAAAATACAATTTGGTTTAAGGATTGATGTTTGACTAGTGACGTCAGCAGTCGTCGATGGCTGCGAGTGTAAGACGGCAAATCCATCTGAGGAGATCGAGTGGTTGCGATCGAAACATGTCATGGTAACCTGCCGGCCAGGGTTCGAGCCCGAGCCACGTCAAGAATGAAAGATTATCAATAACAATTTTAATTGATTTTCATGTTGTAAAATTCCTTTCTTCACAAAGATAATTTAATAAAAAATTTAATTTCATGAACTTAAGCCTAATTAAAAATATTAAAAATTTGGATTAAAAACCATAAATAGTTCAACAAAATAACCACAATACTAATTATTGTTAAAGCTAAGGCACGAGCTCTATGTGTACATTTGTCCTTCAAGTTGTGCTGAAAAAGGTCAACAGAAAAGAGAAAGACAAAGTGAAAAAACAAAAAATGTACTTGGACTTCAAGAAAAATTCTTGACGAAAGTACGAAAAAACAGAAGTAAAGGAAAAAACATGTAAAATCAATTAAGATGGATAATCATTCAGGAAAGCAAATTTCGATCTACCAAATGTTAAAATACAATTTGGTTTAAGGATTGTGTTTGACTAGTGACGTCAGCAGTCGTCGATGGCTGCGAGTGTAAGACGGCAAATCCATCTGAGGAGATCGAGTGGTTGCGATCGAAACATGTCATGGTAACCTGCCGGCCAGGGTTCGAGCCCGAGCCACGTCAAGAATGAAAGATTATCAATAACAATTTTAATTGATTTTCATGTTGTAAAATTCCTTTCTTCACAAAGATAATTTAATAAAAAATTTAATTTCATGAACTTAAGCCTAATTAAAAATATTAAAAATTTGGATTAAAAACCATAAATAGTTCAACAAAATAACCACAATACTAATTATTGTTAAAGCTAAGGCACGAGCTCTATGTGTACATTTGTCCTTCAAGTTGTGCTGAAAAAGGTCAACAGAAAAGAGAAAGACAAAGTGAAAAAACAAAAAATGTACTTGGACTTCAAGAAAAATTCTTGACGAAAGTACGAAAAAACAGAAGTAAAGGAAAAAACATGTAAAATCAATTAAGATGGATAATCATTCAGGAAAGCAAATTTCGATCTACCAAATGTTAAAATACAATTTGGTTTAAGGATTGATGTTTGACTAGTGACGTCAGCAGTCTTCGATGGCTGCGAGTGTAAGACGGCAAATCCATCTGAGGAGATCGAGTGGTTGCGATCGAAACATGTCATGGTAACCTGCCGGCCAGGGTTCGAGCCCGAGCCACGTCAAGAATGAAAGATTATCAATAACAATTTTAATTGATTTTCATGTTGTAAAATTCCTTTCTTCACAAAGATAATTTAATAAAAAATTAAATTTCATGAACTTAAGCCTAATTAAAAATATTAAAAATTTGGATTAAAAACCATAAATAGTTCAACAAAATAACCACAATACTAATTATTGTTAAAGCTAAGGCACGAGCTCTATGTGTACATTTGTCCTTCAAGTTGTGCTGAAAAAGGTCAACAGAAAAGAGAAAGACAAAGTGAAAAAACAAAAAATGTACTTGGACTTCAAGAAAAATTCTTGACGAAAGTACGAAAAAACAGAAGTAAAGGAAAAAACATGTAAAATCAATTAAGATGGATAATCATTCAGGAAAGCAAATTTCGATCTACCAAATGTTAAAATACAATTTGGTTTAAGGATTGATGTTTGACTAGTGACGTCAGCAGTCGTCGATGGCTGCGAGTGTAAGAAGGCAAATCCATCTGAGGAGATCGAGTGGTTGCGATCGAAACATGTCATGGTAACCTGCCGGCCAGGGTTCGAGCCCGAGCCACGTCAAGAATGAAAGATTATCAATAACAATTTTAATTGATTTTCATGTTGTAAAATTCCTTTCTTCACAAAGATAATTTAATAAAAAATTAAATTTCATGAACTTAAGCCTAATTAAAAATATTAAAAATTTGGATTAAAAACCATAAATAGTTCAACAAAATAACCACAATACTAATTATACATGCCCAAATCTTATTATTATTCCGAATATATGTAGGCACATATGGAGGGTTCAAAGCTGAACCGAACGAAGTCATAAAATAAAATGCATATATGTATGTATTTCAAGACTGGTGTGAAATTCTTCGCAAATTTTAACTCTATCGAGTTCGGTAACGGACTAAATCAAAAAGTTTTTCGTTCCAAAGGTAACGGTAATAAATTCACTTACTCAAACTCAAAATATTATCGAATTTTCATTTTTGACTGAGCCCTCAATATATTGTTCCAAAACCGCATAAAATAAATCTTTTCAAGTTCGTTTGACTTTACTGTTTTAATTAGAAATCTGCAAGGTAAAACCGCCGCTTCTTTCTTAATTCTTCTTCTAATACATGCAGTCTACAACTGACATGAAATGATTAACATTAACACTAATATGATGTTAGTGTTAAGTATAGAATCATCATGTTAGAGGTTTTCTCATGTTGGAACACGTTTGTTAATGCAAATGTTTTAACAACGCTTTTATAACCATGTTATAACAGCAAATCATGTCAGTTGTAGACGGGGAGTTATAGATCTTCATATTAGTTTAAAAAAACATATGATGCCAATTTTTAAATACATATTGTTTGAAAAAACGGCTACAATTTTGAGTTTTTAATGAAAACTGACTTTTAAAAATATCGAATTCCATAGTCGTATTTCGATATAATGGTATTTTAAATATCGGCAATATATATCGATTATTTTTTTTTAAATATCGATATTTTGATATATCGATATTTTTTGCCCATTCCTAATCTGAAAAATCACAATTTTACAGGAGAGCGAAAAAACTGATTTTTTCGATAACTCTAGGAGTAATAACTTAACTTTATTTTACAATGTTATTAAAAATTAACGTCTAAATCAAACATATATTAATTTTTTTTTAATTCCAGATATTCGCGCTTATATGTCTGATAGCACTTTTTACAAATTAAAATTTTATCGACTTGAACATTGAAATAAGCAGATAGTACTATTTGAACAAAAATTAAATGAGCTGTAATGAATACTTTTTGAGACTTTAATTAAGTTACAGGATTTTTTATGAAAATAATTAGTAAAATTTAAAGAAACGCATAATCATGTTAACTGAACTCGAAATTAAGTTAAAATTTTACACTAATGTTTATTGAAAAGCAATAAATAATTTAACTTTATCCACATATTTTAAATGATCATAAAAATAATGATAATCTTGCGAAATAGCAGACTTCAATCCTTTGGAAATGTATCCGTTTGCTGAGTTGTGAAGAACGTGGGCCAGATTATAAGGGTTTCGCTTCTTTTTATATGATCGCTGCAGTGTGGGAAATTTGGAAAAAAAAAATGGAAATAATTCTATATTTTATAAACGGTTGGTCCGATTGGAATGCAGTTTGCGGTGAAAATTAAAAAGTTGTAGTCGAGTTTAGGTCTTGGATTTGAGGTCTATAGACTTAGCAGGAGAGGTGCTATAGGTTCCCAAATTAGGACATCTCAGGTATAACAAAAACTAAAAACGATCCTTAATTCTTAATTTTAGAGAAATTCGCTTGCCGAGTACTCCATAATTGGTCCAGTATTTTGGAAATATAAGACTCAAATTTATCATAATTTGTTGGAAATATGTTTTTGTGAATTATCAACAAGATTTTGTTTGTCGTGCTTAATTCCTAATTTTTAATTTTGATAAAAACACTGAAATTTATTGCTGATGAGAAAGCTATTAACATACGCATTTCACTGGTTGCATAGGCCAGATCATCAGGAAACTTCATCCAAAGATTTTAGAAAATTTAAAGATATACAAATTTGTCTGAGGTGGTCTATTCGGACGGTCCAAATTTGGGCGAATCGTTCGACTTTGTGTGAGCCGATATGTGTATAATAATTGTGCAATATGAATAACTACTAAAGCGACTCATACACTTGTAATAAAATTGTTCAATTTTACGTATTGTACAATTATATCGCCAATGTGTATGCGATATTCGATGGTAACACAATATATTGGCAACAATCAAAAGACTTTTGATTTTTATTGCACAACGAAAAGAAAGTGAAATGTGTTAGCAACATTGTTTATGTTATGTCTATAGTTTATGTTCACCTTTTTATTGAATGAATGAAACCATTGTGCGACTTATTCCATAATATAGGACAAAATTGAAATAATATCGCGAATATCATATACAATAATATTGCTGGTGTATGGGCCGCTTAAGACCAGTGCATGGTAGCCATTATATTTCTAAAAAACACTAATTTTAGGGAATTTTCGGCAGTTTTTTTGAATTGTGGGATTCGTTTTGTAAGTTTAATTAAATTTTGAGCTGTTTGTATTAAGCATTAAAACATGTATTTACTTGTAAAATTCCATTAAATAATATTGGCTAACAAAGATTTTATTAGATAAATTAAAATTTATATTGTTTACAAAAACTCATAAAACAATTTTTTGCATTTTTTTTTTTGCAAAATTTCTACAACGAATTTAAAAATTATATTAGTTTATGAAATCTAGACACAATTCCCAACCCTTTGATGTATAATATGTCTACTTTGTTATAACACTTTTAATCATTTTATTATATGAAGTAATATTTTTTATGTAGATAGCACTTTTTTACAAAAAAAAAAATGTCTGTGCTAGATAGCACAAAACAACATTTATGAAAAAAAAAAAAACTTTTTGGGAATTTTTTTTTTTAATTTAAATGACAGAGACCCTCCGTCAGTGAACACGTTTCTAAAAAAAAAATTTTTTGAAAAATTTCAGATAGCACTATTTGAAAAATAACCCTCGATATTATGTATTGTTTACTTTTTTTATATTTTGGTGTAACAACTAGCTCTACATTTAGTAACAGAGTAATAGAACGGATGAACAACATCATGGTCCTAAAATACAACCTTATTTGCATTCTGGCGTTACATTAAAAAAAGTAGACTTTTCGCTGAAATGCCTATATGTACCTTTAAACGAGCCAAGATTTTTAAATCTGATAGCTTGAAAAATAAATCTATGTAAGTCAAAAGCTTACTAGAAAAGGTTTTATACAAAACGTTTTGCTCAATTCGTAGTCTTATTCAGTTTTGTAATGCAAGTCAAAATCCACTTCTGTTTTTTTAACGTCACGCCAGCGCATATTTTTGTTTATATCTGCAACTCCTTAGCGTCGATTGGCATTGAAAAACCCCTTTTTACAAATTTGTTCTCACGTCACTTCAAAATGGAAATGCTTATGTATGTAAATCAATCCTTTAATTTGTTAGCGTTTTGTTTATTTCTATTCTATTTCACACGTTTGAGTTAAAAAGAAAACAGTTGATACAATTGTTTTTCAAAGATTTGTTCTATAAGAACATACATACATATGTAAAATAAATTTTTGGAATACTATGAGTACTAAACAGGGTTTTGCTTAATAAACATTGAGATTTAACTTTCCTACATTTTGTACAAAATCACTAAAAACGTATGAGAATAAATCAAATTCTTAGCTTTTATTTAATTTATTTTTTAATAAAAAAATTGTTCGATTAATCGACATTAATTAATCGATTTATTCGTTATTCGAAAATCGCCATTTTGAAATTATTCGAACAAGAGTTTGGGTTTGTTTGATCGAATAATCGAATTATTCTTAATCGGTTGACAACTCTAATGATTAATATTAAATTGATTATTAAATTTGATGAACTTAAGCCTGATTAAGAATATTGAAAATTTGGATTAAAAACCATGGATAGTTCAACAAAAGTACCACAATACTAATTATTAATAATTTAATAGTTAAAAAACATATTTATATAAAAAGTCATACATGAATTTTTTTTTAATTTTTCCTATTTTATGCACGTTAAAGTTTCTCATACATTGGGCCCACCACTATTGGCATTGTACCCACTAGAGTTGTCAACCGATTAAGAATAATTCGATTAATCGATCAAACAAATACAAGCACTTGTTCGAATAATTTTAAATTGGCGATTTTCGAATAACGAATAAATCGATTAAATTATGTCGATTAATCGAAGAATTTTTTTTTATTAAAAAATAAATTAATAAAAGACTAATAAGAAATAAAAGCTTAGAATTTGATTTATTCTCATACGTTTTTAGCGATTTTATACAAAATGTAGAAAAAGTAAAAAATATTGTTGCTATAGCCCTCATTGTAGTTAATCTCAATGTTTAGTAGGCAAAAACCGTGTTAAGTATTCATTGTATTTCAAAAATGTATCTAATGTTCGTATTAAACAAATCTTTGTTAAACAATTGTAACAGCAGTTTTCTTTTTAAATCAAACGTTAAACAATTTTCATGAAATTTTGATTAAGTTAATTAGAGCCGTTCACATTACATTTGAGATGATTAAGATGACAGAAAAAAAATGCAACAAACAAATTTAAATTTCTTTATATTATAAAAAATGGATAAAAATACTTTAATTAAGTGATCAGAACATCATTTTAAACATATTAATTATGGAATTGTGAAAATTTACGAATCATTTAAAGTCGAATAAAAACATTAAGAAGAAATGATGGTCGGTTGTACACGCGAGGGGTACTTACATGGTGACCGATTCTATATTATACTCAGTTTGAGGTATGTTCAGAGGATTCGATGTGGTTAATGAAGTGATTAAGTTGTAATCATGTCAATTTGCAGTGATTAACAAATAACTTCAATATATGGTTTATCATCTTTATGGCCCTATGCTCCTTATAGGAACCACGGGAACTAATATATATATATATGGTTAATCATCTCGATTTTGATGTGATTAGAGCATCATCACGCTCGAGTTGCTTAAACGCGCTTAAAGTGTGAACATAGCATAAGTGTCACAATATTACAAAACGATGTAGTAGAAGATAATCCAACGACATCAAAATATGCCGAACTTCTTCAAATAGAAAAATACATACAGAGAGACAGCGGTTGTTTTATAGAAGAAGTTGTACAAAGAAGTTTGGCTGAAGATGGAAGGTCTGCAAAAGCCTTTCGAAAATCCAAAGTTGTATCGGATTATTTAAGAATTAAGGATTTTACGATTCCTTTAAGTAATACAACTTTATGGAGCTTAGATGAAAGCCCAATAAAAAATGAAGCTTCCAACGAAGCAGGTTTGTAAGGGAGAAACATACACACAGAAAAAAATCAAGTTAAAAACGTCGAAAACAAGGTTGATTTAAATTTTTTCGGTGGTGATTTTGCTTCATACGGGTTTCATGTTAATTCAACCTGATTTTACAATAACTGCGAACAACATTTTTTTCTTTTGATATAACTATAATTCATGTTAATTTAACATTGCAGTAAAGTTAGAGCAAAATGTAATTTATATTGAAATAACAATCGGAATCACGTTGAATGAAAGTTATTTCCAGTTGAAACAACGTGAATTTCATGTAATATCAAATGGGTTTGAGTGTATTTTAACAGTGTGAAGAAGCTTCAGACAACATTTGCATTTATGTAAGAATAATTCAAAACCCTGTAACACATGTTTCACTTATTTTGTATTCTCCTTTGTTAACAGAAGCATCAGCAGAATCGCCCGATATGGTCATCATTCTACTTTGAAAACTTGATGTACTATTTAAATAAACAATTTTAATTAAAAGAATACGGGAATTGTCTTCTTTTTATTACATATTTTAAAAGTGAAAATAAAAAATGTACATAATTAAGTAGGTATGCATGTTAATTTAACAAGATAAACTTTTGATTTTAATACAAAACAGGTTTTTATGGGTTCAATATTGAATCCAGATTTATTTATATTTTAATATTTTTTTTTTTATTTTTTTAACAGTGAATAATATTAAATAAACGTAATTTAAGGTTATTTTGCTATTTTTTATTAAAAATTAATATGAAATAATGATAAATTTAAATAAAGGGCATAATTTTTCTGAAATTTAACATGATTCTCAATCAGCATTTTTCCATGTTAATTTTACATGGGTATTTTTTTCTGTGTGTAAGGGTTTCGCTTACCATTGCGCTTACGGAAGACATGAATTTTATATGGCGAGTTCCCACTTTGAAGCAATACATTTTTAACACATAAAGCGCATTATTCAGCGCACATAAATATTGTTGGAAGTAACGATCATCTTTACACACTGAATGTTTTGATACAGTTATTTTTTATTATTCTCCCTTACAAACTTGCTTCGTAGTAAGGGAATGCCGTAGCACTTGAAATTTTATTTTTTTTTTTATAAAAGTTGTTGAGAGTTCTTTCACTTACTTTACTGCATTTCTGTATGTCTTATTGCGTAGCGCATAATTGTGCGCTTATTTTTTTAAATGTACCTTTAGTGCTTCGCAAAATGGTAAAAATTTTTATTGGGAAGTTGTACGCATCAAAAAAAGAAGTCATAGTGGATTTGAGAAAAAATAAAGCAGAAAATGGAAGATTTTCCATAGTTGTAAATTAACGGACAGATGTATCTTATTTAAAATATGTAATTTTTTTTTATTCGTTATTCTCATCGATTAATCGAATAATTTTGCAGATTTAATCGTTAGATCGAATGAACAAAAACAATTATTTGAATTTTTCAATAAAGCTGAAAGACGAATAACACAGCCCGACAAAATTAAAAAAGATTGCGCTAAATTCAAAACTGTAATCAGTTTATCTCTATCAGCTCTAGTGTTCATGATATAACTTTTTATACCCTCCACTTATGACCTCCAATTACCCAAATTTTTTTCCCAAAACTTTTTTTTTATCGAAATTTTTTATTTACTGTTATAGTTATTGCCAAAAAAAAAAAAAAAACTCCCAAATTTGTTTAAGTTTATATTGGAGGTCATAAGTGGAGGGTATAAAAAGTTATATCATGATATCAGAGCTGATAGAGACAAACTGATTACAGTTTTGAATTCAGCGCACCCAAATTAACTAGAATCAGTTGATAAATTCAAAGAAGCAAATTGAGTGTTGGCCTGTGTAATTGACAACTCTACACGCAGAGAAAAAACATGATTAATGAATGGTCACTACGACCATTTTTATTCATATTTGCCAAATATGTTTACCATAATACATTTTTTATAGTCCTCATGTAACTTGAAAACATATTTTTTGTCGTAAACATTTTTAAATTCACTATAATAATATTATATGGTGTTGTACATCTAAAAAGTTACTCTGATCTAGCTAAACATATTATATTATGTGAAATGTGTAAAATTCTCTAAATGAGCAAACATTTATTGTCAAAACAAATAGTGTGTGTTTAAAGACAATCAAATTTTCTCCCACGTAATTTCTGTAACATGAATGATAACAAAAGAATTAAAACGTTTTTCGGGAAGAAAAAGGCCATGCTGCCTTGCAAATTTACGAAATAGATTAATTTACGTTTATTGAAATAGGTAAGTTATTTATATATGTTTAGTTATAAAAATAAATATATAATACCGTTGTCTTTCTTGCAGCCAAAAAAAACATACAATATTGAAACCGGAATATAAATTTTGTCAGTTTTAAATTCTGTGTATGTATATATAATACAAAGTGTATCCCAGTAAAAACTTCGCCTACTTTTTCAAAATGAATAGCTTCTTTAACTCATTATTTTGTAGCTTTGTTCTATAACTACATCTATAACAACTTCTATAACTACTTTTTTCTGGATGTATGCATGTAAAAAAAATAATGACTTACTTTTTAATGCGTTAATTTTGGGACATCCCTTGTAAAATTCACTGGTTCTTTCAGTAGAATTGGAAGTAGTGCTTTTAAGTTTTTCTGATTACTCAACACATTATTTTGTAGGCGAAGTTTTTACTGGGATGTACATGTAATTTTAATAAAAATAAAATAAATGTTTGAAATTAAATTCTTATTGGTTTTATTTGTGAGAATCATTTAAGATGTTTAAATAAACATTTTGCATGGTGTTAGGAATCTGAACATAATAATATGTTCGAGACAATAATCAGCTATTAACATTATGTCTGAACGTCATCTATTTCAATTGTAGCTGTTATAGTTTCTAAGATATGAGAATTTTTTTATTTACTTCACACAGGAGGTGCCAAGCCCACAATAAGTGAACCATTTTTGCCTTAAATATTCATATGGATATTTAAGTTACTCGTACAAAATTTTGTGGCTCTAGTTTACAGATTGACTTGATATAGAAATTGTCACGCCCATTTTTGTCCAAAATATTTAACTTGATACAAAAGTTACTCCTACAAAAATTCGCGATTCTAGCTGTTATAGTTTTCCAAATATACACATTGTGGTACTTAATTCATGAGGAAAGTGTCACGCCCACTTTTATTAGTGCACCAATTTCTTCCCTAAATGTTCATACGGATACCTGTGTAAAATGTAATGGCTTTAGCTGTTATAGTTTCGCATATATGTATATGAATTTTAGTGTTTACTTCATATAGGAGGTGCCACCCCCACTATTGTTTATGCACCCGTTTTTTATCCTAATGTGTATATAGATATAAAAGTTGCTCTGGCAAAATTTGGAAATACTTAAAATGTTGCAAAATAAAAGTTTTATTGGATGGACACGAATGCAGTTTCAAAAGAAAATTAAAGAAACATTCTGCACCAAATAATATGGACGAGAACTTAACATTTATAAGAAAGTTTTGTACACCACGTTAGACGCTGCTAGGTGTGATCAATCCCGAGTAGGCCACTGCCCGTGTGAGAATCAATCCCCTCTAAGATCAATTCCTGCGGTTTCAAAACCGACCCTGAGATTTATTAATAGTCATTGCGAAACAGCTCTTAAGTGGAAATTGCAATCTTCTAAACTCGAATGTTTACATCACTACATCTGTTGTAATTAAAATCCGTGGTATTTGGTGTATATAGCTCGAGCGAAGACGGTAAATATTATGGCCTCTACTACGCTTTTATATATAGCTTTCACGCACAATCGGATCCCAGTGCACTAAGTAGCATCACGTTTGCTCGGGATAGTGTACGGCCTAATCCGTATGATCTTTAATCAGCCTCATTACGGTTATCGTTGTTGGTAACACCGTAAGGTTTGTATTAGTATTCTGCTCCTGCAGGGTTGTCAGATTTTTTTGAGCTCCATCGCCAAACCGAATGTCAGAAATCGCCAAAAATCGCCAAACGTGAATTTTGTTCAGTTTTCGAAATTTTTTTTTTTTTTTTTTTTAATTAAATTTTGCATACAAAAAAAACCTGATATAATATTGCAGTCAAAAATCGCCAAAAGCTGAGTAAAAATACAAAAATGTCGCCGAAAGTAAATTTTTTTTAGTAACTGTTATTTTTTTTTTAATAACATAAAATGGAGATCATTTATTCAGTTAAAAAAACTAAAATTAAGCACACAAGTCTATAAGATCACTTCAGGCTCATCGATTTCATTACTATTGTTTTGGCCTGCAAACGTACTATTAGATTTAAGCAGTGTTTAAAAAACTGCAGTCGAAGTTGAAAAACTGCCATCCTTCCACTTTTTCATTTGTCATTGGCCAAAAAAAAAAACTTTTGCTTTTACTTGTAATTCATTACATGTAAATAGTAACTGTCAAACCAAATCAAAAAGCGAAAAATTGTAGACAAATTTTCGTTTTTTGTTCGACAGGTTTTAGTTTCGACTGCAGTTTTTTAAACCTTGGAATTAAAAAGTGACTGAATAATTCACTTAAAATGATAGTCTGTGTTTATACTGCTCATGTCTTATTGACAAGATTCTTCCTTTTTCTTCTTTGAACATTTATTGGCGTTCAAATGATTCATGTCATGTTGACGCCATGTTTTTTATTTTGTTTTATTTGATATTGAAAACAAAAACAAAATTAAACAACGAATAAAAAAGCGAAACGTAAAGACAGTACATGCATCTGTGTACTCGTTTCTTTCCCCCTCGTCCCTCTCGCCTATAAAGTAGCAATCTTGTCAATAAGACATGAGCCGTATGAACACAGACATAATAAAACAGAAATCATGTGAAAAAAATTAGCAAGATTTTTTTTAACTAGTAATGATAACAAAAAAGGACAAACTGCTTAAAAATCTATAAGTATGTGTGTATATACTTATACATATATATTTAGCTGGAGAGGCCTAACTCCGCTTATGTTAATAAAAGTGCAAATTTTTTATTTCAAAATCGCTGAAATAATATGAATGGTAAAAATAGCCAAGTAAATCGCCAGTTATATCAAAAATCGCCACAAAAGTCGCCAGTCGCCAAATGGAAAATCCCATCGCCAAACACGTTTCAAAATCGCCACGTTTGGCGAGAAATCGCCATATCTGACAGCCCTGTGCTCCTGATCGCTTTTGGTGCGAGAATTGTACGTTCGGTATTCTGCAGATCGGAGTTTCGACATTAGTTAATTTAACCGGAGGCTAGAAGGGAGCGTGAGCTGTCTTTTCTTCCTCTAACAGTGTTGCCGTGATTCCTGACGATGTGACGGCTTAGGC
Organism: Pollenia angustigena; assembly: GCA_930367215.1. Taxonomy (NCBI): domain Eukaryota; kingdom Metazoa; phylum Arthropoda; class Insecta; order Diptera; family Polleniidae; genus Pollenia; species Pollenia angustigena. Next base: position 187,079,218 of record OV884060.1, on the reverse strand, counting down.
TAAGAATTCCACGTTTTTTCCTCACTTTTGCTAATAGTAAACTAATAATGAATTATTTCCCTTTCTTTTTCTATATTGGCAATAATATACTGATACATATATGTAATGTTGTTTATTCGTCTCTCTCTTGCTTAGATGTTACCAAGTCTCTCATATCACTAATGTCATAATTGGTCTCTCTTAGATATTCTCGACGAACAAAATTTGCTTCAGATTTTTTTTGGTCGAGGCAATCCATATTGTTCAAAGTTTTGTTCTGCTTGCCCTAACACCGCATTCCCAATCAATGAGCCATTGCGCTCTATCTTCTAAGTCTCCTCCAGTTGCCGTTTAACGTCTTCCAAGGAGCTTTATTTGTAAAAATTAAAAACGCTTAAGTGATCAGGGAGTTGACAGAAAAAGAAGCTTCCTTTAAAGTAGGGTCCCAATCTATATCTTCCTTCAAGAGTCATGCATGCATATTGAAAAGTCGGACGATGTACACCGTTTACAGTGTTTAAGCCTTTAAAAGATATCGGACCTCTAAATACAGTAGACGCTCGTTTATATGAACTAATTCAGACAGGGCCTGTATACTAAATGGAAAAGTTCATATAATCGAGACAATATAAAATAAGTATTTCAAATCATTTTAAATATGTGTAAATACATAATCTATATTAAGTTTTTATTTTAAATTAGTTTGCTTATAACACAGTGTTACAAAATTGAATGAAATAGAAAAACCTGGGACCGGATATTATTTTTCTTATAGGCCTTGTTGAGTAAAACAAGATTCCAATAGTGAAATATGCCGGACACCTCCAAAATCCGGTTTTACGATTAAAAAACCGGTTTTTGTACCTTTTCGCACTTATTAGCCTGTAATTTTGTTGATAATGATATTATAATATTAAAAATTTGGATTTTTATAAAATGTGTAAAATTGTATTTTCATGAAAATTTAAATAACTCAGTCAATTACTTATCTATTTTTAAACCCAAATATGCGTTGTAATCGTAAATAAACGTACTTTTTGAATAAATTCAATAGTATTATAGGTTCTAAATAAAATAATGTATAAAAACGTCACCAAAGTTGAAGATTTTTTTAAAAATCTTCAAAATTTGTGTTTGCTCGACAATAACACCCGAATTTCTCTAGTTTTCTTAGATTAATTATACATCATTCGAAAGATCTCAGTTTCTTCTTTCCAAATCTAGTAAGAAATTGATGCGGATCATTTTCAACAAAATTACAGGCTTATAAGTGCGGAAAGGTACAAAAACCGGTTTTTTAACCGTAAAACCGGATTTTGGAGGTGTCCGGCATATTTCACTATTGGAAGCTTGTTTTACTCGACAAGCCCTACAAGAAAAATGATATCCTGTCCCAGGTTTTTTGGACTGTCTCACCGTGTAATAAATGTACATGAAAGTAGTCGGTTATATTTTTTTTTGCTTTAAGGGATTTCTGTAATGCCTTGTTCCTGCATTTTCGCAATGCCAAATATCATCAGATATATTATTTTCACTCCAAGCAATAACGGTGTTTTTTATAGAGTAATACAAGTTTAAATCATAATAAAACAAGGAAATATATTGTTAATAACACTACACGGGCTTTATTGGAAATAAAATTTTATGAAATTTTAATATGATTTCCGCTATGTGGCCGCCACGGCTGGCATGTAGAAGGCGCCAATTTTCAAAAACTTTTCGCATTCTGACCATTAAGCGCACCAAACAGTTATTTTCTGTGGATGTTATGGTGTTTCGACAAAAGCTTGTGGATTTTACTCACTCCAAATGTGACATTTCTGCTTATTTACGTACCCATTCAACCAGAAATGGACTTCATCGGAAAATAAAATTTCGAAAAGAAATTTAAAATCAATATCAATTTGTGCTTCAGCCCATTCGTCGAATTATTTTGATTACAAATTTCAAGAATTCGCGCGTTGCTCGATTCAAAATAAGTCATATGTCAATTCATAATGAAATTTCAAAGCAAACTAAATAAAAAGCAACTATCAGCTGTTAAATGGGTGCTTAAATAAAGCAGTGATTCCAACTCAAAGTTGTGATACTCTAAAAAACACCCTTTACAACAAATAGTTACAAAAAAATCAACGGTTGCAAGTTGTTCACATAAAAGAGATAGGTTATGTTCACTCTTTAGAATCTCCTGTGTAAAAATTTTGTTGTTCACTATTCTGGATGTTCATATAACTGGGTATACATATAACCGAGCGTCTACTGTACATGCAAAATGCGTAAATTAACTAATTTTCCCAGGAACGAGACCCAACTATTAATTTTTCACACCCGAAAATCCAAAAATTATAAAATTCAACATATAAAATTTCAAAAAAGTACCAAAAGGACTAAGAAAAGATGTTTTCAAGAAAGTATCAAACCTCATTCGATTTCAATTGTATTCCTATTTGTAATACTTTAGAAGTAAAATTGTGAATTAAAAAAAATATTTGCTTAGAAAAAGTACCAAAAATCAGTAAAACTTTATTAGACAGAGTTTCAAAAAAGTACCAAAATGTATTCGAGATTTTTTAAAAAAGCGAACAATTTATTTAAATTATATTTCTATATATTCTTGTGTATTCTTGTGTATAGTTGACCTGTTGTTTATGTTGTTTTATTATTTTGGCTTGAGGTCCTATATAAATAATAAATAAAATTCAAAAAACTTTTTATATTTAATACTTTAGAAGATAAATTAGGTAAAGAAAGTACTTAAATAAGATATTAACCCATTAAAAGTACAATTATCAAAGTTTATCTGTCTTAAAAGTAAAATTATCAAAATTAATCTGTCTTAATTCAGGAGATATTCACCCTTACGTGTTTGGCGTACGACTTTTTGGCAATAGATTAAAGGAAATAAGTTCACGTTGTCTTTAATATATTACCAAACAGTCGTAGGTGTATTTTAAATACGCCAAACACGATAAGGGTGATCAACCCTAGAGGGAAGAGAACTGACACCAAAGTAGTCCCGTGATAGGTCTTTGGTGGTAGAGACCGGTTCTAGTTCTTACACTTTATATGAATAAGACCTATCACTTTTACATGGAGTTGTCATTGGAGGGGGTCAATTGAAACCATTTGACCAGTCACAAATATATTCTCTATGGACTTGTTTAGTGACAGTTACTAAAATTTAGTAATTTTTCAATACGATGTAGTATTATTTCAAAAAAAAAAAGAAAGTCCCAAAAAAATATATCACACCACCGTTGAAGACTGTACTGTAATTCACTACTTTTTCTACCTTTTTGTTCTTAATAAAGCAGTTACATGATTGGTTCTCCTTTCACTGGTCATGAGTTTTTTCTTTTTGTACCTGTTCTATTTTCACAACTCCCAGGACCGGTCTGTTGGACCAATTGACACAAATTTCCCGCAGGGAAGTTTTAACCATTTGGCGACCGAATTTCAAAAAAATCCTTCTGAGCGGATCTGCAAATCAGAAGAGGTACCTGGATACCAAATTTCAAGTGTCTAGCTTTCTAAATTAAAAATCTATTTGTTTAGAAAAAGTACCAAACATAATTAAAATGTTGGTCCCTTATCAGTTCGAATTTCAAAAAAGTACCAAAATTTATTCAAGATGTTTTTTAAGAAGAGAGCAGTTTGATTAAAATTTATTCCTATCTTTAATACTTAAGAAAATAAATTAGGTTAAAAAAGTACCAAAATTAGATTTTTAGCCGTTTTAAAAGTACAATTATTAAAAAATTAATAGACACTTTTTTGCAGAATGCTCGGTGCTGAGCTTTTTCAGCTAGAGTCATATGACTCTCTCGTTACTCTCGATAGTAACACAAACAGTTTTATAACAGAATTAACCGAAACGACTGATCTGAGAAATTAGATATTCTGTATTATGGGTTGCTTTCGATTTCTTCATCATCTACGATAAGTGAGAATTTTTTCCAAGTCAAGTTTTAGCAAAAGAATCGCTTAAATCCTAAACATTTAAATCAAATTATTTTTCTAAAACACTATTTTATAAGATCTCCTTAAACTATTGAAAGAAATAATAAAATAATCTGACCGTTTATGTATTTAGAAACAATTTTTTTTTTTACCTAGGGTTTACACTTGCAAGTGCAAGTTCGAAAAACTCAATACACTCACACATTTTTACTAACACCATCACATTTTTCGTACTTGCAGCCCAACTTGCAAGAGAATTTGCTTGCAAGTAAATTTTTGACACTTGCAGCAAGTAAAATGACAAATGAAGAAACAGTGTTACCATGGATGACTTTTGTATCAATTTACTAGTACTTAGTAATATAAAAGTTATGTTTATAGCGGATTTTCTGTGTATTTATAAAAAATAACACGTAAAAAAGAGAACAACTATACAACAACCCATCTCAATGGTAATTTTATCATAAATTTCAAGCATTTTGAAAAAAAAATTGTTAATGAAAATATTTTCTCAGTAATATTATGAAATCGCCACTACGGCATAATATTTTCATCAAGATGGACCGAAAATTAAATAAAGAAGGAATTATTAAATTTATTTTGTTATAACTTGTTAATATTTTAAGCATGGTGATGTTGTTAAACCGAAAAACAAAGTTTTTTTATAGGATGTTTTCGCTTCGAGAACATTTGAAAAATGAACTTACAACTGACTGTGTAAACACTTAAGCTACTTGCAAGACTTTCGGCTTTTTCTTCGACTTTTTCGTTGATAATACGTATATACTACTTGCAAGTAATTACTTGCATGTGTAAAGGCAGGGTTATACATAAGCCACTCGCACCCCACAGCGACCAAAACTACCTTAAAGGAAAAGAAATAAGTTTTCTTTTGAGCAAAAAGAAAAAAAGAAAAAACATTCCGGATAAAAGAAATAAAAAAAGTTTTAAATTAAAAAAAAAAAAAAAAATTTTTTAATTTTTTTAAAGAAACAAAAAAAATTATTTCTCAAAAGAATGATCAAATAGCTATTGAAGCAACTTGGGACAAAATTTGCTAACACCAAAAGGTAATTAGTTACATGGATGAGAAAGAACACCTGTTTGGCCATAATGTCAAACTTTAACTCTAACTCAGAAACTTTTTGACCGATCTTGTTGAAAATTTGCGTCTAAACTACTATCCAATAGGACTAACCTTGGTGCAAAGTTCATCCAAATCGGAAGATATCGATTTAAATATTGAAGTCACTTGACATGTAATCCCCCATATGTACATATATAGATGAGGGTAGATGCAACATTCTGGAGATATTGGAAATCTATTAAATGTATTTTTTCCCCTCATGTAAGTCATTCCCACATTTGTTCAAATTTTGCTTGGTGGAGAACCGCATACATATGGGTAATTCCATGTCAATACGACAAAGAGTGGGACACGACCCCTTCCGATTTAAATGCAATTTGGTGAGAAGGTTCCTTTTGTCTCATAAGGAACATATTTGAACGAAAAAAATTTCAAATTTTTTTTCAAAAGTTATGTCATATTCAAAATGTCATAATTTCGCCGAATTAGCCGAATGTGTTGAGCTTATTTCTTTAATATCTCGAAAACTACTTGACATACGAAGATGATTTTAATGTCATTTTAAAGAGAATACTTGGGGTTACAAACCATACATTTAAAAAAAAATATTTTTTGAAAAATGTAATGTCTGCAAAATATTAAATTGTAAAAACGGACTAAGTCAAAAACTTTTGGGGTTGGGCCAAATTAAAGAATTTTATTAAGCCGCAATATTTGTATGGTACAGCGCGTAGGATGCTCCTAGATGGGTCAAATGTATGACCAACCCCACTTTATTATTTATTGCCGAGTTTCGGTTTTTTTTAGTTATTTCAATAAACTAAACCGTTTATGAGTAACGCGAATATATGCTGTGCAACCTCTTACATTTTCGAAATAACGGTATATCTTGAAAACAAGAGCTAACCTAAAAAAACGGTTAGCACCACTTGATTCAGCGTGACCCAATTAGGGTAAAATGCCAGGTGCGCGGCTGGTCTGTTTTTTGCAACTAGCACAGTGTACTTATTGCTCAAAATTACAATATTAAAATTCTATTTTAAGATTATTTTTGTAAAGGTTGCGAAAGAAAAAAAATCATATCTTAAAAAAACAGCTCCTTCAAAGTTTCAGGGTTTTTAAAGAACAGTTTGAGGTATTATATAAAAAAAAAATCAGCGAAATAAAAAATAAGTTTTTGACTTAGTCCGTTTTTAAATATTAATATTTTGCAGATATTACATTTCAATATATGGTTTGAAGCCCCAAGTATTCTCTTTAAAGTGGCATTCAAATCATCTTCGTATGTCAAGTAGTTTATGAGATATTGATGAAATAAGCTCAACACATTCGGCTAATTCGGCGAAATTATGACATTTTGAATATGACATAACTTTTGAAAAAAAAAAGTTTGAAATTTTTTTCGTTCATATACATATGTTCCTTATAAGATAAAAGGAACCTTCTCACCAAATTTCATTAAAATCGGAAGGTGTCGTGTCCCACTCTTGGTCGTTTTGACATGGAATTACCCATATAACTCATTGGAAATACTGGTGATTAGCCCGTCAAACTCAGATTGATTACTGGTGGAGACCATAATACTCAGGAGTGGATTCTAAACGTTTTCGCCTACCTGGGCGAAGGTTTAGATTGACCTAAAACATCGTCATGCAATAAAAATTAAAACTTGATAGGTTGAGAGCAAGAAAACGCAGCCATATAATTTTAAAGCACAAAAAAAATTATGTCGTACTTGTTTAGTAGCAAAAATAACACATACAATCAATCAATGTGTTTAACGTTCATACGAGGTGGGCTAAAATAAGTTACAAACAAAGTATACAAATAGTAAACACAAACGTGTTTAATATATTTTTTTTTTTTTTTTTTTAATTAACCAATAAATGTTTGGAAATCCCCCTTTCAAACAAAGTTAATAACAAAAAAGTGTCGTCAGTCAAACCCAACATTAAAAGTACACAACTTGAGTGTCTAAAGATCACAAAATAAGAGTTATCTTAGCTTCAAACTTTGTGTCGATTTTATATAAAAATAGAACTGAACAATTATGAACCCTTAACAACAGAGTGGTACTTGAGAATTAAACCGAATCTTATGAAATTAGTTAATGCTGCCCGTAACGAAACTCACATTTTTTGATGTGGCCACCTCTAACAAAACAATTTTTTTATGAAACATTTTAAAGCATATTATAGTTTCTTTTAAAGCATATTATATTCACCAGCAACCATTTAATGGCTTAAGGGATTCTCCATTAGAAGGCCACAACTATATTATGTTATGGTTAATACTACCAATATATATGTATATATATGTCCTTTATTTACTTAAATATAAGCAGGAAAATTTAAAAAAAAGAAAATTCTACATGATACTTAAATAAAAAGTTCACGTAGAACATAGGGCGTCCAATAATATGTTTACCGCTAATAGTATAGTAATAGTAATAATAGTAAAGTTGTTTTTTAACCATAACATGGTGCTATACGAAAATAAAAAGAAAATGGCCTGATTTATATAAAATATCAACTTTAAATTAGTGTTTAAAGCGGCCCATACACTTGACATATAATTCTTCAATTTATCGTATTGTACAATTATATCGCCAATGTGTATGTGATATTCGAAGGTGGCATAATATTTTGGCAACAATCAAGAGACTTTTAATTATTATTGCACAACTAAAAGAAAGTGAAATGTGTTGTCAACATTGTACAAAGTTGTTTATGTTTTTCCTATAGGTTATGTTTACCTTTTTATTTAATGAAAGTTGAGCCATATTTTAATTCAAACCATTGCGCCAATTATTGCTTAATGAAGGACAAAATGGAAATAATGTGGCGAATAGCATATACAATAATATTGTATAATGGATGGAATCTGCATTACGTAAGGTGAACGCTATTAACGATTCGGTACAGCCGAATATAGCACACTTATTTTACACCACCACTAGTGCGGTGTGGAATGAGGGTATACTAAGTTTGTCATTCCGTGGGAAACTATTTTATTAAACACCTAATAATGTATATGTATTCTGGCTCCCTGAATAATTCTAAGACGATTTAGCCATGTCCGTTTGTCTGTTGACAACAGGATCACTTTCGAAAAACTCAAATGAAAAGAACACGGACGGATATAAGATTTTACACAAATTCGTTAAATTTCGTGAAGATCGGTCCATAATTTACCTTAGGCTACATATAAACCATTCTCCCGGAAATCAGTTTAGTATGCCTAAAACTGAAACAAACAATGCTATCATAATAAAATTGGGAAACTTCGTGAAGAACGGTCCATAATTTACCCTAGGCCCCATAATTTACCTAAGATCCCATACTAAGCAGCCTTCTGAAATTCACTGTAAACTCTAAAACTAATTTCACCAGAAATCACTCTACGGAATTTTGTGATGATTGGTTTATAATTTACCAATGGGTCCAATATAAATTCCACTCCTGAAAATCATTTAAGTTCTGATAAAACTGTTACGAATCATGATATTTTACTCAAGCTAGTTCAAGTTTCTAAAAAGAAAAGCATAAAACTTTCTGATCGTCGGTTAATAATTTAATGGAGATCAAAACCGCAACCAATTTATTGCTGACGTCCATTTTTACAAAGATAAATTTATAATACACATGTATATAGATATCATATAGAGCTTAATCCTGAAATATTCGAACTGTCGGTGGAGGGCATCAAAGATTCGACGCTTGTTCAATATTTATTATGTAAGTTCTTATAGTTTTGATTTTGGTTTACTGATTGGCAACACTGTCAAGATTATAATTTGCCATTAAAGTTTCAACTATTTTTAAAAAAAATAGTTGTAGCTAATTTTCATTTTATCAACAAAGATAAGTTATATTTATGATTAATATAATGCATTAAATGTTTATAAGTGCCGTATTCACTTGATTTTCAAAACTTATGCATGCATAAGTGTGCATATTTATATCTTGTCGATTTTACTTTTATAATTCTTTCAAATGGATTATCAATCTTTTCAATTGTTTTACGAATATAAACGTAATATAACGATAAGATAAGTAAATATCTGTTTCAAAATACTTGTAGAGATAAATGTTAATCAGAACCAAGTTGTTATAAATACTTAGAATATGAGTAAAAGTTTGTCTAACGTGGTACCCTGCAGTTAAAATCGTTACTAGTAAGGTGTTGGACTATTTTTTTTACTAGTTGTTAGGTTTCGAAAAATGAGAAAGATGATAAAATTTCGGCGCACAGTTTGTACGTTCCTTCGTCTGTTTTAGAATCAACAATAACACTATAAAATTTGTTAAAAAAAAAATCAGGAATTATATGTTCGTTGTACAAACAACTTCATAAGAGAAGATAAAAAAAAAACAATTTACTTGTCTGTTGTAGAACAACAATAACACTGCAAGAAGAAAAACATACATCTTTAGTTGGTTTAAAAGTTAACAAACTATTATCATGGTAAAAAAAATTAATAAGAATAAGAAAAGGAAAATTCCCATATTCTTTTTGTTAAAAGTATTCACAAGAAGAAAAACATACATCTTTAGTTGGTTTAAAAGTTAACAAACTATTTTCATGTTAAAAAAAAATAAATAAGAATAAGAAAAGGAAAATTCCCATATTCTTTTTGTTAAAAGTATAACACCACAAGAAGAAAAACATACATCTTTAGTTGGTTTAAAAGTTAACAAACTATTTTCATGTTAAAAAATAAATAAATAAGAAAAGGAAAATTCCCATATTCTTTTTGTTAAAAGTATTTAGTTAAATACATTAAATTTGCAATGTTGAATGATGATTAAACCTTATCAGGGCTTTCTGCAAGTTTCTTAAGTTTCTTTAAACAAGTGAAACATTGTTTTGCATTTTATTAGTAACTTAACTGTAAATAAAGCAACTAGTTTTAAACTATTTTAAAAACGCATTAACGTTAAATGCGATGGTTTGATATATGAAAAAAATCAAAATCAAAGTACAACTAGTCTAGGATCAAAACTAACCAGTATATTTCTAGCTAAAAACTAGTTACTTTGTCTGCAGGGTAGTTTTACGATAAAGTTTTGCTTCAAATTTTGTTTCAAAGTTCAATACACTTACACACATATTCATAAAAACATTTCAGGTTTATTAAAGGTTTATGAAACGAGTTTTCTATGTAAAATTGCTTAATAAACCTTTTATAAATAAAAATTTTTTTTTATGACTTACACTTTTTCACTAATGCTTTCATAATTTAAAAATTTGATTTTAAGATTTCCTTTCAAATTCTCTTTCTAATTGTAGGTGTGTTCATTTACTTAACATTTTTTCGAATTTGAAACAATTGTTACTGGATAGTGTTTATTAACCCTTAAAAATTGCAAGTAGAGAGAGTCAAAAGAAGGTAAAAAATTGAGATACAAAAAATGCTTGTAAATTTTTACTGGTTAAATAAAATAATATTCATAATTTTTAAATTGAAAATTGTTTAATAACATCAAATATATATACATACACACAGAAAAAAATCAAGTTAAAAACGTTGAAAGCAAGGTTGATTTAAAATTTGTCGGTGGTGATTTTACTTCATACGTTTTTCATGTTAATTCAACCTGATTTTACAATAACTTATGAACAACATTTTTATACCCTCCACCACAATTAGTTGTGAAGAGGGTATATTAAGTTTGTCATTCCGTGTGAAACTTTTTTATTATTCATCTCAGACCCCATAAAGTATATATATTCTGGGTCCTTGAGTAATTCTAAGTCGATTTAGCCATGTGCGCCTGTTGAAAACACACTCACTTTCGAACAACTCAAAAGAAATGAACAAACTTGGTGCCAAATTGCTTGCAGTTATCCTAAGCAGTTTGGGATTGAAATCCAGCAAAATCGGTTCAGTAGGACCAGGGCTATGAATCAAAATGTGACCACCTAAAAAAATTTATAATTTTGTTACAAAAAATAACATACATGCTTCAACAAGGCACGGAATGAGATAAGATTTTGCAAAAATTTGTTTTATTTGACTGGAAATCACGCCAATATAAACAGTACTCCCGGAAAACAGTTTAGTACGCCTAATAGTATGTTCACATTTGGCTTCTTAAACGCGTTTAAGCAGTTCGAACGTGATTAAGCTCTAATCACTTCAAAATCGAGATGATTACCCATACATTGAAGTGATTTGTTAATCACTTCAAATCGACATGATTACAACTAAATCACTTCATAAACCACATAGAATCCACTGAACATACCCTAATAATGTAGAATCGCTCGATTGTGTACAACCGGCCAAGATGTCTGCTTAATATTTTTATTTTTTTTTTCCTTAAATAATTCATAAATTTTCACAATTTCATCATTAAATTGATTAAAATAATCTTCTGATAATTTTATAAAAGTGTTTTTATCCATTTTTAATACTTTAAAGAAATTTAAATTTGTTTGTTGTTTTTTTGTGTGCTTGTGTGTGTGTTTTTTCTTAATCATCTGTCATCTTAATCATCTCAAATGTAATGTGAACGGCTTTGATTAGCTAAATCAACATTTTGCTTAAACGCGTTTAAAAACCCAAATGTGAACATACTATAAAACCGTAAACAATAACGCTAGCGTAACAAATTTAGGCTCGTCACAGTTTTATAGGACTATAAATGATACTGTGAAATTTGGTGAAGATCGGTACACAATTTACCTTAGGTCCCATAGAAACCCTACTCCCGGAAAACAGTTTAGTACACCTTAAACCATAATTAATAATGCTGTCATAACAGAAATTGGTACGTTACAAATTTAAAGGACTAGAAATGACGCTGTGAAATTTCGTGATGATTGGTCCATAATTTACCCTAGGCCCCATATAAACCCTACTACCGGAAAACAGTTTAGTCGCCTAAACCATAATTAATAACAAATCGTCACAGTTTAAGATAAAAATAACATCAAACAGATATTACTCCTTAAACATTCGAACTGTCGGTGGAGGGTATCAAAGATTCGGCACAGCCGAATATAGCACTCTAACTTGTTTTCTTTTAAAATAACTATAATTCCTTAAACATTCGAACTGTCGGTGGAGGGTATCAAAGATTCGGCACAGCCGAATATAGCACTCTAACTTGTTTTCTTTTAAAATAACTATAATTCATGTAAATTTAACATTGCATTAAAGTTAGAGCAAAATATCATTCATATTGAAATAAAAATCCGAATCACGTTGAATGAAAGTTATTTCAAGTTGAAACAACGTGAATTTCATGTATAATCAAATGTGTTTGAGTATGATATAACATTGTCAAGAAGCTTCAGAGACAACATATCGCTCATTTGCTGCAAGACCGGCATAACTCAAAAAAATTGATTTCGAGATAAACGCATTTAAAGTTTTTGATTTGCTCTAACAAAAAAAGAAGACACATTCTCTTCAAACTGGGAAAGTATAAAAGATATAAAGATGAATTTAATGCACAATATAAAGAAAAACAAAGCGAACAATTCTGCATCTCTAACTCCAAAAACTTGATGTACTATTTAACTAAATAATTTTAATTAAAAGAATACGGGAATTGTCTTCTTTTTATAACATATTTTAAACATGAAAATAAAAAAATGCATATACTAAGTATGTTTGCATGTTAATTTAACAAGATAAACTTTTGATTTAAATATAAAAGAGGTTTTTATGGATTCAATATTGAACAATGTTATTTAAACAGTGAATAATATTAAATAAACGTGAGTTAAGGTTATTTTAATATTTTTCATTTAAAATTAATATGAAATATTGAAAATTTAAATAACTCGCAATCAACATTTCGCCATGTTAATTTTACATTGGTATTTTTTTCTGTGTGTACATATATTTTTCTTAAATTTAGGAACAATAACCTTGTGCAAATAGCTCAAAACAATTAAATTTAGGAAGACAGAATTTCTTATCTTACAGCTGGATACTGTCTATGTGCCAACCAAGATATCAACTACCAAGTTTTTGTTGGTTAAGAGTTTATTTACACTTCTATTATTTTTAAGTATTTGGAAAAAATTTTTGTAAATTTTTTAATTTAGACCGTATTTACATTATGCAATTAGCGCCGCAACTTTCGCTTGCAACTTTTTGTTTGTTAGTAAGAGGTGTAGGGAAGAAAACGGGGTTGAAAAAGCTTGAAAAAAATGTAAATGTAAATGTAAAAAGAGTTTCGTAGCAACTACTTTAAAAGAAAAAAAAAAAAAAACTCGGCGTTAATTGCATAGTCTAAATGCGGTCTTTCTCTCTCGTTGCAAGTTTCTGCTAGTAAAATAAATGAAAACACCTTGTGTATTTTAATTTACAGGCAAGAAAACAGCTGATTGCAATTTTAATAAGAAAATTGTTCTTTTGTCTTTATAAATTGTTATCTCGATGACGTGTATATGTTCCCTTCGATCCTATAAGGAGCATTTGCCTGTCCACCTTCTCAAAGTGTGGGTAATCCATCGCCCATTTACGACATTTTATTTCTGTGTCTATATATGCTGTTGATTGGATTGCTCCTATAGGCTGTTACTGTTTATTATCCTCGGCCAGAATATTAGCAAGATTCTGCGAAGACATTGGTTCCCAAGAAACATGGATCTTCTGCATGTCGCTGGGGAGCAGCGTTCCAAGTTTCACGACCGTAAAGGAAAGTAGATTTTAAACATTAGTGTAAAATATGGTAAGCTTTGTGTGCTGTGAAAGAGAAGACGAGTTTCAGATGGGTCCAGATGGTTTGAAAGAAAAATTTTTTAGTTCGAAAAAATTTTTTTCGAAACAATGGCAGAGTTCCATTTATAAACGAATGAGAACTTAAATTAAAAGATATTAATAGGGAGTTGCTGATTTTAAAAGGTATTTTTTGTGGTCGATAAAGTAAAAAAAACTACCCTTCATTCGAAACAAATGATACAAAAATCTTAAAACGCAGTTCAAATTGTTCCAATTCGATAATTATTGTTTCGAATCGAAATACGCGGTAACCCCCGAGGAGTAATTTGAAATTTGCACCAAACACTGAATTTCCCTAATAATTTCTAGTCATATTAAACTAATTTGTGCATCGTTATTGATTCGGATGTTAGACATATTAAAGTTTTAATTGGAAATGTTCCTAATATGGGATCCATTATCGGTATTCGTTGCGACTTTGAGCGATTTTTCGATAGTGGTGCTTAAATGAGACTTGCGGCCAATTATGAACCAAGCCCTCCAGCATGATTTCTAGTCAAATAAAACTAACTTGTGTCAAAATCCATCGCATACCAATCCTTTAATATAACCCAAAAAAGTTTAAAAACTCTTCGCTATTTTGTTTCCAATTAATTTTGATTTGAATTAAAATACTTTTAGTTGCAGGGCACATTCATATTGAAATTTGTATTAAATTTGTTTAAGCACTTGTTTATAAGATAATATAAATCATAAAGTGTTTAAAAAAAAGATAGACAAGGTAAGTGTGTTTTTTGACATAAAAACGTGAAAATTTATCGCTAATAATTTTGTTTAAACAAATTTTAGGAATTAGTGTCACATTGACCATTGTTGTAGAAACAAGTGTAATTAATTTGGAAATTTCGTAAAAAAAACGTGTAAGAGCTTAAATTTTAAAGAGAACATTTATGCAAAAAAAGTTAAATATAAAACTGAATCGATATGCAAATAATTAAAAAAAAAATTACTTAACTTAAAAATAGTAAATAAAGACATCAAAGAAATATTTATAATTAACAAGATTTCGTTTGTCGTGCGTAATTCCCAAGTTTTATTCTTAATGTTCGGAGAACTCCAGCCAATTGTAGTGGGGAATGTAGGAAAAGATAAACTCACGGTTTATTGTTGTTGTTTTTGTTTAAGCTTTGAAATTGTTACAGGTAAAACTGGTACTTATAGTTCTTATTCGCTTAACAGTTTTATTTTTAAAACTAAATAGTTTTTCTAAAAATTTTTGAATGAGGTTTCCTGATGACCTGACCCAAGAATGATATAAACAAGATAACGACGCATTGAGCATGTTTTCAACTGTTTAATATGACGTCACATCAGCATATTATACATGTGTTTGTGTTCTTGTGTTTCTATATTTTAGCTAGACTTATACGCTTATGTGACGTAGATGCGCAGAAACATTTCAATTTTTGAAGCTGAATGCGTTATCTTGGTTTCTTTGTATCATGGATCTGGCTTAAGCAACCAGTAAAATACGCATAGAAAAGCTTATCCCATCAACAAATAAATTTTAGTGTTTTTATCATGAATAACAAGTAAGAAAGCATAGTCGGTCAAGTCTGACCATATGATACTCTACACCACAGTATTTAAAAACACATCATGCTTATGTGGCCATATTAATATGGATTTAGCTATATTTTAAAACTACATTAATATCGGTTTGAAAGTTTGTGAGAGGCAGAAATTGCCCCCCTCCTCCCCTTGTGGTCCGATTTTTGAATAACTGCATTGCTTATGTGTCCATATCAATACGTTTCCATCTTTGATTTAAATTTCATTAAAATCGGTTTGATCGTTTCTGAGAGGCAGCAATTTTCCCCATACTTCCCTCGTGGTCCTACGATTCGGCCCATTTGCAATAGGCTTGGTACTTGTGCCAATAAGAACCTATGACCCAAATTTTATCAAATTATCTCCAAAATTGCGACATGTACTTTGCGCACAAGGTTACATGGACAGACATCCAGCCAGCCAGCCGGTCAGACATCATTATATCAACTCAGGAAGTGGTTCTGAGTCGATCGGTTTACTTTAAGGTGGGTCTTAGTTTTCACACAAAACTTCATTTTGACTTCACTTTTTATAAACACCATGTAACAAAAAGCTACATACGATAATAGTGAGTCAGTATGTTTGTGTAAAAAATATCATTAAAAAAACGTTTCTCTGTTTGTGATCTTCGTTCACCACATTAATGTTCATTCGTTTCAGTTGTACTCAGCGCCCTTTTGGCAGGTAAACACAACAACATTTTTTTTACAAAAACCCACTACATATCGAGGGCCTATGTATATTCACTATCTCATATCGTCGCTGTTTTTACTAACTAACCAAACTGAAATTTTTTTGAAAATGAAGTTAAGTACATATTTAAAATAAAAATATTGGTCGTTTTCTTTATTTAACACATATTCAACATAACAAATAATGCATAAGCACAATTTCATGTTGGCTAGGAAATGACTACATTTAAGACAACAAACATTAAAAGTGCTCTCCTGTAAAATATGAACTTTTAAAATATGGAGCTAGTTCTTTAGCGCAGTTTCTCACTCCTATCATTCAAGAAGCATGGGCATCGGACTATATACCAGATGAATGGAAGGAAGGTATAGTGGTCGCATTACCCAAGAAAGGGGATTTAACGCAATGCAAAAATTGGCGCGGTATAACCATTCTAAACGCCATTGGTAAAGTAATGGCAACCCTCATTCTTCATAGAATATCCCCTATTGTGGATCAGATATTGCGTGGTGAGCAGGCTGGTTTTAGACAAGGTCGATCGTGTGCTGACCACATTAATACCTTGCGCATTATAATTGAACAGTCCGCTGAGTATAACACCCCTCTTTATTTACTTTTCGTCGATTTTGAACGTGCATTCGACACTATATCCCGAAACTCTATGTGGTCTGCATTAACCTACAAGGGAATTCCTGATAAAATAGTAATCATGATACGCGAGCTATATAGGGACGCTCAATGTAGGGTACGTTTCAATGGAAATGAGAGCCGGTCATTTGTTCCAGGCACAGGTGTGCGTCAAGGCTGTGTCCTGTCTTCAACGTTGTTTTTGCTACTGCTCGATTGCGTATTGGAACAAACCAAAAGAGATGCACCTTTCGGTATTCGTTGGACATTGTCTGATTTTCTATATGACATAGACTATGCCGATGACATATGTCTAATGGCCCATCGCTTCTCGGATATAGAAGCTAAACTTACAAGTCTGTCTGAAAACGCCAAAAAAGTTGGTTTAAAAATTAACACAAGTAAAACAAAACTTATGCGCATAGGTACAGATATCGTTACCTCATTAATAATAAATGACCAGCGTACTGAAGATGTGGATGCTTTTTGTTATCTTGGTAGCAAGAAAACTAAGGATGGTGGTTCAAATGCTGACGTTACCGATCGCATTAATAAAACTCGAATAGCCTTCTTTTCTTTATCTAAAATTTGGCGAAGAAATAATATTTCTCGGAAAACCAAAATCCGCATTTTTAACTGCAGTGTGAAGTCAGTATTACTTTACGGCTGCACCACATGGAGCTTAACGCAAGCCACCACGAGAAAAATTCAAACTTTCATCACCAAATGTCTAAGACAGATCTTTAACATCCACTGGCCAGATCGTATTTCAAAAGAAGCTCTGCTCCAAAGAGCAAACTCCTTGCCAGTACACATTGATATTCGTAAACGGAAGTGGACGTGGATAGGCCACATATTGCGAAGACCACAAACAGAAATTGCAAGAACAGCCCTCGACTGGAACCCCCAAGGACAACGCCGCCAAGGTAGGCCCCGTAACACCTGGAGGCTTATTCTGAATTGCGATGCGAAAATCAATGCGATGCGAAAATGCATAAATGCGAACAATTGCTATTCTGTATTGCGATATTCGCAAAGTTTTTTTTTTTTTTAATCGCATTTCAAATGCGAAAAGGTGACAAGTCGGGGTATTCTACATTGCGAAAACAAATGTCAAATTCGCAAAATTTATTCGACAACAAAATAGCATTCGCAAAGTACAAACATGTTAGTGAAAGATAATATTTTATTTATTTATTCATCGTATATTTATTATTTAATTCAGGGAAGCAAGCAATAAGACCACCAAACCGCGTCAATTTGAAATAATGATAGAATTTATGAATAAGCACAGCCAATTGGCAAGAGGCCATTTGAAAACACCAAATGCACGTCAGTCGGCAGATACTTTATGGCAAACTTTAACTGAAGAACTAAATATCAAGGGACCACCTATTAGAGAAGCTGCAGGATGGAAAAAGTATGAAATATATAAAACCAGTTCAAAAATATTTGACTTTAATTTTAATAGGTTTGGGCCGATTATAAAGTACACACAAAACATTTTCATTTTCTTCGCCGTCGAACCACAGTACCACAAAATCCATTTTTATTATTTTTTTTATTACAGAATGTCTTAAATAAATTGTTTAAACAATTTTCACAGTCAAACACAAAAAATGTTTTTATTTTAATTTGACGTTTATTGACACTGACGTATATTTGAGCAGCGTTGCCACGATTTGGAAATAAATTGCGAATGCGATTGCGAAAGTCTAACAGAATACCAATTTTCTTTCGCATCGCATTTCATTTGCGCATCGCATTGATTTTCGCATCGCAATTCAGAATAAGCCCCCTGGGTTCGTTGCCTTAAACAAGAATGTTTACTTGCTCGAGTATCCTGGAATCAAACAAAAACAATTGCCAGAGATAGAATCAGATGGAGAGAATTTGTTGACGCCCTATGTTCACACTGAACTTTATTTAAGTATTTATGGTGTTCAGAAATGTAATTCTATTTATATTTAGATAAATAAAGGACATATTTATATATCCTGTAAATTTTTTTCTATGAAATGCCTGTAATGCCCGCCATTTCTGTAAAAATAAAGCTGTTCGTTTTCGTACCTAACAGTTATATTTTCCTATTTCAACATTTATTTGGCCTACGTGTTTTTACCTTTAGCTTTCTTTTTAAATATGGCAAATTTTACACCATAGATTTCTATACACAGCAAGATTTCTTTTTGTAAAAATTACGGGCATAAATAGTTTATGATTTTTTACACAAAAATTTAATGGGATTGCAATATAGACATAAAAAAGTTTGTTTATGTTATTATTTAAACTATTTAAGGATCATAAAATAAATTCAAATAACAGATGAAAATGTCTCTTTTACTCAACTCCATGAATGCTTGGTATAATTTTGTAAATTCAATAATATAAAGAGTACTTTCTGAGTACTAATTGAAAAACAAAAAAGTTCAAAAAAGTCTCTGATAGATTCTCAAACACTCTGGACTATGCATGTTAAATTTTATGTTTCTAGGTTCAGTACAAATAAAAATTCAAAAAGTACCAGTTAAAAAATGAAAAAGTACCAAAAAGATTCCTCTTGCAGATTCTCATTCACTCTTAACCTTGCATGTTAAGTTGTATGTTTCTAGGCCCAATATTAACGAAGATTTAAAAAGTACCAAGAAAGGGTACAAATTTCACCACTTATGGCTAATAAATCAATGAATGTTTAAAAGTCAGTTTAGCTGAACTAAACTTAAATTTATGTGTAGTTTAAGCCTAAGAGCTGTAAATCAGTGCCCCATATATTATATGTAGTACAAAAAATAATACTGTGGCAGCACTACGATAAATGCTGTTAAATTCATATAATTTGCATTAGTAGTGTAAACGCCTAATTTTATGCGTTATGAATTTTAGATTTGCTGGTTTAAAGACATTTTAAACCAAAAAGAGAGTTTAACTTGCACGGATTTATAAGCCCTTAAACGTACGAATTTAAAAAAATTACCATATTTATATTTTTTAGATAATTTACGAATTTTGTATAGTCTTTCTTTTTATGTTTATTGGTTTAAAAGATAGAGATATTTCATCAAAATTTGAATGCACAATTTTCTATCTATGAAGTAAATTTTATTTGAATTTTTTTTGAAGACAGTTTAAGAAAATATGTTTTTTCAAAACTAAACGAATCTATGTGATGATTTGCAAAAAAACTAGAGATGGCGAAAGACAAATGTGCAAACCCATTTAAGAGTACCAATCACTTGATTTTCTAACTTTTTTTCTTTCGTCCTGCACTAGAGAGTAGTGTGTTTATACTCAGATGTAATTATTTTGGAAATAAAAAAAAAGTCGTGATTTAATTTATAATTCTTTCAGTCGATACTGAACGAATCCATAATATTTTTCCAATTTTGTGAAAACTCAGAAAAAATTTTTTAAATCGTTTTAAATACGAAATTCCGTTCTTCACTAAACACTTGAATGTAACTTAATTCACCAAGCTGGTACATTTAGTGCCGGTTCACATACGTCAAGTTTGACTCGTAAGTCTTGAGTTTTTAGGAGAGAGGGGAAAAGAAATGGCATTATATTTTCCCTTCTCTCCTAAAAGCTCAAGACTTGACAAGTCAAACTTGACGTGTATGAACCAGCACATAAATTCAACATAAGTGCCAATTCACACGTTGCAAGTCTTATTGATCAGCTTGCTACCTTATAGGCGAGAGAGTGAGAGAGAAACGTTTATTTTCCTCTCTTCACTCTCGTTATAAAGTAGCAAGCTGATCAATAAGACATGCAACGTGTGAATTGGGACTAAGTTTCCATTGTAAAAACTTAGCAAGGTTGCTTCAATTTCACACTAACACTACAACAACAGGCAAAGCAATAACAGACAGCTGTTTTTTGAGCCTACCTTGTAAATAAATACACTTTGTTATGTTATTTTTTTCGTATTTAGTAGTGTTACCATACTTTTATGTTAATTTAATAAAACTTTTTAAATAAAACTCAATTTCTATTTAAGTACGATTTAAATTCATATGAAAATTAACTTAATATATGTATGTAGATTTAAATACAATCTTGAAAATTGGGCATTAGAAATAAAACTTTTGTAACGAAATAGAAAATAAGCAAACGTTACCGTTCGAAATTGTTAAACAAGCATTTATGTGTAGTTTATAGAACACGAGCGCCTTACATATCCGTTCAACTTACATTTAACACAAAAACAAATTTCGAAATTTGGTTTTTGTTTTACACAGCGTTTACATTTGACAGTACTGGCAAGACAGTAAGAAAATACATATTAGTTGCCAAAAACACTACTAACTGTCTTCGTGACGTAGGCGTCCAGACAGTAGTTAAGACAGTTCACTTTTAAAAATTTGTCAAACGTGAATGTTGCAGCGACAGTTCAGTTTAACGTTTTTTGTATAAAATAAACAAATTTAAAAAAAGCTTAAAATAACTTTATTGTGTGAACAAATATAAAACTTAACCAAAATATAAAAAATCAAAGCAAAATATGTTAATTTTTTTTATACATTTTGATTTTTTTCTCTTTTGCTCACAAAACTTAAGATTACTGTTATCAAATGTCAAATCACTGTCCAATTTTACTGTCTGCAAAATTTGCTAGACAGTAGACAAGACAGTTGGAAAAGTGTGCATGTATTAGTGAAAAGGTTTGCATGTATTGCTACTGTCTTGCCAGTACTGGCAAATGTAAACGCCAGGTTAAATGTAAGTTGAACGGAAGAGTAAGGCGCTCGTGTTCTATAAACACCACATTAGTCAAATTTTCATTTTAAATACAATAATAATAAAAAATTTCCTTTTTTATATTTTTTAGTATAATGGAACAATTAAGAGATGGCAAAATTAATAATGCATTTTCCAACGATGAGGTAAATAAAATATAAATTTTAAGTGTTATCGTCGCCGAACTACTCATAAACGGGTGCGATTTCAACCAAACTTATACACTACGTAGGCAGTGGCCCATATATGGTTTATATGAAGTTTGTTTGAAATCCGATAACGCATGTGTGTGCGGTGCGTATGTGAAGTGAGTGTGTTTTTGCCGCAGGAAAACCAACTTTATTAAAAACAAGTGTGTTTCTTTTCTTATTTTGTTTTGCCGTGCGAAGCAGGCAACGGGCCCGCTAGTTATTTATAAATAAATTTTATAAATTCTGTGGCTCGGTGCTAAAAGGGCCAATGTCAACATTTTGCTGTTTGAGTTAATCGTTTCATTATGTGTATTATTTTACTCTCTTTTATTTTTCTGTATCAGCCAATGTTTAAGTTAACCCATAACAGTTTAATGAGGTTTTTTAGACATTGGCTGATACAAAAAAATAAAAGAGAGTAAAATAATACACATAATGAAACGATTAACTCAAAACAGCAAAATATCGACATTGTCCCTTTTAGAACCAAGCCACAGAATTATAAATAAAATAATTTCAATATTTATGTTATAGTCCTTGGAAAATGGCCACGAAAACAATAAGACTGAATTTCAAATTTCCGAATTCGAAGAAGATGAAGAAAAGATTATAAAACCAAAAACCAATTTAGAAATATGGACAACAAGATCGTTAATATTTCTTTTACATGCAGCGGTGGGAGCATATTTCGGTTATGCCACACATTTCTATATAAATGAAAGTATGTACATTTAATTCTTTAATTTAAATTTTGAAAAAAAAACATTTTTTTTTGTAGAGGACAAATGTTATTTTGGATATGAGTTGCAGTGTAAAATACGCTTCTGTAACGGTTATGGATTTCTGGTGTTACTTTTTGGCTTTATTTATTTGGGATTGATTTACTATTATCTTTTAAAGCCCACCGTGGGCAGACGTCTACATCGTCATTGCTTGGCGCCAATACATCAATGGTGGATGAAAGTTAGTAGAACAAGGTAAGTTTTAAATCATACTATAGAAATTTTGAAAAAATTTAATTTCCTAAGTAGCAATTTCGAAATAATCATCCCTTTTATAAATTTCGACGTCGATACAAGTCGACGGCACCGGGACTATTGACTCTGTTTTAATCGACATGATATTTTATGCGAGCATATTAATAAAAGCAATTGAAAAATAATTTTGGACACAAATATTGGGCGAAAAAAATAAAATAAATGATAAAATGACTTAGTATGTGCATATCAGAAGTTAAAATTTAAGAATTCGGCCAAAAGTCCACGCCGGATTTTCGATAACTAGGCGACATCGACACAATATTTTTAGAAAATACCAAATTAACGTCGAAGTGATGTAGTCGTCGACTTGATGTGGCGAAAACTTAAAATTAACGTCGACATCGACAATGACTTTTGAACATACATAACAGAGGTGATTGTTAGTCGTGAGATTAGTGGACATATGCCACTAATTACAAGAAAAATGTTGGCCACTTAGGCGTCAATTGTTGTCGGTTTATCAGCGTAAGCCTGTGACATCAAGAAGCCCACAGAAAATTATCGAGAGGTTTCTCAAAATCAATATTATCGTCAAAGTTTGATTTAAAAAACCACATCTCGCTCGGATCAATGTAATCTATCTATAACGATCTCATTGGTCGTAACGCGAGCTCTGGAGGCTTATTCTGAATTGCGATGCGAAAATCAATGCGATGCGAAAATGCATAAATGCGAACAATTGCTATTCTGTATTGCGATATTCGCAAAGTTTTTTTTTAATCGCATTTCAAATGCGAAAAGGTGACAAGTTGGTATTCTATATTGCGAAAACAAATGTCAAATTCGCAAAATTTATTTGACAACAAAATAGCATTCGCAAAGTACAAACATGTCAGTGAAAGATAATATTTTATTTATTTATTTATCATATATTTATTATTTAATTCAGGGAAGCAAGCAAAAAGACCACCAAACCGCGTCAATTTGAAATAATGATAGAATTTATGAATATGAATAAATGCACGTCAGTCGGCAAATACTTTGTGGCAAACGTTAACTGAAGAACTAAATATCAATGGACCACCTATTAGAGAAACTGCAGGATGGAAAAAGTATGAAATGTATAAACCAGTTAAAAAATATTTGACTTCAACTTTAATTTTAATATGTTTACGCCGATTTTAAAGTACACACAAAACATTTTCTTCGTCGTCGAACCACAGTGCCACAAAATCCATTTTTATTATTGTTTTTTTATTACAGAATGTCCTAAATATATTTTTTAAACAATTTTCACAGCCAAACACAAACAATTTATTTATTTTTAATTTGACGTTTATTGACACTGACGTATATTCGAGCAGCGTTGCCACGATTTGAAATAAATTGCGAATGCGATTGCGAAAGTCTAACAGAATACCAATTTTCTTTCGCATCGCATTTCATTTGCGCTCGCATTAATTTTCGCATCGCAATTCAGAATAAGTCTTTGTTTGAATAGATAAGGCCCGATGATGCAACAAGCGTGTAAACCGCACTAAACAATGCACTCAAGACGAATTCACTAGAAGGTAGGGTCAAGAAAAAAATCGCCACATTAAGCGAGAAATCGCCGTTTGGTGGAAATCGTTGTTGGCAATTGCCAATATTGAATTTTGACGATAAAATGCATATCGAATAAAAACCTATCGATAGTCCACCAAAAATAAAACGTTCAAAGGTACTTTCGATTGTTTTGCAGCTCCACTATAGGGTTTTTTTGGAAATTGGTCTCACCCCATATGCGGCAATTTATTTTACTTACAAACAGTAAGTAAACGAGCCTGATTGCTGAACACAATTTTGTGATAAAACATCAATTACTGATTTTCAAAGTAAATATGGATAATTTGGTATCGTGCAAGCGCAAATCTATTCATGATGATTTGTCGGAGTATTCTGATCATAAATATCAAAAAATGAGTGCAGTATGAGAGTTTTGTTTGAAAGCTAAAGCTTTCGTATATTCTATCAGGTTTAATAATACCCTTTAGAATTTTCGGTAATTTTTGCTGGAAAAGCCAAATTTTAGTGGAAAAAAGTTTTCAAAAATTTTCTATTTGAAAAAATGCGTTGGAAAACATTGTCTATGTTAAAAATTTATGCGGAAATTTGTTATTTATAAAAAAAAAGTAAGAAATTTGTCCGGAAGTTTGTAATTTATAAAAAAAAAACCAAGTAAAAGTGTTATATTCGACTATATACCCTTCACCATCGTGTGATAAGAACAGAAAATTATATAAATACCGTTCAGGTTTACTGTTCGCCCGACTACAGTCGCAATTTTGCCCTTTTTTTGCGGCCTGCGACTTTTTGTGAGACTTTTTTTTATCACCGACTTTTGCGACTTTTTTAACTTTTAACAGTTTTTTGTAAAGTTTCTCACAAAAAACATTAAATTTGCAGTAAATTATAAATTTTCTTATTATTTTTATCAAAAAAAAAAAAAAAAAAAATCTTCAAAACAACGTCGCGACGTCAAAATTTAAAAGCAATTCGCAGATTACACAGCGGAACAAAATTAAACTTTTTGTGTGTTGATTAGAAGTTTGATGCAATTTTTTACTAATTTGAGATCGCTGATTTCAAATATAATTTCCGTTTTTCTCTAGCAGCTCGCATGTTTAAGTTACAGGTACTAATCGAATTTTTGACTTTTTTCCAAAATTAAAAATTCAAAAAATCATAACTTCACTCTTCATGAAGCGATTTTCAGAACTCTTCTTTTTTTTAAGATGTAATTGTTAGCTTTGAAAAACAAAGCAAATCACAAACAAGCAAGAAAATATAGTCCGTCAAGCCTGACCATATGATACCCTACATCACAGTATTAAAAAACACATCATGCTTATATGTCTATATAAATATGGATTTATCTATGTTTATAAACTTCATTAAAATCGGTTTGAAAGTTTGTGAGAGGCAGAAATTGCCCCCTACTACCTCCTCTTGTGGTCCTATTTATGAAAAACTGTATAGCTTATGTGTCCCCATAGATATGGATCTATCTATGTTTTAAAATTCATTAATATCGGTTTGAGAGGCAGAAATTGCCCCTATTTCCCCTCGTGGTCCTATTTTTTAACGAATGCATACCTTTTGCGTCCATATGGATCTATCTATGTTTTAAATTTCATTAAAATTGGTTTGAGAGGCAGAAATTGCCCCCTATCTCCCCTCGTGTTCCTATTTTTTAAGAAATGCATCCCTTTTGTGTCCATAAAGATATGGTTCTATCTATGTTTTAAATTTCATTAAAATCGGTTTGATTGTTTCTGAGAGGAATTTATTTCCCCTTATCTTCCCGCGTGGTCCTACGATTTGGCCCATTTTCAATAGGCTTGATCCTTGTGCCAATAAGAACCTATGTTCCAAAGAATGTCATATTATCTCCAAAATTGCGACCTGTACTTTGCGCACAAGAAATCGTATGTGAAATTCAAACAACCAGACATATCAAAGCTAAAGCTGAATCTTTATTTCACCAAAATAATGCACCATATTTGGTGAGAACTTATCTGTTATGAGCTGGTGCAATATGGTCAAACGACCTGTACCGAACACAATTAATTAATTTAAATTACCTTTTAAAAACTTCTTATTGTGTCTTACAGTCCTGTCCAACTACAATTTGTTTCTATATCTTCACTTTAAACCAGATGATCCGAAATTGGCTTGTTTCTTTCTTTGTCTCAAAAAAGGCAGTATTTTTAGCGCAGAATCCATATGTCGCCAGAATAAAGCAAAAAAGTCATGGCTAACGAAGTCCCACATTAATACACCATAAAAATTGCTTTTTAATTTATTTATTTGATCCATTTTATATCAATTTTAATTTATACTTTCTTTCTTTACAGAATCATCTCTTCTCTTTTAATTGGTTTACTCTTGATAGCATTGGCAATATTTTTATACTTTGAGACCAAAGATGAACCACAAAAATTGAGTTCACTCGTTGGGCCCTGCTGTTTTGTACTTTTGGGTTATATTTTTTCCACAGCACGTTCGGCAATAAAGTGGCGTATTGTTATTACCGGCATTGCTTGTCAATTTATTTTGGGTGTTGTGTGTATACGTTGGAGTGTAGGCCGCAGTATTTTTGAGTGTATTGGCAACAAGACGGCTACATTCCTGGCCTTTACCGATGAGGGTAGTCGATTTGTTTATGGCAATACCATTGTAGATGAAGGTGTCTTTGCCTTTGCTATTTTATCGGTGATATTCTTTTTTAGTTTCTTCATATCCATTCTCTACTATTTGGGTACCATGCAATGGGTGATCTTGAAACTAGGTTGGATTCTGCAGCAACTTTTGGGGACAACAGTGTGTGAAAGTTTAACAGCTGCTGCTAATATATTTTTGGGAATGTCGGAAAGTCCACTGCTCATACGTCCCTATATTAAGATATTAACCGCTAGTGAAATACATGCCATAATGGTTTCGGGATTTGCAACAGTATCTGGTACAGTGTTGGCCGCCTATTTGAGTTTTGGTGCTTCACCCGCTCATTTAATAACATCTAGTGTTATGGCTGCACCTGCCACTTTGGCAATATCGAAATTATATATGCCCGAAACGGAGGAAAGTAAAACGACCTCAGATAACATTGAATTGGAAAAATCGTAAGTATCTAAATTTTTTCTTTTTTAATTTTAATGAAAATTAACAATATCGTCAACAATTATTTATTTTAATTGTTTTTTGAAGAGAGGATTCTTCAATCTTAGATGCTGCCTCGAACGGTGCTATTCAAGCTGTCCCCGTTGTTTTGGGTATTATTGCCAACATTGTCTCTTTTGTGGCTTTTATAGCCTTTTTAAATGCCGTAGTCAATTGGTTCGGTACATTAGTAGGTTTAAATGACATCGATTTCGAATGGATTTTCTCAAAATTGTTTATTCCTTTGGCGTGGGCCATGGGTGTGCCTTGGGAAGATTGCGATGCGGTGGCCAAAGTGGTGGCTACCAAATCCATTGTCAATGAATTTGTGGCTTATGAAAAATTGGGAATTTTAATAAGAACTAAAGCAATAACGGTAAGTTAATAATTACTTAAAATTACATACATAGTTTATTGAATCACGGACTAGGGCTCTTTATTTTAAGGGAATAGGGAACAAACTACGTCTTTAATTTAATAATTTCGAAATGTTTCTGTAGCCCATTATTTCGAACATTAAGTTTAAAATTATGTCTCCGCCCGCTACTGGTTTATATACATAGTAATTATATTTTTACAATATTTTCTTAATAATTGGATGATGTTTCAAATGATGCTAAAATACTAGATCGAATCATGACAATGAATAGAATTTTCAAATACAGAAGATTCAAATTGTCAATTAGGGAGTCAGATTTGCACTGAACAAGTTGTAAGTGAAGGCATGGCATTTGATCATTACCAATTTAAGGGTTATCCATTTAGTGATTTCAAAACCGCCGGTCTGTCCAGGCTGTCAGCTGTTAAATATTTGTCATCTGAAGTATCAATTATTGAGTGAAAGGTTTGCTAATTACGAATATTGATCGTTTTACCACTGAAGAGCGCGTAAAAATAATTAAAACTTACCCAAAATGGTGGTTCAAACGTGGTCTTTCGAACTAAACGGTGTGACTATTTAAAGTCGTCATAATGGACATACTGTGCAAGGAATTGGCAAGATTATAAAGAATTTTGAAGGGGCTGAAAGAGTTACAGATTTGGTCGGGCCTGTGCATCGTTGAAATGTGTGCACTTCCGAAAATATCGCTTGCTAGTGAAAGTTCGGCAGATAATCCGAATTTGTCGATTCCACGGAGTTTTCAGTAATTGGGCCTATCTAACAGCTCATTATGGCGCATATTGCATTTGGATTTGCACCTCCATCCATATTAAGTTGAACTTATGCAACAATTAATGCCTTCTGAGAATTCACAATGCCGTAGTTATGCTGATTAGAGGCTAAAGCAACAGGCTTCCAATGCTGATTTTCGAACAAAATTTAATTCAAGGTTGACGACCATTTCTCACTCGTTGGTAACGTCAACAAGCTAAATTGTCGCATACGGGGCTCAGAGAATCCTAAAGTAATTTTGGAAAAGCCATTGCATCCCAAAAAGTGACTATTTGGTACGCATTATGGTCTGGAGGTGTCATTGGGCTGTATTTGTGTTGTTATTATAGAGTAAAACGCAGTGTATTGGGTGAACGTTACAAAAGAACTAAACTAAAAAACACTTTATTGTTTCCCTCATTCTATGAATACAGTTGTACTAATAGTGATGCTAGAACTAAATGGTTATTCGATTTACAACACCTTCCCTGAATAAACATTTTCCTTAATAATAAAATAAATTCATAAATTAATTCATTGTTAAATAAATACATTAAAGTTAAATAAAATTATATCAAACCAAATTGATTTGTGAAATACTTATATTTATCAGCTGGTACGCCTTTCGTAAAGATGTCCGCTAACATTTTATTTATCTCCAAATAATTAAGTTTAACCTCGCCACTCTCCAGTAGGAGTTGTTTTGTGCAATTTGAATTGCACTTTTGTTGTCGCAATATAATACCATTGAATCAGGAGGATTTTCCACTAATTCACGCTCCAATCGACGAAGCCATATTAATTCCTGAATCGCTGATACTAATGACATAAATTAAGCCTCTGTTGAAGAGAGAGCCACGGTACGTTGTCTTCTAGTACCCCAAGATACTGCTGCGCCTTGCATAGTAAAAATGTAGCCAGTTGTAGAACGCCTGTCATCAATATTACCTGCCCAATTGGCATCACAGTATCCAATCAGATCTTCTGATTCACGATTATACACAAGACCTTTATTAATGGTACCCTTAAGGTATCGCATTACACGTTTGACTGCAGACCAGTGCGCCTTCCCTGGATTAGTATTAAAACGGCTTAGTATATTGACAATATAGCAAATGTCTGGTCTTGTATTCTGAGCTGCAAACAGTAAACAACCAACAGCTTCCATATAAGGTACCTTATTCATTTCCTCCTTTTCTTCCTCAGAAGACGGACACATTTCAAGAGAAAGCTTTTGATTCACATCCACTGGCGAACTTACAGGATTACTGTCCACCATAGAAAATCGGTTAAGTACATCTTCAATGTATTTGGATTGATCTATTTTTATTTTACCACCAGATCTTTGAATTCTCATACCCAAGACGGAAAATGCTTCTCCCATATCTTTCATAAGGAAATGTTTAGACAGCTCACATTTCAGTGTATTTGTTACGTGAATATTGTTTGAAAATATTAACACGTCATCCACATAAATGGCCACATACAAAACTTTACCATTACCAACATGATAATATACACATTGATCTGTTTCACTTCTCTTTAGGCCAAATTGTAAAAGAATGTTGTTTAAAGTTGTGTTCCAAACACGACTAGATTGTTTTAACCCATAGAGGGCTTTCTTTAAAACACAAACACGGTTACTTCCATCCTTATAACCATCAGGTTGTACCATACAAATTTCACGTTCAAGATCCCCATTGAGGAATGCTGTAACTGCGTCAAGTTGATGGATATGCAGATCAAATTTTACGGACAATGCAAGTAAAAATCTTATGGACGAATAACGAACTACAGGAGCGAATGTTTCCTCGTAATCGACACCTTTTCGTTGGCTACAGCCCTTAACAACAAGTCTCGCCTTATGACGAACTTTATTACCACTTGCATCATATTTTGTCTTGAAGACCCACTTGCATTTAATTGGTCTTTTATCAGACGGTGGATTAGCCAATGTCCATGTATCGTTCGAGGCCAGAGAATTAATTTCTTCGTCCATTGCGGTCCGCCATTGTTCGGCTTCTTCAGAATTCAAGGCTTCTTCTACTGTTACAGGATCATTTGACACAAAACTAGCTGCACAAAAATTGTATTCGTGACTAGATTTTGCTCTTATACGTTCAGACCGTCGAACTTCAACATTTTCAAAACGATCTTCGGCTAACTGTTCGTCGATTGCATCTTCAAAACTTGTGTTGTCTTCTGAGTTGACATCATATTCTACTTTAAGACTATCTGTTGATACGTTGTTTATTTCATCATCGCCATTAGTTGGCAAATTATTTGAGTCTTCATTTGGCAATTCATTTACTATACCAGTTGGCAATTCTTCTACCATTGCCTCCCCAGAATTGACAACGTCCTCATCGATACCAACTACAATATTTCGAACCTCATTAGTAAGATCTATATTATTGCTACGTACCTGAACCTCCATGAAAACAACATCACGGCCCAAAATTTTTCATCGAGACCAGAATCTATTAACATGCATCTAACACGATCAATTATCGTACGGTTTAAACGTTCGGACACACCATTTTGTTCTGGTGTATATGGTGCAGTTTTTTGATGAATTATGCCACATTTGTCTAACAACTGCTGAAACGATTTCAGTGCCGTTGTCAGTTCGAAAAATTTTAATTTTCTTCGAGCATTGATTTTCAGCCATAGTTTTAAATTTCCTAAATTCTTCGAAAACATCTGATTTTCTTCTAATTGGCGATAAAAATACCCTTCGGGAATAATCATCCACAAAAATCACGATAAAACGAGCACCAGAAAACGATTTACTTTTTAATGGACCCATTACATCAGAATGTACTATTTCCAAAATTTCTGTAGCGCGATGACCATCCTCTTTAAACGAATTTCTTACTTGTTTTCCTTGTATACAAATTTCACATTTGTCTAACTTCACTTGAAAATCAAGTTCGCTCGTGTCTCTTATTTTACATAAATTGTCATCACAAATATGACCGAAGCGTCGATGCCACAAATGAGCACTATTATTTGCCATCAACGCTTTTTGTTCTTCGTTTTTTGCATTCTTATTGGCAACACAGTCCAACTTATATAAATTGTTATGTAAACTTGCAGTTGCCATGAGCATGTTGTCGCTGCCAAAAATGTCACAACTGTTCTGCTCAAAAACTACTCTCTTGCCGCTTGCCGTCAATTGTCTGACCGACAACAAATTTGCACACAGTTGCGGTACATACTCAACGTTTTTTATAACAGTTTTCGTTTCCCCTTCATCAGTAGACAAGAAAACACTTGCATCACCAACACACTCTACTGTGAGTTTGTTGTTGTTTGCTACAATTACTTCTTTACCTTTTGTAGCTTTTAAGTTGTGCAGAATTGATTTTGTTTTTGACATGTGTGTTGTTGCGCCTGAGTCTACATACCATTCATCTACGCCGACGTCACATGAAGTAAATAAAGACGCTAACAGAATTCTGTCGTTAGATTTTTTTGTTTGATGCTTTGAACCGTTTTCGTTTGAATTTTTCTTTTGCATGTTTGGACAATTCTTAATAAAATGCCCCTCTTTCTTACAACCATGACACTTAAACTTTTTTGGCTTTTGAAATTTTCTGTTGGAAACAAATGCATTTTCCTCCGTTTTTATACCGGTATCAAATTTAGCATCTTGCAAAAGTAAATTCTTCACCATATCCACAGACAATTTTGTCTTAGAATTTTCCACAGCCAAAACAAGGGAACGAAAATCTTCCGGCAGACCGGCCAGCATCAATGATGCTATTAGCTCGTCGTCTATATTCAACCCAGAGTTCTTTACCTTCAAAGAAGTCATTACCATTCTGTTGACGTACTCCTCCATTGAGTCAAAATCTGACAATTTAATTTGAACCAACTGTTTCAATAATTCAACTTTTCGTGTCAAACCGGTGTCCTCAAAGGCACTCATTAAGGCATCCCAGGCTTCTTTTGCACTCGTTGCCGTCGCTATGTGAGCGAAATTGTTAGGATCCACCATTAACGTTATTTCTGCTAAGGCTCTTTCATTTGCATCTACCTCTTCCACTGTAGAGTTTTGGTTCACCCCCAAATTTACAATCTTCCAGCAATTTCTCAGTACAAGATACGATTTGGCATGACGCTTCCATACATCGAAGTTTTCGCGACCACGTAATTTTTCAAATGGAAAACACATATTTGATGCCATTTTCACAAGCGTTTCTAATTCATTTATCGAAAAAATTGAAATTGTTAATTTAAATGTTTTTACGAAAATATTATTTTCTTTTTATTTTCTGTTTAATTTTTACCGCGAACTGGGCTCATAACCTGTTGTTATTATAGAGTAAAACGCAGTGTATTGGGTGAACGTTACAAAAGAACTAAACTAAAAAACACTTTATTGTTTCCCTCATTCTATGAATACAGTTGTACTAATAGTGATGCTAGAACTAAATGGTTATTCGATTTACAACAATTTGTTCGAAAATTACGCTGGAAGAACCATTACCTTCAATAACGAGCGCTAAGGCCGTATGATAACCGACTTTATTGGGCTCGCAATTGAAGATTATGTACTGGACGATATGTGACGGTGACACGAGCCACACAATACTGATTTTGGCCTTATTGCATCGCAGTTTCCAGAACGTGTAATTTCACGTTTAAACGACGTTAGTTGACCACCAAGATCACAAGCCCCTAACGTTGGAGCGTTTGAAAACCAACATTCATATAGTTTCGCCGAGATACCGCCTAAAATGGGCGAAAAAGTGGTCGAAAACTACCTCAAAAGAATCGGCTGCTATCAATCGAGAGGCGGTCATTTTAATGATATTGTATTTCGTACGTAATGAAAAGGTCCAGCCAAGCATTCTAAACAAAAAAAAGTTTTACCAAAATCAAACTTTCTGTGAGTTTTATTTAACTTTACTTTTGAAACCGAAAAATGGATAACCCGTTAGTCAAACATTATTTCTTTTGAAACAAATTAAAAAGTTAACCTACATACTTCTGTTGACAGGAGCCAAGCTTAAAGAATACCTAAGTGTTTTGGTTTTCAGCGGATTTCGCCGACACCCGGTTCTTTGTACCGATCTGACCAGATATTCCTCCGAGAAGGGCTGTCAACCCAACCACATCAAATATTTTTAGTAGAATTTGTTAGTTGAAGTGGCTACATCCCAAAAACGTGTTTTAAAGAATAACATCTTTCAAACTTTTTAATAAGAATACGAGCCCTAATTGCGAAAATAACGTAATAATCGTAAGCGACAAATTTCATTCAAAATTTATATGAAATAAAATAAAAAAAACTTTTTCCTGTAAAATTTGATTTTTTGCGCTTACGTTATTTCCGCGGTTAGGGCTCCAATAGTTCTTTCAGTAAACGTTAATATATATAATTTCCTTTAAATCCGGGTAAAGCGTAGGGCCACTTGAAACGTTTTTGTAAAGGAGACTGAAAAAATCCTAAAATATATGGGAAAAAATTATCCTTAGACATTAAAGCTTATACCGGCTATAATTTAGTCCGTTTGACCTGTAATTTTTTGCACAAATTGATTGGAAGATAAATTAAACTTATACTTTATAGGCCCGAAGTGCTGGTATCGCAACATTTGCTATTTGTGGTTTTGCAAATCCTAGTTCATTGGGTATATTGATCGGTTCCCTAGGGGCTATGGCACCAAAACGAAGAGCTCTTATAACATCGGTAGCATTTAGAGCTTTTATTGTTGGCAGTATAGTGTGTTTTATGTCTGCTAGTTTTGCCGGTAAGTATTAATTATACCTAAACTACTGGTCAAATGTTTATGAAAATAATTGATTTGGTAAAATACAAGTGAAAATGGACAAATCCGATCAGTATTTTAATAACTTTACTTATATTTACATTAAAAAATATATAATTTTTATCTGTTTTAAAATTTCTAGGCATTTTAATGCAAAACGAAGAAGAGGAACGTTCCTATGAGCAGATACTAAGTTCATTGCATCTTAAAAATATCAGTATAGCATTATTTCAGAAGCAGTACTAGTTATTAGTAAATTGTTGAAGTTATTTATGTATTTTTATGTATCATTAAAATACATCTTGCCGTTTTATTTTTTACAATATTTTTAAGCTAAAACCTGTTTACATATTTGTAGTGTATAAATTTAAGTATAATAGTTTTTAATATAATATCGATAAATCTGTACAACCTATTCTACTAAACACTTTTCGATGTTATTTTTTATTGCTTGCAATAACTCAATATCTTTAGCATCGAAAGTTGTGGGTGGAAAATTTAAGAGTTTCTGTGAGTTTAAATTAAGGTCGTTTAAAATAAATTTAATATCAGAAAAATTACCTTTGTCTAGACGTGGTTTTTTCTTAATTTGTTCTACATCATTGTATGGGTTATTTGATTGTTGAAAGGTCTGTCCTAGGTCTTTGAATATTTTTAAATCTATGGTCTTATTACTTGTGGTTGGGCAATCTATTAAATTGGCTACGTAGGATGTGGGTTTTTGTGATGTTTCTAATTCTTGTAATAGTTTATTTGACTGTGGTCTTTGTTTAAGTAAAAATTCTAATAAGAAAACATTTTGTATATCACAACACTGCTGTTCGTGATCCATTAAATACGTTAGAATTTTATCATTTTGTTGTTTGTCTTGTTGTAAAGAAAAAAAGCATAAACATTTATTGACAAACTCATGAAATCTTTGAAGTTCTGTTGTTTGTAATGTTAGCAAGCCAATAAATGTTACAAAAATATTTTCTTTTTCGAAATTATTAATAATTTGGGGTTTCAATATGCATATATCCAAAAAGTTTATCTAAAAAAGTAAAAAAAAAAGATTAAAAATTAAATACGTAACATGACACTCACTAGTTCTTTATAAACTTTTCCAGTTATACGACGTTGCTGCATTTTCTTTAAATTTTGTACTAAATTCGTGTGTAAGTACTGTAAACCCTGTTCAGTTTGTTTGCCACACATTAGTAAAACGATTTCAATATTTTCAAACTTCTTGTTAGGTAATTGTTGCAGTTTGGCATCAGGTGTTTTGTGTAAGATGGTTTTAAGTAAGACTTCGATTAATTGTTTGCCTTGTCGGTATGTATAATTTGAGTTGTTTGATTTGTTCCACATTTTTAGCCAAAATTCTAAACTTTTTAAATTCATATCGCCTTCTGATTGATTTAGAACGATACTGAAATTAAAAAAAGTGTAACTAAGTTTTGGCTTTTTTTTACTACAAATTATAAAAGTTTATAATTTTATTTATAACTAGCATTTAATCTGCTACTTCGTTGGCGTCTCCCTTTCTTTCGTGGACATATTAATATGCCAACGTTTATCAGGCGTGTTCTGAAAATCAATTTAATTCAAATCACGTGATTTCGAATCACATGTGTCTTTTAAAATCAAACGTCTCATATTGTGGTGATCCGTTCTTATGTTTTTCTGTGTGATTTTCAATTGACGAAAGCACACCCAAAAGCACGAAAGAGGTGTGATTTTCAGAACACTTCAAATCACAGGTGAGATTTATCACGTGCTTGATTTGTAATTGAAGTCGATTAAGCGATTTTTGGCTACGAATGCAATTCTGTAACGTGCATTGCTAAATTTGGCAATGCCATAAAAATTAAATTCGCCGCAATTTAAGTTTTTAATATCATCGCTAAAATTTTTAAATTTTGTATTCTCTTAGGTGATTTTAGCGATCAAGATTTTGCATTAGCTAAGAGAATTACAGAATACGGCTACAGGTGATTTTCAGAAAAGGCCTGTATGTTTCTAGGTTTTAACAAAAAGGTACTAACTTTTTTCATTCTACCAATTGAGGCTAACAGTGCAGAAGTGGTGTACCCACAATTTAATTTGGTTACGGTTCTGGTGTAAGATATGTTCTTTGCACTGTTATTTACCTAACCTAACCTAACCTAACCTTTAGTGCAAGAGTAGTGTTAACTCCTCATTATCTCATAATAAGTAGTTTGGGGTTACACCACTTCTGCGCTGATAGCCTAAATTGTAGAACCGAAAAATGAAAGAAAGAAATTTAATTTCCCGAATTTCACCTTTTTTGAACTTTTCTTCTCCCTATTGAAGAATTAACAAGAAAGTATAGTCGGTCAAGACCGACCATATGATACCCTACACCACAGTATTTTAAAACACATCATGCTTATGTGTCCATGTAAATATGGATTTATCTATGTTTATAAACTTTATGAAAATCGGTTTGGAAGTTTGTGAGAGGCAGAAATTGCCCCCTACCTCCCCTTGTGGTCATATTTTTGAAAAACTGTATAGCTAATGTGTCCATATAGATATGGATTTATCTATGTTTTGAATTTCATTAAAATCGGTTTGAGAGGCAGAAATTGCCCCTATCTCCCCTCGTGGTTCTATTTTTTTAAAAAATGCATACATTTTGTGTCTATATAGATATGGTTCTATCTATGTTTTAAATTTCATTGAAATCGGTTTTCGATAGTTTCTGAGAGGAAGAAATTTCCCGCTATCTTCCCTCGTGGTCATACGATTCGGCCCATTTTCAATAGGCTTGGTCCTTGTGCCAATAAGAACCTATGACCCAAATTTCATCAAATTATCTCCAAAATTGCGACCTGTACTTTGCGCACAAGGTTACATGGACAGCCAGCCAGCCAGCCTGCCAGCCAGCCGGACGGACATCGTTAATTCGACTCAGAAAGTGATTCTAAGACGATCGGTATACTTTAAGGTGGGTCTAGGACCAATATTTTAAGGCGTTACACACATCAGCACAAATGCATAATACCCTCTCCACTATTGTGGTGTGGGTATAAAAATTTCAGTATTGTAGTGAGAGCCCATAATTTTATACGTTCGTATGTATATGTCAATGAATGGAGAAAAAGTTTTAAAAAAAAAGTACAAAATAGGGACAATTTTCACCCATTAAGCTTTTGAATTTCAAAAAAGTACCAAATTTTTATTTGTATTTTAAAGATACGTTACGAATGTAAAATAAAAAAAGGATGATAGTAGTAAAAAAAATAAATTAGTTTTATGTCGCGGACAGTGCCGTCTCAGTAGAGCTTGGGAAAAACTTTGCGAACGTTATCGCAAATCTAATTAGACAATTAAATCGCGGACACCGCCAAAGCTTTGTCTATGTGCAAATTAAGTGTGAAAGAAACGTGATAGTTTTGGCCCTTAGGATGCAGTCAATGAAAGATTGACTACAGCGCACGGACTTTAAATATGAAATCAAGTCTTTCTGATCATAATAGACTTAAAGCATGTTATTCAAAAACTTCTTACAGCGAACACAAAATTTGTTTAACTGATTAAAGTCCTAAAAGATTAAAATATTTTGTACATGATTCCCCGTTGTTAGTTATTCAAAAACAAGCAGCAAAAACTTGAATTTATATAGAAATTTAAATTTTTTATGAAAAAACATTTTTTCTTGAAAAAGTGGTGAAAAAAAATTTATTTATTTCATTATATTTGTTATATAAAAAAGCCATTCTTCGCCAATTTGTTTCTAACAAGATAAAATTGAAATATATACCAGTGTAATGCCTGTTTTCACAACTTACCGATAGCTTAAAGTTGATGTTAACCGGCCTTATAAAAAGTGTTTCATTATTAAGGTGCATCCTACCTGGTACGTTTAAGTAAAGTTGTAATAATGGAATACTTTTTATACGGCCGATAAAATCCTACCTTTAGCTATCGGTAAATTGTGCAA
The DNA here is from genome assembly GCA_930367215.1 of Pollenia angustigena. Taxonomy (NCBI): domain Eukaryota; kingdom Metazoa; phylum Arthropoda; class Insecta; order Diptera; family Polleniidae; genus Pollenia; species Pollenia angustigena. Next base: position 187,041,090 of record OV884060.1, on the reverse strand, counting down.
TCGGGCCTAAATAGGACAACTTTTGAAGTGCTAATTATTAATTACAAAAAGTTTCTTCCCTTTTAACTCAATTTTTCATACAAATAATTTACCTGTAATAAATCGTTAAGATCTCCATACTTGTATATGCTCGAATCCAAGGCGAATCCATTACATATTCACAAAATTTCTTATGCATTATGTTATTAGAGTCCAATAAAGTTAAGGCAACAAAATCTTTCAATATTTGTGTATATTTATCGCAATCAATGAATATTAAAGGGCCTTAAGAAATAGAAAAAGAAAATATATACAAAGTTAATGAACATAATTTTTAAGAATTTTATATAATTTTATGAAATTGCATAAATTCTATAAGAATAAATTTTTTTAGTACCGTTTTAGTACATTACTGCTGCTGACTAAAACTAAATTTCTTTTTCGAAAATTTCATTAAAGTTTTAAAATAAAGATTAAACAATTTAATGTAAATCTTAAATACAAAACTTTTAATGAAAATTATTTTGGTTATTGTTAAAATCAAAATAAAGCAATTTACCAGTTCAGTTTTTTATGAACGTGCACTTGCAAATTTATTATCAAAATAATTTTTGGGATTTGATGATTTTCTTCCGAAAACAATAAGATTTGTTTTTGTTTTTAATTAAATTTTTTTCTTAACCCACTTAGGGCCATTATTATAACTTGGCGTTAGTTGTTATCCGACAGTTAACAGACGCTTTTTGACAGATAACACATTATTATCTGTCAATTTAATCTTAACTTTAGCTAACTTCAAGTTGTAATAATGGCCCTTAGAACTACAATTAATGTTGGGACAATTCCAACCAATTGTAGTGGGGAATGTAAGAAAAGATAAACTAATTTGTTCATTGTTGGAACTTTGCTTTGATATTTTTACAAACAAAAATTTTTAGTGTTTGTAATTCTCATTCACTCTACAGTTTTGTTTGCATATCTAATATTGTTAGCTTTTCTAAAGTTTTTTGGGAAAATGTTTCCTGATGATTTGGCCTAAGCAATGAGTGAAATACGTATAGAAACTAGCTTATCCTCCAACAATAAATTTCAGTGTATTTATTAAGAATAAAAATTGGGAATTAAAGGTTATTATTACCTTCAACTAAACAATTGTACACCTTCAATAACTCTTCTACATCTGGTTTTACATTAAGGCGATTTTGGCTGCAACTTTCAATGTTAACTTTAAGGTAGTCCAACACTAGATTACAACATTCAAAACTATCCGCATCATATTTCAGATGCTGCAACAGAAACTAAAAAATAGTTGGAAATTAAAACACTTGTTTAAAAAAATTAATAACAACAATAACTTACCTTCAACATTTCACTATCACGATATATTAAAGAGAAAACATTCAAAAGACCTTTATTAATAACTAAATCTATTTTTTGTTTAACCATTTTACCACTGCAAAAAAAAATAAAATTAGTATTTAAATTGAATTTTAGGATTTACATGTACATATAATCGAGGTACATTTTCACAAGGTCTCAAGGACTCATTAATACAAAAATACCCGACTTGTCAAAATTGTCTGCATAAAAAAACAAAAACAATTTAACGCATACATGCATATATTTGATTTGAATTTGACAACTCGTCAGCTCATTACTGGTTTGACCTACCGACCATTTAAAAAAAAAAATAGGTATGAGGAATATATTTTTTTAATACCCTCTTTCTAAATCAAAAACCTGTTTCGCGAAAAATTGTATGGTTTCTGAGATATAAAGCATTAATTTTGCTGCATATCAACTGTTTCAAAGTTTTTTAAGTACTGTTTTGCTCTACAAGCCATTGTTTGGCGATTGCAGCAAATTCTTCATACAAAAACGTACACTATAAATTTTACTGTTGCTTTGCTGCATTGCCGTAAGAAAAAAAAAGTAGTTAAAGCAAAAGCAAAGTAAAATGACAACAAGAAAATAAATTTGTGAAAAATAGTTTTATAATGGACCCAACCAAGTGTACGGTTTGCTATTATTTGTGTTTTTAGCCTACCTAAGGGAAATGCTTTAAAATTTTACTACAAACGAAAATTAAATATGTTTAATCTTACAGCAACCATTATTATGTCATATATACCAACTTTTACTTATTGTGCCTTTTTTACGGAAGCTCATAGTGGTCGGAGTGGTAACAATATTGCTAGTGCTTAAATTAAAATTTTAAATGAACTAATAAAAGATTGTCCACTTATTAAAACTTTGACATTCTTGGGTACCTCAAAATAAAAATCAAATTAACGCAACCGCAATCAAAATGTTCTTTAAACAAAATAATATTGATGCCGTAATACAAAAGTCTTCAGAACCAGAACATTCTTTAATTCAAGAAGTGGACTGTGTCTATGGTGTTATTTACCGGTACTTAAAGAATATTGAAATTCATAGTCCTCTTCATTTACTAAATTTGCTTAAAACAATGCCAAATAATAAAACAAAACTTAAAGTTATGGAAATGCTTCCGAAAAATTTTCGCACATACTCGTTCGAAGCAAATAAAATGGACTTTCGAAAAGTCCCTTTTGCTAAAATTAAAGTACTTCTATACAGTTAAAATAACGATTTATGTATATATTATAAAACTTCTACCAAAGAGGAAAAATATAAAAATGCAATTTTGGTTAAGACTGCATCAAAAAATTGTTTGAAAACTCCTGAGAATCTGTTGACGAATGTTTTGAAAATATCGAAAGCATCATTTATTTCCAGCGATAAAAATAGAGACATAAAAGACTTGCTTATATTTCTTCCACGTGTTGATAAAGCTTATTATAAAAATTTACTCAATATTAAGTTTTAAATTTTCTATTTACTTTTGCATTATTTAAGTTGTTCAATTTTTGGCTTTTTATGTAACTTTTCGTAACAGTAGAACTGTTTTTTCTGTTTTTGTAAAGTAAAATCAAATAAAAAAACTATAAAAAAAAATTCATCTCAACAAGTTACTTAATACACAGCAATAACTATACGTATGCAGCACAAAAACCCACTTTTTAAATTTTTTTTAGAAAAGTGGCGTATGCGGCACAAAACAATATTTTTCATTTTCAAAAAAATACTATTAAATTCTAACTTTATTCATGAAAGTGCGCAAAAATTTGCATTTTTCTTCAAAACATATACCGGAAGCAGTGGTAAAAATATAAAAAAATTCTATCGGGTACTATTTGAGAAATCTTCATGTAAATCTTCTTTGTCGTTTTTCTCCACTCCGACTTTTTGGCATATGCGCCAAACCAATTCTGAGCTGACGAACTGGGGTTTTTATCTATCTGCCCGCTAATGAGTCTACCTTGTGTAAATGTACCTTGTGTTTAATGAAAACTTACTGTTGACAAATATCATATATTTCTATAAATTCTTTTATAGCTGGAAATGTTTTTAGATTTTCTTTAGAATAAGTTAAAATTAACTTAAGGAGTTTCAAATAAAACTGAGCTATCTGCAACAAGCTGTTATTATTACTTGTACCAGAATTCTAAAAACAAAAAAAATAAAGCAACATAAAATAAATAAGGCATTATTCTTAAAGTGGATATACCAAAAACAAAATTCGGCCGAAAGTTCTTTATATTTGGCATAACTTTACCCAGTGTTGCCAAAACTTGGTGACTAAAAATTACTAAATTTTCGGAAAAAATGGCTTAAGTGTTTAAAAACTTTTTCAAATAAAAACACGTTACAATTCAATATCAAAACAGAAATAATTAATTAAAAATTTTTTACAATGAAATTCTAAATTAAGATCAATTTGTTACATAACAATTAACGTAAATTAAATATTTAAGAATTTTAAACATTAAATCGACGCAAACTGGTTCAAATTTTGAAAAGGCGACCAAAACTATTTTTTTTATGTTCTCCAATTTTAAAATTATTTTATTCATATAAAAGTTTTTTAAAATTCAAAAAATTTTATATGAAAATTTTCTCAACGCAAGGTGAAGTGAACAACAAAATTACCCCCTAAATAATATTTCAACTATTTCATTGAGAACAGGGTGGTCCAAAATGGACTTTCTCAGTCCATGTTTTTCAGTGATGGTTTTTCAAGATTTTTTGACACAATGTGTTTTGTGTATTAGCTTATCTTCTTAACTATTAGCGATTTAAGCATTTAACTCTGCGACCTTTAAAACTTTTAATGTCATAATTTCCCTGAAACATCTTACTTTATAAAGCATTAGTCTTGAGCGTCAAAAAAAAATTTTTTTAAGACCAAACGATTTTCTAAATAATTATCTTATCTTAATTTTTTTCTTTTATTTGTTTCTAGTTCGAAACAATAATTTAAGAAAAAAAAAAATTTAAAACGGCAACACTATAGCACCTTAAAACTTGACAAATAAACATCATACAAAAAAATATTTGCCAAAATATATGCCAAATATAAAGAAATTTTGCTAAAAAAAAATTTATTTTTAGTATAACTCAACTCTAGTTCATTTAAAATTTGGCAGTTTGGTTTGTTTTTTTTTATTTTTTTTATTTTTATTTTTGTTAAAAACTTAATTTTAGTGCTTTTAAACATCAAACATTTACAATCACCATCATTTGTTATGTTAAGTTGTTTAAGTTTCTACTAGGGTGTTCAGTCGATTAATTCTTGTTCGATTAATCAAACAATTTTAGACAATCAATTGTTCGAACAATTTAAAACTGCTAATTTCGATTAGGGATTAATCGAAGAATTTATACCGAATAATCGAATGATAATGATAAAAAGTATTTCTGTTAAACATATCATTTTTTAAAGTTTTAAGTCTAATAAACAAGCCAAATGTTTGTGTCCGTTGGAATTTAAAAAAAAAAACAGTAGATAAAATGGAATATTTTTATGAACTTTCGCTCGATTTTAAATCCACTTCATTTCAATTTCTTGAACATGCCCGTATTTTAAAAAAAAAATTAGTTCATTGTTTTGTTTAAAAATATTGTACGAAGGATAAATATATTAAAGCTAAATATAACAGCCCAGGCAGAAATTACGACTCTTCTAAATATTTTGTACAGCCACAACCCTGTAAATACGAAATTGTGACTCTACCAAAAATATGGTACCATCACAACACTGTAGATACAAAATTACAACCTTAGTTTTTTAATACCGGTTTTAAATAAGATTCAACGACTTAAGTTTTTTAAAGTCGTATTTACCATAAAACTATACCGCTAAAACACTGTATATAAAAGAATTAAACCTTTTTTCCTAATACCGTGTTTATAATAATTCCATACCGCTGCAACGCTATATATACAAAAATTTAGTCTTATTCATTTAATAGTGTCGTATTACAATTAAACCCCTAAAACTATTTTAGGTTAGAAAACATACAAATTTTTGCCTGTTTATTTAGCGAATTTATATTTGTAACAATATTGAAAATAAGAGTCGGAAGACGGTTGTGACTACGTTGTAAATTCGTGAATCCAACATTGTAAATTTAGATTAACAGTACTGTGACAACACTAAAAAGAAGAGTCGGAAGACGCACATTTGGCGTTATCATTTTAATATTGCGACAACATTGTAAATTTGGTAAACAGTACGTTGTATTGATGTTGATAGTACCCCCTGCTACGTCGGCACATCGTCGTGGTGATTGGTTTTTTCTGCATGGGAGGTGTCCAAAAATGTATTACGTAAATGTTTTTCAACAACTGCACTAATTTACCACTTACACAGTGACTAAAACATAGTACTTGAAGAAGATGCTCCACCAACAAAATCAAAGGGTCTACAAGTGGTCCAATGAATAAATATTTTAAACAAGATATTTCGATCGATTCTCTAGAATAAAATATTTGTAAAAGCATAGCAATGGATGGCATCATGTCTGTGAAAAATTTCAAAAAAGTTATATTGGGCCATGTCACAGAGTACAATTCCGTTCGGAATTGAAGAAAACATATTTGTTTGTTGATGGAAAGTGTATTTTGATAGTTTTCTGGCCTTTCAGATACAGATAACTCCCATACCGTTCATGAAAACAAAAATGGTTTCATTCCGAAACATTTTTTCGTCATTTTCTGAAGCACCAAAATACGGAATGAATTCCGTTTCCGAACGGAATTGTACTCTGTGACATGGCTGATTGACTCTTTTAAAATCTAAGTGCCCAAAAGTGGAGCAATTTTAAAATTTTATTCGTTTAATCGAATAAGTTAAAAATGCCAAATATCGTTAAATCGTTTAAACGAACAAAAATAAAAACCGATTAATTTAACACCCTAGTTTCAACTCAATTGAGTTTAGTTGGAAATCTTAATTTGTACAGAAATAATATAAAGAAATTATAAATTTTAAGCTTAGAGGGCTTACTATTTCTTACCCGACGATACAAATGTAAAATTTGATTTAGTTCTTTAAAAATACCCAAAATAGCTTTTTTATTCCATTTCCTTTCCATATCTGTAGAGCTTTTCGTTTTAATAATGGACAATTGTGTGTTAAGGTTATGCAACTTTTCACTTAATTTTACTATCGTACGCCAGGTTTCTAAAGATGTTTTAATATCTCCCGATGAAAGGAAACTGCCTACATCACATAACGATGTTAACACTACAAAAAAATTGCGTTAAAATTTTAATACATATAGTATGCACATATGTATTTATGAATGGTTTCTACATAAATTTTAAAAGTACATATCGTCACCTTAAATGCAAGCGGAAGTAACTAAACTTTAATTTTTTTAAAGGAGAAGCAAAAAACAGTACAAAATCAATAATAATAGTGTGCTTTGTATCGCAGGAGTCTAAAAGTTTGCATCAGCATGTAGTTTGATAAAACGAAACACAAATAATTAAAAACTCCACTTTAAATTTTTGTGTAGTTACGTCCGTTTGCATTTAAGGTGAAGATATTCGTATACTAACTTGTATTCAAAATCATCAAATCGTTATCATCAGTGTTGGTTAGTTTAAACAAGGAATTGTTGGTCAGGTTTATTATCAATTGTTGTATGTTACACAAAACCTTAAAGTTACTAAAATTCAAAATTTTAATTATAATATACAAACAATTTAAATTGGACTCTGTGTTACGTAAAATGTATATCGATGATTCTATTTTGACACCTCGTAACCTTCAAAATATTCAAATAAAGTTTTTTATGTCAACAGATTGCACTTTCCTACCTGCATCTTAATATCTCGTTTATGTTAAAAAAAAAAACAATTACAAGGTGTCAACATATGACCGTCGATATGTTAAATAAAGATAAACTTATTGGCAATCACAAAAGTTTTTTTTAAAACTTTTTTAAATTACGATTTTACATACCTTTTGTTTGCAAATTTACAAGTCCTTATAATTATTTCCAATGCAAATGTGATTAATAAACATAATATTGAGATGTCTAAAGTGTTGATAATTGATTGTAGCCACCTTAACAATTCTAGGGTGTCTGACCACCATTGATCCAGTTCATTTTGTGATGAATCATTTGAAACATTAACTATTTTAACAAACTAAATTAAACGAAAAAGAGATTATTTACAAATCGTCAGCTCATTACTGGTTTGACCATTTTTAAAAAAAATGAGTTAGGTATGAGGAATATCGATACCTTCCCATAAGAATGTACTAAGCGACATTTCTAAAGTTGTGTAGGAAACGAAAAAAAACGTCTCATTTAGTTATTTATTTGTGTATTTTATTGAAAGGAACATATTTGGAAAGCGATTTTCAGAATACAAAACATATTTAAAAATGTGGCTAAGCATAATTTCTTTGGCGGATAATACCAATTACAGGGTGCAACACAATTCCAGTGAGATAACTTGACGGTGGATACAATTTTATTTTCTCTCTAGTTTTCTTTGCATCCATGATAGGGCAGCGAAACCCAGGCCAAAATGTGGCGCTTAACTTCTAGTCAGTGTTGCCAAAACTTGGTGACCAAAAATGGCTAAATTTACGGAAAAAATGGCTAAAAATGGGCTGAAAAATGGCTAAAAGCTTTTTTAAATAAAAACACATTAAAATTCAATAACAAAACAGAAATAATTATTTTAAAGTTGTTTACGATGAAATTGTGAGTTAAGATCAATTTGTTAAATAAGAATAAACGTAAATTATTAAAATAAATTAATATTAAAAAATTAAATCATCGAAAAATTCGATGTCGTTATTGTTCATCTCATAGGAACCACTCACTCATTAGTTTCAAATAATCATAAGTTTTAAATCATTTGAAGATAAATCATAATCACGACAGCATTTACCCAACTTTTTAAATCCAGATCTACAATAAAAAACAAGTAAGAAAGAGTAGTCGGTTAAACCCGACTTTATGATACCCTACACCACATTAGAACCTTTGTACCAAATTTTATCAAATAATCTCGAAATTGCGACCTGTACTTTGCGCACAAGGTTTACATGGACAGCCAGCCAGCCGGACAAACATCGTTAATTCGACTCAGAAAGTGATTCTGAGTTAATCGGTATACGTAAAGGTGGGCTAAGGACCAATATTTTAAGGTGTTACAGACATCAGCACAAACGCATAGTACCCTCTCCACTATTGTGGTGGTGGTATAAATATTGTATTGTTATGGTAAAAATATTTACCTAATTGATAAAATCGAATTAACGGTTGCTTAATGTAACCTATTTCTCAAATTACTTTTAACGATGTTTAATTGGCTAAACACCCTCTCTACTTCAGCATTAGACCATGGAAGTGAGAGCAACTTTATAGTCAATTCTGAAATTTCTAAAAAAAAATTTGCTACCGCCTGCATCCCTTTATTGAAATACTTGCCACCAGAAAGAAACACCGATGTTTGTCAAGTTAATGGTTAAATCAAGTTCTCTCCTCATAAGGTCCCAGAATATATATACTTTATGGGGTCTAAAATCAATATTGTGGAAATTACAAACGTTATGACAAACTTATATATACCCTTTTCCACCTGAGGTGAAGGGTATAAAAAGAGTAATTTTTGGGATTTCAGTATTTTGATTATAACTCAGCCATTTTTTAACCGATTTGACAGATTTATATACCGATGTGTTTAAGAAGAAATTTGCCAGTTAGTTGGGTTAAAAAACTTGGACTCGGGGAGATCTATGGTTCCCGAAAGTTGGGTATTTAAAAAAAAATTTAATTTTGGTCATAACTTTTTTGTATCTGAACCGATTTTCCCGAGTTTTTTGTAAAATATGTTCTACTAAAATATATTTTGATATATAAGTCATATCCATAGGACAAATGGCAGCCCTTAAATTTAGGTTTTTATAAAATTTTTAATTTTTTTTGTACGGGAGGTACCACGCCCACTTCTCCAATCCCGCCCACATTTTGTAGGATGGTGTGTATTGGCAACCTAAATGTGTGTACCTAATTTGGAAACTTTGGCTCTTGCCGTTCTCAAGATATACAGAAATTGAAAAAATTACACAACAAGGGATTTTTGGAAAAATTTAGAGGTAGTCGTGGTTTTTTGCTCATATCTACGTCATTTTTGGACCGATCTGGCTGAATTTCAATAGCAAGAAATGGTGGACTGTATGTAACATAAATGTAAAACAACCTAGCCGCTATCATGTCTGGATTATCCGGAAAACACATATTAAACGTAAGACGGACAGACGGTCAGACGGACAGACAGACAGACAGACGGACAGACGGTCAGACGGACAGACGGACAGACGGTCAGACGGACAGACGGACATGGTTAAATCAAGTTCTCTCCTCATAAGGTCCCAGAATATATATACTTTATGGGGTCTAAAATCAATATTGTGGAAATTACAAACGTTATGACAAACTTATATATACCCTTTTCCACCTGAGGTGAAGGGTATAATAAAAATAATAATTCGTCAGTGATGGCCTTTTTTCAACGATGACCAGATCAGGGCTTTTATGGCCCTTTTTATGGCATTGTCTCTTGTGTTCCAGTTTTAACCGTCCTTTTTGATCTTGTTAGTACGAATGTTCTTGTGTTAATCGTTGTTGAACTGTTTTGGTGATGAAGGTATAAGACTGATCACCAAACAGTTTTTTAACGACTTTTAACATAGCGAATATCGGTACTTTGTGTTTGATTTGAATTTTTTTTTATGTTGTAATGAGAGGTCGGTTTAGAATCGACTTTTGCAATATACGTGGGCTGAGAGCGAATTTGTTCTCTGTGTATGCTCACGTTTGTCTCCACCGGACGGATGTTTTCGCCTTATGTGAAACTCAGGTATCCAAAAATTCCGATCCACTTGATTTTCAGATTCCTGGGTATCACCTGCTATCCCTCTTTAATCTTCATCGGGGTCTTGCTATATACATACGCAATGAAGTTGTGTATCAATGCCAGCAATCAATGGGCATGCTTGACGCGGAATTTAACTGTCTTTGGGTTAAATTCAAAATCGATGCACACTATTTGCATTTCGGATTTCTTTACAGAAGTCCAAATGCGGGAAGGGATATTACCTTATCGAGCTTCGACTCCCTTTCCGACTCAATAACGAAGATTCTTGAGAATTGTCCCGACAGTGAAATCGTTGTTGCTGGTGATTTTAATGTCCACAATTCTTCTTGGCTTCACCACTCGGGCCGTACAACTTATGAAGGCCAATATGTTGAGCTTTTTGCTGCGCACAACCACCTCGTGCAACTGGTGAATGAACCAACACATATTCCTGGTGTTGATGGGCACCAACACAATACCCTTGACCTTTTCCTCTCTTCGCACCCTCAAAAGTACGAAGTTGAGGTTCTAGCACCTCTCGGCAACTCGGATCATTGCACCATTTCCGCCTCTTTTCCGTTCTCCGAACTTCGGAACGTTTCACGACGGGCTACGAAACGATCAATATTTGTTTACGGAAAAGCACGTTGGGCTGAGCTCAATGACTTTTTTCGGCATTTCAATTGGAAACTGTTTCCTGGACAATGACGTCAATGCCATGGCGAAAATGGTTGAAAACGTAATAATGCTGGGAATGAAAATCTTCATCCCAGTTAAAAAAGCTTAGAATAAACCACGATCCAAATCTTGGTTTAATCAGTCGTGCAAATCAGCAGTCAGATCCAGAGAGGAAGCATTCAGAAATTGGCGTAAAAATAAAAACGTTGATACTGAATTGCTACGCAAAATGACAAGGTCTTCGTGTGCCAAAGTACTTAGACGGGAAAAAACTCTTCACGAGCAACGTATTCGTGCTGAAGTTCTTGCTGCTTCCCGGGGTAGTGAAAGCTTCTGGTCATTTGTTAAAAGAGAGAGGGTTAATGCTAGTTCTTCAATACCAACTCTTTTAAAGGATGGCCGATCATTCACGGACCCGGTTGATAAGGCTAATTGTCTTGCCGAATTATTTGCCAATAATTCTTACCTACCAGCTAGCAATCAACCACTACCCGAACTCGAAAAAGTATCCGTAACTATGCCTAGAATATTTTTTCGGGGTCGAGCTGTTAAAAGGGTTCTTGCGGATCTCGACATAAACAAGTCTCCTGGGCCGGATGGTATACCTGCACTGGTCTTGAAGCAGTGCTTTTCGACGCTAGCTCGTCCCTTAGCAAACCTTTTCAGCACTTTATACCGTGCCGCGGAATTTCCAGTCTGCTGGAAAGTTGCTAACGTAACGCCAATTCCTAAAAAAGGAACCGCTAATAACCCTGAAAATTACCGCCCAATAGCAATTTGTTCGGCACTTTCCAAAGTATGGTAAATTAGCATCTTGTCAAATATTTAGAATCAAACTACCTACTAAGCGACCGCCAGTATGACTTTCGTAGAGGTCGCTCTACTGGAGACTTACTAGCTCTGTTATCGGAAAAATGGTGCCGTTCCATTCACCGTTTTGGCGAAAGTAAGGTAATTGCTTTAGATATTTCCAAGGCGTTTGACAGAGTCTGGCATGGTGCACTCTTGTCAAAACTTGCTGCATTTGGTGTCGGTGATAATTTCTTTCGATTTATATCGAGTTTTCTCAGAGATCGCACTATACGAGTTGTTATAGATGGGGTTTCGTCAAACGAGTTCAAGATTAATTCAGGGGTGCCGCAAGGCTCCGCTCTTTCTCCTACTCTATTTCTTATCTTTCTAAACGACCTCCTTTGTCAAACTTCCAAACTTATCTACTCTTTTGCAGATGACAGCAACCTTTGCCACTCGTTCTCATTCGAATGCAGACCAAGCGAATCCGATGTCGCTGCTATGAGGCAGAATATGAATGATACGCTTGGCCGAGACCTTGACATAATCTCGGAGTGGGGTCGTGCGAATAGGGTCGTTTTTAATGCCCGAAAACTCAATGTTGCGTGCTGACGCATAAACGCGCGACAAATCAAGCTGCCTCATCTGTATATATGGGTGGTATAATTATTGAGGAATCAGAATCTCTTGATGTTCTGGGCATGGGGATACAATGTGATGTCCGATAGACAGAACATATATTCAAGGTGTCGAAAGAAGCATTCAAGTGCCTCGGTTTTCTAAGACGGTGTAAGATATACTTCACTCCATCTGATCTCCTTACTATTTACAACTCTCATGCGTGGGCCGGTGCTTCAAAGTCTATTTTGGAGCTTCTCGACCGCGTGCAGGAGAGGGCGAAGGTTCTCATTGGTGACAGTAGGGTATCCAATTCTATTGACTCCCTTGAGCACCGTCGCAATGTGGGTTGTATTTGTCTGTTTTATCGTTACTACAATGGAATGTGTTCTGACGAAACTAGGGATCTGGTTCCCGAAACCCGTACGTTTGTTCGTAATACACGTTTTTCCTCAAGAGCCCATCCTTATGTGGTCGATTGGCAGGTGAATCGTACAACGCATTACAGAGAGAATTCGTTTTTTTCCCGCACAGTTCGTATGTGGAATAACCTTCCTGCTGAAGTCTTCCCTCTCACTTACAACATGATTAAGTTCAAATCGAATGTTAACAAACACTACTCCCTCTAACCCCCTTCCCACAACCTATTTTCCTAGTTCCAACACAATGCAATGCATTAGTAGGCGTCATCCCCTGAGTGCTGGTCCTAACAGTAAAAAATATTAGCCATTGATCACCCTTTCAAAAAATGTTGTGCTATTAGTAGGGTATTCATTTAATCGGGCTTTTGCTTTAATCGGCTAATCGCTCGATTAATAAATCGAGGTTTTGGTTTAATCGGTTAATAATCGGTTAATTTTGTTATTGATCAGGTAACTGGTTAATAAAGTTTTTTTTCTAAATTAAGTCATTGTAAAAAATAAAAATTAAAAACTATTTATTATTTGGAGTTTATTAGTAAAAAAAAAAAAACAATAACATAACAATTCTTGAACTAAAACGAGCAAACAAAAAAAATAATAAGGGTATTCACGTCACAAGTTGCACCCTTGCAAAAAACCAAAATGCAAAAATAAAACAACAACCACACAGACAATTAGTCGTGCGTAAGTTATTGTCTTTGTGGTTGTTGTTATATTTTTGCAGTTTTCCTTTTTTGCAAGGGTGCAACTTGTGACGTGAATACCCCCAATAAATAACTATGAATGTAATACATATTTTTTAATTAATATATATTGGGTATTTATAAAAAATTAAACTGTGAGATATTTTTATTATTATAGTTTAAGGAGATCTTATAAAATAGTGTTTTAGAAAAATAAATTGTTTTTAGTGTTTAGGACTTAAGCGATTCTTTTCTTTAATTTTCATAAAACTTGACTTGGAAGAAATTCTTTCACTTTTCGAAGATGTTGGAGAAATCGAAAGCAACCCATAATACAAATTATCTAATTTCTCAGTCATTTTCCTTTAATCATTTTAATCTTACACTATGCCTAATTTTTTTTTCTAAAACACTATTTTATAAGATCTCCTTAAACTATAATAATAAAAAAATCTCACAGTTTATTTTTTTATAAATTATTAAAAAAATATGTATTACATACATACAGCCATGTCACAGAGTACAATTCCGTTCGGAAACGGAATTCATTCCGTATTTTGGTGCTTCAGAAAATGACTAAAAAATGTTTCGGAATGAAACCATTTTTGTTTTCATCAACGGTATGGGAGTTGTCTGTATCTGAAAGGCCAGAAAACTATCAAAATACACTTTCCATCAACAAACAAATATGTTTTCTTCAATTCCGAACGGAATCATTCCGAACGGAATTGTACTCTGTGACATGGCCCATAGTCAATAATTATTTTTTTGTTTGCTAGTTTTAGTTCAAGAATTGTTATGTTATTGTATTTTTATACCCTCCACCAAAATTAGTTGTGAAGAAAGAGGGTATACTATGTTTGTCATGTCGTGTGAAACTTTTTTTTTATTCATCTTAGACCCCATAAAGTGTATATATTCTGGGCCCTTGAGTAATTCTAGGTCGATTAAGCCATGTCCGTCTGCCTGTCTGTTGAAAACACGCTCACTTTCGAAAAACTCATCACAGTTTTATAGGACAAGAAATAAGACTGTCCATTTTCGTGAAGATCGGTCCATAATTAATCATAGGCACAATATAAACCCTACTCCCGGAAAACAGTTTAGTACGCCTTAAGCCGTAAAAAATAATGCTATCATAACCAAATTTGGTACATCACAGTTTTAAAGGATTAGAAATAAGACTATCAACTTTCGTGAAGATCGGCCCAAAATTAACCATAAGAGCCATCCATATAAACCCTGCTCCCGGAAAACAGTTTAGTACGCCTTAAACCGTAAAAAATAATGCTATCATAACAAAGTTTGGTTCATCACAGTTTTATAGGAATAGAAATAAGACTATCAATTTTCGTGAAGATCGGGCCATAATTAACCATAGGCCCCATATAAACTCTACTCCCGGAAAACAGTTTAGTACGCCCTAAACCATAAAAATTAATGCTATCATAAGCAAATTTGGTACATCTCAGTTTTATAGGATTAGAAATAAGATTATCAATTTTCGTGAAGATCGGCCCATAATTAACCATAAGAGCCATATAAACCCTACTCCCGGAAAACAGTTTAGTACGCCTTAAACCGTAAATAATAATGCTATCATAACAAAGTTTGGTACATCACAGTTTTATAGCACTAGAAATAAGACTATAAATTTTCGTGAAGATCGGTCCATAATTTACCCTAGGCCCCATATAAACCCTACACCCGGAAAACAGTTTAGTACGCCTTAAACCGTAAAAAATAATGCCATTATAACTTAATTTGGTACATCACAGTTTTATAGGACAAGAAATAAGAGTGTCAATTTTCGTGAAGATCGGTCCATAATTAATCATAGGCCCCATATAAACCCTACTCCCGGAAAACAGTTTAGTACGCCTTAAACCGTAAAAAATAATGCTATCATAACCAAATTTGGTACATCACAGTTTAATAGGACTAGAAATAAGACTATCAATTTTGGTGAAGATCAGTCCATAATTTACCCTAGGCCCCATATAAACCCTACACCCGGAAAACAGTTTAGTACGCCTTGAACCGTAAAAAATAATGCTATCATAACCAAATTTGGTACATCACAGTTTTATAGGACTAGAAATAAGACAATCAATTTTCGTGAAGATCGGTCCATAATTAACCCTAGGCGCAATATGACCCCTAAACCCAAAAAACAGTTTAGTACGCCTTAAACCGTAAAAAATACTGCTATCATAACCAAATTTGGTACATCTCAGTTTTATAGGATTATAAATAAGACTATCAATTTTCGTGAAGATCGGCCCATAATTAACCATAAGAGCCATATAAACCCTACTCCCGGAAAACAGTTTAGTACGCCTTAAACCGTAAATAATAATGCTATCATAACAAAGTTTGGTACATCACAGTTTTATAGCACTAGAAATAAGACAATAAATTTTCGTGAAGATCGGTCCATAATTTACCCTAGGCCCCATATAAACCCTACACCCGGAAAACAGTTTAGTACGCCTTAAACCGTAAAAATAATGCCATTATAACTTAATTTGGTACATCACCGTTTTATAGGACAAGAAATAAGACTGTCAATTTTCGTGAAGATCGGTCCATAATTAATCATAGGCCCCATATAAACCCTACTCCCGGAAAACAGTTTAGCACGACTTAAACCGTAAAAAATAATGCTATCATAACCAAGTACATCACAGTTTAATAGGACTAGAAATAAGACTATCAATTTTCGTGAAGATCGGCCCATAATTAACCATAAGAGCCATATAAACCCTACTCCCGGAAAACAGTTTAGTACGCCTTAAACCGTAAAAAATAATGCTATCATAACCAAATTTGGTACATCACAGTTTAATAGGACTAGAAATAAGACTATAAATTTTCGTGAAGATCAGTCCATAATTTACCCTAGGCCCCATATAAACCCTACACCCGGAAAACCGTTTAGTACGCCTTAAACCGTAAAAAATAATGCTATCATAACCAAATTTGGTACATCACAGTTTTATAGGACAAGAAATACTACTGCGAAATTTCGTGAGGAGCGGTTTATAATTTACCATAGGCCCCATATAAACCCTTCTCTCGGAAAACATTTTATTACGCCTCAAACCGTTAATAATTATGTTATCATAACAATTTGGTACATCACAGTTTCATAGGACAAAAAACAAGAATGTAAAATTTCGTGAAGATCTGTTTATAATTGACCCTAGGCCCATATAAACCCTACTCCCGGAAAGCAGTTTAGTACGCCTTAAAACATAATTAATAATGCTATCATAACAAATTTTGGCTCATCAAAGTTTTATAAGACTAGAAATGACAGTGTGAAATTTCGTGAAGATCGATCCATAATTTACGCTAAGCCCCATATAAACCCTACTCCCGGAAAACAGTTAGGTACGCCTAAAACGGTAATTACATGGTGCGTCACAGTTTTATAGGACAAGCAATGAAACTGAAATTTCGTGAAGATCGGTCCATAATTTACGCTTGGCCCCATATAAACCCTTCTTCCGGAAAGCAGTTTATTACACCTAAAACCGTAAATAATAATGCTATTATAACAAATTTTGGCATGTCGCAGTTTAATAGGAATACAAATAAGACTGTGCAATTTCGTGATGATCAGTCCATAATTTACCTTTGGCACCATATAAACCCTACTCCCGGAAAACAGTTTAGTACGCCTAAAACCGTAACAAATAATGCTATCATAATAGAAATTGGTACGTCACAGTTTTATAGGACTAGTAATGACGCTAACAAATTTCGTGAAGATCGTTCCATAATTTACTCCCTGAAAACAAGTTAGTATGCCTAAAACCGTACAAGATAAATAATGCTATCAGAATAAAATTTAATACTTCACAGTTTTATATAACTAGAATTCACGCTAATAAATTACGTGATGATTGTTCCATAATTTACTATAGGCCTCATATAAAGTCCACTCTTGTAAAATATTTAAATACGCCTAAAACCGTAGCAGATATAGATATTGCGGAAAACTTTCTTCCAACTTAGCTTCATATATAATAAACCTTGGATCCATTTTAAGCAGCGTTCTGAAATTCACTGCTGTATTGAAATTTATGTTTTTTAATGCCAGAAATCACTGCAGATTTTTTTGATGATTGGTCCATAGCTTACAATGGCTCCAATATAAATTCTCCTCCTAAAAATCATTGAAGTTGGGCTTAAACTATTACGAATCATGTTATTTTACTCAAGCTAGTAAAAATTGCTAAAAAAAAAAAAAAAAAAAGTCATAAAACTTTCTGATTGTCGGTCAATAATTTAATTATGGACAAATCCCAGAAAGAGTCCACCAACCAAAAATTTTTCAAATGAATTTTTTTTAATGGAATATAAGACTAGATGCATAATTTTAATTTTATATTAAAATATATGTATTTCAATGATCATTAATGCAATAATTTTTACCAAATCGTACCCTACTGCTGATTTCTTAATGTTATAGGTGAATTTAGCATTATTTTAGGTGATTTTTGTGCTTAAAGTAGCACTTACACCCTCAGTCAATTTTTCTTTTAGAACTGCGTTGGTAAGCCCGATTTGAACAGAAAATGTATCACAAGATTACCAATTTTATCATGATCAAGATTGCAGACATTCAAACAAAGTGTTAATTGAACAATAACTCACATCTTGCAAAACCTTTCCCAAGTATTCAATAATCCTCCGCCAATCCTTTATGGAAAACTCCTGCAAATTATACGCTTTCATTAATTTTTGAACCCAAAGATTATATATTTTACTTGGGGGAGCCAAACTTTTCTCGCAAATACTCAATGCACTGTACTTGTCGATGCAAACAGCAATATCAGCATTTTCCAATTGTTGCAATTCATCAAATGTTATTAAAACTTCTTCCTGTTTTACGGCAGACATGACAAAATTAAACGGATATTAAGTTTTTTTTATAAATTTACAGAATATTTTTAGATTCTATAAAGTGCGCGCTTAAAAAAAGACAGCCCTTCACGACGTTTAATAGCCGCCGATATCATATTTTCAGCACAGAATTCTGTAATTTTCAGTCCGACATTGATGTGTGCTGTCAAACGTTTGTGGTTGTTAACCCTTAAAAGTAAGCAAGGCGAATTTACGCCTGTGCCCATGTTCTGTAACTCTCTCGTCGAGAAAGTTTTCGATTGAAATGTGTGAAATGAAACAAAAATGCCATAAATTGAAACAAAAAGCTGTTTTACTCACTTAACTGTGTCTGTAATTTTTTTTTTGCGAGTACAAGCTATCACGTAAGGAAATTACTAGCCAATTTACATTTGACATTCTTATCGTTATATTGCCAATATTGGTATCATTTCAAAGCTTGGTATCATTTCAAAGCTATGGTATAGCAAGAACCGGCTTCGCTAAGTAAAACTACTCTGCATATCCGGCCTTCGGCCGGGCGCAAGGATTTTCTCCTCTATGGTATAGCAAAAACCGGCTTCGCTAAGTAAAGCTTCTCTGCATAGTCGTCCTTCGGCAGGGCGCAAAGATTTGCTCCTTTTTGGTATGACAAATACCGGCTTCGCTAACTAAAGCTTCTCTGCATAGCCGGCCTTTGGCCGGGCGCAAAGATTTGCTCCTCTTGGGTATGACAAATACCGGCTTCGCTAACTAAAGCTTCTCTACA
This sequence comes from Pollenia angustigena, assembly GCA_930367215.1. NCBI lineage: Eukaryota > Metazoa > Arthropoda > Insecta > Diptera > Polleniidae > Pollenia > Pollenia angustigena. The sequence goes on along the minus strand of OV884060.1, from coordinate 187,022,005 downwards.
TAGCCGGCCTTCGGCCGGGCGCAAGGATTTTCTCCTCTATGGTATAGCAAGAACCGGCTTCGCTAAGTAAAGCTTCTCTGCATAGCAGGCCTTCGGCCGGGCGCAAGACTTTGCTCCTCTTTGGGATAGTAAGTACCGGCTTCGCTAAGTCAAAAGCTTTAAAATGATACCAATATTGACCATATAAAGATAAAAATGTAGTGGAAAATCACGCTTTTATATAAAAACTTAAAACGTCCATAACTCGAAAACTAAGCGTTTCCGCCAACTTTTTTATTTAATTTTTTCTTCTTATTTTTTAATTTTCTATCTAAATAGGTACTTTTTTTTTATTTGGAGCTGCGTCGGTAAACTAGATTTAAGCCGCACATTTTTCATTGTTTTATTATTTTGCTTTTAATATTTTTATAAAATATACTTACAGTGCAGCCACACGATCAAGATTTTCTTGATAGTCTTTTACATATACTGATTGTCAAAATATGCAAAAGTTGACAGCTGTGACGTAGGCTGCACGCAACTTGAAAGCAATTTACTTTTTCAAGATGTCGTCGCCGAGAAAACAACTCAAAATGTTTTGCTATTTTCCACTTTTGATTTTTCTGCACTGTAGGCTGTTCGAAGGGACTTTATTTTTTTCTTTACTTCTTCCACTGGCATTTTTGTTTCAGAAGCTATAGACTCGTAGGCTTTTATTTTCAAATCATTTCGCCCATATGGTCGCAGAACATCGTTTTGCTTATTAATTTTATAAATTAATTTTATTAATAAACATATTTCACTATTCTTTTAGGTTTTTAGTTAAAATTTTAAAATTCCCGCAACAATTTGTAAAAAAAAAAAGAACTTCAGCTTTTGCCGGCAAAATATTTGTGAAAAAAAAGCAACTTCAAAAGATTTGTAATAAGATGTTTTCTTGAACGAAAATTGATACACTCACTGGCAAGAGAATTTTAGAGGCAAGTTCGTATCTATTTTTAAAAGTATGAGTGTATTGGTAAGAAAGTGTGAGTGTATTAAAACTTGATAGCCAAAACTTGATCGTGTAACCCTCAAGTTAATGAAATGCTTAAGAACCAAGTTTTATTAACCCTCCGATGAGTGACAGTTCTGAACTTCACGGCCGTGTGAAAAGGTCCCTACGGACCTTTTTTGTAAATCATGTTTTTTTTCATATAAAAGTTTTTTTTTTGATTTTTTTTTTTTTGTTTTTTTTTTTGTTTTATTGTTTATAACTAAATTCTACATACAAATATGAAGATATGAACTTTATTGCTTTCAAGGAAAGGCACAATATTCTAATTTTAAACTACTAGCAATAAACCAGTTCTTAGAATTTTTTGTTCTTAGTATTTTGTTCTTAGTATTTTTTGTTCTTAGTATTTTTGTTCTTAGATTTTTTTTTTTTTATTATCATCCCTAATGTCTTTGAGTTTAGGTCTTTGTGTTCAGAACAAGTAAATTATGTGTTGAAACAATAAAAAAGTTATAATGATGCCCAAAAACATGCATTTATTAGTTAAATTCAATACAAGGTCCATACGGACCTATTCACACGTCCGCGTACTATTCTCACTAAAACCTCAATAACTCCTAAAGTAATGATCCGATCGGTACACAGGGTGATAGAAAATTGAAAAATAAAAAGAAAAAATGAAATAAAAAAGTTGGCGGAAACGCTTAGTTTTCAAGTTATGAACGTTTTAAGTTTTTATATAAAGGTCCGATTTTCCACTACATTTTTATCGTTATATTGCCAATATTGGTATCATTTCAAAGCTTGGTATCATTTCAAAGCTATGGTATAGCAAGAACCGGCTTCGCTAAGTAAAACTACTCTGCATATCCGGCCTTCGGCCGGGCGCAAGGATTTTCTCCTCTATGGTATAGCAAAAACCGGCTTCGCTAAGTAAAGCTTCTCTGCATAGTCGTCCTTCGGCAGGGCGCAAAGATTTGCTCCTTTTTGGTATGACAAATACCGGCTTCGCTAACTAAAGCTTCTCTGCATAGCCGGCCTTTGGCCGGGCGCAAAGATTTGCTCCTCTTGGGTATGACAAATACCGGCTTCGCTAACTAAAGCTTCTCTACATAGCCGGCCTTCGGCCGGGCGCAAGGATTTTCTCCTCTATGGTATAGCAAGAACCGGCTTCGCTAAGTAAAGCTTCTCTGCATAGCAGAGAAAAGATGCGCAACAAAATACTCTTGGAATACAGAGTAACTTTGGGGGGGGGGGGGGGTTGTAGTGCTCCTTCTCACTCATCGGAGGGTTAAATACATTGGTCGTCAAAAAAATAGTTTTAAATAAAAATATTGGAAATACAAAGAGTTTACAGAACTAAATTCGAATCCATTTTCAATTTTTTCTGTCATGGCCAATTTTTTTTTAAGGGTTAGACTAATATTTCGAACGTACATAATTTTATCATAACTTGAGAACGATTTGTGCGATTTTGATCTTTTACAAAAGATTATTTTTAAAATTATTTCTTAATTAGTGGCGACAATAATTAAAACATGAAATCATGAAGATCAGTAAACACAATGTTAACTAGACGTGATTGAATAAACTATTTGGATTCAGCACGCTAAAGTCAATTAAAATCACATAATCAAGTTCACTACCCCGACTTTTTTTTTTTTGTTTTTTGCCGAAAAGTGTTAATAATGCATATTTCAGGAAAATTAAAGTAATATAATTTCGAATTTACACGGAAAGAATTATTAAGTAAATCCCCAGAAAATATGGCTTGAACCAAGAAAATTTTCCACCATTCTCCTCCAAAAATTTCTTATTGTAACCATATGTGTGGCTTAGTTTAAGCTAAAAGTAATGACTCAATGCGAACTAATATTTACTTAACTACAGCTAAAAAAAAATATTTTAATTCTATAATTGCTTTTTATTTTACAAAATCAGAAGAAGAGCCTAAATTTTTTTCATAAAAACGAGTAGCACTAGTCAGTTTAAGAAAATTTAATATCTGTGGGATTTTAAAAAAACATCTTAAGACGAGATACGATTGCAAAAAAGTAAAAAAAAAACACAGTGAAAAAAATCACTTTTATTATATAATAAAATCAACCAAAATTAAAGAAAAATTTCTTATACAAAATTTTAAAAACGTAAAGAAAAATGTTTTTTTAATGAAAATTCGTACGATTAACAACATTTTTTTTTAAACTTTTTAAATTAAACTTAAAGGCCCAACCATAATGTGCTTAAGTTGGCTTAATCAAATGTGCGAATACATGCAAATGATATGAGGCAAACCATATTGAACTTGAGGAAACTTTTTGCTAAGTTTAATGAAACTGTCATTTGCTTAAGCAAGGTGCGAATCTAATCGCACATTCCGTACGGAATCAAATGTTTTTTTATTTGGTTTTTGTTTTTTTAAGTACATTTGAGAGAGTTTTTGATAATTTTTGACAGTAGGTTAAGCAAGGCTATGCATATTATGGTTGAGCCTTAAGATGTTTTGTCAAAATGCCACAGATATAAAAATAAGAAGCAATTAATTGATTTGCTTAAGATGTCGATCAAAATAAAAATTAATTGAATCAAACCAAGTTTTCTGGTGAATTTTTTGAAAATTTAAAGAAATCCCTAGCATTTGTTTCTTGCTCCAAGAAATTTTATTCTTTTTTAAAAATCAAGAAAATCAGACTAATATTAAATAAATGCTGCTTGATTTCAGGAATACCTTTTTTATTTTAAATAAAAATAAGCTATTTTTGTATTTCTTATCTTAAGAAATTTTTGATCATATAGCAAAAACGTGAATTTTTTGATCATGAGAAAATGTTTCTTTATTTAAGAAAGTTTTACTTAAAACGAACAACCAAGTTAAAATCAGGAAATTTATTTGGATTTTCTTGTCTTAAGAAGCAAAATGGATTACCTTGTCTAAATTTACACGTTTCATCTTTTGATGCTCAAATTCGCATCTCACACGCAGCAATCGGTTTCAACTTTTTTCGGTTCAAAACAACAACAATTTTATTAACAGCGAATCAAAGAGAAAAAGAAAAGAAAAAAAATACATGCAGCCATCGCTGTGCTTATACCAACGAATAAAAACACAAAGCGTACTGACCGAGTACAGGCATCTCCGTACTAACCCCCTTTCTTCTTTCTTCTCTCACCTAAAAACATAAGAGTTGAGCATCAAAAGATGAAACGTGTGAAAGCAGACCTTATAAAATAAACTTCTTTCCGGGTATGGTCACCTGGGGCCTAATTCTGGCAGTCGTGATCGAATACTTTCTCGATTCGAAAGCAATTTTTTTTCAGTCGATACTGAACAAATCGAAATAATTTTTTCAGTATTGTGAAATTTAAATTAATGCTTTGTAACACTGAAAAAATAATTCCGATCCGTTCAGTACTGACAGAAATAATTAGACATTAAATTGCTTTCGAATCGAGAAATAAATCTATTGCAAAGTCGCCGCCATGGCGAATTTCGTCCGACACTACCTATATGATTGTGTATTTTTTCATATACATACATACACAAATATTAAGGTGACTTTAAAAAGGTATATTTATAGCAGGTAGTCTCGGAAAGCCAGCTGGTTATTTTTTATTTGCTTGTTTTGTGATACAAACTGTCAAATGTTGTATAGTAAACAAGGTTTTTTGTCTTTATCTTTTGTCTGTTTTGACTCTTCAACCCCTTTACTGTTTGACAGTTCGTATCACAAAACAACAATAAAAAGCCCTGTTGTTTGTTTTATTGTACAATTGTTGTAATCTCGCGGCTACCTGCTATAAATATACCTTGAGTGCAACTCTACAACTACAAGAAGCCCCATGTATTTTTTTGCAATTTAATAGGCGGCTGTCAAAAATGCTGACAAGGCAAAAATTGATTGAATAAGAAAATAAAAATTTTGTTTGGGTTATAAAAGAAATTATTAAATTCACTTTAATTATTCGCAGTTTTTCTAAGAAATTTTGTCGGTTATTTTGGCGCAAAACATCCCTACAAGAAATGAATGAGCGAGTAGTCACAATTTTCATTTTGGTGTTAAAAAAATGATAGAAAAAAATGACCGAAATAATTTTCGGTCACATTCGGTCATTTCTTTATATCATTTTCTCAACACCAAAATGAAAAATGTGACTAGTCGCTCATTCATTTCTTGTAGGGATAAACAAAATTATATTTTAACATTTCCCTATTTTTTTTACATTGCCGTGGAGACAGCTGATTAACGGCTGACGAGTTGAGTTTACCTTGTTAAATTCGCCTTGCACAAATATCCCTACAAGAAATGAATGAGCGAGTAGTAACATTTTTCATTTTGGTGTTAAGAAAATGATAGAAAGAAATGACCGAAATAAAATTTTCGGTCACATTCGGTCATTTCTTTCTATCATTTTCTTAACACCAAAATGAAAAATGTGTCTACTCGCTCATTCATTTCTTGTAGGGATGTTTTATTTTTGGCGACGAATATTCGCGGCCAAGGCGAATTTAAAAGATAAGTGCAACTCTACAACTACAAAAAGTCCCAAGTATTTTGTTTTTCAATTTAATAGATAGCTGTCAGAAATTTTTTATTTCAAATTAAAATTATCACTTTTTTATAAAAGAAATTATTAAATTAGCCTTGACTGGGACCAGGCGAATTTAAAAAAGTAAACTCAACTCGTCAGCCGTTCTTCAGCTGTTTCCACGGCGAATTAACAAAAAATAGGGAAACGTCAAAATATAATTTTGTTTATGTTTTGCGCCAAAATAACCGAAACAATTTCTTAGAAAAACTGCGAATAATTAAAGTGAATTTAATAATCTCTTTATTACCTAAACAAAATTTTTATTTTGTTTTTCAATAAATGTTTGCCTTGTCAGCATTTTTGACAGCCGCCTATTAAATTGCAAAAAATATACAAATTGGTCTTATGTAGTTGTAGAGTTGCACTTACCTTGTTAATTTGGCCTTGGTTTCTAGCATAAGACCACCTTGTATGAATTCGCCTTGGTCTGAATTCGCCTTGCTCTGAATTTACACGTTTCATCTTTTGATGCTCAACTTCTTTTCAATTCCCCTTTAAAGATGACAATATAATCACACGCAGCAATCGGTTTCAACTTTTTTCGGTTTAAAACAACAACAATTTTATTAACAGCGAATCAAAGAGAAAAAGAAACAAATGGAAAGGTGAAATCAATTTCAATGTCAGCATTTTTGACAGCCGCCTATTAAATTGCAAAAAAATACATGGGGGAATTTTGTAGTTGTAGAGTTGCACTTACCTTGTTGAATTCGCCTTGGGTGAAATTTAAAGCAATCTCGTTGTCAATTTAAAAAGTGAGTGTGTAGTGAAAAAAGTAAAAAAGTGAGTGTCCCAACAAACACCGAGGTTTGATATCAAATTGAAAATGATTTTAAATCAAACGTTTTTTTAAACGACAAACGTTTGCCTTCGCTACTATATATGGCGAATGTGCTTATTTCGCTAAATGGACTATAACGTAAGTACTTTATATTAAATTTACTTTTTAGCGCATTCAAATAAAAGGTTTTTTAAAAAGGGTTTTTACTTTTCATTTATTACATAATAAAAGTTCAGAATTGAAATCAATTGAATATCCCCGGTAATCGGAAAAAACTATAATTGAATTCCATACTATTGTAGTAATGGAATGGTTAATGTATATTAAAAAATCATTTTTAATCAAATGTGTTAATACTCTCTACAATTAGAATTGTACAATATCTAAAAAAATAAACATTAGCTAATTCGTATTAAATACTGTTGTTAAAAAATTTATAAGAAATTATGTTTCCATTTTATAAAAAATATTTAATTTATTGCTATGACATATTTTCTGCATATTTTTGACGTTTTAACTCCTCCCACTCTTTTGGATGTGCATTTTTTCGATGATTATACATATTACCATTTGAAATAAAAGTTCGAGGACACCAAGGGCATGAGTACAAAGCCGTACCCGTATGAGTAGCCATATGTTCCTAAAAAATATACAAAAAATTAATAAAGAAAAAATAAACCAAATATTATAGATACATATTGCACTTGATCATAAAGAGGGTAATAAATCAAAATGTTAACTTTTTTACGTTTTGTAGAAAAACGACACGTTATATCCTTATCTACCAGCTGTAAAAATATCGTGCTATTTTGTCTACTTTTTGGTAAGGTTTAAAAATTTATTTCATATGCCTTTAATATTATTTTAAAAATGGTTTTGCTTCTAATGAAAATGTTTAAATTTTGGGTTGATACCCTCTTTATGATCAAGTGCGATATAAGGAATTAGCACCTTCAAAACGGCAGGTCTTTTAAATGATTTTTCACACAAACTACATTTGTAATCAAAACCCTGTTCATGCACGGAACGTATATGAGATTTTAGAGCTCTTAAAGTGGGTGAAATTTTTGAGCATATATGACATGTATGTTCTTTCTTTCCTCCTTCTGGATGTTGAGAGTTTTTATGTCTTTTAAGACCTTCTTTATTAGTAAGCAAAAGACCGCAAACATCACAACTAATGGGCGAAGATTTAACTTCATGTTTTTCCATATGGCTGGCAAATGCGGTAGGACAACGTATTGACTTTCCACAAATATCACATATTTGAACAAATTTGTTTTGGTGTACTGCCTCTATGTGATGGTTTAATATAAAGGAGTTGGTGAAGCTAGGAATGTAAATGTAATATCAGCTAGTTATTGGTCTGACTTACCGAGCATTCTTAAAAAAAATTAGTTAGGTATAGAGTATATATGTATATTTTGAGTACCCCCTTTCTGAATCTAAAACCTGTTCTATAAAATCTTTTATGGTTTTTGAGATATTAAGCATTAATTTTGCTCCATACCAACTATTTTAAAGTTTATTAAGTATTGTTTTGCGCATACACCGCTGTTTGACGAATGCTGCAAATTCCGTACAAAATAAATTTCCCTTTTTGCTTTGCTTCATTGCCGTAAAAAAAAAACAAGTAGAAGTGGAATCAAGATAAAATGATTTCAAGATAATAAGTTTGCTGTTTCATTGCTGTAAGAAAAAAAGGAGTTAAAGCAAAATAAAATGTAAGCAGTTATGTAGTCGTAGTGGAGACTTTTTGGCATATGCGCCAAAACAGTAAATAGCTGACGATTTTTTTTTTTTTTTTTTTTTTGTTAAGCTTTTGCTTAATAAACTTAATATAGTTGATATGGAGCAAAATTAAGGCTTAATATCTCAGCAACTATAAAAAATTTCGTGGAACAGGTTTTTCTTTTGCAAAACGTTAGGCAAGAGCAAACATTATTTACCAGTTTCTAAATTGCATTATACAATTATCATCTTAGAAATAAAATTATTAAAAATAAAGCTAAACTTTGATTAATTTACTGGTCACCCTTTTTTGCATTTTATCGTTAAATATTTGTTAGTTCTGAAAATATCTTAAGTCATATCTATGTATTTTGTTGGTTCCTTACCTTCGTGAATTGTTTTGTTTTTATTCCAATTGACTTTTTATTGCAACAACTAATTTGATTTTTGTATTTTTATGTACTCGAATTAAAACCGGTTAACCGGTTATTTTTAAAATGCTTAACCGAAACCCGTTTTTTTTAAATAGCAACTTTTTGTAATATTGGAAAACCGGTTATTGAAAAAAGTCGAGTAATGCATGTCCCTATAACTTACCATAGGTCCCTTATAAAGCATACTCTCGGAAAACAGATAAGAACTCTTAAAGCCGCAACGAATAATTTAGCTTCATATGACTAGAAATAATACCATGCAATTTTACCCTAGATATCATATTAAGCAACATTCTGAAAACCACTTTAAAACTATAAAATGCTATAACTAAGTTCAGTTCTATATCGACATTTGTTCTAATTTAGATTTTTAATACCAGAAATCAGGGGTCTAATCACCGCATTCGATACTATCGTATCGAATAAACTATCGAATGTTTTTGCATTCGACAGACACTCACGTATCGAATGAAAACTCGATAAATGTAATGTCGAGTTACTCGATAACGAATGCTATTATTTCAAATTCCATAATTTTCATTCGATATCGAGTTTCATGATACCAAAATAAATAATTTCGATCAATTTTGCTCGATATCGTATGCGGTGATTAGACCCCAGTCTACAGTGTTTTGTGAGGATTGGTTCATAATTTATCATGGGTCTTTAATAAATACCCCTCTCGAAAATAATTTTAGTTCGGCTAAAACTCTTACAAATCGTGATATTTTAATTAAATTAAGTTTAATATGGCTAGAAATAGAAGCATAAAGCTTTCTGGTTGCCGGTCAATAATTAAACATATGATGGTCTAAAGCGCAACAAATTTCAATACTGACGTCCGTTTCTATAAAGCTTAGTTAATTATTATAAGGCCCACGCCTGAAATATTCCAACTGACGGTTTTTTTTTATAATTAGGTGAAGAATATGTTATACTTTATGCACCTTACTTTACATATACTTACTATTTTCCACATATTGTACAGGGAAATAATTTCTCGGAGGAATGTGTCAAAACATGCTTTTTCAAAGCACCTTTATCTGCAAACAATTTTCCGCATATGTCACATTTATCCAGTTTACTGTCGTCTTCATGAAATTTTTTGTGGCAAGACAAACGGCTTCTATCAGAAAATACTTTAGCGCATTGAAGACATTTAAAATATTCTGGATTCAAGTGAACATGTATGTGATCTACCAACAATGAACGCGTTAAGAAATTTCTCTTACAACAGCGCGCATAGCCACGTTGTTTATGCTCTACTTTAAAATGCCGTCGGAGTGCTAAGAAATTATCTAGTTCTATTTGGCAAACATTGCAAAAAATTTTAAAATTTTCCGCTATAATTTTATCGTACTCCTTAAGAGTATTTTCATCTAAATTACGATGATTTTTCTTTTTCAAAGTTTCCGTCGAGGATTGTTTATTTTCATGTTGCTCTGGATCTGTTTCGGAATCATTATCTTTAGATTTTAAAAGAGTTGCTGATTGCCCAAAATTATCTGACTTTGAGTAGGATTCCTTTGAATCTTCTCCTAAAATGTCCATTTCGACAGTTTTTTTTCTACTACTTATTTTGTTCTTTTTAATTTTTGTTTTAGTTCTTCTAGTTTTCTTTAACGGATCACCCTCTTGTCCATTTGTTTTCAGCGATAATTCTTTTGCAGGCCTCCCTCTTTTTCGATTAAATTTGATCTTATTGCCTTGCAAATCATCTACTATTTCAGTTTTAACATATAATTCATCTATAGCAAACTCTGCAGGCAGCGGTTGTTCCAAAATAATATGAGGTTCAAGGTGGCTTTCTAGCAAAGCATCTTTTTCAAATAGATCATTTTTGCAATCATGTTCATTAGCACTACTATCAGTATCTAAACAATCATTTTGAGCTAAAACTACTGTCTCCTCCTCATTTTGAAATACTGTGCTATAATTTTGTTGGGCAATTTTGACACGTTTGTAGAATTCGTGAAAATCATACAAAACTCTTCCACATTCTATACAAATCCAAGAAAATGTGTTTATGTGATGCTAAAATTTTTTAAAAATAGTTTTAATATTTTTGTCCCAACATGTATGTACTTCTATAGAAGCTTACCATTGGCCATAAATGTGTATCTATTAAATCATTTATATTCTGCTGGTTCCATTTTTCTGAATTGACCTGAATACAATCATTATTATTACGTTCTAGACACAATAAACAAACATTCATTGTAGAAATTATAAAAATTTTTAATTACAACTTTTGTATTTTCTTTTTGAGTAAAAGTAAACAATAACAATAGTATACTATTACAGAGATGTTATTTGTAACAGCTGAAGAATTTTATACAGAGCATGGTACAACCATGGTGAAATAAACAAGTGGCAGCACTACGCCAGATGACGATTTTTTGCTCTTGTAGATTAGGCTGGGTTCACACTACGAAAGTTTTCTTTTAGAAAATCTGAGTTTATTGGTAAGTCTGGGTCCCACTATGAAAGTTTTCTTTCAGAAAGTCTGAGTTTATTGGTGAGAGGGGAGAGAATAATAGCATGTTATCTTCCCCTCTTACATATAAACTCGGACTTCTGAAAGAAAACTTTCATAGTGTGATCCCAGACTAAGAGAGGGTAGAATAAAAGCATATTCTATTCCCCTCTCACCAATAAACTCAGACTTTCTGAAAGAAAACTTTCATAGTGTGATCCCAGACTTACATCAAAAAATACTTTAAATAAAAATCAAAGCGTGCCGCTGAACGTGATGAAATAAATAAATTTTTAGCCAATTTTTATTCAATTATGGTCAATATCATATTTATTGTAATATAAAATTATTAAAAAACTTAAATAAAATACAATAATCACAGCACAAAACGTGGACTTTTTGTAAACATAAACAAAACTTTGACATAAACCCAGACAAACAATGCAAGAGCAAAAAATCATCATCTGGCGTAGTGCTCCCACCTGTTTATTTCACCATGGTTGCACTTACCCAAGGCCTATCCAATAGGTCTGCTTACTTCTACAACAAGACAACTATTCAAAAAACAACAGGCATTTTGTTTGTTTAAAATTCCCCGCCGTTGTCAAAATCTTACTACTACATAGGGAAAACTAAAAAATGTGATTTTTGTGCAAAAAACCCAAGGTATATTTATAGCAGGTAGTCTCGGAGAGCCAGCTGTTTATTTTTTATTAGCTTGTTTTGTGATTAGAGTTTTTTTTCCCGGAGTTTTTCGATTCCCGATTCGAAATTTTTTTTGAATATAAAACAATAATAAAAACAAACACAAATTGAGGTACTCAAGATATGAGATCAAAAAGTTAATTCATAAAATAGATAAAATATTTTAAATAAATATATTAACATTTTTTAACGACTTAGGAAATAACTTTCTGACACACTCAAAGCGTTTAGTAAGTCGTCAAAAAGTATATTGATTATTTTATTTACTAATTACCATGTTTCCGAAAAATTTCGTTCATTTTTTTACCGAGGTTGTGTAACGATTCTGAACTACTTTTGGGAACAGGCTACCTAATAAATCGGCTGTGCTCGTCGTTGGGTGGGGTGTGAGTGTTCCCATTTGAAATAATTATTAGCTAACTTTATTAAACATCTTAAGAGATATTACTTTAGGTAGCGATAAAAAAAACATAACCCATACAGCATAAAAAAAATATAAAAAAAAATAAGTGTTGATGAGGATTGGAAGGTAGCTTATGACGTTATTTGCTACACTTGACCTAAGCCCACCCACCATGCTGACAAAATATATATCTTTCCCTGTCAGCCCAAATGAATCAATGAAAATAAAAAGTTAAATTATCCCATAATCTCCCAACAGCTTCACCTTTCGTATGCAAAAAAAATTAAAAATTAATTAAACATGTTCTTAACATTATAGGCTAAGTTAACATTTATTATTATGTTTGAATATATGTATATGGTAAAAACAAAATAAATAAACAAATACAAATAAATTAAAAGAAATTTCCTATTTCAATGACCATAAGGTAAAACAAATGAAATTCTAATAGGATAATTTAAATGTTAACTAATTGTTATATGGCCACCTTAATTGCCAAATTCATAAATGCAAATAAAATTGAATTGAATTCCAAAATTAGTTCATAAAAATATTCAAATCTCGTTTAATAAAAACTATTTAAATGTTACTTTTGAGTGAAAGAGAATAGGTTTTTTTTTTTAAGTATGGCGGAATATTAGATAACAAAAATGCAACTTACATTTTCTCCAACGTAGTCAGCAGGCGCCAGTTGACAGTTGATTGTTGCTTATTATTTTTAATAAATTATTTTAAAGAGGGTGTTTGAGTTTTTTGAATTTCGTGGATTCCATGATTACACCCTAAAAATTATTCCCGTAATCACAAAACCCACTCAAAAATATGTGAAATATGTATGGGTGTTTATGAATTCAAATATTTAAGGGTTTAGTAGTGTAGTGTGTAAAAATTAAAAAAAAATTAATATTTTTACGAATAAAAAAAAAATCAGAAATTTTAAGTTAGGTGACCAAACATAAAAAAAAAATATTAAGCAAAATAAATCGAATACATATTTGGAAAATTAACAGAAGTTAATTAAAATTAATAGATATTAAAAAAAAAAATTAATATAAATCTAGTAAGGAAGATAAGGAAGAACGAAAATGTAGTTTTAATTGATGTAGAATTACATAAAAAAAACTAAATTTAAAATGTTACAAAGAAATTGTAGTTTTTAATGCAACTGGTCACCCCAGATGCCCACAATGCAGGCAAACGAAAATGCCTGCTGATAGCCGGTACTCCAATTCTCGAAAATTGATTTTAATTAAACAAAACTTGGTTATTTGAAAAAAAAAAAAAACTGATGGTCACCCTATTTAATGGGTAGTATTGGTAATCTGGTTTTTTTTTTTTTTTTTTTTTTTTTTTTTTTAAATATTTGTTTCCAAACTGGACTCCGGTATTTTTTTTAGATTTTTATTCTAGTTTTTGTTCCAGAAAAATTCCGAAGAACAGAAGTATCCCCAGGCAATTGGCCTATGATGATAATCCTCAAATATATTATAGCTTATATAAGTATAAATCCAAAGGAACCTAAATGTGCTCTGACGGTTTTCGCTTGACCAAAATTAAAAAAAACTAAATCCGATTATACAACCCAACACAACCAATGTAATAACAATTTTCATTTGATAAAAATTTTCCAAATGAATTATAAAAATTTCAAAGCTAACTCAAAATTTAAAAATTATAAAACCCAAATAAATTCAAAGTAAACTTTTTTTACACCTAAGCCAAAATATCCGTAAAAAAAACAATTTATCTATCAAGAATCAAAATTTATAAGAGCAAATAAAATTGTCACCATCACAAAGCAGATGAAATGCAGAACAAGCTGAAGAATTTAATCTGAAAAAAAAACAAGTGACAAACACAAAAAAAAAAAATTTGCGAATCCACAGAAACTCATGTCCAAATGTCCTTTATATGGTAAACCTTAGTATTTCCACCACAAACGTCCTCCAGTTCATAGTTTACATTTCCAATTCGTCTTTTAACAATAGCCTTTATACCCGTGGGTGCTAATTTTGCATTAAAATTATTAATCAATGAACTTTGTGCAAAATTTCGATGAATTACCGTTTGACCTATATTCAATTCTCGTCCTCTAGATCTCAAATTGTAGGATTTGACGTTACGTTCATATGCCTCCTTTATTTTAGTCCGTAAAGAATCTCGTAAAATTGTAATATTATCATGTCTCTCCAAATTTGTATCCGTTTCCGCCAGAAGTTCCAAATTGCGTAAAATTTTATAGTCTTGTCCATGTGTAATCATTTTCTGTCCAAACAAAAGTTCATAAGGTGTTTTCCCCGTTGTTTGATGAACACTACTGCGGAGAGCACAATTAGCACTAGCCAGATATACATCCCATTGTCGTTGATCGTTACGGATATATGATCGTAGAGCCTCATTAATAGAACGATTGACTCTTTCGCTGGCATTTGATTGAGGACTATGTACTGCTGTGAATTGATGTTCAATTCCATATTTTTCAATTAGCTTTCTAAAATCAGATGACTTAAACTGGCTGCCATTGTCAGATACAATGACCTCAGGTACCCCAAAACAAGTAAAAATTTCATTGCCGAGAAACTCGACTATAGGTTTTGTAATAAATTTCCTTAATGGTTTTAAAAATGTAAACTTTGAGAAGTGATCCAAAACAATAAAAATTCCAATATTACCGCTCTTCGTCCGAGGGAGTGGCCCAATCAAATCAACATAGAGACGTTGAAATGGCCTATCAGTATTGACCATTTGTCCCATAGGTGGTTTAAGCAACGCCGTTGGCGCTTTTGACGTTTTGCAGGAAGAGCAGTTTGTAATATATTCCTTCACGTCTAAGACTAATTTGGGCCAGAAAAAGAATTGTCGTATACGATGTACAGTTTTGGCAATGCCACCATGTGCTGCGTTAGGAACGTCATGCGCTGCAAGAATGACTTCTTTACGTATTTCCTCTGGAACAAAAAGTTTCCAGCTATCTGACTCATCTAGATTACCGGATGAAAAATGTGTCCTCTTGTAGATAAATTTGTCAACCACTCGATAATCGGGTAAGGCTGATTTCGAATATTCACTTCTCAAATGAGTATATTCTGGACTATTAAAGGCGCTGGAATTAAGATTAATTGACGGCATAATTTGTAAATCAATTTCCTCTACTGTAGGGTCATCTTGAAATGCACGAGATAATGCATCAGGCACGACGTTGTCTTTTCCTCGTCGGTGTTCAATGCTAAAATGTAAGCCCTGTAATTTAAGAGCCCATCTGGCCAAGCGTCCTGAGAGATCCTTCTGTCTCATGAGCCATTTGAGACTTGCATGGTCTGTAATAACTTTAAATTCTTGACCCTCAACATATGCCCTAAATTTTTTAATAGCTAATATAACTGCCAAGCATTCTAATTTTGTTATCGCGTAATTTCTCTGAGCTTTGTTGAGCTTTTGCGACATGTATGCTATTGGTCTCTCGTTTTTATTTTCATCCAGCTGGGCTAAGACTGCACCAATTCCACAGGTGCTTGCGTCACATTGTAAGATGAAAGGCTTATCAAAATTCGCATGAACCAAAACAGGTGCCGAAGTCAATTTTTCTTTGACAGTCTCAAATGAATTCTGGGCCTCATCTGACCACACAAATGTTTTCTTTTTCGACAACAACTCAGTCATTGGGAACGTTACCGTAGCATAATCATCAATAAATCGACGGTACCAACCAGCCATACCGAGAAATTGACGCAATTGACGGACAGATTTGGGAATGGGAAAGTCCGATATGGCTTTCACCTTGCCTGGATCCACTTTAAGTGACCCTTCCCCAACTATATAACCCAAGTATTGCACCTGGCGAAGACAAAAATTACTTTTATTCACGTTTATAGTAAGATTAGCCCTTCTTAATTGTGTTGCCACCTCCTGTAAATGCTTTAAATGTTCGTCAAAGTCCTTCGAAATAACTAATAGGTCATCTAAGTATACAAAAACGTTCGATTTCAAATTATACGGAATGACTTGGTCCATTAGTCTACACATAGTTTGTGGAGCATTGCACAATCCAAACGGCATTCTTGTAAATTGGTACAAGGGCCGATTAGGGATTGTAAACGCTGTCTTAAGTCTCGAAACTTCGTCCAATTTTATTTGCCAAAATGCATCTTTAAGATCCACTTTGGAAATAAAATAAATTGGAGGAAGTCTCGAAATTAGTCCTTCAATGTTCGGAATTGGGTACGCGTCCTTTGTCGTAACGGAATTTAATTTTCTACTGTCCAAGCAAAATCGCACTTTTCCCGGTTTTACGATTAAAACCCCTGGAGATGACCAAGGAGAAGAAGGACATTCCTCTATAACCCCTAATTTTAACATGCGGTCTATTTCGCCGCACAACAATTTTTCTCTAGCCGGAGATATTGGGTAATATCGTTGCTTAATTGGTTTTGATTCACCAGTATCTATATTATGTTCTAAAAGAGTAGTACATCCTAATCCATCCCGTTCTGAATTAGGAAAATAATCAACTATTTTCTGCAACTGCTGTTTTTGTATTTTCGTCATGGGAATCATGTCGGAATCTCTATCCGTAATAATTTCATTAACAGAGTTACTCGTTAATATTTGAATACCAAATTTATCCCAGAATTTCATGCCGCAAATAACATTTTGTGTAATTGATGGAATCAACAAAAATTCCACGGTTTTATTCAGACAATTATAACCAATTTCAAGTTCTATAGTTCCCAAAACGCGTTGCCGTTGCCCGTCAGCTGTCTTGACATTACTTATACCATGTTTGAACCCATCTGAGCCCAAGATTTCGCCACATAATTCGCCACCAATAACATTTACATTTGCCCCGCTATCTAGTAATGCAAAGTATTTCTTATTTCGAATTTTCAATTTAACATAGGGCCTATTGTCATATTCCTTGTTTACTAACGACGATATAACATATTTTCGAAAGCATTTCCTTCGCCTGTAGAAATCTCGTATCCTTCGTGACGATCTATTTGGTTTTCGTACAAAATCCTTAAAAATTCTATCTCTTGTTCGATTATACTCTTCCAAACGAACGTGGTAAGGTCTTTGTAAAGGGTGTTCATTCATTAAATTAAGATTGTTTGTAATTTCCGGTAATTTTGTTAAAACAGGTAATTTACGATCAGTAGTGTTATTTAAAACATTTGAAATACTTGGTAACTTATTCTCTACTGTAGGTGAGTTATTGTTATTTAATTTTTCCCCGGATGCCCGTCCTTCTTTACACGGACACCCCTCATTGCGTTTCCCCGCTTCTGTATACAATTAGGGCACCTAGGTTTATACATGTCTTTCATCCCACAACCATAACAAAATACAGTCCGCGGTTCTAAACAATCGACGAAAGTGTGATCAGAGTTACCGCAATTCCAACAAGCTCCAGTTTTAACTAACAAGGAGATTTCAGATTCTTCAACTAAATCATCATCCAACTTGGAGGTATCGTTATCAATTATCTCTGCTATCTGACCCTTTTGATATGGTCGATTGCCCATTTTTAAAGATGCCATGTCTTTGATAAACTTTTCGTGTTTTCGTACTGCACGACGTAACTGAGCAACTCGAGTAATCTCAAGATGTAAAAGCTCATGCCTCACTTCAGGTCTTAGATTGCGTTGTAAAGTCTCACAAAGTTCACAATCAGTCAATGGTATACGAAGCCTATCGCAAAGTACCATGATGGCGTCATAAAACTCATCGAAGGTCTCATTCGATTTCTGTTTTCTCCGCAAAATGTCATCTTTAATGTCATAATCGGTATGATAATCCTTATACTGCCGTCTTAAAGCCTCACACAACTCTTCCCAATCAATTCTATTGCAGCTACGATGAAAACGCCAAAACCATGTTAACGCTTTGCCCTCGAAAAGTAATTGTGCATGTTCGCATAATAAATCAATATCTCCTCTTAAAGTAGCTTTCGTAAGAGTATTGACTCTATAAATAAATTCGTCCACCGTAACTTCCGATGTATCACCGGTAAAACGAATACGCCAGTTTCGGATTATATTTAGTACCCTTTCTGAATTCCTGTCAAAATTGCCAGTTGCGACTTGAGGCTCGCGATATCCATCCCGGGAAGTCCAACTTCTATCATCTCTAAACTCGCGTTCCATGCCATCCGCAGCATTTGTCGGAAAATTTGTTAAAGTCAAATCACGTAATTTGTCCGAAATTAAATTGGCAATGTCATTTCTAAAATCTCTAAGTGAGTCATTAACTATATATCGAATCCGTTCATCAGTCAAATTTTCCTGATCAACGGCTTCCCTTCGCGTTTGTGATCTTGTCACTGGTCGGTTAACCGGTCTAATTGCATCACCACTAGCTCCCCCATCTAATGACATAGTAACATTAGTGGGATTCTGTTCAACCTGAGCAGGAATATCGCCGGTACTACGTACCAACGGCATCTTAAGTATAAACCGAAACTATAAAAATTAATTAATTCCGAAACGCCAAAACTATATAGCAATCGTATAAATATCACAACAATGATTGTTAACGCAAATTCTATTAAAACCTAACTAAATCTCAATTAAAATTGATATTATTTTATTTCAACAACCAATATTCATTTATACTACTTGGTGAAGTGAAGGTAAGGTTATGGAACAACAAAAAAAAAAAAAAAAAAATATGATTTGTTAAATCATCCTCAACACCGGGAAAAAAAAAAAAATAGAAGATTTAACTCAGTTCTTGCTGGAATCTATTGCCAGTAGACAATAGATTAAAGACCAAGCACAAGAAAAAAATTAATAAGGGATTATTCATCTGTTGCAGGAAAGTAACCGATACCAAAAACAATTACTTTAAATCCACACAACCAGAAAAACAAACAAACTTAAAGAGGGAATTAGACAAACGAGGATTGAACCAATGTCAACCAGAACAACTTCTCAAATTCGAACCCAAACCCTGATAGACTTTGCCCGTTAATGTGCAACTGGGTTTTGATATTCAAAAAAAATAAATATAATATTAGGTCCACAGTTATAATTAACGAAAAGGAAAAAAAAAATGAAAAGATGAAATTGCACCAAAATTTTAAAACTTACGAAAACTGAGGCCCCACGTTGGGCGCCAAATATCTCTGTAACGATTCTGAACTACTTTTGGGAACAGGCTACCTAATAAATCGGCTGTGCTCGTCGTTGGGTGGGGTGTGAGTGTTCCCATTTGAAATAATTATTAGCTAACTTTATTAAACATCTTAAGAGATATTACTTTAGGTAGCGATAAAAAAAAACATAACCCATACAGCATAAAAAAAATATAAAAAAAAATAAGTGTTGATGAGGATTGGAAGGTAGCTTATGACGTTATTTGCTACACTTGACCTAAGCCCACCCACCATGCTGACAAAATATATATCTTTCCCTGTCAGCCCAAATGAATCAATGAAAATAAAAAGTTAAATTATCCCATAATCTCCCAACAGCTTCACCTTTCGTATGCAAAAAAAATTAAAAATTAATTAAACATGTTCTTAACATTATAGGCTAAGTCAACATTTATTATTATGTTTGAATATATGTATATGGTAAAAACAAAATAAATAAACAAATACAAATAAATTAAAAGAAATTTCCTATTTCAATGACCATAAGGTAAAACAAATGAAATTCTAATAGGATAATTTAAATGTTAACTAATTGTTATATGGCCACCTTAATTGCCAAATTCATAAATGCAAATAAAATTGAATTGAATTCCAAAATTAGTTCATAAAAATATTCAAATCTCGTTTAATAAAAACTATTTAAATGTTACTTTTGAGTGAAAGAGAATAGGTTTTTTTTTTTAAGTATGGCGGAATATTAGATAACAAAAATGCAACTTACATTTTCTCCAACGTAGTCAGCAGGCGCCAGTTGACAGTTGATTGTTGCTTATTATTTTTAATAAATTATTTTAAAGAGGGTGTTTGAGTTTTTTGAATTTCGTGGATTCCATGATTACACCCTAAAAATTATTCCCGTAATCACAAAACCCACTCAAAAATATGTGAAATATGTATGGGTGTTTATGAATTCAAATATTTAAGGGTTTAGTAGTGTAGTGTGTAAAAATTAAAAAAAATTAATATTTTTACGAATAAAAAAAAAATCAGAAATTTTAAGTTAGGTGACCAAACATAAAAAAAAAAATATTAAGCAAAATAAATCGAATACATATTTGGAAAATTAACAGAAGTTAATTAAAATTAATAGATATTAAAAAAAAAATTAATATAAATCTAGTAAGGAAGATAAGGAAGAACGAAAATGTAGTTTTAATTGATGTAGAATTACATAAAAAAAACTAAATTTAAAATGTTACAAAGAAATTGTAGTTTTTAATGCAACTGGTCACCCCAGATGCCCACAATGCAGGCAAACGAAAATGCCTGCTGATAGCCGGTACTCCAATTCTCGAAAATTGATTTTAATTAAACAAAACTTGGTTATTTGAAAAAAAAAACTGATGGTCACCCTATTTAATGGGTAGTATTGGTAATCTGGTTTTTTTTTTTTTTTTTTTTTTAAATATTTGTTTCCAAACTGTACTCCGGTATTTTTTTTAGATTTTTATTCTAGTTTTTGTTCCAGAAAAATTCCGAAGAACAGAAGTATCCCCAGGCAATTGGCCTATGATGATAATCCTCAAATATATTATAGCTTATATAAGTATAAATCCAAAGGAACCTAAATGTGCTCTGACGGTTTTCGCTTGACCAAAATTAAAAAAAACTAAATCCGATTATACAACCCAACACAACCAATGTAATAACAATTTTCATTTGATAAAAATTTTCCAAATGAATTATAAAAATTTCAAAGCTAACTCAAAATTTAAAAATTATAAAACCCAAATAAATTCAAAGTAAACTTTTTTTACACCTAAGCCAAAATATCCGTAAAAAAAACAATTTATCTATCAAGAATCAAAATTTATAAGAGCAAATAAAATTGTCACCATCACAGTTGGATAAATAGTTAAAAGTGCACCGTTGTAGAAGGCTTTTGATTCACAATAAGAAGCATTTTTTTTTATAAACAACGTCTATATCAGTCAAATGTATGTCAAAGTTCATGCAAAAAATAGCATCAACCTCTTACAAACCTTTTCATTTCATTAGGTCTATCTGTAATCTTTAGGACAATGTGTTTTTCAAATTGTATGTTGTAGTATCTTAAACGAGTTTCCAAATTTTTTTTTATTTCGGTTTCCCCGCACCTAATAAACATATCGCTCCTTCATTGCAATATAGTCATATCTCAAAAAACCAAAAATTTAAAGTTATTTAAGCAAAGTGTTCCTTCATGCCTTCTCGTATTTTATCTCAAACTGAACCGAAGTTATAGCAAAATATATCTTTAAATCGGTACATTTTGAAAACTTTAATCGCATTTTGCCAAGTTCATTTGTTTTTGTAGATATGACTATGTTACAATAAAGACTTGTCCATGGACAATTAAGCTTTACTACCTGCATCTTATTTTGAATTAATGTTCTTTATTAACTTTTCACTTCACTAAATTTATTAATTATCAACTGTTGCACTGCCTATTCTGCTTTAAGTAGATTTATTGCATCAGGAGACATTGATTTACGTATGTACTCACTTCTTGTCATAGACTTCTTGTAATTGATCTATTCGACAACCCATCCACAGATGCTTATTTTAAGAGCATAGAAAACTAAATTTCAAAGTATAAATAGCTGTTTTCTTAAACTATGAGGAATTTTTTATTTCCCGGGATCCCGCATGAAAAATCCCGGGAAAGCGGGAAATATAATTATTGAAAAAACCCTATTTGTGATACAAGTTTTTTGTCTTTATCTTTTTTGTCTCTTATCAACCCCTTTGCTGTTTGACAGTTCGTATCACAAAATAACAATAAAAAGCCCTGTTGTTTGTTTTATTGTACAATTGTTGTAATCTCGCGGCTACCTGCTATAAATATACCTTGCAAAAAACCGAAAACGTAAACAAAAATACACATGTACAAGGAAAATGTAAACAACTTTTGACATCGTTGAGGAATAAACCAAGTAAACATCTGGCTCCATGCGCAGACCTATTGGATAGACCTTGCACTTACCTTTTTAAATTCGCCTTGCTTGCTATTAACAGTACGTTTACATTTGGCAGTACTGGCAAGACAGTAAGAAAATACATATTAGTTTCCAAAAACACTTCTAACTGTCTTCGTGACGTAGGCGTCCAAACAGTAGTTAAGACAGTTCACTTTTAAAAATAAGTCAAACGTGAATGTTGCTGTTCAAGTCCAGCTAAACGTGTTTTACATGAACTAAACAAACTTAAAAACAGCTTAAAATAACTATATTGTGTTAACAAACATAACACTTAACTAAAATATAAAAAATCAAAGCAAAATGTTTAATTTTTTTTTACACTTTGATTTTTTCCCCTTTTGCTAACAAAACTTCAGATTACTATTAGCAAATGTCAAATCACTGTCCAATTTTACTGTCTGCAAAATTTGCTAGACAGTAGACAAGACAGTTGGAAAAGTTTGCATGTATTACTGAAAAAGTACTGGCAAGACAGTAGCAATTCATTCAAACTTTTTCACTAATACATAAACACTTTTACAGCTATTTTGTTTTTGCATTGTTTTGCCAACTAATATGTATATGCTTACTGTCTTGCCAGTACTGGCAAATGTAAACGCTGTGTAAATGACAAAACGATGAACAATGTTACCCTGTTAAAAATTTAATGCAAATTTACTGGATTATTGTCAAACTGTAATTATAGTTTTAACTTGATAAATGTATTATTATGGTTAATTTTTTGAAACTCGCTTTAATAAAAGCAAGTTTGTTAATTATAGAGCATTAATATTGTTAATAAAATGCTTATATAAATAAATGTAAACCATTTCCCCAAAAATGTGCCTATATGAATAACTCGGTAACTCTATTTTGTTTTTTGGTATTTTTTTCTTTACCCCCCGTTTAAACATGCAAGTGAAAGTTCGAAAAACTCAATACACTCACACTTTTTCACTTTTTTTGTACTATCCTGCAAATAAAATTGGACCACCTGGTCCATTTTGATAAAATGGACTACTCCATGGACTGGTCCGATGTAATGCAAGCATGGACCATGTCATTGTTAAAAAGTGTTTGTAGTGAGACGACATGTCTTCGTTTTTTAATGACATTCTTTCGTTTTTAAACGACTTCAAAACTAATCCTCTTGAGTATACCATGGAGTAGTTTTAAAACTACTCCTTAGTGATCCAAAGGTGGGTTATATGGTCCTCTCCTAGGACATCGTAATGTTAAATAGACCAGGTTTTTTCCATACGTTTGGGTTACTTTTGGACTAGTCCTGGTCCCTTGTGGACTACTCTTTACACGCGTGTTTGCACTGGTCCTATTATATGCAGGGTACGTATACTCTACTTGCAAGTAATAACGTGCATGTGGAAACCAAGGTATACCTATTTATCGCAGGTAGCCGCGAGATTACAACAATTGTATAATAAAACAAACAACTGTAGCTCGTTTCTGTCAAGGTATATTTTCATTAAATTATTTTTATGAAGAAAGGAATTTTACAACATGAAAATTAATTAAAATTTACTGATAATTTTTCATTACCGACCCAATCTGGGCTCGAACCCAGGCGTTTTTACGGACAGGTTACCCTGACATGTTTCGATTGCAACCACTCAATCTCCTCAGAGGGCTTGCCGTTTAACACTCGCAGCCATCGACGACTGCTGACGTCATTAGTCAAACATCAATCCTTAAACCAAATCGTATTTAACCTTTGGTAGATCGAAATTAGCTTTGAATGATTATCTATTTTAATTTATTTTACATGTTCTTCTTTTACTTCTGTTTTTCCGTACTTTTGTCAAGAATTCTTCTTGAAGTTCAAAGTACATATTTTGTTTTTGTTTTTTTGATTTTTTTGTCTTTCTTTTGTCTTTCTTTTTCCTGCTGACCTTTTCAGCACAACTTGAAGGACAAATGCAAACATAGAGCCCGTGCCTTAGCCTTAACAATAATTAGTATCGTAGTTATTTTGTTGAACTATTTATGGTTTTTAATCCAAATTTTTAATTTAACAAATTAAAATAGATAATCATTCAAAGCAAATTTCGATCTACCAAAGGTTAAATACGATTTGGTTTAAGGATTGATGTTTGACTAATGACGTCAGCAGTCGTCGATGGCTGCGAGTGTTGTTTGTCTAGGTTTATGTCAAAGTTTTGTTTATGTTTACAAAAAGTCCACGGTTTGTGCTGTGATTATTGTATTTTATTAAAGTTTTTGATAATTTTAAATTAAAATAAATAAGATATGGACCATAATTAAATAAAAATTGGCTAAAAATGTATTTATTTCATCACGTTTTGCGGCACGCTTTGATTTTTGTTTAAACAATTTTTTGACGTAAACGGTGATATAATTTCCATTTTTGTTGTAATGTTGTATTTGTTGCCGTAACGATGCCACCTGCTTATTCCACCATGGCTTCAACGACATTTTGAAAATGAACTCGCAGTGGCATATGTAAACACAAAAGCCAATGGCATGAGATTCGACTATTTCGAACAAATTTTCTTTGATAATATGTATACAGTAGTGGCATGCCACTACTTGCATGTGTTAAGACAGGGTAAGCTATGTTCACACCTTTGTCCTAAACGTAACCACTAGTTTTATCAAAAAATTATTTGCTTTTGCAAAACGCTTGGCTAGTTCAAACATCGTTAACCTGTTTCTAAATTACATTTTACAATTATCTTATTACAAATAAAGTTTAGTAATATTATTTTTGTCAAGCTAATAGGGCCTAAATTTCTTCAATGTAAATAAAATTCAATTTTTAATTACAATATTTTGTTCCCGTAAATTAATATGAATTGTTAAAAATAAAGCTCAATTTTGATAAATTACCGGGTCTTTTTTTAATTAAATTAAAAGCGATATATGCATTTGGGAGCAACGGTGCCACAGACACATATTCAAGAGGATACAGCATGAAAAAATGAATTAACTTATACTCGGTTGTACCGCTTTTCTTCAAAAAAAGCTAAGAACACTCGATCGCAATCTTTCAAACAAACAAAATCAAAATCGGTCAAGCCGTTTTGACGAACGCACATAGGGGTTTTTTGCCAATCTAGCCGGACATTAAGCAAAAAATTTAATTTAAGAAATGGAAAAATTTAAGTACGCAGCTCGACAGACAACAAAGTTCTGCATCGTATAGTGAATTTTCAAGTCTTTTGCTTGAGATTTGTGGTTTTGGGACACTGTTAAAACCAGGAAAGTTGATTAAATTGCATGCGTGTTCATTGACTTTTTACGGTTTTGGGAGGTTTACAATATATTTTTTTGTAGATAAACGAATAAAGATTTTACATTGAATTTTTTTTTTTCTGTGAAAGACTATATAAACAGCTAATTATGAAAATTTTTAGAAAAATTTTATTTGAATTTTTTATGATAAAAAATTAGTACGAAATTAAAAAAAAACGATTTTTTTGTTCACTTTTTTGTAAAAAAAAAAATTTAAAAGGTTTTTGAAGGTGAGTTCCGCTGAGTTCTTAAAAATGTTATACATCACGATAAAATTTGAAATCTCTACTTTTAAATTAAAAAAAAAACGTTGCGCGTTGTTGCGCCATTTTTTTTATGATTTTTTGAAAATTTCACCTTTTTTCTGTTTTTGCTCATCTTGCATAGGTACATATGATAGAAACCCTTTCGTCAGTCATGAAATGTTTTGGTTGTACGTAGATGTTTTTGATTAAGATTATTACATCTAAGACTAATATTACCTGTGTAAAAAAAGGGATGTGCGAAACAGTAAGTAACGGGTTTTAACCACCTGTGCGGCCGCTAAATGACGTTATTTTATGGAGCAAAATAAATGTACCTGTTTTGCATAACTTTTAAAATCATTAACAACAAAAATAAAATATAATAAAAAATAAAATCTGGGCTCTAGGTACTTAGTTTTTTTAAATATATATTGTGGTTATTGCATAAAATTGTTATCAGAACCATTTTGAAGCTTCGAGAGTAAAATGGAAAAAGTGTATACGAAATTAGAGTTATTCCAAATTATACAAGAATGTAGTTCTAAACTCGTTGAAGAGAAATTACAATTTTTAGTTAGAAAATTGTGCGAAATTTCAAAATGTCAGGGAGATAGTGACATATCAGTAGTAAATCAATGCTTAAAGAAATTCAAATATTTTTTTAAAATATTTTGGCATTCAGCACAAAGAAAAAAGAACACTGCAAAACTTTACGTTACTCTATATCCCTGGCATCCTATGACACCTACAATGCACAAGATTTTAGTACATGGTGCAACTGTAATGAGTGAGGCATTGTTGCCTATCGGCACAAAGTATACAGAGATGAAAAAAGTGACGTATTAAAAATGCCTAAATCATTTGCGAGGACAGCTTTCGAAGAAAGAGAAAGAAAACATTTTTTGTTAGTGAAGTGACAATGCGTAAAAACAGGCCGCTATTATCTACATAAATTGCATAATCAAAACAAAAAACGCAAAAAGGGCAGCTTTCGAAGAAAAAGACAGAAAAAAAACACAATATTTTCTGTCTCGTGACGCCTCTGTATACTCTGTGCTATCGGGCTATTATTAGAAGAAGCGTCTGAGGCACGAAATAAACACTTTCGGCTTTACAGGCAGAATTTTGCTAGAAAGTTTTCGAGGGTTCAGTGTAACAAAGATGTTATAAATAGACTTTTGCTTAGTTCTGACCCACTGATTACTAGCATAAGACCAACTCCAAAAAAAGTCATTACCCTTTACGAAAGAAGCAATTTCGCTTCCTCCTGCACTTGGCTCTGAAGAGAATTCAGATTCAGAAGAGGATTTTGAAGAAGCAGACGAAGAAGAACCATGGCACTCATCATCATCTTAGTACAAAAGAGAAGTTATTTTAAATAAATTAGTTGTTATTATTTTAAACAAAATTTGCTGTTACTATTATAAATAAGTTATTATTACGAATATATTAATTATTTTCAGATAAATTAAATACTATAAAATACATAAAAGTCACATAAAATCTTAAAATTAATGTTTTGGAAATTAGCAAAAAAAAAAAATTTTTACAGGGTCGTTCCGGGGGGGTGTTTGGAGGCATACCTCCCCCTACCCATTAAAGTTCAAAAATTTAATTTTTATAGTATTAAGGCGTTAGTAATCTATTTCTTTTAATACATATTTACATTTTTTTTAAATATTATTTTATGTAACCGCCCTCAAAAGGGGGCGGGGCGAAAAGTGTAATTTTACGATCTCATGGGTCTTATTTTAGGTTTTTTAACTTTCGCCGACGTTAAAAGTTGCATTTGCCAAACAAAAGTATGGGAAAAGTTAAAAAAAAATTGCATTTTTCAGAGGTTGGATAAGTTCTTCTAGGGGGAACCTTTTCCTCCTTGGTCCGATTTTATTTATTTTTGAGGTTTACCTGCCTATGTCAATATCACATATTTCTGCCAAGTTTCATCGATCTAGGGGCACTCAATAACTTTTAAGAAGCAATATAAGCTAAAACAAAAAGTAATGTCCGGCTAGATTGGCAAAAAACCCCTATGTGGAACGGACAGATTCATACGTAGATACACACAAATATACACAGATGAACACTTCAAACTCTTCTTCATCTTCAATTTCTTCTCGCAATGCTTCATGGTCTTGAACCACCGTTTCAAGAAACTAAGGTAAGGGTAGGTCGAAAGGAGGACGAAGCATCTAGGATGCAACCTCATTTCAGTACGATATACACCTAGGCCACCACCGGGCCTGTTGTGCACTCCTTTGGGGACTTAGATGGCTAGTGCTACCACTACCTATAGGGAGGGTGTTAACGTCCGGCGTTAAGAAACTGAGTTTCCCGGACGTAATTCCTAAGGTTTTCTAGTCTGCGTTTCTCAGGGATCCTAAGTCCAACATAACATCGCTCCCGAGGTGTTTAGATCTTAATTTGACGAAGGCCTGACAGTGGCTGTAAAGCTTTTTTTGCCTGGAAGCTTTTGTTTTTATCCGGAAGACGTTAGAATATCTCGGTTTCTGTGTTTTCAAAATAGATACCCAAGCTCGTTCTATTAATTAGTTTAGTTCTCGCCAATTCCAATAACTGCAACCACAAAGTCATTTTGTCCAATAATGGACGTGAATTTAAAAAAAAAATTTTCTAAGTGTAAAATAAAGTAATTATCACTTTAAACTAGCACTGAAGAGTACTACTATATTGCGCAATAGCAATGGAACTTTTGAAAACCACTCAATTGAACACAAATTAATGAAAAATAACACTTTTAAAAAGTATAACAAATACTCGTTTTATAACAGTAAAAACTATAAAAATCGGTTGATTGGCGTCAACTCTACATGACTTCAAAGAGAAAAATTTAAATGTCCAATATATTGGACAAAATGTCTGAACGGGTTAAAAAAAAAATTAACAAATTAATAGAAACTGGGAATTATTTCCTTCCGAAGGTTACTTTATATTATATTCAACATTTTTTCATTTTTCGAATTTATTCTATGAGCTAAATTTCAGTTATGTATTTTATAAAGCTTTTTTGTAATAGTTCTATTCCTTAAATTTTTCAGGAATGACTTTATACACTACCAGACTATTATATTGTATTTTTCTTTTTACATTTTACCTTAGCCTTCCTTTGGAAAGCAATGAGGTATATTGAATGTACAGAAAAATTTACAAATATTAGACACCAAGAATGCTGACGAAGGCCGTAGCGGGCCAGAAAATGCATTACATTCTGCTGGTGTCTAATAATTGTAAATTTTTCTGTACATTCAATATACCTCATTGCTTTCCAAAGGAAGGCTAAGGTAAAATGTAAAAAGAAAAATACAATATAATAGTCTGGTAGTGTATAAAGTCATTTCTGAAAAATTGAAGGAATAAAACTATTACAAAAAAGCTTTATAAAATACATAACTGAAATTTAGCTCATAGAATAAATTCGAAAAATGAAAAAATGTTGAATATAATATAAAGTAACCTTCGGAAGGAAATAATTACCAGTTTCTATTTGTTAAAATAGTTGAGTTAAATACATTCAATTTATAAAGTAACACTATCCAGTGAGACACAAAGAATGCTGATGAAGGCCGTAGCGGGCCAGAAAATGCATTACATTCTGCTGGTGTCTAATAATTGTAAATTTTTCTGTACATTCAATATACCTCATTGCTTTCCAAAGGAAGGCTAAGGTAAAATATAAAAAGAAAAATACAATATAATAGTCTGGTAGTGTATAAAGTCATTTCTGAAAAATTGAAGGAATAAAACTATTACAAAAAAGCTTTATATAATACATAACTGAAATTTAGCTCATAGAATAAATTCGAAAAATTAAAAAATGTTGAATTAATAAATTAATTTAAAAAATAGAAACTGGGAATTATTTCCTTCCGAAGGTAACTTTATATTATATTCAACATTTTTAATTTTTCGAATTTATTCTATGAGCTAAATTTCAGTTATGTATTTTATAGAGCTTTTTTGTAATAGTTCTATTCCTACAATTTTTCAGAAATGACTTTATACACTACCAGACTATTATATTGTATTTTCTTTTTACATTTTACCTTAGCCTTCCGTTGGAAAACAATGAGGTATATTGAATGTACAGAAAAATTTACAATTATTAGACACCAGCTGAATGTAATGCATTTTCTGGCCCGCTACGGCCGTCGTCAGCATTCTTTGTGTCTCACTGGATAGTGTTACTTTATAAATTGAATGTATTTAACTCAACTATTTTAACAAATAGAAACTGGGAATTATTTCCTTCCGAAGGTAACTTTATATTATATTCAACATTTTTAATTTTTCGAATTTATTCTATGAGCTAAATTTCAGTTATGTATTTTATAAAGCTTTTTTGTAATAGTTCTATTCCTACAATTTTTCAGAAATGACTTTATACACTACCAGACTATTATATTGTATTTTCTTTTTACATTTTACCTTAGCCTTCCGTTGGAAAGCAATGAGGTATATTGAATGTACAGAAAAATTTACAATTATTAGACACCAGCTGAATGTAATGCATTTTCTGGCCCGCTACGGCCGTCGTCAGCATTCTTTGTGTCTCACTGGATAGTGTTACTTTATAAATTGAATGTATTTAACTCAACTATTTTAACAAATAGAAACTGGGAATTATTTCCTTCCGAAGGTAACTTTATATTATATTCAACATTTTTAATTTTTCGAATTTATTCTATGAGCTAAATTTCAGTTATGTATTTTATAAAGCTTTTTTGTAATAGTTCTATTCCTACAATTTTTCAGAAATGACTTTATACACTACCAAAAAGAAAATACAATATAATAGTCTGGTAGTGTATAAAGTCATTTCTGAAAAATTGTAGGAATAGAACTATTACAAAAAAGCTTTATAAAATACATAACTGAAATTTAGCTCATAGAATAAATTCGAAAAATTAAAAATGTTGAATATAATATAAAGTTACCTTCGGAAGGAAATAATTCCCAGTTTCTATTTGTTTAAATAGTTGAGTTAAATACATTCAATTTATAAAGTAACACTATCCAGTGAGACACAAAGAATGCTGACGACGGCCGTAGCGGGCCAGAAAATGCATTACATTCAGCTGGTGTCTAATAATTGTAAATTTTTCTGTACATTCAATATACCTCATTGCTTTCCAACGGAAGGCTAAGGAAAAATGTAAAAAGAAAATACAATATAATAGTCTGGTAGTGTATAAAGTCATTTCTGAAAAATTGTAGGAATAGAACTATTACAAAAAAGCTTTATAAAATACATAACTGAAATTTAGCTCATAGAATAAATTCGAAAAATTAAAAATGTTGAATTTAATTTAAAAAATTTAAAGTAAATAATTATTTAACTATTTTTTTTTTTGATATTTACGAATAAGGATTTTTATTTTTTCATCATGATGGATGGATTTTAACATCGCTACCATCCAGGAAGAAATTAAAAATATTCAGTCAAATACATAGATAAACTTATGGTCCATCCCAACTACATCGCTCGGAATCTAATAAAGTTAGAGGGTCACCGGAGGCTGAAAAGATCCGACGCTTTGAGCCTATCAGGCTTTTTTGACACTTGAATGCAATTAATTAGCGGATACATTGGTAACGGCTAACAAATACAAATAAGAATTAGGATTAAGCTTTGAATACATATGTATTGTAATTTTCGACAAGAAAGATCCAATAAAAAAAAATGATGGATATTTTTATTTGAAAATAAATATCAATGTTTAATTTTTTTTCAAAAAATGAAAATATGTAATTTTAATTAACAAAGATATTTACATAGGTATGTACATATATGATACAACATTTACAAAATCATGTTGTTAATGTATCTACATATTTCTGACGTTTCAATTCCTCCCATTCTTTAGGATGTGCATTTTTACGATGTTTATACATGTTACCCTTCGATATAAAAGTTTTTGAACACCAAGGACAATTATACAAAGTAGTTCCTGTATGTGTGGCCATATGCTCCTAAAAAATCAAGCAATTATCAATCATAAGTTTTCTAAAAACGAAATATAAAAACTATATGTCGACAACTCAATTCCAAAACATGCCAAGCCTAAAAAGTAAATTTTACAGGAGAAGCTCTTAAAGTTTATAGGCGAAACAACATTCAGTTGTATGCTAAGTATCTTTGTATTAGATTGGCCGATGAACACTAAAATTTGACAGAATTTAAGTTAAATAATAAGGGTATTCACGTCACAAGTTGCACCCTTGCAAAAAAGCAAAAGTGCAAAAATAAAACAACAACCACACAGACAATTAGTTATGCGTAAATAATTGTCTTTGTGGTTGTTGTTATATTTTTGCACTTTTCCTTTTTTGCAAGGGTGCAACTTGTGACGTGAATACCCCCAATACTTAATTCAAAAAACGAAAATAATTTATAAACATGCTGCTAAGTCGACTGGGCATGTTTTCGAATTGAGCTGTTGATGTTTACTTTTAATGAAACTGTTTTTTTGAAAGCTTTCTCGCACAAAGAACATTTATAATCGTAGCCAGATTTATGCGTGTGATGTATATGTGACTTAAGTGCCCTTAGCGTTGGTGAGATTTTAGTACAGATATGACATTTATGTTGACTTTTACCACCCACTGGATGTTGCGAATTTTTATGGCGATTTAATCCCATTTTATTAGAAAGCAAAAGGCCACAAACATCACAACTAATAGGCGTAGCATGTACTTCGTGCTTTTCCATATGACTGGCAAATGCGGTGGGACAACTTAAGGATTTACCGCAAAATTCACATACTTGAACAAATTTATTTTGATGTACTGCTTCAATGTGGTGATTTAATACGGAAGAATTCGTATAACTAAAATTAAATTAATACAAATTAAAAACTTGGTAGAAACATGTATTTGTGCATACATATTTAAAGATTGTTAGCCTTATTATTGGTGTCGTATACGACTGAGTCATTTTTTGTAACAGATTAAAGTAACACACAACCTGTGTTCTTTAATTAACAACAAAAAACGACACAGTCGTTTACGATAAGCACAATAAAGGTGATTAATATCCCTGCAAACTATGTTTTAAAATACAACTGTATTATTGGCCTATTAAAGTTATCCAATTAACTAAAGTATTTAAGCCAAACGATTTTATTTACTCAAATTTACTTACAATTTTCCACATATCGTGCAGGGAAATGTCTTCTCTGAAGAATGCGCCAACAGATGGTTTCTTAATACTGTAACTTTTACGAAGACTTTGCCACATTGATCACATTTTAATAATTTACTGTGGTCCTCATGAAACTTCATGTGCGATTTTAAGGTGCTTCGATTGGAAAAAACTTTGCAACATTCTTGACACTTAAAATGTTCAGGATCAAAATGTACTTGTATATGATCCACTAAATCGGTACGCGAAAATAAATTTCTATTACAACATCGAGCATAGCCACTTTGTTTATGTACTACTTTAAAATGTCGGCGCAAGGCTATAAAGTTTTCAAATGGAATTTTACATATACAACATTCAAGTTGAAAATTTTCTGCTATAATTCGGTCGTATTTCTTGAGGGTCTCCTCGTCTGCTTTCTTGCGTTTATTAGTTTTGACAGTTTTTTTTTCATCGTTTTCAGAACAGTCTGTATTATCATCATTATCAGTTATTTTAGAACATGTAGATTTTTCGATTATTAAACTTGGATCTGAAAATTCTGAATCAGGTTTTATTACATTGTCAAAATGCGTTGAATTTTGTTGGGAGGAAATCATTTTTTTAGCTTTGTTACCACTTTGTTTTGTTTCCTTAGACAATGGTTTTATTTTCCCCCTTCCTCTTTTCTCTAGGGGATCTTCCATTGCTACATTCTTTCTTTCTGTAATTTCTGCATTAACATTTTCAGGTTTTATACTTGTAACATTTATTTCACTGTCATGGTGAATTGGTTGTTCCATTTCCATTTCGGGCTCAATAGGACATTCTTTGCATCCATAATCTTTTTCTTTGTAGTCAATTGGCTTTTCATCCTCCGTTTTTACTATAACAGCAAAATTTTGGTGAGCTAACTCTATGCATCTATAAAATTCGTGGAAGTCTTGCAATTTTTGCACACATTCTAGGCACATCCAGGAGGAAGAACTTATCGTTTCCTAAAATTTTTATCAAACTTTTTAAACCGGCTGTATTGCCATTATTACTCTTAGATTTTACCATTGGCCACATATGCTTTTCAATAAGAAATTGTATACCCTGCTCATCCCACAACTCCGAATTTACTTGTATACAATCAAAGAATCTCTTAGGACTTTCCAGGCATAATAAACAATACTCCATGGTTGGAGTACATATAAATATAATTTTGATTGTTATTGTTTTGAACAAGAAAAAAATTGTTTAATACACATCAGTGTTGCAAAATTGAAATTTCGAAATGGTACTAAACTTCAACTAAAAGAGTATTTTTCCCAAGAAATTGTACTTTTTGTAAAAAAAAATAAAACAATAATTTATGAAAATAAAAGGAACAAAAAATATTTTATTGGAATTCATTTATCTAAGTATTTAATAGCAAACACCCAGCGGTAAATATTGAAAGGACCGCAAGTGGCAGGCCTTTTTGAAGGCCTCTATACTCCTTTCTAAAAGATTCGCTTCGCATGATATCCTGCCTTCAGAAGTATGCCTTCTGAAAGACCTTCTGAAATATTCAGTACACATTCGCTACTCCCTTCTTTGAGAAGGGAGAAAGGAAGGTGTTCAGTTTTATTTACTTTTTATTTTTAGTGACCTTCCTAACTCCCTTCTTTGGGAAGGGATCGAACTTGTTTTTAAAGGATGTGTGGAAGGCCTTGCGCCCAATAACAACCTGTGTAAAAAATAAATAAGTATGGAATGCGGCGAGAAGGGCTTGTGACTGCTAAATAAGGCCTTCTATTAGGCCTCTTTACTCATTCTAGTTACCGCTGGGCAGTATTAATAGGTACACATGTAAATAATATTTCTGTTATACATAAGTCTTATTAAAAAAAAACATAACCTTTAAAGCAAAACACCATTG
Source organism: Pollenia angustigena (assembly GCA_930367215.1). Lineage (NCBI taxonomy): Eukaryota > Metazoa > Arthropoda > Insecta > Diptera > Polleniidae > Pollenia > Pollenia angustigena. The sequence continues at coordinate 186,987,255 of OV884060.1, read as the reverse complement.
TACATTATTGTCAACACATTTCACAGTATATTGCACTTCTTTTCTGAACCGCTTAAGGTACGTTTTTCCAGTGTTTTATAAAAAAAATATTTGAAATTGCTCTAATATTTATGGATAAGTAAATAAATTAAAAATTTTATTTTTGGCAACATAAATTTATATTTATGTATATTAGAGCGACTCACCAAAAAGTGCTCGATGTACCCTCCTAAAAATTGACCTTGTACTTTTTTAAGATGACATTTTAAATATTTCGGTTCCAGCTTTGACCTCTCGTGAGCTGGACCAGTTTTAAAAAGGGTCTATTTTTGAATGTTTTGTTAATTTGTGAATCTGTTCCCTTACCAACATATACAAATTGGGTATCGTAAGAAAGGATCCTCGACTTTTTTGCGGCATATTTTTTCGCAAATTAAAAAAAATTCTAGTCGTGGATCCTTTCTTTTGTTCTTTCTTTAGTCCCATTTTCATACATACATGGTCTAAAATCCGCTTTCATATTAGCGTTACTTATAAAATTGCATTTATATATATTCCAGAGCACCGTGTAAAATGCATCTAATTTGCAAAAATCTAAATTATTTACATACAAAGATGATGTACTTGGCAAAAGAAAAAAGTTTATACCCATATTGCCCTATAAAAAACGTGGGTAGAACTCAAAGATCTTCTGACGATAGAAAGTGATGTTTCTTGAAACATGTAAAGATTAACCCGGGTTCAAATCCCAGCTCAGCCAAGGAACAACATAGGAAAAAGGAGGCAACATGTAATTTGAAATTTAAGTGATAATAACAGCAAAATTCGAACCACCAGTACTACTGGTTAAAGATTGATGTTTGACTGTTGGCTAACGGGCACCGCAGTGGTGCAGTGGGTAGAACTCAAAGATCTTCTGACGATAGAAAGTGGTGTTTCTTGAAACATGTAAAGATAAACCCGGGTTCAAATCCCAGCTCAGCCAAGGAAAAACAGAGGAAAAAGGAGGCAACATGTAATTTGAAATTTAAGTGATAATAACAGCAAATTTCGAACCACCAGTACTACTGGTTAAAGATTGATGTTTGACTGTTGGCTAACGGGCGCCGCAGTGGTGCAGTGGGTAGAACTCAAAGATCTTCTGACGATAGAAAGTGGTGTTTCTTGAAACATGTAAAGATTAACCCGGGTTCAAATCCCAGCTCAGCCAAGAAAAATTATCAATAAATTTAAATAAAAATTCCAAGTTGTAAAATTCCGTCCCTCAGTGAAAACAATTTAATGAAAATTAAATTTGATGAGCTCAAGCCTAAATAAGGAATATCAAAAAAATTAAAAATTAACAGTTCAACTAAAAATCAAAATTGTTCTTAATCAAGAAAGATATTTAATTTTGTAAATACTGGATGGAGACCTACATTAATACACTTTTAAAATAAATTAATCACTTTTGAAAATTCCGTTTCACTACGCAGATTTTTACATTTCACTACTGTCAGCCGAAGTTGACTTCTATTTTGCGTACGTTCGTGACCACACGTTTATAACTCTTTTTATGTTAACTTAAACTCGATTAAATCCATCTTTTGTACTAAACATAGAACTACCCAAATGCTATCGAATCGCAAAAAAAATGTTAGGAAGAGTTTTGTTTTCTATATTATTTGTACATCAAAAGCGTACGAACGTACGTTCTTGACCCCAGGAAATGCCCATATGTGAAATGTCAGTAAACATTGGTTTCGTTCTTAATATTGGCTATATTTTTCCAAGAAATTTAAATATATTCAGTTCTGAAATGCTTTATCAATGAAAGATCCCCTAGAACAGGGAGTTGAGAATTGATATTATTATAGTTTTCTTTATCGTTTGTAAATAACATAAATAACAACAGTATTATGCTATTGGTTTTTCTGGAACAATTTTTTCTGGAGTGAAGCTGATTATCACTTAAGGTTTTATTTTCAAAATAAAATTTAGTTCATATTGTCAAATAAATTGATTTCACAGTTTCTTTTACTTTATAAACCATTTCATTAACATTGCAAGTTTCTATAAATATGGTTTTCATTTGAATTTAAGTTTTCCACTAACATTTTATCCAATGCATCCCTTTTTAAAAATGTTCATGCCACTTGTATGAACAAATATCCCATTCTGGAAAGCAAAATATTAATCCTGGCGTCCACGCTTTGCATTTCAATATTAACGTCGTTAATTATATAAAACAAACAACATAAATTTAGCAACAAACACATGATGACCAAAGCCAAATATCCAAATTTTCACATCACAGGTAAAAAGCTCAAAGGATAACAAAGTATTAAAAACAACGCGGGGGTACTGCGGTATTTTTAATATGAAAAAGTACTGAAAAAAGTACCAAAGTACTGAATTTTTCAACACTGATACACATTAGCAGAGATACAAGTCGACAAAAAAAAAACTGCTGCGGCTAACCAAAAAATTGGCGGCGGCGGCTCAAGGTCGGCTAAGGCTGACTAACTAACACTGCAGTTACACGCTCAAGTTTTTCTTGAAAGTCTTTTTCCATATACTGTTTGTCAATATTTCCAAAAATTGATAGTTGTGACGTAGGCTGCATTCAATTTTTGAGCAATTTACTTTCAAGATGCCATCAAGAAAAAAATTTATAAAGAGAAACGAAAAATTTGCTCACTAACCTTGAAATCAGCTCTTTTTTGAACGTAAATTGAAGCACTCACTGGAAAGAGAATTTTAAAGGCAAGTTCGTATCAATTTTTAAAAGTAAACTTGATAGGCAAAACTTGATCGTGTAACCCTCAAGTTAACTACCTAATAAGAGCGGCAAGCGTTTTTTTAAACATAAAAAATCTATTGCCAATACATTTTCAATAATATAAAACGAACGAGCAATCTATCAAATAAGACTTTCCAGCCGGGTGGTGTTGAATTCGAGTTCTAAAGGTTTGTTTCGTATAAACTGTGTGAAAATGAAAAGTTTTGATATAAAATAGACGCTTGCCGCTCTTATTTAGGTAGCTCAGTAAAGCGGCTCATACACTTGCAATAAAATTGTTCAATTTTACGTATTGTACAATTATATGGCCAATGTGTATGTGATATTCGAAGGTGGCACATTATATTGGCAACAATCAAAAGACTTTTGATTTTTATTGCACATCGAAAGTGAAATGTATTCGCAGCATTGTACAATGCTTTTTATGTTATTCCTATAGGTTATATTCGACTCGTAAAACTACTCTGAGTGGAGAAGCAGCTCGTGCTCGTTGTCATTTTTTTTTAAAGGACAATCAGGTCGTTCTTGTGTGTCTGCTTTTCGTGCGTTTTGCGGTGTCACCCCGCATTGGTTAATGGCTTGGCGTCGTATAACTGTACCGAGTTACGGTTTTTGCGGCTGTCACCATTGATTTTGTGCAATCGTTTTTAACCTCAATTTAAGGTTTTGTCTGGTGGAGAACCATTAATAACTCAATGTGACTGGTGTAGAACCAAATACAACTCAGACGTTTTTTAAAAAATACTCCGGAACGGATTCTGGAAGCTCTCGCCTTCCTATACGAAGGTTTAGGTCGAACGAGGTCTTGTGGTTGACGCTCTGGAAATTGTGTGATACCCTGGCATTATAACCTAAATTGGTTAGCCAAAAATTTTATTCGTGTGATACCCTGGCAATATAACTTTCATAGTTAGCCAAAATACTTTTTAGTTTTAAGTAAAGGCAAAAAAAAAAAAATAGGTTATATGTATTTACATTTTATTGAATGAATGAAACTATTGTGCGACTTATTGCATAATATAGAACAACATGGAAATAATATGGCGAATATCATATACAATAATATGGCAAGTGTATGGGCCGCTAAGAAAAGAACAAGCTGGGTTTCGTCCTGACAGAAGCTGCATCGACCAGTTCAACACTCTTCGAATAATCGTCGAACAATGTATTGAATGGCAAACTCCTTTATATATGGTTTTTGTAAATTTCAAATAAGCTTTTGACATGATGAACAGATTTTCAATATGGGCGTGTATTAAAAAGAAAGGTGTTCCCGACAAACTCATCAACATCAGTAGAGTATGATGGTTCTGAAGTATCAGTCCTCCACAACGGCACCTGTAGCAACACTTTCACAACAAATGCTGGGGTAAAACAAGGTTGCCCTCTTTCGCCACTATTCTTTACTATAGTACTGGACGAAATAATGAGAGAAGTGTGTTCCATTAAGAGAGGGATAACTTAGACATATAGCAGTCATCTCGAAGATCTTGACTTTGCGGATGATATATGTTTGTTATCACATAACATCAGAGATATGCAATCAAAGTTAGACCCCCTCCAGGAACTAGCAAAAAAAGTTGGCCTAGAAATCAACGTCGCGAAAACAAAGGCTATGAGAATAAATAACAATAGCTCACATCATATTTTATTGAACAACAAACGCATCGAATACGTCAAAAAATTCTGTTACCTAGGTAGCATAATAACAACTTCAGGCGGAACAAAAGACGACGTAGCCAATCGAATCAACTGAGCAAGAGCAGCATTCGGTAGACTAAACGCGGTCTGGCGCTCAACACAAATATCTAAGAACACCAAACTGAGGATATTCAAAGCGTGTGTCAAATCCATTTTGCTTTATGGTTGTGAAACCTGGTTGGTATCCATAGGCACGACCAGAAAACTTCAAGTGTGTTTAAATAAATGTCTTCGTATTATTCATAAAATATTTTGGCCAGCCACTATACGCAACCAAGATCTTTGGCAACTAACGACCGAAGAAGAAATTGGCGAACAAATAAAAAGAAGAAAATGGAGGTGGATAGGCCACACTCTGAGAAAAGATGCCACAAATATAACAAGAATGGCACTAAAATGGAATCCCCAAGGTTCTAGAAAACGTGGCCGTCCAAACAACACATGGAGACGATCAGTGAAAAACGAACTTGAACGATATGGTTTCACGTGGGACGATGCCGCAGTTGAAGCTAGAGACAGATTACGTTGGAGAAATCAACATGTTGAAGCCCTATGCTCCATTGAGGAGTAAAGAAGGACAAAGAAAGATGGGCCGCTTAAGGTTTTGTTCCAAAATATTGATTTAAAAATTTTCATTTTTTATATAATAAATGGTACATAAATTCAAATTTTTGTGAAATCGCTTAAAATTGTCATTTGTGCAAATGGGCAAACTTGCGAGAATTGTTTCATTAAACCCCTTTTTTTAACTTTTGTGCTTCTTTTAATAATCATATAATAAAAGCTGCGTTGGAGAACACAAAAGTTTTTACTATTTTTTAATAAACTTTACTGTAAATGAGGACACAAGTGACAGTTCTTGTCTGAGTCTTTACAAATTTTCACTGCAGAAATTTATTTGGCTAAATACAAACTCTTAAATATTTTTTGTTATATTTTGGGAATTATTTCCTTGTGAAGGTTACTTTATATTATTATAAAAATTTTTTTTTTTTTTTTTTTTTTTTTTTTTTCATTTTTCGAATTTATTCTATGAGTTAAATTTCAGTTATGTATTTTTGTAAAAAGAAAATACAATATAATAGTCTGGTAGTGTAAAAAGTCATTTCTGAAAAATTAAAGGAATAGAACTATTACAAAAAAGCTTTACAAAATACATAACTGAAATTTAACTCATAGAATAAATTCGAAAAATGAAAAAAAAAAAAAAAAAAAAAAAAAAAAAAAAATGTTTATATTTTTTGTTATGTTAATTTTTTAGAGTTGTGTGAAGTATTTGGGTACTTAAGTAATCAATACCAAAAAAAATTATTCATGTTCTTATAAATAATATAACCCGCTACAAATAAGAAAATAAAATAAAAAACAAACAAATATGAAAGATTGCATAAAATAGTTTGTTTGTATTTTCCAAAAATGTTCGTGTTATAAAAAGTATTTAATCGAGTACCGATAAGAAAACGAGTTGCGTTCGCGTACTTTTTTGGGCAACAGCCAATGCCTATCCAATAGGTCTGCTTTCTTCTACAATAATACAACTATACAAAAAACAACAGGCATTTTGTTTGTGTAAAATTCCCCGCCGTTGCCTAAATCTTACTACCACATAGGGAAAACAAAAGAAAAAATGTGATTTGTGTGCATGTATGTGTGCAAAAACCGAAAACGTAAACAAAAATACACATGTATAAGGAAAATGTAAACAACTTTTGACATCGTTGAGGAATAAACCAAGTAAACAACTGGCTTCTTGCGCAGACCCAAGGCGAATTGACAAGAAGGTGGGGTCAAGTCAACATGTGGTGTTTTTTTCGGTGGTCGACTTGTCAAAGTTTGTATACAAACTTGTTTTTTATGTAAACAAACCTATTTTTTTTACTAGCAATATTTTTGACAAACCGACCACAGAAGCAGTGTTGTTGTAGAGTTGACCTCACCTTCTTGTCAATTCGCCTTGGCGCAGACCTTGGCAACAGCTTTTTGTGAGAGCAAATTTTTCAGTTTACTCATTTACTGCATTTTACTGTAAAAGTACTCAAACGCACCTATTTTCGAGGTATTTATATATTTTGATCTCATACTTCTCATCTCATCAGGTTTTGATTTTATAAAAATAAATAAAAGGTACTCAAAATGGCGAACAGCAATTCTGGAATAAATCCAACTCTTTTTTACAAAAAATAAACAAGTTTGAAATGTGTTTAAGACAAAATTTTCATAAAAATTTTTCTTAAAATACATTTCAAATCTATTTTAATTTTTTATGAATACGGCAGTTAATGTTTAGGTGTTCAATTGCTTGTGGTTTACTGACGTAGACAAGTGACTTAAGATCATCAAAAGATTATTTTAGTAAATCAATTGTAGCGCCAGCTGTGTTGCATTTGGCTTCGTCCTGTTGGAACCACATATCAGTTCAGAGTTACGAAAAAATTTCGAATCATGTTCCTATACCGTTCACCATTCACAGTAACATTCTCACCATCATCGTTTTTGAAGACATGGGCAAATGACTCCACCAGCCCATAAATCACACCAATCAGAAATTTTCTGTGGATGTAATGGTGTTTCGACAAAAGCTTGTGGATTCTCCGCAATCCAAATTGGACTATTCCGATTATTAACGTACGCATTCAACCAGAAATGGGCTTAATCGGAAAATAAAATTTTGAATAGAAATTCAAAATCAATATCAATGTGTGCTTCAGCCCATTCGCCGAATCGGCGGCGCAAATGTTGGTCGTTTGGCTTAAATTCCTGCATAAATTGAATCTTAAAAGCTTTTAAGCTAAGACCCTTTCGTAAAATCTTCCATAAGTGGAAGGACACAACCCCAGTTGCTGAGAACGGCGACAAATTGATTGACTAGGATCAACTTCCATGCTTTCCTGTATAGCTGCTACAGCTTCTTCAGTCCGCACTGTTCGGCATCTTACGGGATACACATTATCAGTAACAGTAAATGTGGGCCGAAAACGATCTATTGTTCTTCGAATTAGCCGCTCTGAAGGACGATTATGTACGCCATAAAATGGAAGAAGTGCACGATGAGTTTGACGAATATAACAATGATTTTGATTTAAAATTCCAACAATTTGTAGGCTTTGCTCTGGTCTTAGTCGATTCATAATGGAATTTCAAAGCAAACTAAACAAAAAGCAATTATTAGCTGTTAAGGTCATGTCAGATAAAACTTTTGCTTCGCGTTGCGTTAGAGATTCGCTTTGACATCTAAGATGTAATATACATACTTATACGAAACATGTAACAGTACTTTTAACGCAAAGCGAAGCGAAAAGTTAGGCAACTCTCATCTTTTTGCGCGCTTTGACAATCTGTTATTTTTTTTAACACACAATGCGTGAGTGTTGTTAAAGTTTTTATTGTATCATAAACCTTTTGCTTTACGCTTTTCTGTCGAATTACGCAAAGCAAAGAAGTTGTATCTGACACGTCCTTTACTCAATATGTTTTGCGTTTACATGATATGATTTTTCTCATTTTACATCATGTCGTAATACATTGTATTACCGTGTAAACTAGCCTATAGTAATTTATAAAAATAATACAAATACAGTGCACTCGCGGTAACTTGAACACCGTCTAACGTGAACACCGCCTAACTTGAACAAGATTTTTTTTACATTGACTACTCTGTAACGTGAACAAACTCAGAAAGCTCTATAACGTGAACAATTTTTTATACCTTTTGCCAAAGGTAAAATCGTATTAATAACTTTTTCATTCCGTTAGTAATTTCTACAATATTGATCCTACCCCCTATAAAGTTTGCATTCCCGATGATCCTGTTAAAAAAATTGCTGCAAGTGAGGCAATTGAAATTTAAATGCATTGCAATGGGCAGGAGATGCAATGGTGGATCAAAGTGACATGAGTGTATTTAGACGCTTAAGGGAGAAAGCAGTATTTCAACTACCTATTAGAAAAGAAAAAGCAGCAGAAAAAGATAACCGATTTTTTAATGCCTAAATGCTATGAGTAATTTTGTTTGCAATGTAATTTTAATTCAATAGATATATTCTCGTGATCTTATTTTGGTTTGTAATGAATTCTAATTTATAATTTTATTTTTACTAGGATCGCCCGGTGTCCGAAATTCGACCACTCGACATTTACTTTCAAAAAAACCTGTGCGTTATACAACAAAAACGTACACATTTTAAGAAAACGACAAAAATCCTATATTGACCCAACACTTTTATTCAAAAAATTTAGAAAAAAATATATTAAAAATCAACCACAAAAAAATTGTTCCCGTATTTATATATAAGATATTTTAGTAGTGGAAATAATAATAAAACACATAAATATATACATTTATATTTTAATAATGGAAATAATCAGAAAAAATTTCACGTTCAAGGGTGCAAATAGACATATTATTTATGAAATTCGACAATCGCTAACGTGAACAATTTCGCTAACATGAACTCCCTAGGTTTTAATTAGTTCACGTTACCGCGAGCGCACTGTATGACGATCCATACAACAAGCAAAATTTTTATAACATATACAATAAATTTATGGTATCTTGAAATTTATTTATCGCACACATTCGACTTATGTTTTTAACAAAACTTAACATAAACCATAAGTGAATGTCAAGAATTTTCTAAATTGAATTTGGCAAGCCTAAATATATTCGACTTTGGCTGTTTTTTACCGTTAAATAATGAGCTTTTCCGGCTTTAGTGTAAACAATGAGTAACGACCCTGTAATAAGTATCAGCTGAGGCGTTTACTCTGATATCAGACAAATTTATTAGATTGTGCCAAGTAAACAGCTGGTAATATGTTTGGAGGTTTGTCAAGGCAAATTCATAAATTCACCTTGAAGCAAGTTGTCAAATTTTTAAGAAACAAAAGAGATTTGCTTACAAAACAAAATTCTTCCTATAAAAAATGTGTGTGCAAGTGAATTTTAAAAAAAATTTATAATTTCACTTGTGCTGAAACGGTTTTTTGACAATCCCGGCTTCTTAAGTTAATATTTTTTTAAAGTTGCAACCACCTAATAATAAATTCTTTGCTCTGCACTTTAAAAGTAATTTGTTTACATTGAATTTGTTTTATTGTAAATCTAGATTTCGTAAACAAATCCCAAAATATTTCTTTATTTGATTGATATGGAATCTTGTGTATTATGTATGGATACTGAAAATAAGACGAACTGCAGTATAAGAGTAAATTCAATACAATGGGATACCGAAAATATAAAACATATTATAGAAAAACATCTATGGCCCGTGGTAACAAATGAAAAATTATCCTAATTATGGAAGTATGTATTTACATTTGTATGTTTTTTTTTTTATTAAAATATGTGCTCAAGGACACATCAAACGAGTCTGCTGGGGTCTGTACTAATTGCTGGCATGAATTAAAAAAGTTTCACAAGTTTTATGAGCGTTTAGAAAATACTCGCTTACAGTTAGATGCAATTAATAAAACGAAGTATTTTAAAGAATTGATCCAAAATGAAAGCGCTAACAGAGAAGAAACAAAAAATTGTAAGAAAGAATATGTTGAAAGTAATGTTGAAGCAGAAATTTTAATGGAACAGCCCGAGGCTACAGCAAGTATAATAGAATGTGAAAATCCCTTGATTAAAATGGAACACGAGGAATCATTTCTTGATGATATACCATATAAACAAAGACGGAAAAGGGGACGTCCGCCTAAAGATATGATCTTTAAAGAAAGTAGCAAAGATCCGCTAAAGAAAACAAACCAGTCTAAATCACCTGCAAAAAGTAAAAAATTAAAACATAATTGTAAACTTTCATTGGAGCCCTTAATAGTTAGTAACAACGAAGATTCTGAAATGAAACCAGGAACATCTGGAGAAACCTTTAACGATGCCCATGACAACACTGATTCCGACTCGGACTACGAGGATCACGAGTATACGAAAACCCATAAGAAAAAACGCAAAAATCCTGACGAGAAAACTCGTCAGGAACATGATGAACTCATTGCGGAATATTTTAAAATTTTCTGTAGTCTTTGTCAAATTCCAATTGAAAATTTTATAGCTTTGCGTAAGCACTTTCGTGAGGAACACAATAAACGTGGTTTTGTAATATGTTGCAAAAAAAAAATTTTTACTCGTCCTATACTTGTGGATCATATTAATTTTCATTTGGATCCTAACTATTTTAAATGTAAACACTGTGAGAAGATCTACTCCGATCGATGTACTTTAGAGAGCCATATAAAAATTCATGAAGATGGTCAACAAGATCGTAATCATACTTGTGATGCGTGTGGTAAATCATTTGTGGGAACTACACAGTTAGAAAATCATAAACTAACACATGCACCAAATTATGAGAAACAATTTTCATGCGGCGAATGTGGAAAGTTGTGAGTTACAGGCAAATTTTAATATATGTATAGTAGAGCGACTCAAAAAAAAAAGTGGTTTTGTTACCCCTCTGAAAATAGAGCTTGATATGTTTTATGATGATTCTCAAAATATTTTGGTTCTAGCGTTGACCACCCGTGAGCTGGACCATTTTTAAAAACACTATTTTTTCAGTTTTTCGATTTTTTTTGTACTTTGCTCCAAGACAACATAAAAAAGGGTTTTAAAGCAGCTTCCAATGGTATATAAAACTTGACCACTTGCGACCTACTAATTGAGATATATAACTAAATACATATTTTCGTTTCGGGTTTTCATACAAATTCTACGTATGTATGTTGAAATAATATTCTGCTTTCCAAATTTAAGTAATCGACCAGGTCATATTGCAAACAAAATGAAATCGTGCAAACTTTTTTTCATATACCCATATATATGAAAAAAGATAACATATTTTTATTTATTTTATTTATTTATTCATTTATTTAAGTAATATTAAGCCATCTAGGCCAAAAATCAATATTACAAGTAATATATGCTTAAGATATATATACATGCGTACATTCATTAATCAATAATTATTGATTTTATTATGAATTATAATTAATTATAATTCATAATAAAAACTAATAAAATGAAAATTGAAAATAATATACAGATATAAGAATAATATACATACTAATACTTCAGATTAAGGCTCCCCAGCCACATTTAAAATATAAATATCATAAGTATCGTCCATCAGTAGCTAATCAAGATTATTAAGGAAGTCTATCGCGATTTTCTCGTTTTATGTGGAAAGATACAAAGAAAAACATAAATTAACAGTATTTTAAAACAGATTCAATTTGAAAAGTAGAACATTATTTTCACATACATAGAATTTGTAAGAAAACCCGAAATGAAAATATGTATTTAGTTTAATATCTCAATTAGTAGGTCGCAAGCGGAGCAAAGTACAAAAAAATTCGAAAAACTGAAAAAAATACTTTTTTTAAAAATGGTACAGCTGACGGATGGTCAACGCTAGAACCAAAATATTTTGGGAATCATCATAAAACATATCAAGACTTATTTTCAGAGGGGTAACAAAATCATTTTTTTCAGCTCCATACAAGTTGAGTAGGTCTAATGTATAGGCATATTATTTAAAATTTTGTACTTGCGATTTTTTCAGATTTACTACTTTGTACAGCCTAAACTATCATATTCAGGCAATACATCACAATAAGTATGTAAAAATTTGCGATATTTGTGGCAAAACAATGCGTTGTCGCAACTCATTTAAGTTACATATGGAAAAGCACGACAACAAACTAGCAACTCCTATTCATTGTGATATTTGTGGTCTACGTTTAGTTGATAGGCGAGGTTTAAGGCGTCACAAAAATTCCCAACATCCGGTTGGAGGAAAAAAAGAATACTCCTGTCATTTATGCTTGAAAGTATCACCAAATCAAAGGGCTCTTCGCACACACGTGCGTTTTGCCCATGAAACAGGCTATATCCACAAATGTACTATGTGCGATAAGGCATTTAAAAGACCTGAAGCATTAAAAGTTGGTTTTTTTTTGCAAATTAAAACTGAAAACTATTTATTTTAACTGATCTTTTTCAGGAACATATGGCTACACATACCGGTACTCCACTATATACATGCCCTTGGTGCCCAAAAACTTTTATATCAAATGGAAATATGCACAATCACCGCAAAAAATCTCACCCTAGAGAATGGGAAGAAGCCCAACGACAGAAATACGGTGGTATATTTCCTTCGAATTATAAACCCCCAATTGCAGCTATTGAAAATATTAATAAAACTTCGTAATGTTTTTGAAAAAAGTATTTACTTTTTTTGTTTTTTTTTTTTACAAAATTAAAGTTTTTTTTTGTGATTTTGTTGTGAAAACAGCACATATGATATTTATACTAAATCATATGTATCAGGTATGTGATGGAAATCGATTTTAAAAACGATACGATTTGAAACCGAAAATATCGTTTTCAGTATCTTTTAAAATGGATTTTAAATGCATATTCCTTTTATTTTCAGTGTTTATTCTTTAAAATTTTATATTATATACGTTAACTGAAGTGTATTCTGAACGAAAATTTTAACTTTAATTCAGAAATAGATTTTAAAATCGTTCGAAATTCATCACACCTTTAAAAAACGGTCGTTTTGAAATCGATAGATTTTCATCACATACCTGTATATCTACAGTATTATCACTTCCGTGTACGCAAGGTATATTTACACAAGGTAGACTCATTTGGGAGTGTAGACATTCTGCTCTATAAAAGGAACCGAGGTGTCAAAATACATATGAAATTTGTTTAAAGTTTAAAATAAAATATTTCTCGTATTTTTTTTTTTTTTTTAATTGACCAAGTTTAAACCAGTTTATTAAAATCGTATTACATTTTGTTGCATAAGTGGGGTATATGCTTATAAGCAAATGATTTAAAAGTTCGGTTACCATATCCTCAGATCATTATTGGTTTGACCTGCCGACCATTTTAAAGAAAATTGAGAGGCATGGGGCTAACGTACTTTGAATACCCCCTTTCTGTATCTAAAACCTGTTTCGCGAAATTTTTTATAGTTTCTGAGATATTAAGAATTAATTTTGCTCCATACCAACCATTTTAACACGCTACTGTCTTCTCCATACAAAAACGTACAAAATAAATTTCACTCCTTTTTTTCATTGCAGTATGAAAAACAAGTAGTTTAAGCGAAAGCAAAATAAAATGAGAAGAAAATAATTTTACTCTTGCTTCACTTCAGTGCCATACACAGCAGTAAGTGTACGTATGCTGCACAAAAAGATACTTTTGAGTTATAAATTTAGAAAAGTGTCACAAACCAATAATTTTCACTTTTAACAAAATACTGTTAACTTCTAAGTTCGTTAACGAACGTTCACAAAAATTAACATTTTTCTTCAAAACATATGGGCGATTCTATTCTGACGGGTGCAACATTTAGACGCTTTAAACGTCTTTTACTAATAGAAAGGAACATATTTGCAATTAAGTTATTTCTAGCTGGCCCGGCAAACGTTGTTTTGCCACATAACTTATTTCTTTCAGATGTAAAAGTGTCTGCTAGCCAAATTTTAAGAAAAAATTATAGGCTATAGTTCTTTTCAGATGTTACACTATTTGCCTATCCAATTTCAAGAAAATTAATTGATTAGTTAAGAAGATATAGGGAGGCGGAGCTTTTACCCCTCTTGCCCTATTTAATGTCCTGTCGTCTTTCCGATGTTACAGTGTATGCATGCCAAATTTTAAGAAAACCGGTTGATAAGTTAAGAAGATAGAGGGAGGGGGAGCTTTTACATCTCTTGCTCTATTGCACGCCCTAAATAATAAAAACTATAGGCTATAGTTCTTTCCAACTTTATCACTATTTGCCTGCGAAATTTGAAAAAAATCGGTTGATTAGTTACGAAGATATAGGGAGGGGGATCTTTTAGCCCTCTTACCTTATTTCACACCCTATTCCCTATTCTCTTGCAGATGTTACATTGTCTGCATGCCAAATTTTAAGAAAACCGGTTGATTAGTTTAGAAGATTGGGGAGTGGGAGCTTTTACCCCTATTGCAATATTTTGCGCCCTCTAGCGATATAAAATATACTCTACGACCTATTCTCATACCTAACAAGTACACATACAAAATTTCATAAAAATCGGTCAAGCCGTTTCGGAGGAGTTCAAAATGGAGGGAATTTTGTTGATATTTGTATGGGAGTATAAATACGAAATCGGTTCACGCAGTTCACAGAACATCAATTACTAACACAATGCAACTTATTTTTATATATTAAAAACTTCTCACAGTAGTGTTTATGACAGTTAACTTCAAAAAAAAGGCAGTGGTGTTTTGAATAGATTAAAAAGTGACACAGTTAAATTGTATTGTACAGTCAACAAAAAACATTTACAAATGGCGTTAATAGTTATTTACTAAATGCGGCAGACCTCTACGTTTGGCGGAAGACCGGCCATTCAAAATCCTTGTTATGACTTAACGGACTTAATATAAAATTAAATGGGCATAATATTATGAACAATATTGCTAAATTTTCATTAAATTTTAAAAGTGAAAGCAGTGAAGAACTTCGCGGAAGATTAATTTTATTGAAAATTGATGCAGCCTCTAGGTTATCTGTAAGTGTTCTAGTTGTCAATGTACAATGTACGGCATAAATAATAGTTCAGATGAAGTTTATGGTGAGGCTGATTAAAATGTATGGACTCAGATTTGTCAATGGATGGCATAACTAATATCCGATGTGGTGCCGACACTCTTCAATTGTGCGTGATAGATGTCATGAAGTCTAGAGACATTAAAGAAAAACTTGAAGTTATCAGAACGATTGTAAAAAAGCTGAGAACACAACCATACCTCAATTTGTTAAAAAATGGTAACTACAAAATGCCGATATTGGACAACATTACTAGATGGAATTCTACGTATATAATGCTAGAAAGATTGATGGAGCTAAAGGAATTCATAGAATTTATAAAATATGATAATGCTTATTTTGGTGTATCCAACGGAATTTGGGCTTTTGTTGATGAGTTTTTAAACGTGTTTAAAGTGGTCTATACAACATCAAAAAAATTATAATCAGAAAATTTTCTATAGTGATCTTTATATTGAAATTACTAATATAACTTCAAAAGATTTTGTTATTCGTGCTTAATTCCTAGTTTTTATTCTTGATAAAAACACTTGACATTTATTGTTGATGGGATAAGCTATTCCTATGCGCATTTCACTGGTTGCTTAGGCCAGATCATCAGGAAACTTCATTCATAAAGATTTTAGAAAAACTAAAGATATTAAACCAAATAAAACTGTTAAACGTATAAGACTTATAATCAACAGTTCTACGTAACAATATCAAAGTGTAAACAAAATACATCAACAATAAACAGTGGATTTATCTCATCTTACATTCCCCACTACAATTAGTTGAAATTCTCTCAACATTAATTGTAGTTGTAAGTAGGTTAAGAAAAACAAAATAAAAACAACAACAACTTACAAAAGATGTTGTCAATTAAGTGTTTTTTTAGGCCGTGCACTTGCCTGTTTATTATCAAAAAGTAATTTCAATTTTTGGGAATACAAAATTTCAATTTCAAAAGATTTTGTTATTCGTGCTTAATTCCCAGTTTTTATTCTTGATAAAAACACTTGAAATTTATTGTTGATGGGATAAGCTATTCCTATGCGCATTTCACTGGTTGCTTAGGCCAGATCATCAGGAAACTTCATCCATAAAGATTTTAGAAAAACTAAAGATATTAAACCAAATAAAACTGTTAAACGTATAAGACTTATAAGCAACAGTTCTACGTAACAATATCAAAGTGTAAACAAAATACATCAACAATAAACAGTGGATTTATCTCATCTTACATTCCCCACTACAATTAGTTGAAATTCTCTCAACATTAATTGTAGTTGTAAGTAGGTTAAGAAAAACAAAATAAAAACAACAACAACTTACAAAAGATTTTGTCAATTAAGTGTTTTTTTAGGCCGTGCACTTGCCTGTTTATTATCAAAAAGTAATTTCAATTTTTGGGAATACAAAATTTCAATTTCAAAAGATTTTGTTATTCGTGCTTAATTCCCAGTTTTTATTCTTGATAAAAACACTTGAAATTTATTGTTGATGGGATAAGCTATTCCTATGCGCATTTCACTGGTTGCTTAGGCCAGATCATCAGGAAAATTCATCCATAAAGATTTTAGAAAAACTAAAGATATTAAACCAAATAAAACTGTTAAACGTATAAGACTTATAAGCAACAGTTCTACGTAACAATATCAAAGTTTAAACAAAACACATCAACAATAAACAGTGGGTTTATATCATCTTACATGCCCCACTACTAATATAACATTACAATTGGAAAATCTTCCAAACTCCAACTTAAAATTATGTTTACATGAAAGTTTAAATATACGAAAAACCATTCTGTTTGAAAACGATTTATTCCTTTATTGCAACATAGTCATATCTCAAAAATTTTCAGTTACTTAAGTAAAAGTGTTCCATCATACCTTCTTTAAAAATATATTTTATTTAATCTGTATAAAAGGTACATTTTGCAAACTTTAATCGCATTGCCAAGTTGGATTTTTTTAAATAATGTTGCAATAAAGGAGCGACGTGTTTGTATAAACAACAATTAATTTAAGTTATTAGGATATTACATTACATTTTATTATGTATTAATTTTTGTTGAAACATGTAATTTTAATTTTATGTAGAAAATAAACGATTTGTACTTAAAATATTTATACTTGTTTTTATATTTAATTAATAAAGGACTATTTAAATCTTATAACTTAGAGAGTAATCATTTAATTACGCCAATATTTTAATATTTAAAGCTGCCCATCCACTTGCAATATTATTGTAAATGATATTCGCCATATTGGTGGCTATTCCAAAATACGCGTCGAAGAAGTGAACATTTACACGCAAACAAAAACAAAACAAAATTGACGAAAATTGTTTTTGTTATCTATACACTTCTAAAATAAAATTAACGCGAGAGTTATAACGCGTTCCTTTCTCTTTTAAAAACTGTAAATTTTGTATGATAAACAAAAACAATTTTTGTCAATTTAGTTTTGTTTTGTTTTGTTTTTGTTTTCATGTAAATGTTCACTTCTTCGACGCGTATTTTGGAATAGCCACCATTATTTCCATTTTGTTCTATATTAAGCAATAAGTCGCACAATGGTTTCATTCATTCAATAAAAAGGTGAACATAACCTAAAGAAATAACATAAACAGCATTGTACAATATTGCCAAACACTTCGTTGTGCCAATATATTGTGCCACCTTCGAAAATCACATACACATTGGCGATATAATGTACAATACCTAAAATTGAACAATCGTATTGCAAGTGTATGAGCCGCTAAACTAAGACCGGGTTTTGAGATGTGGATTATACTTGAACTTTGTTAAACGTAGCCTTAACCTCGGATTTTTCCGGTGAAATGTGATTCTTTCATTAAAGACCAAGGTTTTAAGCAAAACTAAGCAATTACGTCAAAGTTTTGTATACAAACCTGGAAAATCTGTTTTCAGTAAAACTAAACCTAGTTTAACTAAGATCTCAAAAACCCAGCCTAACACACACACATATTTATTTATATCTGTGGCATTTTGACAAAAAAGCTTAAGTCGAAATAAGATAGCAAAAACAGTTAAAAAAAACTCGGCGAAAAAATGATTTTTTAAAAATCATTTTTATCAAATAATTAAATAAACCGAAATTAAAGAAAAACTCGGCGAAAAAATGATTTTTTAAAAATCATTTTTATCAAATAATTAAATAAACCGAAATTAAAGAAAAATTTCGTTTATACAAAATTTTAAATTCGTAAACAAAAATGTTTTTTGAAGGAAAATTCGTAAAATTAACAGCATTTTTTCCAACTTTTTAAATTTGACTTAAGATGTTTAGTCAAAAGGCCACAGATATGTTGAATTTGTATGGATGGGATTCTACCGTGTATGTATCTGATGACAGGGTAAATACGAGGTATATTCCTTTTTTGGGAATTTATTTGGGTATATGAGCAACTTCAAAAATTTACGACACCTAGACATTTTTTTAAAATTTTTTTATTTTTTGTCTGACATCAATGTTGATTTGCGTGTGTATAAACCGATATTTGAGCATGTGAAATCCGTTCGCGTTAATCATTTTTATTACACGGCGCAAATTTTACTGCGGTTTAAAGTTAAAAATTAAAAAAAAATATAAAAATTACAGTTTTTGTTAAAATTGAAAAAGGATAACGCGAGTGGATATTTGTAAAAGCTTGAATACTTTTTAAAATACACCGGAAAAAAAATATAAAAAAATTTTTTTTGATCGTGTATGCATATAAAAATTTATTTAAAATTGTTAAACATTTTACAAAATTACGGCTAGTATAAGACATAATTTGCAATATTTTGGGAAAAAAACTATTTGGCTATCGCTAATGGCTGAAGAGATATAACCATTTAAACTTTACCACTCATGATTTTTTTACCAAATTATATATTTAGATCAGTAATACTCAAATATTTATTCTTAGAAGCACTCAGCAAAAGCTACTATGATCATAATTTGTTTCGCTTCTCAGTTTTTTTTTTAACGAATTTTAGAAATTTTAAAATGTATATTCTGAAACCAAATCAAATATTTCATACAAGGATGCTTTTTGAGGTTAGAAACATTTTGTTTCTCCATAAAATTTTAAATCCTTAAAATTGTTTGGTGCGTTTTCAATTTTAGTATCAAGCTCAGTAAAGTCTTCTATTCGATGTACGTTTGAGCGGAATTGATACAGCGCTTCAGTTGTCACAAAGCGAAATGTGTTTGGAAAAAACTGCCGCTGCACGCGCCAGGGTTGAAAAAAATTATTTTTTTTGCACTTTATCAGTTTAGTCCGTCGCGAAGAATCTATTTAGATACCTTAACATGTGCCCATGACATGTTTTGATATAAAAAAAAGCTTAAAAATAAATTGTTTTTTTGCAAAAATTTTCAAAAGTTCATAAAATTTTTGCGTTTAAAAATTTTAAAGTGCGTTTTCGCCTCGGAGGTGCCCTTTACGAAGTTACTCACATCACGCAATACACTAGCCAACTTAAAAGGCAATTCAGATTGTCAGACGCAAAAAAGATAAATTTTTAAAAAATTTACGCTAATTTCTTTTAAGTTTGTGATGTCCGTGCGCTTCAAATTCATTTTTATTAAACGGCGCAAAAACTCTATGCAAAATCTTCAAAAATTTCAAAATTCGGAAAATTTTGGTTTCACTTTAAAACACCATGCAACTTTTCACACAGCAGCGATATCAAAAAATTTTTTTTAGTGGATATATCCTCCAAGTCTAGTGACTATATTTTGTATGGGTTTGGATCTAAAAGCTTAAAACTATTACAAAGAAAACGGAATGAATGCAAAAACTATTGGAAGTTTCAAGTCGTTTTTTTAATTTTTCGAATTTTAGATGACCACCAATTCTTAAGGTGAGGACTTTTCAACGTAAAACTTTGCACGTCATATCCTTCAAGTATAGTCATCCAAACCCTGTACAACGTTTTTTTCAATTCATAAAACTTAACGAAATAAGAGCCATAGTATGTCGGTTTCAGCAGGTGCTCAAAAAATTTGAAGTTGCCCATATATAAAACAAAAATTCATATTTATATTTCATATTTAATTTAAAATTACTTTTCGTTTATTAAAAACGTCATTAAACAATAAAAAGCGTGTTACGAATGTGTCGTTTTTTTTCGTAGATTAAAGTAACATACAACCCAAGGTATATTTACACAAGGTAAACTCGTTTGCCCATATCCGCAATAAGGCTGAATATCTCTGTATGTAATATAAGACCTCACATTTTTTCTTCAAATACTTACATATGTATTTAAAAAAATAAACTTAACCTGAAATTTGTTTAAAAATTTAGGTTTTTGCTTCTCCTGTAAAATAATTTTTAGTGTAACTTTTCAGGTGTTGGCCTTTTTTTATAATATAAAATAATACTCTACCAATTATTTATAAATTCCGAATTTGAAATTCCTAATTATAGGGCCATGTCACAGAGTACAATTCCGTTCGGAATGATTCCTTTCGGAATTGGAGAAAACATATTTGTTTGTTGATGGAAAGTGTATTTTGATAGTTTTATGGCCTTTCAGATACAGACAACTCCTATACCGGTTATGAAAACAAAAATGGTTTCATTCCAAAACATTTTTTCGTCATTTTCTGAAGCACCAAAATACGGAATGAATTCCGTTTCAGAACGGAATTGTACTCTGTGACATGACTGATAATTTATTTAAATCAATTTTTGTTCAGATGAAAAAAGTTTCGAAAATTTTTTTTGTTGTGCCTCCTTCCACTCTAGTGGGTGTGCTCTTTTGCGATGATTATGCATATTACCATTTGATATAAACGTTTTTGGACACCAGGGGCATGTATATAAAGCGGTTCCAGTATGGGTAGCCATGTGCTCCTGAAACTTACAATATATTTATTTGCAGTTTTAAAATCTATTTCTTCTACCCATATTTACCCTTAGTGCGTTGGATCTTTTAAATGCCTTGTTACACATGGCACATTTATGATTATAACTTGGACTATGTGTAAGACGAATATGGGTTTTTAAAGCCTCCGGATTGGATGATACTTTCGTGCATAAATGGCAAGAATATTCTTTTTTGCCCCCCACAGGATGCTGTGAATTCTTGTGGCGCCTTAAGCCCCTTCTATCAGTTAAACGTAAACCACAAATATCACAATTCATTGTCATTGATTCCTTGCTATTATGTTTCTCCATGTGTAATTTAAATTGATTGCGACAACGCATCGTTTTACCACAAATATCACAAATATTAACATATTTGTTATGATGTATTGCTTGTATGTGATAATTTAAACTGTAGGATGTGGTAAAACTTAAAAAAATATATAAGAAATGTTTGTACTTAAAGGAAGCGTTTAAGAAAAATCTGTTAATTATATGTACTTACAATTTGCCACATTCTTTGCATGAAAATTGCTTCTCATACCCGGGCTCATGCATTCTTTTATGATTATCCAACTGTGAGTTGCCTACAAAAGTTTTGCCACACTTCTCACAACTATGGATGCGGTCTTGATGGTTTTTATCATGAATTTTAGCATGGCTATCTAAAGTACTACGCTCTGAATAGACTTTGCTACATTGTTGACATTTAAAATAGTTAGGATCTAAATGAATTTGTATGTGGTCAACCAGAAGAGGACGAGAAAAAATCTTTTTCTTGCAACAAATTACAAAGCCACGTTTATTGTGTTCATCTCGAAAATGTTTGCGCAAAAAAATGAAATTTTCCAAAGAAACATGGCAAATACTACACACTATTTGAAAGTTTTCAGATATGAATTTATCGTACTCCTGGCTAGTTTTTTCATCTGGATTTTTGCGTTTTTTCTTAATTGTTTCTAAAGGCTGCGGATCGTTTACTTTTTGTAAATATATATCTGACTCCATATCGTCATAAGATTCCAAGGGCTTGCTTAATTTTTTATCAGATATTTCTAGTTTATCATTCAGTAAATTTGCTGATCTTTTGTTGAAGATTTTTAAATTTTTTCTCTTTGTCTGTTTTATTTTATTTAAAGGATCTTCTGTAATTAATTCATTTTTGTTCTTCAAAAGATTTTGTATTTGCTGACCTTTTAATTGAACTTCTTCAGTCCTGAAATCAAAACATAATTCTCCATTTTCTTCCTCAATGCCAATATAATTATTTGCAGTAACAAAATCTGTGGGCATAGGCTGTTCCAACACAATCTCTGAATCAAAACGTTTTTTATCGAGATTATGTTTGTCGAAAATTTTCTTGCTTTCAAGATGTTCGTGATTGACATTTTTTAGTTTCAATATACTTTTACGAGCATCTCCGTCCAAACTATTATCGAGCATTCCAATACCGATATTAATTACCGTGCCTGATTTCAAATGAACGTTTTCTATACGTATATAAAATGTATGAAAATCATACAACTTCTGCCAGCAGATGAAGCACACCAATGAAGTTTGTTTTGTTAACATAATTGTGTCCTTAAGAGCGCACATGTAAAATTGTTTTATTTGTAAAAAATTGTTTTACTCACCATTGGCCACAAGTATTTCTCTATTATACTTTGTACATTTTCTTTTTGCCATTTTATAGAATCTACCCTAATGCTTTTGCCCAAATCTTTATTATTTTCCATACACAATATACAAACTTCCGTGTCCGTTGTAAAAGAATCCATATTTTACAAAATAATTTAACTGTAAAAACATAAGTAAAAATTAATGAATACAGAGACGAAACTTGTCAGCTGTTTCTAAGTTTTAATAACAGAGATGCTAGTTTTTCTTTAAAACCGTGTAACCGTTATTTTTTGATTAATGTCAAATACTGAAAATATATTTAGAATACAGGGGTAAAGAAAAGGAAATTGAATTAAAGAAAAACTCATTACTTAAACGTGACGTGTTTAAATAAACACTAATTAACTAAGTATTTTCAATTCAGCAGCACCTGTAGCTACACTTCAGGTCTCGCTTCTACAATATCAAGGAAATATGAAGGGGTTCCGGTGGATTTCAGAGATTTTTTACTTTTGCATACAACTATTAAAATACATACATGTTTTTTTTTTTTTTTTACTGTTAGGACCAGCACTCAAGGAATGACCCCTACTAATGCATTGCATTGTGTTGGAACTAGGAAAACAGGTTGTGGGAAGGGGGATAGAGGGAGTAGTGTTTGTGAACATTCGATTTGAACTTAATCATGTTGTAAGTGCGAGGGAAGACTTCTGCAGGAAGATTATTCCACATACGAACTGTGCGGGAAAAAAACGAATTCTCTCTGTAATGCGTTGTACGATTCATCTGCCAATCGACCGCATAAGGATGGGCTCTTGAGGAAAAACGTGTATTACGAACAAACGTACGGGTTTCGGGAACCAGATCCCTAATTTCGTCAGAACACATCCCATTGTAGTAACGATAAAACAGACAAATACAACCCACATTGCGACGGTGCTCAAGGGAGTCAATAGAATTGGATACCCTACTGTCACCAATGAGAACCTTCAACCTCTCCTGCACGCGGTCGAGAAGCTCCAAAATAGACTTTGAAGCACCGGCCCACACATGAGAGTTGTATTCCATACGCGGTCGGATATAGGTGGTATAAATAGTAAGGAGATCAGATGGAGTGAAGTATATCTTACACCGTCTTAGAAAACCGAGGCACTTGAATGCTTCTTTCGACACTTTGAATATATGTTCTGTCCATCGGACATCACATTTTATCCTCATGCCCAGAACATCAAGAGATTCTGATTCCTCAATAATTATACCACCCATATATACAGATGAGGCACCTTGATTTGTCGCGCTTTTATGCGTCAGCACGCAACATTGGGTTTTTCGGGCATTAAAATCGACCCTATTCGCACGACCCCACTCCGAGGTTATGTCAAGGTCTCGGCCAAGCGTATCATTCATATTCTGCCTCATAGCAGCGACATCGGATACGCTTGGTCTGCATTCGAATGAGAACGAGTGGCAAAGGTTGCTATCATCTGCAAAAGAGTAGATAGGGTTGGAAGTTTGACAAAGGAGGTCGTTTAGAAAGATAAGAAATAGAGTAGGAGAAAGAACGGAGCCTTGCGGCACCCCTGAATGAATCTTGAACTTGTTTGACGAAACCCCATCTAAAACAACTCGTATAGTGCAATCTCTGAGAAAACTCGATATAAATCGAGAGTTACACTCAATTCGCATGAGGGCTTTTACGACGTCGTTTTATCTTGATTCCCTTTTAAAGCAACTTCCAAAATCTCTTTGCGTTCATACGATGATTTTTGGTTGCATGTCTTTTTTTTATTTACAGTATGGCCTTGATTACCCGTCATTCGATTAACCGGCAGCTTCAATAAAATGGAAAACAAAAATTTTTTTGCACTGATTTAAATTGCCTCTATTATCCGAAATTATAAACAAATTATCTTTTTTTCGTTAAATTTTGAACAATCAAAATAAATTTAAATAAACGAAGAAAGAGAATATCTTAACGGTGTGGAAGCATGTTCTGCCAAATTTACTTTTTTCCTCATGTTAACATAATAAAACGTTATATATTTACATAAAATAAGAAACACACCAAAAAAAATAAATAATCAAGAATTCTGCCGATCCCGTCTATTATCGATAATCGAGGTCTCACTGTATTTTCAACCACACACTTCAAAGTAAGAAAAAGAATAAAACGTAAACAGAAAAAGTTAAAAGAGAAATGTAAAAAACGACATGCAAAATACAAAGCGAGACATTTTGTTAACCCCTCTTTCTTTTCTACACCGCTCACCAACAAACCAAAAGAGACGTCGACAAAGCGACGTCGTAAAAGCCCTCATCTAAACTGAGTGAAATTATCACCGACACCAAATGCAGCAAGTTTTGACAAGAGTGCACCATGCCAGACTCTGTCAAACGCCTTGGAAATATCTAAAGCAATTACCCTACTTTGGCCAAAATGGTGAATGGAACGGCACCATTTTTCCGATAACAGAGCTAGTAACACTCAATTCACATGAGGGCTTTTAAGACGTCGTTTTATCTTGATTCCCTTTTAAAGCAACTTCCAAAATCTCTTTGCGTTCATACGATGATTTTTGGTTGCATGTCTTTTTTTTATTTACAGTATGGCCTTGATTACCCGTCATTCGATTAACCGGCAGCTTCAATTAAATGGAAAAC
The DNA here is from genome assembly GCA_930367215.1 of Pollenia angustigena. Taxonomy (NCBI): domain Eukaryota; kingdom Metazoa; phylum Arthropoda; class Insecta; order Diptera; family Polleniidae; genus Pollenia; species Pollenia angustigena. The sequence goes on along the minus strand of OV884060.1, from coordinate 186,962,037 downwards.
AAACATTTTTTTGCACTGATTTAAATTGCCTCTATTATCCGAAATTATAAACAAATTATCTTTTTTTCGCTAAATTTTGAACAATCAAAAGAAATTTAAATAAACGAAAAAAGAGAATTTCTTAACGTTGTGGAAGCATGTTCTGCCAAATTTACTTTTTTCCTCATGTTTACATAATAAAACGTTATATATTTACATAAAATAAGAAACACACCAAAAAAAATAAATAATCAAGAATTCTGCCGATCCCGTCTATTATCGATAATCGAGGTCTCACTGTCTTTTCAACCACACACTTCAAAGTAAGAAAAAGAATAAAACGTAAACAGAAAAGGTTAAAAGAGAAATGTAAAAAACGACATGCAAAATACAAAACGAGTCATTTTGTTAACCCCTCTTTCTTTTCTACACCGCTCACCAACAAACCAAAAGAGACGACGACAAAGCGACGTCGTAAAAGCCCTCATCTAAACTGAGTGTAAGTCTCCAGTAGAGCGACCTCTACGAAAGCCATACTGGCGGTCGCTTAGTAGGTAGTTTGATTCTAAATATTTGACAAGATGGTAATTTACCATACTCTCCATAACTTTGGAAAGTGCCGAACAAATTGCTATTGGCCGGTAATTTTCAGGGTTATTAGCGGTTCCTTTTTTAGGAATTGGCGTTACGTTAGCAACTTGGCAGCAGACTGGAAATTCCGAGGCACGGTATAAAGTGCTGAAAAGGTTTGCTAAGGGACGAGCTAGCGTCGAAAAGCACTGCTTCAAGACCAGTGCAGGTATACCATCCGTCCCAGGAGACTTGTTTATGTCGAGATCCGCACATTGTTTATATTGCATAGTTCCTTTATTCTATTGTTTAAATCTTAACTATAACTGCACTTAAAAAATCCATGCCTTATATGTACAAAAACTGATGTACATGTACGAAATCTTTCGTGATTTCGAAAGACGAAATCGCTGTGTTAATGAACGAAATGTTTAAAAAAAAACTTTTTACAATTTACGCTATATTTTTGCTAATTGTATACAAGTTTTGTACATAAATACATATCTTAGTTGTTTGTTTACAGAGGATAAAAAAACTTGTTATCCCTTAAATTTAAAATATTTACATATAAAAGATTGAATGAAATTTTGTATAAAATGTTGTAACAACTTTTATATTTAACACTCCTGAAATTTTAAAGCAGATGGATCTGGCAATTGTCTACCAGAATAAACAAAAAAAGCTTTATTTTGAATTGAGTTACGCTTTTTATATTAAGCCATCGATATGTATAAAACAATGTGTTCGCAAATTTTGTTAAATATTAAACACTCTTACACTAAAAACATATGCAAGTGTATTTTATTTATTTTTATTATACGCTCCACCACAATTAGTTGTGAAGAGGGTATACTAAGTTTGTCATTCCGTATGAAACTTTTTTATTATTCATCTCAGACTCCATAAAGTATATATGTATATATTCTGGGTCCTTGAGTACATAATTCTAAGTCGACTTAGCCATGTCCGTCTGTTGAAAACACGCTCACTTTCGAAAATTTCAAAAGAAATAAACAAACTTGATGTAAAATTGCTTGTAGTTATCCTAAGCAGTTTGGGAATTGAAATTCAGCAAAATCGGTTCAGTAGGATCAGAGCTATGAATCAAAACGTGAAACCACCTCCTAAAAAAATTGATAATTTTGTTAAAAAAAACGAACATAAATAGTAGAACCATGCACAGAATATAAGATTTTGCAAAAATTCGTTTTATTCGACTGGAAATCACGCTGTAAAATTTCGTGAAAATCCGTCCATAATTTACCCTATGCACCATATAAACCCTACTCCCGGAAAACAGTATAGTACGACTAAAACCCAAACTAACAATGCTATCATAAAAAAATTTGGCTCGTCACAGTTTTATAGGACTAAAAATGACACTGTGAAGTTTCGTAAAGATCCGTCCATAATTTACCCTAGGCCCCATATAAACCCTACTTACGAAAAAAGTTTAGTACCCCTAACACCGTAAAAAAATGCTATCATAACAAAATTTGGTACATCAAAGTTGTATAGGACTAGAAATAAAACGGTGAAATTTCGTGAAGATCGGTCTTTAATTTACCCTAGGCACCATATAAACCCTACTCCCGGAAACAGTTTATAACACCTTAAACCGTAAAAAATAACGCTATCATAAGAAAATTTGATACATCACAGTTTTATAGAACAAGAAATGACACTGTGAAATTTCGTGAAGATCTGTCCATAATTTACCCTAGGCCCCATACAAAGCCCACTCTGCTAAAATAATTAAATACGCCTAAAACCGTAGCAGATATAGATATTGCGGTAAACGTTCTTTCAGCTTATCTTCATATGGCCAGAAAAAAATGTTATGCAATTTTGTGACATAAGGTACATAATTTACCTTAGATCCGATTTTAGCAGCCTTCTGAAATTCACTGCAAACCAGCGTTGCCATTAGGATACGAAAGATACATTTATCGTATCTTTTGATGGCTTCACGTACCATGTATAATCCTGAAATTTTTCGTATCTTTCGAATCTGTATGCAAAATGTACTAAAACTTATAAAGACTGATCATCGTAACCACAATAGCAAAGAAAACATTGAGGATGTTTCAACATACGATTTACCTAAATCGAGGATTACAAGAAGTGCGAAGTTGTTCGGAAGAAATATGAACATCTTTTATTTTCAGGAAATTTATATGAACTTTTTGATATAATCTTGGTATTAACGACTCAACTCGCATATTAATTTATACGAAAATGAATTTGTTTCGATAATATCCAAAGATAGTTACATATAATTAATTTTAATGTTTGCTAATTGTATTTTTAAAAATTACATACCTAATATTTTTGACTTAAATAAATATAAAAATGAATTTATATGATATAATTTTCTTTACAAAATTCATTTAATATGAAATAAAAATTTAATGTTAATAAATCGTCAGCTCAGAATTGGTTTGACCTACCGACCATTTTTAAAAAAATTGAGTTAGGTATGGGGTATATATATTTTGAATACCCCCTTTTTGAATCCAAAATCTGTTTCGCGAAATTTTTTGTGGTTTCTGATATATAAAGTATTCATTTTGCTGCATATCAACTGTTTCAAAATTTTTTAAGTTTTGTTTTGCTCTACAAGCCACTGGTTAGTGATTGCAGCAAATTCTTCATACAAAAACGTACAAAATACATTTTACTGTTGCTTTGCTGCATTGCCATAAGAAAGAAAGTAGTTAAAGCAAAAGCAAAATAAAATGACAACAAGAAAATAAATTTGTGAAATATAATTTTATAAAATAATGGACCCAACCAAGTGTACGGTTTTCTATTATTTGCAAAGTGTTTTCAGCCTACCTAAGGGAAATGCTTCAACATTTTACTACAAAAGAAAATTAAATATATATAATCTTATAGCAACCATTATTATGCCAAATATACCAACTTTTACTTATTGTGCCTTTTGGACGGAAGCTCATTGCAAGTGCTTTAATTAAAATTTTAAATGAATTAATAAAAGATTATCCACTAATTAAAACTTTGACATTATAGAACGATTCTTGCGTACCTCAAAATAAAAATAGAATTAACGCAACCGCAATCAAAATGTTCATTAAACAAAATAATATTGATGCCGTAATACAAAAGTCTTCAGAACCAGGACATTCTTTAATTCAAGAAGTGGGCTGTGTCCATGGTGTAAATGACCGGTACTTAAAGAATATGGAAATTCATAGTCATTGTTTGAAAAGTCCTGAGAATTTGTTTATTTCCAGCGATAAAAATAGAGACATAAAAGACTTGCTTATTGTTTAGTTTATAGAATACGAGCGCCTTACTCGTCCGTTCAAATTACATTTAAAACAAAAACAAATTTCCACATTTTGTTTTTGTTTTAAATGTAAGTTGAAAGGACGAGTAAGGCGCTCGTGTTCTATAAACACCACATATATTTCTTCCACGTGTTGATTAAGCTTATTATAAAAATTTACTCAATATTAAGTTTTAAATTTTAAGTGTTTTTTCTTGATTCTATTTTACTTTTGCATTAATTCAGTTGTTTAATTTGTGGCTTTTTATGTACCTTTTCATAACAGTAGAAATGTTTTTTTTGTTTTTGTAAAATAAAATCAAATAAAAAAAAATTTAATATAATAAAAATAAAATAATTCATCTCAACAACAAGTTACTCAATACACAGCAATAAGTATACGTATGCAGCACAAAAAGCCACTTTTTTAATTTTTTTTTAGAAAAGTGGCGTATGCGGCACAAAACAATATTTTTCATTTTCAAAAAAATACTATTAAATTCTAACTTTATTTATGAAAGTGCACAAAAATTTAAATTTTTCTTCAAAACATATACCGGAAGCAGAGGTAAAAATATAAAAAAATTATATCGGGAACATTTTGAGAAATCTTCATGTAAATCTTCTTTGTCGTTTTCTCCACTCCGACTTTTTGGCATTTGCGCCAAACCAATTCTGAGCTGACGAAATGTTAAACGTTAAAAATGGAGTTAAAATTTTTTTTCAAAATTTATCTTTTTGGGAAAAAGTGTATCTTTTTGGAAACTAAAATGTATCTTTTTCGAAATTTCACTGGCAAAACTGCTGCAAACGCTTAGACTAATTGCACCGCTGAATTGTAATTTATGTTTTTTAATATCAGAAATCACTCTGCAGAATTTTGGAATGATTGGTTCATAGCTTACCATGACTCCAATATAAATTGCCCTCCTGAAAATCATTTAAGTTCGGTTAGAACTGTTACGAATCATTGCTAAAAAAAAGCATTAAACTTTCTAATTGTCGGTCAATAATTTATTATAGGTCCATGCCGCAACCAAATTTAATGCAGATATCTGTTTTTATAAAGATAATAATAATACATAAATAGATCAGAGAACTGCAAAATCACTAATTTCTTGATTTATTCATACGCTCAAATTTAGATTCACTCTTTGCTTGCAAAACAAAGTTCAACGTTGGTAATTTTAACATCGTTTCGTACACATTTGATTTTTGCATGTTTATTTGCATTATTGTTGCGCACGCAATATAACACAACTCTGTAAATTCAAAAGGAACAGATTCTTATACTTTTGCATTCAAGTAGTCATTGTCCACTCGATGAGACGCTTTGTTAACATTAACAACAATAAACCACTCGATGAGACGCTTTGTTAAAATTAACAACAATAACAAGAATACATTGTACATACCTACATACAGAACTACCGTACTTTTTAAATTAAAAAAAAAGTCTGTTTCTATGGAAATTGTTTGTACCTACATATGTGCGTTTAGTTTCATTTAATTTTTTTTTCTTGTACTACACAGCAACTGCTGAATGTCTTCATGAGTAATAATTGCTTCATTTCTGGCTTTTTTGTTTGTATCTTATTTTCTTTACCAAATCAATCATTGTCGCACCGAACACACAAACATCTTTATTAAAAAACGAAGCTAACGATTGTATAAATAACAAAGCACGATGTGCATTATTTGAATGACTGCAAACCAGCAACGAATATTTGCGGTTGCGCAAGTTTGATTGTATGACCGCAAGTGAGTGTATTTGTTGCTGTTGATTTAATGCGATTTTTTTACAATTGCACAAAGCCGTTCTCTGATACAGATATAACTCCTAAAACATTCGAACTGTCGGTGGAGGGTATCAAAGATTCGGCATTGCCGAATATAGCAATCTAAATTGTTTATTCATTAGCAGGGAAACTAAAAATATGCAATTGCATGTTTTTCCTTGTGCGACCAATGAAGGCAGAAACAATATATTTATCCGTTTTAGAGCTTTTTAAGAATTTTGGCATCGATTTGTAAGTGCATATTTTTGCATACTTTACCGTTTGCAGCATTTTTTTGCATAATTTAGTTAAAAGAGCATTGTTGCAGCATTTTTTAGGTTTATAGCGCATATTTTGCCTTTTCAAGGCATATTTTGATATATTTTAAATTTTTTTAGATGCCTTCAATAGCTTTCGCAGCAAATAATTTTTTTTTCGAAAATCTGTTACGTCAATTTCGACATCTAAATTTAATTTTTACTCTAAAATTGCAAGACAAAGCAGGTTGTCATTAAGAATAAATGTTATGCGATTTGTATCTTTTAGTATTCCGATCGACTTAGAATCACTTTTTAAAGTGATCTAACGATGTCCATCCGTCCGTCTGCCTGGTTGTCTGTCCATGTAAGCCTTGTGCGCAAAGTAAAGTTCCAATTTTGTAGGTAATTTTATTAACATATTTAAATTAAATTCGTCCCAAAAATATTTTACTGCAAATTAAATTATTTTCGAATTGGTTCACATTTGCTCAAAGCTCCCATTCTTAAACAGCTTTAACTCCCTTTTAAATTTTAATATTTGTCAACAATTTAGGGACCGTACCCAAAATCCCTTTAAGATAAACCCCCATATGGACGTTAATATCTAGATAATATTCGGCGCAAACATCTCTTATATGAATTTTAACCTAATATAGGCTTAAGCGATATTATTAAATTGTTGAATATTGTATCTTTAAATGAGCAATTTTTAATTTTTAGGGCATATTTTTAACATTTTTTAGGGCGTTTTGCCAGTTTTTAATGCATATTTAATGCGCATAAAACGCGTTTTTAAGAGCATATTTCTGGTTTCCCTGTTCATTAGTTAGGTAATACAAAGCCCATGTGTGCCATTAAAAATATATTACACAGTTTTAATACCTAAGTAATTAAAAGTTAAAAGGAAAAACAAATTTAATTCTATATAAATACCTATCTACATACATATTTACATATTTAAGACAGTAATCGAAAATATGGCATGGAGATTTTTCAGTGTGTATATAATTTTTTACAAATTTAATAAAAAAAAATTATTTATTTAAATTAAAAATTAGTTCGATTGAAAAACAATTTAACAATACTTAATTAATTAAGAACATTTAAAAGGAAAATATTATTCTTTACTTTTGGTCTTATTATATAAAGAAATATCATAATTTGCAAAAAAAAAAACACCAAATAAATAATTTAAAAATTACTTTATTTATCACAAAATGTACTCTACTCTTAACAACAAACAATATTTATAAATGGTTTAAAACTGAATACCTATTGAAATATATAAATTTCAATTAACTTTTAAGAAGTTCATGCATCGCACACTTGTTGCTATATAATTTCGCATTCAAGCTTTATGTTATTGTATTCGTTTACGTTTTTTTAAAAGATTATTGGTTTTAAGTGCTAATTTTTTTGTCTCATTGAAAACTTTTTTAGTTACTTGATTTGTAGAAGAGTGAGTGTCATTTACAAGTTTGATATTGGCGGTTGTTACAAATTCATTAACGTCTGCTGTTGAGTTTATAGTTTCATTCTTTACTTGCTCTTTACGTGGACGTCCTCTTTTGCGATTTATCTTGGGCGGGCGACCTCTTTTAACATTTTTTAGAAGAGCTGGGTTTTTATCTAGCTTGTGTTTAGACGTGTGGGCATGCTGTTTCACTTTTTTTTTTAAAAGTGGCACTTGAACCATTCTTAAAGGAACTACTTAGATTCTCGTTTCTATCCAAATTTGTCTTGCGTGGTCGACCACGCTTTCCTTTGGGCTTTTTAATTATAATTTCGTTCGTATCATACATTTTTCGAGGTCGACCCCGTTTGTTTTTTGGTTTTTCTGTGTATATGGGAATACAATCCTTCTCATTACTCACCTTTTTTGCAGTAGTGGCACAAAGTAATGATTCTTCATTCTCATAAGGATTGTCTTCAATTTTTATATCGTCTTCAGCTTCATTGATTACAAAATCAGGGTCTTCATTTAAGTCATATTTGATTATTTGAAAAGGATTTAATTGAATTTTCTCTATTTTTGAATTGCAATTACTAATTGGTATCTTCACAATGGGAAATATTTCAATACACCGACGATGAGCTCTTTCAATATTACCATAAAATTTATGAAAATTACTTAGTTGACACCAGCATAAATAACAAATTCCATTTATATTTTGCAAATCATCCTAGAAAATAGTCCAAGTAATTTATACTTAATAGAATGAAATTAAATTTTTTGTATCTACATACATACATACATAAAATATATACTTACAATTGGCCAAAAATGTTTTTTTATTGTACTAAGAATCTTAAGCTGTGACCATTGTGGAGAATTTACGGGGATAAAACTATGGTAATTAGCGTGGACTTGAAGGCACAATAAGCAAGCGTCCATTTTAATTGTAACCAAAATTATTGATTTGAACTGTGACAAAATTATTTAAATAATAAACAAAAACAAGTAAGAGTGCTATATTCGGCTATGCCGAATCTTATATACCCTTCACCATGGTTTGGAAAGAACAGAAGTTTATATATATATTTAAATACATGTATATATACATGTATATTTATAAAATATATATCGTTTAGTTTTATTTAATTATTTGCACATGATTGCGTGCTATTAAATATATTAAAAGTTTAATTAATATATAGCACGTTAAGTTTTGATCGAATTTCAGTATTTGGTCATGCCGACATCTTAAAGTATAAAATTACCATTTACTTTGGTGATAAAACTTGTAGTCGGGAAGTTCTATGGTTCACGAAAATAGGTATTAAAAAAAAACTATATTTTTGACATTACTTTTTTTTTACCGATATTCCGAGTTTTTCTAAAGATTTCCGATATTTTGATATCTAAAACGTATGAATAGGTCATAATACAGCTCTAAAATTTTACCCCCATATTCATAAAAAATATTTTTATTTTATTGGAGGTTTATTGAACACATTTTCATAGGAAATTCGTTCAATAAACCTCCAATAAAACAAAAATATTTTTTATGAATATGGGGGTTAGTTTTTATAAAAATGTTAATGTTTTTAGTCCTTTTTTGGAGTATTTTGCACATAACTTAACCATTTTTAACCGATTTGGCAGATTTATATACCAATGTGCTTAAAAATAATATTTCCATTAAATTGGCTTATAGGCATATATATATATACCTACATATTTGTACATATATTTAAGCAAACTTAATTATAAAAAAAACAAACTTAATTATAAAATAAAAAACAAACTTAATTATAAAAAAGAGTAACTTTTGGGATTTCAGTATTTTGATTATAACTCAGCCATTTTTTAACCGATTTGACAGATTTATATACCGACGTGCTTAGCAAGAAATTTACCATTTATTTGTGTTATAAAACTTGGACTCGGGAAGATCCATGGCTACCGAAAATGGGTATTTAAAAAAAAACCGGTTTTCCCGAGTTCTTTATAAAATATGTTCTACTTAAAATTTCCGATATTTTGGTATATAAGTCATTTCCATAGGACATATGACAGCCCTAAAATTTAGGTTTTTATACAATTTTTAAAACGTATGAATAGGTCATAATACAGCTGTAAAATTTTAGTTTTTATAAAAATGTTAATGTTTTTAGTCCTTTTTTGGAGTATTTTGCACATAACTTAACCATTTTTAACCGATTTGGCAGATTTATATACCAACGTGCTTAAAAATAACATTTCCATTAAATTGGCTTTTAGGCATATATATATATATATATATATATATATATATATATATATATATACCTACATATGTGTACATATATTTAAGCAAACTTAATTATAAAAAAAACAAACTTAATTATAAAAAGAGTAACTTTTGGGATTTCAGTATTTTGATTATAACTCAGCCATTTTTTAACCGATTTGACAGATTTATATACCGACGTGTTGAGCAAGAAATTTACCATTTATTTGTGTTATAAAACTTGGACTCGGGAAGATCCATGGTTACCGAAAATTGGTATTTAAAAAAAAAAAAATAATTTTGGTCATAACTTTTTTGTATCTGAACCGATTTTCCCGAGTTCTTTATAAAATATGTTCTACTAAAAATTTCCGATATTTTGGTATATAAGTCATATCCATAGGACATATGACAGCCCTAAAATTAAGGTTTTTATACAATTTTTACTTTTTTTTGTACGGGAGGTACCACGCCCACTTCTCCCATCCCGCCCACATTTTGTAGGGTGGTGTGTATTGACAACCAAAATGTGTGTACCCAATTTGGAAACTTTGGCTCTTACCGTTCTCCAGATATACAGAAAAAAGCAATAAAAATACAACAACAACAAGGGATTTTTGGAAAAAATTAGAGGCAGTCGTGGTTTTTTGATCATATCTCAGCCATTTGTGGACCGATCTTGCTGAATTTCAATAGCAAGAAATGGTGGACTATATGTGACATAAATGTAAAACAACCTAGCCGCTATCATGTCTGGATTATCCGGAAAACACATATCAAACGTAAGACGGACAGACGGACAGACGGACATCGTTAAATCAACTTCTCTTCTCATATGGACCCAGAATATATATACTTTATGGGGTCTAAAATCAATATTGTGGAAATTACAAACGTTATGACAAACTTATATATACCCTTTTACACCTGTGGTGAAGGGTATAAAAAAATTAAATCAATAAAAATAAGGGTATAAAAAGGGTAAATTAAAAGGCGTAAATATGTATAAAATATACGTTTATGAAGTTCATAAATATATTTAAAAAATTTTAAAAATTAAAAACTGACCAATTTCTTTTTAGATAAAAAGAATTTATAAAAAACGAAAAATAAAAAACAAACAAAAAATGGAATGAATGGGATTCGAACCAGTCAACCAATAACAAATTGTTAGGAGGCAGACCGCTTAGACCGTTCGACCATCGAACCGCATGTAAAGTCGATGTTGATTTGAGTATGTGATATCAATAATTTTTAATAGTAAATTAAAGTATGTATGTGTTTGTTGTTTGTGTATAATACAGAAGGTAATATTAAATAAAAAAAAAAAAGAAGTTTACCGCAAGTATTTTAAATGAAAAAAACCACAAAAAAAACAACTATTTTACAGGGTTACCATTAACCGTTTTGAAACGTAAACTTTCGTTTTGGTTAATAAAAGTCGCAAACCAATTTAAATGTTTTTTATTTATCAATAATACAACATAAACATACCAAGAAATTGCTTAAATTGTGTATGCTTTTAAATCGCTTTTGTGCAGAAGATATTATCAGGCCTGTTCTGAAAATCACTTTAACTCAAATCACGTGATTTGAAATCACATGTGCCTACTGAAATCACACGTGTGATATTTTAGCGTCCCGTTTTTGTGTGATCTTCAATTGCAGAAAGCACACCAAGAAACACAACAACGGTATGACTTTCAAAACACCACAAAGTCACAGGTGTGATTTCAGAACAGGCCCGTATATAGGTATATATGAATATATTTTTGTATAAATTGTCTAAAAAAGTGACTAATATGTTATCAATGTCAGCAATAAAAAGGCAAAGATTGCTTTTAATATTTTGACGACACTAGGTGACTGTTCGTTATGTTAGCGGTTTTTTGTAGTCGTAAAATTATATGATGAGGGCATTTCTAATATTCCCTAAATACAGTTTTTTTTAAAGTGGATGACCCTGCTTGTTTGTATTATTTTTAAGCAGTGTGACCATTTTGGCAATTTTGTAGCTTAACTTAGATTAAAAATTTTAATTTAGCTAAAATACTTTCATTAAGCGCTTCGCATTTTTTTTAAGCATTTTAATTAAATGTTTCTAGCTTTTTTTGAATTATTTTAAAAATTGAAGAATAGGTATTGATATAACTTAAGTTTTTTATGTATTATAATAAATTATAATAAATTTTGACTAAAAAAAATAGTTGTAGTCAAAATGAAATTTCGTATGGAAATGGATAATTCTTATATTATAGTAAAAAAAATTTCATTTTATATTTTTACAAGACGATAACCCTGCATGTTTGGGCGATTTTTAATGAAGACTTTTAAGTAGTGTGGGAATTTTTTATTTTTGAAAGTAAATTCAGCACCAAAAACTTAGATTTAGCTGTAAAATTTCTATTTGGCATTTTATTAGCTTTAAAGAAAAATGTTTTAAGCTTCTTTTGATTAATTTTTAAAGTTGGATGGAATAGTCTTAGCAATTAAAACTAAAATAAATTGTTATAAACTAACTTTTACGCAATTAATGATGACTGTTTTTTTAAAATATAAAAAAAATAATCTTGTCTAAATATGTTTGTAAATTCTTTTAAATCGAAATAGCTATAAAACCGTTTGTATTTTGTTTTTATTAGAGGGCCTTCCAATTTCAAGGTTAACCAATTGTGGTATTTATATCTGATGCTATATCAAATCTACCTAAATACTTGTTTAAATATTACCATTTATTTTAATTTTGTTTAAAATGAGTCACTTAATGTATAAGGATTTAAAACAATATAATGAACAACTTTAAGAATTATTTGTAGCGTTTTCAAAATAATTTTTAGCATTTCTTTGCCTTGCCTAATGTCAGAGTAAGCTGTGAACAAATTTTAAGATCTGTTTCTATGTCATTGGTTTCGTCAATAAAATTATCCAAACTTAAATGTTTCTAGCTTTTTGATTAAATTAAACATTTACGTACGCAAATACTTATTGTTGAATGTTTTGCTTTCAAATAACAAATGGGATTTTTTTTAGAAATAATAAGATTTTTTAAAAATAATATGGCAACACGTGTGAGATTTTTGAATTGAAATGTAAGAAGAGATTATCAAAACATAGCAACAATCCGTCTCTAAAACTGAAAAAAACAACAATCATGAAAACAATGCCTACCAATACACATAAATAACTTTTGCATACTCGTACATACTACATACTTAGGTATTTACATTTAAGCCAAAAACAAATTGTAAAATATGGTTTTTGTTTCACATGTAAGGCGAACGATTCATATTTATATTGTTAATAAAATGAAAAAATCAAAAATCGCTGAATAATTTTAAAATCGTTTATAGAAATATTTATAAAAAAAGTTAAAAAATTTTCTGTTTGGAAGAGGTGGAGATGCCGAGATTTGAACCCCGGCAATTTAACAAACAAAACAAACCTTTTTGGGCAACCGCCCAGACCATTGACCTATTAACGTTGTTAAAAATAAAGAATTATAGTATAATATACTCCGTCAAATTATTAGTTTAATATGTAGGTATGTATTTTTCAATTAAAGCGAACAATCATGTACAAGCATGTGTACATGTTTCTTATGCTTAAAATTCAACTCGTTCAAATAAAAAAACAAAAAAAAACAACAACCACAAGGGATTTTTTTGGAAAAATTAGAGGCAGTCGTGGTTTTTTGCTGATAACTCAGCCATTTTTTAACCGATTTGACAGATTTATATACCGACGTGTTGAGCAAGAAATTTACCATTTATTTGTGTTATAAAACTTGGACTCGGGAAGATCCATGGTTACCGAAAATTGGTATTTAAAAAAAAAAAAAATAATTTTGGTCATAACTTTTTTGTATCTGAACCGATTTTCCCGAGTTCTTTATAAAATATGTTCTACTAAAAATTTCCGATATTTTGGTATATAAGTCATATCCATAGGACATATGACAGCCCTAAAATTAAGGTTTTTATACAATTTTTACTTTTTTTTGTACGGGAGGTACCACGCCCACTTCTCCCATCCCGCCCACATTTTGTAGGGTGGTGTGTATTGACAACCAAAATGTGTGTACCCAATTTGGAAACTTTGGCTCTTACCGTTCTCCAGATATACAGAAAAAAGCAATAAAAATACAACAACAACAAGGGATTTTTGGAAAAAATTAGAAGCAGTCGTGGTTTTTTGATCATATCTCAGCCATTTGTGGACCGATCTTGCTGAATTTCAATAGCAAGAAATGGTGGACTATATGTGACATAAATGTAAAACAACCTAGCCGCTATCATGTCTGGATTATCCGGAAAACACATATCAAACGTAAGACGGACAGACGGACAGACGGACATCGTTAAATCAACTTCTCTTCTCATATGGACCCAGAATATATATACTTTATGGGGTCTAAAATCAATATTGTGGAAATTACAAACGTTATGACAAACTTATATATACCCTTTTACACCTGTGGTGAAGGGTATAAAAAAACAAATTAATGTTGCATCTGTACCGTATTTAAGGAATGGGCAATAAATATCGATAAAAAAATAATTGATATATATCGCTGTATTTTTTAAAGCCATGTCAGATAAAACTTTTGCTTCGCTTTGCGTCAGAGATTCGCTTTGACATTTAAGATGAAATATACATACTTATACGAAACATGTCACATAAAGAACTTTTAACGCAAAGCGAAGCGAAAAGTTAGGCAACTCTCATCTTTTTGCGTGCTTTGACAATCTACTAGTAGAAATTTTTTTTGTTTATTTTTTTTAACACACAATGCGTGAGTGTTGTCAAAGTGTTTATTGTGACATACACCTTTTGCGTTACGCTTTTCAGTCAAAGTTAGAAACGTCACGCAAAGCGATGAAGTTTTATCTGACATGGCCTTTAAAGGGCCCTGGACAAGGCTAATTAACTGCAGGTGGTGCCAAACCGGCATCTGATTTTTGACAGTTCGAGCTAACATAGCGTCAGGGCTGTCAGATATGGCGATTTCTCGCCAAACGTGGCGATTTTAAAACGTGTTTGGCGATGGGATTTTCCATTTGGCGACTGGCGACTTTTGTGGCGATTTTTGATATAACTGGCGATTTACTTGGCTATTTTTATACCCTTCACCACAGGTGTAAAAGGGTATATATAAGTTTGTCATAACGTTTGTAATTTCCACAATATTGATTTTAGACCCCATAAAGTATATATATTTTGGGTCCATATGAGAAGAGAAGTTGATTTAACGATGTCCGTCTGTCCGTCTGTCCGTCTTACGTTTGATATGTGTTTTCCGGATAATCCAGACATGATAGCGGCTAGGTTGTTTTACATTTATGTCACATATAGTCCATTTCTTGCTATTGAAATTCAGCAAGATCGGTCCACAAATGGCTGAGATATGATCAAAAAACCACGACTGCCTCTAATTTTTTCCAAAAATCCCTTGTTGTTGTTGTATTTTTATTGCTTTTTTCTGTATATCTGGAGAACGGTAAGAGCCAAAGTTTCCAAATTGGGTACACACATTTTGGTTGTCAATACACACCACCCTACAAAATGTGGGCGGGATGGGAGAAGTGGGCGTGGTACCTCCCGTACAAAAAAAGTAAAAATTTTATAAAAACCTTAATTTTAGGGCTGTCATATGTCCTATAGATATGACTTATATACCAAAATATCGGAAATTTTTAGTAGAACATATTTTATAAAGAACTCGGGAAAATCGGTTCAGATACAAAAAAGTTATGACCAAAATTATTTTTTTTTTTTTTAAATACCCATTTTCGGTAACCATGGATCTTCTCGAGTCCAAGTTTTATAACACAAATAAATGGTAAATTTCTTGCTCAACACGTCGGTATATAAATCTGTCAAATCGGTTAAAAAATGGCTGAGTTATAATCAAAATACTGAAATTCCAAAAGTTACTCTTTTTATACCCTTCACCACAGGTGTAAAAGGGTATATATAAGTTTGTCATAACGTTTGTAATTTCCACAATATTGATTTTAGACCCCATAAAGTATATATATTTTGGGTCCATATGAGAAGAGAAGTTGATTTAACGATGTCCGTCTGTCCGTCTTACGTTTGATATGTGTTTTCCGGATAATCCAGACATGATAGCGGCTAGGTTGTTTTACATTTATGTCACATATAGTCCACCATTTCTTGCTATTGAAATTCAGCAAGATCGGTCCACAAATGGCTGAGATATGATCAAAAAACCACGACTGCCTCTAATTTTTTCCAAAAATCCCTTGTTGTTGTTGTATTTTTATTGCTTTTTTCTGTATATCTGGAGAACGGTAAGAGCCAAAGTTTCCAAATTGGGTACACACATTTTGGTTGTCAATACACACCACCCTACAAAATGTGGGCGGGATGGGAGAAGTGGGCGTGGTACCTCCCGTACAAAAAAAGTAAAAATTTTATAAAAACCTTAATTTTAGGGCTGTCATATGTCCTATAGATATGACTTATATACCAAAATATCGGAAATTTTTAGTAGAACATATTTTATAAAGAACTCGGGAAAATCGGTTCAGATACAAAAAAGTTATGACCAAAATTATTTTTTTTTTTTTTAAATACCCATTTTCGGTAGCCATGGATCTTCTCGAGTCCAAGTTTTATAACACAAATAAATGGTAAATTTCTTGCTCAACACGTCGGTATATAAATCTGTCAAATCGGTTAAAAAATGGCTGAGTTATAATCAAAATACTGAAATCCCAAAAGTTACTCTTTTTTATAATTAAGTTTGTTTTTTTTATAATTAAGTTTGCTTAAATATATGTACACATATGTAGGTATATATATATATATATATATATATATATATATATATGCCTAAAAGCCAATTTAATGGAAATGTTATTTTTAAGCACGTTGGTATATAAATCTGCCAAATCGGTTAAAAATGGTTAAGTTATGTGCAAAATACTCCAAAAAAGGACTAAAAACATTAACATTTTTATAAAAACTAAAATTTTACAGCTGTATTATGACCTATTCATACGTTTTAAAAATTGTATAAAAACCTAAATTTTAGGGCTGTCATATGTCCTATGGAAATGACTTATATACCAAAATATCGGAAATTTTAAGTAGAACATATTTTATAAAGAACTCGGGAAAACCGGTTTTTTTTTAAATACCCATTTTCGGTAGCCATGGATCTTCCCGAGTCCAAGTTTTATAACACAAATAAATGGTAAATTTCTTGCTAAACACGTCGGTATATAAATCTGTCAAATCGGTTAAAAAATGGCTGAGTTATAATCAAAATACTGAAATCCCAAAAGTTACTCTTTTTTATAATTAAGTTTGTTTTTTATTTTATAATTAAGTTTGTTTTTTTTATAATTAAGTTTGCTTAAATATATGTACAAATATGTAGGTATATATATATATGCCTATAAGCCAATTTAATGGAAATATTATTTTTAAGCACATTGGTATATAAATCTGCCAAATCGGTTAAAAATGGTTAAGTTATGTGCAAAATACTCCAAAAAAGGACTAAAAACATTAACATTTTTATAAAAACTAACCCCCATATTCATAAAAAATATTTTTATTTTATTGGAGGTTTATTGAACGAATTTCCTATGAAAATGTGTTCAATAAACCTCCAATAAAATAAAAATATTTTTTATGAATATGGGGGTAAAATTTTAGAGCTGTATTATGACCTATTCATACGTTTTAGATATCAAAATATCGGAAATCTTTAGAAAAACTCGGAATATCGGTAAAAAAAAAGTAATGTCAAAAATATAGTTTTTTTTTAATACCTATTTTCGTGAACCATAGAACTTCCCGACTACAAGTTTTATCACCAAAGTAAATGGTAATTTTATACTTTAAGATGTCGGCATGACCAAATACTGAAATTCGATCAAAACTTAACG
Organism: Pollenia angustigena; assembly: GCA_930367215.1. Taxonomy (NCBI): domain Eukaryota; kingdom Metazoa; phylum Arthropoda; class Insecta; order Diptera; family Polleniidae; genus Pollenia; species Pollenia angustigena. The sequence goes on along the minus strand of OV884060.1, from coordinate 186,944,523 downwards.
TGCTATATATTAATTAAACTTTTAATATATTTAATAGCACGCAATCATGTGCAAATAATTAAATAAAACTAAACGATATATATTTTATAAATATACATGTATATATACATGTATTTAAATATATATATAAACTTCTGTTCTTTCCAAACCATGGTGAAGGGTATATAAGATTCGGCATAGCCGAATATAGCACTCTTACTTGTTACCATTCATATTATTTCAGCGATTTTGAAATAAAAAATTTGCACTTTTGTTCACATAAGATGAGTTAGGCCTCTCCAGCTAAATATATATAAATATATACATACACTTTAAAAAAAGTCTGGCTAATTTTTTCCACATGATTTTTGTTTTATTGTCATTTTAAGTGAACTTTATATTCAGTCACTATTTAATTCCAAGGTTTAAAAAACTGTAGTCGAAACCAAAACCTGTCGAGCAAAAAACGAAAATTTGTCAACAATGTTTCGCTTTTTGATTTGGTGTGGCAGCGACTATTTACATTAAATGAATTACAAGTAAAACCAAAATTTTTTTTTGACCAATGACAAATGAAGAAGTGGAAGAGATGGCAGTTTTTCAACTTCGACACTGCTTAAATCTAATAGTACGTATGCAGGCCAAAACACCAGTAATGAAATCGATGAGCCTGAAGTGTACGATCTTATAGACTTGTGTGCTAAATTTTAGTTTTTTCAACTAAATAAATTTTCTCCATTTTATGTTAAAAAAAAAAAAAAATAAAAACTAAGCAAAATTTACTTTCGGCGACTTTTTTGTATTTTTCTCAGTTTTTGGCGATTTTTGACTGCAATATTATATCAGCTTTTTTTGTATGCAAAATTTAATTAAAAAAACTAAAAAAGATTTCGAAAACTGAGCAAAATAGACGTTTGGCAATTTTTGGCGATTTCTGACATCCGGTTTGGCGATGGAGCTCAAAAAAATCTGACAGCCCTGCATAGCGTTTACATTTGCCACCCTGCAAATAAAATTGGACCACCTGACCCATTTTGATAAAATGGACTACTCCATGGACTAGTCCGATGTAATGCAAGCATGGACCATGTCATTGTTAAAAAGTGTTTGTAGTGAGGCGACATGTCTTCGTTTTTTAACGACATGCTTTCGTTTTTAAACGACTTCAAAACTAATCCTCTTGAGTATACCATGGAGTAGTTTTAAAACTACTCCTTAGTGGTCCAAAGGTGGGTTATATACCATGGAGTAGTTTTAAAACTCCTCCTTATGGTCCAAAGGTGGGTTATATGGTCCTCTCCTAGGACATCGTAATGTTAAATAGACCAGGTTTTTTCCATTCGTTTGGGTTACTTTTGGACTAGTCCTGGTCCCTTGTGGACTACTCTTTACACGCGTGTTTGGACTGGTCCTATTATTTGCAGGGAAACAGCAAACATGTGTATGTATTAATGCATGTGCCCACCCAGCCAGCAAAATAATCCGACGTCGTTCAGACATCTGAGGGAAACGTCGGCAAAAAAGTCGGAATCGTATACGAATTCTGTCAGATTTCTGACCCAAAAACGTATGGAGTGGTTGACACGAATTCTGACAGACATGTCGTGGGAAATTTTGGTTTTTTGTCGGCATTTCTGATAGATATCTAACAGAAATCTAAAGAAAATGGCATGGGAAGTTCTGATGTGTTAGCCGAGATTTTTTTGCTTTCGAACTGATAGCTGAAAGAAATAATTTTATTGCAAAATATGTATGTATGTACATAATTATAAGTTTTACACGTACGTACATTTTTTATGCTTTTTATCTTGAACAAATAAAATAAAATTAAAATTATTTCCAACTGAATGACAATTGTCATTTTTTTTATACCCTTCACCACAGGTGTAAAAAAGTATATATGTACATATAAGTTTGTCATAACGTTTGTAATTTCCACAATATTGATTTTAGACCCCATAAAGTATATATATTCTGGGTCCATATGAGAAGAGAAGTTGATTTAACGATGTCCGTCTGTCCGTCTGTCCGTCTGACCGTCTGTCCGTCTTACGTTTGATATGTTTTTTCCGGATAATCCAGACATGATAGCGGCTAGGTTGTTTTACATTTATGTTACATACAGTCCACCATTTCTTCCTATTGAAATTCAGCAAGATCGGTCCACAAATGGCTTAGATATGACCAAAAAACCACGACTGCCTCTAATTTTTCCAAAAAAATCCCTTGTGGTTGTTGTTTTTTTTGTTTTTTTATTTGAACGAGTTGAATTTTAAGCATAAGAAACATGTACACATGCTTGTACATGATTGTTCGCTTTAATTGAAAAATACATACCTACCAGTGATGCCAGCTTTTTGAGAGCAAAAAGCACTTTAAATTTCAAAAAAAAGCACTAAAAAGCACTATTTCGAGCAAAAAAAAAGCGTAAAAAAGCACTAAGCCATTTTTACAATTTAACTAAACACAAAACAAGTTGTAATCGGCTGTGCCGAATATTATATACCTCCAAAATTTAAAAAAAAGGCGACGGCGTAGATGGGGACCATTTTCATTAAAGATAAAATAATAAATATATTTACATTTGTATATAAACATTTTTAAATGAATTATAATATAAAAATAATATCATCCAAATCATTTGGAGTTTAATTTGGCCATAAAACAGGTAATTGCCAAAAATTGTCATTGACCGACCATTGTTTATAAAACTTAATAACAGCATATATTTTAGGGTAGCCAGATTTTAAATTTGGAAAAACAGTACATTGAATTCAAAAAAACAGTACAATCAAGAAAAAAGCAGTACATTTTTTTGACGAAAACATAACTATTTATTTAAATTATTAACCCCCAATTTCACCAAGTTCAATTACAATGAACTATCAGTTATAGCTGTCAAAACATATTGTTAACTGGAAGTTAAAGTAAATGTTAGTTTTAAATGAACTTGGTGAAATTTGGGTTAAATATTTTAAAATTTTGATTGAATATTCATCAACAATTATATTAAGAAATACACTTAAATTGTGTCATTTCATAAGTATACGAAATTACTTCATTTGCGCTTAAAACGAAAACACCACAAACAAGCAATTGGCCAGGAATATCATTACATTGCTTTAAGCCATATAAGAAAGGAGAAAAGCCTAACTTAGCTTTAACCAATTAACTCAGCGATTTTCGAAACATATTCGTATTTTAAGCAATTTTCACCACACACATAATTGCACAAATCATATAGAATTTGAGAACATTTTTGCTTCCTAAATTAATTTTCCAATTTCAAAAAATTTTTAAATTATTTACGGACAATTTTAAAAAGTTCAGCTATAATTAACTATTACTATAACAATAGGTTTTTGACATTTATAATAATAGTTAATTATACCTGAACTTGGTGAAATTGGCCATTAATCTATAAAATCCAAAAAACATAATTTGGTTTATTTTTATTTTACAAAATCTGATAATAGTAAAAAACTAGTTTCAATTAAATTCAAAACAAAAATTTCTGTCTGTAAAACAATCAAGTGCAATTGAAAACGATGAATATTTTCAATAAAACTTTTGTAAAAATTAACTTATCTTTTTCTTATTTCAAAAGTAGTTTAGGTAAAGGAAAGTGGTCCTCAACAGTATTTGGTATTTTTATAAATTTTGAACTCGGAGAATTTTCCAAATTTGTTCATTATCAATCTTGATTTCGGTTTCCAGAATATGCCCAAAAATTAAAAAAGATCTAAAAATTAAAGAATTGTATTGAAATAACATTTTATATAGTATTTAAAAAAAAACTTGATTTTGCTTTTGTCTTTCTCAGGTGTGGACAGTTAAATACTATTGGAAGGGGTAGCCATAAATTCCAATGTCTTAAAAATAACAACATGAAAATATACTACTGCTGCGACCCACCCATTATAATTTAGATTTCTACTGTGTATTTATGAGAATGACCACAGCGTAAAAACTCTTATTGTTTTAGAACTTTTTTGTTTAGAACACAACAAAATTTTTTTAAGCTATGTACTGTTAAATATTAGGATATTATAAAAATATGACTTTAGCAGGGTTTTTTTTAATATCTTGGTTTTTTCTAGAACAAAAAAAAAAGTACAAAAAACTGTACCAAGTGTAAAAAAACAGTACATTTGCGTACTGTTTTAGCAGTTATGCATAAAACAGTACAATTGCAAAAAATCAGTACATGTACTGCTAAAAACAGTACGTATGGCAACCCTAATATATTTTAATAAACATCCTTATATTTTATCTATGGTAGCCAGATTTTGAATTCGGAAAAACAGTACATTGGTTATGAAAAAACAGTACAATCAAGAAAAAAACAGTACATTTTTTTAGGAAACCATAACTAAATATTTACAACTCTTGAACAACAATATAAAGAAATAGACTTCAAACATCAACATCAAAGGAAAGATTTACATTTAATGGTATTTCATATACAAAATCACACCATTTGCGATTATAAAGCATACACCACAAACGAAGCATTTGGCCATTGTATCATTTTCCAATGTATAATGTTTAAATATCTTAGTTTATATTTAACTTAAAAAACTTATTCATTGATTGGGTTAGTAAAATTTTCTTAAACCATATTGGTATTTAAAGCAATTTTCACCACACACATATTGTAGAACTATCGCATAAATTTCAGAAAATATTTGTTTCTTTCTTTAATTTAAACGGTAGTCATATGTCTTAAAATAATAACACGAAAATATATGAAGGATGTGAGCAACTCCTTATTTAATCTGTGTATTTTTGATAAAACAATAGACGCAGTACAAAAATTCTAATTATTTTACAACTTTTTTGTTTGCAAAACAACAATTTCTTTAAACTAAATATTGTAAAATAGAGTGTGCAACAAAATTAGGGTCATCGCCACCAGCCTCAACACTTGCACCGCGAAATGAAAGTAGACTACTAGTAGAGCAAATCTCCCAAAAGGTTTTGAAAAATTACCTCGGGCTCCCGAAATATGGGCCCCTAAAGTTTTTTAATTTTTTGAAAAGGCGTTTGGTATAAGTAAAAATAAATATACTAAATGTACTTCTGAGCTAAAAAATAAATTTAGATGTCTTCAGTAGAATCGTATTGCGATTCTTTTCTTAGAATTTATTAGCCCTCTAACTCTCATTTTAAGGGGTAATTTTTGCCCTTTTTCCCAACTCTTAAAAAAAAGGATACTAAAACGGCACTTATAAGAGTTAAAATGTTCTACTAATATTTTCTGCCTCAAATTTCACTAGGGGTCTTCTAAGACCAAAAATTATCCAATGAAAGTAAAACGGGTTTTCGAAATTCCGGGCATTGATTTTTTTTAATTTTTCGAAAACCCGTTTTACATACATTGCACGTTTTTTTTGGTCTTGGAAGACCGCTAGTGAAATTTGATGCAGAAAATATTCATAGAACATTTTAACCCTCTAACGTACCGTTTTAGTGTAGAAGTTAAAAAAATTACAAAAATTACCCCTTAAAATGAGTGTTAGAGGGTTAATATATTCTATGAAAAGAATTGCCATGCAATTCTACTGAAGACATCTGAAATAGTCTTTTAGGTCAGAAGTAAATTTAGTATATTTTTTTGACTTGTACCAAACGCCCTTTCAAGAAATTCAAAAATTTCAATGCCCGAAATTTCGAGAATTCTTTTAACCCTAATAAGTGCCGTCTTGTATACTTTTGTTTAAGAGTTGGGAAAAAGGGCAAAAATTACCCCTCAAAATTAGAGTTAGAGAGTAAATAAATTCTAAGATAAGGATATTATGACAATATGGCTTGATAGCATACCGTTAAAAATTCCCAAATGTGTTTTATTTAAAAACGATTTTTCTTAATATCTTTGTTTTTTGGACACTAAACTTAAAAATCAGTACAGAAAACAGTACAAAGTGTAAAAAACAGTACATTTGCGTACTGTTTTGGGTGTTGTGCATAAAACAGTACAATTGACAAAAAACAGTACATGTACTGCTAAAAACAGTACGTCTGGCAACCCTAATTTTATCGTTTAAATAAATCTTAATTAAAAGCGTGCAAAGTTTAACAAAACAATTGGCTTATGATATTATCCAATTATTTTAACATATTTACGATTCTCAGTTAAGAACACACATAAGGTGTAAAATAGAAAAAACATGTATGTTTTCAATAGCACTAGAGGTAGAAGTGCACAAAACGTAGAAAACTTAAGCGAATGAAAAATGGCAGGTTACACAACGCTCGTTATAAAAGTATTTTCTGTCAGCTGTTTTAATGTTTAATTTATTTAACACTTTGCATGTACCAAGCTACGGCTCTTTTTTGTTTTTAAAGTCTTTGCGTTTTTTTTTTTGTACGGTTTCCGACTGCATGTTTTTTAACAATTCCTAATATTTTTCAATCCATATTCTATTTTTGTAACAGTGGGTACATCTTTAAAAATATGTTTACCGAAATACATCGTTTATATTACGATTACTGAAAATGTTTTCAACGCTTAAAAGTGCAACGTTTCGTAAAATTTCCAAATTGCTAGGAAGCCTAGCTCTAACCTCGTAAATAAAGTTTTTGGTAAAACGAATGTAAGCTTCTTTTATCCCTTTTTTTATCATTTGAAATCTTAAAATCTGTACAAGACTTCTCAAAAGTGTTCCCCAAATAGCAAAGTCAACTAAATCATCCTCTTTTTAATCGTAGTTTTAAAAAATGGTAGAAAAAAAATAAAAATTGTAAAAAGCACTAAAGGCACTAACGAAAAATTGAAAAAGCACCAAGTTAGTGCTTTTTTTTAGTTTGGCACCATGGATAAAATTTTGGCGTTTTGAGGCATCAAAAAGCACCATAAATAGTGCCAAAAGCACTAAGTTGGCATCGCTGATACCTACATATTAAACTAATAATATGACGGAGTATATTATACTATTGAGGGATTCACAAGGTGTCGTAAAGTCATAAGTCTTAAAATAATAACATGAAAAAAAAACTCTTGTGAACAACCCCTCATTATTTAGTGTGCTATTTTGAATTTAAATCAGCTGATTTAAAACAAATATAAAAAAAATAAATATTAACGTAAAATCAATATATTTTTAATTCTAATCCATGAATAAATAAATTAAATCTTACCTGACTATTTTCCATTTTTTAGACGCAAATCACAAATTAATTTTATTTTGTTTACCAAACATCACAGTCCTAAGCCGATATAATTTGACGCCGCAAGTGTTTTGTTGCAAAAATTACTAGCCGCAGGTCAAATTTGGATATTAGCCGGATAAAACTATACCATCAACGGCGACGGCTACAAAAACTAAAGCGGTTCGGCTCAGCCGCTCAGCGCAGGTCTCTTCTGATTAATTACGACATCACAATAAACATAGCAAGCAAAGTTCTATTAATTTAAGACACTTTTTGTTTACAAAGCAACAACAATATTTTTAAACCATTGTAAAATGTTAGAACATTATGACAATATAACATGATAGCACACCTTGTGAATACCCCATATAATTCTTTATTTTTAACAACGTCAATAGCTCAATGCTCTTGCGGTTGCCCAAGAAGGTTTGTTTGTTAAATTGCCGGGGTTCAAATCTCGGCATCTCAACCTTTTCCAAACAGAAAATTTTTTAACTTTTTTTATAAATATTTCTATAAACGATTTTAAAATTATTCAGCGATTTTTGATTTTTTCATTTTATTAACAATATAAATATGAATCGTTCGCCTTACATGTGAAACAAAAACCATATTTTACAATTTGTTTTTGGCTTAAATGTAAATACCTAAGTATGTAGCAAGGCCCATTGAAAAGGTCTGCGCAAGAAGCCTGATGATCATTGTTTATGTTCTTTTTAGTTGTCAAAAGTTGTTTACATTTTGCTTACATGTGCATGTATACGTTTGTTTACGCCCTGCAAATAAAATTGGACCACCTGATCCATTTTGATAAAATGGACTACTCCATGGACTGGTCCGATGTAATGCAAGCATGGACCATGTCATTGTTAAAAAGTGTTTGTAGTGAGACGACATGTCTTCGTTTTTTAACGACATGCTTTCGTTTTTAAACGACTTCAAAACTAGTCCTCTTGAGTTTACCATGGAGTAGTTTTAAAACTACTCCTTAGTGGTCCAAAGGTGGGTTATATGGTCCTCTCCTAGGACATCGCAATGTTAAAATAGGTTTTTTCCATATGTTTGGGTTAGTTTTGGACTAGTCCTGGTCCCTTGTGGACTACTCTTTACACGCGTGTTTGGACTGGTCCTATTATTTGCTGGGCAGTACTGGCAAGACAGTAGCAATTCCCCAACAAACACGAAGTCAAACCTTTGATATGAAATGACTTTATCATTTGACATCAAACACAATTCTCAAACGTTTTTCAATTGTTTGATTTAACATTTAAATTCAAATTGATAATGATTTGAAAATAAACATTTGACTTCAAATGTTTTATCAATTTGATGTCAAATTGGTATCAAATGTTAAATTCAAATCAAAACTAAACTTGGCAATACTTAAGCGAAAAATAAATGTAAACATTAAAAATGGCGTTTAAAGTAAAATTTTTACTTCGTGGTTAAATGTGTTTTACAAGTGAACGATTTATTTTTTGTGAAAAATAAAAATTATTTGTCATTGAAATGATTAAAAATACGAACTAAAAAAAATAAAACGGGAAAGTGAAGAAATTATAAGTTCATTGAATGATCAAGGTGCTACAATCCTCAAAATAAAAAGGTGCCAATTATTTCGTCTTTGCAAGAATTAGAGGACGGAAAGAACATTATTTTATATTTAAGCTATGGTGCTGAATGTTTATCTCACATTTTATTTAAATAAATAATGAATTTAAACTAAAAGAATACAAAATTTTTATTTATGTTCCACATTGTATTATAATCCACATTTGAAAAACATTTGAGAATTACGTTTGAAAGCAAGTTGAAAATAAAGGCATTTTTCAATTTGAAAATAATTTCCCCTTTTTGTTGAGATCGCTATGATTTTCAAATGATTTTCAAATCATTATCAAACGTTTGTCGTTTGAGAAAACGTTTGATTTCAAATCATTCTCAATTTGAAATCAAACCTCCGTGTTTGTTGGGTCATTCAAACTTTTTCACTAATACATAAACACTTTTACAGCTATTTTGTTTTTGCATTGTTTTGTTAACTAATATCCCTGCAAATAATAAGACCAGTCCAAACACGCGTGTAAAGAGTAGTCCACAAGGGACCAGGACTAGTCCACAAGTAACCCAAACGTATAGAAAAAACCTGGTCTATTTAACATTACGATGTCCTAGGAGAGGACCATATAACCCACCTTTGGACCACTAAGGAGTAGTTTTAAAACTACTCCATGGTATATAACCCACCTTTGGACCAGTAAGGAGTAGTTTTAAAACTACTCCATGGTATACTCAAGAGGATTAGTTTTGAAGTCGTTTAAACACGAAAGCATGTCGTTAAAAAACGAAGACATGTCGTCTCACTACAAACACTTTTTAACAATGACATGGTCCATGCTTGCATTACATCGGACTAGTCCATGGAGTAGTCCATTTTATCAAAATGGGTCAGGTGGTCCAATTTTATTTGCAGGGATGTATATGCTTACTGGCTTGCCAGTACTGGCAAATGTTAACGCTGTGTTACTTGTTTTGATTTTTTAGTGTTTTGCTAATAATGGTTGACATTTCGAGCTAGTGGCACTAACAATACAATTCAAAAAACCCTATGTTGTTTTTGGATTGTTGTAGTTCCGTAACCCCCCTGTAGCATTTCACAGACATACGGCAGTATTGTATTGGGTAGATTAATATATAAATGGCGTAATTCCCCTTGCTTGATAAATATGGACACATTAGCATGATGTGTATATTAATACTGTGTTGTAGGGTGCCATATGGTCGGGCTTGACCGACTATACTTTCTTACTTGTTCATAATTTGTTTTTGTTTTAAATGCAAGTTAAGCGAACGAAGTCTTCGATCGAAATCGACGAACAGGCTGCAATTTTTTTTTTTTTTTTAAACGCATTACATTTTTATGAATACGATTTTCGCGTAATAACATTGAACAAGCCACTCTTTACCGCTCAGAAGTGACGCTCAGTAATAAGCCACTTGCCGCTCAAACTTGACGCTTTGACGCTTAGCCACTCATTGCGTGGCCTTGGCCTTATGTTAGAAGTTTTCTCATGTTATAACGCGGTTTTAACAACGCTTTTTTAACATCATGTTATAACAGAAAATCATGTCAATTGTAGACGGGGAGTTACATAAATAACCAGTTTGAATACAAACTTTTACAAGTCGACCACCGAAAAAAACAACATATATTGACTTGACCGCACCTTCTAGTGAATTCGCCTTGGCTGCCAGCTTCTGCAATTTCACGATGATGCATACCAATTTATATTTATAGCAGGTAGCCGCGAGATTACAACAATTGTACAATAAAACAAACAACAGTGCTTTTTATTGTTGTTATGTGATACGAACTGTCAAACAGCAGAGGGGTTGAAAAGAGACAAAAGATAAAGACAAGAAACTTGTTCACTTTTTTACTATGCAACATTTGACAGTTTGTATAACAAAACAAGCAAACAAAAAATAACCAGCTGGCTTTCCGGGACTACCTGCTATAAGTAAACCTTGTTTATCACACTTTCGAATCAAATTTTTCTCAGAAATTTTTTCTTTACCAGGGAAACTAAAAATATGCAATTGCATGTTTTTCCTTGTGCGACCAATGAAGGCAGAAACAATAAATTTATCCGTTTTAGAGCTTTTTAAGAATTTTGGCATCGATTTGTAAGTGCATATTTTTGCATATTTTACCGTTTGCAGCATTTTTTTGCATAATTTAGTTAAAAGAGCATTGTTGCAGCATTTTTTAGGTTTATAGCGCATATTTTGCCTTTTTAAGGCATATTTTGATATATTTTAAATTTTTTTAGATGCCTTCAATAGCTTTCGCAGCAAATAATTTTTTTTTTTTCGAAAATCTGTTACGTCAATTTCGACATCTAAATTTAATTTTTACTCTAAAATTGCAAGACAAAGCAGGTTGTCATTAAGAATAAATGTTATGCGATTTGTATCTTTTAGTATTCCGATCGACTTAGAATCACTTTTTAAAGTGATCTAACGATGTCCATCCGTCCGTCTGCCTGGTTGTCTGTCCATGTAAGCCTTGTGCGCAAAGTAAAGTTCCAATTTTGTAGGTAATTTTATTAACATATTTAAATTAAATTCGTCCCAAAAATATTTTACTGCAAATTAAATTATTTTCGAATTGGTTCACATTTGCTCAAAGCTCCCATTCTTAAATAGCTTTAACTCCCTTTTAAATTTTAATATTTGTCAACAATTTAGGGACCGTACCCAAAATCCCTTTAAGATAAACCCCCATATGGACGTTAATATCTAGATAATATTCGGCGCAAACATCTCTTATATGAATTTTAACCTAATATAGGCTTAAGCGATATTATTAAATTGTTGAATATTGTATCTTTAAATGAGCAATTTTTAATTTTTAGGGCATATTTTTAACATTTTTTAGGGCGTTTTGCCAGTTTTTAATGCATATTTAATGCGCATAAAACGCGTTTTTTAGAGCATACTTCTGGTTTCCCTGTTCATTAGTTAGGTAATACAAAGCCCATGTGTGCCATTAAAAATATATTACACAGTTTTAATACCTAAGTAATTAAAAGTTAAAAGGCAAAAAAATTTAATTCTATATAAATACCTATCTACATACATATTTACATATTTAAGACAGTAATCGAAAATATGGCATGGAGATTTTTCAGTGTGTATATAATTTTTTACAAATTTAATAAAACAAAAATTATTTATTTAAATTAAAAATTAGTTCGATTGAAAAACAATTTAACAATACTTAATTAATTAAGAACATTTAAAAGGAAAATATAGTTCTTTACTTTTGGTCTTATTATAAAGAAATATCATAATTTGCAAAAAAAAAAAACACCAAATAAATAATTTAAAAATTAATTTATTTATCGCAAAAGGTACTCTGCTCTTAACAACAAACAATATTTATAAATGGTTTAAAACTGAATACCTATTGAAATACATAAATTTCAATTAACTTTTAAGAAGTTCATGCATCGCACACTTGTTGCTATATAATTTCGCATTAAAGCTTTATGTTGTTGTATTCGTTTACGTTTTTTTAAAAGATTATTGGTTTTAAGTGCTAATTTTTTTGTCTCATTGAAAACTTTTTTAGTTACTTGATTTGTAGAAGAGTGAATGTCATTTACAAGTTTGATATTGGCGGTTGTTACAAATTCATTAACGTCTGCTGTTGAGTTTATAGTTTCATTCTTTACTTGCTCTTTACGTGGACGTCCTCTTTTGCGATTTATCTTGGGCGGGCGACCTCTTTTAACATTTTTTAGAAGAGCTGGGTTTTTATCTAGCTTGTGTTTAGACGTGTGGGCATGCTGTTTCACTTTTTTTTTAAAAGTGGCACTTGAACCATTCTTAAAGGAACTACTTAGATTCTCGTTTCTATCCAAATTTGTCTTGCGTGGTCGACCACGCTTTCCTTTGGGCTTTTTAATTATAATTTCGTTCGTATCATAAATTTTTCGAGGTCGACCCCGTTTGTTTTTTGGTTTTTCTGTGTATATGGCAATACAATCCTTCTCATTACTCACCTTTTTTGCAGTAGTGGCACAAAGTAATGATTCTTCATTCTCATAAGGATTGTCTTCAATTTTTATATCGTCTTCAGCTTCATTGATTACAAAATCAGGGTCTTCATTTAAGTCATATTTGATTATTTGAAAAGGATTTAATTGAATTTTCTCTATTTTTGAATTGGAATTACTAATTGGTATCTTCACAATGGGAAATATTTCAATACACCGACGATGAGCTCTTTCAATATTACCATAAAATTTATGAAAATTACTTAGTTGACACCAGCATAAATAACAAATTCCATTTATATTTTGCAAATCATCCTAGAAAATAGTCCAAGTAATTTATACTTAATAGAATGAAATTAAATTTTTTGTATCTACATACATACATACATAAAATATATACTTACAATTGGCCAAAAATGTTTTTTTATTGTACTAAGAATCTTAAGCTGTGACCATTGTGGAGAATTTACGGGGATAAAACTATGGTAATTAGCGTGGACTTGAAGGCACAATAGGCAAGCGTCCATTTTAATTGTAACCAAAATTATTGATTTAAACTGTGACAAAATTATTTTAAATAATAAACAAAAAAAAAACAAATTAATGTTGCATCTGTAGCGTATTTAAGGAATGGGCAATAAATATCGATTAAAAAAATAATTGATATATATCGCTGTATTTTTTAAAGGGCCCTGGACAAGGCTAATTAACTGCAGGTGGTGCCAAACCGGCATCTGATTTTTGACAGTTCGAGCTTACTTGTTTTGATTTTTAAGTGTTTTGCTAATAATGGTTGACATTTCGAGCTAGTGGCACTAACAATACAATTCAAAAAACCCTATGTTGTTTTTGGATTACCCCCCTGTAGTTTAATTTTCCTTGGCCCTGGAGACCAAGGTACATTAACACAAGATAGACTCATTTGGGAGTGTAGACATGCTGCTCTATAAAAATAACCGAGTGGAACCGTGTTGTCTTCATATAAAACAAATATAATTTAACGCACACATGTACAAATTTTGGCTCATATATACGAAATTTGACGTTTGGGTTCCAACTGGAGTAAACAGCTGACAAACATATGGGCCAACGAGTACCTTGTGTAAATATACCTTGCTGGGGACTATCAAAAAAACACATCAATGACATAGTTGTGTGCAGTTGTGTGCGTGCGGTCGTTCTTTTTCGGCTACAAATACACCAAGGCGAATTGACTATAAGATGAGGTCATCTCTACAACAACACTGCTTCTGTGGTCGGGTTTTCAAAAATATTGCTAGTAAAAAATAGGTTTGTTTACCCTAGGTCTACACAAAAGATAAATATTTCAGCCAGTTGGCAATAACGTCGGCAGAATAACAAAGCAATATTTCTGATTTCTCAGCTTATGTTTAAGCCATGGGAAAACGTATATATGTTAACTCATAATTTGAAAAAAAAAAAATAAAGGAAGAGGGTGCAGTGTAAAAACTGGCGCTATCTTGCAAAAATTATTTTTATTGATATAAATTCTTTCTTATTCGACTTTGTTATTAAAATGTATATTAATTTGTTTAAGCTTGAGGTCTTTTTTATATAAAAGTATTAATTTTACTTTAAGAAAAAAAAAAAAAATTTATAAAATTAATATTATAAAAAAGAACTCAAACACAAAAGAAAAAAAGAAAAATCTTTTGTAAGTATAATTCATGTTTACACGGATGGTATAAGTAAAATCAAGGCGAATTGACTAGAAGGTGAGGTCAACTCTACAACTACAATGCTTTTGTGGTCGGGTTGTCAAAAATATTGCTAGTAAAAAAAAACAGGTATGTTTACATAAAAAACAAGTTTGTACCCTGCAGATAACGAGACTAGTCCATACATGCATGTAAAGAGTAGTCCATAAAGGAGTAGGAGTACTCCAAAGCTACTCCAAATATATGGCTAAAAGGTGGTCCATTTAACATTACGATGTCCTAGGGCTGGACCATATGACCCAGATTTGCATTACAACGGAGTAGTCTTAAAACTACTCCATGTTCATACATACTCTAGTGGACTAGTTTTGAAACTACTCTATGGTATACTCCAGAGGATTAGTTTTAACTTCGTTTAAAAACGAAAACATTTCGTTTAAAAACGAAGACATGTCGCTTCACTACAAACTGTTTTTAACAATGACATGGTCCATGCTTGCATAACATTGGACCAGTCCAGGGAGTAGTCCATTTCATCAAAATGGATCACGTAGTCCAATATTATCTGCAGGGTATACAAACTTTGACAAGTCGACCACCGCTAGTCAATTCGCCTTGAGTAAAATCAAAAATAATAACAAAAATCAGATGGTTGCAGTTTTAAATATTTACAAAAACAACATGAAAATTTCCTGAGCTGATTTTAGTTGTTTTTGTAATTGTATAAAAATGCTGCCTTAGGCCGAGGCCACGCAATGAGCGGCTAAGCGTCAAGCGGCTGAGCGATGAGCGTCAAAAAATTAAAACATATGAAATACTATTGAAGTGGCCACGAAATGAACGGCATGCGAGCGAAATTTTTGAGCGGCTAAGCGGCGTCGCTCAGGAATAAAACTTGTTCTAATTTTAAGTTGTTTTCTGAGCGTCAAAAAATAAACATGGCAAAAGTGAATATGGAGCTTATAATATATCCGTACAAAGCCGACCGAATTATGGCAAGACAGATTACCAAATTTTAAAAATTTAAATATGACCGAGAAATTATTTTTTTGTTTTGTCAATTTGGCGTTAACTTTTTGCAACAGCAAATCAAAGGATTTCACAGACATACATCAGTATTGTATTGGGTAGATTTGTATATAAATGGTTTAACCGGTTAATTACCAAAAATTTAAACGTTGAAATTTTTTGTTGAAAATATCAGGAACGTCTTATAATACCATTTTTACCATTTTCTGAAAAAAAATGTTTTTTTCGACGAGTAGTTTTTCCGAAAATTGCCGTGTGTTTGACCACACGCTGGTACTGTTAAGTGTTTTGCAATCTTTTGTTGTGTACAAATTTGTTTAGTTATATATGTTTTGTATGGTACGTATTCCTTGAACGTGTGGAACGGTGTTGTAAATAAAATTGTTTGACTTTGTGGAACAATTGTATAGGTGTATGTGGACGTTGCACTTCTCACACTAAAATATGGTGACTTTTGCTGTACACATAACGCAACGGCGACGACTGGTGCTTTTGAAAGGAACGTGCAAGCTGTCTACCATCGAAAAGTTTTGTTGCTAACGATTAGTGAATGAATCCTCTGTAGGCGAAGGTTCGATTCCGTCTATTGCATCCTCCGACGAAAGCAGCAGAGACTTGAACACCGAGTTATTGAAGTCAAACTGTAAGATAGGATTCGCGTTTTGCGAAGCTGCTATGAAGAAATGCAGTTTTGGCAACCGCATTGCCATGTAAATCCACGCCACCCATATGCCCGTTGTAATTTTTGATAGCGAGGGGCTGTTAAACACGAACACGAACTGCTACTACTGGATCGATTGCGTAATAATTATTTGCGAATGTAGCTTTATAATTGTCCGTTCAACGAATTACCAGAACGTTATTTCGTATATCGAATGCAAAGTCGGGAATTGTATTTTTTCAAGGCTTTTTTTTTACCAATTTTAAAGGGGCGCCGGTACCCTGGTTGGGTCGAACAGTGCTGCTTGCGCGGAATCCTCTCCCTTTCAACAAGTACAGCAAGTAATGGGAGGTAAACAAAAAATGACAAACTAGAATTGCTTTGCATTTTACGTTCCCAATGTGAAAATAGTTCTATTATGGCGGATGCATCGAGTCTAAAACTTTTATTGAAAAAAAAAAAAACGGATACACGAGTATTGAACAAAAGGAAACATGTAGCCAATGTTCAAGCAAATCTCCCACAGTTTATATCCGAAACGGATTGTTTTTCACGTATCCGAATCACCGACAGTATTATCGGGGAACAAATAAATAGCAGTTTCAAACGCGAACGCTCTTTCACCTTGATGTTCATGTTCATCATCGCTCCAGTAGGGTACTCTTCACGTGACATTTTAGCCAATCTGACTCTTAATTACAAAACAAATTAAATAATTTCAATTGCTGTAGTTGTTTCTTTGGCCAGAGTGATGAATTTATGAATGTTATTTTTGTCAAGCTAATAAGGCCTAAATTTCTTCAATGTAAATAAAATTCAATTTTTAATTACAATATTTTGTTCCCTTCAATTTCAAATTAGAAGAATAAGTATTAAGGAAAATTGGAAAAAAAACAACATAAAATGCAGTCACACAAAGAAAATATAAGAAAAACTCTGTCGAATCAATCTCACTTTCAGTACCAACGTGTGGTGAAACACACGCTGGTATTTACTGCCGCCTAGCGGCACATATATAAACCAGTTTGAGGGGCAAATGGCCTTAGGTTGCTTTTTGGAGATATCGTAACACACGGCAATACATATATAATAATTCAGATTATTTTATATCTATATATATAAAAAGAAGTGTACATTTTGATTGTCACTCCATAACTCGAGAACGGCTCGACCGATTGCCATAAAATTTTTAGGGAAGGTACAGGGAGGAGTGATGATGGTTAGTTGATTTTGAAATCCAAAATCGGGGCAGGGGAATTGGTACCCCCCATAGGATGCCAATATTTAATATCGCATATCTTAAGACCCGCTGCACGCATTTTGTTGAACTTTTGGTAGTAGGATCTTCTAAGCCCCAAAATTTAAATAAAACAGTAGCGGGGGAAGTGGTTCCCCCCATAGGACGCCAATGTTTAATATAGCATATCTTAAGAACTGTTACAGTGAGAATGTTCAAACTTTGTAGAAGTCACTCTTATGGTATACTACTCTATTGAGAATAAAAATAAAGCGGTAGGCGCAGGGGGGAAATACCTCCCATAGGATGCATATATTAAATATAGCTCAACTGAAGAACTATTTAAGGGACAGCCTTCAAACGTGGTTAAAGCTACTATTATGGTAAAATGAAAATTTCAATATAAAAATGGGCGGGGTTGACAGGGGAGGAGCAGTACCCCTCATAGATAGAAATATAATTAAGAGCCGCTGCATGCATTTTGTTGAACTTTTGATAGTAGGATCTTCAGAGCCCCAAAACTGAAATAAAATAGTAGCGGGGGAAGTGTTACCCCCAAAAGGACACCAATGTTTAATATCGCATATCTTAAGAACTGTTATAGTGAGAATGTTCAAACTTTGTAGAAGTCACTCTTATGGTATACTACACTATTGAAAATAAAAATAAAGCGGGTAGGCGCAGGGGGGGGAAATACCTCCCATAGGATGCATATATTAAATATCACTCAACTGAAGAACTATTAAAGGGAGAGTCTTCAAACGTGGTTAAAGCTACTATTATGGTTAACTTTAAATTTCAATATAAAAATGGGCGGGGTTGACAGAGAAGGAGCAGTACCCCTCATAGATAGAAATATAATTAAGAGCCACTGCACGGATTTTGTTGAACTTTTGATAGTAGGATCTTCAGAGCCCCAAAACTGAAATAAAATAGCAGCGGGGGAAGTGTTACCCCCCATGGGACACCAATGTTTAATATCGCATAACTTAAGAACTGTTAAGTGAGAATGTTCAAACTTTGTAAAAGTCACTCTTATGGTATGCTACACTTTTGAAAATAAAAATAAAGCCGGTAGGCACAGGGGGAAATACCTCCCATAGGATGCATATATTAAGTATCTCTCAACTGAAGAAGTGGTTAAAGCAGTGTAGCGAAGCGCACGGGTTAAGCTAGTATATAATATAATTGATTTAAAAAGAGCCTATTTTTGGACACTTTTTAAACCCCCTCTTGTGAAAAGGGGGAAGCTTGCAAAAATTTACAAAAATATTTTTTTTTTTGGTAAGACACCAAACTTTAATATACACGCCACACACATTAAGTTTTTTATACTTATCTGTGATTTATAATTCCTCAAGAAATTAAGAAATTATAAACGTGTGTTCAAACACACGGCGGTAAGAAATGGGTTAATTCCCCTTGCTTGATTTATAGGATGAAACCAAACTACCCAATACAATACATTTATACCCACACCACAATAGTGGAGAGGGTATTATGCATTTGTGCCGATGTGTGTAACGCCTTAAAATATTGGTCCTAGACCAATCGACTTAGAATCTCTTTCTGAATCAATCTAACGATGTCCGTCCGGTGGCAGGCAGGCTGTCTGTCCATGTTACCTTGTTCGCAGGGTACAGGTTGCAATTTTGAAGATAATTTGATAAAGCTTGGGACATAAGTTCTTATTGGCACAAGGACCAAGCCTATTGAAAATGGGCCGAATCGTAGAACCACGAGGATAGGGGGAAATTTCTGCCTCTCAGAAACTATCAATTTTAATGAAATTGAAATCATACATAGAAATATATTTATATGGACACAAGTTTTGCCTCTCACAAACTTTCAAGCCAATGTTAATGAAGTTTATAAGCATAGATAAAGATAGATAGATAAATAAATATGGACACATTAGCATATGTTTATTAATACTGTGGTGTAGGGTGTCATATGGTCGGGCTTAACCGACTATACTTTCTTACTTGTTTATAATTTGTTTTTGTTTTAAATGTAAGTTAAGCGAACGAAGTCTTCGCTCGAAATCGACGAACAGGCTGCAATTTTTTCTTAAAAAACGCATGAAATTTTTATGAATACGATTTTCGCGTAGTAACATTAAACAAGCCGCTCTTTACAATGGCATTTTAACAACTAACCGCTCAGAAGTGACGCTCAGTAATAAGCCACTTGCCGCTCAAACTTGACGCTTTGACGCTCTTCGCTCAGTCGCTTGACGCTTAGCCGCTCATTGCGTGGCCTCGGCCTAAGATATAGTCCTTGTATATTTTCAAAGGTTTTGCGGTAAAAATTTAAAATCTAATTTAGGAATAGATAATAGTCCACAAGCATTAAAATAAGAGTATATGCAAATTAATTTTATTATTCAAACTAAAATATGAAAGTTGGAAAAAAAAAAATAATTTTTAAATTGGCCTAAGCTTAAGTCGGCTTAAGCCAGCTTTGAGCCGCCGCCGACAATATTTTTGCAAGCCGCCGCCGCCGACAAAACTTGACGGCGCAGGTCTCTGGAAACAGGTCGTTTCATTCATGGTGGAATAAGCAGGTGGCATCGTTACGGCAACAAATACAACATTACAACAAAAATGGAATTTATATCACTGTTTACGTCAAAAAATACTTTAAACAAAAATTAAAGCTTGCCGCTGAATGTGATGAAATAAATGAATTTTTAGCCAATTTTTATTTAATTATGGGGAATATCTTATTTATTTTAATTTAAAATGATCAAAAACTTTAATAAAATACAATAATCACAGCACAAAACGTGGACTTTTTGTGAACATAAACAAAACTTTGACCAAGGTATATTTATAACAGGTAGTCTCGGAAAGCCAACTGGTTATTTTTTATTTGCTTGTTTTGTGATACAAACTGTCAAATGTTGTATAGTAAACAAGTAAACAAGGTTTTTTGTCTTTATCTTTTGTCTTATTTGTCTCTTTTCAACCCCTTTGCAGTTTGACAGTTCGTATCACAAAACAACAATAAAAAGCCCTGCTGTTTGTTTTATTGTACAATTGTTGTAATCTCGCGGCTACCTGCTATAAATATACCTTGACTTTGACATAATACCATGTTCACATGGACAGCAATATTCGTGTTTCGCTCTCTTATTCCTGTTTCGCGCCCCAAACATGATTAAAACGACTTGTTTCCCCATACAAAATTTTGGGAGCGAAACAAGTCGTTTCATTTTGAAACAGGCTGTGAAACAGGAAAAATGTACTATTATCTCCAATTTCGATAACATTTATCGTTATTTCATCTGAACTAGCTCTCAAAAAAATCAAAACCAAGGTATATTTATAGCAGGTAGCCGCGAGATTACAACAATTGTACAATAAAACAAACAACAGGGCTTTTTATTGTTGTTTTGCGATACGAACTGTCAAACAGCAAAGGGGTAATGAAAAAACTAACAGCCTGTTCATGGATTTCGAACGTCATCGTTCGCATAGAAAATAACACTAAAAACAAAAACAAACTTCGAACAATGTTTGATTTTTGTTTTAAATGTAATTTTCTATTCGAACGATGACGTTCGATATCGTTAAACAGGCAGAAAATAAAAATTGATGTTTAATAAAATAAAGTGATAAAATTAACATTATAATATTAATAAAAGTAATAAATAGTATATTTTCAAGTTTTATTTACGTTTTTATCTTTAAAAAAAAAAAATCACACAAACAACACAACACAAAAAATGTTAAAATGAAACAAGAAGGAATCGTATGAACAGCATGTTTGGCAATCTAGTTTCAGAGAGCGAAACCAGTGGTTTATATCGTCGTATCAGTGTTCCCAGTTTTGGGGATTTATCCCCAAATTGGTGTTTTTATTTTATAATTGGGGATAAAAATTTCGTGAAAATCCCCAGGGGATTTTTTGGGGAAAAGGAATTTTTTCGCTGGGGATTTTTAGGGATAATATATTATAATAAATTCCATTTTTGCAACAGCAAGACCGATTTGGTCGAGATGTGGGTACAAATTCAAGTCTTTTTTTTGCGGTTTAAAACTTTAAAATTGTTATTGATAATCTTTCATTCTTGACGTGGCTCGGGCTCGAACTCTGGCCGGCAGGTTACCATGACATGTTTCGATCGCAACAACTAAATCTCCCCAGATGGATTTGCCGTCTTACACTCGCAGCCATCGACGACTGCTGACGTCACTAGTCAAACATCAATCCTTAAACCAAATTGTATTTTAACATTTGGTAGATCGAAATTTGCTTTCCTGAATGATTATCCATCTTAATTGATTTTACATGTTTTTTCCTTTACTTCTGTTTTGGATTAAAAACCATAAATAGTTCAACAAAATAACCACAATACTAATTATTGTTAAAGCTAAGGCACGAGCTCTATGTGTACATTTGTCCTTCAAGTTGTGCTGAAAAAGGTCAACAGAAAAGAGAAAGACAAAGTGAAAAAACAAAAAATGTACTTGGACTTCAAGAAAAATTCTTGACGAAAGTACGAAAAAAACAGAAGTAAAGGAAAAAACATGTAAAATCAATTAAAGTGGATAATCATTCAGGAAAGCAAATTTCGATCTACCAAATGTTAAAATACAATTTGGTTTAAGGATTGATGTTTGACTAGTGACGTCAGCAGTCGTCGATGGCTGCGAGTGTAAGACGGCAAATCCATCTGGGGAGATCGAGTGGTTGCGATCGAAACATGTCAACCATAAATAGTTCAACAAAATAACCACAATACTAATTATTGTTTAAAACTTTTTCAAGAGCTTGTTGAAATAGTTTTAAATATGCTTTTTGTACCAACAAGCGCTACTTCTTATTATAGAATTATAAACACTAAAAGTCTTACTTGTAACAATATCAAAGCTTAAACAAAACACCAACAATAAACAGTGAGTTTATCTTTTCTTAAATTCCCCTACAATTGGTTGGCTTCCGATACAACTACAGTGGGCAAAAAGAAAAAACTAAATTTAAAAAGAAATTGCTTCATTTCATTGTCTTCGTAGGAAAACAACAAGTGTTTATAATTTCTGTTCGCATTAAGGTTTTATTTATATTAGCATATTTTTTAAGCTTTTCTAAAATTGTTGAAAAACGTTTCCTGATGATCTGGACTAAGCAACCAGTGAAATGCGCATAGAAGCTAGCTTTCCCTCAACAATAAATTTCAGTATATTTATCAAATGTGAAAAATTGGGAATTTAGCACGTCATACAGAAATCTTATTAATATGTACATATTTTATTTTAAAAAAAATTTGGGGATTTTTGGGGATAAGAAAATAGCTATTTTGGGGATGAGTAATCGCAAATTGGGGATAAAGCTTAAAATAAAACTGGGAACCCTGCGTCGTATGAACATAGCCAAGGCGAATTCAACTACAGGTGGTGTCGGAACTACAACAATCCAAAAACAACAGAAACAACATACGGTTTTTTGCATTGCATTGTTAGTGCCATTAGCTCGAAATGTCAACCATTATTAGCAAAACACTAACAAATCAAAACAAATAAGCCCGAACTGTCAAAATCAGATGCCGTTTCGACACCACCTGTAGTTAATTCGCCTTGAACATAGCATAAACCTAGACCAGGGATGTCACCGCCATACACAATTGTGGAAATTAATTCACATCAGTGTTGCCGTTAGGATACAAAAGATACATTTTTGGTATCTTTTGAATCTGTATGCAAAATGTACTAAAATTTATTAAGACTGATCATCGTAACTGACTATACTTATACAATAACAGCTTTCATAATGGTGAAAAAAAACATTAAGGATGTTTCAACATACGATTCACCTAAATCGAGGAATTCAAGTAGTGCGAAGTTGTTCGGAGGAAATATGAACATCTTTTATTTTCAGGAAATTTTTATGAACTTTTTGATATCTGTGGCTTGATGCTAAAAGGGCCAATATCAATATTTTTCTGTTTTGAGTTAATCGTTGCATTAGGTGTTTTCTCTTATCATCTTTTTTTTTTTTTTTTTTTATTTAGCCCAGAACAGCTTCATAAGGGTTTTGCTAGCAAATTTCAGTAAGAACTCTTCTCTTAAAACAATTTAATTTAAATTTTCTCAAAAGTAAAGATTTTGACATTGGCCCTTTGAGCACCAAGCCACAGATATAATCTTGGTATTAACGACTTAACTCGTATATTAATTTTTACAAAAATTAATTTGTTTCGATAACATCCAAAGATAGTTACATATAATTATTTTTAATGTTTGCTTATTGTATTTTTAAAAATTACATACCTAATATTTATGACTTAAATAAATACAAAAATTAATTTAAATATATGATATAATTTTCTTTACAATATTCATTTAATATGGAAAAAAATGTAATGTTAATAAATGTTAAACGTTAACTTTAATTTTTTTCTGTATGTATCTTTTTGGGGAAAAGTGTATCTTTTTGGAAACTAATGGCGATTTCTTTTCTGAGAAAAATATGTTACAGTACATACATGTAACATTTTCTAATGTTACCTAAAATCACTCGAAGTGTTACATGTTGTGCAATTTCAATAGAACACAATTAGTGCTTTTATTTACAACTATTACACTTTCATCATTAATGTACTTAATAAGCGATTTTTAAAGCTATTTAAGCAGTTTCTGCATGCTATTACGGGTTGGAAACAAATATTAACATCACTAATGGCTTATAAAAATTAAAACGATTATAATACAAATAGACTTTTTTTGATTTTAATTTGTAAATATTTTTATATTTTGTTTTAAAATCAATTTTTAACAAAATTATGAGCGGTATGAATTATGACGAACAAAATAAAACATTTGTTGTACAAACAAAGTAGTAAGCACCAAAGTTTTAGAACAGGGCAGTTGAACACCTTAAGTTAAAGTAAGGGTAAAACATGCAACATGTTTTGCATGTTTTTCATCAACATATTCACAAAAGAACTTGAAAATTTTTCCCACAGTTGTATTTTTTGTACAAACGAACACAAAAATGTAGAACATGTAACATTAATGCAACATTTTTCTCAGAAAAGAAATCGCCATAAAATGTATCTTTCTCGAAATTTCACTGACAGCACTGATTCACATGTACGCTTACGCTCTTTTATTTTGCGAGCGTAAAATATAATTGTTTACTGAGAAACACTCTCATTCAGCGGGAATTACCGCAAATATCGCAAGGCCGGGTTTGAGGCCTCTAAACAGAAATAATATAAATATTTATGTATATAAATAAATATGCAATAACTGTATGTAGGTATGTACACATTTTTTTGTTTTATTATCTTTTTTATTTTGTTTTTTATCCAGATAGGGAAAATATTATTGAGTTTTCTAAAAATTTAGACGGGGCGCTATATACTATATTAAAAAAAATGTTTGTCGCTTTTTTCCTCAACATATCTTTGCGAACAAATATTTTCCGATTTGAAATACATTTGCTCAAAACAACGCAATAAATTAACATCCGCAAACCTAAATAATGTTCTGTTGTTACGAAAATCTTCTCTTTTTATAATGGTGGTAAATACTTACAGAATATTTTTAAACTTAATGGGGTTATTATTTGCATTAGTATGAGCAAATGAATTTTCATTGTTGGAATTCGCAAAGTTATGTTGAGCAAAAAACGAAAAATATTGGAAAGAATTGTATTAGGTTATAAAAAAACTTCAAATATTGTCAACTGCTCAATCTTTCCAAAAAATAAGCAAAGTTTTTGAGGTTCTAAATTAAATTTATTTAAATAATAACTGATTGTGTATGTCCATAACTCAACATTTTTCGATAATTGTATTATTATTAATTGCTTTTAATGCCCGTAATTTCTACAAAAATAAAGCTAGTCGTGTTCGTACCTAACAGTTAAATTTACCTTTTTCGACTAACGTCTGGCCAACGTGTGTTAACCTTCAGTTTTCTTTTAAAATATGGCAGCTTTTGTACCATCGATTTCTATACGCTGCTTGATTTATTTTTGTAGAAATTACGGGCATAAGTCTTCATAGCAATAAATGCACTAAAACCTGTGCCAGAAGGCAAATCGGTAAGTTTCGTTTCGTGAACAATATTGTGGAAACTCATTTATTTAATTTATGCACCAGGTGGACACGATTAGCATGTCGATTACTGGGATTTAATTGGTTTGGCTCCTGCTGGCGGTGCTGAAAGTATTCTCAATGAAGAAGCTCATCCCGATGTTCAGTTGGATAATCGTCATATTATGATTAGAGGCGAAAACATTTTTCCGTGTTAATTCAGTGAATGGTGTAAACGCATATGTACAGCAGTCAACTTGATTTGGTTGCATTGTAAGGAGCCAGAGTTAGTTATACGATATTCATAGGTATGTTATCATGAAAATTAGTTTTTAAATAGAATTAAGTCTTTTTTTTTTGTATTTTACAGTATTTTGCAAATTGAAGCGAAAAACACAAATCTAGCACTTCTTGATCGCACAGTGACCTCTTCAGTGTGTGCTTTTTACAATTGTGAGGAATCAGACACTCTTTATGGTTTAAAAAATTGTTTAAAAAGTTTTTAGTAAAAACTAAACACGGCAAACGTTTCGAATGGATACAATATGTAGCAGAATTGTACAATGATATTTAAAAACAGTTAAATGGTGTTTGATCTAGCCAAACGTTTTGCAAAAACCAATAACTTTTTAATAAAACTATTGGTTACGAGCAACGTCTAATATTTAATAAAAAAAACTGTTATCATCTGACGTTTATGAAAGGAGGAATAACTGTTACGGTCCCTGTTTTATTAAGCCTTTTTGCAATATTCTTATTTTTTAAATATTTCACTTGGTTTTTGCTTAAGCCAACCTTTGGTTAACATTGATGCTATAGATGTAAACATATACTTAGGAATGATTCTAATGAAACTACAAGATATTCTGGTAGTGTATATGATCATTCCTTAGTATATGTACTTATCTATAGCATCAATGTTAACCAAAGGTTGACTTAAGCAAAAACCAAGTGAAATATTGAAGTTGGGACTATTGCAAAAAAGCTTTATAAAATTTAAATTACCTCATAGGACAAAAAATAATTATTTATTTATTTAATTTATTTTGTAAAACGAACAAATATTGAATTTTATTTTAAATAAACAAAAATATGTATGAGAATTGAATAAAATGAATCGTGTTTTATTTATCTAAAAAGTACGTCAACAGTGACGAATATATGCATCAGTACTGACTAGTCAGCTGTGACCGGTATATGCATCAGTACTGACTAGTCAGCTGTGTTCGGTTTATACATCAGTACTGATATGTAAAGAGTATAAGAGTAAACAGCTCAGATATATGTTTTATCTACCACAAAATTCATAGGTAAAAGAAGGATGCAAAATCACACGTACACAAAAGATTAGGTCATGAACGGCTGACGAGTTGAGTTTACCTTGTTGAATTCGCCTTGGAGTTGCACCACAGAATACTCAGAACTGTCACGAAACGGAAGATTTTGCGTTTTTTGTCTCTTTCAAAGAAAGCTGCCCTTTTGCATTTCTCTTTTCATCATCTTCTATGCCGCAATACAATGAACACAAATTTATTAAGTTAAGATTTATTTACAAAACTATTGTCAAAATTAACTTTTAAGTTCACTACAACACGAGTAAATAATCGTGGTTATTCCAAAATACGCGTCGAAGAAGTGAACATTTGCATGAAAACAAAACCAAACCAAAGTGACGAAAATTGTTTTTGTTATCTTAATGCAGAAGATTATATGGTAAACGCTAAAAGGCCTAACTAAAGACCCAAATACACTGGTCAAATTCTCATCCAGCATTATGGTTGTATTAGTGAAAATGAGTTTGTATGTGTGACACCGACGATGCCAAGGCGAATTCAACAAGGTAAACTCAACTCGTCAGCCGTTCATCAGCTGTCTCCACGGCGAATTAAAAAAAAATAGGGAAACGTCAAAGTATAATTTTGTTTATGTTTTGCTCCAAAATAACCGAAAAAATTTCTCAGAAAAACTGCGAATAATTAAAGTGAATTTAATAATCACTTTTATTACCCAAACAAAATTTTTATTTCGTTTTTCAATCAATTTTTACCTTGTTAGCATTTTTGACAGCCGCCTATTAAATTGCAAAAAAATACATGGGGCTTTTTGTAGTTGTAGAGTTGCACTTACCTTGTTAAATTCGCCTTGGACGATGCTTGATGAAAAATCAAAAAATTCCCAGCGGGAAAATGAGGAATTGATTACATAAATAATTAAAAAATAATAATTATTATTCTTTCGAAAATAATGCATTCATTGGAATCGAGAAGGTAATTTCATCAGACACAAAATTTAAGCACTGATTACCACGTATATTCCCACATTTGCAGAACAAGGAATGTATTGTTTCTGTTAGTAACAATTATTCGTGTTTTTGCTTTACATACATATTTCCTTAATAAAAATCCGTTATTTTTTTTGCTGCCTTTATGTCGCCTACTTATAATTTTCATTTTAGTCGCAGTTTGTGTTTCAAAGCGTACGGTAAAAGCACAAATTATGTCTGTGGGCCAAAGTTATTTAAAGAAAAAGGTATCAAAAAATGTATTCCAAACGGCATTGGAGAAGATTTTTATTATAAGGCTTTTGAATAATATAATTTATTCTAAAGAATGAATTATTTAATTCATTCGCAGGATACATTAAAATAAATTAATTACAATCCTCCCAGCGGGAAAATGGAATTAATAGGAATCGAGAAAGTAATACATATCTTGTATGATATTTGATTCCAGAATTCATTATTCTTAACACAGACCATGTCCTAGGATTGTAATAAATTATTTTAATGTATCCTGCGAATGAATTAAATAATTCATTCTTTGGAATAAACTATATTATTCAAAAGTCTTATAATAAAAGTATTCTCCAATGCCGTTTGAAATACATTTTTTAATACCTGTTTACTTTAAATAACTTTGACCCACAGACATATAATTTGTGCTTTGACCGTACGCTTTCAAACACAAACTGCGACTAAAATAAAAATTATAAGTAGGCGACATAAAGGCAGCAAAAAAATAACGGATTTTTATTAAGGAAATATGTATGTAAAGCAAAAACACGAATAATTGTTACTAACAGAAACAATACATTCCTTGTTCTGCAAATGTGGGAATATACGTGGTAATCAGTGCTTAAATTTTGTGTCTGATGAAATTACCTTCTCGATTCCAATTAATGCATTATTATTCTTTCGAAAATAATGCATTATTTTTTTAATTATTTATGTAATCAATTCCTCATTTTCCCGCTGGGCTAGGACATGGTCTGTGTTAAGAATAATGAATTCTGGAATCAAATATTATACAAGATATGTATTACTTTATCGATTCCTATTAATTCCATTTTCCCGCTGGGTTTAGATCAGCGGTCATCACAAAGAGAGACAGTTAAAAATGTATGTATATGTAGTGGTGAGTGCAAAGAGACGAAAATAAGGCTGTTTTCCTAAACGTGTGTTCACAATGTATCAATACCGTGTTGATGCATTGTGTACTTAAATTTTTACCTACTTTGTATTGTATAAGAATATGGTTTGCATCTACATTATTTTAACTGCTTTATTTGCTTTTCTCTGCGCAGTGACAACTACAAAGTTGCGTTTCGGAACTAAATGCATTGTCAAAATGTTTATGGTTGCATTTAAGAACATGTTACCATGTATTACTACAATGCAACAGGCGTTTAGGAAAACAGCCTAAATTTAGCGGGAAAATGAGGAATTGATTACATTAATAATTAAAAAAATTATGCATTATTTTCGAAAGAATAATAATGGATTCATTGGAATCGAGAAGGTAATTTCATCAGACACAAAATTTATGCATTGATTACCACGTATATTCCCACATTTGCAGAACAAGGAATGTATTGTTTCTGTTAGTAACAATTATTCGTATTTTTGCTTTACATACATATTTCCTTAATAAAAATCCGTTATTTTTTTGCTGCCTTTATGTCGCCTACTTATAATTTTCATTTAAGTCGCAGTTTGTGTTTCAAAGCGTACGGTCAAAGCACAAATTATGTCTGTGGGCCAAAGTTATTTAAAGAAAAAGGTATTAAAAGAAGATTTTTATAAAAGGCTTTTGAATGAATTGTTTAATTCATTCGCAGGATACATTAAAATAATTTATTACAATCCTAGGACATGGTCTGTGTTAAGAATAACGAATTCTGTAATCAAATATTATACAAGATATGTATTACTTTCTCGATTCCTATTAATTCCATTTTCCCGCTGGGTAACTATGTGTTTTGTTCTTGTTTTTTAAAATTATGGCTTTTTACAATTGTTTCGTTAACCTTCGTGTTGTGTGTGTGTGAAATTTACGAAAAGTGCTCGGCCCCCGGGGGCATAGCGTGATGATCGTTGATTTAGATCAGGGATTTCCATTTCTTTGCACAATTGTGCAAAACAAAACTTAAGGCCATGTCAGATAAAACTTCATCGCTTTGCGTGACGTTTCTAACTTTGACTGAAAAGTGTAACGCAAAAGGTGTATGTCACAATAAACACTTTGACAACACTCACGCATTGTGTGTTAAAAAAAAATAAACAAAAAAAATTTCTACTAGTAGATTGTCAAAGCACGCAAAAAGATGAGAGTTGCCTAACTTTTCGCTTCGCTTTGCGTTAAAAGTTCTTTATGTGGCATGTTACGTATAAGTATGTATATTTCATCTTAAATGTCAAAGCGAATCTCTGACGCAAAGCGAAGCAAAAGTTTTATCTGACACGGCCTTTACACATATTTTTATGCTCTTCAATTTAGTCGTCGATGTGACTTCGACAAGTGTACATGTCTAGCGGATGCTATATTATTTTGTTTCAGCAAACACTCAAAAAATATTGTGCGGACAAAAATGCTTTTGGTAACATCCAATGCCTTGCGTGCAATTTTTATTTAGAGTTCAAATTTTAAGACTTAAATGTAGAATAACATTTCATTAGTTTACATTAAAGGGCTGCATGAACAACTTCTTTCATAAACATACTGAAATGCTTATTCAATGAAAGTCGTGTTCGAATAAAATTGAGATTACCGAACAAACTGTTGTTTTATTCATGCTGCTATGAACACATTTCGTTTCATATCGCAAACACACAGAGGTTGTTCAATGAAACGGGCTTTGTTTCATAGTTTTCATTCTCTCTCATTTATTTTTATTAATACTCAATAGCAATGTTGCCACTTCAGTAAATTCATGTAATTATTTGCATGCGTTGCCCATGTGTAATTTAATTTGGAATATAAACAATAAATAAAATGCAAAATATGTTTTTTTTTTGTTTGTCATTTGCATTTTTGAATAATACAAATCTTTGAAACATAGCAAGATTTTATTGTCTTGTAATGTACTGTACACGGCCCTGAAATGAAACGAACTCATAAAAATCAAACACATTTTAGGTGAAAGATGAAAAACAAAAGGAGGAATGAGTTTATGAGAAATTTAATTGTTAGTTTTGTAAGTGTCTTAGGAGTCTGACCACGTGGTAGTTTTTTTTTTTCGAAAGATATTAAAAACTTGAAAATTAATGTAAGTTAATATAATTAATAACGGTTCACGTTTGTCTCGATGTCACGTTTGTATGTAGCATAACAGCTTTTTAACCATACGTGTTTTTTTTGGTAGATAATATGTAACATTTTATAAAAAAAAGCAAGAAATTTACTTTGCGAAAAACGTTGCGTCATTGGGTGGAATACAGCGTTAGTCGAACAAATTATGTTTTACATCATAATATGAAAACGATGGATGTTGATCGTGCTGGATGATGTATATGACACTTTTTTGCCTAGAATTTATCTCTTTTATTTTAACCATGAATTATCTCATTTTTTTAGTTCTCATTATAATAATATCTGTAGATTGTTAAGCATTTTTAATTTATTAGCTATCTACTTTTTTCTGTTTAAGACAAATATATTGCCGAAAATTTTTTAATGTTAGTAAATGTTTTTGAAAATAAAATTAAATATATTTAAT
This sequence comes from Pollenia angustigena, assembly GCA_930367215.1. Classification (NCBI taxonomy): domain Eukaryota; kingdom Metazoa; phylum Arthropoda; class Insecta; order Diptera; family Polleniidae; genus Pollenia; species Pollenia angustigena. Next base: position 186,913,181 of record OV884060.1, on the reverse strand, counting down.
TTTATTGAAAATTTATATTGAAAACCAAAAATAAATTTGAGTTTTTATTTCAATATTAATGTATCTCTTTAACTTGTTGCATTTACCCCTCACGGTTATTTCTATTTTTTTTTTAACTTTCTTTTGTTTTTATTTTTCTACAACTGGCAACACTGACATTTAAATCATACTGTTTTTCCATGAACTTATTCGAGATTTGTTCAATGGTTGTTCTGTTTCATGGTTGTTGATGTTCATATTCTCTTGTATAAGCAAATAAACTAATTTCATCTTATTCGTCTCTTAAATATCAAGTGTTCACTGCTTTCATTTCATAGTATTTCATCTTACTGAATACGAATGAAGCGAACACAAAATTTTAATGAAGGTTTCATGAACATCATTATTAAGTTTCATGCAGATGTTTAGTTTACATGCAAAGCAAAGAACTTTGTAAAATGGTAATTATTTGAGATTTAAAATCAATTTTTAAAATTTCAGATAAAAATGCGTTAACAGATATTATTAAGGGGCAAATATTGGATTCTAATAATTTGTAATTTTCAAATAATATCTACATTGTTTTGCATTTAAGCTAACGATATGTGTTTTGTTTGTGAAAACAATTATTTGATGCCTGTAAAAGGGTCCCTTTTTGTTTCGTTAAAAAGACGTACCTAAATGCAGAAATTATTAAGAAAAAAAAAACCACAAGAATTTGTTGGTATTTTGTGCTTGCAAAAATATATTTGTTTCTGTACCAATCGCGTCGGTGGGTTTTTTTCTTTGAAAACACTTTTCTTAAGTAAGTAAAAATATTTAAAAAACAAGTTAAAAAAGTCTTGTTTTCCTACAATTATGTATAAACCTATACACATCACTGATGGGATTTGTGGTACAATTGTGCCAAATTTGGTACAATTGAAACTTTATTAGTACACTGGTACAATTCATCTTTTTTTGGTACAATTTAAGAAAAACATATATCAACGAAATTTATAATTTTTTTGAAGTGGATTAACTCACTTTTCTTTTAACAATCTGTCAACGAAGCATCTTCACTTTTGTCTGCCTATGACAAAAAAAAGAGAAATGTAGAAATTTTTGCTTCTTTTTTATTTTGTATACACACACCACAAAAGTGGAGAGGGTTTGTGCTTATATACATAAAATATACTGGTCCTATACCTAACTTTTAGTATAATGATCGACTAAATGGTACTTTCTGAGTCGATTTAACGATGCCCTTCCGTGCGGCAGGCTGGCTGGTTGTCTGTCCATGTAACCTTGTGCGCAAAGTACAGGTCGCCATTTTAAAGGTAATTTGAAAAAATGTTGTACGTAGGTTTTGATTCATAATCATGAAGAATACTGAAAATGGTGAGATTCGGTCCATCATTTCACATGGCCTATAAGCCTGTTGGTAGGTCCAAAATTAACCATAGGTCCCCTTTTCTAAAATCAAGTAAGGGGAAACATACCTCATATAGATGAAGATACCTAAATAATATTCTGCACAAAAAATTTTACATGAATCTTAACCTCATAACATAATTTTGTTCTGGCGGGTTCATGGTTGCCCATGGGTATCAAATAATCGGGCTTGACCGACTACACTTTCTCTTTAATTAAAAACTGTTATCAATTCTTACTATGTATACTATTTTATTTTGTAGCCAAAATTTGGTACAATTTGTGTCAATTTGGTACAATTTTGCCATTGAATCGGTACAATTTAATAATTGTCAGATCCCAACAATGATACACATAAAAGCAAATGTGACAGCAGGTAAAATTGTTGGGTAAGAAGATGTGTTTTATTGATGTATTAATGAAACTTTATTGTTTCGCACTTTTTGTATTGCTTACTTTTTTATGCTACAATTATATGACCGAGTACAAAGAGTTAACCTTACTAATTTATGGTATTTATTTAACGTAACTTTGACCTGCCATAATGACTATACATTTTTGCAGGCAAACTCAGGTGCGCATTTGGTATTTTGTAAAAAGATATGATATACCATTAGCTAGAATTTAAATGTATGCACAACAACGTGAATACCCTTTCTATTTTACTTACCACTATGAATACCCTAACTTTTTACTAAAATAACTTTTTCACGTTATAATTCTCATGTAATTTATTTTATTTTTGAATAAATAGATCAGGGAAATCCATTTCTATGCATAATTGTGTATACCACTCAGGGCTGTCAGATATGGCGATTTCTCGCCAAACGTGGCGATTTTGAAACGTGTTTGGCGATGGGATTTTCCATTTGGCGACTGGCGACTTTTGTGGCGATTTCTGTTATAACTGGCGATAAACTTGGCTATTTTTACGATTTATATTATTTCGGCGATTTTGTTTAACAGCTTGTTTTTTTTTTTTATCATTACTAAGTCTGTGTTCAAACGGCTCATGTCTTATTGACATGATTGCTACTTTATAGGCGAGAGGATCAGGGTTACCGTTAGGAATTTTTGAAAAGTCGCACAAAAGGTTGTTTTATAAAAATAAAGTCGCACAAAAAAGTCGTTTCAGAAAATAAAAGTCGCATATCTTTTTTTAACGTTTTTTAGTAATAAAAAGCATAACAAAACAATTGAAACAAAAAGCTTATTGCAGAATTCATTTTTATCATATTTCGTAACAATGTACATGTTTGTCCATGTTTTCATGTATAGTGAAAACATTTACTTAAGTTTAATAAATTTGTCGTATGCTGCCAAGGTCAAAGGAGTAGAATTTCTGTTTAAAAACAAGCCAAAAAAGTTAAGGTTAATATATTTTTGACAAAATTTAAACTTGTCCAATTAAAGCCCCTTGAAAATTTTACTTTAATTCCGGTCGTTTGATCTTGGCGCAATATTTCTTTTTCTTAACATACCTACATAAATACTACTTTTTGAAATTTTATTTCTATATTTAGAAATAAGTTCATCACAGGGAATCCAGTCTTCTATATCTTTGTCTATTAAATTTAAAGATGACAGCATTGAATTGCATGTTTTTACATTGCATTGCTAGTGTTTACGATTCGAAAACTACAGGTGGTGCTAAGACTACAACAATCCAAAACCAACAGAAACAACAGAGGTTTTTTGCATTGCTGGTGTTTACGATTCGAAATGTCAACCATTTCTAACAAAACACTGACAAATTAAAACAAATTGGTCCGAACTGTCAAAACTTGCCACAACCTTGAACTGAATTCGCCTCAAATACGTTGTATACATGACAAGGTTGCAAAAATGTAATAAAAGTGTTGCCAAATGAACAATAATTTATGAATTGTTTTTAAATTTTGACGAATTTTTTTTTTTGATACAAATAATAAGAATATTGAATGTTTTGTAAGAATCTTAACAAAAAGGGTAAAAAGTAGCAGAAAAATTAAAATAGTCGCAAAAGTCGGTGATAAAAAAAAGTCTCACAAAAAGTCGCAGACCGCTGAAAAAGGGTAAAATTGCGACTTTAGTCGGGCGAACGGTAACACTGGAGAGGATCGAGGGGAAAGGAAACGAGTACACAGATGCATGTACTGTCTTTACGTTTTGCTTTCTTATTCGTTGCTTACTTTTGTTTTTGTTTTCAATATCACATAAAACAAAATAAAAACATGTCGTCAACATGACATGAATCATTTAAACACCAATTCATGTTCAAAGAAGAAAAGGGAAGAATCTTGTCAATAAGACATGAGCCGTATGAACTCAGACTAATATAAAAAAAAACTTGCAACTTTTTTCCACATGATTTTTGTTTTCAGTTTAAATGAATTTTATATTCAGTCACTATTTAATTCTAATAGTTTGTATGCAGGTCAAAACTCCAGTAATGAAACCAGTAAGGCTGAAGTGTACGATCTTATAGACTTGTGTACTTAATTTGAGCTTTTTTAACTGAATACTTATACGATCTCCAATTTATGTATTTAAAAAAAAATTACAGAAACAAAATTTACTTTCGGGGAATTTTTTGTATTTTATCTAAGTTTTTGGCGATTTTTGACTCACATATTTTACTTGCGTTTTTTGTATGCAAAATTTAATTAAAAAAAAAAAAAAAAAAAAAACTGAACCAAATTGACGTTTGGCGATTTTTGGCGATTTCTGACATCCAGTTTGGCGATAGAGCTCAAAAAAATCTGACAACCCTGATACCACTACTAATACATATTTCTGTTTTACTGAACAACCTAAACAAAAGCGGTAAGCGTTTTTTTAAACATGAAAATTTTATTTAAATACAATTTCAATAAAACAAACCGACATAGCGATCTGTCAAATAAGCAGGGTTGTGAACTATTTCTAATCAAAAAGCGCCGTGCCCCCAATCAGAAAGCGCTAAATAAAAAAACTTAATGAAATGTTTAAGAACCAAGTTTTATTAATTACACTGGCCGTCAAAAAAAATCGTTTTAAATAAAAATATATGAAAAACAAAAATACTACTGCGCTAACAGCGTTGCCATTTTGGTGCCTTTCGGGTATTTTTTGGTGCTTTTTTGCTTATGCAATACCCGAAATTTTGTTAAATACCCGTTTTTGAAAAGCGGGTATTTATAGTGCTTTTCACAATTTCTCACAGTTAGGGATGAAACGATACCTTTAAGGTATCGATACTTTTACTCGATGTGGTATCGCTCGTAAAGTATCGATACCTACTTAGTATCGAAAAAAAATTATCGATACTTACTTGTATCGGTACTTCTATCGGTTTGTAGCATAAAATAATAGAAAGCAGCATTAAAAACGTTCTTATTAGTGTTTTAGTGCTATACAATACATTAAGAACTACGACTTGGGTTGCCAGATATCAAAAGTCAAATAACTGGACAATAGAAGAAATTCACCTGGATTTTAAAAAAATAACAGGACAATTTGAAAAAGTACTTAACTATAAGAAAATATAAAATTTTACTTCAGATTTTATTATATATTATAGATATTTATTATTTTACATAAACAGCCATGTTACGAATCGAGTGAAATTGAAATCAATAGAGATTTCCAGTTAAATTTTTGTTTAAATTACCGTCGTTTTTTTATTTTGATCGTTTTTTACTGGATCGTTTTTAAAGTTTGTTCGATTTTGATTTCGTTCGAATTCGATTTTTTTTTGTATTGTTATTTAGAGAATTTAATAACTGTATTAGTTTAGTTGTAAGCAAAAAATGTTTGAAACATTTTGCAACTTTCATCAAAATTTTGTATTATTAAAATTGTAGCCTTTATTCGGTCATATGAATGGATTCTTGTGAACAATTAATACCTCAAGTGAATGCACAAAAAGTATTGCTAGATGGCATGCCTAACAAACGAGATCAATTTATATAAGTTTGTACGTTATTTTTATCGCATTTTTGAAAATGCTAATAACTTTTTTTAATTTCACTTTGATTGTTCTTAACTTATTGACAAGCACCTTACCCTTAAGGTAACTCCAAAGAAAATATCGGGAGCTGTTAAATTAAGCGAAAGCGGAACTTAAGCGACTCAATAAGTCGCCAATTTCAATAAATGAACGATTTGAGACACAAATGTCAAATATTTCAAGGACAATATATTGAAAAATTTGCTTAATAAGCTACTTAACATGCCTCTGCATTCCGAAAGTGTTGCAGACACGGTCACCGCAACACCTAGTAAAAGTTCTGATAAGTCTACCAGAACTAACTTTGGAGTGTTTGTGAAAATGTTATAAGAAAGAAGAAGTCTCAAGATACCTTAGATTTTCTAGAGATGCATTTTCGCTTGTTTACTAACGGAATGAATTGTTATACCCAAAATTTAAGAACATGGCGCAGAAATCAGTTCTGTCGCATCTGAGATACATAAACAAAATTCTTATTAATATTAACTTTAAATAATAATCTCTAACACTTTTCTTGTTTAAGAAATAATAAAACTTTTGGTAATTTTACCATGAATTAAAATTCAGTTCGTAGTTTTTAAAATATTATTATCAATTTTAAATATTTATACTTACACAGTAGTCTTATAATAAAGAAATTACTCTACATGAGATTTGTTAATTTTACCTTAAACTTAAATTTTATGTTCGTATCGGTATCGCCGATATTTTCTTTTGTGTATAGGTATCGGTAAAAAGACGTCTCTTTAAATCCCTACTTTAAAGCTTTCAAATGATACTAATATTGGCCACAAGTTCAGAATTGTAGTGGAAAATTGCATATACATGTGTATATCTGAAAACATTTACAGGAAAACAAAACAAAATTTTCGAAAATTATTTTTGTTATCTATACACTTCTAAAATCAAATTAACGCGAGAGGTATAACGCGTTTCTTTCTCTTTTAAAAACTGTAAATTTTGTATGATAAACAAAAACCATTTTTGTTTTCTCTTTTAAAACTGTTAATTTTGTATGATAAACAAAAACCATTTTTGTCCATTTGGTTTTGTTTTCATGTAAATGTTCACTTATTCGAAGCGTATTTCAGAATATCCACGATTACTTTTATTTTTAAGTTTTGTATGTATTTGGAGGTGCATTTGTAAACTAGATTTGTTCCAAAACTCCTTACATACCACTGTTGCAAAAAACTTTTTCTCATACCATTCCAGTATTTATTGGAAAATAACAAAAATTACAGATAATTCTCGCACTGTACAGAGAATACTATTAAAAAAACTATTGAAGTTTTAAAAAACAAAATTTAAATTTAAATTTAAATTATTTATGGCATAAATTAGCTAATCTGGCAACACGCATTAATCTGGCAATGCGCAGAAAATGTAAAAACTATGTTAAACTTGGCAGCACAAAATATTATTGGCTATTTGGTTGTCAACAGGGCTGTCAGATTTTTTTGAGCTCCATCGCCAAACCGGATGTCAGAAATTGCCAAAAATCGCCAAACGTCGATTTTGTTCAGTTTTTGTAAATTTTCTCTTTTTTAAATTAAATTTTGCATACAAAAAACGCTAAATTTGGGGACGTCGTTCATATATGGAAAAAACCCGAAAAAGCTACACTACCAAGTGCTTCTCTGCATAGCCGGCTTTTTGGCGGACGCAAGAATTTTCTCCTTTATGGTATAACAAGTACCGATTTCGCTAAGTAAAGCTTCTAAAATCTGTCTTGTTTCCGAACGAAGGCCGTTTACGCAGAGAAGCTTTAGTTAGCGAAGCCGGTGTTTGTTATACCATAGAGGAGAAAATCATTGCGTTCGGCCGAAGGCCGGCTATGCAGAGAAGCACTTCTAGTGTAGCTTTTTCGGGTTTTTTCCATATATGAACGACGTCCCAAAATTTAGGGGCTTAGTTCATTTTGGGTTTGGGGAGTTAATTCATTGGGGACTTAGTTCATACCGCCATTTTTGACATAAAACAGGGCGACATGAAACAACAAAGCATTTTCTACATGAAATAGGGTGAAATACAATCATTATCAAAAATATGGCTTTATGTCTCATTTTACGGAAAAAATGTATGGCGTTAAGTCCCATTATATTGAGACTTAATGGCATATGCCCTTATGTCTCAATGGAATGGGACTTGACGCCATATGGCTTTATGTCCTATGGCTTTGTGACACCCCACGATAATTTTTCAGTCAAAAATTGCCAAAAACTAAGAAAAAATACAAAAAAGTCGCCGAAGTAAATTTTGTTTTGTTTCTGTAATTTTTTTTTAAATTAAATAAAATGGAGATTATATTCATATGTATTCAGCTAAAAACTTAAATTAAGTACACAAGTCTATAATATCGTACACTTAAGCCTCACCGATTTCATTACTGGAGTTTTGACCTACATACTTATAGAATTAAATAGTGACTGAATATAAAATTCACTTAATATGTTTTTTTATATTAGTAATGATAACAAAAAATGACAAGTTGTTAAACAAAATCGCCGAAATAATATAAATGCTAAAAATAGCTAAGTTAATCGCCAGTTATATCAGAAATCGCCATAAAAGTCGCCAGTCGCCAAATGAGAAATCCCATCGCCAGACACGTTTCAAAATCGCCACGTTTGGCGAGAAATCGCCATATCTGACAGCCCTGCCGAGCAGAACTAAACTTTGGTGCGGCCAAGTTAAAATAGCGAAATATTGTGAATAGATATGGCAACTTTAGCCATTTTATATAGAATAATATCTTCTTCTTGTTTTCGGTGTATGGGAGAGTATTTCGGCAAGATAACAAAGTAAAACCGGAAATGTTATTTATAAAATAATTAATATATTGCGACAAACTATTAGAAAAACTAATACATATATTTAAATTAGTTTACAAATGTTTGTGTTGGATTCCTTAAAAATATATATTTTAAGTTTAAAAAAAAATAAATTTCTATTAAACTTCACTCATAAATTTCTATTGAACTTCACTCATTTTACTTATTTGGCCCTGGGGCCAAATTTAGGACTTCTGACTAACTTCTGTGAATTGGGCGTTGTAGCGGGCCACCTTAGCTGCAATTTGACATACATTTAATTTTGGGCGCTAGTTTTTTGTAGAACAAAGTTTTCAAAAAACTATTTCTAGCCAATTCACTCATTTTACTTTTTTGGTCCTGGGTCCAAATTTAGGACTTCTGACTAACTTCTGTGAATTGGGCGTTGTAGCGGGCCACCTTAGCTACAATTTGACATACATTTAATTTTGGGCGCTAGTTTTTTGTAGAACAAAGTTTTCAAAAAAGTATTTCTAGCCAATTCACTCTTTTTAATTATTTGGTATGTCACAATAATAATATTTGGTATGTCACAGTTTTATAGGACTAGAGTACACACTGTCAAATTTCTTTAAGTTTGGTCCTTAATTTACCATTGACCACATATAAAGCCTAATCTCGGAAAACAATGTAAACGACTAAAACCGTAATTAATAACGCACGTAATTTTGCACACATATGCGTTATGATATAGGGAATAAAAATCCATAAGAAACTCAATTTTGAAATTTTTGCAGATAGGTTATTAGGCCTTTAAGATGACGATATATGTATATAAAAAAAAGTAAATCCTGAACTTGTCTATGATAAAATATATTGTTTTTCAAATTTTTATTTTTTCGATCAGAATTAATAGTTAATATTGGATTTTAATTTTTTCGAGCAAAAATAAAAGTTATTCTCTAAAGAAATGTAGGTGTTATAATAATTTAGTTGACTTTAAATGTTTTTTTTTTAATGCGTGATCATCATTGAAAGTTTTTATGTACATTAAAATAAATATTTAAAGTCAACTAAATTATTATAACACCTACATACATTTCTTTAGATAATAACTTTTATTTTTGCTCGAAAAAATTAAAATCCAATAAAAACTATTAATTTTGATCGAAAAAATAAAAATTTGAAAAACAATATATTTTATCATAGACAAGTTCAGGATTTACTTTTTTTTATATACATATATCGTCATCTTAAAGGCCTAATAACCTATCTGCAAAAATTTCAAAATTGAGTTTCTTATGGATTTTTATTCCCTATATCATAACGCATATGTGTGCAAAATTACGTGCGTTATTAATTACGGTTTTAGTCGTTTACATTGTTTTCCGAGATTAGGCTTTATATGTGGTCAATGGTAAATTAAGGACCAAACTTAAAGAAATTTGACAGTGTGTACTCTAGTCCTATAAAACTGTGACATACCAAATATTATTATTGTGACATACCAAATAATTAAAAAGAGTGAATTGGCTAGAAATACTTTTTTGAAAACTTTGTTCTACAAAAAACTAGCGCCCAAAATTAAATGTATGTCAAATTGTAGCTAAGGTGGCCCGCTACAACGCCCAATTCACAGAAGTTAGTCAGAAGTCCTAAATTTGGACCCAGGACCAAAAAAGTAAAATGAGTGAATTGGCTAGAAATAGTTTTTTGAAAACTTTGTTCTACAAAAAACTAGCGCCCAAAATTAAATGTATGTCAAATTGCAGCTAAGGTGGCCCGCTACAACGCCCAATTCACAGAAGTTAGTCAGAAGTCCTAAATTTGGCCCCAGGGCCAAATAAGTAAAATGAGTGAAGTTCAATAGAAATTTATGAGTGAAGTTTAATAGAAATTTATTTTTTTTTAAACTTAAAATATATATTTTTAAGGAATCCAACACAAACATTTGTAAACTAATTTAAATATATTAGTTTTTCTAATAGTTTGTCGCAATATATTAATTATTTTATAAATAACATTTCCGGTTTTACTTTGTTATCTTGCCGAAATACTCTCCCATACACCGAAAACAAGAAGAAGATATTATTCTCTATAAAATGGCTAAAGTTGCCATATCTATTCACAATATTTCGCTATTTTAACTTGGCTGCACCTAAGTTTAGTTCTGCTCGGCCAGAAATACTCAATTTTAATGAGGAGAAGAGAGACGTATTTTGTTGCTCTTGTTCAAGGTATATTTATAGCTATAAATATACCTTGCTCTTGTTCTTTTGATTGAAACAAGATTTACTTTGTTAACTACTTTGTTATGTTCACGGAGATTTATGCTATGTTCATACGACGTTATAAACCACTCGTTTCGCTCGTTGAAACTAGTTTCCCAAACATGCTGTTCATACGATTCATTCCTGTTTCATTTTGACATTTTTTTTGTGTTGTTAGTGTGATTTTTTTTAAATAGATAAAAAAAGTAAATAAAACTTAAACATATATTATTTAACACTTTTATTGATATTATTATGTTATAATTATCACTTTATTTTATTAGACATCAATTTTTATTTTGTTTTTTTCTTTGTTTTGCTTTTTTTGAGAGCTAGTTCAGATAAACTAACGATAAATGTTATCAAAATTGGAGATGATAGTACATTTTTCCTGTTTCGCAGCCTGTTTCAAAATGAAACGACCTGTTTCGCTCACAAAATTTTGTATGGGGAAACAAGTCGTTTCAATCATGTTTGGGGCGCGAAACAGGAATAAGAGAGCGAAACACGAATATTGCTGTCCGTGTGAACATGGTATTAATGTGTCTTGATTTTAATGTATGCAAATAAAAGTACAAAAATCTTATTTATACTTCTGTTCCGCAGTGTTGACATAAAACTAAATGTGAGAGCTATTTCCAAAAACGTGTCAAAAAGTGTTAAAAAATAGGTGATAATGATACAAAAGTATAATTTAAAAAAAGGGTCATAAAAGGTATCAACACCGTCGAAAAAGGGTCAAATTGATACTTTAGTATCACAACGGTAACGCTGATGAGAAGTTTTGACATACAAAAAACGCTTCCGCTCTTATTTAGGTAGCTCAGTTAGGTTAACAGAAAAAAACTTTATGATGGCACTTAAAAAATATTGTGCGGTCAAAAACGCTTTTGGTAACATCCAATTGGTTATATGCCATGCAACATTTAAGGAAGGAACGGAATATATTATAAAACGGCATTGCGATCGTTTTCATAATAATATAAATAATTTAAATGATAAGGAAAGAGAAGAGCTGTTTTATAAAAATAAAACCTTTTTTTTAGAAAAATTGAAAAAATTGTTATTAGAAGAAGAAATTTATGAACAAAAATCAGTTCCCAAATTGAAAAAGGAGATTTCAAATTTAGTAATATTGGAAATTGTTAAGAAAGGAAGACCATTGTGGGATGGTGTTTTTATCAAGCAATTGCTGAAAAAATTTGGGAAAGGCTTAATTATAACACTAAATTTATAGAGTCTCTTCCCCTGTCCAGTCAAACTGTAGGCCGTCGTACTGTTCAATTAGGAACATGTGTAGAATCTGCAATTAGGGAAAAAGTAATTAATTGCGAATTTTTTCAATTTGTTTAGACGAAAGCACTGACATAAATGATCTGTGTGAACTTGTAATTTGTATTCGATGCGTAGACAGCGAATACACTATTTTTGAGTCAATGTTTACTTTAGAAACATTTTATGGAAATGTAACTGGTACGTTGTTGTATGACGTTGTCACAGAACATAAACAAATTTGCTGGAGTCTGCACAGATGGAGCGAATGTAATGTTGGGCAAATATAATGGGCTTATAGGCCAATTAAAAAAACACGAATTGTCACTGCATAATTCATCAGACCGCTCTTGCATCGAAATTCATAAGTGATACCAAAGCTATGAAGACAGCAGAGGACATAATAAATAAAATTCGAGGCGGACATCAAGCGCTTACCCACCGAAAATTTGAAACCTTTTTAAAAAATAAAAATGCTATGATCTGTGACCTGAAAATGTTTACAGAAGTTCGGTGGCTAAGTCGGGGTGATTGCCTGAATAGACTTTATGATTTAAGAGAAGAAGTTATTCAGTTCCTAGAAACTGAGAAAATAGAAATAGTTTTAGTACAGTGTTTAAAAGACAATAATTTTATTTTAGACTTAGCTTTTTTGGCAGATACGACAAGTATGTGGAATTGCAAGGAAAAGAACGCAATATTTGCGACTTGTCAAAAATCATTCACAATTTTAAAACAAAACTTTTTATAATTTGTTCCCAAATTAAAACTGGTAATTTTTCCAATTTTCCAAAAACTTCACTTGTTTATAGAAATCTCGAAATCGACAAAAGATATGAATATGCCGAAATATTTGAAACACTTTTCAATAATTTTCAAGACAGGTTTCAAGATTTTGTAATTTTACAACCGCTATTAGATCTTTTCGAAAACCCTTTTCGTTGCGATGTAAGCAACTACGAATTTGATATTCAGTCAGAACTAATCATACTACGGAGCGAAGTAAATGCTCCAGACGAAAATAATATTGTAGAGTTCTGGAAAGATTTGGATGGCGAGTTCTATCCTGAACTAAAAAAAAATTCATTTAAGTGCCTCTCTTTATTCGGCACTACTTACCTATGCGAACAAATTTTTTCGGATTTAAAATTTATTTGTTCCAAGCAACGTAATAAGTTAAGTTCATCCCATTTGAAGAGCATTCTACTATTACGAAACTGCCATAAAAGTATAAATTTAGAAGATTTTATTTTATAAGTTGTATAACACAAGGGAACAAAATTAAACATTTTTTGTGTTGATAGAAAATTTGTAGATAAGGTGAGATAAGGCCATGATGGCTTTATCTCTCGTTCAATAGGCAGATAAAGCCTTTTCATTTTTTTTCATTTGAATGGGCGATAAAGCCATCATGGCCTGATCTCACATGGTTTTAAATCAGCCCTCGTTCCTTACCAATTCAATGTCGCTGATTTTAAAACTGCACTTTTTTCTATCAGCTGTGATTTGCGTGCAATAAAATCTTTATTTTTTACAATTGTTTATAAGATATTTGAACCTGATTTAGAGTCAAAAAGCTTCCGAATAAAAAAAGGTGCAGTTTTAAAATCAGCGACATTGAATTGGTAAAGAATTGCTACAAATATTTTATCAACACAAAAAATTTTTATTTTGTACCTTTGTGTTATACAACTTATAAAATATATTACTAACATTTTATTTCGGCTGTATTCCCTCAATTTTTTACTCTCTCCCTGCAAACAAAATTGGACCACCTGATCCATTTTGATAAAATGGACTACTCCATGGACTAGTCCGATGTAATGCAAGCATGGACCATGTCATTGTTAAAAAGTGTTTGTAGTGAGACGACATGTCTTCGTTTTTTAACGACATGCTTTCGTGTTTAAACGAGTTCAAAACTAATCGTCTTGAGTATACCATGGAGTAGTTTTAAAACTACTCCTTAGTGGTCCAATGGTGGGTTATATGGTCCTCTCCTAGGACATCGTAATGTTAAATAGACCAGGTTTTTTCCATACGTTTGGGTTACTTTTGGACTAGTCCTGGTCCCTTGTGGACTACTCTTTACACGCGTGTTTGGACTGGTCCTATTATTTGCAGGGCTGGTACTCACTAATACACAACCAAAAAATTTTTGGAAATGCCTGATTTAGATATTTAGCAAGGCGAATTTATTAAGGTGACCGCATCATGAGATAGAGTTATGCTAGCTATCCCTTTTTATTGAAAAATACTATGTATTTTGTTTTTGTAAAAAGTTAGAGTGAATGTCAAAAATATTTGTTGAAAATATAAAAAAGGAAAATTTTTTGTTAATAAAATATACACAATTGCTATAGAAACTCCGCAATTGCAAATTAATTGTAGCTCCACTTATTCCTTACTCATTTCTTGTGTTTATATTTTTTCACTTTTTTTTTGTTTTATTCAATTTAAATAAGTTTTTTTTTAACTATTTAAATTTTTATTGAATTTTAAATTTGAATTAATTTTTTCACAAAATGTAAACAAAGCTTGACATTCAGTATACACACAAAAAAATAAACAATAAACAGATGACTGGAAAATGTCACCTTTATGAATTCGCCTTGATATTTAGCATGCTTGACGAGTGATTTTGATGAATGTATTGTTCTCTTTTTTTTATTGGTAAAAATATGGCCAAGGCGAATTCAAGGTTGAATTCGCCAAGGTTGAATTCGCCTTGAATATGGCATGCGCAATAAGTCAGTATCCACTAGGGCTTCCAATCGGGAAATCCGAATCTCGGAATTTCTAATGTCTAATCCCGGGATTTTCGGGATCCCGACTTTTTATATTCTTTATTATTTTTAAATTTTTTTTAATGACTTGAAAAAATTTACGTGTATTTGTTGACAAAAAAAGTTTAAAATACATTCGGATAGATTTGAAATACATATGGACAATTTTAAATTGTATTTGAAAATTTTTAATATATTTGGACGATTTTAAAATATATTTGACAAATTTAAAATATTTGGATAATTTCAAAATACATTTAGGCTGGGTTTTTGAGATGTCAGTTAAACTAGGTTTAGTTAATCTGAAAACATATTTGTGCCGCCATAACCAAGTTTGTATACATAATTTTGACGGAACAGCTTAGTTTTGCTTAAAATGTTGGTCTTTAATTCAACTCAACTCTGTGTTAGTTCGGTTAACAAAAACATTATTTCATAGATATTCCGCACAAGTTTTTTTCATATGCGTTATGACAGCATTTTACGTGAAATCACAGAGTATACAGAGGCGTCACGAGACAGAAAATATTGTGTTTTTTTCTTTTTTTTTCTTCGAAAGCTGCCCTTTTTGCGTTCTTGTTTTGATTATGCAATTTCTGTAGATATTAGCGGCCTGTTTTTACGCATTGTCACTTCACTAAGGGCACTGCTACATGTTCAATAAATATCGTGATATTTCTAGTATCACGATATTTATTGAACGTGTAGCATGCAATATTGATGGATCGCGATCCATATCGCAGAATGGCCTAAAATATGAAATCCAGAAATCCAGATCGCGGATCGTGGATCGCGTGATAAATATTGAACGTGTAGCATTTTCATGATATTAAATAGTCATGATACGGCAGTAAAAAGTGTCAAAATAAAAAAAATAAAATACGCTGTGAAAAAATTAAACAAATAAAAAGTAAAACAATTGACAAAATTTGTGTAAAGTTTATTGAAATAAATGGTAATGTAAAACAGTGAAATCGAGTAGGTTCTGCCGGTGGAATCGGAACTAAGCAGTGAAAAAATTATTTTAAAAGATTTAATTTTTAATTTGAAGGCATTGCCGGAATTGTGGGACTCATCGGTTAAAGCTTATTCCGACAAAAGAAAAAGAGCGACTGCACTGCAAAAATTATTAAAGGTTTTTAAAAAAGCAAGCAAAATAGCTAAACAGGCTTTCTTTTGGTTTTCTCGCGACATTGATAAACGACCCGCACAACACAAAAATAACATAAATACCGACGCGATAAATATTGAACATGTAGCATACGCTCGTGATCCATCGATATTTTAAAATGGATCGCGATCCAAATATCACGATATTTATTGAACGTGTAGCAGTGCCCTAACAAAAAACATTTTCTTTCTCTATCTTCGAAAGCTGCCCTCGCAAATGATTTAGGCATTTTTCATACGGCACTTTTTTCATCTCTGTATACTTTGTGCTTTGAGCGTGAAATGTTGAACAGAGTACCAGGCTTTATGCAATAAGTCGCACAATGACTTCATTCATTCAATAAAAAGGTCAACTAACCTATAGGAATAACCCTGCAAATAAAATTGGACCACCTGATCCATTTTGATAAAATGGACTACTCCAGGACTGGTCCGATGTAATGTAAGCATGGACCATGTCATTGCTAAAAAGTGTTTGTAGTGGGACGAACGTTTTTTAACGACCTGCTTTCGTTTTTAAACGACTTCAAAACTAATCCTCTTGAGTGTACCATGGAGTAGTTCTAAAACTACTCCTTAGTGGTCCAAAGGTGGGTTATATGATCCTCTCCTAGGACATCGTAATGTTAAATAGACCAGGTTTTCCATACGTTTGGGTTACTTTTGTACTAGTCCTGGTCCCTTGTGGACTAGTCTTTAAGGCCAGTTTACACCACAGAATACACAGAACTGTCACGAGACGGAAGATTTTGCGTTTTTTTTTTGTCTCTTTCAAAGAAAGATGCCCTTTTGCATTTCTCTTTTCATCATCTTCTATGCCGCAATACAATGAACACAAATTTATTTAGTTAAGATTTATTTACAAAACTGTTGTAAAAATTAACTTTTAAGTTCACCACAACACGAGTAAATAATATTTAAGTAAGTAAATAACATTATAAAACAGAACAATATTACTAAATAAATTTTTTTTGCACAAAAAACAACGTTTGTTGAACTCAAGGTATATTTATAGCAGGTAGCCGCGAGATTACAACAATTGTACTATAAAACAAACAACAGGGCTTTTTATTGTTGGTTTGTGATACGAACTGTCAAATAACAAAGCGGTTGAAAAGAGACAAAAGATAAAGACAAAAAACTTTGATTACTTGTTTACTATACAACATTTGGCAGTTTGTATCGCAAAACAAGTAAATAAAAAATAACCAGCTGGCTTTCCGAGACTACCTTCTATAAATATACCTTGGTTGAACTAATGCAAGGCCTATCCAATAGGTCTGCTTGCTACTACAACAATACAAAAAACAACAGGCATTTTGTTTGTGTAAAATTCCTCGCCGTTGTCAAAATCTTACTACCATGTGTGCATGTATGTGTGGCAAAAAACCAAAAAAGTAAACAAAAATATACACGTATAAGGAAAATGTAAACAACTTTTGATATCGTTGGGGAATAAACCAAATAAACATCTGGCTTCTTAAGCAGACCTATTGGATCGACCTTGAACTAATGCATTTGTTTAACGTGGTTTGTGTTTTGTTATTTTTGTTTTGATCACGCCATTTGTGTTGATTGTTGCGGCCTGTTTTTACACCTTGCCACTTCACTACCAAAAAATGCTTTCTGTTTACACGCGTATTTGCAGGGAACAGAAACAGCATTGTACAATGTTGCCAACACATTTATTGTTGTGCAATAAAAATCAAGATGTTTGTTGATTGTTGCCAATATATTGTGCCACCTTCGAATAACACATACACATTGGCGATATAATTGTAGAATACGTAAAATTGAACAATTTTATTGCAAGTGTTTGAGCCGCTTTACATTGTATTTATGAATTTTGATCAATTAATAATTTAAGTTTGTTTTTATTATATTTTTACAAATAAATAATATACGTTCATGATATGTGTATTTTAACTCGAAAATTAAGTTGTTTTTTGTACAGTTTAAATTTTTTTTTATATTTGGTATAAAAAAAATTTAAAAAGCCCGAAATATCCCGAAAATTTTTTCAAAATCCCGTGAATCCCGGGTTTCAAAATATCCCGAAAATCCCGGAATCCCGAAATCGAAATCCCGAAATATTTTCAGAAAAACCAATCCCGATTGGAAGCCCTAGTATCCACCCGACGTCATATTGAAATTTATTCTTTTCCAAAAATCAGAAAAAAAATTAAAAAATTTTAAGTTTAAACTTTTTTTTTATCTTTAAAGCCAGTTTACACGGTAATACAATCAGCCTGTTCAACGATTTCGAACGTTAACGTTCGCATAGAATATTACATTTAAAACAAAAACAAATTTTCGAATTTTGTAATTGCTTTAAATATAATTTTCTATGCGAACGATGACGTTCGACATCGTTAAACCGGCAGAATGTATTACGACATTACAAAAAATGATGTAGAATGGGAAAAATCTTATCATGTAAAAGCAAAATGTATTGAGTAAGAGAGAATACGAATACAAAATCTGAAGCGGTCGGTAAATGGTTTTTTCTAAACCATTTTAGAAACTTATGTATTCTCATCACACCAGAGGTGTATTTTAACAGAGTATATCGAAGGTGGTAGCATTTGTATACAATTACAAAAACAACTTAAATCAACTCAGGAAATTTTAATGTTGTTTTTGTAAAAATTTAAAACTGCAACCATCTGTTTTTTTGTTATTATTTTTGATTTTACTTGTACCAAGGTATATTTACACAAGGTAGACTCGTTTGGGAGTGTATACATGCTGCTCTATAAAAGGAACCGAGTTGTCAAAATTGTTTTTATATAAAACAAAAACAATTTAACGCACACATGTACAAATTTTGGCTCATATACACGAAATTTGACGTTTGGGCTCCAACTAGGGGTAATCAGCTGACAAACATATGGGCCAACGAGTTTACCTTTTGTAAATATACCTTGACTTGTACCATCCGTGTAGACATGAATTATACTTACAAAAGATTTTTATTTTTTTCTTTTAATCACGGAGAGAATTCCATAATATTTTGATTCTACAAAGTCGTATTACATTGTATTACCGTGTAAACTGGCCTTAAATATATTTATTCTAACTATGATATTACAGAGCTGCTTTTCTGTTTTAGGAACCGCCGCAGATTATAACCGCCGCAAACTGCCACAGATTATAAAGCCGCTTTTACTTTTAGCAACAATGAAGTCTTCATTTTTTATTGTTGTATTGAAAATAAAAAACAATAACATTCGATAGTCGCAAACAAGGTAAATATACCTTGGTCGCAAAATATCAAAACAATAGTAATGAATTGTTTATTATGTTTGAAAATAAAAGAAAAAGGTAAAAAATCAATCACAATTAATTCTACCGAATGGCAAGAGCTCAACATACAACATATTATTGAAAAATATCTCTGGAAAATGGTAAGACTTATGTACACTTTATTATATGGGAACATAGTAACTAAACTTTAATTAGTAAAAACATTACACTTTGGTAAAAACAGTATGTAAAAGGATTGTATGACTAAATATTTTTTTTATGATTATAAAAAGTAAGACTTACTTATATATATGTTAATTACATACTGAATATCTTTATGAAAAAATTATGAATACAAATTACCCGGAAGTTTTTCCCTTTTCCAATATTTCTATATTGACATTACCGATGTAACGAAACGTGACATTTGTACTATTAAATTTTAAAAAAATTATATGGCTTAAATCTAGTTTACCGACGCAGCTCCAAATAAAAAAAAAAAGTACCTAGGTAGATAAAAAATTAAAAAATAAGAAGAAAAATTAAATAAAAAAGTTGGCGGAAACGCTTAGTTTTCGAGTTATGGACGTTTTAAGTTTTTATATAAAAGTGTGATTTTCCACTACATTTTTATCTTTATATGGTCAATATTGGTATCATTTTAAAGCTTTTGACTTAGCGAAGCCGGTACTTACTATCCCAAAGAGGAGCAAATCCTTGCGCACGGCCGAAGGCCGGCTATGCAGAGTAGCTTTACTTAGCGAAGCCGGTTCTTGCTATACCATAGAGGAGAAAATCCTTGCGCACGGCCGAAGGCCGGCTATGCAGAGAAGCTTTGGTTAGCGAAGCCGGTATTTGTCATACCAAAGAGGAGCAAATCTTTGCGCACGGCCGAAGGCCGGCTATGCAGAGAAGCTTTAGTTAGCGAAGCCGGTAATTGTCATACCAAAGAGGAGCAAATGTTTGCGCCCGGCCGAAGGCCGGCTATGCAGAGAAGCTTTACTTAGCGAAGCCGGTTTTTGATATACCATAGAGGAGAAAATCCTTGCGCCCGGCCGAAGGCCGGCTATGCAGAGTAGTTTTACTTAGCGAAGCGGGTTCTTGCTATACCATAGATTAGAAAATCCTTGCGACCGGCCGAAGGCCGGCTATTCAGAGAAGCTTTAGTTAGCGAAGCCGGTATTTGTCATACCAAAGAGGAGCAAATCTTTGCGCCCGGCCGAAGGCCGACTATGCAGAGAAGCTTTACTTAGCGAAGCCGGTTTTTGCTATACCATAGAGGAGAAAATCCTTGCGCCCGGCCGAAGGTCGGCTATGCAGGAGTGTTTTCGTTTGCGACGTCCATGTTTATAATTTGATTACGTTTGTATTACACTTTTATTTAAATAAACTACATACTAACCAGGTGCACTTTTGTAATATTTTGATGTAAAATGCAAAAAGAATGTAATGTGAGGTAAAGAGATAGTAATTTCAAATAAATTTTGTATATCTAAAAAGATATGGTCAAAAGCTTTGAAATGATACCAATATTGGCCATATAACGATAAAAATGTAGTGGAAAATCGGACCTTTATATAAAAACTTAAAACGTCCATAACTTAAAAACTAAGCGTTTCCGCCAACTTTTTTATTTCATTTTTTCTTCTTATTTTTCAATTTTCTATCACCCTGGGTACTTTTTTTTTATTTGGAGCTGCGTCGGTAAACTAGATTTGTTCCAATTATATGAAGTCAAATTGGCTGAAGTGCACTTTACGGGGCGTACAAAAAAAAAAAAATAAAAAAATATGCTACCCGAATCAGAATAAAAAAAAAGAAAAAAACCATAATTAAAATTTAAGGGGGCTGAGGCCCGTGGGGCCCCCTGGACCCAAAAAACTGCCCCGCCCACTTTGTGGTATGTGTTGGTACTCAAATTAAAGGTAATTTGCTCACGATTGCAAATATGTATTTTGTTTTTGTGTTCGCATATTATTTTCCTCTCTAGGTTAATTTAAGTATCTTTAAGGTGCAGAAAAGCTTTAGTTAGCGAAGCCGGTGTTTGTTATACCATAGAGGAGAAAATCTTAGCGGCCGGCCAAAGGCCGTCTATGCAGAGAAGCTTTAGTTAGCGAAGCCGGTCTTTGTTACACCATAGAGCTGAAAATCCTTGCGCCAGGCCGAAGGCCGGCTATGCAGAGAAGCTTTAGTTAGCGAAGCCGGTTTGTGTTGTTCCATAGAGGAGAAAATCCATGCGCCCGGCCGAAGGCCGGCTACTCAGAAAATAATTCTTTAGCACATCGGAAATAGGCTTTGAGTTACAAAAAAAATAACATTTTTTTTGTTTAAATCGAACCTAAAACATTAAAGAATCCAAAAGAAAACAAATTATTTACAATCGTGAGCAAACTACCTTTAATTTGAGTACCTACACTAGGGTGGCAGCTAAATTTCAACTTTGGATTTTCAACATCTCCCGGGCGGAATATTGTGCCATATGGTCTAAAACTGATGTGGAAAAAATTTCAGCCAAATCGGATAACTTTTACCCCTGCCCCTTTGAGGTCAAAGTTCAAATGATAAAAAAAAAAAATTTCCATACAAGCAAACAATTTTTTTTTCGATTTTTTTTTTTTTTTTTTTTTAATGTTAGTAAGCTTTATAAGCTTATTAACAACAAAAAATTTCATTTCGATCGGACAAGATTTTCAGTTTCAAAAGTGACTCTGAAAAAAAAATTTGAGGCTTGTTAGGGGCTTACTCTAAAAAATTTTTTTTTAGTTTTGATAAGCACACATTAAAGATTTTTTGTTGCTCTTAATACCAGGTTTTTTAAATTTTTTTAAAAAATTTTTTTCGACATCGCATTTTTGTTCTAAATTGGGGTAAAAAACTGGAAAAATGCAGTTTTTGGGCCTATTTAAGAGCATGATTACTAGGGTGGCAGCTTAATATCAACTTTGGATTTTCAACATCTCCCGGGTGGAATATTGTGCCACATGGTCTAAAACTGATGTGGAAAAAATTTCAGCCAAATCGGATAACTAAAAAAAAATCGAAAAAAAAATTTTTTGCTTGTATGGAAATTTTTTTTTTTATCATTGGAACTTTGACCTCAAAGGGGCAGGGGTAAAAGTTATCCGATTTGGCTGAAATTATTTCCACATCAGTTTAAGACCATGTGGCACAATATTCCGCCCGGTAGACATCAATATTAATACAAAAAAATTGCTCCATACATTTAGCTGCCACCCTAACCTACACATATATGTGAGTGGATGGGGGCACTTTTTTTTGACCCAGAGGGCCCCAAAAGTCCGGCCCGCCCTAAATTTTATTACTTTCATTTTTCTTGTACAATTACCTTTAATTTGAGTACCCACACATTCCACTAAGTGGGCGGGGCGGTTTTTTGGTTCCATGCGGCCCCACGGGCCTCAGCCCCCTTAAATTTTAATTATGGTTTTTTTCTTTTTTTATTCTGAATCGGGTAGCATATTTTTTTATTTTTTTTTCGTACGCCCCGTAAAGTGCACTTTTGCCGTCAAATTTGTAAAATAATTTTTTATAATTGCAAAGGGAGGCTTATTCTGAATTGCGATGCGAAAATCAATGCGATGCGAAAATGAAATGCGATGCGAAAGAAAATTGGTATTCTGTTAGACTTTCGCAATCGCATTCGCAATTTATTTTCAAATCGTGGCAACGCTGCTCAAATACGTCAGTGTCAATAAACGTCAAATTAAAAATAAATAAATTGTTTGTGTTTGGCTGTGAAAATTGTTTAGAAAGTTTATTAATGACATTCTGTAATAAAAAATATAATAAAAATGGATTTTGTGGCACTGTGTTTCGACTAAGAAGAAAATGAAAATGTTTTGTGTTTACTTTAAAATCGTCCCAAACCTATTAAAATTAAAGTTGAAGTCAAATATTTTCATATTTTTTTCATCCTGCAGCTTCTCTTATAGGTGGTCCATTGGTATTTAGTTCTTCAGTTAACGTTTGCCACAAAGTATTTGCCGACTGACGTGCATTTGGTGTTTTCAAATGGCCTCTTGCCAATTGGCTGTGCTTATTAATAAATTCCATCATTATTTCAAATTGACGCGGTTTGGTGGTCTTATTTCTTGCTTCCCTGAATTAAATAATAAATATATGAATGAATAAATAAATAAAATATTATCTTTCACTACCAAGTTTGTACTTTGCGAATGCTATTTTGTTGTCGAATAAATTTTGCGAATTTGACATTTGTTTTCGCAATGTAGAATACCGACTCGTCACCTTTTCGCATTTGAAATGCGATTAAAAAAAAACTTTGCGAATATCGCAATACAGAATAGCAACTGTTCGCATTTATGCATTTTCGCATCGCATTGATTTTCGCATCGCAATTCAGAATAAGCCTCCAGTTTACCAACGCAGCTCCAAATAAAAAAAAAGTACATAGGGTAATAGAAAATCGAAAAATAAGAAGTAAAAATTGGAAAAATACATAGTTTCCGAGTTATGGACCTCTGAAGTTTTCATATAAATTTGCGATTTCCCTCCACATTTCTGAACGTGTATGACCAATATTGGTATTATTTGAAAGCATTTGAACAGATCTTTCTGGAAATTCAAAATTTATTTAAAACTTTTTAACTCTTTAGCTCCTAATACAGTTTTTACAAAATTTATATCAAAATGTTACGGAAGTGCACTAGGTAATCTATATATATAATTTCGTTGTTTGTCCGGATGTATGTCCGGTTCTCTTTCCGCGGCTTTCTGAAGCCGTCTGACCTCGCAGAAAGATGAAATTTGGCATACGTAAAGCTCATTTGCTCCACTGGTGCAAGACGGAGCCCGATTTTTGATTTTCGGTCTGTGGGCGGTGGGCGTGGTCATTGAATAAACCATTCACTTTTTCTTATATTTTTTGTAGGAAACTTTTGCGTTTTCCTAATGACACTTTTTATATTTAAAGCCCTCTGTCTAAGGAAGATCATAGCATTGTCAGATTCCTAATTTTCGGTCTCCGGGCTGTACATGTGGCTTATTTCATCATAAAACCCTCAATTTTGAATTATGTATTTTTTAAAGAATTTTTATATTTTCGATATGACAACATAAAATTTGTTATACAGAAAGTACTTTCTCTGCTAGAAATCATAGTGGAATCAGATTTTAATACTGCTGTTGAAAAGTAGAGATAATCTTATTGTATCACATACATAATTACTAACAAATATATTGGGTTTTTGTTTTGATTTTCAAGATTTGTTTGTAAAGTGATTTAAAGAACAATCATATTCTAAGAGAAAGTAACTGTTATTTACATTCATCTAAATTAAAAAATACATAATAATATTGAGTTATTGGAATTTATTCTTCATTGTGCCCATTCGAATTGGATTGAACTACATATTTACGGTGCGTTGCGCGTTTTTAAAATTATCATTAAAGAAAGAAATTATAACTACCTATTTGAAGTGAATTTATATAATGTTATAAATATAAAGTTAAAGTTCTTTTTTTTACAAAAATCAACTAATTAACTTAAGTCATTAATAATTTTGAAAGCTACTCAAAGTCCTCTTCAAGGTAAAAAAATTGTATGCGAATTTTACGAAAAACTTTCGTTGTCTATTATTTCGAAACACGTTTTTACGAATATTTCTTACGATGTATGTCAGTTTTTGTTTTAAGCAGAGATTTTTTCGGTGTTTGGTGTCAACTGTTTCATACGTTTACATTTTACTATACTTCGGTTTGGTGGATGGTTTACAACCAACAATATGTAAAACGCCGAGGATTTAAATCAGATACCGTAAATATATATAAGAGTATTCAATTGTTCGTTATTTTTCCAACATTTTCCTATAAAAAAAAAATTCCTTTAAGGGCATGGAAAGACCTCTCCCAGTGAATGATCTGCACCCGATTCTATTTTTAAACTCATTGAAGGGACCTACAGTTTAATACCGGCAGCGAAAGGCTAATGCAATAGCATTATTGAATTATTTAGAAAATCTATTCGTAGATGCATGTTTGTTATAAGGTGTACCGCATCTAAGAAATGTTTTGAAGGTTGGGTCTCGCCGGTATCGAACCGAATACAACAACGACAACTTTGTCGATCCACGATGATCTGTAAATATCGATTTTTTCACTGACATTTGAAACCTAAATTGAAGTTCTGTTGACCTTTCAAAGTTAGGTTAGGTAAGGTTAAATGGGTAGCCGTCACGAAGACGACTCACTTGGGTCCTTATAGCGGTCCCTTTGTGATACCCCTAGCCAGTGACAAGGGTCAGCCAGTATCCACCAGACTATTCCCCAGAGGTCACCGCAGTCTCGAACCACCCCGATTCCCTGCAGAACAGGGAGATCGATTTCAGTCCCGCATTGGACAAATCGTCCAGACATGGCAATTCCGGTCTCCCAAAATGCCTCACCCTAACGCCCGCCAGACCGGGGCATTGGCAGAGAAAGTGAAACACCGTCTCCTCCTCCTCCTCATCATGACAACTCCTGCAGTAGTCATTATACGCACGACCCATCCTCCTAGCATGAGTCCCTATCACCCAGTGACCCGTGATAACCGATATCACTGTCCTTATCCGGTCCCTGCCGAGACCGAGTAGTACGCGCGTTCCCGCCGCGTCATAGCCAGGCCATAGAGTCCTGGCCATCAAACAGGTATGCTCGCCCTGCCATCTCCCCTGAGCCCTTCTGTACGACTCCCGTCTGATGAGAGTCCTGCAGCGGGCCATTGAAGTGCCAATCAGGCCGTCGACGAACATGTCGTCCAACAGACAGCCTTGTTTGGCTAGACTGTCCGCAGTATGGTTGCCCAGGAGCCCACTGTGTCCTGGTACCCATGTCAGCGTTACACTGGAATGTTTCGCGATCTCATTTAGAGACATCCGGCATTCCACTGTTAACATAGATGTCGTAAAGACACCAGCCAGAGCTGCAATGGCAGCCTTGCTGTCCGTAAATATACATATATCCCTCGATATACGATAGTACTTCAGCCAGTTTGCCGCCCGCTTTATGGCAGAGATTTCCGCCTGCAGCACACTACTGCCATCTGGCAGCCTAAAAGAGACCCTGATGTCCAATTCCTCGATGAAGAAACCTCCACCCACTCTGTCGCCCATCCTGGAACCATCGGTGTAGACCCGCAGGGTCGGCTCCAGAGATCGCGTATTATCGAGCAGCTCATCATAGTTACCATGATGAACCGTGAACAAAGCACCGAAAAAGGGTTCCGGAGTGCAATAGTCCAGCCCCGCCAGGTCGTATGACGCGTGAAGCGTGATCCTGGCATGACCATAGTTCCGCGTAGACCATAGGCCCACCGCCCCCAGTCTCATAGCGGAAGTCAAGGCCTGTTGTTCGGCCATGATATCGGCAACCAGTCTAGCATAGTAAACAGTGCCTTCGTCGGTGTCGAGCGGAGTGATCCCGTGATCATCAGCGCAGCCAACCTATATACTTTCTCAAGCATCCTGCAGTACCGTCCCCTTTCCATGGCAGGCCACCACACTATGACCCCATAGAAGAGAATCGGTTTTACCACCGCTTC
The DNA here is from genome assembly GCA_930367215.1 of Pollenia angustigena. Classification (NCBI taxonomy): domain Eukaryota; kingdom Metazoa; phylum Arthropoda; class Insecta; order Diptera; family Polleniidae; genus Pollenia; species Pollenia angustigena. Next base: position 186,886,740 of record OV884060.1, on the reverse strand, counting down.
AAAGATCCATTCGACACCCCTGGGGCCCAGGCCCCAGCTCCTGCCCAAGGATCTCCTGCAGGTGTATAAGGCCACAATAGCCCTATCAACCCTCGTCCGAACGTTGAGTTCCCATGATAGTTTGCTATCGAGAATTACGCCCAAATATTTGGCACTGTTCGAGAGCCTCAGCTCCGCGCCGTTTAGCCTAGGAAGCCTAAAGTTGCCAACCTTGTACTTCCTGGTAAAGAGTACCAACTCAGTTTTCTGTGGATTGACACCAAGTCCACAGGAAATGCTCCAAGAGCTTAGAATCTGCAATGCAGATTCCATACAATGGGACAATGTGTCCAGGTGTTTACCCGCGACCGCCACCGCCACGTCATCCGCATACGCGACGGTTCTTATCCCTAATCTGTCGAACCGGCCCAGCAAAGTTTTCACCGTCAGGTTCCACAGTAGAGGGGACAGAACCCCACCTTGCGGGGTGCCCCTGTGCAGAAATCTGCAAACATTAGTAGCACCCATCGTGGATTCAATGATCCTATTATCGAGTAGATTACCAATAAATCTACAAATTACATCGTCAACCCCAACCTCCCTCATCGACTCCAAGATGGAGTTGGGTTTGACATTATTGAAAGCTCCCTCAATGTCCAGAAAGGCCACAAGTGAGTATTTCCGAAATTCAAGGGATTTCTCAATGTAGCCGACCAGTGAGTGGAGCGCCGTCTCTACAGACTTGCCCTTGGTGTAGGCATGCTGCGATGAAGAGAGCAAATGTCTAGGAATAGACATCCTCAGATGAATATCAATGACCCTTTCAAGGGTCTTGAGAAGAAAAGACGACAGGCTGATTGGCCTATAGTCCTTAGGTCTGGTGTGGGATGCTTTACCTCCCTTTGGAATGAAAACAACCCTACATCTAGTCCATCGGGTGGGAACGTACGAGAATCTAATACATTCCGTATAAATAGCGGACAGCCAAGGAATCAGAAGCCCCGCATTCTTTTGAAGGTCGGCCGGAATAATACCGTCCGGACCAGGAGCCTTAAAGGAGTCGAAGCTCCTTATCGCCCAATTGAGCCTATAATAGCACAGAGAAATGGACACGGGTCCAGGCTCTGATAAGCAGTTGATCTTCCGTGGTGTTGGAAGGGAATTGCCAGGAAAGTGCGTGTCAATTAACACCTCCAGCGTCTCCTGACTATTCGTAGTCCAGCTTTCTGAATGTAGCTAGGGACAGCCGGGCAAGAAGCCATTATTTTGCGCAACCGGTTTGTCTCAGAGGAGCCTTCCACGCCGCTGCAGAAGTTCCTCCATGCATTCCGTTTCGCCGATCTTACCAAATTCTTGAACCTATTCAATGCCGACTTATAATCCGCCCAGTTTCCCAGTCGTTTAGCCATATTGAATAACCTACGACAGTCTCTGCGAGACTGTGCAATCTCAGGGCTCCACCATGGTCGCTTGCCCCCCTTCTTCCTAACCACTGGCCTACAGGCCAGTGCCGTTGCCTGACGCAGTGCCCCCGATAGGAACTCCACTGCCATTTCAGTCTCCGTAATGCCACTAATGACAGGGACTGAGCCCAGAGAATCAGCGAGTGGACTAGCCTGATAGTCCCACCTCGTTCTCCTCCTATTCACAAAAGTACACACCCCCAAGGGGGGTGGACCTAATTGAAACTCAAACTCAACATACCTGTGGTCCGAAAAAGAACAGTCATTTGAGACCGCCCAGTTACTTATTAAGTCGGAGTGTTCCGAGCTGACCAATGTCACATCAAGAACCTCCTGCCTATTAGCTACAATGAACGTAGGTTCCGCGCCTATGTTTGCTATTTCCAAATTACTGCTACAGATAAAAGAAAATAGCGACTCACCTCTAGTGTTGGTGTTGGAGCTGCCCCACGTGATGTGGTGCGCACCTTTCAAAGTAGGAGGATATAAAAAAGTCATTTATTAAAACAAATTGAGAATATGTTATGACTTTTTCATTGTATCTACGGAATTAACATATCAAAAAATATAAAAAATTGATTACATTACTTAAGAGTTATTTTTCGTAGGCCTGTGTAATTTCTAATCTTTCAATATTTGGAAAAAAAAAATTTATTACATCTGCAAAACGCAAAGAAGAAGAAAAATACAAAAGCAAATGAGAGATTTAATAGAAAAAAAGACGTATAAGCTAAAACGGGCAAAAATCGCTGACTGCAAACTGAGAAAGAATATTTGATTTTCTTATAAAGAGTTTTTTCAATAAAATGATTTAAAGAAATTTGCATGCATACATATGTCTATTTTGCTAGAGAAATAAAGAGTCAACTATTCATATAAGAAATCTAAAGCCTGTTGCTCTGTTTCCCTCGAAATATACTCTTCATTGAATTCCATATGTCTGATACAATTACTAAACATACATAATAGGTACATATCACAAAAGAAACATGTTAAAAGTTTCAACTTCTAATTAAAGCTATAGACCTGCGATCGGCAAAAAAGGGCGGCGCGTTTTCTCTTCTCTCTTTCATTCTCTGTTGTACTCTTTTTTTACGTACGTGTGCACACACATTAAAGAGAATTTACCAACATTAACAACAAAATATGTAAAATTCTTACAGCGCATACAATCACAAACTGTAATAGTATAGGGTGCCGATTGCAGCTATAGATCCAAATGAAGATTGTGTGATTTACATGTATTTTGTTTTTGGTGCAAAACATGAGAGTAAAGAATGAAACAGAAGAAACACGTAAAAAAAATATACCGGCAAAATTCAACCACAAGTTACCCTACAAAACATAGCAAAAAATTTAAATTATTGGTGGGCGCTGCTTCCGATTTGCTACCACCCGTAAAATATGAGGAGGATCTTATAAAAACTTAATAAATCCATATCTAACCGAATTAAGTTTTATTTCTTTTTTGGTTTGTCGACTTTGAAATGAAAACGCAGCGAAAAAAATTGAACCAAAACTCTATAGTTAGTTAAGCCAGAAAAAAGGAACAAATATGCACGATTTCATCAAAACTTAATACATCTACTTCATACTTTTCATACTAATTCAATAAATTTTTAATTACTGGGTTAATTTCGATAAAATTTAGCGACTTAATAGAAAACAATTGACGCCCTATGCTCCAGTAGGAGTTAAAGGAAATCATATATATATATATATATATATATATATATATATATATATATATATATTATAGAAAACAATTAAGGCTTTCAAGTTTTGAATTAATTAGAAACTTAGTGCTTGCACAATGGGCCAAATATGATAATCTCGAATGTGTAAATTACAATGAACTTTTTTGTAAAAAGATACATCTTAGTAGAAAGCTACTTTTTTGCAAGAAGGTGTTTCTTTGTAAATATATTCCTTTTTGTAAAAACGTACCTTCTCCAAAAGAAGTACTTTGATAAGCAAATTTTTCAAAACATACTTTTTACGGTTACAGTATTTATCGGATATAAGAACATCTCATATAAGAACAAAACGCTTTTAAGAAACATTTTCAAAAACACCATGTCTTTTTAGTGATTTTTCTAACAAAAAAGGTTTCATATAAGAAAAACGCTTATAAGAAAAAAAACGGATTAAAGAACCTTTTTCTTAAACACCAAAACCACAAAATGTATGGAAAAAGAATTTATATAAGAAACTTCCAACACAGAATTTATGTAGTTTGCATGGACAACTCTGTTTTATGACAGTTTTACAACAAGAACAAAGTTTTTTTCTTTTACTTTTAGTTTTAGATGAGCGAGCTGGTACTCATGAGAAGCTTTGTGTTTTTTGCGAATAAAAACAAAAGTTAAAATTTTTAAAGAAATACAAAACGGTATAAAAAGAAGCGAAATTTTAAAAACATCTAAAATAGTGAAAAACTCAAAAGAATAAAATAATTATTTAAAAGTGAGAAATGTTAACAAAAAAAGAGACAGAAAACCAAAATATGAAAGTCTTGTGGCCATAGCTACTTATATAAGAAATAAGTTTCTTATACAAAATAATTGCATATAAGAAAGAAACGCTTATAAGAAACTTTTTTCGTGGATTTTTTAAGTTTCTTATATCCGATAAATACTGTACTTACATTATTTTCAACATTAAAAAGATAATCAGACGGGCAAATGGACAGACGGATATCTGTCTAGATATATTCTAGGTTCTTAGACCCATAGGGATCTAGAATAGATAAACTTCATGGCGTATTAGATTAATATTGCAGAAGTTACAAACTCAATTACAAATTTATATATACCTTCTACACATGAAGGTTAAGGGTATAAAGGATTTTTTATATATAAGTAATTTAGCAAAACAAAGATTATTGCATAGTGGTTGAACACTTAACTTGATAAATCCAGTCCGATCGCAACAAAACTTGGTAAATCCACTTGAAAAATTGAATTTTTTTCGAATTATCTCATTGCTAAATTTTTAAATCCTGTATAGATCAATGACTAACCTTACCGTTTGCATCACTGCAACAAAAATTTATAACAAATACAAGTGGGCATAACTAAAAAAACATTTTCTTAAATTGTGCTGAAATTCAAAAAGTGGATTTATCAAGTCTTGAAAAATCCTCCTCATATATAGAATTCGTTGTTCTTCTGCCCATGTCTTATGTAAACACTCTAAAGTTTAAAACTCGATCCTATTGTAATATGAAAAAAAAACTTTTTTAATTTAATTACATTTATTATAATTACATCCCTGATTTATATTCTTACAGCCAGGCCCACGATGTCACACGTTAACGTTCGCATAGAAAATTACATTGAGAACAAAAACTGATTTTAGAAATTGTTTTTGTTTTAAATGTAATTTTCTATGCGAACGTTAACGTGTGACATCGTGGGCCTGGCTGTTTGTTTTTGTTGTATACCTATTACAATAAGAAGTAATCGTATGAGGGGTTTTACACACATTTAAATTTAAAAAAATGTTACAACAATTTCGTTTTCAGTTATTTTTTAATTAATAATTTGCAATGATGGATGTTTTGGACGGTGTCTGTTACAAAGTCTTCCCAATTGATGGGGACGGAAATTGTTTGTTTTCGTCCCTTGCCCATGTAGTCTATGGAACAGCTTCAAGAGGAATGAAAGTGCGTAATATTATTGTGGATTATGTGGTCCAAAATTTGAACCGTTTAAAATTTTTTACTACCACCCCAGAGGATGACAACTATAATGATGTTGAAGTATATTCTATTGATATGAGAAAAAGAGGAACGTATGGTACTTCATGCGAACTTCAAGCTGCCGCAGAAATATTTCCATATTTATTTGAGGTTTGGAGAAATGGGGCCATATTTTTACTCTTTGGAAATAAACAACATCCTGTTAAAAAACTTCGTTTTCCAGGGAATATTTCAAATGGACATTTTGATGTCTATGAGAATATTTCATCACCTAACCAACTTTTCCCAAAAATGTCAAATATTGCGCATAAGACTATAATTATATTGCCCAAACGAAAAAGATCATATCGGACAAAGCTTAAAAAAGAAAGGGAGAAAAAAATTTCATTTCAAAAATAAGGAAAACTTTAGAGATAACATAGCACGTAAAAAGTTGAGGCGTTCAAGGAGAGAAACATTACGAAAATTTAAAGAATACGAAGAAGATAAAAATAAAAGATTAAAAAATGATGCATGCAGAAAGATAGCAAATAGGCAATTTGAAGATGATGAACAGAAAAGAAAGAGGTTGGACGAAAACAAAATCCGAAACGTACCCCAAAGACTTACTTAATGCAGTTTGCGGAGAAGTCAGAGGTAAGAGGTGAACAGAAAGAGAAAGGCAGCTCAAAAACTAAATGAAACAGATGAGCAAAAAAGGGAAAGGTTAAAGGAGGATGCAAACCGAAAAGCAGTTGAAAGACAAGTTGAACCAGTTTGTGCGAAAAGAAGGAGATTAGAAGAAAGCAGGAAAAGAATGGAAAATAAACGACTGCACGAGGATGAAAGCAACGTAGTGTTGCCTCCTAAAAGACATTTTCAACATGTAAATATTTTGCAGAGTTGCAAGAATGGCAGACAACAAAAGGGAAAAGAAGATTCTATTGAGGAGCATAACTGTGGAGGTATGACTTTTGAATGTTCCATTTGTGCAGCGAAACATTTTCATAAGGAAAAGGCACCAGATGGAAAATTTTCAAACTGTTGTCAGAAAGGAAAAGTTGACCTTACATCCTTATCATCTCAACCTTATCCTGCCATTTTGAAGGATTTAATAACCGGAAAACACGGGCAATCGAAAAACTTCTTGAAACATATTCGATCCTTTAACAGTGCATTTTCATTTGCGTCATTGGGTGCACAAATTAAAGCACCGCCAGGATACGGTCCATATTGTTTCCGCATTCATGGTCAAATTTACCATAGGGCATTAACTCTTCATCCTGTACCCGGTGACACAAGAAAATACGCTCAACTGTACATTCTGGATCCTGATGAAGCGACTGAAGAGCGTATGAAGAATTCTGGAAACACTGGATGCAGAAAATCTGTTATGACAATGTTAGGTAACTTCTTCAACCAACATAATCCATTGGCAAAGGCACACAAAATGTTGTATGAAGTGGAGAAGGATGTAACAGCTGAGGCCAGACAAAGAGGGGTCCGAGTACCGTTAGTTTCAATGGCAATAAAGCACGACAGACCTCTTGATAACAGAAGATATAATGCACAGAGAGTCAACGAAGTAGCTGCAATATTTCAGAGCACAGACGGTGAACCTCCATTTGAACGAGATCTTCTTATACATTTGAGGCCAGATCCATCAGACCCCAAAGGTACAAGTACTAAACGTATCAGTAGTCTTCATCCAAGTTTAGAGCCTATGACATATCCAATACTATTTCCATTTGGAGAGTCTGGATGGCACCTAGATATACCGTTAAAACAAAATATATCCACTACCAAAAGGGTTTCTCAGATGGGTAACTACAGTTATCGGATTGCCGTGCGTGGAGATTTTAATCCAATTTTGAGCGTAGGAAATCTAACGCAACACTACTTTGTAGATTCTTACGTCAAAATGGAATCCAACCGTCTTCATTGGTTAAAAGAACACCAAAAAGAGCTCCGTGCTGAAAGTTATCAAGGCCTTATGGATTTTTTGTGTTTAAGAGCTGCGGAGGATGGTTCCGTTGCTGCTAAGCCTATTATATTACCGTCCTCTTTCATAGGAAGGCCAAGAAGTATGCAGCAAAACTATCAAGATGCAATGACAACCGTACGAAAGTTTGGTGGTAAACCGGATATTTTCTTGACCATGACATGTAATCCTAAGTGGAGAGAAATAACGGTAAATATGGAATCGTATCAAACAGATCGACCCGATTTAATAGCACGTGTTTTTCATATAAAACTTACTGAACTGCTTACGGACATTTGTAAAAGACATATATTCGGTAAAGTTGTTGCCAAAATCCATGTCATTGAATTCCAAAAAAGAGGTATCCCTCATGCTCACATACTTATAATGTTGTCGGAGGACGATAAACCTCGCGATAGGGATGTTATTGATAACATTGTTTCAGCAGAGATACCCAATCCGGAAGATTATCCTAGACTCCATAGCATTGTTCTAAAGCATATGGCACATGGGCCTTGCGGAGACAATAATATGAATTCTCCCTGCATGGAAGATGGAAAGTGCTCAAAAGGTTTCCCAAAACAATTTCAAGAGGAAACTGTATGTAATCTTGATGGGTATCCCAGATACAGTCGTAAAAATTCTGATGTCACTTACAAAACTGTTTCAGGATTTGAGGTAACTAATCAGTGGATTGTGCCATATAATCCATTTTTAATTTTAAAATATAATTGCCATATTAACGTAGAAGTATGTGCCTCTGTAAAAAACGTCAAATACCTTTTTTAGTACGTCTATAAGGGTTATGACTGTGCTAATGTTGAAATTACGGAGCAAGGTTCTTTAATACATGATAAAATAAGGCACACGATATGTAAGCGCTCCAGAGGCTGCATGGAGAATCTTGGCAAAACCAATGCACGACCAGTCACATGCAATAATTCGGCTGGCAATACATTTACGGAACCACCAAATTTTATATTTTAGACCAAACAACGTTGATAAAGCAGTCAATAGTATTTCCCTTTCAAACTCAACTCTCATTGCATGGATTTGTCTCAATGAAAAATATATTAATGCTAGAAAATTTTACTATACCGAAATCCCGGAACATTATGTATTTAATAAGAAAAGTGGTTGGAAACAAAGAACGAGGAGGTAAAATTATCGGGCGCATGTACACTGTTAGTGTATCTGAAGGAGAGAGGTAGTGTCTCAGGTTATTACTGTTGCATATTCCCGGTGCGCTGGGCTATAATGATTTAAAAACTATAAATGGGATAACGCACTCCAGTTTCAAAGAAGCTGCACTGGCTTTTGGCCTCTTAGAAAACAATTCAGTTTGGGAATTGACTCTTGAAGAGGCAATAGCAATGAGCATGCCAGTTGCACTCAGACAGATTTTCACTTACATATGTGTATTTGGAAGTCCCGTACATACACGAAAACTTTGGGATAAATACCTTCAACACTTTGTTGAAGATTTTGTTCGCCGACACAAATGTCAAGCACGAAATTGTGAGACTTGCGAACATTTTTCCCTACAACAAGTACAAAATATTTTTATTTTGCGTGGAAAGACATGCACAGACTTCGGTTTAAAGAAACCTTCCGAAAATCTTCCGAACGACATGCAAGATATTTTTAGTACATCACAAGAAAAAATGGAAGGATCCATGCTTCAATCTTTTCTAAATGTTGAGCAAAGAAATGCATTTCAAACCATCATTGATGCAATATACAATCGTCAACGCAGCACTAACTGTTTCTTTCTTGATGGGCCAGGTGGAAGTGGGAAAACTTATTTGTACAAAACTTTATTATGCGTAGTTCGAGGAAAGGGATATTGTATTACCAGTTGCGTCGACAGGAATTGCAGCGAATCTTCTAAAAGGGGGCCGCACATATCATTCTCAGTTCAAGCTACCAGTACCATTGACAGAAACATCAACTTCAAGTATGAGAGCAAATTCAGTGGATGCAAAGCAGTTAAGAAAGGCTAGGTTATTCATTTGGGATGAGACAACAATGGCACCTACCTATGCATTTAATGCAATTGACAAGTTGCTTAAAACATTGATGAAAAATAACAAGCCTGTTGGAGGTAAAGTTGTGCTTCTTGGAGGAGATTTTCGCCAATGTTTACCAGTGGTACCACATGCTCACAGGACGGCCATTTTCGAATCATGTATTAATTTTTCTAATCTTTGGTCCAACTTTAAAATTTTACAACTTAAAGTCAATATTCGTGCAGTGGACAATATTTACAGAGATTGGTTTTTAAAAATGGGAAATGGGGAACTCAGATCGGAATTTGGAGAGGACATTATTGCATTACCAAACGAAATGCTGGCTGAAAACTCAATCGTTAAAAATATCTTCGGTGAATGTTTACATCCGTCTGTAGAACAGTATTGTAAATTTGCCATTTTATGCCCTAAGAATGATGAAGTATGCCAAATTAATGAAGAAGTACTAAGTCTTTTAGAGGGTGAATGTTTTACATTTTTCAGCGTTGACACGGTGGAGAGCAAAGGCATAGCTGAACGGGAAAATTATCCTGTGGAGTTTTTTAACAGTCTATCGCCATCTGGAATGCCTCCTCATAAGTTGCAAGTCAGGGTGGGAGCCATTTTCATGCTTCTGAGGAATTTAAACACTAAAAGAGGGCTATGCAATGGCACAAGACTGCAAGTTACACAATTGTCACAGAATCTAATATGCGCAACTATATTAACCGGCACTGCAAAAGGCAATCCTGCATTTATTCCGAGGATTGGTTTGGCTCCCATAAATCCCGACCTACCATAGGAGACAGTTTCCTATAAGGTTGGCGTTTTCCATCACCATCAATAACGCTCAAGGTCAAACTTTAGAGAGGGTGGGGATATATTTACCCAAACCAGAGTGAGAAAAAAAGATGATGTTAGGGTAAAAGTGATGCATGTAGATGGAAAATAGGGTATGTTAAAAAAGGGCTGCTCCTCAGTATTTTCAAAAAATGTTGTTTTTAAAGAAGTATTATAATTTAGTTACTTACTTTTTGTTATTTTTTACTCATTGTTATTTTTTAAATATTTTTTCTTCATATACCTAATAAATGTATTAAAACATTGAATAATAATTTTTTGTTTTATTTCTTTTATGAGCGTTTCTATGTTAGTTATTATCTAAAACATTTTTATGCCTGGCAGGGACAGGCTTTGTGACTAGTAAAAATATAATCAAATAAACCCCAGCTTCTCTAAATAAAGCTTCTCTGCATAGCCGCCCTTCGGCCGGGCGCAAGGATTTTACCCTCTATGGTATATCAAACACCGGCTTCGCTAAATAAAGCCTTTCCGCATAGCCGGACTTCGGCCGGGCGCATGGATTTTCTTCTCTATGGTATAACAAACACCGGATTCGCTAAATAAAGCTTCCCCGCATGGCCGGCTCCTTAATCCTTAATGGATTAATAATTTTTAAATAAAATGGTTATATGTATCTAGAAAAATTTATTCAAAAGCTTTTAAATGATACTAATATTGGCTATACACGTTCAAAAATGTAGTGGGAAATCGCAAATTTATATTAAAACTTCAGAGGTGCATAACTCGGAAACTGTGTTTCCGTGAATTTTGTAATTTTTCTTATTTTCCAATTTTCTATAACCTTTTGTACTTTTTATTTTATTTTGAGCTGCGTTGGTAAACTGGGCTTAAGCCAAAAAAAATATTAATTTTGTGCAGTTAAGTCAAAAGTGCACTTAAACAAAAGGCAGTTAAGTCAAAACTACTGTACTGCGTTTATGAAGTCAGTCACGTACATACAAGGCGATTATATTCTGACCGGTGCAACATTGAGACGCTTTAAACGTCTTACTAAAAGAAAGAAACACATTTGCAATTAAGTTATTCTAAAAGGGGTAACATTTTTTTATATACTATTGTTAATAGGGTTTTTTCCCGGGAATTTCAATAATTATATTACCCGTTTTCCCGGGATTTTTCATGCGGGATCCCGGGAAATAAAAAATTCCTCATAGTTTAAGAAAACAGCTATTTATACTTTGAAATTTAGTTTTCTATTCTCTTAAAATAAGCATCTGTGGATGGGTTATCGATTAGATCAATTACAAGAAGTGAGTACATACGTAAATCAATGTCTCCTGATGCAATAAATCTACTTAAAACAGAATAGGCAGTGCAACAGGTGATAATAAATAAATTTAGTGAAGTGAAAAGTTAATAAAGAACATCAATTCAAAATAAGATGCAGGTAGTAAAGTTTAGTTGTCCATGGACAAGTCTTTAAAATAGCATATACCTAAACATATAGCTCCTTTATTGTAACATAGTCATATCTACAAAAACAAATGAATTTGGCAAAATGCGATTAAAGTTTTCAAAATGTACCGATTTAAAGATATATTTTGCTATAACTTCGGTTCAGTTTGAGATAAAATTCGAGAAGGCATGAAGGAACACTTTGCTTACAGAACTTACAATTTTTGATTTTTTGAGATATGACTATGTTGCAATGAAGGAGCGATATGTTTATTAGGTGATAAACAAAAATTTTTTTCAATTTGTGTTGGTGCGGGGAAACCGAAATAAAAAAAAATTTGGAAACTCGTGTAAGATACTACAACATACAATTTGAAAAACACATTGTCCTAAAGATTACAGATAGACCTAATGAAATGAAAAGGTTTGTAAGAGGTTGATGCTATTTTTTGCATGAACCTTGACATACATTTGACTGATATAGACGTTGTTTATAAAAAAATGCTTCTTATTGTGAATCAAAAGCCTTCTACAACGGTGCACTTTTAACTATTTGTCCAACCTCGGTAAAAAAATGAACGAAATTTTTCGGAAACATGGTAATTAGTAAATAAAATAATCAATATACTTTTTGACGACTTACTAAGTGCTTTGAATGTGTCAGAAAGTTATTTCCTAAGCCGTTAAAAAATGTTAATATATTTATTTAAAATATTTTATCTATTTTATGAATTAACTTTTTGATCTCATATCTTGAGTACCTCAGTTTGTGTTTGTTTTTATTATTGTTTTATGAATTAAATTGTTATGTTTATCTTAATTTTTTTACTTTGTATCTATAGCATAATAATAATACGGAATTTACATATAAAACCGTAAGGTAATAATAATTCAAGTTCCTCTTTTAATCTTCATTTAATTTTGTAGTATTTAAGGATTTCTTTTATGTAATTTACTTTGTATTATTTATATGGAGCGGGATCCCGGGATCCCGGGAAATTAAAAAAAATTTCCCGCTTTCCCGGGAATCGAAAAACTCCAGGAAAAAAAAACTCTAATTGTTATCTATTTACAAGAATTAATATGAAACGATCAAATATCCACGAGAGAGCTTTAAAGTGCATGACGGGTGCAACCAAATTGGGCAACTTTCATAAGATCATACCACAAAAACACAAAACTCTGTTAATTTTTAAACTTTTATTGTATTATTCTTTTTTATTGTGAATGAGATATCAGACGATGATTATGAAATCAAACATCTTAGAGAAATATAATCCAATAATAAGAAATTTTCTCTTTAAGCCATGACGGGTGCAACATGCAGTGAATTTTCTGTTCACGCCAAATCTATGAATCTTTCGAAGTGTACAACAAATTTATATTTAAGCTTACGTCTAAAAAAATTATATTATTATAAAATATTGTAGATATTTTAGTTTAAATTGGCATCAAAAAAGTATCAAATAGTGTGATTTGAAAATTGATGTTAAAAGTTGTCTAGAATAGAATCGCACTACATATAAGCAAACATATGCGATGGAGTGACGTTACAAAAAACATGCATAACTTTGCGAATTGGGCAAGACTTTTTGAAACAGACCTTTGTTTAGTAAGCTTTGGACTTACATATTTACAGATTTATATTCCGAGTTGTTTGCTTTTTTTGTCTGACGTGACGTTATATGACGTTACGTTAGGTTACTTAAATTGTTATATAATATTTACATATATAATTAGCGACTTCTTTTCCTTCGTGGGCATATTTTTATGCCAGTTTATTTTTCTCGGTTTCAACTTGGTTAACTGCCTGCTTAACGATTTTTGAATTTTGTTTTTGTTTTAAATATAATTTTCTAATTTCAAAAGATTTTGTTATTCGTGCTTAATTCCCAGTTTTTATTCTTGATAAAAACACTTGAAATTTATTGTTGATGGGATAAGCTATTCCTATGCATTTTACTGGTTGCTTAGAAAAACTAAAGATATTAAACCAAATAAAACTGTTAAACGTATAAGACTTATAGCAACAGTTTTACTTGTAACAATATCAAAGCTTTAACAAAACACATCAACAATAAAAAAGTGGGTTTATCTCATCTTACATTCCCCCCTACAATTAGTTGAAATTCTCTCAACATTAATTGTAGTTGCAAGTAGGTTAAGAAAAACAAAATAAATTTTCTATGCGAACGTTAACATTCGAAATCGATGAACAGGCTGTAAATCAGTGTTCTAAAATAAACATACCATAAGATTATCAATAACAATTTTAATTAATTTTCATGTTGTAAAATTCCTTTCTTCATAAAAATAATTTAATAAAAATTAAATTTCATGAACTTAAGCCTAATTAAAAATATTAAAAATTTGGATTAAAAACCATAAATAGTTCAACAAAATAACCACAATACTAATTATTGTTAAAGCTAGGGCACGAGCTCTATGTGTACATTTGTCCTTCAAGTTGTGCTGAAAAAGGTCAACGGAAAAGGGAAAGACAAGGTGAAAAAAACAAAAAAATGTACTTGGACTTTAGGAAAAATTCTTGACGAAAGTACGAAAAAACAGAAGTAAAGGAAAAAACATGTAAAATCAATTAAAATGGATAATCATTCAGGAAAGCAAATTTCGATCTACCAAATGTTAAAATACAATTTGGTTTAAGGATTGATGTTTGACTAGTGACGTCAGCAGTCGTCGATGGCTGCGAGTGTAAGACGGCAAATCCATCTGAGGAGATCGAGTGGTTGCGATCGAAACATGTCATGGTAACCTGCCGGCCGGGGTTCGAGCCCGAGCCACGTCAAGAATGAAAGATTATCAATAACAATTTTAATTAATTTTCATGTTGTAAAATTCCTTTCTTCATAAAAATAATTTAATAAAAATTAAATTTCATGAACTTAAGCCTAATTAAAAATATTAAAAATTTGGATTAAAAACCATAAATAGTTCAACAAAATAACCACAATACTAATTATTAAACATACCATTATTTAGCGTTTTGCTCACACACCCAAGAACGATGTCTATTTTTTTACCCCTACTTTTCCACATGCAAGTAATTACTTGCAAGTAGTGTAGACGTATTATCAACAAAAAATCGAGGAAACAGCCGATTGGCTAAAAAAAACTTATGTGAATGTAAGTGAAAAAGTGTGAGTGTATTGAGTTTTTCGAACTTGCACTTGCATGTGGCAACTGTTCTATAATGTTTCTTCTTTTACATTGATAAGACCTCATCCATATTATGAATGATTTGCTGCAAAAACTTTCTTCAGTTCTCTTTTGAAACTGCATTCGTGTCCATAGAATAAAAATTTTGTTTTGCAGCATTGAGTCATTTTCTGTGTCTTCTCTCTTTCTTTCAATAACAAACTTCCAAAAACTGCTTGTATATGAAACATATTACACTTTTCCCCTGTCATCAGCAAACTTAAATGTTTCGCAGCAAATGTTTTATAATATCGAGTCATAACCGCAAAAAAAGCTTAAGTAACACCATTTTCCATTTTCGTTTTTTTTAATAAACGACTTTATTGGCAACACTTGCATCATCTCCTAAAATGGCATGGTCACATTAAGAACCGTTACGATTTTATAGCAAAAACAATTTTATCTCAAGCGACAATATTCATACAAAATTTTTATGAAATAAAATAAAAAAAACCTTCTCCTGTAAAATTTTGTTTTTGTCACTTAAGCTTTTTTTTTGCAGTTATGACTCGATATGGATTGGGACTCAGTTTTCTTAAACTAACTAATACCTTTTTATATAAAAAATTCAGGCTTTTCTTCGTATTTTGTTTAAATTCGTTTTTCATGTCAAATAAAAATATATGTAATTATATGAAAAACTATCCCAATAAGCAATTTTGCGGGAAATCAAGTGCAAAATAATTGGTATTCAAGTTCGAATTACGAGTTTCAAGGGTTGAGATATACTTTTGTGACACTATTTCAATAGCATTCTCCAGAAAAATGGGAATTTGAAATCAAGTGAATATTAGTAAAATATTTTGAAACCAGCGTTTAAAAATACATTTTAACTCAAGCTTATTTCCAGTTAAATTTTAAGCACTTGAAATTTTATTTTCAAGTGCTTATTGGTGAAATTTGCCATAGGCAACGAAAACTTGATTTAACTAACTATGGAATTAAAATAAATTTTCTTTTTTAGTTGTATTTAAGTAAATTTTAGTTCGCTTTGAGTCATAACCAGAGAAACCGTAAATATGCCATTGCATGTTTTTCCTTGTGCGACCAATGAAGGCAGAAAGAATATATTTATCCGTTTTAGAGCCTTTTATTAATTTTGGCATCGATTTGTTAGTGTATATTTTGCATTTTTTTAGATGCCTGCAAGAGCTTTCGCAGCAAAAAAATTTTTTTTTGCGAAATTTTGGCTTTCTGTATACCCAACGTGTTGCTTCAATTTCGCCATCCATGTACATTTAATGTTTACTCGAAAATTGTAAGACAAAGGCAGGTTGTCTTTAAGTAAAATGTTATTTTAAACATTAAAATTTTAGGTATATGCAAAAATCAATTATGTATATATGTTCTTGGCGGTGTGTATAATACATAGAAATCTGGACCAACCCTTTAGAATACCGATCGATTTAGAATCACTTTTTAATCAAATTTTGTAAGCACATTTTAATTGTACTAAGAACGCAGTCTATGTAAATGGTGAGAATCGGCCTATAACTTAACATATTTCTCATAAAAACTTATTTCCAAATGTACGGGACACCACTAAAAGATCATAGAAAAATTCAAACAATTCCATTTATGTAAAATTACACTGTGCTAGAAATTCACACCTTTTTTTAGACAAGCTGAGAACTTGTTGTTTTTGCCTAATTCGGGTACGCTGAACCCAGTGGTGCTAACCGATTTTTTAGGTTAGCTCTGGTTTTCGAGATATGCCGTTATTTCGAAAATGGAGGAGGTTGCACAACATATGTTCGCGTAACTAAAAACGGTTTAGTTTATTAAAATTACTATAAAAAAAACCGAAATTCCGAAAGTCGTCTTAGAAACATAATTTTTTTTGGGAAAAAAAATAATTTTTTTATCAAAGTTTCGAAATGTTTGTTTACATATGTATGTACATATTCGAGTTTTTTTTTAGAAGTGAAAAAAAATAAACATATTTTTTTATCAAATAGAAACTGGGAATTATTTCTTTTCATACGTTACTTTATTATATTCAACATTTTTTATTTTTCGAATTTATTTTTTGCAAAAAAGCTTTATTAATTACATAACTGAAAAAAATCCAGTTCTGTTGAAAAGAAAAATTTAGTACTAAAATAAGTGCTAACGCTCTCGATTTTTTTGATTTGTTGTGCCAGGTAATAAACAAGTTATTCTAAAAACGGGACAAATGGCGTCCAGTTCAGAGTATCGACGGGACGCGGGACATTCCACTCTAAAACTGGACTGTCCCGGCGAAAACTGGCCAGTTGGCAAGTCTATCCAAATGAGACTCTTTTTGTCCGTAAACCATCTTACTGTGTTGGTATTTAGATTAAATTCGCCTCAAAAAAATTTTACTGCAAATTAGGGAATGGTAAATGGATACCAAAATCGATTTTCGATTTTTCGATCGACTTTTTTATTACGGTTTTTGAAATCGATTAATCGAACCTCAAAATCGATTTTAAAATCGATTTCAAAATCGTTTAGGATAAATTTGCAAACTCATACCTTATATCACAAAGAGGTATACTCCAGCTTTTTTTTAGAAAACTACTAGATAAATTGAACTGAGATTTTTAGTGTGTAGATATGACTACTTTTTCTAATTTTCCTGCAAAAAGTGAAAATGTGTAAATTTTGAGATCGCCTTTAGAGGAACAAGTACATGTACATTTTACATATTAAAATTGTGTTCTTCTGTAGACAATCAGGCCTGTCACATAAATTAATTCCGATCGAAAGTGGAAGTGATTTCGTATCTTGCTTCACATTAAACGAAATCACTTTTGATCGGATTTAATTCTGTGACAAGCCTGAATTTATCGATAGTATTTCAAAGGATTATGACAGTAGTTCCTGATCGGTAGCGACTGTTTCTTTGCTAAGTTACTATTAAGTTAGTTTAAAACAAGTTAGAGTGCTATATTCGGCTGTGCCGAATCTTTGATACCCTCCACCGACAGTTCGAATGTTTAAGGAGTAATATCTGTATGATGTTATTATTATCTTAAAGTGTGACGATTTGTTATTAGTTATGGTTTTAGGCGACTAAGCTGTTTTTCGGTAGTAGGGTTTATACGGGGCCTAGGGTAAATTATGGACCGATCATCACGAAATTTCACAGCGTCATTTCTAGTCCTTTAAAACTGTGACGTACCAATTTCTGTTATGATAGCATTATTAATTAGGGTTTTAGGTGTACTAAACTGTTTTTCGGGAGTAGGGTTTCTATGGGGCCTAGGTTAAATTATGTACCGATCTTCACGAAATTTCACAGTATCATTTATAGTCCTATAAAACTGTGACGAGCCAAAATTTGTTATGATTGCATTATTTTTTACGGTTTTAGGCGTACTAAACTGTTTTCCGGGAGTAGGGTTTATATGGGGCCCAGGGTAAATTATGGACCGATCTTCACGAAATTACACAGTTTTATTTCTTGTCCTATAAAACTTTGATGTACCAAATTTTGTTATGATAGCATTATTTTTTACGTTTTTAGGCGTACTGAACTGTTTTCCGGAAGAAGGTTTTATATGGGGCCTATGGTAAATTATGGACCGATCTTCACGAAACTTAACAGTTTAATTTCTTGTCCTATGTAACTGCGACTTGCCAAAATTTGTAATGATAGCATTGTTAGTTAAGGTTTTAGGCTTAATATACTGTTTTCCGGGAGTAGGGCTTATATGGGGCCTAGGGTAAATTATTGACGGATCTTCACGAAATTTCACAGCGTGATTTCCAGTTGAATAAAACGAATTGTTGCGACATCTTATATCATTCTGTGCATTTTTCCACCATTTATGTTAGTTTTTGTAACAAAATTATCAATTTTTTTTAGGTGGTGGTTCCACATTTTGATTCATAGCTCAGATCCTATTGAACCGATTTTGCTGAATTTCAATCCCAAACTGCTTAGGATAACTACAAGCAATTTGACACCAAGTTTGTTGATTTCTTTTGAGTTTTTCGAAAGTGAGCGTGTTTTCAACAGACGGACAGACGGACAGACGGACAGACAGACGGACATGGCTAAATCGACTTAAAATTACTCAAGGACCCAGAATATATATACTTTATAGGGCCTGAGATGAATAGTAAAAAAGTTTCACACGGAATGACAAACTGAATATACCCTCTTCACAACTAATTGTGGTGGAGGGTATAAAAAAACGTTTGCATGCCATTGATGCCAGAAATATGCAGAGACATTTCCTTTTAATTTCGTATTTGTGAGGATAAATTACATACTTTTTGTTTTTTCACTCTGCTTATAACTAGATTTAAATATCGCTCACAGAGCCCTTATATTAAACTTGGAAGTATATTAAGGATACTAATAGGGAAATACGTAAAATTACAACTTTAAACTGGGAAAACTGCATTAGCATACCTACAGACGTATGTACGCACAAAAAAAATACGTTATATTGTGCATGCCCATAATTTATCGATTTAATTAAGATTAAAAATTGCCAAAATTTTGATAAAAATAAAAAAATCGATTTTAAAAGCCCAATAATCGATTTTAGTATGAAATCGCATACGTAAATTCGATTGCAAAAAATCGATTTTTTTTACCACAAAATCGATTTTCGATTGGAATCGAAATCGATTTACCATTCCCTACTGCAAATCAAATTATTTTTGAATCAGTTCACATTTGCCCAAATCTCCCATCTATAAAAAGCTTTTAACATTAATAAACAATTTAAGAACGTCCCTAAATTCCCTTTAAGACAAAAACTCTCATTTGCATGTTAATATCTAGATAGTATTCGGCACAAATACTCTTATATGAATCTTAACCTCTTAACATAGCTTTTTCCAAATAGGGTAAAATCTTGAAAATTTGTCTGTAAATACTATAGTGTTCGGGCTTTACCGGTAATAATTTAAGGATTGTTTTTATTTAATGGAACTGTTATTAAATTGTTGAATATTTTGAATTTTTTTGGGCATATTTTTAACAATTTTCAGAGCATATTTTCAAGTTTTTACTGCATATTTAATGCTCATAAAACGTGTTTTTTAGAGCATATTTCTGGTTTCCCTGGTGATAACCTATATATGTACATAATTCTTAGTTTATGTACAGTGACTCAAACATATAATTGGACATTTAGTGTAAGATTATTCAAATGCCGATTTTTTCGATTCAATGAAAAAAATTCTAAAAAAATTTGTAGATTATTAAAAAATAATGTTTCACAACGTGTGAAGTGGGATTCGTGCCCCTGGTAGAAAGCAAATGCGACCAATATGTTTAATTTGAGTGCCCCGGTAGGCTAGCTGGTAGTGAGCTAGTCTATCAGCTCCGGGGTTGCGGGTTCGATTCCCGCCAGAGACTCTGGTTCCTGCAGACAAGCGTAAAGCTTCGCGGGATTAGCTTAGGGAATTAAAAAAAAAAAAAAAAAAAAATTTATCGGCACTTTGCTGTACATTTTATTTAAATATGTCAAAATATATTTTAAACGAATTTTTAAAGAGATGCATGTGGCGAGACCATTCGAAACGTGCTAAGGAAGAATGAGTTAAATCGGCGAATAGCCAGAAAAGAACCCAATTTCAGTCAAAAAGATTAAATTGCCCAAGTGAAATTCTGACTTTTAGAACATGGTAATTTTGCAAAAAATTGTTTAACTTGATTATTTTTAACCTTGTCACCTATCTTATAGGTACTCTTTACTGATGACTGTTAATTTAAACAGCTTGGATCAAATGATAGGGGATTGGGAACATTCATTTTATAGAGGAAAAAAATTAATCGATGCCAACATTTGGACATTTTAAAACAAAATGTAAAGCAAATTGCAGATAGATTTAACATATTGGTCATATTTGCTTTCTATCAGGGTTACGAACCCAAGCACACTTCACACGTTATGAAAATTGTCCAAAATTACGGCAAAAATACCGTTACAGTCCCCACATCTCAACATAATGGAGCATGTTTGGAAAGAACTTTTTATTTTTTTAATTTTGTACAGTAGTTTTGACTTAACTGCCTTTTGTTTACGTGCACTTTTGACTTAACTGCACAAAATCGATAGTTTTTGGAATTATTCGTTATAATTCCATACAAATTCCTTTTTTAAGTGCACTTTCTATACCTGCACATTTAAGATAAATGCACAAAATTTTTGGCATTTTAAAATTATTTTCATACAAAAAATCAAAGTTTGCTGCACTTTGACTTAACTGCCCAAAATACATATTTTCTGGAATTATTCTTCAAAATCCTTTTTTAAGTGCATTTTGTATACCTGCGCATTTTTCATATTTTTTGGCAGCTTTAAAATATTTTCATACAAAACATCAAAGTTAGCTGCACACACTTTTCACATAAATAAGCTGTTTATAAATATATAAATCGCAAATATTTTGTTTTTTCCCATAAATTTTTATGTTCTTTGCGAATTCTCATTGTTTTTGTTGCTGTTTCTTTTATATTAAATAAACATACATACATGTATAAAATGATGTTATTTCCCAGCTAGCATAGGCTGATTGTTAAACGATTATGTTTAATATACAACTCCTATAAGAATCTTCTGATGAATATCTGACGAGTAACAAAAACATCTACAGTACTTTTCGCTTATAGTCCATTCCGCTAAAAGGCGAAAAACGGATTAAAGCCAACACTGTCATATTCACTTGCACATTTTTTCATATTTCATACAAATTATTTGTTCTAAGGTCCATTTCGCTTGTAGTCCATTTTCGTTTAAAAGCCACATTTTCTTAGCATGCATGCATAATTCTTTATGCAAAAATGGTCGCTTGTAACATAGCGTTTACATTTGCCAGTACTGGCAAGACAGTAGCAATTCATTCAAACTTTTTCACTAATACATAAACACTTTTACAGCTATTTTGTTTTTGCATTGTTTTGCCAACTAATATGTATATGCTTACTGTCTTGCCAGTACCGACAAATGTAAACGCTGTGTAAACCACTCTGATTTTTATATTTTTTAATCAACAGTCAACATGTTTTTATTAACCTTTCTCGCAACTATTATTTTTAACAATTTATTTCAATTAAATCAATATTTGGTTATGTTTTAAATTAACTTTTCTTTTGTTTAACAATAATGGTTTTATTGAAGAAAATAATATTTATATAGTCCAAAATGTGGATTATAATAGATTTCACTTATTATCCATAAAATGGCTTATAAAAAAATCGGTTATAGTCCATATTCGCTTATAGTCCACAAAAGTTGTGCAACTAGAGTAGTGGACTTTAAGCGAAAAGTACTGTAAATCTTTTTTAATTTAATATTTTTTTTAATTTTTTTTTTTGACACGCTCGACTTTAAATCTTAGACTGAACCTTTTGGGACTCTCTGTAAGAGTCGTATAACAATTACTGAGCTACCTAAATAAGACCGTTTTTGAAGTATGAAAATGCTATCGCCAATACAATTTTAATAAACAAACCGGCCGAAGGATCTGTAAAAAAGTATTTTCCGACAGGATGGTGTTGATTTCGCGACCTTAAGGTTTGTTTTATAGAAATTGTATGAAAGTTAGAAGCTTTGGCATGAAAAACTTGATACACTTGTTTAGGTAGCTCAGTCATACGGCTGAGCATTTCACGAGTTGTAAAATAATACCTACATGAGTCTCATACGACCCTTGGCATGCCTTTTATAAAGACTCGTTAGATAATCTCTACATACATCATAAACGAGTCCCTTTACGATTAAGGGCTTAGTTAGCCGGGAGTAATAGTAACAGTAACCTTACCGTAAAAAAGTAAGACCAATCTATTTCTTACAGATTGAGACGTAACATCTTACTGCTAACTGTAATCGTTCTAATTGCTTTACATACAACAAAATGAATCAGCTGATTTTCAACGTTACTGTTACTCCCGGCTAACTGAGCCTTAAAACAAGCGTTTTTCGCTGCGTTATGGAAGAATCTCTCATAGGAATCAGCACGTGTAACAGTTTCTCCCGTGCGAGGAATTGTCTACAAATAAAAATGAGCTCGTCGACGATCAAAAACAATCTTTGTGAGATTCTCGGTAGACTCTAGACGATTGAAAATGCTAGCTGGGTTGGAATAAAATTTTAATAAAATATAAATGTATGTATTAATAAAATAATTTTTTTATTCTACTTTTAAATCAAAAACTTTACATCAGCTGCACTTTTGTGCAGGTAACCACAATTGTGTACTAGCACATTAAGGCAGGTAAATGCATTTAAGATAACTGCATTTTTGATTTACCTGCACAAAAAATCGTGCAAAGGAGATTGTGCAGCTAAGTCAAAACTACTGTAATTCCCTATGCTAATCCCCGCGAAGCTTGACGCTTGTCTGCAGGAAAGAAACCAGAGTCTCTGGCGGGAATCGAACCCGCAACCCCGGGGTTGATAGACTAGCTCACTACTAGCTAGCCTACCGGGGCACTTGCCCGTAAGCTCTATAAATTCAATAAGACGTGAGTGGAAGGAACAACATAACTTTTGAATTTTGCACAAATCCCGTAAAGTCGATGCCTCGACGCTTGGAAGCAGTAATGAAACCAAAAGATTTTTCTTCCAAGTAGTTAAACTGTATCTTATATTTATATCGAGCCCTTATAGCAAAAATGATGTAACCAACAAAAATAAAATTTACAGGAGCAGGTTTTTTTTTTTAAATATTTTTGCTTCAAGTCTAGGGTTTCGTTTGAAATTGCTTTTGCTCTTATTTCGTAACGGTACTTCCCAGAGATATGAGATTTTTAGAGAAGATGCAAATGATCAAAAATTATCGATTTTCATCAAAAAACAAAAATCTAAAATGTTGTTGGTTACATCATTTTTGCTATTAGGGCTCGATATGTCTGTGCAATTATGCCTTTGAAATTAAATTTGAAAGCTTTGTTTTCTTTCTTTATTTTAAAAATGGTTTTGTATAAAAGGTGCTAAGTATTATAAATTTTTAAAAGGTTTTTTAATAATCTACAACTTTTAGAATTTTTTTCTTTGAAGCGAAAATATCGGCATTTGAATAATCTCACACCTAGTTTCCAATTATACTGTGTGTTTTCCCCATTCGCGATATTCTAGTATAGGCATTACCCAGTTTTTAATATGATTTTAATACTTAATTTACAAAACTGTGTGTTTATTTAATTAAACAAATATTTTTTACTAATAAATATTTACAACAGGAAAACTTAAATAATCCTTCTCATATATGCCAAATGTGTTGGCATGAATTACACAATTTTCACAAGTTCTACACAGAAATCGAACAGGCTCACTCAAATTTGAATAGTTTTATAAAATCTGAAGTCGTTTCTGATGATATTTCAAGTGAGAAAATAGAACAAACTGAAACAAATTCTAACGATAGAATTGCAAGTTCTCAACTTGAGCCAGAGATTTTACTATTAAAAGAAGAAAATCCTTTAGAAATTTTTGAAAAAGAGGATGTGGAGGATGTAAAAAATGTAAAGAAAAGGTCCAAACGTAAATGCGATGTTAAGAAAAGTACAAAAAATAATCAAAATATTCCAAAAAATAATTCCAAAAAAAAATTTAAGAAAGAAAGAAGTACTATTGCAACAAAAAAGCCAGAAATGGATAAAAATCAAGAGGACAATGATATAAAATTCGAGGAAATGGAAAATAATTGCAAAGAATCCAAATCTGTTGAAAATGTAAACGACGAAGATGATACAAGGTTTGATAGTGATGACGAGCCTTCTTCAAATAATATTGATTCCACTAAATTGCATGTGCAACGGCAAGAACATGATAAATTTATTGCCGAACATTTACAAATAACCTGTAACCTCTGCCAAATCCCATTAGCAACATTTTCTATAATGATAAAACATTACAAGGATGAGCACAATCAACGCGGCTACGCAATATGTTGTAATCGCAAACTTTATGATCGTTCCGAAATAATGGATCATATAAAGTTACATCAAAACCCAGAATATTTTAAATGCAAATATTGTAATAGAATATTATCCAGCCGTGTCTGTCTAAAACTGCACATTAAAAATGTACATGAACACAAGAACGTTGAGTGTGACATTTGCGGCAAAAGTTTGGCAACTGAATCAAGTCTGAAAATGCATAAGCTTTTACATGATGCTGATAATAACGAGAAAATACCCTGTAAACAATGTGATAAGTCGTAAGTGAATACACGTAGGAACTTTTTTAATAATATTGATATAATTATTATTTTTATGTTCAGCTACCTCTCTAAATTCTCCTTAGCCAATCACATACGATCAGTTCATCTAAAAAAATACCACAAAATTTGTGATCTATGTGGTGAATCTATATCTGGAAAATCTAGATTCAAACGTCACATGTTAGAACATGAGGGTAAAGCCCCACCCATGGTAAGCTGTGAGGTTTGCGGACGTCGTCTGGCTGACATGAAATGTTTAAAACGGCATATGGGCTCCCATCATCCACCGGAAGGAGTAAAACCCGAATTTAATTGTCCAATGTGTACAAAGTTATTCGCTAGTCCCTCTAATGTAAAAATGCACATAAAGGTTGTGCACGAAAATAGTTACGAAAGAAAGTGTAATCTGTGTGAGAAAACTTTTAAAAGACCAGATGCTTTAAAGGTAAACTTGTTTCGTTGTTTTATTCATTTCATTCGTTCATTTGTTTTTAGGATCACATGGCAAAGCATATTGGTAAACCTCTACATGCTTGTGGCTTTTGTTCCAAGACATTTTATTCAAATGGTCAGATGCATGCCCATCGCAAGAGAGTACATCCAATAGAGTGGCAGGAATCTGTAAGAGAAAAATTTTCAGGCAATCTGCCAGAAAAGTATATTTCAAAAGCAATAGAAAATTAGTTAGGTATTTATATTTATTTTAAAATCCATTAACAACCATATATAATAATAAATGCATACAATTCCTAACAAATTTAAGAAAAGAAGTCTTATTATTTATTAAATAATACATATCTATGAATATGTACTTGGATTTTTTTAATTCGATTTTATTTTCCCTATTTTTTACATTTTAGCAACTAGTTCCCGAACAGTTTTTTATTAAAAAAGCTAATCTCAAGCTGTTTTTTTAAAGTAAACTAGTTTTAAAACAGTTTTCTATAAAAAAAATAATTTTGTTCGAGTTTTTTGCAGACAAAAAACAGATATCGGTAAGGTAGGTAGAAAGGCTGGTGTGAAGTCTCCTACACCCAGATACAAGTATGGTCTATTGTGACGCCTTATTTAGAGATATACATATAGGTAGACAAAGATGGAAATTAGGTGAAATAAAGAGCGAAAGCATAAGACAAGATAGAATGATAGATAGGAAAAAAGTATCGGATCAAACACGAGAGAAATCCTACTCAACCCAAATTAGCCCTACGTGCGGTAGCACCCATTCAGGCCATCCCCATTACGAATCCTATCAGACTGACAGCCCGAAACGTCCCCTAATTCGCCTAGGAATCTACTGCTAAGCCACCTCAGTCTGCTGCCCTGCAGTAACTGTCTCAACCAGTGATGCCAACTTAGTGCTTTTACCACTACTTATGGTGCTTTTTAATGCCTCAAAACGCCAAAAATTTATCCATAGTGCCAAACTAAGGAAAAGCACTAACTTGGTACTGTTTCAATTTTTCGTTAGTGCCTTTAGTGCTTTGTACAATTTTTCAGGGCTGTGCTGAAAATCGTAAACGTAAAACGCTAGAATTTTAAAAGTCATTTTTTTCATAAGATTTCTGTAATAAAAGAATTTTATGACAAATATTATACAAATTTTTCTGTATTAAACAGAATTTTATAGCACAAATTATAAAAATTAGATTAAAAGTGTATTAAAAACAACTTCAAAATTCTTGCGTTTTTCGTTTTCGATTTCCAGCACAGCCCTGTTTATTTTTTTTCTACCATTTTTTAAAACTTCGATTTTATAGAGGATGATTTAGATGAGATTTGCTATTTGGGGTATAATTTTGAGAAGCCCTGTAAAGATTTTAAGATTTCAAATGATAAAAAAAGTGATTTAAGAAAGTTGCTTTCGTTTTACTAAAAATTTTATTTACGAGGTTAGAGCTAGGCTTCCTATCAATTTGGAAATATTACAAAACGTTGCACTTTAAAGCGTTGACAACATATTTAGTAATCGTAATAAAACGATGTACATATTTGTTTTCGGTAAACATTTTTTAAAGATGTAGACACTGTTTTAAAAATAGAAAATGGCTTGGAAAATATTAGCAATTGTGAATGGAAAAATTAACAACGATTTTGAGTCAAGTAGAAAAAACGTATTTAAGAGCTAAAAATCATGCTCGGAAAACGTACAAAAGAACGCAAGGACTTTAAAAACAAAAAAGAGCAGTAACTTGGTATAAGCAAAGTGTACGTGCGCCAAGATAGCGTCGATAGTTATCCACGAAAACGCAAAATGGAGTTGGTGCTTTTGGGGGATGAGTAAAAAATGGGAATTTAATGCTATTGGGAGTTTTGCTTTTGGGAATTCAAAATTTAGGAATTAAAGAATTAGGGCGTTCAATTTAAAATGAGGAAGTATGATTTTAAGCAAATAATTACTCAGAAATGGAATAAAAAATTAATAAACAAGAATAAAAATATAATATTTTTATTCAAATAATTAAATAAGTTTATTTATATTTAAAAACAAACATTTTTACTTATAATAAAATTATTTATATTTAAAAACAAACATTTTTACTTATAATAAAAAAAAGACTTCTTTTATGATAAAAAAACAAATCGTAAATATTTAATAAAAATATAAAGTATGTATTAATAAAACCAAATTTGGTGTTTAATTTTTTTTTTTGGGTGAGAGGTAACGTCAAGGAAGAAATTCTAGTTTTCCAGACATCAGGTTTAGGGTAACGTCAAGGAAAAAACTGGATAGATTATGAAAGTAGACGTACTAGAGAATATAAATCGCTTTCCGTGCAAAAAATTGTACGGCCAGTTTTCCAGAAATCTGGGTTCATCCAAAATGGTCAGTAAAAACTGGGATTTAATTTTTAAGGGTGTTAGAGGTAACGTCAAGGAAAAAACTGTATAGATTATGAAAGCAGACGTACTAAAGAATATAAATCGCTTTCCGTGCAAAAAATTGTACGGCCAGTTTTCCAGAAATCTGGGTTCATCCAAAATGGTCAGTAAAAACTGGGATTTAATTTTTAAGGGTGTTATAGGTAACGTCAAGGAAAAAACTGTATAGATTATGAAAGTAGACGTACTAAAGAATATAAATCGCTTTCCGTGCAAAAAATTGTACGGCCAGTTTTCCAGAAATCTGGGTTCCTCCAAAATGGTCAGTAAAAACTGGGACTTCATTTTTAAGGGTGTTAGAGGTAACGTCAAGGAAAAAACTGTATAGATTATGAAAGTAGACGTACTAAAGAATATAAATCGCTTTCCGTGCAAAAAATTGCATGGCCAGTTTTTCAGAAATCTGGGTTCATCCAAAATGGTCAGTAAAAACTGGGATTTAATTTTAAAGGGTGTTAGAGGTAACGTCAAGGAAAAAACTGTATAGATTATAAAAGTAGACGTACTAAAGAATATAAATCGCTTTCCGTGCAAAAAATTGTACGGCCAGTTTTCCAGAAATCTGGGTTCCTCCAAAATGGTCAGTAAAAACTGGGATTTAATTTTAAAGGGTGTTAGAGGTAGCGTCAAGGAAAAAACTGTATAGATTATGAAAGTAGACGTACTAAAGAATATAAATCGCTTTCCGTGCAAAAAATTGCATGGCATGTTTTCCAGAAATCTGGGTTCATCCAAAATGGTCAGTAAAAACTGGGATTTAATTTTTAAGGGTGTTAGAGGTAACGTCAAAGAAAAAACTGTATAGATTATGAAAGTAGACGTACTAAAGAATATAAATCGCTTTCCGTGCAAAAAATTGCATGGCCAGTTTTCCAGAAATCTGGGTTCATCCAAAATGGTCAGTAAAAACTGGGATTTAATTTTTAAGGGTGTTAGAGGTAACGTCAAGGAAAAAACTGTATAGATTATGAAAGTAGACGTACTAAAGAATATAAATCGCTTTCCGTGCAAAAAATTGTACGGCCAGTTTTCCAGAAATCTGGGTTCCTCCAAAATGGTCAGTAAAAACTGGGATTTCATTTTGTATCTAATTGTATCTAATTGTATCTAAAACTTTCATAATCTATACAGTTTTTTCCTTGACGTTACCTCTAACACCCTTAAAAATTAAATCCCAGTTTTTACTGACCATTTTGGATGAACCCAGATTTCCGGAAAACTGGCCATGCAATTTTTTGCACGGAAAGCGATTTATATTCTTTAGTACGTCTACTTTCATAATCTATACAGTTTTTTCCTTGACGTTACCTCTAACACCCTTTAAAATTAAATCCCAGTTTTTACTGACCATTTTGGAGGAACCCAGATTTCTGGAAAACTGGCCGTACAATTTTTTGCACGGAAAGCGATTTATATTCTTTAGTACGTCTACTTTCATAATCTATACAGTTTTTTCCTTGACGTTACCTCTAACACCCTTAAAAATGAAATCCCAGTTTTTACTGACCATTTTGGAGGAACCCAGATTTCTGGAAAACTGGCCGTACAATTTTTTGCACGGAAAGCGATTTATATTCTTTAGTACGTCTACTTTCATAATCTATACAGTTTTTTCCTTGACGTTACCTCTAACACCCTTAAAAATTAAATCCCAGATTCTGGCCATGCAATTTTTTGCACGGAAAGCGATTTATATTCTATAGTACACCTACTTTCATAATCTATGCAGTTTTTTCCTTAAAGTTACCCTAAACCTGATTTCTGGGAAACTAGAATTTCTTCCTTGACGTTACCTCTCACCCAAAAAAAAAAATGAAACACCAAATTCGGTTTTATTAATACATACTTTATATTTTTATTAAATATTTATGATTTGTCTTTTTATCATAAAAGAAGTCTTTTTTTATTATAAGTAAAAATGTTTGTTTTTAGTTATAAATAAACTTCATTTAATTATTTGAATACTTTTATATACATATTTTATATTTTTATTATTATTTATTAATATTTTACTCCATTTCAGAGTAATTATTTGCTTAAAATTATACATACTTCCTCATTTTAATTCGAACGCCCTAATTCTTAAATTCCTAAATTTTGAATTCCCAAAAGCATTAAATTCCTATTTTCAATTCATCCCCCAAAAGCACCAATTCAATTTTGCGTTTTCGTGGATAATTATCGACGCTATCTTGGCGCACGTGCAAAGTGTTAAATAAATTAAAAACAGCTGATAGAAAATGCTTTTATAACGAGCGTTGTGTAATCTGCCGTTTTAATGCAATTTAGTAATATAAATAATTGGATAATATCTAGAGTTGTCAACCGATTAAGAATAATTCGATTAATCGATCAAACAAAACCAAACTCTTGTTCGAATAATTTCAAAACGACGATTTTCGAATAACGAATAAATCGATTAATGAATGTCGATTAATCGAACAATTTTTTTTAATTAAAAATTAATTAAATAAAAGCATATAATTTTATTTTTTCTCATACGCTTAAAATATACTAATTGTATCAATGCATGTCCTCTTCCATGATTTTAGCCCGGACATTCATTGATGCAATGAATATTTGTCATCTAAGAATCATTTGACCATCTCGTATTTTTAAGTTTGCAACAAACTAGTTTTGCAACTCACCTTCTCAATTGTATCATCTGTTTTATTTTTAAATCAAACGTTAAAAAATTATCAAAAAAGGGAATTTTTCAATTTCGCTTAAAATTGATTTATATAAATCATATCTTGGAAGTAGAAAATGTTGTTATTGCTTATATTTTTCTTAAATTATATATGTATGTATGTATACCTACCATTTGCGTAAGGTCACAATATTAACATTGAAAACGATGTAGTGGAAGATAATCCAACGACATCAAGAAATGCCTATCTTGGTCCAATGGAAAAATACATTAAAAGGGACAGCGGCTGTTCTATAGAAGAAACTGTAGACAGAAGTTTGGCGGAAGATGGAAGGTCTTCCAACGCCTTTCGAAATCCAGAGTTATATCGGATTATTGGGGAATTAAGGGTTTTACAATGCCTTTAAGTAATACAACGATATGGAGTTAAGATGAAAAATTTTATGCATCAAAAAAAGAAGTCAAAGCGGATGGAATGGAAGATTACCCATTATAATCTTTTTGTAAAAATAATTTTTTTATTCGCTATTCTAATCGATTAATCGAATAATTTTTTAGATTTAATCGTTTGATCGAACGAACAAAAACAATTATTTGAATTATTCGAACAAAGTTGAAAGGCAAATAATTGACGACTCTATTAATAACATACGCCAATTGTTTAACTAAACTTTGCAAGATTTTAATTTAGATTTATTTTAACGATAAAATATAAGGTTTTTTTATTAAAATATGGGCTGTCATTATGTTTTAATAACAATTGTCGGTCGTTGCAAATTTTCGGTAATTACAAGAGGCCAGATTATTTCGAGCTACGAAAGTCGAGCCCGCACTGTATTACTTTAAAACTGTTTTATGGCCAATTCAAACTCAGCTGATGATGATTCAAATGATTTGGATGATATTATTTTTATTGAAGATAATAATAATACATTTAAAAATGTTTATATACAAATGGAAATATATTTATTATTTAATTTTAAATGAAAATTGTCACCCATCAACGCCGCCCTTTTTTAAATTTTTGAGATACATACTTATATAATATTCGGCACAGCCGAATGCAACTTGTTTTGTGTTTAATTAAATTATAAAAATGGCTTAATGCTTTTTTACGCTTTTTTTTGTTCAAAATAGTGCTTTTTTTAAATTTTAAAGTGCTTTTTGTTCTCAAAAAGTTGGCATCAATGGTATCCACCTCCTCCGGTTCCTCACACAACCCGCACATATCCGACAAGTCGGATCCTATCCTCACCGCCATCCTGCCTATCATGCAGTGGCCCAGGATTTTTCATGGTCATGGTCCTTACGCAGTCCCTACGTCTACCCAGCAGCGATTCCGAATCGGACTTCTAAAGCACCGGCCACAGCGTCCGGCAGTCCGTTCGGTTCCCCCAGGCCCGATTTGTCGCAACCAGAATCCATTCCCTGATCCTTCCAAAATAGAAGCCTATTGGAGGCCTAACCGCCTCCATGCAGTTAGGATCCTCCATCTCTGAGCTCTGTCTTGCTAAGCCGTTTATGTCGCAGCGACCCGGCACCCAGCACAACCTTAACACATACTCTTCTAAGACTCCCTCCAGAGCCCTCCTACAATCATCAACTAGCTTGTAATTCACATAACAACCGCTTCGGCCATAAGAGCCGCCTGGCTGTCCACATATATAGTGAACTCCGAGCCCCTTTCGGTATCGGTAAAGAACTAATAGCTATCCGTAATAAACTTATTTGGAAAGAGTTTTTCTTTAGAAAAAAAGGAAGCGAAATAATAATTCTGCTCGTTTTTCAGGTACCGATAAATGGGAAATTTTAAGAAAAATTCTATAAGAAAATTGGTTTTAGTTATTGATTATTGTGTACTGAAAATAAATATCTGTTGGACAAATTGGACACATGAGGTCCATAACTGGAAAACTATGCGTTTCCGAGACTTGTTCCTTATAAAATTTTCTTCTTATTTTTCAATATTCTATCACCCTATGTTAATTTTTTTTTTTTGATAAAGACTATTTTAATTTTTGTTTTTTTAATTCCAGAGGATTCCAATTTTTTTTTCGTATGCCCCGCAAACTGCACTTTTGCCAATATTGGCCACATTGGTTCAGAAATGTAGTGAAAAATCGCATATAAATATGAGAACTTTAGAGCTCCATAACTTTTTTTTTTTTAATTTATTTTTATTATTGAATCTTTTTTATCGAAATTTACAATATGTATTCATATCTTAATTCTACTTGTTGTTTATTAGTTGTTACCAATGTAACCACTTACTGCTGTATTCAAATTTTAAAAATGTCTTCTAGTTAGGCTCAAAGTATCGGTTCTTTTTAGCCTCTGGTGACCTTCGAACTGAAGCAGACCCCGAGCGAGGTAGCTAATTGAATATTTTTTAATTTCCTCCTGGATAGTGGGGACGTTGAGATCTCTGTGGATAATATCATTACGTTTATACCATGGGGCGCAGACAATTTGTCGTAATATTCTAGACTGTCTTCTTTGAAGCTTTTGGATGTTAGATGCGCATGCAGTACCCCATAATTGGATGCCATTTGTCCATATTGGTTTTATGATGGACTTGTATAACAATTATAGACCTCTTCCATGAGGTTGGGAAGTATCCGACTCTTAATATCGCGTTAAAAATGAGCAGCAAGATTCTAGAAGCAGACGATGGTAAGTCTCTTATCATTGACCCTGTGATGCGGTCAGGTCCGGGAGATTTTCTAATATTCACTTTTTCTATTGCAGATTTTACTTGAGTTATGTTAAATTTTATTGGATGGTTTACCTTATCAGGAATGATTGGACGACAGGAACAAGTATGTGCATCATGTGGCGTTAAAACTTTCTCAAGGTGGCCCGCGAAAGCGTTTAATTTTTCATTTGTGTTTTTGGCCCAAGTGCGGCTTTCCAGTCTTAATGGAGATTCTTGGGTTACAGGGCATTTCATATGCCGTACAGCCTTCCATAAGCTGTAATTGGAGTTTTTTGTGGCATCTAGGCTGTTTAGATAGCTTTTTATTGCAGACTCGTGGTTCTGTCTCAATTTGTTGCGAAGAGTTGTCAGGCATAATTGTAGTTGGGCCTTAGTGGTTGGGGAACGACTGTTTTGGCATTGTCTTCTTAACTTCCTTTTTTCTCTGATAATGTCTTTATATCCGTCGATGTATTGTTAGGAGCACGTTTAATTGTCCGCTTGATTGGGGTTGCATTTCTTGCTGCAGAATCCAAGACTTCTGTAAATCGGTCGACAGCTATTTGGATGTCAGATGAATTTTTTAGGGGAATGCACTGTGATAGGTGAGAGCTCACATACATTTTATACTTTAACCAATTTGTGTTTCTATTTGGATAGGAAATAAAGTTTATAGCTGCGGCGTCAGAGTTGCCTTTTAAAATGAGGATTGAAGGTGAATGAGACGAACTAACTAGTACCTGATCGCGCTTGATGTTTTTAATTACAGCAAAGTCAATAAGGTCTGGTAGCTTGTTAAAGTCGGTTGGCCAGTAGGTAGGCTCACCACTCGATACGAAATCAAAATTATTTGCAGTTACGGTATTGTATAGCTGATTACCTCTAGGACTAATAAGTCTGGAACCCAAATATGTATGTTTAGCGTTGTAATCGCCAACAGCAATGTGGAGAAGAAGTTGAGAAATATATTGTGTACAATTTTGTGCCTCGGGGGACAATAAACGGATGTTAACGTTAGTTTGAAATCAGTAAGAAATATAGATGTGACCTGGATACAATCTTCTTCGAAATCTGGCAATGGTAAGTGTCTGATGTGTTTGTGCACAATTATGGCTGTGCCACCACAAGCCCGTCCGCTGGGATGTTTTGTGTCATACGTAAGGTATCCATTTACCCTAAAGCAGTTTTTATGAGTAAAGTGTGTTTCAGGGACAAGAAGTACGTCGATTTCATGCCTATGAAGAAAGTTTGCAACTTCGTGTTTATGTTGGGATAACCCGTTTGCATTCCAGAAACATATTTTTAACTGGTTCATTTGTTGTTGAGTAACACTTGCAGGAGCATGTTCTGGTTTCGCATAATTTCCTGAAACATGTTCTGCTTAGTGGCCATGAAGTTATTCATAGTTTGAAATAAATTTTCAATTGAGCTAGGCATATTTCCAGAAGGCATGTGTAGACCTTCCCTAGGAACATTAGCGTATGGAGGTTGCTTTGCGTTGGAAGTACTCGGAGGATTTTTCGCTTTAGGGTTTCCTTTTAAGACTTGGGCATATGATTGGATTTGTTTGTGTAGAACTAGCAATAGAGCCAGCGGCTTGGCTGGGCGCATATGACGGACCATATTGGGAGTGAGTATATTTTTGAACTAAAGCAGGTTTTTTTTTAAATGCAAGAAGACTTTACAACCGCTATAGTTTGCCGTGTGATTTTCGCCACAGTTGCTGCATTTCTTAACATTCGGGTCAGCTTTAGAACGATTACATTCGGCGGTTTTATGAGCGTCGCCACAAACCACACATAAATGAGGCAATTTACAATATGATTTTGTATGCCCATATTCCTGACAGTTTGTGCATTGGGAGGGACCCTTTCGTTTTAACGGCTCCTCAACAGTTATTCTTCTGTTGAGTAGGTAACGCAAGTTGTATATAGGATGAACCGAATTTTTGGTTTTGAGAACCGATGAATCAAACGATATCTCAATGCGGTGCATTGGTTGTGGAACTTTATTCCTGTTCAAAATGTTATGAACAGATTTTACCTCATACCCCTCTAGCTCTACGGCAGATTTTATTTCCTCTGTAGGAACAGAACTATCTATGCCTTTTATGACAATAATCAAACCCTTAGCACTTCTTAATTGATATGTATAGTAACTTTTATTTTCTGCGTCCAGGTGTCTTGATATAATACGAAAGTTCGTTTCTGTACTGGCTTGAATTTTGGTCTCTTGAATTTGCCCGCGTCGTATAGAAACGACGTTGAAATTATTCTTACCTACAAGTTGAGTCAACATGTTGACTATGCTATTTGATGTTTGCTCCCGCAGATAGATAGGTGGCGGTTTAACTTCTTTAGTGGCTGTTCCATTAGCTGATTCTGCTTCTACATCGTCAGGTATTGGCAAAGACACAGAAAAAATTATTTTTCCAATTCAAACAAAAAATTTGTAGAATCAAACAATTTTTTGTCTGAAATCGGTCCTATAAACAAATTTGCATTTTGTTTATTGAAAAAAAACACTGATTTTTTCAAACAAATAATTTAACTGAATCAAACAAAAAGTTTACTGAAATTCATATACTAAATTTCAAAATCCAAAAAAAAAAAGTTTTTGCACAAGCAAGATGACGGCAGAGCACAGAGGGATTTGCCGCACAGAGGGATTTGTCCATACAATGTTTGGCAAAAAATATAAGGAGTGCTCGTAGAATGTTGAAATTTTGCTCTGAGCCTTTGGTTAACTCAGTTAAGAAAAATATAAAGTTTCATCAAAATTCGCCACGCCCTCCACACACCGCCCATAGAACCCAAAATGAAATCAGTTAATAAATCCACATTTTTATTGCAATTTATATTTATTATATTATTGGTGCCCATAGAACCCAAAATTTTTTTTTGGACCAAAGTTTTTGAAATTTTGCTCTGAGCCTTTATTTAGCTCAATGAAATAAAAAATAAAGTTTCATCAAAATTGGCCACGCCCTCCACACACCACCCATAGAACCCAAAATTTTTTTTGGCCCAAAGTTTTTGAAATTTTGCTCTGAGCCTTCATTTAGCTCAATTAAGAAAAATATAAAGTTTAATCAAAATTGGCCACGCCCTCCACACACCGCCCATAGAACCCAAAATGAAATCAGTTAATAAATCCACATTTTTATTGCAATTTATAAGTTCCTTGCACAATGCACTATATGAAACACAAAAGGAACCCATTTTAAAAATTAGTTAGATTTAATAGTTTTCTTAAACTTTTTTTGGCAAATATTATTATTTCAAATAATCATACGGTTTTGTTTTTCTTTTTTTGTTATGCACTTTTTCGATATTGCTGTCAATCAGTTATTAAAAAGTAAAAGTAAAAGCCTAAAAGTATACAAAACCTTTTACTGTAAATATGCATTGCAATTTATTGTAAATATTCACAAAAAATACGTGAGTTTTATCACAAAATTTATAAGTTTGTTCAGCGATCGCAAAAAGTCGCAGAATTTTTTTACATAAAATGAAAGAAAACATTCCAAACTTTAATTTAGTAGTAGTACTAACACGGAGGTAGACCGAGCTAACTTATTTTTTTTCTAATGAAAACTGCAAATGCTAAATTTTTTGGAGTCATTTTGATTTGCTCAGATCTCTTAAACTATATATGTAATTTAAATAATTTTTCTTTCCTATTAAATTTAAAATACTATATTTTAATAAGAATGCTCTAAAACTATTCGGAGTTAAACCATATTTATTGTATAAACAACTGAAATGTAGTAACATTTTCATCAGTTTTCGTTGTATAATATTTAGATAACTTTACCACACTCTTTTTTATACAAAATATTATTTTTTTCGAAAACAAATCATGGTTTTCTACTAATGAAACACTTCTCTACAGAATTGCATCATAAGATTTCTAAAAAATAACTGTAAAAAAATAGACTTTTTGCCAAAAAAATACCACTGTGCGCCGACTGGCTTTGAGACACATTTTTTTTGTTGGAATAATTTTTGAACGAAGTCTTATTTATACACACAACACAATGGTTTTCTTTATCACTCTCTGTTGCTGTGTCTATTCCTTTGCTAACACAGCGTTTACATTTGCCAGTACTGACAAGACAGTAAGCATATACATATTAGTTGGCAAAACAATGCAAAAACAAAATAGCTGTAAAAGTGTTTATGTATTAGTGAAAAAGTTTGAATGAATTGCTACTGTCTTGCCAGTACTAGCAAATGTAAACGCTATGTAAAGAAGAAATGTAACCAAAAACGGCAGCAGACCGACTCGATATGTTGTCGTCATCATTCTATTTTTGTATTTGATGTATTTAACCAAACAGTTTTAAAAAATTGAATACGGGATTTTGTTTCTTATAATGTTGTTTCTGCTATTGTTTTTCTTGTAGTTGAACTTTTTTAAAGCGTCCAAAAATAGACTGTGTGTTTTTTGTTGTTGTTCTTATATTTCAAATAAAAAATGCAAAAAGACGACAACATTAAAGAGCGTTAAATATTTCATACAAAATTACGAAAACTTGACACCAATAACGCGTATATTATGTTTTTGAAGAGTTGTCCACATTTTTGTTGGTTAAATAAAAATCAAACAAAAATATTGATTGAATCAGTAAACAAATTTATAGAAATTTAAAAAATTTTCAGACAAGCGTTTGTTTGAAAAAAATTCGGCAATAATTTTTTCTGTGTACCAGAGAACTGTAAAATCGCAATTTTTCTTGATTTATTCATACGCTAAAATTTACATTCACTCTGTTCTTTGCAAAACAAAGTTCAACGTTGGTAATATTTACATCCTTTCGTACACATTTGATTTTTGCATTTATTCGTTTTTTATTGAAAGTGCTTTATTTGCATTTTTGTTGTTCACGCAATATAACACAACTGAGTAAATTCAAAAGAACACATTCTTATACTTTTGCATTCAAGTAGTCATTGTCGACACTTCGTTACCATTAACAACAACAACAATAAACGACTCGATGAGACGCTTTGTCCAAATTAACAACAATAACAAGAATACTTTGTACCTACATACATAGAGAACTACTGTGCTTTTTAAAATGAAAAAAGTCTGTTTCTATGGAAATTGTGTGTACCTACATAAGTATGTGCGTTTAGTTTCGTTTCAATTTTTTTTTCTTGTACTACGTAGTTAATGCTGAATAAATACATGAGTTATGATTGCTTGATTTCTGGCTATTTTGTTTGTATTTTTTTTTCTTTACCAACACAATCATTGTCGCTCTGAACATTGCTTGTGTATTATTAAAAAACAAAGCTAACGATTATATAAATAACAAAGCACGATGTGCGTTATTTGAATGAATGCAAACCAGCAGCGAATATTGGCGGTTGCGCAAGTTTGATTGTATGATCGCAAGTGAGTGTATTTGTTGCTGTTGAATTAATGCGATTTTTTTACAATTGCACAAAGCCGTTCTATGGTTTACACCACGCGTTACTCGCTTTTTCGCAGCATACGAAGCTGTCAAAAAAGTAGAATCTGTGTCGTTATACGAAGTAAGGTACATGCACAAAAGCGTAGATGCCTTAAGGCGAAAAGTAGGTTTACTTTCTACTTTTGCAAGCGTCACAAGCAGCGTTCGAACAAATCAGCTGATTTTGACAAATTAAATTTTATTTTTACTTGTGCTGCTGCTGCATAAAAGGCGTTGCATGTAACTTGAAACGTAGAACGCAAGTAAGGTTAGAAAAGCATGCGCTGAGTGCAGGCGAAAACGCTAGGTATCGACCTCCAGCTTTAGGTTTTCATTCACTCAGAACCCTGCACCTATAATATTACGATTATGAGGTCAATATTATAGAAAATTTTAAAATGATCACATTCAATTTCTCGTATTTATATAGTCGAAATATTCGAAAACCGGTTACTAAAAAATGTCGAATAATTTACAACCCTATTTTTTTTTTATTAGATAATTGAAAAAAACAAATTTTTTGTATTTGTGTTAGTAGCAAATTTTAACGCTTATAACTCCGAAAATATTGAATAGATTAATATACAGTTAAACCTCTATTATCCGGCTCTCGTGGGACCGGCAGCAGCACGGATAATCGAAATACACGGTTAATAGAGGTTATATTAATATATACAGAAATTTATTATTTTTTTTATTTTTTTTTTATTTCAACATTAAATTTATGGAACTGCAGATTCAAATATACC
Organism: Pollenia angustigena; assembly: GCA_930367215.1. NCBI lineage: Eukaryota > Metazoa > Arthropoda > Insecta > Diptera > Polleniidae > Pollenia > Pollenia angustigena. The sequence continues at coordinate 186,847,555 of OV884060.1, read as the reverse complement.
ACATATTTTTATAACAAACATACAAATTCCCAAAGAAAATGCAAAATCAAATATTAACTGATTATGCTTTGGTTGATCAAACTACATGAATGCACAAAATTTGTACATTTTTCGACTTTTTATGCTGTTTTGCATTTCTTCTGACGAAATGTTCAAATTTCACTTACTAAATGAATACAAACGCAAATATGTTCTTATGTGTGGGAACATTAACTTAAAAGGGGAAACACCGGATTTAGATTAACATAACAAAAAACATATGAATGCTGCAGGGATAATACATGTAAAGCACGGTTAATAGAGGTGAAGCACGGATAATAGAGGGAAAAAAAATAAAAGAACCGCATGCCGGTTAATAGATGTAACCGATTAATAGAGGCCCGGTTAATCGAGGTTTAACTGTACTTATATTCTGCACTTCTGTAAGTAAATATCTTTCAAATGGTGTATATTTTGTTCAAATCGGTTTACATATAGAGGAGGAAAGTGTTCTTAACTATTTTGCCTTTACCTATTTACATATACTAGTGTTTGCCTAATGGTCAAAATTCGACCATAAATTTTTTTGGAAATATGAAGAAAACATCATCATCTAAGAATATATGAATTTATTTTTCGAGCATTTATTTTTTCCTTCAGAGTGGATCGATTTCGCGAGGGACCAACCTCCGGTTCATATTTTATCTTCTACGTGAGTTAATTTAATTTTGTAAGTTCGGTATAAAAAATACCAATTAATAAACAAAACAGTATCAAAAAGTCTCCTTTATATATTGTCATCCACTCAGGACGTTGCCCGTTTGATTTTATGTTTCTATGTCTAATATTATCGAAAATTAATCAAAGTACCAGCTATTGAACGAAAAAGTACCAAAAATCTCCCCTTACATGTTCTTATGCACCCAGTTTAATGTATAATTTTATCTTTATAGGCCGAATATTAACGAAAATTCAAACAGTTCCAGATGAAGAACAAAAATACCAGCATTTTTTTATTTTATAAGTGATCACTCACTCAAGACCCTACACCTATAATATTATGTTTCTAAGTTCAATATTATAGAAAATTTAAAAAATTGCACATGAAGCACAGAAAAGTAAAAAAAAGAAATATAGCTTCCCGTATTTCCCCTTTCTTCTCCTCCTAGAGGTTCGGTTGACAAACAAAGGAAGAAAGCGTTCTTAACTGTTTTGCCTGGTCCGATTTATACATAAGTCGAAATACCGAAAACCGGTTTCTGAAAAATATCGAATAATCGATCACCCTAAATTTTTATTATTTGATAATTGAAAATAAACTTTGATTTATTTATTTTGCATCTGTGTTAGTAGCAATTTTGAACGCTTATAACTCTGAAATTATTGAACAGATTTTAATAAAATATACATTGTGCACTTCTTTGCGTAAATACCTTTCAAATGGTGTATATTTTGTTCAAATCGGTTGACATACAGAGGAGGAAAGTGTTCTTAACTGTTTTGCAATTTATGAATTCGCCTTGGCCTTAGCCGATTTATATATAGATATGGAGATATATTTTTTTTTTACAAAATTCAAAAACAACCAAAAATTCACACTCTCAAAAAACGATATTTTTTCCTCGCCACTTAAAAACTCCAAAAAAAAACCTTTTCCTCTTCTTCTCTTCCTCTTTTTTTCACTGTCCTACTTTCCCGCGTTATTCATACCGTTGCATTTAAATGTAAAATCCTCTCCACTCCCATTTACATTAAAATACAACCTTCAGCCGTTACAGAGGCATGACCGGACAGACAACCAGCTGGATGGAGGGACATAAATAGGTATACTATTTCTATTTTTTAGTGTTCACACATTAGCACAAACGCATAATATTCCACTATTGTGGTGTGCGTATAGAAAAACTAAAAAGAAGCAAAAATCTACATATCTATTTCAATTTTTTATCAAAGGCAGACAAAAATGTGGATGCTTGGTTGATAGTGTCAACAAAATAATCGACAAAAATGGCGATTTGGAGAAACTTGATCTCCGGCTTTCTACAGGAATACGAATACACATACTTATGTATACTTTATATGTAGTATTCATGTCGTCAAATGAGTAGCTAACTACAAAAAAAGCCAACTTTCAGTTAGCTTGTATAGACTAACTTAAAGCCAACTACTAAGCAATGGAAAGTTTACATTAACCAAAGTGTATACAAACACTGTGTATTTTAAGTAGAGAGAGCCAAGTCGATTGGCAAACAAGCGGCTCCAAGACCCACAAAATATTTAATTATTTAGGGCCATTATTACAATATACGGAGTAGAAATTGGTAATCGGTAATGGCCAGGTTATAGTATAATTAAAAAATTAAATAAAATAACTAAATACAATTTTAATAAAATAGTTAATTTAAAAAAACCAACTTAAAGCTTACTTATACCCAATTTTTGGGACTGACATTAAAACACATTTAGAGGGAATTTTTTGAAAATACCGCTAAAATCCAAAGATTTTTTAAAGTTTTATATAAATCAAGATATAGGCTGCTTTTTTAAAGGTATATGACTCTCAATTACGTTACATACTATGGTTTCCAACTTCCCTAGTCATTTTAATCTTAAAAGAAAATAAGTTAGAGTTATATATTCATCTGTGCGAATCTTTGATACCCTCCACCTACAGTTAAAATATTTCCGAAGTGGTCTTTATATGGGCCGATCTTCACAAAATTTGAACAAGTTATTTATAGTCTTATAAAACTTTGACTGACCAAATGTTATTATAATAGAACACAGATTGAAAGCTTTACGGTTCTACGCGTTCTATAGCTTTTTCCGAGAGTATGCTTTATATGGGGCCTATGGTAAGTTAAGGATTGATCTTCACGATAGTTGACAGTGTAAGTTCCAGTCATATAAAACTTTGACAAACCAAAATTTAAAAAATAGCATTATTTTTTAGGGCTACAGACGTTCTGTTTTCCAAGAGAAGGTTTTATATAGGGCCTATGGTAAAATATGGACTGATAATCATGAAAATTTACAGCGTGATTTCTAGCCATATTAAACTGTGGCGGACCAAATTTATGACAATAGCATTATTTGTTTTTAGGCACACTAGAGGTTTTTTCGTATCGTTAATTATGGACCGATTTAACAGTATGATTTTTAGTCATATAGAACGAATTTGTGCATAATCTTATATCGATATGTGCATTCCGCCACTAGTTATGTTAGTTTTTAGAGTGGTTGTTCCACATTTTAATTTATATCACTTTTCCTAGTGAACCGATTGTGCTGGACTGCAATCCCAAACTGCTAAGGTGAATTCTTAACAATTTGATGCCAATATTTATATTCCCTTTTGAGTCGTTTGAAAGTGACAACAGACGCATAGACAGACGGGGATGGCTTAATGCGTGCTTAAAGTTGTGAATTGTTACAATTGTTTCAGAATTAACAAAATACTAACTGAAAATCGAAAAAAAAATGTCATATACAATCTTCAGTTCACTAAAACTATCAGGAGTGTTCTGGAAATCGAAAACGCAAAATGCAAGAATTTAGTAGTTATTTTTAATACACTTTTTTTATAATTTTTGTTATGAAATTCTGTTTAATAAAGAAATATTTGTCATAAAATTCATTTATCACAGAAATCTTATTAAAAAACGACGTTTACAATTCATGCGTTTTCGATTTCCAGAACACCCCTGTATAAAAGTAATTAAAACCATGAACATAAACCAGAAAAACAAAAAGAAAAATTAAAAAATCTGTAAATAATTAGTATTGTGGTTATTTTGTTGAACTATTTATGGTTTTTAATCCAAATTTTTAATATTTTTAATTAGGCTTAAGTTCATGAAATTTAATTTTTATTAAATTATTTTTGTGAAGAAAGGAATTTTACAACATGAAAATTAATTAAAATTGTTATTGATAATCTTTCATTCTTGACGTGGCTCGGGCTCGAACCCTGGCCGGCAGGTTACCATGACATGTTTCGATCGCAACCACTCGATCTCCTCAGATGGATTTGCCGTCTTACACTCGCAGCCATCGACGACTGCTGACGTCACTAGTCAAACATCAATCCTTAAACCAAATTGTATTTTAACATTTGGTAGATCGAAATTTGCTTTCCTGAATGATTATCCACTTTAATTGATTTTACATGTTTTTTCCTTTACTTCTGTTTTTTTCGTACTTTCGTCAAGAATTTTTCTTGAAGTCCAAGTACATTTTTTGTTTTTTCACTTTGTCTTTCTCTTTTCTGTTGACCTTTTTCAGCACAACTTGAAGGACAAATGTACACATAGGGCACTGCTACACGTTCAATAAATATCGTGATATTTCTAGTATCACGATATTTATTGAACGTGTAGCATGCAATATTGATGGATCGCGATCCATATCGCAGAATGGCCTAAAATATGAAATCCAGATCGCGGATCGTGGATCGCGTGATAAATATTGAACGTGTAGCATTTTCATGATATTAAATAGTGATGATACGTCGGTAAAAAGTGTCAAAATAAAAGAAATAAAATACGCAGTGGAAAAAATTAAACAAATAAAAAGTTAAACCATTGACAAAATTTGTGTAAAGTTTATTGAAATAAAGGGTATTGGCAGAAGACAGTGAAATCGAGTGGGTTCTGCCGGTGGAATCGGAATTAAGCAGTGAAAAAATTATTTTAAAAGATTTCATTTTTAATTTGGAGGCATTGCCGGAATTGTGGGACTCGTCGGCTAAAGCTTATTCCGACAAAATAAAAAGAGCGACTGCACTGCAAAAATTATTAAAGGTTTTTAAAAAAGCAAGCAAAATAGCTAAACAGGCTTTCTTTTGGTTTTCTAGCGACATTGATAAACGACCCGCACAACACAAAAATAACATAAATACTGACGCGATAAATATTGAACATGTAGCATACGCTCGTGGTCCATCAATATTTTAAAATTGATCGCGATCCAAATATCACGATATTTATTGAACGTGTAGCAGTGCCCATAGAGCTGTAAATTTTAAATTTGAGAATGGTTTTTGTAGCGAAAATGAGCCGCTGAGAGTTGTTTTAAAATCGCTAGATTTCCCGCTTACCGCTAATACCATGTTCACACGGACAGCAATATTCGTGTTTCGCTCTCTTATTCCTGTTTCGCGCCCCAAACATGATTGAAACGACTTGTTTCCCCATACAAAATTTTGTGAGCGAAACAGGTCGTTTCATTTTGAAACAGGCTGCGAAACAGGAAAAATGTACTATCATCTCCAATTTTGATAACATTTATCGTTAGTTTATCTGAACTAGCTCTCAAAAAAAATCAAAACAAAGAAAAAACAAAATAAAAATTGATGTTTAATAAAATTAAGTGATAATTATAACATAATAATATCAATAAAAGTGTTAAATAATATATGTTTAAGTTTTATTTACTTTTTTTTATCTTTTTTAAAAAAATCACACTAACAACACAAAAAAAAATTTCAAAATGAAACAAGAATGAATCGTATGAACAGCATGTTTGGCAAACTAGTTTCAAAGAGCGAAACGAGTGGTTTATAACGTCGTATGAACATAGCATAAAACGTATTTTTTCCCGCGATTGACATTTCAAATCTCTAAATTGGCAACAGTGATGTAATCATAAGAGCGACTTCTAAGAAGAAACGACAATAATCGCAACGACCAAAATCGTATGGATTATGTAAAAGGGCACTTTACAAAAAGAAAACAACCCTGTTATTGCAATTATTTGTTTACATTTGGATGTCATATTTGAGATTTTAATTTTGTTTTTTTTTTACATTGGTATCGATAATTTCCAGGACAACAAATCCAAAAAATATTGTTTGTTTATAAAATATGAAAGGCTGCTTGTTATGTCTAAAAAGTAGGCAAGATTTGGTTGATAGTATACAAGTAAACTCGATAAAATGGCAAGAATTAAATGTGCAAAAATTAATTGTTATGCATTTTTGGCCAATGGTAAGTTGTGATGAAAACAGTATCTTAACAGCACTAAGCTCACATACGGCTTTATAATTTCAGGATGCATTTCAGTCATCCGGTTCTTGGCTTTGCACCGGTTGCTGGCAAGAATTGTATGATTTTCACAAATTTTATTTGCGTGTGGAAGAAGCTCATTCAGAATTGGGCTTGTCTGTAAAGAAAGTTAAACCGATCAGTACAAAAATTGATGAAATACAAAACGAAGAAGATTTTAAGCCACCTATAGAGAATGTAACTTTCGATGAAACACATTTTGAACCAGAGATTTCTATAAAAGAATCTCTTCGTAGTAAAAATATTGTAGAGGAAGAGGATCTTGTTATCAAAGAAGAACAAAATGAAGAATTTTTGGTTGAAGAAACTGTACCACTAACTAGAAATAAAAAAGCTCGCCAAGTTAAAATTGTTGAAGATAATAGTGAAAGTGTTGTTGAAGACCCCTTAAGTAAAAAGAAACAATTCCGAAAAAGATCTACAAGAAAAACTAAATGTCCAAAAGGTAAAGAATTTAAAAAACTGAATGAAAACTCTGAAACACCATCTATAAAAGCTGCAAAGGAAGAGGAACAAAACGAAATAAAAGATGATCGTGATACAATGGAAATGAATGAGGAGGAAAGAAATAATGTTGACAGCGATACAGATTCAAATTACGAGCCAGATAAAGAATTGTCTGAACAAAATAAAAAAAAATCCTCGGGAAAATCGTTTAAGAGCACAAATCATGCTAACGATAAGTTTTTGAAAGAAAACTTCAAAATCACCTGCAGTTTATGTCAAATACAAACAGAAACATTTCATGAACTTTGCAAACACTTTAAATCGGAACACAAACAAATTGGTTTTGTTATTTGTTGTAAGAAGAAATTCTATAGACGAAGTCTTCTCGTCGACCATGTTCATCAGCATGTAGATCCGAATTATTTCAAGTGCGCTATTTGCGATAAAGTAATGGCTGATCGCAAATGTTTAAATATGCACAATAAAACACATAATGATAAGAAAGAAAAGGTACATCCATGTGATATTTGTAATAAGAAATTCAGTATGTATATGTCGCTAAAATTACATAAAATGTCCCATTTGTCGGAGGATGAAAAACATGTTCCATGTACAGATTGTGGCAAAAAGTTAGTATATTTTCATATAAAATAATTAAAAGTTTTTGTTTAAAATTCTTTATATATTAATATATGCTTAAATATATGTATATGGGGCATTCCACGCCAAATGGAATGGGTTAAACAAAATTTTTTTTATTGCCCCAATTTTGTGATATTTTTAATATGTACACTTTAAAAAGGACCTTCTAATGACATTATTTAGTTTTTGTTTATATCTTTATTATTAATGGTTAGGTTAGGTTCAATGGGCAGCTGGCACGACGACGGCTCACTTTGTTCTTATAGCGGTCCCTTTATTATACCTTTAGCCAGTGATAAGAGTCAGTCAGTGTCAACAAAGACTATTCCCCAGACGTCACTGCAGCGTCGAACCACCCCGACTCCCTGAAGAACAGAGAGATCGATTTCAGTCCCACATCGTCCAGACATGGCAATTCCGGTCTCCCAAAATGCCTAAACCTAATGTCCCCCAGACAGGAGCATTGGCAGTGAAAGTGAAACAGCGTATCCTCCTTCTCCTCACCATGACAACTTCTACAGTAGTCATTGTAATCAAGACCCATCCTCCTAGCATGAGTCCCCACCACCCTGTAACCCGTAATGACCGATATTACTGTCCTCATCTGGTGCCTACCGAGACCAAGTTGCACGCGCGTTCTCGCCGCAACTCTCGTCTGATGAGAGTCTTGCAGCGGGCCTCTTGTTAATGGTACACATTATAATTTTGTAAGAAGGATACACTAATTTAAAAAAAAAAACACGTTTTAAAATTTCGAAACCAAAAATCTCACTCACAAAAACTTGGAATATTTTTTTTCTGTAAAAAAAACATCTAAAAACGTATATGTATTTCAAAAAATTTAATTTTTGACCATTAGGTGTTAAGTTACAAAAAAAAAAACTAAAAAAAAAAAAGAGTTCTTTGAGGAAAACATCAAAAAATATCATGCATATTTACTCAAAAATATCACAAAATTTTGGAAATCAAATAAAAAATTTTTTAACCATCCGATTTGGCGTGGAATACATATGCATATAAATAGAGAAAACCCGTAAAAAAGCGAAGCCGCGGTTTCGGCTTTAAAATTATTAAAACCGGTTTGGGTGATAATTTTTTGTAAAAATAACCTAAATGAGTATTCTCAGATCACTTTTGATGATTACAAACTGATCTATCACTTGAGCGTTTGAAAAACCATTCATATATTATTCAATCATATGAAATCATTGAAAAATGATTGACATATGATTCATTCATATTTTCAAAAAGTAATCAGAAAATTGTACCACAAATGATTCTTTGAGGTGATTTATCGGTAGGGTTCCATTTCCTCACAACGAGCGTATCATTTATTATCGGAAAATGAGTTCATATGCGTTTATTTTTTATCCGTAAAGCTGATTCCTCAAAGTTTCAATTATGATAAATTTTTAATCATATTCGAGTCTTTTTGACTCCTCAGCGGTATTAAAAAACAAGAATATGCGCTAATTTTCTGATTACAAAATATTTTCTAGGGAGAAATGGTACCCTACCCACGACACTTCTAGATGAGTCATTTATAATGATTCGTAACTGATTAATTTGATTTTGGATCTCCAAAACTACTCAAAAAGACTCAACAATATGATAAAAAAAAAAAACGATCTTCAAAATGCTAGCAGGGAATCAAGGTACTTTTATTAAAAAAAGGACATTTGTTTTTCTTAGTACTTATTTTAAATTTGAAGAATTTTTTAAACACCTTGCAATTGTTTCAGGCTGTTATGTATAACATTTTTTTATGCGAAGTACGAATGTTTTGTAAATATAATTTGCAATTTTTTAAGCATAAACATATTTTTAATGCAGCTATAAACCGAGGTTTTTTGTCGGTTTTCGGTTTTTAGGCATGAAATCCGCGGTTCGATTTCGGTTAAAACCGAACAGCAATCCCTAATATAAGTATACATATGGGCATTTCCAGCGAAAAGTCTACTTTTTGTAACGTAACGCCAGCCAGCAAATAAGCTTGTATTTTAGTTAGGCCCATGTTGTTTAAATGTTATCCGTTTTGTCACTAAATGTAGAGCTAGTTGCGTTTTATACGAAAATATAAAAAAGTAAATTATACGTATACAATTTTTTTGAGAAGTAATTTTAATTACTTGCTGGTTTCGTTACAATACAAAAAGTAGACTTTTCGCTGGAAATGTCTATATGTTAATATCGACCCCTAACCGCGAAAATAACGTAAGCGCCAAAAATCAAATTTTACAGGAGAGAGCTTTTTTATTTTATTTAATATACATTTTGTATGAAATTTGTCGCTTACAATAAAATTGTTCTTGCTATAAAATAGTAACGGTACCTTATTTCACCATGACATTTTAGGAGATGATGGAAGCGTTGCCAATTAAGTCATTTATTAAAAAAAAAACGAAAATTGAAAATCATGCCACTAACGTTATTTTCGCGGTTAGGGCTCGATATGTACATGTAGGTATATTATTATTTTTTTAGATTTGCTAGTAAATCACTACTTTCCAATCACGTACGATCGGTGCATTTAAAGAAATATATAAATATATGCGACATTTGTGGCAGATCGATAAGATGCAAAGAAGTCTTTGAACGTCATATGCTACAGCATGAGGGTAAACCATTACCTACGGTTAGTTGTGACGTTTGTGGTTTACTATTGGCGAACAAACACAGTTTAAAACAACACAAACTTATGGTGCATCCAGAGGGAGGAAAAAAGGAATTTACTTGTCCTGTTTGCGCAAAAATTTCACCAAATTTAAAAGCTCACAAGAAACATGTACAATATAATCATGAATGGGGCTACGACCACAAATGCACAATGTGCGAAAAAGCTTTCAAGACAGCGCACACATTAACGGTAAGTTGAGAACATTTACATACATTTAAGTGTTATTCACATATGCGTAATTTTTTTGTTCTAGGAACATATGGCTTCTCATACTGGTACTGTACTATACACCTGTCCCTGGTGTCCTAAAACCTTTAATTCAAATGCAAATTTCCACAGTCATCGTAAAAAAAGTCATCGTAAAGAATGGGAAGAGGCAACGCGTAAAAAATATTCCGGCAATTTACCACCTAATTACAATCCACCAGCACCGGCGAACAATACTAACGATTGTGAGCTACCTCCTTGTATGCAATGAAAATATAAGCAAGTTTTTTAAACATAATAAAAGTGAAGTAAAATTGGCTTTTCATAATTTATTAAGTTTATTAATGCTTCGATTTTGTTGTGTTTTAAATATTTTTTATACCCACACCCCAATAGTGGAGTGGGTATTATGTATTTGTGCTGATGTGTGTAACGCCTTAAAATATTGGTCCTAGACCCACCTTAAAGTATACTCAGAATCACTTTTTGAGTCGAACTAACGATGTCCGTCCGGCTGGCTGGCTGTCCATGTAACCTTGTGCGCAAAGTACAGGTCACAATTTTGGAGATAATTTGATAAAATTTGGGATATAGGTTCTTATTGGCACAAGGACCAAGCCTATTAAAAATAGGCCAAATCGTAGGACCACGAGGGAAGATATGGGGAAATTTCTTCCTCTCAGAAACTATCAGACCGATTTTAATGAAATTTAAAACATACATAGAACCATATCTTTATGGACACAAAAGGAATGCATTTTTTAAAAAATAGGACCACGAGGGGAGATAGGGCCAATTTCTGCCTCTCAAACCGATTTTAATGAAATTTAAAACATAGATAGATCCATATCTATATGGACACATAAGCTATAGTTTTTCAAAAATAGGACCACAAGGGGAGGCAGGGGGCGATTTCTGCCTCTCACAAACTTTTAAACCGATTTTAATCACCCCTATTATGAAAGTCGACATCGACACAAGTCGACGGCACCTGTACAGTAATGGTATTTTCTGAGTCGTTGACAATAATCGATTACTATTGACAGTCAATTGATATTTTCTAAGGCGCTTTCAAGTCGACGTCGAGTAGTATTGTCTCCGTTTTAGTCGACAGGAAATTTTGCGACGACTCAAATGAAAGTTAAAGAAATTTTAAATGAAATGTAAACATATTTATTGAATACGTTTGAAATAAAAAATGCAAATTTAAAAGAAGTTATGGGCACAAATTTTATTAGTAAAATCAACGCGAAAATTGCGAAAGTTCGGAAAAGTTTGCTAAAATAGCGAAATTTCGCGAAAGCAAGGCGAATTAACTCCATGTATTTTGTTTTTGCAATTTTCTTACTTGTTGTCAAATTTCAGTAAAAAACAAAACAATATTTTGACGTTTCATGATTTTTGTGGATACAGCTGATGAACGGCTGACGAGTTGAGTTTATCTTGTTGCATTCGCCTTGCGTCAGCCGTTCATCAGCAGTATGCACAAAAATCATGAAACGTCAAAATATTGTTTTGTTTTTATACTGAAATTTGACAACAAGTAAGAAAATTGCAAAAACAAAATACATGGAGTTAATTCGCCTTGCTTTGTAGTTGTAGAGTTGCACTTACCTTGTATAAATTCGCCTTGATTCTTATAAAATACCAAATTAACGTCGAAGTGATGTAGTCGTCGCCTTGATGTGACAACAATTAAAAATTAATGTCGACGTCGACAACGCCTTACATAATAGAGGTGAATGACTTTTTTAAACAGATAAATCCATATTTATATGGACACATGCGCATGATGTGTTTTTTAATACTGTGGTGTAGGATATCATATAGTCGGGCTTGACCGTCTATACTTTCTTACTTGTTTTTTATTATAGCAATTTTTTTATTCTTAGGAATTTACCCGTTTGAATTTTTGAGCTTTTGTAAATTTAAAATTGTTTATTTTGATAAGTAAATATTCAAGGCGAATTTAAAAAGCTAAAGTAAGTAACAAAAATGGGAAGTTTAAACAAAAAAAAAAAGGAACCACATTGTAAAAGAAGCAAAAAACAGCAGGGGGCTTATTCTGAATTGCGATGCGAAAATCAATGCGATGCGAAAATACATTAATGCAAACAATTGCTATTCTGGGGGGTTACCGCGTATTTCGATTCGAAAAAAATCATTTACGGATTCGAACAATTTGTACTGTGTATTACGATTTTCGTAATATTTTTCATTTCATTTCATTTTATTTCATATAATATTAATATTATTTACATTTGACTAAAAGTAGTAAAGAGTTTAAGAACATTTGTTCCTTTTCTACTTAGTAATAAATTTTAAATTAGTATTATTTACATATGTACATTTTGTTCTATTTTATTGATTGGAGGAAAAAAAGATACAAAAACCTTTGTGAAACATGAGTTTATAGGATAAAAGGAAGCTAAAGTAGTTTAGATAAAATTATGCTGAAATAAGTTCATTAATATGGGTGTATTGTGAGAATTCACATCTGTTGAAATTTTGTGTCAGTCGATCAATTTTATCATTAACGAGCTCGAAATTTGCTAGTGCATGCAAACGTCGGGTGGAGTAGTGCCAGGGTAGTTTGAATATCATTTTTAGTAGCTTATTTTGTGCTACCTGTAGTTTGCTTAAGTGGCATTTTGCTGACGTGGACCATACTGCACAACCGTAAAACATTATGGGATGAAATATTGCTTTAATGATCATTTTTTTGTTGTCGATATTTAATTCAGAGTTTCTGCTAATAAGCGGATACAATATTCTCGTAAATTTGTTCATTTTGTTTACCAGGTAGGGAATGTGATGGTTAAAGTTTAGTTTGGTATCGAGTACAACTCCTAGGTACTTAACGTTGTCTTCCCAATGAATGTCGTGGCTTAAGAATTGAAGAGGGTTTTGAGGAATGAAGCATTCTTTACGTTTTCTCGTAAAATAAATGGCCTGGGTTTTCTCAGGATTAACTAATATATTCCATTTATTGAAATAATTCTGTAATTCAGATAGAGCTGATTGTAGGCTAGCTATAACATTTGTTGCAAAGGCATCTGAACAGAGTATTGAGGTGTCATCTGCAAATATTGATGTAACACAGTCAGGAAACGTTGGGATGTCAGCAGTAAAGATGTTGTATAAGATGGGCGAGAGACAAGACCCTTGTGGGCACCCCGCAGTTATATTTATTTCTTGTGAATGAGTATTACCTAGGTAAACATTGAACGTCCTGTTAGAAAGGAAGCTTTGGATGATTTTTATAACCTCTATGGGGAAGTTGAATCTGTTCATTTTGAAAATGAGACCGTTATGCCAAACCGAGTCAAATGCTGATTTTATATCTAGGAGGACCATTCCCGTAGATAAGCCATTCTGGAAATTATTTTTTACTAATTTTCTAATTTTTAATAACGGTTGAGAGGTGTTGTGTTCCTTTCTAAACCCATATTGTTGGGACGGAAGAATATTGTGATTATCAATAAATTCAACTAATTGTTCTTTAAATATTTTTTCTAGCACTTTGCTTATAGAAGAAAGTAAGCTAATTGGCCTATACGAATTTGGCGAATAAGGCGGTTTGTTTGGCTTAAGAATAGGAATTGTTTTAGACACTTTCCATGATTGGGGAAAGTAGCACAACTTAAGGCATGCATTTAACATTGTTGTTAGGTAGTTGATACCTTTACTTGGTAGATTTTTCAGGCACTTGTTGTTGATACTGTCTAATCCGGGAGATTTTTTATTTTTAAGACTTTTTAATATATCAGTAGTTTTTCCCCGTGTTAACAGGTATCTACTTTGTGAGCTTGAATTAATGGATCGAATTTGGTTTGCGACGTCGTCCACCTCTGTAATCATTGAGACATCACTAAGATGTGTTGAAACAGTATGATTTAATTTGAAAGTTTGAGCCAACATTTCACTTTTCTCCTGTTGTGTGAAGCAAACAACGTTGTTGTGTTTTAGGATTGGAATGCATTTGGATTTTCTTTTGAGTATTTTTGACGTTTTCCAAAAAGCGGAGGAAGATTTATCTAAATTAGACAGCATGTTGTTCCATGAAATATTTCTGAATTGGTTAATTTCAGCAGCAATGTTTTTATTTAAACGTGACATTTGTTGGTGGTCATATAAGTCTCTATAGCGCTTCCAGTTTCGCCTAAATAGATTTCTTAATCGAATCATTGATTTAATGTTATTCGGCAAAGGTTTGAAAAATTGGTCATCAAATTTCCCATTTTTTTAAAAATACAACCTCTGTCATCGTTTCGAACGATTACGAAAATCGTAATACACAGTACAAATTGTTTGAATCCGTAAATGATTTCTTTCGAATCGAAATACGCGGTAACCCCCCAGTATTGCGATATTCGCAGTTTTTTTTAATCGCATTTCAAATGCGAAAAGGTGGCAAGTCGGTATTCTACATTGCGAAAACAAATGTCAAATTCGCAAAATTTATTCGACAACAAAATAGCATTCGCAAAGTACAAACATGTAAGTGAAAGATAATATTTGATTTATTTATTCATCATATAGTTATTATTTAATTCAGGGAAGCAAGTAATAAGAGAACCAAACCGCGTCAATTTGAAATAATGGTAGAATTTATGAATAAGCACAGCCAATTGGCAAAAGGCCATTTGAAAACACCAAATGCGTCAGTCAGTCGGCAAATACTTTGGGGCAAACGTTAACTGAAGAACTAAATATAAATGGACCACCTATTAGAGAAGCTGCAGGATGGAAAAAAGTATGAAATATATAAACCAGTTCAAACATATTTGACTTCAACTTTAATTTTAATAGGTTTGGGCCGATTTTAAAGTACACACCAAACATTTTCATTTTGCTCATGCCCTTCGTCGTCGAACCACATTGCCACAGAATCCATTTTAATTAAGGGTAATCACGATGGTCATTGTGCAAATTTGCAATGTGTAAATTTTCAGCGTATGCGCATTTGTCTTTCTCATCTATAAATTTTTTCTTTTCGCAAATAATCACTATTTATTTTATTTAAATTTTCCAATTTCAAATAGTTTTTACATATTTAAGCATTTCATTATTTCCTTTTCACACTTGTCAACATTTATAGCCTTTTCACACTTGTCAACATTTAACATCAATTCGCGAAAATGTTGGAATTTTCCCATAAGAAATACATAGGGCTAAAAATCAACATTTTTACAGAATGTTATACCATGTTCACACGGACGTTCGTTTCATTTTGAAACCGGCTGCGAAACAGGAAAAATGTACTATCATCTCCAATTTTGATAACATTTATCGTTAGTTTATCTGAACTAGCTCTCAAAAAAAAGCAAAACAAAGAAAAAAACAAAATAAAAATTGATGTCTAATAAAATAAAGTGATAATTATAACATAATAATATCAATAAAAGTGTAAAATAATATATGTTTAAGTTTTATTTACTTTTTTTATCTATTTAAAAAAAATCACACTAACAACACAAAAACAATTTCAAAATGAAACAGGAATGAATCGTATGAACAGCATGTTTGGCAAACTAGTTTCAACGAGCGAAACGAGTGGTTTATAACGTCGTATGAACATAGCATTACTATCTCATTTTGTTCCCTTTTACATTTTTCGATTCTTTTAGTGTAATCACTAGAAAAGTGGCAATAAATTCTGTTATTATTGTGGCATCACTGACAAAATGGCAGTTGCTTTGAAAGCAGCGTTACCATTTCTCAAGTTTTTCCTTTTTTGCAAGCCTTATTTTGCTTAATTTTGCTTAAATTATTGAACAAAATGAATTAGAAAAACATTTTGGTGTTATCTCTTAAAATGTTGGTACTTTTGTAGAAAAAAAGTATTTTAAAAATAAAAGTTTTTTTTTCAGAAATGGTGACATTTTTTGTTAATGGTAAATGTTAGATGTTCAAGTGTGAACGCGTATTTCACATTTTCAACAGCTTCCATGCGTTCCTCCGAAATGTATGCAAGAATTAGAAGATGTTGGAGTTTTCCCATAAGAAATACCTAGGGCTAAAAATCAAAATTATTCAACATCTTTACTATCTCATTTTGTTCCCTTTTACATTTTTCGATTCTCTTACTGCCCGTCTACAACTGACATGATTTGCTGTTATAACTTGAAGTTATAAATGCGTTGTTATAACATTTGCATTAACAACCGTGTTATAACATGAGAAAACTTCTAACATGATGAGTCTATACCTAACACTAACATCATATTAGTGTTAAAGTTAAGCATTTCATGTCAGTTGTAGACTGGATGTTAGTGTCATCACTAGAAAAGTGGCAATAAATTCTGTTATTATTATGGCATCACTCACAAAATGGAAGTTGCTTTGAAAGCAGCGCTACCATTTCTCAAGTTTTTCCCTTTTTTGCAAGCCTTATTTTGCTTAATTTTTCTAAAATTATTAAACAATATATATTAGAAATACATTCTGGTGTAATCTTTTGAAATAATGGCACTTTTGTAGAAAAAAAGTATTTAAAAGAAATAAAAGTTTTTTTTCAGAAATGGTGACAGTTTTTATTGATGGTAGATGTTAGATGTTTCAAATGTGAACGCGTATTTGACATTTTCAACATCTTCCTTGCGTTCCTCCGAAATGTATGCAAGTGTACAAAGAGTATTTCTGTCAATCTGCGCCATCTTTCATTTTTATTGCCAGTATTGCTTCATTTTCAAAAAATTTTGCGAAAGTGATAAAGAGAACCAAGTTGGCATTTAGCTTTCGCATTGAAATTGCTTTCGCATCGCAATAGAGAGTAGCCCCCCAGCAAACAAAATAGTATGATGGAAGACAGAAATTTTTGTTTAGTTCTTAAAAGTGAAAATGGAATATACATATCGTCGTTCCGGAGTTATCTTGTCGTATATCACAAAATCGAAAAAAATGAGATAAGACCGTTTTCTTTGGTAAATTTTATAGATCTATCGTTCTGCGCAATCCTCAAGTCTCTATCTCTTATTGTTAATGAGATATTACGAAGCTATTTTGTTGTATATCCACTTTTGCGAAAAATTTAATGCGTTATAACATCGTATGTAGCATAATTGTGGATATACGACAAAAAACGTATGAAAATTTTCAATTAAAAAATCTTGCATTATCTTGTTGTATGTGAACAAAGTATATTAGGCATGTTACAAAAAAGAGACTTTCTTGTTAATATTACTGTTATTTTAACATTTTTCTTTTTATATGTAAAGATATTTTACACAACGGCTATTTATATTGATGAATTATTGCCTAAATTCACTTTATTGTTAAGCAGTTAAAGGTTAAATATTCATGGTTGGACCATCATAGTGCACAATGTTAATTGTGAATAAAACAAAAAGTTTTTAGAGAATTATCTGAATTTTTTTATTATTATAGAAGGATCTATGATAACAATGTGTGAGACAAAATATTTGGCCAAATGCTCGTCGCGGCTTCGGTAGCATACCTTTGTCCTATGGTCCATATTTGCAATGCCTCTGAGACCTAATTGAGGTTCAATGTCCTTAATGTGTCAAATTATCTAATCCTTTAGCTCTTGAATTGTTCATGGCTTATTGACGTACACTTTGTATTCTAAATCAGAGTATGAAAACAAACAAAACATTTCGCAAACGTTTGCAAAATGTTCAAAACTATTAAAAAATTTTAAATTGTATTATACATGAGCAAAACCAAAACAAAAACTTTTCAAGTGTCAAAGAGAGAAAACGAAACAATTGGTTTCCACTTATCTGCATTATTTCATTTACCGTTACAATCGTACATCTAAGTACAAACCAGATAGAGAAACGTTTTGTTTTGAGTAATTGATTTAGTTCTTGTTTGGTTTTTGCAGTGGCATAACAAGAGTAAAATCCACAATGCCTCGTCCAAAAAATGATTTGTTACGTTATTTTTAATTCTTTTTTCTTTGAAATACTTTTTATTTAATTTAATTTGTTTTTTTTTTTAATTACTATGGAAGTCAAAATAAGCATTAATAAAAACCTAAAAACCTCTGTTTTTATTTCACTTAGAAACAATAGTAGTGAGTAAATCAATTACCAAACGTTTGTCAAACGTTTTTTCTCTGAATGTTGCAATATTGTTTTTACTCTTTTCTTTTCCAGCTGTGTACGTTTATATTAATGTACAATTTGCGCTCTCGATAATTGTTTACTGAGAAACACGAGTTTTTAGTTGTCAAAAATTGTTGAATGACTTTCAAACTACTTTAAACTGGATTATATTTTTTTTTTGGTAATTAATTTCGTTTTATACTGATAATTAAGAAAAAGGAAAAAAAGTTTTACTTGAAAACGAACACAGTTAAACAAATGCAAAGCCGTGTTAGCTTTAATTGTGTTATTGTCATCTATCTTTTGTGATGGGTGATGTGGACGGCAGGTCTGCTGACAATCAGCATCCAGCCGTTGGCGAGGATGAAAATTTTGTAGACGACAACTCAAATAAGAGGAGAAGGCCCAATGGTGCTAATTCGCCAGTCATCGTTAACGTATCTGAACTGAATGTAGGGGTCCCCGACCCAAGCAGACACAACAGATATGCTATTCTGGCAGATTTAGATATTGTGAATGACAGTAATGTCGCCAGCAACAAAAACAACAACAATACAAATTCTACATCATCTGGGTCTAAAGCTCCCACAACACCTAGCAGCAAATCGTTTTGCCCACCAATTTTTTTATATAATGTCAATATAAAACTACTTGCGCAACAACTGGAAGCAAAAACACCAAAAATTTCTTTCAAAATTAAAAACGTCAACCAACATAAAAGTAAATTGTACTTGTCTGATGCCGCTGTACACACCGAAATGATGACTCTTTTAAGAGAAAAAAAAATCAAATCATATTCATTTACACCTAAAGAATATAAACAGGTATCGTTGGTCTTACGGGGCTTATATTATGGCACTGAAACTGTCGAAATTAAGACGGTTTTAGACAATATGGTTCCTGGTGTGATCTCAAAAGTATCTAAATTTACCACAGCCTTTTCAACGAAAAACAACATAGACATCGGTCTTTTTCTTGTCACTTTGCTTCCTGCCAAGAAATTAAATGATGTTGCTCACATCAAGTATTTGTTAAATCAATGTGTAAATTGGGAAATGCCAAAGAAGAAGGAAAAAGAAATCCAATGCCGTAGATGTCAAATATGGGGCCACATTGCAAAAAATTGTAGTGCCGAGTACAAATGTGTCAAATGCAAACAACCACATCTGCCAGGTGAATGTCCTCGTAATGTGCTAAAAGATACCGATCCATGTTGTGTAAACTGTGGTGAAACTGGTCATCCCGCAAACTGGAGAGGATGTCCGTTTTTTAAAAAATATCTAGAAAATAAAAAAGAGCGTATGAGAAAGGATCGTGAAGCTAAATTAATCGTTTCAGCAAACGTCAACAGGGCCATACCCTCATTAACAGTAACACCGGGTACATCATTTGCAAGGGTTCTCTACCCTGATCAAAATTCATATTCTCAACAAAATTCCCAAAATAAACCCCCAGTCATAGATGAGTTTTTGAAACTGGCTAATTTTTTTATGGAACCAGAACTTACTCTAGAGCAGGAGATTAACAAGTTTCTTAGTGTATACAGAAACATGCCAAAGATCGAGGCTAAAGCTGAATTTTTACGCCTGTTTAATAAAGTTAAAAGCACCTATGGGCCTTAGATTATTAAACTTTTTGTCCTTCAATGTTCGTTCACTTGTGGATACAAGTCGTCGAGTTGACCTGAATAATACACTTTTTCATAACAAAATTGACATTGGCTTCATCCAGGAATGTCATCTTAAGAAAAACGGAAAAATTATGCTTAAAGGTTACAATTTTTTGTACGATAACTCCTCTATCGGGGTCGCCATCGTAATTAAAGAATCAATATCTTTTAATCGTGTTAACATAGAAGGGACTGGTTTTTTTTGTACTTTCATTAAAATCGTTGCTAAATCAAATAATCTGCGAAAGAACTTTTTGATTGGGTCTGTTTACATTCCCTGCAATTTTCCTGTCACCGAAATGTACAATGGTCTAACTACAATTTTAGATGCAGCTGGCAATTTTGATGGGCTTATTCTGGGCGGAGACTTTAATGCCAAGAACCCGGCGTGGGGCGATCACACCGATAATTCAAATGGTAGAGTTTTTCGTAAATGGCTTCAAGACCACGCTGTTGATATCTCACGCCTTTGCGATAGTAGTCCATCTTTCCCAAATGGGTCCTCGTTCCTCGACCATTTTCTTGTTAGTACACATCTTTTAAACGGTACTCCAAACTTCAAAACATCAAGCCTGCCCACGTTTTCAGATCATTTCCCAATCAAGCTAGAACTACAACTGGACCCATCTGAACTCTTATTGCGGTCCCCTCGTATTTTTACTTCATATAAAAATACTAACTGGAACCATTTTCGACATGACATTGAAAGAGCCTCCTTGAGGATAATGCCAGCTGAAAATATAAATTTACAGAATGTGGAAATTGATGCCTTGATAAATGAATTCAACTCCAGCTTTCAATCAATCCACAATGTTCATTCGGAAAGAATTGAATTGAAGAATAATAAAATTCAATTATCAGAAAACGTGAAAAAATACTTTACCATAAAACACAGGTGGCAGAAGCAGCTAAAAAAAATTTACCATCGCACAGGAAACAGACTCGGCTGTGAATATAACATTCTTTCTAAACAAATACAATTTTTAAAAACTATAATAAAAGAACTTGTAAACGTAGAACATGCAAAAAAACTAAAAGTAAGGTTGAAGAATATAAAACCCGGTCCTTCAGCTTTTAAAGAAATTTATCAAATGTTGGGAAACAAAAAATCACCATTTTGCAATCAAATTTCTTTTAACAATACCATCATAACTGATGACACAGAAATCGCCAACAGATTCCTTGAATATTACGCATCTGTTTATACTGAAAATATTCCTGAACGAGCAGTCGACGGCTTGGAAGACCGTGTTTCATCATGCCTCAATGTTTTACCCCCTCACATTTATACCTTTGAAAACTCATTCAATTCTTTGGAAAATAATGATGCATACCACTTCACCTCTTCTAAAACGATAAAGAATATTATAAGGAAAATTAACAACAAAAAATCCTGCGGTTTTGATGGAATATCAAATTTCATAATTAGAAAGTTCCCTGACACAACTATTAATTTTTTTACTATAATCTTTAACAATTGTCTAAATAATGGATACTTTCCCACAATATGGAAGTCGGCCAAAATAATACCCCTTAAAAAGAAAGATAACAGCTGTAAAATAGAAGATTTCCGCCCAATATCATTGCTATCTAATATCGGGAAAATATTCGAACAAGTATTGAAAGTAAAACTTGAAAATGAATTTGTATTCGACCCAGTATCTGAATCACAATTTGGTTTCAAACGTTTCCACTCCACACAACACGCACTTTTGAAATTTCACAGTGACATTGTTAATAATTTGAGAAATAGAACATGTACCGTGGCTATTTCATTGGACATCGAAAAGGCTTTTGATTCCGCTTATCAAAAAGGAATCCTATTCAAACTTATCAATCTTGGAACTGACCCGTTCATAGTAAAAATTCTCCAGAGTTACTTTTCCGGCCGCAAATTCAACGTTGATGTACAATTTGCGCTCTCGATAATTGTTTACTGAGAAACACGAGTTTTTAGTTGTCAAAAATTGTTGAATGACTTTCAAACTACTTTAAACTGGATTATATTTTTTTTTTGGTAATTAATTTCGTTTTATACTGATAATTAAGAAAAAGGAAAAAAAGTTTTACTTGAAAACGAACACAGTTAAACAAATGCAAAGCCGTGTTAGCTTTAATTGTGTTATTGTCATCTATCTTTTGTGATGGGTGATGTGGACGGCAGGTCTGCTGACAATCAGCATCCAGCCGTTGGCGAGGATGAAAATTTTGTAGACGACAACTCAAATAAGAGGAGAAGGCCCAATGGTGCTAATTCGCCAGTCATCGTTAACGTATCTGAACTGAATGTAGGGGTCCCCGACCCAAGCAGACACAACAGATATGCTATTCTGGCAGATTTAGATATTGTGAATGACAGTAATGTCGCCAGCAACAAAAACAACAACAATACAAATTCTACATCATCTGGGTCTAAAGCTCCCACAACACCTAGCAGCAAATCGTTTTGCCCACCAATTTTTTTATATAATGTCAATATAAAACTACTTGCGCAACAACTGGAAGCAAAAACACCAAAAATTTCTTTCAAAATTAAAAACGTCAACCAACATAAAAGTAAATTGTACTTGTCTGATGCCGCTGTACACACCGAAATGATGACTCTTTTAAGAGAAAAAAAAATCAAATCATATTCATTTACACCTAAAGAATATAAACAGGTATCGTTGGTCTTACGGGGCTTATATTATGGCACTGAAACTGTCGAAATTAAGACGGTTTTAGACAATATGGTTCCTGGTGTGATCTCAAAAGTATCTAAATTTACCACAGCCTTTTCAACGAAAAACAACATAGACACCGGTCTTTTTCTTGTCACTTTGCTTCCTGCCAAGAAATTAAATGATGTTGCTCACATCAAGTATTTGTTAAATCAATGTGTAAATTGGGAAATGCCAAAGAAGAAGGAAAAAGAAATCCAATGCCGTAGATGTCAAATATGGGGCCACATTGCAAAAAATTGTAGTGCCGAGTACAAATGTGTCAAATGCAAACAACCACATCTGCCAGGTGAATGTCCTCGTAATGTGCTAAAAGATACCGATCCATGTTGTGTAAACTGTGGTGAAACTGGTCATCCCGCAAACTGGAGAGGATGTCCGTTTTTTAAAAAATATCTAGAAAATAAAAAAGAGCGTATGAGAAAGGATCGTGAAGCTAAATTAATCGTTTCAGCAAACGTCAACAGGACCATACCCTCATTAACAGTAACACCGGGTACATCATTTGCAAGGGTTCTCTACCCTGATCAAAATTCATATTCTCAACAAAATTCCCAAAATAAACCCCCAGTCATAGATGAGTTTTTGAAACTGGCTAATTTTTTTATGCAACCAGAACTTACTCTAGAGCAGGAGATTAACAAGTTTCTTAGTGTATACAGAAACATGCCAAAGATCGAGGCTAAAGCTGAATTTTTACGCCTGTTTAATAAAGTTAAAAGCACCTATGGGCCTTAGATTATTAAACTTTTTGTCCTTCAATGTTCGTTCACTTGTGGATACAAGTCGTCGAGTTGACCTGAATAATACACTTTTTCATAACAAAATTGACATTGGCTTCATCCAGGAATGTCATCTTAAGAAAAACGGAAAAATTATGCTTAAAGGTTACAATTTTTTGTACGATAACTCCTCTATCGGGGTCGCCATCGTAATTAAAGAATCAATATCTTTTAATCGTATTAACATAGAAGGGACTGGTTTTTTTTGTACTTTCATTAAAATCGTTGCTAAATCAAATAATCTGCGAAAGAACTTTTTGATTGGGTCTGTTTACATTCCCTGCAATTTTCCTGTCACCGAAATGTACAATGGTCTAACTACAATTTTAGATGCAGCTGGCAATTTTGATGGGCTTATTCTGGGCGGAGACTTTAATGCCAAGAACCCGGCGTGGGGCGATCACACCGATAATTCAAATGGTAGAGTTTTTCGTAAATGGCTTCAAGACCACGCTGTTGATATCTCATGCCTTTGCGATAGTAGTCCATCTTTCCCAAATGGGTCCTCGTTCCTCGACCATTTTCTTGTTAGTACACATCTTTTAAACGGTACTCCAAACTTCAAAACATCAAGCCTGCCCACGTTTTCAGATCATTTCCCAATCAAGCTGGAACTACAACTGGACCCATCTGAACTCTTATTGCGGTCCCCTCGTATTTTTACTTCATATAAAAATACTAACTGGAACCATTTTCGACATGACATTGAAAGAGCCTCCTTGAGGATAATGCCAGCTGAAAATATAAATTTACAGAATGTGGAAATTGATGCCTTGATAAATGAATTCAACTCCAGCTTTCAATCAATCCACAATGTTCATTCGGAAAGAATTGAATTGAAGAATAATAAAATTCAATTATCAGAAAACGTGAAAAAATACTTTACTATAAAACACAGGTGGCAGAAGCAGCTAAAAAAAATTTACCATCGCACAGGAAACATACTCAGCTGTGAATATAACATTCTTTCTAAACAAATACAATTTTTAAAAACTATAATAAAAGAACTTGTAAACGTAGAACATGCAAAAAAACTAAAAGTAAGGTTGAAGAATATAAAACCCGGTCCTTCAGCTTTTAAAGAAATTTATCAAATGTTGGGAAACAAAAAATCACCATTTTGCAATCAAATTTCTTTTAACAATACCATCATAACTGATGACACAGAAATCGCCAACAGATTCCTTGAATATTACGCATCTGTTTATACTGAAAATATTCCTGAACGAGCAGTCGACGGCTTGGAAGACCGTGTTTCATCATGCCTCAATGTTTTACCCCCTCACATTTATACCTTTGAAAACTCATTCAATTCTTTGGAAAATAATGATGCATACCACTTCACCTCTTCTAAAACGATAAAGAATATTATAAGGAAAATTAACAACAAAAAATCCTGCGGTTTTGATGGAATATCAAATTTCATAATTAGAAAGTTCCCTGACACAACTATTAATTTTTTTACTATAATCTTTAACAATTGTCTAAATAATGGATACTTTCCCAAATAGAAGATTTCCGCCCAATATCATTGCTATCTAATATCGGGAAAATATTCGAACAAGTATTGAAAGTAAAACTTGAAAATGAATTTGTATTCGACCCAGTATCTGAATCACAATTTGGTTTCAAACGTTTCCACTCCACACAACACGCACTTTTGAAATTTCACAGTGACATTGTTAATAATTTGAGAAATAGAACATGTACCGTGGCTATTTCATTGGACATCGAAAAGGCTTTTGATTCCGCTTATCAAAAAGGAATCCTATTCAAACTTATCAATCTTGGAACTGACCCGTTCATAGTAAAAATTCTCCAGAGTTACTTTTCCGGCCGCAAATTCAACGTTGAGATTAATGAATCAACATCTAATTTTGGCACAGTGGAAAGTGGAGTTCCCCAAGGAAGCGTGCTGGCACCATTATTATTTAACATGTTTTTACACGATTTCCCCCATACAGCTGTTAACTCACAAGCCATACTGTACGCAGATGACTGCATGATCTACTCACACGATGAATCCCCAATCCAAGCGTTGCACAATGTTGCTTTTCATCTGGGTTACATTAATGTTTTTTACAAAAGGTGGGGAATTAAGATAAACGCTGAAAAATCTGAGGCTATATGTATTAGAAATGCTTCCGGTAAATGCGCAAGATTCGTGGTGCCCCAGAGTAACCTCCTGCACTTGTCCCTCGATGGTATCGAGATTCCCTTTAAGTCTAAGATCAAGTACCTTGGGGTAAATTTTAATAATCTGTTAAAGTTTAATGTCCATGGCAGACTTCTCCTTGAAAAAGCCAAACGCATATCGGGTATGCTCTCCAGTTTGATGAACAGCAGTTACCTCCCCCAGAACACTAAACTTCTATTATACAAAGTCACTATAAGATCAACCCTGGTGTATGCTTTTCCGATCTGGTTCACTATTTCACCAATAGTGGCTAAGGAATTGGAAATCTTCGAAAGAAGGATACTAAGAAAATGCATCAATAAAAATTTTGAAAATTTTACAAAAAAATTCTCCAACACATACATCTACAAGAAGTCAGACATAGTGCCCCTATGTAAATATGCACTCCTGTTACAGAGAAAGTTTGTGGAAAAACTTGAACATCACGACAACATCTTCATGAACGAGATTTATGAATCTGAAAGGAATGTTAATTGGTCAACATTTCCTTATCTCTCACCAGTGGGCGTTTTATGTGAGGACATGGGAAATGAAAGGGATGCATATACCCTACCGAACTTTTACCAGGGAACGCATCCCGGATATCATAGAGGATAGTTTGTTTTATACTTATCCCTTATATTTTATTCCCAAGGGAATTTGAATTACTTAAACCCATGTACTGTACTGTTTTTTGTAATTTTTTTTTAGTGCTTTTCTTGTACTATTCGCTTAACTTAACTTAATTTAATTTAATTAATTAATTTATTAATATATATAAATATATACATTTAATTAATTAATTATTTATACATAGTTGTTCTTTTAACGCAATGATTCGGTTTTCTCCTACAGACTGTTCTATTTTTTTTTTGGAACGCTCGTTTTATTGTTTACTGTTCATAATTGCTCCAAACATCTTTTTTATAATTCGTGATATAAGATATAAGATAATGTAATATAAGATTTGTATTATTATTTGGTTAGTTAGTTGTTAATTTATTTATTACCTTTGGTCTCGATTGTTATGTAATTTTAAGTAGTTAACAGATACAACTCTGAACGTCACTGTAAATGCCGGGAGCAAGCATTGTTGTTGATCTATGTTAATATTGTACGCTATACTTTATCCTTTCCTCTTCTGCAAGCCGCTTATTCATTCAATGTGCATTAGAACAACACAACATAGTTCTAAGTTTTTTGCATTGTACCTATCACATTCTTTGTTATTGAAAGAAAAAAAGTCTCAATAAATATTTTTACTTACTTACTTACTTGCGCTCTCGAGCAAAAATAATACAAAACAATATGGCACAATCATTCTCATTGTTTTGGTTTTGTTATTGTTTTACTCACTGCAAAGAACAAAACAAAACGAAAGCAAACGTTTCGTTTTGTTTGTTTTCGTACTCTTTTTTAAATATTACCAACGAAAGAAGGCCAATGATGTCAAATCATATGATCGTGACGGCGAGTTAACATGGCCATTGAATTGCTGGTGCAGAAGAGCCATTGTTTCGTTGGCCGTGTGACACATTCTTTTGGAACTAGGTACTTATCGCCCAGGTCAATATCCTCAATTTCTGGCAAAAAGAAATCCGTTATCAGCTCTCGATAGCGAACACCATTTACAGTAACTGCTTGGCATACCTCATTTTCGAAGAAGTAAGGCCCGATGATGCCGCCTGGCCATAAACCGCACCAAGCATGCATGCACAGGCGTTTTCTCATTTCCTACAGAGCCGGTTTGCTAAAATTTGCCCACAATTATCCCGATTGTGGACACATTTGATCGATTATGTTGACCAAAAAAATCAAGATGTGCACAAAATGTATTTTTGATTTGAACGCCCATTTTCGTAAAAGGTTTCAGCAATCTTAACGTGCTGCTCAATGCTGCACCTCTCCATGGTTGAATTTCGCACTGATACCAAGAAATGTCAAATTAAGTTGGACAAAAATTAAACGTTACGGTGTGACTCACAGTTTTCATCGTGCAATATGGTTAGACCACCCTTAAGTAGTAATAAACCTTAAAATTATTCATACATAAGGAAATTCGATAATATAAAAACTATAACTATACGTAAATATATTTGTCACTTGCATAAATGTTCGTTTCGAAAATTATTATAACTTAATTTTCAATATTGGTAAAACACGTGATTGTAGGTTTTTAATACCTTATTTTGACTTATATCCCACAAACTAAAAAATATATCGCAAAAAGTGGCGTATACGACAAAATTGAAAAATTTTTTCGGACGTGATAATGGCTATAACTTAAAAATTTTTTTCCATGACTTTTGATATTTTTACATAAATCGATAAAGAACTTCAAACACAATATCTGACAAAAATATTGGACGACTTTTTCACGTACATTTTTGTGTATAACAATATGAACCTTAAGATTCGATTTCTCAAAAAAAAATTTTTATGATATACGGGAAGATAACTTCGGCACGACGATATGTACATACATACCTATTAAGGTTGACTAGGATCGCCCGGTGGCCGAAATTCGACCACTCGACATTTACTTTCGAGAAAACCTGTGCGTTATACAACAAAAACGTATACATTTTAAGAGAACGGCAAAAATGCACTATTCACCCAATTTTGTACGAATTTCTGTAAGATAAATTTAAACGCTTTTCTAATACTTTAAATTTAGCAAAAAAATATATTGTGCATATCTACGCACAAATTCCTTTAAAACGATATACATATCTTTTGTTAAAATCGGTGGGCGATAAGATACTTAAAAATCAACCACAAAAAAATTGTTCCCGTATTTATAACTATCTTGCCGCGATGTACTGGCTTAAATGCTGGCTGTAGTGAATGTCTTGTAGCTTGAATCGTCAAATTCTAGCCGGGACAAGTTGGAAGGCATATGCTTTAAGGCCAGCACGACTAAGGATTATCCATCCTTCCATCCCCTATCCCATTACCTATGGTCCTATCTATCCCCCCTTTATCTCCCATATCCCCCACTTTTAAGGTCAAGGTGGTTGACAGCAGTGCCGAGGACCTGAATGGCTGGTTAGTGGATTAAGAAACTGGTCGCGAACAGCTTCCCTCTGGCGCCGATGGCAAGGGTCAGTTGTAACTTTAGCCTTGTCCGTGCAAGCCGTCACTGCGCGAGACGGCCCTTTTCTTTACGGCTTACTCGTGGGACCAAAAAACTGGACAAAATTAATGAAAAAACTAAGGACGCGATTCTAAGAGTCGATGCAGGGAATATCTCTGAAAACTCGGCAGTTTCGGTGTCAGATCCAGACGCCGATTGGCTGAGTATGTACAGAGATATTCTGGAGCAAGAAGGTCAGTTATTGACAGAACTGACAGAGACAAGCGGAACGAACGACCCCCCAGTCGGTTCCCCGCCTCGAACAGGGGTCTCGGAAAGACTCGATGGTCTAGCTCTGGGATCTGATGATGAGCATGAAATTTCAATGATTTCAGCTCATGATCAGGACCATAGGGCCGGGTCATCGGCTCCTGAGGTCACACTCGAGATAGGGAGCGGAGTAGTGGATGGATTAAAACCCATTGTTCGGCAGGGTGCGACAGAACAGGTCACATTAGAAGGCCGAACGAGTCTTGAAAAAGCCAAGGAAGGCCGGACGAAGTATCGTTCAAAGGGGCTGACTGGATAAGAGGTGTCAAAACTGTCAGTTGTGGCAATCTAAAAACATTTGAGTTTTTAAAGGCTGCAATCGACAGGTGTGCCGGCGCTTATCCTGAAGCCAGATTGGACGTCATACTCGCGTCTGAGTTGCCATTAAGGCCGGTAGTCACTGTATGGATTCCTCCACCTATTAAACCGGTGGAAGTCACACTGGGGTTACTGGTTAATCAGAACAATGGGCTCATTACAGGCCAGTGGATGATGATAGCTTCACTGGGTTGTAAGGAGAACCAAGGAAGAGATTTTAGGTTCGCAGTAGACCGGGAATCTCTGAGAAAACTGAAATCAATGGGAGAGGTTGCTATATTCGGGTTGGGGTCTATAAGATTTAGGTTTCCTAAAAATTATAAACCCTAAGAGGCTGAAAGTGGTGCAGATAAACTTGCACCACTGTGAAGCGGCCTCAACCGAATTAGTAACCCACCTCATTGATATCAATGTGGACGTGGCTTTAATTCAAGACCCCTGATTAACAAAAACCGGGTAGTTGGATTAAGGATCACGGGGTATACCTTGTTCGTATTCCGCTCGGATGAGAAGGTACGGACTTGTATACTGGCGAGAACTGAACATAAATTTATGATTTCTCATTCTTTCAGTAATGGAGACCTCACGGTTGTGACAGGAGAAGCCAGGGACAAAACGGACCTGGCACTAGCATCGGCATACTTGCCATATGAAGCTGCCGATCCACCTTGTGAAAAAGTGCGAGAGTTGGTGGAGCACTCGGGCAGAAGCGGCTCGAGGCTGGTACTAGGATGTGACGCCAATGCACACCATTCCCAATGGGGTAGTGCCGACATCAACAAAAGAGGTGAGTCTATGTTTGATTTGATTATTGCCAGCAATCTTTTTATCTGTAACAGGGGGAATACGCCAACGTTCAGAACTAGGGATAGAGAGGCAGTGATAGATATAACATTGACGAACTGTAGGGAATTAGTAGAGGACTGGAGGGTGGCTTTGGATTTTTCCTTCTCTGACCATAGTCGTCTGTCCTTTAGTCTAATGTTTGAGAGGTCGAAAAGGTGTCCGTATAGGAATCCTAGAAGGACGGATTGGGGTTCGTTTTCGGGACTGGTGCAACGGAACCCTAGGGTTACACGGAACTGGGGGTCGACTCCGGCCGGTGTGGAGCAACTGGTAAACACCTTCATGGGGGTATTGACCAGTAGCTATGAGCGAGCCTGTCCGTTAAATTTTCCGGGCAGGCGTACACAGCCAAGATGGTGGACAGACGAGTTGAGAACTCAAAGGTCCACCGTCAGAAGGCTGTTCAATAGAGCGAAGTATACGCGCAGTGATGAAGATTGGAGTAACTTCAGATTGAGTTACGGGAGGTATAAGGGAGATATTAGAAGGGCGAAAAGGTACTCGTGGATTAAGTTTAGCGAGTCAGTTGAATCCGTGAATGAGATGTCTAGGTTCAGGAGAATTTTATCTAAGGACCCTGTAGTCCCTGGATTTATTCAGAGGTCGGACGGCTCATGGGCGGAATCTGGCTAATCCGGAGAAGAGGGAGTTGGTTCTTTTCACTAGCAGGTACAAGGTGGAGGAGTTTAGACTGTCGGTACTGGGAGGAGTGGAGCTTGGACTATCTGATAGTGATAAGTATCTGGGGGTTTTTCTGGACAGCAAGCTGTCATGGGGTAGGAATACTCAGGAAAGACTCAAAAGGGTCTACGTTGAGGATGTGAACATAAGAAGGTCATATAGGCTTCCTGACGACTGCAGTGTTTTTCAGAAGGAGGGTCTGGAGGGCCGTGGAACTGATGAGGGACGACATTGATAGGGGCTCGGAGATCAATATATGTGGACAGCCAGGCGGCTCTTATGGGTATATCGGACACTGTGGCCGGTGCTTAGGAAGTCCGATTCGGTGTCGCTGCTGGGCAGAAGCAGGGTCTGCGTTAGGACCATGATAGAAATGATCACGGGCCACTGTATGATAGGCATATGCAGGTTGTGCGAGGAGACAGTTGAGCACTTTCTGTGCCACTGTCCCAGGTTGTAGGGTAGCAGGCTGAGGTGGCTGGGCAGTTGATTCCTGGGCGAATTAGGGGATGTCTCGAGTTGCGGACTCGAGAATCTTATAGGATTCGTAATGGGGATGGCCTGGCTGCGCGAGGGGAGACTGGGTGCTAACCGCACGCAGGGCGAATTTGGTTTGAGTGGGATTTCTCTTGGGGTTGGTCCTTTACCTTCTTTTCTTTCCTTTCTTTTCTACCTATCTTTCGGATCTGTCTTGTGCTTTCGCTGTTTATTTCACCTACTTTCTACCTTCATATAGCTATCTCTAATTAAGGCGTCACAATGGACCATATTGGTCTCTGGGTGAAGGTGTGAAGGAGACTTCACACCGGCCTTTCTACCTACCTACCTATATATAAGATATGTTGATAATTTGATCTTAACATCAAATTAAACAAAAGCGAAATTTCATACAAACAAAATAAAACTTGCAAAAAAACTTAAGTATTTTAGTAAATGGTTTAAGAACTGCTTGTCTTAACTATAAACATGTGCATGTACTGGTTTTTATTTTGCTTACTTCTTACCACCCTGCAAGCAATTTGGTAGTCGACTACAAAAATAACACATTTATAATTAACTTTTTAACAACTAACTATAAATAAATGCAGAAATTCCCCGAAATCAATGCGAGTGAATTCTGTGGGCCAATTTTTTTTTTCGTTTGTTTCTTGTCTTTGTTTTCTTTTGTTATTTCGATTTTTATTTTTATAACTGTTTATTGTTCTGTATATGCAAAATTTTAGTGTCGCAGTGACGCCTGCCGATCATTTGTCTCAAATGACGAAGATACGGACATTAGAAATGCCTTTAAGTTTATAAAAAAACTTAAAGTCCATGCAGAATGCATAAAAAATAAAAGTAAAAATACTTTAAATATTAACATAACTGAATTCAAAATAAAAAGAAAAATATTAAAAATCGTCAAATTCTAGCCGGGACAAGTTGGAAGGCATATGCTTTAAGGCCAGCACGACTAAGGATTATCCATCCTTCCATCCCCTATCCCATTACCTATGGTCCTATCTATCCCCCCTTTATCTCCCATATCCCCCACTTTTAAGGTCAAGGTGGTTGACAGCAGTGCCGAGGACCTGAATGGCTGGTTAGTGGTTTAAGAAACTGGTCGCGAACAGCTTCCCTCTGGCGCCGATGGCAAGGGTCAGTTGTAACTTTAGCCTTGTCCGTGCAAGCCGTCACTGCGCGAGACGGCCCTTTTCTTTACGGCTTACTCGTGGGACCAAAAAACTGGACAAAATTAATGAAAAAACTAAGGACGCGATTCTAAGAGTCGATGCAGGGAATATCTCTGAAAACTCGGCAGTTTCGGTGTCAGATCCAGACGCCGATTGGCTGAGTATGTACAGAGATATTCTGGAGCAAGAAGGTCAGTTATTGACAGAACTGACAGAGACAAGCGGAACGAACGACCCCCCAGTCGGTTCCCCGCCTCGAACAGGGGTCTCGGAAAGACTCGATGGTCTAGCTCTGGGATCTGATGATGAGCATGAAATTTCAATGATTTCAGCTCATGATCAGGACCATAGGGCCGGGTCATCGGCTCCTGAGGTCACACTCGAGATAGGGAGCGGAGTAGTGGATGGATTAAAACCCATTGTTCGGCAGGGTGCGACAGAACAGGTCACATTAGAAGGCCGAACGAGTCTTGAAAAAGCCAAGGAAGGCCGGACGAAGTATCGTTCAAAGGGGCTGACTGGATAAGAGGTGTCAAAACTGTCAGTTGTGGCAATCTAAAAACATTTGAGTTTTTAAAGGCTGCAATCGACAGGTGTGCCGGCGCTTATCCTGAAGCCAGATTGGACGTCATACTCGCGTCTGAGTTGCCATTAAGGCCGGTAGTCACTGTATGGATTCCTCCACCTATTAAACCGGTGGAAGTCACACTGGGGTTACTGGTTAATCAGAACAATGGGCTCATTACAGGCCAGTGGATGATGATAGCTTCACTGGGTTGTAAGGAGAACCAAGGAAGAGATTTTAGGTTCGCAGTAGACCGGGAATCTCTGAGAAAACTGAAATCAATGGGAGAGGTTGCTATATTCGGGTTGGGGTCTATAAGATTTAGGTTTCCTAAAAATTATAAACCCTAAGAGGCTGAAAGTGGTGCAGATAAACTTGCACCACTGTGAAGCGGCCTCAACCGAATTAGTAACCCACCTCATTGATATCAATGTGGACGTGGCTTTAATTCAAGACCCCTGATTAACAAAAACCGGGTAGTTGGATTAAGGATCACGGGGTATACCTTGTTCGTATTCCGCTCGGATGAGAAGGTACGGACTTGTATACTGGCGAGAACTGAACATAAATTTATGATTTCTCATTCTTTCAGTAATGGAGACCTCACGGTTGTGACAGGAGAAGCCAGGGACAAAACGGACCTGGCACTAGCATCGGCATACTTGCCATATGAAGCTGCCGATCCACCTTGTGAAAAAGTGCGAGAGTTGGTGGAGCACTCGGGCAGAAGCGGCTCGAGGCTGGTACTAGGATGTGACGCCAATGCACACCATTCCCAATGGGGTAGTGCCGACATCAACAAAAGAGGTGAGTCTATGTTTGATTTGATTATTGCCAGCAATCTTTTTATCTGTAACAGGGGGAATACGCCAACGTTCAGAACTAGGGATAGAGAGGCAGTGATAGATATAACATTGACGAACTGTAGGGAATTAGTAGAGGACTGGAGGGTGGCTTTGGATTTTTCCTTCTCTGACCATAGTCGTCTGTCCTTTAGTCTAATGTTTGAGAGGTCGAAAAGGTGTCCGTATAGGAATCCTAGAAGGACGGATTGGGGTTCGTTTTCGGGACTGGTGCAACGGAACCCTAGGGTTACACGGAACTGGGGGTCGACTCCGGCCGGTGTGGAGCAACTGGTAAACACCTTCATGGGGGTATTGACCAGTAGCTATGAGCGAGCCTGTCCGTTAAATTTTCCGGGCAGGCGTACACAGCCAAGATGGTGGACAGACGAGTTGAGAACTCAAAGGTCCACCGTCAGAAGGCTGTTCAATAGAGCGAAGTATACGCGCAGTGATGAAGATTGGAGTAACTTCAGATTGAGTTACGGGAGGTATAAGGGAGATATTAGAAGGGCGAAAAGGTACTCGTGGATTAAGTTTAGCGAGTCAGTTGAATCCGTGAATGAGATGTCTAGGTTCAGGAGAATTTTATCTAAGGACCCTGTAGTCCCTGGATTTATTCAGAGGTCGGACGGCTCATGGGCGGAATCTGGCTAATCCGGGAAGAGGGAGTTGGTTCTTTTCACTAGCAGGTACAAGGTGGAGGAGTTTAGACTGTCGGTACTGGGAGGAGTGGAGCTTGGACTATCTGATAGTGATAAGTATCTGGGGGTTTTTCTGGACAGCAAGCTGTCATGGGGTAGGAATACTCAGGAAAGACTCAAAAGGGTCTACGTTGAGGATGTGAACATAAGAAGGTCATATAGGCTTCCTGACGACTGCAGTGTTTTTCAGAAGGAGGGTCTGGAGGGCCGTGGAACTGATGAGGGACGACATTGATAGGGGCTCGGAGATCAATATATGTGGACAGCCAGGCGGCTCTTATGGGTATATCGGACACTGTGGCCGGTGCTTAGGAAGTCCGATTCGGTGTCGCTGCTGGGCAGAAGCAGGGTCTGCGTTAGGACCATGATAGAAATGATCACGGGCCACTGTATGATAGGCATATGCAGGTTGTGCGAGGAGACAGTTGAGCACTTTCTGTGCCACTGTCCCAGGTTGTAGGGTAGCAGGCTGAGGTGGCTGGGCAGTTGATTCCTGGGCGAATTAGGGGATGTCTCGAGTTGCGGACTCGAGAATCTTATAGGATTCGTAATGGGGATGGCCTGGCTGCGCGAGGGGAGACTGGGTGCTAACCGCACGCAGGGCGAATTTGGTTTGAGTGGGATTTCTCTTGGGGTTGGTCCTTTACCTTCTTTTCTTTCCTTTCTTTTCTACCTATCTTTCGGATCTGTCTTGTGCTTTCGCTGTTTATTTCACCTACTTTCTACCTTCATATAGCTATCTCTAATTAAGGCGTCACAATGGACCATATTGGTCTCTGGGTGAAGGTGTGAAGGAGACTTCACACCGGCCTTTCTACCTACCTACCTATATATAAGATATGTTGATAATTTGATCTTAACATCAAATTAAACAAAAGCGAAATTTCATACAAACAAAATAAAACTTGCAAAAAAACTTAAGTATTTTAGTAAATGGTTTAAGAACTGCTTGTCTTAACTATAAACATGTGCATGTACTGGTTTTTATTTTGCTTACTTCTTACCACCCTGCAAGCAATTTGGTAGTCGACTACAAAAATAACACATTTATAATTAACTTTTTAACAACTAACTATAAATAAATGCAGAAATTCCCCGAAATCAATGCGAGTGAATTCTGTGGGCCAATTTTTTTTTTCGTTTGTTTCTTGTCTTTGTTTTCTTTTGTTATTTCGATTTTTATTTTTATAACTGTTTATTGTTCTGTATATGCAAAATTTTAGTGTCGCAGTGACGCCTGCCGATCATTTGTCTCAAATGACGAAGATACGGACATTAGAAATGCCTTTAAGTTTATAAAAAAACTTAAAGTCCATGCAGAATGCATAAAAAATAAAAGTAAAAATACTTTAAATATTAACATAACTGAATTCAAAATAAAAAGAAAAATATTAAAAATACTTAACTAAAATAGTTTTTAATAATTAAATATAAAATCTTTTCCTTATTAAGCTTATGGTGTATTAACATAAAGTTAGCTAAAAGCTAACTACTACCTTACTAACTACTACCTAACTCACTTTAAGCTAACTAATAAGTAGCTAACTTTAAGTTAGTTAAAAAGTCATGCAGAGTCGGACAATTGACTACTTCCTATGACATACCAATGTTAAAATAGTCAGTTGGCTCCATTAAAAATAATCCAGGCATCAACCACAACTAGCTTAAATTTAACTAAATTGCTTGCAGTGCATGCTTAAGACTTGCTTCATTTATTTGGTACAGAAACAATATTTATTGTGTTTGTTTCCCTGATGGAATAAACAGGTGGCAGCACTAAGCCAGATGCCGATTTTTTGCTCTTGCATTGTTTGTCTAGGTTTATGTCAAAGTTTTGTTTTTGTTTACAAAAAGTCGCCGTTTTGTGCTGTGATTATTGTATTTTATTAAAGTTTTTGATCATTTTAAATTAAAATAAATAAGATATTGACCATAATTAAATAAAAATTGGCCAAACATTTATTTATTTCATCACGTTCAGCGGCACGCTTTGATTTTTGTTTAAACTATTTTTTGACGTAAATGGTGATATAATTTCCATTTTTGTTGTAATGTTGTATTTGTTGCCGTAACGATGCCACCTGCTTATTCCACCATGGTTTGTTTCTTATAAAAGAGAACAGCAATTTTCTCTGTAAAGAGAAGGTATAATACAACAAATAAACGAAAAAAAAGAATGTGTTTTAAGGCCCAAATACACTTGTCAAATGCTTGACATCAAGCTCGTGTACGTCTACTTGACATTAGAACATACATTTGCTGGATCAGCTGTCAATCATTCATTTTGCATTTTATTTTGAAGTGACAACAACAGGAGCAAACAAATATTAAAATATAGATAAAAAGTGTTTAATTGTGATTACATACTTTAAACTGTGTTGCTTTTTAATAAATAAAAAAAAAAATTGTAGAAAAGAAGGAGACAATTATTAAATAACATTTTTTTCCTCCAAAACATATTTTTCTTTTCCCCCGGCATTTTTAGCGTCTGTTCGGTTTGAAATCACGTTTAAAGTGTGTGGGTGCCAATACATTCATCAAAATCACTCGTCAATCATGCTAAATATCTAAATTTTTTGATTTTCCATCAAGCATCGTCGGTGTCACACATATAAACTCATTTTCACTAATACAACCTTAATGCTGGATGGGAATTTGACCAGTGTATTTGGGCCTAAAGTATTTGTTTTTTGTACTTTTGCAAAAGCCTAGTATTTACATAAAGGAGATTTTTTGCTTTGATTGTATAAAATTATAGTATGAAAAAATACGTTCCACATTCGCCTACGAATGTGGTATTGACAATATACCTTTGGCAATTCTACTGATATCTGGAAACATAATTTCATTAAGTTTATTTTCAATTCTCCAACCCTAGACCAAAAAGCTTCAATTTGAAATGTTTGAAATTTTTAAATTGTACTAAATATGTCATTGGAGTACTTAAGTACTTTTGCAAGGCTAATAGTACAAAAAAAAGTACAATTGTACTAACTTTAACTAATTGAGATTATGTCAGATGACTTTGCATCTGACTTTTACAGAAGCAAAGGTAAAAAGGTAACACACGGCATGTATGCATTTTGCAGTGGGAAATTTGACATGGCAGATGACAAAAACATGTCGTGTACGGTCGCTTTTAACACTTGATAAATAAATAAATTAGCGGTTGTTCATTTAAAAAAGTTGTATATCGTCATATTAAATGCAAACGGACGTAACTACACAAAATTTCGAAATGGAGTTTTTTATCGATTATGGTTCGTTTTATCAAAATACATATTCAAGCAAAATTTTAGAATCCTACGATCAAAAATTGCGATTTTATTAACGAAATTTAAACGCCAATTACACCTTGTTGTTATTGATTTTGTAAAGTTTTTTGCTTCTCCTGTAAAAAATTAAAAAGTTTAGTTACGTCCGTTTGCATTTAATATGACGATATGTATTAAAGCAACACATGATCCCGAAATCCCCAAAAAATGCCAGGATCTCGAAAACCCTGTGAAATCCGAAATGCCGATTTCCGGGATTATTAAAAATCAATTTAGCTTGGCATCCCTAGTATTTTCCTACTCTTTTTTCATTTTATTTGTTTACGTTGAATTGTGGAGGGATAAAACTTTGGTTAATTTGGAGAACTTGTAATATTTGGAAGAATTTTAAAAAATTGGGCAATGGAAGGTTGCCTACTATGTCTAGAACTAAAGCAGGAAAGTATTAAAAACTGTATTATTATAAATTCCACCCAATGGCACGAACTAAATATAAAAAATCTTTTGGAAAAACATTTATGGGCCATGGTAAGTTAATTAAAGCGGTTACAGGAATATTTTTTATTTAATGTTTTCATAAAACTTAAAGGCACACCTCGAGGATACCTCATGGTTATGTACCACTTGTTGGAAAGAGTTATTTGAATTCCACAAATTCTATAAGCGTATAGAAGAAGCGCATATAGATTTTGGACTCATCGCACAAAGTATATTGAATGTAGAGATAAATGTGTACAACAAAGATGAATGCCAATCCAATGAAGTAGCAGAATGTTCAATAAATGAAGTAGAAGAAAGTACACTTGATAAATTACATGAGAGCCCAGTGAATGAGCTAAAAGATTTATTAATGGAATATGATAATAACTTATTAATTGATATAAAAGCAGAAGAACAGAAACCTTTAATTAAAGATGAAATAATTGAAGAACCCTTAAGCAAAGAAAATCCTTTAGAAGAAAAACGTAAACGAGGACGACCCCGTAAAGATAACTTTATTGGGACTAAAAAGTCTAAAAGTACTCTGAAAAAAACAAAAAAATACAAAAAAAAGATATTCAATGAAGTATCAAATGACCACGAAGTTTCGAAAACAATTAAAAAACGCTACCGAAAGAAAAATAATAAAATTCTTAATAATGATATTGAAACTAATGTAAATGATATTTCTTCAGAAATTAAGCATGAAATCAATTTGTTATCTTTATCCGAAGATCCTAACAATTTATTTGATAATGATACGGATTCTAATCTTGATACGGATGGGGAAATCTTAGAACGCAATGATATTAAATCTAAATCTAGTCTTGATTATCCACCAAAAATTAATCATAATGAAAAGGACAAATTTTTGGAGGAAAATTTTAAAATTACATGTTTTTTGTGTAATATTCCAATGGAAACATTTTCCAATTTGCGTAAACATTTCGAAGAATGTCACACAGAGCTTGGTCATGTTAAGTGCTGCAATAAGAAATTTTATAGACGCAGTATTTTAGTCGATCATGTAAATTTTCATTTAAATCCAAACTACTTTAAATGTAAAGAGTGCGGTAAAGTGATGGCAGATAGACGTTGTCTGGAGTTACATATAGAAATTCACAAAAGTAATCACGAAAAAAATCACTGCTGTGACATATGCGGAAAAGGGTTTGAAAAATTAGGGGTTTTAAAAAAACATAGGTTGATACATTTATCAGAGGAGGAAAAACGTTTTTCTTGTTCAGAATGTGGGAAAAAGTAAGTAAGCAAAAACCTTTTGTACCTATTTTCCAAAAGATTTCTTCAAAAAACTTCATACATAATTATAAGTGGTTAATTTTAATGTGTCCTATTTTTGTATGCTTTAATGATTTAAGCAGTATGATGCAAGCAGTTTTCAAAGTTATCGTATTTTTTAATAAGTTTTCTCTAAACATACTACATATGTATATAAAATGTTTGACAAAATATGTATGTATATCTTTACAATCTATACAGTTTTGGTTCAAAATATATGCTCTCCAGCCATTATCGATCAGTTCACCTTAAAAAGTATGCTAAAATATGTGATATATGCGGAAAATCAATACGATCTAAAGATGTCTTTGAGCGTCATATGCTACAACATGAAGGTAAAACTGCTCCCACAATAAGTTGTGATATATGTGGTCTAGTTTTAACAGATAACAGAGCCATAAAACGCCACAAGGAAATAATACATCCTGCAGGTGGACAACATGAATATACTTGTTTAATATGTTCAAAAGTATCGCCGAATATGAGGGCCCACAAACGTCATGTGCAGTATAAACATGAAATGGGCTATGACTATAAGTGCACAATATGTGAAAAGGCTTTTAAAAAAGCACAAACTTTAAAGGTAAGTTGCATAAAAAACATTAAAACGTCAAATTGGCAAGGTTCTTCTAATGGTTGCAAATTCTTCTTGATTGTATAACGGATATGCTTTCAAATACATTTCCAACGAAATATTTTTACACGCATTTAAAATAACATACAATTTAGAACAAATAATGAAGGTATTCACGTCAAAAAACCTAACAACAACCACATAGCCAATTTATATATACATATGTTCCCATCGATCCTATAAGGAGCATAGGGCCTCACATAGACAATTAGGTGCGAAATAATTGTCTAGGTGGTTGTTATGATTTTGCAATTTTGCAACTTCTGATGTGAATGCCTTTAATATACTGTTACCTTCAGTCGTAAATGAGCTTATTACAATTTAATAAATTTTACAGGAGGAAAGAAAAACTTCATAAAATTTTAACTTCTAATTAATTTTAAATGCAGTTTTATTTTGATTAATTTTATTTAACTTTTTTAAAAATTTACAACTAAAAAGTCGCACTTTCGGTACAATATCGGCGTAGTTTCAATTTTCCTAAATGATTAGGAATCACGTTCAAAGATTTCCTGCTTATTCAAATACAATTACGCCTATTGTTAATAGTTAGAAAATTATTTATATTTCAGCATTTAAGAAAATTGCACTTGCGGCGATAATTCATCGGAGGTGCGAAGTGTTAATATATTGTTGTAAACTTTTATATTAAAAGAATACTTACCACCTTTTCTATATCATTATTAATTGGTATTTTATTAAACTATGTAATGTTCCTATAATTTATAAAAGACGTATCTTACATATAATTTTTATTAACTTTGAGACATTATCAAGTTTTATATCTCAAACTTAAAACTGTTTGATGTTAGATACGCCTTTGTTAGCAAAGTAACGATATGTAATTTTTCTTACCATATTTTCAAAAAATGTGGACTTACCTCCTTTAAAACTAAAGACAACGATATGAATATGTTGTTACTGTTACTGGATATTTAAATAATTGCTTTTATTTTTAGGAACATATGGCTTCACATACTGGTACAATTTTATACACCTGTCCCTGGTGTCCCAAAACTTTTAATTCCAATGCCAACATGCATAATCATCGTAAGAAAGTACATCCTAAGGAATGGGAGGAAGCCTCACGAAAACGGTATTCTGGTAATCTACCTCCTAATTTTAAACCTCCAACACTTTCAGAGTCAAGTCATTTTTCCGAGACTCTGGACTTACAATAAATAAAAACCAAATTTGTGTAAATATGTAACGAATGATACTGATCTAAATCGTTTTATTTCTCTACACACCGACCTGACTAGCCATTGCTATGTTCAAACAAATAATTGAATGTTCGCAAATGAATTTGCTTCGTGAATACTGTTTGTGTGCACAACGATGTATAACATCGTATAAATAAACACCATCCTGATTGTATTATTATTGTTGCTTTTTGTATGGTTTGACGAACCATTAGTGTTCTCAACATCAAAGAACATGTACAATGTTGGCAGTTCTGTCAACGTTTTGTTCTTGAGGGCAGTGAGGAAGGTATGCAAACAGAAGCTCTTGGTTAAATAGTCTCTTGATAATATTAAACACTCTATGGTCAGACGCAGTAAAAATAAAAATAGATTTATATTTGTTACCATCATTTTTTGAAAACTTCTATTTTGAATATTTTATGGGCCGTTGTTTACTATTATTGCGTACATAAATGAATTAGTATTGCGGAATGTACTTTCATCGGGAAAAAGTAATTATCTAAAAAACATCAATGAGATTATTTTGTCGATTTATTCACTTCGCGTTGTAAAATTTTTTACATAAAGTACTTTTGAAATTTTTCAAATTTGTATGAAAATATTTTTAAAGTGTTTTAGAAGCTAGGTGGGTAAATATGTAAATATTTTCTTAAGTAAAAAACACTTAAACACTTCCGTTTTAAATTTTTGTAGTTCATATAAGAAGTTTAGAATAAAAATTAGTAAGTCTGTAGGTATTTTCTTTTTTATACATTAAATTTTGTCCATTAGCATCGCAAAAAAACTCACCGATGTAAAAATTTAAGTCACTCTGATAACGTATTCCCGTGCGGTAAATCTATTAAATGTTAAAAGAATACAGTTAAGAAAACCACATTTTTCCAAAAATTAATTTTTTTATTTTATCAGCCCAATTATGAATAAAAATTCCCCAGGAGTTTTCTCCTTTCTCCCATTTTTCCTATGTTAATTCAATTGTAAAAATGGGAAAGAGAAAAAACTCCCGGGGAATTTGTATTCATAATTGGTCTGTATATAAAATTTAAAATTATATAATCTTGTTTCTCATAAATTATTAAAATGTAATTTTCTTAATCAATTATCTTGACGCTACATGTGACGAGATGTTTTGGTGGGATCGGTCCATAGTCGAAGAGATTTTGAAGAGAAATAAAGTAAAATTTTTAGAAACCTTTACGTTCCGTTAAGAAATCTTTAATTAAAATCGCAAAATAATAAATATTATTATTTTGGCCTCTAAGGCTTGCTATTGCATAAATGAATGAAATAAATTAATAAATAAATTTAAAAAAACGAATAAAAACAAGTTAGAGTGCTATATTCGGCTGTGCCGAATCTTTGACAGTTCGAATGTCGAATTTCGGCCACCGGGCGATCCTATTTAATGAAGATCTGTGTTTCTATTTTTTACTTTGATAACATTTTATGAAAATCTTATAAATGAAATACGGGGATATGCACAATACATTTTTTTTTTGGAATTAAAGTGTTGGAAAAGCGTTTAATTTATCTTGCAGACACACGTACAAAGATGGGTGAATAGTGCATTTTGCCGTTCTCTTAACCTATTAGTGCCCAATTTTTTTTTTTATAGATTGTTAGCTATTTTCGAAAATTTTATTTATTCCATTTTTTTCAATTATTATTTAATTAAACGAAAGTGGTCGAATTTCGGCCACCGGGCGCTTGACATTTACTTTCGATCAATGTCTGCAAGATAAATTAAACACTTTTTCAAACACTTTAATTGTAAAAAATTTAGAAAAAAATATATTGTGCATATCTACACACAAACACCTTTAAAATGATATATGCTTCATTAAAATCGGTGGACGATAAGATACTTAAAAATCAGCCTCAAAAAAATTGTTCCCGTGTTTATATACATATAAGATTTTCTTAATAAAAAAAGACATCTTCATTAAAATTGGTTGCTGTTTAGACCTATATAAAATTATTGGCCGACAATCAGAAAGTTTAATCATCCAAAAATGCTGCAGAGTAATTACTGGTATTAAAAAACATAAATTTCAATACAGCGGTGAAATTAGTTTTAGCGTTTGCAGTGAATTTCAGAAGGCTGCTAAAATGGGGTCTTAGGTAAATTTTGGACCGTATATCACAAAATTGCATAACATTTTTTCTGACCATATGAAGCTATGCTCACACGGACAGCAATATTCGTGTTTCGCTCTCTTATTCCTGTTTCGCGCCCCAAACATGATTGAAACGACTTGTTTCCCCATACAAAATTTTGTGAGCGAAACAGGTCGTTTCATTTTGAAACAGGCTGCGAAACAGGAAAAATGTACTATCATCTCCAATTTTGATAACATTTATCGTTAGTTTATCTGAACTAGTTTAAAAAAAAATCAAAACAAAGAAAAAAACAAAATAAAAATTGATGTTTAATTAAATAAAGTGATAATTATAACAAAATAATATCAATAAAAGTGTTAAATAATATATGTTTAAGTCTTTTAATCAAATTTTTAAAATTTTTGTTAAAAAATTCTGTTTAATAGAGCATTATTTGTATAATAATTGTCACAAATTTTTTTTATTACAGAAATCTTATTGAAAAACTACCCTTAAAATTCTTTCGTTTTACGTTTTCGATTTCCATGACACCCCTGTATATCTGCTTTTATGTTTATTTAATTATTTTACCAGAGTGGGCTTTATTTAGGGCCTAGGGTAAATTACGGACCGATTTTCACGAATTTTCACAGTGTCATTCTAGTCCTATAAAACTGTGACGTACCAATTTCTATTATGATAGCATTGTTAATTACGGTTTTAGGCGTACTAAACTGTTTTCCGGGAGTAGGGTTTAAATGGGGCCTAGGGTAAATTATGGACCGATCTTCACGAAATTTCATAGTGTTATTTCGGATCCACGAAAAGCACCCCAATGAAATAACGCCCAAACGAGAAAATAAATATTCCCCAATTTTTTTTTCATACATTTTTGATTATTCCATATGAAATAACTCCCAATTTTTTTGGGCCGTTTTTCATTTTTTTTTTGGGAATTATTTCATTCCTTATTTGGGGTTTTCAAATTATGAAATAATCTCCAATGAAATAACACCCAACAAATTTTTAAAATTCGGGGCTTTATTATATTATTATAATTATATAATTTTTGGAGGTTATTTCATTTTATTTGGGGTTTATTTCATTTATTTTTCCTTTTTTTTGAGAATTTAAGTATCTGTTTTTTGGAATAACAGTGTCAACATAGAAGTAAAATCTGCCTTGCATGTTGAGTTGAGTTGTTGTAAAACATAAAATATTTTCAGTTGTGCATCGAAGTTCGTACGCTTTACATCATCTCGTGTTAATATTTAAAAAAATGGAATTCGAAGTTGTTAGTGGAAAACGAAGAAATAGCAATTTTCTATATTCTTTAAGTGAAAAACAATTATATTTAAACAGTGGAGGTAGTTGTGTAAAGGCCAAACGTAAATGGCAAATTGTCTTCCGAACTGCAAAAATAGA
The DNA here is from genome assembly GCA_930367215.1 of Pollenia angustigena. Lineage (NCBI taxonomy): Eukaryota > Metazoa > Arthropoda > Insecta > Diptera > Polleniidae > Pollenia > Pollenia angustigena. The sequence goes on along the minus strand of OV884060.1, from coordinate 186,802,666 downwards.
GGGGCTACAAGGATCTACTGCGGCAAAATGTTTGAACCGAATGTATCCTTATTATGAAGAAGACGCCTGCGGGCCTCCACACGATTCATTTCAATAATTTTGCGACTTTGATGTTGGTCCGTATTGACTTCATCCTTGGTGAAACTGACTCTTTTATGAATTTTAGGCATAATTTCATTTTTGTTACTGATGGGGTTTATTTCATTGGGGGTTATTTGATTTTCATCATTGGGTGTTATTTCATATGAAATAACTTCCAAATATTGGGGGTTGTTTCGTTTTCGTTTTGGGGTTTACTTCATTTATTTTTCGATGTTATTTCATTCACAGCTTTTGGGTGTTATTTCCTATTTTTTGGGGTTTATTTCATTGGGGGTTATTTCCTGGGCGTTATTTCATTGGGGGGCTTTTCGTGACGAGCCAAATTTGTTATAATAGCATTATTAATTATGGTTTAAGGCGTACTAAACTGTTATCCGGGTGTAGGGTTTATATGGGGCCTAGGGTAACTAATGGACCAGTCTGCACAAAATTTCATTGTGTCATTTCTAGTTCTATAAAGCTGTGATGTATTAAATTTATTAGGCGTGCTAAACTGTTTTCCGGGAGTAGGGTTTATATGCGGCCTAGGGTAAATTATGGACCGATTTTCACGAAATTTCACGGTCTTATTTCTAGTCCTATAAAACTTTGATGTACAAAATTCCACCTTTTGATTCATAGCTTTGATCCTACTGAACCGATTTTGCTGGATTTCATTCCCAAACTGCTTAGGATAACTACAAGCAATTTGACACCAAGTTTGTTTATTTCTTTTAAGTTTTTCGAAAGTGAGACGGACAGACAGACGGACATGGCTTAATCGACTAAGAATTACTCAAGGACCCAGAATATTTATACTTTATGGGATCTGATATGAATAATAAAAAGTTTCACACGGAATGACTAACTTAATATACCTTCTTCACAACTAATTGTGGTGGAGGGTTTAAAAAAAACAACATTTGTAGTTTTACCTGTCATTGTTGTCCGAGAGCCAACATGCATAATCGTCGTAAGATAGTACATCTTAAAGATCGGGATGATACTTCTCGAAAACGACTTTCTGCTAAATTACCACCCAATTATAAATCACCAACGATAAGAGAACCCTGGGACTTAACCGTGCCCCTACACATATGTACATTAGGGTGGCCATTATTTTCTTTTTTTTGATTTCTTATTATCTTCCCCCCCAAATCGGTTCAGTTTTATGTAAAAAAAATACAAAACAATTTCGTAGGGATAAGTTGTGTTTTAGGGGGGGCGTCCGCCCCTCAAAGTTTGCCATCAAGCTATTTATTCAAATGTAATTTGTTTGCATATGACTATCTCTTAAAAGCAACATTTTACAAGAATATGATATATGGCAATATTTTTGCTCTTCTAGTTAACAACATTAGCCTCGAAGAAAGTTTTTTGCTAAAATTAATATTTAAGAAAATAATTAAGAAAATAACATCAAAATTCCAAACATTTTATATACGTTTTATATATATAAAAGGGGGATTTAATGTCAAGTGACCCAATTTTGAAATCGATGTCTTTCGATTTGGATGAAATTTACACCATGGTTAGTCCTATTGGATAGTAGCAAACAAAAAAAAATTTTTTTAAAAAGATTGATTAAATAGCTATCTTAGCTACTTGGGACAAATTTTGCTAACACCAATTGGTAATAAGAGAACCTGTCCGTTTAATTTTCCGGGCAGGCGTAGGGATGAAACGATACCTCTAAGGTATCGATACTTTTACTCGATGTGTTATCGCTCGTAAAGTATCGATGCCTACTTACTTAGTATCGAAAAAAAAGTATCGATACTTACTTGTATCGGTTTGTATCATAAAAGAATAGAAAGTAGCATTTAAAAACGTCCTTATTAGTGTTTTAGTACTATATAATACAATAACAACTACGACCCACTAGAATTTTGTGCAAAACAAAAAGTTTGAGACCACTTTGTGTAGATAGTAGCGGCCTGTTTTTACGCATTGTCACTCCACTAACAAAAAACGTTTTCTTTCTCTTTCTTCGAAAGCTGCCCTCGCAAATGATTTAGGCATTTTTCATACGTCACTTTTTTCATCTCTGTATACTTTGTGCTTTTAGTTACACTTATAAAATTATTACAGTAACTGATTGTGGGTTATTAAATTGGTTTAAATTGAATAAAAATATAGTTATTTTACGAATAATATTATTTTTTAACATTTGTGTTTGTTATTCAAAAAACAAACTACCAAAAAATAATGTTTTTTCGTTTTTATTTTGTTATGTAGTTTGATTTTTGTCGGTTGAAATGTATTTTTTAAAGTAAAAACTATTCAATTTTAATGAATATGCTGTTTAATAAATAACAAATTTAAAAATGAATGTACAAATCATTTGTTTTAAATGAAATGTAAATGATCCGTTTTTAAATGAATTTTAATTTGTTTAAAATGAATTTTCGTTTGAATTTAACTACATAATATTTTGAGTGTACCACCAAGTATCAATTTTCTTTCGAAAAATCTTTTTTTATCTTAGGAAACAAAATTTTATTGATCGGTCAGGATAACAACCTTTTATATTAGAAATCAACAATGTCACGATGAATTTATTTTGATTGTAAATACATATGTATTTTATTTTTAAATAAAGGGTGGTAAAACCATAATGCACTAATTGTGAGTCACCTTAACGTCCAGTTTTTTGCGCAACTTAAATTTACCTTTCTTTGTTTCGGTATTTAACAGCTTTTATCATTGAGAGGTACACAATTGCGCAGCGCGTTAAAATTGTTAAAGCCTTTTACGAAAATGGGCGTTCAATCAAAATGCATTTAGTGCACATCGTGATTTTTTTTGTCAGTATAATCGATCAAAACAGCCAACCGGGGTCTGTAGGAAACATGTGCATGCTCGCCCAGTTAGTTCTGCAGTTGGCGGCGTAATCGGGCCGAACCTCTTCAAAAATGAGGTCGGCCAAGCAATTACCGTGAATGGTGTTCGCTATCGCGAGATGATAACGAACTTCCTATAGCCAGAAATTGAGAAAATTGACCTAGACGATATGTGGTTTATAGGTGTTTACTGGTCAAACGGTATCTTGATACCGTTACTGCTGCTCCAGCTTTGGTAAATAATCAAAATTTAAGATTAATTTCAATACCAAAGTGAAACGATTGCTTTCGACCGATACCGAGTATTTTTTTACCGATACTACTTGGTATTCGGTTGCTAAGTATCGATTACAAAAATACTTGGTACTTATATAAAAGTATCGAATATGTACTTGTATTTACTCGTATCGTTTCATCCCTAGGCAAGCGTACACAGCCAAGATGGTGGACAGACGAGTTGAAAACTCAAAGGTCCACCGTCAGAAGGCTGTTTAATAGAGCGAAGTATACGCGCAGGGATGAAGATTGGAGTAACTTCAGGTTGAGTTACGGGAGGTATAAGGGAGATATTAGAAGGGCGAAAAGAGACTCGTGGATTAAGTTTAGCGAGTCAGTTGAATCCGTGAATGAGATGTCTAGGTTCAGGAGAATTTTATCTAAGGACCCTGTAGTCCCTGGATTTATTCAGAGATCGGACGGCTCATGGGCGGAATCAGGCTCTAAATCTCTGTCTGCTTATGGAGACTCACTTTCCGGGGTGTGTGGATCCTGGGTCGGGGGAACAAGCTGTATGTGGTGACCCCTTCTCTGGTGCGGGCTCAGGCGGTGGGGAAAGGGAGACGGTGGGGTATATGATTACCTTGGATAAGGTAACATGGGCGGTAAATACCTTTGGGTCCTACAAATCGGCGGGGCCAGATGGTATATTTCCGGCGATGTTACAGAATATCGGGAAATCATCACTCCTGTTGTTGGCGGAACTGTGGAACGTTGGAAAGACTGATTGATCTAAATCTGAGGACGAAGATTGACGCCGGCATGATGTGGTTGGTTATGTGGAGCGGGGTTTGCGAACCAGGGAATACACCCTGGCGGCATTTCTGGACATAGAGGGCGCCTTTAACAATTTGAGGATAGAGGCTATAAGGCAGGCACTGGTTGACCTGAGGGTTCCGTTGTTCTTGGTCGAATGGATAACTATGATGCTTAGCAGCAGAGTTATTCACTCGGACTGGGGAAGCGAACGCTAAAGGAAATCGGTGACTAGGGGGACCCCACAGGGGGGAGTTCTCTCTCCCTTATTGTGGCTCATGGCCGTCAATGTCGTTCTGAGACGTTTTGACAGAATGGGTCAGAAGGTCGTGGCCTACGCGGATGATGTGGTGATATTGGTGTCGGGCAAGTTTCTGCCGACAATTAGCGACATCATGCAAGGGGAGCTGGGCGAACTGGCGGCATGGGCAAGTGACAAGGGACTGGGAATTAATCCGGAGAAGACGGAGTTGGTTCTTTTCACTAGGAGGTACAAGGTGGAGGAGTTTAGGCTGCCGGTACTGGGAGGAGTGGAGCTTGGACTATCTGATAGTGCTAAGTATCTGGGGGTTTTTCTGGACAGCAAGCTGTCATGGGGTAGGAATACTCAGGAGAGACTCAAAAGGGGTCTCAATGCCTACTATGCTTGCAGATCATCGATAGGAGCAGATTATTTGGTGGATTTGCTATTTTCACTGATGGCTCGAAGATGAGGGGCACGACTGCAGTGTTTTTCAGGCGGAGGTTCTGGGGGTCTAGAGGGCCGTGGAACTGATGAGGGACAACATTTATAGGGGCTCGGAGGTCACTATATATGTGGACAGCCAGGCGGCTCTTATGGCCGTAAGGGGCTGTTATGTGAACTCCAGGCTGGTTGATGAGTGTAGGAGGGCTCTGAAGGGGGCCTTAGGGGAGTATTTGCTAAGGTTGTGCTGGGTGCCGGGTCATTGCGACATAGGCGGCAATGAGGTTGCTGATGAGTTGGCAAGACAAGGCTCAGAGATGGAGGACCCTGACTGTGTGGAGGCGGTTAGGCCTCCATTGGGGGGGCCGAACGGACTGTCGGGTATCGCGGACACTGTGGCCGGTGCTTAGGAAGTCCGATTCGGTGTCGCTGCTGGGCAGGAGCAGGGTCTGCGTTAGGACCATGATAGGAATGATCACGAGCCACTGTATGATAGGCAGGATGGCGGTGAGGATGGGATCCGACTTGTCGGATATATGCAGGGGGGTTACCGCGTATTTCGATTCGAAAGAAATCATTTACGGATTCGAACAATTTGTACTGTGTATTACGATTTTCGTAATATTTGTTTCGAATAAACGGACGTTTTTCATACTTTATTGAAAACAAAAAATCACTTTCTTAAAAGCCACTCTCTATTACGAACAAAAATTGTTCATACAATTTCCAATTTTTTTAAAAATACAACCTCTGTCATCCTTTCGAACGATTACGAAAATTGTAATACACAGTACAAATTGTTCGAGTCCGTAAATGATTTCTTTCGAATCGAAATACGCGGTAACCCCCTGGCTGCGCGAGGGGAGACTGGGTGCTAACCGCACGTAGGGCGAAATTGGTTTGAGTGGGATTTCTCTCGGGGTTGGTCCTTTACCTTCTCTTCTTTCCTTTCTTTTCTACCTATCTTTATGATCTGTCTTGTGCTTTCACTGTTTATTTCACCTACTTTCTACCTTCACAGCTATCTCTAATTAAGGCGTCACAATGGACCATATTGGTCTCTGGGTGAAGGTGTGAAGGAGACTTCACACCGGCCTTTCTACCTACCTACCTACATGGATGAGAAAGAACACCTGTATGGCAAAACTTGACCCCCTCTAACTCTGAAACTTTTTGACCGATCTTGTTGATTTGTGTCTAAACTACTATTCAATAGGACTAACGTTGGTGCAAATTTCATCCAATTCGAAAGATATATAAAACGTATATAAAATGTTTGGTATTTTGTTATTTTCTTAAATATTAATTTTAGCTTATGTTGTTGACTAGAGTAGCTAAAATATTACCATATATCATATTCTTGTAAAATTTTGTTTTTAAGAGATAGTCATATGCAAAAAAATTACATTTGAATAAATGGCTTGATGGCAAACTTTGAGGGGCGGACGCCCCCCCTAAAACACAACCTATCGCTACGAAATTTTTTTGTATTTTTTTTACATAAAACTGAACCGATTTGTGGGGGAAGAATAAAAGAAATCAAAAAAAACAAGTTAGAGTGCTATATTCGGCTGTGCCGAATCTTATATACCCTTCACCATTGTGCGAGCAGAATACAGAGCAACTAGACAAAAACTAAATAATTTTTACATATACATACATATTTGCAATACCTCAAACTTCATTATAAATAAAATTTAAAAAGCGAAAACTGGTAAATATTTTTTTTAAATCTTTTTTAGAACATAAAAAAAATAAAAATATTAAAAAAAAAATTTCTTTTTAAAAAACCAAGAATCTTACCGGAACTCTCAGTTTCTAACAAACCCTCTAGACAACTGAACCATGAAGGAACGTTAATCGAATATCATTAAAATGAAATATGGCACGTTGACTATTCACAAAATTCAACAAAGTTTTGTTGTAATTACTTCTGATGTTTTTGTTCACCACATAGTTGGGAAATATGTTCACCAAAATAGTTTGCGCCATGTATGTGTGTTTGTTTGTTTTCTTTTATCTTTTTTGGCGAGTTTTTAAGTAGCAAAAAACACAAAAATTCCTAGTTTCTATTTGTAAAAATATTTTCGTTAAATAGATGAAATAATAAAGAAGGGTGATAACGAAAATCATATTGGGCATTATGCTAGTATATGTAAGCAATTGAAAGGGGGTGGGGGGGGGGGGGTAGAGGGACATCACATGGTTAAATCAAGTTCCCTCCTCTTAAGGTATCAGAATATATATACTTTATAGGGTCTTAGATCAATATTGTAGAAATTACAAACGGAATGACAAACTTATATATACCCTTTTCCACCTGAGGTAAAGGGTATAAAAAGAGTAATTTTTGTGGATTCAGTATTTCGGTTATAACTCTGCCATTTTTTAACCGATTTGGCAGATTTATATACCGACGTGTTGAAGAAGAAATTTACCATTTACTTTAGTTATAAAGCTTGGTCATAACTTTTTTGTATCTGAAAAATTTAGAGGTAGTCGTGGTTTTTTGCTCATATCTACGTCATTTTTGGACCGATCTGGCTGAATTTCAATAGCAAGAAATGGTGGACTGTATGTAACATAAATGTAAAACAACCTAGCCGCTATCATGTCTGGATTATCCGGAAAACACATATCAAACGTAAGACGGACAGACGGTCAGACGGACAGACGGACATCGTTAAATCAACTTCTCTTCTCATATGGACCCAGAATATATATACTTTATGGGGTCTAAAATCAATATTGTGGAAATTACAAACGTTATGACAAACTTATATATACCCTTTTACACCTGTGGTGAAGGGTATAAAAAAGAGTAATTTTTGTGGATTCAGTATTTCGGTTATAACTCTGCCATTTTTTAACCGATTTGGCAGATTTATATACCGACGTGATGAAGAAGCAATTTACCATTTACTTTAGTTATAAAGCTTGGACTCGGGGAGATCTATGGTTCCCGAAAGTTGGGTATTTAAAAAAAAAAATTTAATTTTGGTCATAACTTTTTTATATCTGAACCGATTTTCCCGAGTTTTTTATAAAATATGTTCTACTTAAAATTTCCGATATTTTGATATATAAGTCATATCCATAGGACATATGGCAGCCCTTAAATTTAGGTTTTTATAAAATTTTTAATTTATTTTGTACGGGAGGTACCACGCCCACTTCTCCAATCCCGCCCACATTTTGTAGGATGGTGTGTATTGGCAACCTAAATGTGTGTACCTAATTTGGAAACAGAAATAAAAAAAATACAGCAACAACAAGGGATTTTTGGAAAAATTTAGAGGTAGTCGTGGTTTTTTGCTCATATCTACGTCATTTTTGGACCGATCTGGCTGAATTTCAATAGCAAGAAATGGTGGACTGTATGTAACATAAATGTAAAACAACCTAGCCGCTATCATGTCTGGATTATCCGGAAAACACATATCAAACGTAAGACGGACAGATGGTCAGACGGACAGACGGACATCATTAAATCAACTTCTCTTCTCATATGGGCCCAGAATATATATACTTTATGGGGTCTAAAATCAATATTGTGGAAATTACAAACGTTATGACAAACTTATATATACCCTTTTACACCTGTGGTGAAGGGTATAAAAAGAGTAATCTTTGTGGATTCAGTATTTCGGTTATAACTCTGCCATTTTTTAACCGATTTGGCAGATTTATATACCGACGTATTTAAGAAGAAATTTGCCAGTTAGTTGGGTTATAAAACTTGGTTCCCGAAAGTTGGGTATTTAAAAAAAAAATTTAATTTTGGTCATAACTTTTTTGTATCTGAACCGATTTTTCCGAGTTTTTTATAAAATATGTTCTACTAAAAATTTCCGGTATTTTGATATATAAGTCATATCCATAGGTCATATGGCAGCCCTTAAATTTAGGTTTTTATAAAATTTTTATTTTTTTTTGTACGGGAGGTACCACGCCCACTTCTCCAATCCCGCCCACATTTTGTAGGATGGTGTGTATTGGCAACCTAAATGTGTGTACCTAATTTGGAAACTTTGGCTCTTGCCGTTCTCAAGATATACAGAAATAAAAAAAATGCAACAACAAGGGATTTTTGGAAAAATTTAGAGGTAGTCGTGGTTTTTTGCTCATATCTACGTCATTTTTGGACCGATCTGGCTGAATTTCAATAGCAAGAAATGGTGGACTGTATGTAACATAAATGTAAAACAACCTAGCCGCTATCATGTCTGGATTATCCGGAAAACACATATCAAACGTAAGACGGACAGACGGTCAGACGGACAGACGGACAGACGGACATCGTTAAATCAACTTCTCTTCTCATATGGACCCAGAATATATATACTTTATGGGGTCTAAAATCAATATTGTGGAAATTACAAACGTTATGACAAACTTATATATACCCTTTTACACCTGTGGTGAAGAGTATAAAAAGAGTAATTTTTGTGGATTCAGTATTTCGGTTATAACTCTGCCATTTTTTAACAGATTTGGCAGATTTATATACCGACGTGTTGAAGAAGAAATTTACCATTTACTTTAATTATAAAGCTTGGACTCGGGGAGATCAATGGTTCCCGAAAGTTGGGTATTTAAAAAAAAAAATTTAATTTTGGTCATAACTTTTTTGTATCTGAACCGATTTTCCCGAGTTTTTTATAAAATATGTTCTACTAAAAATTTCCGATATTATGATATATAAGTCATATCCATAGGACATATGGCAGCCCTTAAATTTAGGTTTTTATAAAATTTTTAATTTTTTTTGTACGGGAGGTACCACGCCCACTTCTCCAATCCCGCCCACATTTTGTAGGATGGTGTGTATTGGCAACCTTAATGTGTGTACCTAATTTGGAAACTTTGGCTCTTGCCGTTCTCAAGATATACAGAAATAAAAAAAATACAACAACAAGGGATTTTTGGAAAAATTTAGAGGTAGTCGTGGTTTTTTCCTCATAACTGCGTCATTTTTGGACCGATCTGGCTGAATTTCAATGTCTGGATTATCCGGAAAACACATATCAAACGTAAGACGGACAGATGGACAGACGGTCAGACGGACAGACGGACATCGTTAAATCAACTTTTCTTCTCATATGGACCCAGAATATATATACTTTATGGGGTCTAAAATCAATATTGTGGAAATTACAAACGTTATGACAAACTTATATATACCCTTTTACACCTGTGGTGAAGGGTATAAAAAGAGTAATCTTTGTGGATTCAGTATTTCGGTTATAACTCTGCCATTTTTAAACCGATTTGGCAGATTTATATACCGACGTGTTGAAGAAGAAATTTACCATTTACTTTAGTTATAAAGCTTGGACTCGGGGAGATCTATGGTTCCCGAAAGTTGGGTATTTAAAAAAAAAAATTTAATTTTGGTCATAACTTTTTTGTATCTGAACCGATTTTCCCGAGTTTTTTATAAAATATGTTCTACTAAAAATTTCCGATATTTTGATATATAAGTCATATCCATAGGACATATGGCAGCCCTTAAATTTTGGTTTTTATAAAATGGTTAAATCAAGTTCTCTCCTCATAAGGTCCCAGAATATATATACTTTATAGGGTCTTAGATCAATATTGTAGAAATTACAAACGGAATGACAAACTTATATATACCCTTTTCCACCTGAGGTGAAGGGTATAAAGAGTAATTTTTGGGATTTCAGTATTTTGATTATAACTCAGCCATTTTTTAACCGATTTGACAGATTAATATACCGACGTGTTTAAGAAGAAATTTGCCAGTTAGTTGGGTTATAAAACTTGGTTCCCGAAAGTTGGGTATTTAAAAAAAAAATTTAATTTTGGTCATAACTTTTTTGTATCTGAACCGATTTTCCCGAGTTTTTTATAAAATATGTTCTACTAAAAATTTCCGGTATTTTGATATATAAGTCATATCCATAGGTCATATGGCAGCCCTTAAATTTAGGTTTTTATAAAATTTTTATTTTTTTTTGTACGGGAGGTACCACGCCCACTTCTCCAATCCCGCCCACATTTTGTAGGATGGTGTGTATTGGCAACCTAAATGTGTGTACCTAATTTGGAAACTTTGGCTCTTGCCGTTCTCAAGATATACAGAAATAAAAAAAATACAACAACAAGGGATTTTTGGAAAAATTTAGAGGTAGTCGTGGTTTTTTGCTCATATCTACGTCATTTTTGGACCGATCTGGCTGAATTTCAATAGCAAGAAATGGTGGACTGTATGTAACATAAATGTAAAACAACCTAGCCGCTATCATGTCTGGATTATCCGGAAAACACATATCAAACGTAAGACGGACAGACGGACATCGTTAAATCAACTTTTCTTCTCATATGGACCCAGAATATATATACTTTATGGGGTCTAAAATCAATATTGTGGAAATTACAAACGTTATGACAAACTTATATATACCCTTTTACACCTGTGGTGAAGGGTATAAAAAAGAGTAATTTTTGTGGATTCAGTATTTCGGTTATAACTCTGCCATTTTTTACCGATTTGGCAGATTTATATACCGACGTGTTGAAGAAGAAATTTACCATTTACTTTAGTTATAAAGCTTGGACTCGGGGAGATCTATGGTTCCCGAAAGTTGGGTATTTAAAAAAAAAAATTTAATTTTGGTCATAACGATTTTCCCGAGTTTTTTATAAAATATGTTCTACTAAAAATTTCCGATATTTTGATATATAAGTCATATCCATAGGACATATGGCAGCCCTTAAATTTAGGTTTTTATAAAATTTTTAATTTTTTTTGTACGGGAGGTACCACGCCCACTTCTCCAATCCCGCCCACATTTTGTAGGATGGTGTGTATTGGCAACCTAAATGTGTGTACCTAATTTGGAAACAGAAATAAAAAAAATACAGCAACAACAAGGGATTTTTGGAAACATTTAGAGGTAGTCGTGGTTTTTTGCTCATATCTACGTCATTTTTGGACCGATCTGGCTGAATTTCAATAGCAAGAAATGGTGGACTGTATGTAACATAAATGTAAAACAACCTAGCCGCTATCATGTCTGGATTATCCGGAAAACACATATCAAACGTAAGACGGACAGACGGACATCGTTAAATCAACTTCTCTTCTCATATGGACCCAGAATATATATACTTTATGGGGTCTAAAATCAATATTGTGGAAATTACAAACGTTATGACAAACTTATATATACCCTTTTACACCTGTGGTGAAGGGTATAACAAGTTAGAGTGCTATATTCGGCTGTGCCGAATCTTTGATACCCTCCACCGATAGTTCGAATGTTTAAGAAATAATATCTGTATGATGTCTATTTATTATTATTATCTTAAACTGTGACGATTTGTTATTAATTATGGTTTTAGGCGACTAAACTGTTTTCCAGTAGTAGGGTTTATATGGGGCCTAGGGTAAATTATGGACCGGCCATCACGAAATTTCACATCGTCATTTCTAGTCCTTTAAAACTGTGACGTACCAATTTCTGTTATGATTGCATTATTTTTTACGGTTTTAGGCGTACTTAACTGTTTTCCGGTAGTAGGGATTATATGGGGCCTAAGGCAAATTATGGACCGATCGTCACGAAATTTCAGTGTTATTTCCAGTCCTAAAAAACTGTGACGTACCAAATTTTGTTACGCTAGCGTTATTTTTTACGGTTTTAGGCGTACTAAACTGTTTTCCGGGAGTAGTGTTTATATGGGGCTTTGGGTAAATTATAAACGGATTTTCACGAAATTTAACAGCGTGATTTCCAGTTAAATAAAACAAATTTTTGCAAAATCTTATCTCATTCCGAGCCTTGTTGCACCATTTATGTTTTTTTTTGTAACAAATTTATTAATTTTTTTAGGTGGTGGTTCCACATTTTGATTCATAGCTCTGGTCCTACTGAACCGATTTTGCTGGATTTCAATCCCAAACTGCTTAGGATAACTACAAACAATTTGGCACCAAGTTTGTTCATTTCTTTTGAGTTGTTCGAAAGTGAGCGTGTTTTCAACAGACGGACATGGCTAAATCGACTGAAAATTACTCAAGGACCCATAATATATATATACTTTATGGGGTCTGAGATGAATAATAAAAGTTTCACACGGAATGACAAACTAATATACCCTCTTCACAACTAATTGTGGTGGAGGGTATAAAAAGTTCTCCATACAACTAACGGCCACGCTAATGTACATACATATAAAAAAAAAAATTAAACAAATATATAAAATGATAATAAAGCTGTTTCAAATCGTTTTATTTTTAGTACATATTAAACATATAAATAAAATTAAAAACGAAATTACGACTATTTGTAGAATAGATATAATCCAGTAATTACCGTGCCTTTGGACATTTAAAAACTACAGGAAACCCGAATTAAATCGTTTAATTATTACTACATATTAAACATATAAATTAATTTGAATTTTAGCAAAACGATAACTACGACTATTTGTTGATCGTATAAGGCATATAGGCTGTTTCAAATGGCACTGTTGGCACAACTTTATTAATTGTTTTAATCCTTCGACGGTAACGTAGGCAACGGCGCCAACAGTACCTTCGGTTAAGCAAAAACTTGAGGAGGATGCATAACCAAAACATTCCCGTGTACCTTGCTTACGTATACTAAATAAAGTGGCGAAATCTTGTGGTAGCCATAGATTACACATTTTTTTATATTGCTCCAAACACAAGGCTGAAGTGCCTGCAGCTCTTATATACACCTTAGTGTTACTTGTTTCCTAAATAAGGTATAAAGAAAGAATGAAGGATGTAAGTATTAATAAAATAATTGCTACGAATTCAGAACTCGCCTGTTTCTTTCGTTTTTCTCTAACTCTTTTTGATCTCAGACGTTTTAAAAGCTTTTTGTGCTGTATACGCAATTGATGTCTTTCATTTTCACAAGGATCAGCTAGCAACGGCTCAGTATAAATCGGCTCATGATTTTTGAATTTTATTTGTTTTAAATTTCTTTTTAAATCCTTTTTACTAGGCAAACATAAAAGTGAAAAATCCTTAGGATTTCCTCTTGACTTCATAGTAAATTTAATTTGTATTAAAGACTGAGTTGAGAGATTTGTAGGAAATTTAAATAGACTGCACTTCTTAACACATTCAGCTATATCTTGAAGCTTTTGACGTTCTCTTAACACAAAGAAATCTTTGGTTTTGTTATCATCGCTCACGCTTGGGAGACTCCAATCACGAACTAGTTGTTGAAAGGGTATACGAAATGGCGACACAATAGCAAATTTTCTATAGTTACAACGTTTATTTGGAGGCAAACGAAAGTAACGAGTAAATAATTCATTGCAACGGTCAGATGCCGTATAAATTCCTATAAAAACAATTAGAATTACTTTAAGGGTTTGCCGTATTTAAAAAGTATTATGAAGAGAAATTCTGAAATTATTTACTGCCCCTATTACGGTTTACAACTCAACTCTTGTTCAGTTGAAATTTTGCAGTTTTTGTATTATGGTTTAAAACTCTGCTATAGCGTGTTTTAATTTCAACTCAATTGAGTTGAGTTGTAAACCGTAGTAGGGGCATATACATATAAATATAAAATATCGACCTTGTTCAACACTAGTGTATTAACTAAAAATTTTTTTTTTTTTTTTTTTTTTTTTTGAAAAAATCGACGTTATATTCATCTCTAACCGCTGTAAAAATATCATCCTTTTTGGTAACTAAACGATTGGTTTAAAAATTATTTTTCATATGCTTTTAGTGCAACATTTTTGAACAAATGCGATATATAATTCAAAACATATGTTTTGTCAAACTCTCTTTATTACCAGGTACTGTATCCGGTAAATGATCCTCTGTTCCCATTTCTCTAGCAATTGAATCAAATTCTCGTAATCCTCCTGGTCTAGCACCCCACATAATAAGGGATAACCATATTGACATGCCATATCCAGCTGGTGCAATTATATCCCAGCCACATCCATATCCTAAACGCTTGTAATCAGAATCTTGTGATCCTTGACGTTGTATTAAAATTATGGGTACTGGCTGCATAATATCTTCAAATTGGCATTGTTTTCCAGGCACTATAACATGTTGAGCTCTAAGAGAACCATATTCGTGCGTAGTCAACATCTCAGAAGAAATGCGATTTCTTAATATATGGTTCCACAAGGCTGAAGAACTAAGCTCGGCTTGAACGTCCATTAGAAGATTATTAGGTTCAAGCAAGACATCTTGGTTGATTTCTCGAACGGCTTTCGACCTTTTTTGGGGTCTATGTATACGAGGATCCTCAATATTTAAGCCCAATACCATGTTTGATAATAATTCGGCAGGAGATGTAATGAAATCTTTTTTTTGGTCATAACTTTTTTGTATCTGAACCGATTTTCCCGAGTTTTTTATAAAATATGTTCTACTAAAAATTTCCGATATTTTGATATATAAGTCATATCCATAGGACATATGGCAGCCCTTAAATTTTGGTTTTTATAAAATGGTTAAATCAAGTTCTCTCCTCATAAGGTCCCAGAATATATATACTTTATAGGGTCTTAGATCAATATTGTAGAAATTACAAACGGAATGACAAACTTATATATACCCTTTTCCACCTGAGGTGAAGGGTATAAAGAGTAATTTTTGGGATTTCAGTATTTTGATTATAACTCAGCCATTTTTTAACCGATTTGACAGATTAATATACCGACGTGTTTAAGAAGAAATTTGCCAGTTAGTTGGGTTATAAAACTTGGTTCCCGAAAGTTGGGTATTTAAAAAAAAAATTTAATTTTGGTCATAACTTTTTTGTATCTGAACCGATTTTCCCGAGTTTTTTATAAAATATGTTCTACTAAAAATTTCCGGTATTTTGATATATAAGTCATATCCATAGGTCATATGGCAGCCCTTAAATTTAGGTTTTTATAAAATTTTTATTTTTTTTTGTACGGGAGGTACCACGCCCACTTCTCCAATCCCGCCCACATTTTGTAGGATGGTGTGTATTGGCAACCTAAATGTGTGTACCTAATTTGGAAACTTTGGCTCTTGCCGTTCTCAAGATATACAGAAATAAAAAAAATACAACAACAAGGGATTTTTGGAAAAATTTAGAGGTAGTCGTGGTTTTTTGCTCATATCTACGTCATTTTTGGACCGATCTGGCTGAATTTCAATAGCAAGAAATGGTGGACTGTATGTAACATAAATGTAAAACAACCTAGCCGCTATCATGTCTGGATTATCCGGAAAACACATATCAAACGTAAGACGGACAGACGGACATCGTTAAATCAACTTTTCTTCTCATATGGACCCAGAATATATATACTTTATGGGGTCTAAAATCAATATTGTGGAAATTACAAACGTTATGACAAACTTATATATACCCTTTTACACCTGTGGTGAAGGGTATAAAAAAGAGTAATTTTTGTGGATTCAGTATTTCGGTTATAACTCTGCCATTTTTTACCGATTTGGCAGATTTATATACCGACGTGTTGAAGAAGAAATTTACCATTTACTTTAGTTATAAAGCTTGGACTCGGGGAGATCTATGGTTCCCGAAAGTTGGGTATTTAAAAAAAAAAATTTAATTTTGGTCATAACGATTTTCCCGAGTTTTTTATAAAATATGTTCTACTAAAAATTTCCGATATTTTGATATATAAGTCATATCCATAGGACATATGGCAGCCCTTAAATTTAGGTTTTTATAAAATTTTTAATTTTTTTTGTACGGGAGGTACCACGCCCACTTCTCCAATCCCGCCCACATTTTGTAGGATGGTGTGTATTGGCAACCTAAATGTGTGTACCTAATTTGGAAACAGAAATAAAAAAAATACAGCAACAACAAGGGATTTTTGGAAACATTTAGAGGTAGTCGTGGTTTTTTGCTCATATCTACGTCATTTTTGGACCGATCTGGCTGAATTTCAATAGCAAGAAATGGTGGACTGTATGTAACATAAATGTAAAACAACCTAGCCGCTATCATGTCTGGATTATCCGGAAAACACATATCAAACGTAAGACGGACAGACGGACATCGTTAAATCAACTTCTCTTCTCATATGGACCCAGAATATATATACTTTATGGGGTCTAAAATCAATATTGTGGAAATTACAAACGTTATGACAAACTTATATATACCCTTTTACACCTGTGGTGAAGGGTATAACAAGTTAGAGTGCTATATTCGGCTGTGCCGAATCTTTGATACCCTCCACCGATAGTTCGAATGTTTAAGAAATAATATCTGTATGATGTCTATTTATTATTATTATCTTAAACTGTGACGATTTGTTATTAATTATGGTTTTAGGCGACTAAACTGTTTTCCAGTAGTAGGGTTTATATGGGGCCTAGGGTAAATTATGGACCGGCCATCACGAAATTTCACATCGTCATTTCTAGTCCTTTAAAACTGTGACGTACCAATTTCTGTTATGATTGCATTATTTTTTACGGTTTTAGGCGTACTTAACTGTTTTCCGGTAGTAGGGATTATATGGGGCCTAAGGCAAATTATGGACCGATCGTCACGAAATTTCAGTGTTATTTCCAGTCCTAAAAAACTGTGACGTACCAAATTTTGTTACGCTAGCGTTATTTTTTACGGTTTTAGGCGTACTAAACTGTTTTCCGGGAGTAGTGTTTATATGGGGCTTTGGGTAAATTATAAACGGATTTTCACGAAATTTAACAGCGTGATTTCCAGTTAAATAAAACAAATTTTTGCAAAATCTTATCTCATTCCGAGCCTTGTTGCACCATTTATGTTTTTTTTTGTAACAAATTTATTAATTTTTTTAGGTGGTGGTTCCACATTTTGATTCATAGCTCTGGTCCTACTGAACCGATTTTGCTGGATTTCAATCCCAAACTGCTTAGGATAACTACAAACAATTTGGCACCAAGTTTGTTCATTTCTTTTGAGTTGTTCGAAAGTGAGCGTGTTTTCAACAGACGGACATGGCTAAATCGACTGAAAATTACTCAAGGACCCATAATATATATATACTTTATGGGGTCTGAGATGAATAATAAAAGTTTCACACGGAATGACAAACTAATATACCCTCTTCACAACTAATTGTGGTGGAGGGTATAAAAAGTTCTCCATACAACTAACGGCCACGCTAATGTACATACATATAAAAAAAAAAATTAAACAAATATATAAAATGATAATAAAGCTGTTTCAAATCGTTTTATTTTTAGTACATATTAAACATATAAATAAAATTAAAAACGAAATTACGACTATTTGTAGAATAGATATAATCCAGTAATTACCGTGCCTTTGGACATTTAAAAACTACAGGAAACCCGAATTAAATCGTTTAATTATTACTACATATTAAACATATAAATTAATTTGAATTTTAGCAAAACGATAACTACGACTATTTGTTGATCGTATAAGGCATATAGGCTGTTTCAAATGGCACTGTTGGCACAACTTTATTAATTGTTTTAATCCTTCGACGGTAACGTAGGCAACGGCGCCAACAGTACCTTCGGTTAAGCAAAAACTTGAGGAGGATGCATAACCAAAACATTCCCGTGTACCTTGCTTACGTATACTAAATAAAGTGGCGAAATCTTGTGGTAGCCATAGATTACACATTTTTTTATATTGCTCCAAACACAAGGCTGAAGTGCCTGCAGCTCTTATATACACCTTAGTGTTACTTGTTTCCTAAATAAGGTATAAAGAAAGAATGAAGGATGTAAGTATTAATAAAATAATTGCTACGAATTCAGAACTCGCCTGTTTCTTTCGTTTTTCTCTAACTCTTTTTGATCTCAGACGTTTTAAAAGCTTTTTGTGCTGTATACGCAATTGATGTCTTTCATTTTCACAAGGATCAGCTAGCAACGGCTCAGTATAAATCGGCTCATGATTTTTGAATTTTATTTGTTTTAAATTTCTTTTTAAATCCTTTTTACTAGGCAAACATAAAAGTGAAAAATCCTTAGGATTTCCTCTTGACTTCATAGTAAATTTAATTTGTATTAAAGACTGAGTTGAGAGATTTGTAGGAAATTTAAATAGACTGCACTTCTTAACACATTCAGCTATATCTTGAAGCTTTTGACGTTCTCTTAACACAAAGAAATCTTTGGTTTTGTTATCATCGCTCACGCTTGGGAGACTCCAATCACGAACTAGTTGTTGAAAGGGTATACGAAATGGCGACACAATAGCAAATTTTCTATAGTTACAACGTTTATTTGGAGGCAAACGAAAGTAACGAGTAAATAATTCATTGCAACGGTCAGATGCCGTATAAATTCCTATAAAAACAATTAGAATTACTTTAAGGGTTTGCCGTATTTAAAAAGTATTATGAAGAGAAATTCTGAAATTATTTACTGCCCCTATTACGGTTTACAACTCAACTCTTGTTCAGTTGAAATTTTGCAGTTTTTGTATTATGGTTTAAAACTCTGCTATAGCGTGTTTTAATTTCAACTCAATTGAGTTGAGTTGTAAACCGTAGTAGGGGCATATACATATAAATATAAAATATCGACCTTGTTCAACACTAGTGTATTAACTAAAAATTTTTTTTTTTTTTTTTTTTTTTTTTGAAAAAATCGACGTTATATTCATCTCTAACCGCTGTAAAAATATCATCCTTTTTGGTAACTAAACGATTGGTTTAAAAATTATTTTTCATATGCTTTTAGTGCAACATTTTTGAACAAATGCGATATATAATTCAAAACATATGTTTTGTCAAACTCTCTTTATTACCAGGTACTGTATCCGGTAAATGATCCTCTGTTCCCATTTCTCTAGCAATTGAATCAAATTCTCGTAATCCTCCTGGTCTAGCACCCCACATAATAAGGGATAACCATATTGACATGCCATATCCAGCTGGTGCAATTATATCCCAGCCACATCCATATCCTAAACGCTTGTAATCAGAATCTTGTGATCCTTGACGTTGTATTAAAATTATGGGTACTGGCTGCATAATATCTTCAAATTGGCATTGTTTTCCAGGCACTATAACATGTTGAGCTCTAAGAGAACCATATTCGTGCGTAGTCAACATCTCAGAAGAAATGCGATTTCTTAATATATGGTTCCACAAGGCTGAAGAACTAAGCTCGGCTTGAACGTCCATTAGAAGATTATTAGGTTCAAGCAAGACATCTTGGTTGATTTCTCGAACGGCTTTCGACCTTTTTTGGGGTCTATGTATACGAGGATCCTCAATATTTAAGCCCAATACCATGTTTGATAATAATTCGGCAGGAGATGTAATGAAATCTTGGCATTTGGTCCAAAACTGCTTTTGCCTTCCATGATAAGTAAGAAATTTAGGATCATATTCTTGAGCCTGCTTTACCCATGACATTTCCTTGTCCAATTCTTTGGTCAAAATTTTTACTTTAAATGCCTTATTAAGTATGCTTTGCGCTAAAGGTCCTGTTAATCTAAATCTATTTAACGTATTTTTAAGCTCAATAAGTTCCACAGAACCAGTCATATTCTTATATTTGTGTATATTTTGGCGCGCTGTAGAATTGGTCATAAATTGTAAACGGGTTTGTTTTTTTACTGGAATTTTTCTTTTAGTTTTATCAGTCTTAGTTTGCGGTTTATATAATTCGTGATCTTTTTTAGACAAGTCTTCCTGCTGTTCTTTGGCAGCTTCAAACCCTAACTCACAACTTTTTTGACGCATTAAATCGAACACCTTTATTATTTCTTCTAAAATTATGTTATAGGCTCCTGGATGTATCCATAGCCATAAAGTTCTTTTTGATTTATTTTCAGCAAATTGCCACAAAAATGTTACCCTACCGAGGGCATTGAAAGGATATTTTCCTTCTTTAAATAAATCAATACAACCCTCCCGCCGACCGTTAATGTATGTTTTTGCTGTCAATGTCAAACCACATTCTTTACTAGTAAGTTTTTCGAATCCGTGTGATAACTCCTGCACATCTCCTTTAATCTCTAAACAAGCATAAAAGGAAATATCTTGTAAGAGACAGTGTTCAGCGGTGGCTCTATAGCAGGCTCTGTAAGTTTTATCACAACTGGCATAGGGGAGTTTGTAGCCCCATTTTTCAATCATGTGAAAACGTTTGGCATGCCAAATATGTGTTTCAAGCCATTGGAATTTTCTTTGTCTTCTCAAGTAATCCTTAAGCAAATTGTTTGGTCTTCTTCTGTGTTTGCGAGAAGGACTTTTGGTGGCTTGTGGTTTGCCCGATTTAGACATTTGATGAATGTGGGCAGTCCTGTACTTGCGTGGCAATCTTTTAGGATGATGAGACATGGCCCGACGTCTCATATGCTTAGGCAATGTCTGAAATACCAGTTTATTTGAATTACTTTGCTTGTTGGCACTGACCAACTCCTTTAATTCATTCAAAGCTGAAGCCGCATATTTAAAGGTGGGCATATGAGTGCCTAGCACTACTGGCCCTCCTAACGAGGAATCATATTCTAGCTTCTTTGACATTATTTCAGTATAAGTTTTTATAAATAATTAAAAAGAAAAATAAAAACAGAAAAACGCGTTTTCAAAAATCACATTGTATGAAAATCTTCTTGTTTTAAAAAACTTTTACATTCACGTTGTTCTGATAGCTGTTGTGAAAAAATAGTTACCAGACTGTTCAATGAAAGTATTGTAAATCAGGGTTGTCAGCGTACATGCAAGAATAATATAAGCGTTTTTTAAAACAAATATAACATACAGTCTACAACTGACATGAAATGCTTAACATCAACACTAAAATGATGTTAGTGTTAAGTATATACTCATCATGTTAGAGGTTTTCTCATGTTAAAACATGGTTGTTAATGCAAATGTTTTAACCCTTCCATCCCCGAATTTTTTCGAGCGGTTCAAAAATTTTTTTTTTTAAGTTAGTTAAGTTCGTTTTTGCCTAGATATGAAATAAAAAAAATATAAAGTTCTACCTATCCTGGTTAAGGATATTTAAGATGTTGCCTATAGGCAACATTGGGCAGTTCTGTGTAAACTTTAAGCGTATGTTGAAGATGTTTGATAATTTATATATTGCAATTTTTTTATATTTTAGGTATGATATAATACAAAATTTCTTCATTTCTGCACTTCGAACTTGGAAAGCCTGTGTGACATACCCTGCATCGTCCTTTTGATCCTTATTCAACCCAGAGAATAGTTTTGTCAGATATTTAATTTTTTACGGGTTCTGCTACATAATATCTTTTTCAAGAGCTTGCGATGTCGGTGATGAAGTTGGTGATGATGGAGAATCTAGTGATGATAGAGCTGGTGAATATGGGTCACTGCAACTAGGCTCGGAAATGGAGGGTCCTGATAGTTTGCAGGCGGTCAGGCCTCAAATGTGATTATACTTTGGAAGAATAAGGGAATGGGCGCTAAACGGGACTAACCGGCCGTAGCGGACCCGAACGGACTGACGGGTATCGCGCACGCTGTGGTCGGTTCTAAGCAGCTCAAATTCAGATGCATTGCTGGGCAAGAGTAGGGCCTGCGTCAGGACACAAGCCATTGTATGATAGGCAGGATGGCGGTGGGAATGGGATCTGACTTGTCGGATACATGTAGGTTGTGTGAGGACCCAGAGGAGTTGGAGACAGTAAGCACTTTCTGTGCCACTGTCCTAGGCTACAGATCAGCAGGCTGAGGTGGCTGGGAAGCAGATTCCTGCGCGCATTAGGAGATGTCTCGAGATGCGGGCTCTAGAATCTGATTTGTAATGGGAATGACATGGCTGCGCGGCTGAAGACTGGGCACATGTAAGGCAGTTTTCTGTTTAGTAGGGTTGTTGTTGGATTGTGCAGTCCGATTTTTTATCTTCCACTACTTCCTCTTTTCCTGTTCTTCCACTCTTTACTTCTCGTATTCTTTCATACTATAATTCTTTCACTAACTAAGGCGTCACAATAGACCATATCAGTCTCTGGTTGAGGGTGTGAAGTCTACTTCATGCATCATTTTCGATGTCTTCATCTTCACATTCTTCAAATTAATAATTTTTTAAAATATTTCACTTTGCCAAACCCTTGCACTCATTTTTAGTGAACAAAATGTTCTTATGTAAATTATGAACATAATGGACCAATGTTGCCTATAGGCAACATGGTTTTTAAAAAAATACTGAGGACAAAGCTACAACTTTTTTTTTGTGTGTTTGTTGCTTAATATCATTAACTAACCTGTTTTAAATAGCAAATTGCATTTTTTACTCAAATAATTTTTTTTAATATCAATATCTTTAGTTTTTTTAAAAACACACTTTTTCCAAATAATTTGTAATACGTGTGGCTGCTTAAACAAACAGTTCGCAAATGAACACGACCAAAGCTTATTGTATTAAATTCTGAACACACATTGCTAAGATGCATATTAACTAAGAACAGAAAACCGTTATAAGAAAAAATACATTTTCGGGAGTTATAAACGTTTGATTGCAATGTTGCCTATAGGCAACAGTGGTGCTGAAAGGGTTAACAACGCTTTTATAACATCATGTTATAACAGTAAATCAAGTCAGTTGTAGACGTGGAGTAAATTAAGTTCCGATTGTTGTAGCAGCACGACAGGAAATGTTGAGGCAGGTGTTACTGAGTTGACAATCCTTGATCATTGTTCGTTAAACTCCGAGTCGTTCAGGAGCGTCTAAGTATGTTTTGGTTAGAGTTGTATTTTTTTCTCAAAAACTTATGTGTGGTTTATAGAACACGAGCGCAAAGCTCGTCGGTTCAACTTACATTTAAAAATTTCCAAATTAGTTTTGTTTTTTGTCGGTACATACGATTGGGTTTTTTCACTGAAGTTATAACCACTTGTGAATAATTTTTCTATTTGCGTGTAAAAAAACGAATTCCCATTTAATTTTGTTAGGTAAGTTATTCTAAGCATAGTTGTAGGCTGTAGGAAAAATCGCCCAAAGAAAAATGGCAAAAAAAAAAAATAATGAAAAGTTGGGCCTGAATTCATATGAAAAGTGACCCAAAACTTGTGGGCTATTTTTCCTTATTATTGGGTGATTTTTCGTTTTTTAAATTTGGTGATTTTTCATAATGAAAATATTGTAAAAAATATTATATGAAAAATAGCCCATTTTTTCGGGCCATCTTTAATTTCTAAAATTTCTTCCAAATCTTACATATTATTTGTCTAAATCATTCATTATCACTATACGTCGAATTCCTACATGTTATTTGTAAAAATAACTATGACACTCGAAAAAGTGTCACAGTGTCCATGGACTTTATGACAGTTTTAAGTGTCATAATGCCCATCAGAGCAGTGTCATAAAGTCCGTGGACGTTATTTACTTTGTAGAGTGTCATAATGTCCACAACATGCTTACAAACTCGAAAGCATAGCCGGCCATACGGCCGGGCGCAAAGATTTTCTCCTCTTTGATAAAACAAGTACTGGCTTCGCTAACTAAAGCTTCTGTGCACAGACGGCCTTCGGCCGGAAGCAAGGATTTTCTCCTCTATGGTATAACAAAGACCGGCTTCGCTAACTAAAGCTACTCTGCGAAGTCGGCCTTCGTTCGGAAACAAAGCAGATTTTAGAAGCTTTACTTAGAGAAACCGGTACTTGGTACACCATAAAGGAAAAAATTCTTGCGCCCGCCCAAGGCCGTCTGCGCAGAGAAGCTTTAGTTAGCGAAGCCGGTCTTTGTTATACCATAGGGGAGAAAATCCTTTGGCCCGGCCGAAGGCCGGCTATTCAGAGAAGCTTAAGTTAGCGAAGCCGGTTTTTGTTTTGGTAAAATAAGTTTCTTTAAAAATAGTTTTGTTGGTTTTTTTGCAAATTGGGTAATTTTTTTTTTTTTGGAAAAAATTCGTTTTTGCTTTTTGGGTAATTTTTCATTTTTTTTGGGCCCTTTTTCGTTTTGTTTGGGCAAAATTTCATATTTAACTGTTTGGGTCATTTTTCATGTTCTTTTGGGCGATTCTTCATTTGGGCGAGTTTTCATTTTTTTTTTGGGCCATTTTTCTTTGGGCGATATTTCCTACAGCCATAGTTGTAAGCATAGGAAGTAAGAAGTTAGTTTTTAATAAAAAGTCGTGTAGGAAAATTGGTACAAAAAAAAAAAGAAAATGCATTAGTTTGTATTGTAACCGGTGGTGCCAAAGGAAAAGATGTGGTGATTGATATTATAATATTATTTCATTTATTTAATATCAATATAATTAACAATTAAAAATTAATTCTACAAAGATGAAGGTATTTTAAAACAAGGTATATCAAGAATGTGTATCTATACATATTAGTGATGCACGTGTTATTAGCGGTTACTTTTAACAAGTGATGAATACTTTAACACAGGGCTGTTGAAACAATAAGGAGGTTACAATTCTCCCACGCTTAAAATGATGCGTTGACCAATATTAATCCAAGACGTACTGTTCCAAATATTTCGGAGCTTGACGCTTGCGAGTTGCGCTACGAATTGGTAACCGACTTTGACCTGTTGACAGCTCCTGATCAGCGGGTGGTTGACGAGTTGCTGATGATTCTTGAGGTTGACTTATTGGTGTTTCGTTTTCAGACAGGTCGCTTTTTGTTTCCGAGTCGGCAGCAGCTGCTGAACCATGATAAAGCATCAGTTGTTGATCTGAGCTTTGTTGATTTTCCTTTTCGACAGAACGTTTGTTGCAATTAACTGGTTTATGTGTCTCTTAAATGTGTATCCATTATCTAATTTTACTACGTAGTGAAGACACCCCATTTTTTTTAATGACGGTGCCAAGCTTCCATAATGGCTTGTTTGGAGTGTAATACCGGGCTTGTACCCTATCTCCCACGCTTAATTGTCTTGAAGGAAGACTTTGCAACTTATTGCTGTGCGTTTGTATCGGTTTTAATACATCTAGACGACTTTGTATCTGACGGACCAGGTAGAGCTCCGAAGGAGTTTTCCCATTTTTCAATGGTGTAGCGTGATACTTGAAAATAATTTCTCTTACCTTTAACGGCATTGAAGACGATTCACTTGGCATAGCTGCAAGTTTGTGCTTTAGTGTTTGAATGTTTCTTTCCGCTAACCCATTGGTAGCTGGATGTCCGGGTGCGATGAATTTTTGAAAAATACCGCAATCCTGACAAAAATTAGAGAACTCTTCACTTTTAAAAATTGTTGCATTGTCAGAGACCATAACATCTGGATAACCGTTTCTTACAAAAGTATTGCATAACATTTCAATAGTTGAAGCTGATAACGGTGCTGTTGTGCATGTACCAACTTCTACCCATTTTGGCTTAGCGTCCACGACAACCAAAAAATAGTGACTTTGGTAAGGCCTCGCATAATCAATGTGAATACGCTGCCAGTTGCTGGTTGTTCCTCCCAGGGATGCAGTGGAGCTTTTGCAGGACTATTTTTAGTGGAAGCGCAAGCTGGACAAGCGCGTACAAATTTTTCAATATCCTTGTCGATAGCATTCCAGTATACATAACGTCTGGCTAACTGTTTCATTTTTGTTGTACCTGTATGTGTATGATGGAGTTCTTGTAAAACGGCTTCCTGTAGTGAGCTTGGAATAATTACTCGCTGACCTTTGAACAAAACGTTGCGATCAATTGTATATTCTGAATCAGGTGATGGGTTGTGCTGTAGTTCGAACAAAATTTTTGAAAGTGTAACATCTTTCTGTGTTTCCCGTTGAATCGTTTTGAAATTTAATTTCCTTGAACTTATTTGATTGATAGATGCACTACATATTTGATGGACTTCTTTATCAATAAAATTTGTTGAACTACTTCCTATATCTAAAGATGCTCTTGACAAACAGTCTGCACTCTGATTTTCCGACGAATTTTTGTGCATGATTTCGTAGTTGTATCCGCTTAAAAATGCGGCATACCTTTGCAACCTGGCTGAAGTCATCTGTGGTAATTTAGCATTTTGGTGGAAAATTCTCATCAACGGTTTGTTATCGGTTACAAGTCTAAAAATACGGCCGTACAAATATTCATGAAAATGTTGCACTGCATAAAAAATGGCTAAAGCTTCTCTATCAAATTGAGAATAATTTTGCTCAGCGCTTGATAGTGACCTTGACGCAAACGCAATTGGCCTTTCCTCCCCATCTACTAAATGCGACAGAACCCCAGCTATACCAGTAGGACTGGCATCGCAGGCAAGTTGAAGCGGCAATTCTGGATTAAACGGCATTAAAACTCTATTGCTTGCAATTTCCTTTTTAAGCATTTCGAAAGACCTTTGGCATTCAGCAGACCAATAAACTTTTTGGTTTTTGTGTAATAGTTTACGTAAAGGTGTGGTTATGGTCGACACATTTAATATAAATCTGGAATAATATGTGACCATTCCCAGAAAACGTCTTACATCGTCAACTGTTTTTGGTTGCGGCATCTTTAAAATTGCGTCTATTTTTTAGGAAGATTTTAATACTTTGTTCTGTTCAATTGTATGTCCTAAAAAATCAATTTTATTCACGAAGAATAAACATTTTGACCGATTTAAATGTAAATCTAATTTTTGTAATTGTTTAAGACAGCATTGCAAATTATTTGTGCACTCTTCTAATATTTTGCCATGTATAATAATATCATCAAAATACGATTCGATGTTGGGCACATCACGTAAGATTTGGTGTATAATTCGATTGAATTCGGCTAGAGCAGTCTTGATCCCAAATGATAATCTATTCATTTTGTACGTATGTACCTCGGTGCGTTGATATGGTTTGAATTAGGCTTGATTGTTCATCGACGGGTATATGAAGGTAGGCTTTGTACAAGTCAAGCCGACAGAAAAACTTAGCATTTCGAAGGCTATGAAAAATGTGCTCAATTTTCCTAATGGGGTAGTGAGCGTCTACTAATCGTTGATTTACCCCAACTTTGTAATCCACACATAAGCGGACTCCACCATCAGATTTTGGTATAACCACAAGCGGAGATCCTCAATCGCTATTTGCAATTTTTGAAATAATTCCTGCACTTTCCAAATTATCTAACTCTTTTTCAACGCGATCGGTTAAGGCGTAAGGAATTTGACGCTCTTTTGTGTATACAGGTGACGCAGACTCTCTTAACTTCAACGAAACCACATAGGTCGGGACACGCACGATTTTTTCCTCAAAAACGTTTGCGAATTCGGCCATTATTTTCTCGATAACATTTTGATTATTGAAAATATCTGTAGTATTGTTACCTGAACCAGATTCGTCCAGATCAGCCAGATTGATATTCAGACCTCGAATCCAAGACCGCCCAATTAACGCTATACAATTGTCCGGAACAATATATATTTCATCTGTTGTTGAAACACCATTAAATTGTATATTAACCTGAACTTTGCCATCTGGAATAAATGTATTTTGCGTATAAGATCGGAAAATTATATTTGTAGGTTTTATTTTTTTTTTTTATTTTAATTCCTGGAATTGTTTCCTAGGGATAAAGGTAAAACCCGACCCAGAGTCAACTTCGAATTTGACTGTTTTGCCTTCAATTTTAACAGACGCATAATATCGCTCTGAACCAGAACTTTGATACACGTCAATTATTTTGTAGACACCGTAGTTTTCACCATTTATATTTTGAATTTGATTTGTTGTTTTTTTATTCCCCGAGTCGGCTTTTAATAAAGTTGTAATGCAAACTTTATTTACGTGTCCCTTTTTGTTGCAACTAGAACAGTTTAATTTTGTTTTTGCCGTACGACAGTCTTTTGCATTATGGTTATTCCTACCACAACGAAGGCACAATCCAGCAATACCAAGTTCTTGATAGTTGACTTTTGCACGATTCGATTGTTGAGCTGGCTGTTGCTTGTTATTATGTTGCCTGAACTTCCTGCCAGTAACTTTATTAATATCAGGGGCACTGTTTACGTTTAGTGAAGGTCCAACTTTATCAGTTAGTTCCTTGGCATCAACTCTAGCAGCTTCAAGTGCTAAAGCTTTTGTAACGATTTCATCAAACTTGTCGGTACTCGACTGTAGGAGCTGTTCCCGAATGCTGTTATCACGAACACCCCTGATAAACTGGGCACGTAGGAAAATATCCGCAATTGAAATTTTGCAGTCGCATGGAGATATAAAGTTGCAATCAATTACTTCCGAACGAAGAGCAGCAACAAATTCAGCAATAGACTGTTGTTCATTCTGATACTTTGTTAAAAAACGGTGTTGAGCTACCAACAAGTTCCTCTTTGGCGAAAAATGAGTGGACAGTTTTCCCAGCAAATCTTTATACGTTAAATCAGAAGGTAATTTAGGTGCTGTCAATGTTGTAATTGTATTGAATGTTGCTGTACCAATTGAATTTAATAGCAGTTTGGCACAATATACTTCTTTTGAGTTGATTCCTTTCATTTCGATATAGTTTTCAAATCGCTGTATGTAGTTTTTATATGGCTCCTTAGTTGGATCGAACTGATGTTTACAGACGTACTTTGCCCTGGATTAGCAGCAGTATTGGTAGCCTTAAGTATTTCCCCCAACATTCTCTTTTGCACCGCCACGAATTGCTTGAATTGATCGGCGTCCATTTTGTATTTTATACTTTAAATGTAAAATTGATGAATTGCACTTTTCATTTATTTCACAAATTCTCCTTGAATTGTATTCTTTATTTTCTTCTCTCGTCGCCAACTATTGTAACCGGTGGTGCCAAAGGAAAAGATGTGGTGATTGATATTACATATTATATTATTTCATTTATTAAATATCAATATAATTAACAATTAAAAATTAATTCTACAAAGATGAAGGTATTTTAAAACAAGGTATATCAAGAATGTGTATCTATACATATTAGTGATGCTTTATTATTAGCGGTTACTTTTAACAAGTGATGAATACTATAACACAGGGCTGTTGAAACAATAAGGAAGTAACAGTTTGATACTGAAATTGGATGTAGAAAAACGTTTAAAGTCGGGCGAAAGGCTGTTGATATTTACAGAACCCTAGGTAAAACACCTTCAACAGTAAAAACAATTTGCAACCGATATAGCGCTAAAATTAAATCATTTAAAGATAGCTCGAGAAAATACCAAATGAGATTTTACGTTTTTTTTTAATGTTTTACAATATGGCGGACTAGTTATTTTAAATGCACTTCTACAATTAGAGTGCTATATTCGGCTGTGCCGAATCTTTGATACCCTCCACCGACAGTTCGAATGTTTAAGGAGTAATATCTGTATGATGTCTATTTATTATTATTTTCTTAAACTGTGGCGATTTGTTATAAATTATGGTTTTAGGCGACTAAACTGTTTTCCGGTAGTAGGGTTTATATGGGGTCTAGGGTAAATTATGGACCGATCATCACAAAATTTCATAGCGTCATTTCTAGTCCTTAAAAACTGTGACATACCAATTTCTGTTATGATTGCATTATTAATTACGGTTTTAGGTGTACTTAACTCTTTTCCGGGAGTAGGGTTTCTATGGGGCCTAGGGTAAATTATGTACCGATCTTCACGAAATTTCACAGTATTATTTATAGTCCTATAAAACTGTGACGAGCCAAAATTTGTTATGATTGCATTATTTTTTACGGTTTTAGGCGTACTAAACTGTTTTCCGGGAGTAGTGTTTATATGGGGCTTAGGGTAAATTATGGACGGATCTTCACGAAATTTAACAGCATGATTTCCAGTCAAATAAAACAAATTTTTTGCAAAATCTTATCTCATTCCGTGCCTTGTTCCAGCATTTATGTTATTTTTTGTAACAAAATTATCAATTTTTTTAGGTGGTGGTTCCACATTTTTATTCATAGCTCTGGTCCTACTGAACCGATTTTGCTGGATTTCAATCCCAAACTACTTAGGATAACTACAAGCAATTTGGCACCAAGTGTGTTCATTTCTTTTAAGTTGTTCGAAAGTGAGCGTGTTTTCAACAGACGTACAGACAGACGGACATGGTTAAATCGACTTAGAATTACTCAAGGACCCAGAATATATATACTTTATGGGGTCTGAGATGAATAATAAAAAAGTTTCACGCGGAATGGCAAACTTAATGTACCCTCTTCACAACTAATTGTGGTGGAGGGTATAAAAATTAAGAGTAAAAATTCTTTTTTAAAAAGTAGCTATTAGTATTTAAATGCGCTAAAAAGTAAAAAACATTTTTAGAAAACAAGCTTTTATTTGAATGCGCTTAAAAAAAATTAATTTTAATAATTTTAAATAACTTGATTTTAACTATTAAAATGTTTAAACTAAGTAAATACAAGTATTTAAGCCTCGCGACAAGCTTTTATATTATATAAATTGTGAAATGACGTTATAATTTGATCGTAAAAGTTTTAAAGCAAAAAATTTTTTTTTTTTTTTAGCGCATTAAAGCTTGTTTTCTAAAAATGTTTTTTACTTTTAATTTAGTTTTTAAAATAAATAAGCCCACCAATGAAATAAATTGTCTCTGATTTGTAAAATTTAAATATTTGCCGATTTTTTTTGGCGATTTTGTTAAGTGTTTGTGACGATTTTGACGAATTTCGTTTAAACTTTTGACGATGCATTGAGTTTTTCTTGAGTGTTACACGATCAAGTTTTGCTTTCAGACAAATTTTGAAAATAAAAATCTACGATAATTTAAACAATAGCAAAACATTTAATTAAAAAATATATTTTAGGTTATATTAATTTGAAATTGAATTTTTTTTAAATTTATATTTTTTAATATTAAAGCAGTTCCATTGAATAATTACTTTAAATAAGTGCTTTGTAGATATCACAATCATTTTTTAGGTTCTGCCATTGTCTTATTAGTTTTCGTATCATTAATTTTCATCATAAAAAAAATAAATATTTCCACTAATATGTTTCAAACTTTTGTCTCTATCGATTTTGTTCCATATTTGACATTAAAAAGTTAATTTGAACAAATAATACAATAAGTTCATTTGTTACTGGCCTAATATATTCTTA
Source organism: Pollenia angustigena (assembly GCA_930367215.1). NCBI lineage: Eukaryota > Metazoa > Arthropoda > Insecta > Diptera > Polleniidae > Pollenia > Pollenia angustigena. The sequence goes on along the minus strand of OV884060.1, from coordinate 186,771,090 downwards.
GGGTCATTATTACAACTGTACTATAGCTAAAAGTGGAACTTTATGAGATGTATAACAATTTTTCATTTTTAGTTTACTTTTAACTATTAGAAATTTCACTTAAGGCCGTTACACACTATCCCACAAAGTCTTACGTATTTTATAAAAACGCAACCCTGTCATGATCAGTTGTTATTGTTTTTTGAAAATTTATTAACAATAATTAGATCAGGAAAGCATTTTCATAAAATACGTACGACTTTGTGAGATAGTGTGTAACGGCCTTTATAGCTCATTTTAAGTTAAAGTTAAGTTCTAATAATGAAATAATTTTTTTTATTACAAATTTGGAAAACATCCATAGCTTAATAGAGATGTATGTATCTAAGTTTTAAATTTCATAAGAATCTGTTTTAGACAGTTTTAGATTACCCCCTGCATCCCCTCGTGATAATAAATGCATAAATTATGTGTCCATATATATAGGGATCTATCCATATTTTAAATTCAAATTTTACTAAACTTACTCCGTTTAAGTTTCGTGGGTTTGTAAAAATTGTGCCACATTAGGGATAATTTCTAAAAAATCTGCCACAACTATTCTCCCATTTTTTGGAACTCGGAACAACTTTTAAGCACTATTGTAGAGTTTTTTTACAAAGTTACCACCAGACGAAACAAACTGTTCGTGTGAACTAGGACATATTATATGTATTTCTATGGATAATATGACGCCGTTTAATTTATCTTTTTGCTCCTTTGTTTTCTTATAGAAAATTTGGCTTGCTTATTAGTGTTGTAAGATAAATTCAGTTTTGAGTACCGATTACATGATTGCTTAACCGCATCTTTCATTTTAATTTCGTGTTTTGTAACAAGTAATTTAATTCTCAACATGTTTTTTTTGTCTTTTCTTACAGTTAAAGACCTATTTACAAATTTAGAGTAATATAGCATTTGTATTTTTTCCAGGGCAAATTAAAAAAAATTCATTTACGAGTCATCATAAAATACTAAATACATAAATAATCGGTTGTTTGTTTTTCTTACAACTCTATTTTGTGGCGTCAAGAGAAAAATAGTTTTTGTGAAGTTTTTACATCCATATATTAAATAAATTTTTAATTTAAATGGTAATACACGATAAATTACTTAAATTATAAAACAAAATGTTTTATACAGAAATGGCTTATTTGTTTATATTGTTTGTTTAATAAAAAAGACAAAACTCGGAAGTCACAAAAGAAAAAAAAAAAAAAAATCGAAGCCATTCTGGTTTGATTGAGTGAAAAAAGAAAATTTAATCAACATGGTGGTTAAATGCCTCCTGTGCTTAGAATATCCAACGATACCGGGTCCAAAATTTGTAGAAATATTTGGAGAGGAAGGTTTACGTCTAGATATAAGTGCGATTATTAACAAACATTTTTGGTTAAAGGTAAGCGTACAGTCTGTTCCCTATTAATGAAAGCATTTTAATTTTTCTGTATCTAGACAAACAGGGACTGTAAAGATTTACAACAAATTTGCATGACATGTTGGGAAGTGGTAAGAGATTTCCACATACTCTATCAAAGAGTAGAGGAAGTTCATAAACATATAGGAGTCAAGACTATAGTATTGGACGATCCGTTACCTCAGGATGTTATGCTTAAATCCGAAGATGATCCCTCTATGGCACAAGATCCCATTATGGGAGATAACACAATGGGTGATTCCATATTTGACCCAGAAGTGAAAGTTGAAGTTAATGATTTGGATTTGTTGCCACAAATAGAAATATTAGAGACTGCCAATGTCTCCGAAAGAAGTGCGCGGTTAAATCGGCGTGGACGAACAGCAGCAAGGGAACAAAGTCCAAAGGTCTCAACAAAGCGTATCAAGAAAGAACAATCTCCTGCGGCTGATACAACTTTAGAAGTTTTCGCTTCAAATGAAAATTTGGCTAGTGATGAATTAAATGCTTCAGGTTCCTTAGAAGATATTAACAGTACATTATTGACAAACTCTTTTGATAAAGATGAGGTTGGGATTAAAAGGAGAGGGAGACCTCGAAAAGCGGATGTAGAAAAGATTAAACCAATTACAATGCGCATTAAACGTTCTAAAAAACAACAAACCCAAACACCGCAAACCACCATTAAAGATGAAAAAGACGTGGAAGAAAGGCCTTCGTGTTCAACTGCACAACAGGGTTCCGCTGACACAGCAGAACCAAATATTAAAACTGAAAATTCTACAGAAGAGCAAAATATCAATAATTTCGTCAGTGCACCGGAAAATTTCGATGATGATGACGCCTATGCACAAGATGACTTCGATGAGGATAACGATAATAATTACACCAAGAACTCGGATACATCATCCAACTCGGAATCAGAAGCCGAAGATACCGATGGCTCTGACTGGGTCGAAAATAAAAAGAAGAAGGAAAAGTTTGCTGTAATTATGAAAAAGGAGCGCAATGTTCCTAAGAAATATAAAAAAAGAGAAAAACCTTTGGTGGAACCAAAACGAATGAGCCGCGAAGAAATTGAGGCTCGTCAAGCCCAACAAGCCGAATATGATTCCATTATAACAAAATTTTTTGAAAAAATACGTTGTCCCAAATGTGAACTCTTGGTACACACATTTGGTGAAATGCGTGCGCATTTCCGTTTAGATCACAATGATGATCATGGTTTTATAGAATGTTGTGGTCGCCGATTTGCGACTCGTAAATTTCTGGCCGAACACATATTGGTTCACTACAATCCCGAACATTTTAAATGCAAAACATGTGATAAGGTCTGTCGTGATTCTACGCAATTGGAGAGTCATGAACTTACACATTTACCTAATCCACCTCCATCGAAATACAAAAAAACGTTCCAGTGTGAAAAATGCTCAAAAACTTTTTCTTCTAAAGCTTCGTTTGAACATCACATGGTGGCTAAACATGTACCACGAGAAGAATTCAAATTTGAATGTCCTGAATGTAAAAAAAAGTGAGTACAATTTTGATTTATTATTTTAAATATGAATAAGATTCCTTAGAGTAACTTCTTTAAAACGGCTCTAACAAAGAATTCCCTACCTTAAGTGGCCTATTAAAATATGTATATGTGTATTTAAATACAATGTTTTAACATAATTTATTAAAAAAAAGAAAGATACATATATGATGATTTAGAAAATTAATTATTCACAGTTTTATTAATTAATATCAATTTAATTTAGTATTAAGTTTTTCATTTTTTAAAACATGCCCAAAAGAGTTCAACATTTTGTTTTTAATGATCGGAAATCATATACTTTATGCAGACTCTTGTGTCTCAGTTAATGAATGAAAAATGGAGTTATTAAAATTATAAAAAGAGTGTGAACTAACATTACAATTTAAAATTTCAAAGAAAAAAGTCAATTTTTTATCTTTTGTAAATACATATGTATGTTTAAAATTTCTGTTATCACCTGTTATGCAACTTTTCTTAAATATAAAATCAACGATTATTTAATTAGTTTTTACCTAGGCAAAAACGATGTACCTACATATACATACATACATATGTTGATATTTTATCATTTTTGTTTTTATAAAAATTAATCTAGTTTGTTCGGAGTCCTGAAACTTATAAACGACTAGAAAAATTAGATACTTCTCCGGGTTTATTTGTAATTGCTGTATGAAGGCTTAGGAAAAGAGAGAAGTAAAAATGTTAAGATTTCTGTTTAACTGGAGAACGGCAACAGCTAAAGTTTCCAAATCTGAAACAAATAGCTTAGTGATAAATACACAACATTCAATAAAAAGTGGACAGGGTTAGGGAAGTGGGAGAGTGGCACAAAATATAACTCTATGTCTGAAGAATGGTAAGAGTAAAATGTTACAAATTGAGTTCAAAAAGCTTGGTAAGTCCCAATTTACACTGTGGACATTTCTTGCCGGACAGAAAAAGTTTGTTGGCGAGAGAAGCAAGAAGTAAAGTGTGTTACACATACAGCGTCGCCCCCTTACCAACAAACTTTTTCTGTCCGGCAAGAAATGTCTATAGTGTAAATTGCGACTTATTAATACACACCATCATTGACAAAGTTGGCGAGATTGGAGGAGTGGGTGTTGTATTATATAGGAAGACATTCAGCCTTATTCCGGTTGTCGTTGTCGTAATCGCTCAAGTCGTTTTTTGTAAGAGATTAAAGAACACTGGTTTTGTGTTACTTTAATCTCTTACAAAAAACGACTTGAGCGATTACGACAACGACAACCGGAATAAGGCTGATTATAAATTTCTGTTTATCTGGAGCATGATTACATACTTAATTGTCAATCCGTAATCTGTATTTCTGTATTAGACACCCTTAGTCAAAAAGTGAGCTGTATTGTCATAGGGTTGTTACAACAATTATACAACAAAAAAGATTTTTATATATCTGGAGATTAGTCACGGGGTTACAAAAATGAAACACAAGGTCAAGCTATAGTAAACATATTTGCCTATTTCATAAAAACACATTCATAAACTCATTATCATAATATTGGAAACATGTATTACCTTCTAAGCCGGGGTTTTGAGATGTGGATTAAGGATAAAATGAGTTTTACGTAGTCTGAAACTCTGATTTTTCCGGATCTCAAAAACAAAGCCTTAAACAAAATAAAATCATTTTTATGAAACTGAAAAACATAAAAATAGCATACATGGATCAAATGAATACAAAAACTATAACTTTAAAATATAGCAGTAAAAAACTAGAAAAATTCTGTTAATTTTTTAACTTAAAGCTTTTAATTTGTTGATAATAATAGGTACGGTACATTTGAATGATGCTTAAATTTTTTTTTTTTTAATTTTCATTTTATTTATTAATATGTACTTTTTATTCTCATTTACATTCAAAGAATGAAAGGTTTATTAAACAAATTTTAATACAAAATCTCTTTCATAAACCTTCAAAAAACTTTGAATTATGTATTATTATTTTTTATAAACTTCACACATTTTCTCTTAAATACACTATAATTTTATTCTGTCTTAGTGTCATTTGTAACTGTGTTTAATAATTAAAGACCTTTATCAATAATGATATTTGCATTGTTGTCGTAGTTGCTTTCCTAAGCTTGAAGCTTTCCGCATTTCGCAGTGCTCATGCTTGTACTTCACCGACATATTTGATTTGCTCCCATATATATTCTGAAGCGTTATCATGACTACAAGAATTGAATTATGTCGTTCAAATTGGAATTAAATATTTTTCATGTAGTACAATGTTTCTATTTTTACCTGAACAAATGACGTTCTTAATAAATACAGAAGAGAAGAGCTTCAATGTTTTATTTACGGCCAATTTCATCGAGTTCAGTTAAAATTAACTATAACTTTTACTTCCAGTTAACAATATGTTTTTGGCAGTTATAACCAGAGTACCGAAACGCTCGCTCATTTTTCAGTCATGAGCGAGCGTGAAAAATTTTAAATTGAACTGCTTCTTCACATTCATGAGGGTGAGGAAAAAAAATATTTTTAATTTCCTCATTCATGAAAAATGAGCAAACAAAAAAATTCATATATGCATATGTCAGATATGAAAAATTTAAAAAAATTCACATTCAAATTCCTCATAATGAAAAAAACGCGATTTGCCTGACCATTAACAGCGGGAAAATGAAGTTGTAAAGAGGCCTTAAAGAAGGCCTTTTTACCAATATTAAGTTTTCCAGTCGCATTCCAACTGTATTAGAACAACAAGGTTCTATCTTACACGTTGTTTAGGTGCATATAGATCCTTGTTGTCCTAAGGTCGCAAATTGTTGTTGCTAATAACGCGAAGTTAGTAAATTAATAACTAAACTCCAACATTACTGCTAATAAAACTATTTCGACAGGCCTTATCTCAGAAAAGTTAATTTGAATTTGTAAAATATTTCATAAAACCCATTCTAAAACCCCTTTTCGAAGAAGGCAGAGCGGAATAAGTAAAAGTTTATTGAAAATCTAGTTGTAAACCTTCTTTAAGGCCTGAAAAGTCAAAGCCCTCGCAATTTTTCCCGCTAGGCAGCACGATAGCCTGTTTGTGTCTTGTAAAATTATTTGTTGGCTGGTAAACTAAAATGTGTTTTTTTTTATTTTCTGTTTTTTTTTCGTTTAAAAGACATAAAGGCAAAAAAATATTGAAAAAAAAATTACTACCTGCAAGAACTGAAGACATGTATTTGGTCTTCTGAAAAAAATTTTGTTTGTGGTCCAAGCGCAACGGTATTGAAAACACTACATTGAATTTACAATAACTGGCATAATTTGGCGCGAAACAATAAAATTGCATTAATGCAACAATAAAACAAATTTTCTTACTCATCAACCATACTTACTGTCGCTTTGCTTGTGGCGAAACAAGACTTTGTTAGTGTTTTCCTTATAACTTTACCTACGTAAGAAAACTGTTTTCAGCAATAAAAACCCATCGTCGCGATTGGAACAGAAACCAAAATATTTTTACAAACACAAACAACTTCTTGTGTCTATTTTTTTCTCAATAATTTCTGCATAAAGGTAAGTCTTTTTAACGAAAGAAAAAGTGACCCTTTTTAAAGGCACCAAAGAATTGTTTACACAAACAAAAAACATATCGTTAGGTTAAAAATTATTAGAAAATTTTAAATTGAATTTTTTTGTTGATTACGATTCACATGAAATATTTTTATAAAATTTTAAACTGCTACCTAAAAAAATATCCAAGTTAATTACAAAATTAAAAATTAGGTTTCATAAAAATATAGTTTTTTTTTAACAACATAATGTATAATCACACTCAAGAAAAAAATTAGCAAAGTTTTAAATTCTTTTTATAAGAACACATTAATATCTTTAAAAGTCAAAACTGGGTAATTTGTTTTGTTACTGTTACCAGGGTGTTAGTGGAATTAGTGATCAGACTAAAAATTATTGAAGAAGAAAAAGTAATAAAAGTGCTGTAAAATGATAAAAGCCGTCTCCATATAGGACTGTCACAAATTTTGAAATTTTGCAGCCTATTGCACTTCCAAACGCTTAAAATTTCTAAGAATAAATGGCAACATCTGCAGGTCCTCAGATTTTTGTTTCCATCAGACTGTCATCATTATTATGATAGTGTCCTTATGAGTTAAAATTGTTATTGATAATTTTCATGTTGTAAAATTCCTTTCTTTATAATAATAATTTAATGAAAAATTAAATTTGATGAACTTAAGCCTGATTAAAAATATTAAAATTTGGATTAAAAACCCAAAAATAGTTCGACAAAAATAACCACAATACTAATTATTCAAAAGAAATATTTTTATTAGTTTATTTAAAATAATCTGTTTTTTATTAGAATTGCATTCTTCCAAGTGGCCCTTCATCAATATCCTGAAAAAGACAGTTATTCTTAATTTTTGGAATAATTGCTTTTTTATTTTTTTTATAAAGTAGTGGAATATAGACTGTTTAGCTTTATTTTGTGTTAATCCTTTAGAATTATTAAATTGTAATCATATCTTTCTTTGGAGAAGTACTACTTTGTCCAACATTTAATATGCTATCAACACTACGCTTTCCTTCTTCTTATTATTTTTCAGAAATCACCTAATTAACATTTACTTTTTGCAACGTACATAGCGTTGTTAGAATGCGATACGGAGTTCTTTTGAAATAATTCGATATATACATGTTATGTTATATGAGTCAAATTTTTATTTGCTAAATTTGTTCATTGTAAAAAAAATAATTTTACTTTTTAATTAGAATGAAAAATATGGCTTTTTAAAATCAAATCATAGCTAAATTTAATTAAGATACATTTTCTAATTTAAACCACTACTTATTAGTAAAAAAATCAATAAAAAATTATCATAGGAATGTATATATCCTATTTTCCGGTAATTTAACACAAATATTTAATTATTTAATATTTTAAATGTTTGTTTTACTTAATACTAATATGTATACTTTCGTTGATGATACGTCTTTTTGTTTCTGAAAACTACAAATTTATATAACGCAACATACACAACTTAAAAAATAATAATAATCGCATTTTTTAGCTGAAATATTTAAAATTGCTTATAAATCTCATAAACATTTTACAAAGTTGTCTGCTTTGCATGTAAAATTATGAAATGTGATGTTACATTATTCTGCATTCAAGATGACGGCCGATATGTGCAGTTCTTTTAATTTTTTTTGCAATAATGTTTTCTTACAAAAAATCCAACAGACACTTCGGCTGGTTACCTATACCAAAAATATTTTACACAAACAAATACACACAGTCATTTCGAGCTGTGGTCATGCAAACTGTCAAGCAACAACAACATTACTAGTGAGGATCGTTTCTAAAACTTTTTTTTTTCCTCATTTTTCATGACTGAAGAAAGGTAAAATTGGATTTTTCCTCAAAAACATGAATGAATTTGGCGAAATATTAACAATTCATTCATGACTGTGAAAAAAAGTTACATATTTTACATTTTACATTTATGAAAAAATTCAAGAATGGTTGAATATGAGCGTTCACATTTGAATTTCTCTGAACTCTGGTTATAACTGATAATTAATTATAATTGAACTTGGTGAAATTGGACGTTAAGGTCATATATTTTATCTATGCATATATGTATTTGTTTACTACAAAGAGCCCAATAGGTCTATGATTTTACTTCGCCAACTCAATATTTATGATGTTTTTAACAAAAAAAAAAAAAAACTCTTAAAATTAAAAACACTTGAAATGTGTGATATTGGCAATAGTTTTCTCATTAACAATAATTATTATTTTTTATCCGTTTTTGCATTGACATGACTGTAAAAAACATTAAAATAACTTTCCAAATGGAAAATTGATTAATTCAAACAATATTAAAAAAAAAACGATTTATTATATGTACATATAAACATATACTGGGCCGAACGTGGAATTTTTTTCAACGAATATTCGTCGTTAGAATTGTGTATATGAAAATACACACAATCAGTGCATCGCCGAAACACGTTATGCGTAAAAAACTCTCCGATAGCTTGATTTCTAATAATTTTTTATTTAAATAAACTCTAAATAATTTCAAATAGCATTAATATCTAGCTGTTCTTTTTGCACTAATTGTGTCTTATTTGACGTATGTATATACGAAATGTATACTTGCCAACACGTTTGTCGTGCTATTCGGAGTTTGTCCCAATTGTGTTTGTCGTTTTTAGATAATTTAGCGAAAGTATATACAGTAGAGTCCCAATAATTCGTACCCCGCTAATTCGTTAGAAACTGCTAGCTAGTCCCTTGAAAAAATTCGACATACATTTCGGTCCCTTCGATAAATTTGTTTTTACAAAACAAAATTTGTTTTACCTATTATATGTAAATCGTAATTGGCTACTGATATAATCTTATAAATTGGAATGCAAAGTAAAAAATTCAACATCTAAAAAATTATGTACATACGTATGTATGCATGGATGCGTGTTTGTGCGTATTCATATTTGGAAGTAAAGCTGAATTTACCTTTAACTTTTTTTCTATGGATTTTTTTGTTTTTGTGATCAGTTTGTTATTTGATTTACGAACGATTATGAATGAATAATGAATACATATCGCTCCTTTATTGCAACATAGTCATATCTCAAAAAAAAAAAAAACTTGGCAAAATGCGATTAAAGTTTCTAAATTGCACCTTTATATACAGATTTAATAAAATATTTTTTGCTATAACTTCGGTTCAGTTTGAGATATAATACTGATTTTTTTTTAAACATAAAGAAGGTACTAATGAACACTTTTACTTAATTAACTTAAAATTTTTGATTTTTTGAGATATGACTATGTTGTAATAAAGTAGCGATATGTACATATATGGTTTTTTCTTAGTTCTAAGGGAAAATTGTTTTTGTTTTGTATATTTTTGTTCGTTCTTATAAATAAATAAAAACAACAAACGTTAATTTGTGTTTTTCTTATTTTAAACTCGATAAACCGAAATCCCGTTAAATCGAAAACCACTGTAATTCGTAAAAAATGGTTGGTCCCTTGCGATTACGAATTATCTGGATTCTACGGTATCTTCGTTTATGGCAAACATGTCTTACTAGAATATTCTTACCCCCGTATTCATAAAAAATTAAAATGGATTTGAAATGCATTTTAAGAAAAATTTGTATGAAAAATTTTGGCTTAAAACACATTTCAAACTTATTTTATTTTTTATGAATACGGCAGTTAGTTTTTCATGAGTTAGCGAAAAATTTAAATTTAACGTTATTATTTATAAAAGAATTCTTATGAAAGAAAATAATAATAATATTCATGTGGGTATTCTTAAGTATTTTATTGACATTAGACAGCATAACTAAAATTACGGAATTACCGGGATTGATATTGGAAAAATCTCGGCAATTTAAAACTTTAGGTTGACTAATTTAAATTCTCATTAAAGTTCAACTTTACTTTTCAAGTATGGGAATAATGTTTAATTAACTTATTCGATGGAAAAATTAACAATTTCCAACATCTTTTCAAAATAATGTGTTTGCGCAAGTGATTCTTAAAATTAAAAAAAAGTTAAGAAGATATATTATTGCGGATTGTGAAAAAAGCACAAACTACTGTCTCTCTTTGTAAGTTGTAAAGATATTTTTTAAAATTTCAATAAATTTCTACCTTCTCTTTTTAAATCTTCTAGATGTCCCACTGAAACAAAACTCAAAGATCACATGCGTAGTGTACACGATCCACAGAGAACGGTGATATGCGATAAATGTGGCAAAACATTTAAAAGTACCTATAGTCTTAAAAAACATCACGAACTGGAACATTCGGATGTACCAAAACCAATACCGATTCCTCAACAATGCGAAATCTGTGGTGCCTGGTTAAGGCATTTGTCCGGACTTAAACAACACATGAAAAACATACATGAATCAGTGCAAACAGAACATCGCTGTCACATTTGCAATAAAGTCTCGTCAACATCTAGAGCTCTTAAAAGACATATTTATCATAATCACGAGTGCATTCGAAAATTCCAGTGTACTATGTGTGATAAGGCATTTAAAAGGGCTCAGGACTTAAGGGTAAACATATTAATTGTTAAAAAATAATATCTTAAACAAAAATTGTATTATTAATTTTTAGGAGCATACATCTGTTCATACTGGGGAGGTATTATATACTTGTCCAAATTGTCCAATGACTTTCTTTTCAAATGCTAACATGTATAAACACCGTCAGCGTTTGCATCGTTCCGAGTGGGAGGCAGATCGTAGTAAACCTATACCACCCAATATTATGAAACAAGCTAAACAGGGTAGTAAATATGTTAAAACAAAACGAGCTCCTTGTGGCACTACTCCATCTCATTTGGTAACACCAATGCCAATCATACCTTCAACTACAAATCCTATTCATTTAAATCCTCAATTATTATATGCAAACATGACATTACATTGAGTTGAAACTTCGGAAGAAATACAATAGACTCAGACTCACTTTCATCACATTATGACAATTACATTACGTACATACATATGCAAAAAAGTATGTATGTTCATATATTACTTTATACGTACTTTATTTAAGTTAACTGCTAATTATATGTTTGTAATGTTCCATAGATAAAATTAAAACAATAATAATAATAATAATTTATTTAATTTTATGTTCAAATTGACTTGATACAGAATTTCATGTGTAACTAAATATGATTTCAATATATTATTTGCGTTACTTTTTAATAAATGGAAAAAAACGATAAAATATTTTTTCTTAAATATTAGAAAATCTTCTTTCGATTTGTAAAATTCTCTTAGGGACATATTTTTGATTTTAATTGACACCAAGAGAAACACAGTTGTGCTTAAATATTTCATAATATCTGCTGCATATTCTTTTGCGATATCTGCTTTAGGAATGTTCTTCTTCCTATTGCGACATTCTTTGATATCCTGCCATTGGAAAATGAAATGGAAGAGGAGTATTTATTTTTCCTTTATTGGAGTCGGACGAGGGCGTTTAAGTCAAATTAACAATACAATCAAATTTTTTACAATACATATAATTTTACGGCAGTTTCGTATAATTGCAAATAGACATGTAGGAAATTCTCATACATGTAAATAGTCAAACTAATGAGATCTCTTGATCGTTCGCAATATTCGTGAACTTCGGTACGAATAACTCCAAACGATTAACGTTTGATACAATTATTAAAACACACAATTTAAGTTACATAAAGTTCAATACCTTTGAATTGTTAAATATAAAAAATAGCATATATTTATAACAACTGGTTTCTATAAAAATTATGGTGTTTGCTAGAGTCTGCTAGGGTAATACAAATAACTGAAAATATAATATGGATGTTGAAAAAAATGAGACTACTATCATTCTGTGTAAGTTGTAATAATATTTTTTAAAATTTCAATAAATGTCTACCTTTTCTTTTTTAATCTTTTAGATATACTACTAAAATAAGACTTAAAGATCACATGCGAATTGTGCATGATCCGCGCAGAACGGCAATGTGCGATAAATGTGGTAAAACATTTAAAAGTATTTATAATGTTAAAAAACATCATGAACTAGCCCATTCAGATGTACCCAAATCAGTTGCTGTTGCTCAACAATGTAATATATGTGGTACCTGGTTAAGTCACTTGACCGGTCTAAAACAACATATGAAAGACATTCATGAATCACCACAGATAGAACATCGTTGTCATATTTGTCAAAAAGTCTCTTCAACAGCAAGAGCCCTTAAGAGACATGTAAATAGTAATCATGTGAATGTACAAACATTTCCGTGCAACATGTGTGATAAGGTATTTAAAAGAGCAGATAAACTAAAGGTAAATATTATTACAGCAATAAAACTTAAATCTTTAAAAATTTCTGTTAAAATTTTAAGGAACATACATCCGTTCACACTGGAGAGGTATTATATACCTGTCTTAATTGTCCAATGACTTTCTTTTCAAACGCCAATATGTATAAACATCGTCAGCGTATGCATCGTGTCGAATGGGAGGCTGATCGTAGTAAACCAATACCTCCAAATATTATGAAACAATCAAAAAAGGTTAGTTAACTTGTTAAACCAAAACGTGACCATAGTGTAACCATTTAAAAACCCAAATATAATTTGCACAGACCCAAGTTTACCATACTATACCAATTACTTTTATATGTCACAGAAAATGTATATCATTTAAGATTATATACTACCTACATGCTTTATTTAAATAGCTGCAAAGAAATTATTCAGGTATGTGATGGAAATTTTTTAGAAAACGACACGAATTAAAATCGATAGGCATTGTGTAAACAAGACTACTTAGAAGTTTCAATTTACGCACACAATGAATCCAACGAGTAGAATTTTTTTTCAATTAATTTTAAGAATCGTTTTGTTTTTATTATGCATGTACAGTAAAAGTCGTGCGCATTTGCACATACCCAACAAACACGAAATCAAACCTTTGATATGAAATGACTTTATCATTTGACATCAAACACAATTCTCAAACGTTTTTCAATTGTTTGATTTAACATTTAAATTCAAATTGATAATGATTTGAAAATAAACATTTGATATCAAATGTTTTATCAATTTCATGTCGAATGTTAAATTCAAATCAAAAATAAACTTGGCGATACTAAAGCGAAAAATAAATGTAATCATTAAAAATGCCGATTAGTTAAATTTTTTACTTTGTGGTTACATGTGTTTTACCATTACAAATAAATTTTTATATAAAGTGAACAGTTTATTTCTTGTGAAAATTAAAAATTATTTGTGAGTTATTCCAATGATTAAGAATACAAAAAAAAGGTAAATAAAACGGGAAAGTGAAGAAAGTTTGTTGAACGATGGCGGTGCTACAATCCTCAAAATAAAGGGAGCAAATGTTGCCTTTGCAAGAATTAGAGGACGCAAAGACCCTCAAAAAAGGGCATTTTTAACTTGATAATAATTTCCCCTTTTTGTTGAGAATGCTATGATTTTCAAATCATTATCAAACGTTTGTCGTTTGAGAAAACGTTTGATTTCAAATCATTTTCAAATTGAAATCAAAGCTCCGTGTTTGTTGGGATAATGTTTTTTTGGTAGCTGATATACATTTTTAATTTGTATAAATATGTATATATGACTATGAATAATGTACATATATACATTAGACTGGTCGCAATTTTTTTTTTAAATTTAATTGTTTGCGCTGCTTAAAATATGAGGTTTGGTGTAAGAAATCATGATCTAATTTTTCAGGTCAATCCGACGGTGCCTAGCCGTGCCGAGTGGGGCCCAAAGTTCCCCATACTATAAAAAAAAACATATTTTCTATCAGATCTTTATAGTTGAGGAGGTCCATAACAAAACGCAATAATTACACCATAACATTTTTTTGGATAAACGACAAAATGTAATTTAAGTAAGTAGCACAAAATTTTTTTTTAAAAACAATTATTGAGGTATTATTGTCTACAAAAAGTAATATTAATCACAAATTAATTATTTTATCTGACAGTTTGTTTTAAAGTTATCTAGATAACAAATTTGGAATTATTGCGTTTTGGTCCGAATCCATAGTATTTATTTCATTTTGCTTTGAACTGCATGAAAATGTTATTCACAATCAACTTAACAAAGGCAAAAGGTATTAACTAAACAAAAATTCCTTACTTTTTACAGTTAAATAAGAGTTACTACACGAGCATAATTTATTTATAAAGTTAACTTTTTTAAATTTCTTGTAGCGATTTATTGCAAAGATGTGTAACTATTGCATTTTGCTCTGAACCATTATATTTGATATTGAATTGCAGTGTAGTTATTGAGTTTTGGAATGCTTTGTATTAAAGATTATATAGATTTCAATGTGTAGAATAGGATTCAATCAAAAAATCAAAAAATTTGAAAAATGTAATTATTGCGTTTTGTTATGGACCTCCTCAGTTATACTAGTTGAAAAGCCGAAAATCAAAAATATGGCTTCGTTACGATCTTCCGCAGAGAAAGTACTTCAAGTGTGCCAAATTTCAGCTTCCTATGTCATCAGATGGCTTCAGAAAGTTGCGGAAAGAATAGGACATACATGTAAACATCCTTACATACTAAGAAATTATATATTCAGCCATGTCACAGAGTACAATTCCGTTCGGAAACGGAATTCATTCCGTATTTTGGTGCTTCAAATAATGACGAAAAAATTTTTCGGAATGAAACCATTTTTGTTTTCATGAACTATCAAAATACACTTTCCATCAACAAACAAATATGTTTTCTTCAATTCCGAACGGAATCATTCCGAACGGAATTGTACTCTGTGACATGGCCCATTGTATAGATAGATTAAAGTATTTGCTGTTTAATATTTTAGTATGATACGAACGAAAGATTTTAACCTAATTCGGAGTCGCTGAACCCAGTGGTGCTAGCCGTTTTTTTTTAGGTTAGCTTTGGTTTTCGAGATATACCGTTATTTCGAAAATTAAGGATGTTGCACAACATATGGTCGCGTAACTCAAAAACGCTTAAGCTTATTGGAAAACTAAAAAAAACCGAAATTCCGCAATAAAATTTACTTTAAGAAAGTTAAAACTTTCTTAATCGCGAACGTACCATTTTTCCATATGTTTTTTTTATTATTACCATGTATTTTACCACAAATGTCTTCAAATTTCCTTAACAACGAAACTTAATACTCCTTTTACAATTGATTGTAATGGAGAGATTATGAAAAAAGAGTGTAAACATAACATATTTTTTGCATGTAAAATAAGTTTATAAAAATGTCTTTAGAAGTAGAAAATACAGGAAATTATAAAATTTTCCAGTTTCCAGCCCAATATCCAACAGCTCAGATATGCTAGAAAACCATTCTTTTATAAGAACATAGACTTTTTTTCTAATAATAAATAATAAAAGACGATGAGAATCAATATTTTATTTTTTCATCCTGGTAGACCATTTTGGGGGAATGCCCATATATGTAGGTTAGGTTAGGTTCCATGGGCAGCCATCAAAAGACAGCTCACTTGGGTCCTTCAGTGGTCCCTTTGTGATACCCGGCGCCAATGCCCATCCCCCAGATCAGTCATCCAGATGGCGTCACTGCAGGTTCCAACCACTTCGTCTTCCTAATGAAGAGAAGGAGCGATTTCAGTTCTGTCATGGACAGATCCCCCAAACAGGAAAACATCGGTTCCCCAAGGTATTTTTCCCTGATGCCCCGTAGTCCAGGGCAATGACAAAGGAAGTGAAGAACAGTCTCCTCTTCCTCCTCGTTCTGACAACTCCTACAGTAGTCATTAAATTCCAGACCCATCCTCGCAGCATGAGTCCCCACCGGCCAGTGTCCAGTTAAAACTGATATCACCGTCCTAATCTGGTTCCTATTGAAACCAAGTAGAGCTCTAGTTCTCCGTTCATCATATCCAGGCCAAAGGATCCTGGATATCAAACAGGTGGACTCACAGGTCCACCGCATCTGCGCAACTCTATACGACTCGCGCCTGATGAGTAATTTACAGTGAGCCATTGGAAGACCGACAAATTGATCGATGAATACGTCATCCATGCGACCACCTTGTCTGGCCAGCCCATCTGCCATTAGATTACCCGGGCACTCCGAGTGACCCGGTATCCATATAAGCGTTACCCTTGAATGTTTCGCAATCTCATCCAAGGACATCCGACATTCTACAGTTAACCTAGATGTCGTGTAGACACCCGCTAGGGAAGCAAGGGCAGCCTTGCTGTCAGTAAATATACGTATATCTCCCGATATGCGATGATACCTCAGCCAGTTTGCCGCCCGCCTTATAGCCGAGATTTCCGCCTGCAGGACACTGCATCCGTCCGGCAGACGAAAGTAAACCTTCACATCCAGTTCCTCTATGAAGAAACCTCCGCCAACTCTCTCGCCCTTCCTCGAACCATCAGTATAAACCCCTAGGGTAGGTTCTCGGAAGGAATCCGACAGCACGTTGCCGTGCGCCACTTGTGTCACGAACCCCGCACCAAAGAACGGCACCGGGGTGCAGTAATCCACACCGTCAGGGACAATCGTACTTCCGATAATCCTGGCGTGTCCATAGTCACGGGTCGACCAGCCGTTCGTTGCGTGCAGCCGTGTCGCCGAGCAAAGAGCCAACTGTTTGGCCGTTATGTCCACCGGGAGCCAGTTCAATAACGTAAACAGCGCCTTCGTAGGAGTAGATCGCATTGATCCCGTGATCATCAACGCGACAAGTCTGTATACTTTCTCAAGCATTGCGCGGTGTGTGCTCCTATCCAATGCAGTCCACCATACAACGACTCCATAGTACAGGGTCGGCTTTACTTCAGCTTCAAAGATCCAGTTGACACACTTTGGGTTCATACCCCAGTTTCTGCCAATTGCACCCCTACACGCATAAATGGCAACTATTGCCTTTTCCACTCTCATCCGGACATTAAGTCCCCATGACAGCCTGCTATCCAAAACCACGCCCAGATACTTGGCACTTTGAGATATCTGAAGCTCAGTTCCATTTAACCTTGGAAGTCTAAAGTCCTCGGTCTTATACTTCCTCGTAAAGAGTACCAGTTCCGTCTTAGACGGATTTACACCCAGTCCACACGATGCACTCCAGGTGCTGAGTACCTTCAAGGCAGCCTCCATACACTGGGACATAACTCCCAAATGCATCCCTGTGATGGCCACTGAGACATCATCAGCATACGCCACTACTTTGATCCTCATGTTGTCCATCTTTGTCAACATGGTGTTCATAGTCAGGTTCCACAATAGTGGGGATAGAACTCCCCCTTGGGGAGTACCCCTATTCACCAGCCTCTGAACACTGGTTTCACCTATCGTAGAGCAAATGACCCTGTTCCTCAATAGATTGTCCACAAATCTACATATGCCAACATCGATCCCCAGACTCATCATGGACGTCACGATAGAGTCCGGGTTGACATTGTTGAAGGCTCCCTCAATATCGAGAAAGGCCACTAGTGTGTACTCCTTGAATTCGAGCGATCTCTCAATAGTTCCTACTAGAGAGTGAAGAGCCGTCTCAACAGACTTGCCCTTTGTGTAGGCATGTTGAGAGGCAGAGAGCAGACCTCTTGGGATAGTCATCCTCAAGTGCACATCGATAACCCTCTCAAGAGTCTTTAGAAGAAAGGATGCAAGACTGATCGGTCTGTAGTCCTTCGGCTCGGTGTGAGAAGCCTTACCCCCTTTGGGTATAAAGACCACTCTACACAGGGACCATTTCACAGGAAGATACGAAAATCTAGCGCATCCCCTGTATATGGCCAGCAACCAGGGTATTATCAGGGCCGAGTTCCTCTGCAGGTCCGCCGGAATTATACCATCCATACCCGGAGATTTATATGGGCTAAAGCTATCGATAGCCCATTTAATCCTGTCATAGTCCAATTGAATGGACATAGGAATGGGAGTCGCCTCCCACGCTTGATCCCGCATACCCCATTGGGAGTTACCAGGAAAGTGAGTATCAATTAACACCTCTAGTGTTTCTTGACTATTTGTAGTCCAACTACCATCCGATTTCCGGACGTAGGTCGGAACCATCGGGCTCGAGGCCATTATCTTACGTAAACGGTTCGTCTCAGAGGATCCTTCCACGCCGCTACAGAAGTTCCTCCAAGCAGTCCTTTTCGCTGATCTTACCAAGTTTCTAAACTTATTCAATGATGACTTGTAGTCCGCCCAGTTGCCTTGGCGCTTCGCCACATTGAACAGCCTACGACAATCAGTTCTCGCCTGCGCAATGTCAGGATCCCACCATGGTGGCCGGTTCCTACCCCTACGCACCCTTGGCTTACACGCCAAGGACGTCGCCAACTGCAGTGAGTTCGAAAGCAGATCCACTGCCGCATCGATCCCCCCGATATCATAAACCCTAGGAGGGTCAGATAGAGACCGGATCAGAGAGGAGTGTTGAATCCCCCAGTTCGTCCGTCTCCTGTTCAATATAGCCATCGATCCCGAAGACCTAAGCCCTAAACTAAATTCCACATATCTGTGATCAGAGAGTGAACAGTCATTCGATACCATCCAACCCTCGATCAAATTGATGTGGTTTATACTAACTAGCGTGACATCAAGAACCTCACACCTATTTGCAACCACAAACGTAGGCTCACAGCCCCTATTTACTACTCCTAAATTATAATTAATAATAAAGGAGAAAAGCGACTCACCTCTTACATTTGTGTCCGTACTACCCCATATAGTGTGGTGCGCATTAGCATCGGCACAGATTACAATCGGCGTTCCAGTGCCCGCAGCCTTTATTACGGCATCACGGATAAGCCCGTTGGGAGGGTCCTGCCCGTGGTCATGCGCCATATACGCCGAGACCATCCAGACTATACCGTCCGGTGTCTCAAGAGCAACAGTAGAAGTATCTTCATCACTGTAATCAGAAAGAATGAAGATATTCAAAGAGTTTTTAGCTAAGACACAAGATCTTATGTTACCTGTACCTTTCGCAAACAATAGCTTGTAGCCTTTTAGGTTTAGTCCGCAAACCCGATTCTTATGAATCCAGGGTTCTTGGACCATCACGAGCTCCTCCCCTCTTTCCACCACACGGAGGAGCAGTGCAGCAGATGCTGCTTTAGAGTGGTGGAGGTTTATCTGTAGCACCTTCACCATGATCCATTTTGGCGACCACTGTGATGTTGACGTCCTCCTGGTCAGATTCCAGCAGCACGTCCTCATCAACCATGTCACCCAAGTGATCAAAGAAGTCACCCACCAATCCTGAGACAGACTGGGTATCCTCTTTGTCACTTGAGCCCACGGCATCGTCGCAAGCCATGCTTTCCTCAGGTTGCTTGGCCTCACTTACCGACGGAGCCGGATTGCCCTTGTTGTCACTTCGGTAGACACGGAGCAAGATCGTACTAAAACCATAGTAGAGCTTGCCCTGCCTCTCCCTCAGTGGCTCCAAGGATTGCTGGTTAATAACCACAATCGCCGTCCTTGAGGACCCCTCAGCAGCTGAAACCTTCACTACTTTCCAGTCCTGTGTGGGCAGTTGAGGGTTGCAGCACTGAATGATCCTCAAGATCTCCTCAGGTTCAGATGGTTCGGCGGGGATGGTGGCGATCGATCTCGGCCTCCGTGGTATCTCTCCAACTAACACCACGTCAAGCCTGGCACCTTCCCAAACCTCTCCTAGTAGTTCAATGGCCCGCTTTAGAAGCAGCGCTGAGCGCTCATCTGCGCAAGCCATCAGCTTTACGTGACCCTGGTACCAGCCAGCGTCATCGCATTGAGGGGGTGGCCCTGGATTTTCCCTGAGGATCGTCCAGAACACACCCATAAGTTTTTGTTTTACCAGATCCCACTTAGTATGAGAAATGGCACCATTATCAACGCTTCTGTCGATGATAGCTCGTACAAGGTGACCTTTGGCCACCTCGCTAAAAGATTTGTTCATCGGTTTCGATGAAATTTTGGGACGTTTCGTCCCTGGTTGCTGTTTAACGGCTGCAGCTTCCTCCTCCGAACGTTGCCGTTTAGGCATTGTCACCTTTCCAGGGACTGGAGGAGTAGCACTTGGCAGCTCAGCTATGTGGGCTTTTGCCCATGCCAATGAAGCTTTCTGCTCATTGGTGAGGTCTTCGGCTTTCTTGGAGCCGAGAATGTCGATGAAACGCAAGGCAGCACGCCTTGTGTTCGAAGCCCTCTTTGTAGGGTTTTTGTGCCAAGGGGACTTTCTGCGGTCGCCGAGTTTGGCGGGGGGTGGTGCAACTTTGGGATAGGATGTTGTCATCGCCATCCCTCCTTGCACAATAGACACATGGGAAGCTGCTTTGTTAGGCGACTTAGTCATACCCAACTTTGCAGCACCCGAAGCAGGGGTTTTATCCGTTCCAATGACGGAAAGGGCTTGAGCGGTTTTTGAGGTACTTGGAGCGAAGTTCAGGGGTACCTCGCCGCAGTTTTTGGAACAGCCGCCTTCTGGTCGAGCTGCCTTACCACTTCCGATCAGCTTGGGCCGATCTTCACTGGTTGCCTGGGCTGTTACAGCTCCTGGCTTTTTCGTCTCGCTGTCAATCGTTGTCCTTTTTCTCGCCTGTCCGTCATCAGTTATCGTTAATTGTTTTTTTGTGTTTGTTTTTGTTGTTTTTGTTTCTGTTGTGCTTGTTCTGGTTGTGTTTGTTTTTCGAAATTGTTGTTCATTTTTGGTCCCACGAGTGTAGGGGAATTGAAAGGTCCACCACGTCATAGCCCCCATTAACGTGGTAAGGGCGTGGTCTATTTGCTGAGGTGCCCAGGTATCAGCAAAGCTCCGTACTAATACAGTCGGTAACCCCTGACTGCAAACCAACCGATAGGCACGGGTCGCATAACACCTCGGTTTAGGGGATGGATAACTTTTCGTCGCCAAAGCCTTTAAGTTCCTTGCCTTCGCCTCGGGAATCACCAGTTGCTGGCAAAATGCCCGGGCCAAGACACAAACCACAGCCAAGACTTAAGCCACCACATCGCTTCAAGATTGTTATCCATAATAGTGTATGTAAGACATATTTCTATTCGCCTATGAGTCATTAATCAATAGTTTTTTTGTTATTTGGGAGTCTTTTTATAAAAATTTATCAGTCTAATTCTATTCACTTAAGAGCTTTTTCAATGTTTTTTGCGATCGTTTTTCGAGTCATTTTTCAGTCTTATTTCGCTTCATATGCGAGTCATTCAGATATATATTAGATATTTACTATACAATAAACAAAAAAATTTCCTGTTAAAACTTAACAAGTACTTTTTAAATATCCAAGCAGTTTTCAATCTTCTAGCTGCGTAAAATTTGATTATAAATTACGTTTTAAATACTCACGTTTTAAGCACCTGGATGATTCGTTGGAGATTGCTATACAAAAAAATAACAAACACTTTTTAATTATCCATCTGCTCAAAATATGATCATAAATAACAAAAGAAGTAATCACTTTTCGAACGCATGCATAATCAGTTTGTGATCAAACAGTTTACAACCTTCTAGCTGATTATGAATAACGGATTAAATACTCATATTTTAAGCCCCAAAATGATCCATTTATGGTTTCAATACGATTTGTTATTGCATTTTAAATCAAACACTTTAGAATCATAAGCGTGAGTTATTTTCGAGTCTATTTTTAAGCGTGTAGCTGATTAATAAGTTTTTGATCACCAAAAGTACTCGAAAAAGACTCATTACTCTAACGGAATTCATTTCAAATTTTTGTTTGTTGGAAAAATGGAAAAAAAGGAAAATTACACCTTATTGACGTGAACGGTATTTTTTTAGTTAAAGGTACAAAACTGTCAAAAACAAAAATCTGTCATATAATTCTTAGAAGTAATTGATATTTTTCAAGATGCCAAAAAAAAGAGTTAAAATTGAATTAATTAATTAAATTAATTAAATTAATTAAAAAAGTAAAATTTGATTTAATAATAATGGAGTTTAAAGAATCATAGTTGATTACCTTAAAAAGAGATGTAAATTTTAGTGCTTTTTTTTGAAAAATAACAACATTTTTAATATAGTGGCAAACACACTCAATTGGACGTTTGTGAATTGCCAACTCTTTAAAAATTGTAAAATTGTAATATTCCAATCTGATTTTTTTACACTTGGTTAAAGATTGTTTAACTTGAGGGTTACACGATCAAGTTTTGCCTATCAATTTTTAATACACTCACACTTTTTTACCAATACACTCATACTTTTAAAAATTGATACGAACTTGCCTTTAAAATTCTCTTGCCAGTGAGTGTTTCAATTTACGTTCAAGAAAACAGCTGATTTCAAGGTTAGTGAGCAAATTTTTCGTTTCTCTTTATAAATTTTTTTTTTTAATGACATCTTGAAAGTAAATTGCTTTCAACTTGCGTGCAGCCTACGTCACAGCTGCCAATTTTTGCATATTTTGACAAACAGTATATGTAAAAGACTATCAAGAAAAGCTTGATCGTGTGGCTGCAATGTAAATTGCAACTTTCGGTGGAAAAGTTTTTCCTTGTGTTTGTTGTAACAAAAATTAAATTTTTCCATTTTTCCAACAAATATACTTGGTGGATCGAAATTTGTTGTTTATGAATGATTATCTATTTTAGTCTGGGATCACACTATGAAAGTTTTATTGCAGAAAGTCTGAGTTTATGGGTGAGAGGGGAAAAAGGAACATCATGTTCTCTTCCCCTCTTACCCATAAACTTAGACTATCTGAAAGAAAACTTTTATAGTGTGAACCCGGACTTAATCGATTTACATGTTCTTTCATACTTTTTATCCAGAATTTTTCTTGAAGTCCAAAGTACATTTTTCTGTTTTTTTTATACCCTCCACCACAATTAGTTGTGAAGAGGGTATATTCAGTTTGTCATTCCGTGTGAAACTTTTTTACTATTCATCTCAGACCCTATAAAGTATATATATTCTGGGTCCTTGAGTAATTTTAAGTCGATTTAGCCATGTCCGTCTGTCTGTCCGTCTGTCCGTCTGTTGAAAACACGCTCACTTTCGAAAAACTCAAAAGAAATCAACAAACTTGGTGTCAAATTTCTTGTAGTTATCCTAAGCAGTTTGGGATTGAAATTCAGCAAAATCGGTTCAATAGGATCTGAGCTATGAATCAAAATGTGGAACCACCACCTAAAAAAAATTGATAATTTTGTTACAAAAACTAACATAAATGGTGGAAAAATGCACAGAATGATATAAGATTTCGCAACAATTCGTTTTATTCAACTGGAAATCACGCTGTGAAATTTCGTGAAGATCCGTCAATAATTTACCCTAGGCCCCACATAAGCCCTACTCCCGGAAAACAGTATATTAAGCCTAAAACCCTAACTAACAATGCTATCATTACAAATTTTGGCAAGTCACAGTTACATAGGACTAGAAATTAAACTGTTAAGTTTCGTGAAGATCGGTCCATAATTTACCATAGGCCCCATATAAAACGTACTTCCGGAAAACAACTTAGTACGCCTAAAAACGTAAAAAATAGTGCTATCATAACAAAATTTGGTACATCAAAGTTTTATAGAACTAAAAATAAATCTTTGAAATTTCGTGAAGATCGGCTCATAATTTACCATAGGCCCCATATAAACTTTACTCCCGGAAAACAACTTAGTACGCCTAAAAACGTAAAAAATAATGCTATCATAACAAAATTTGGTACATCAAAGTTTTATTGGACAAGAAATAAAATTGTGTCATTTCGTGAAGATCGGTCCATAACTTACCCTGGGCCCCATATAAACCTTACTCCCGGAAAACAGTTTAGTACGCTTAAATCCGTAAAAAATAATGCTATCATAACAAAATTTGGTACATCAAAGTTTTATAGAACTGGGAAAAAGACTGTGAAATTTCGTGAAGATCGGTCCATAATTTACCCTAGTCCCCATATAAACCCTACTACCGGAAAACAGTTTAGTCGCCTAAATCCATAATTAATAACAAATCGTCACAGTTTAAGATAATAATAACATCATACAGATATTACTCCTTAAACATTCGAACTGTCGGTGGAGGGTATCAAAGATTCGGCAAAGCCGAATATAGCACTCTAACTTGTTTTAAGATTTTTTTGTCTTTCTTTTTTTGTTGACCTTTTTCCAAGAACTTAAGGACAAATGTGAACATAGAGCTTTTGTGCCTTAGCTGTTTAACAATTATTAGTATGTTACTATTTTATTGAACTGTTTATGGTTTTTAAACTAAATTTTTATATTTTAATCAGAATCAGAATATAAGTTATGACTAAGTCTTAAGTATAACTAGGTAACTTAAGTCCTTAGTATTTTTTATTTTAAGGTCACTTAAGAGTAAGGAAGTTAACCTATTAAAAGACATCAGTTTTTAATTAATAGCGAACATTTTGATAAGCTAAAAAACTTTTAAATAATAGTAATATTTTATTATTATTTATATGTATGTATTATTTTAAATAAAAATGTCATTCTCCATATTTTCAAGCATTCATCAATTTGATATGTCTTGTTAACTCAAACAAGGTGTTATGTCATGTTATGTCTACATTAACATACTGTCTTATCATGTCATTGCAATTTAGTTCAGCTGTTGTCGGCTGATATATCAATAACATGTGTTTTAAATGTTTAACCGGCAGCATGCTTTTAATACTGTTTGAACCGGCCTGCCTTGTATGAAAATATTTATTATTCTTTATTTCTTAAATAAAGATTCTAAATTAAATAATTTGTCAATAATTGTTCAAAAATAGAAATACCAACGATTTTGCGATTAGCAGTTGGTAGAACTGGGATCAAATATAAATGCTCCGTTATATCACTGCCGTTATTATTATTATTAATTTTTCAAAAATTGTGTAAGAATTTTTTTATAAAAAGTACAAATGATTTCCTTTATCTACTTAAGAAGGTTTATTTTAATATTTTTTTTTCTAAATTCTTCAAAAAAATCTTTGTAATTAATAACAATCATAATTAAAAAGTTTTCTTATTTTATCTGTAGTTATAATATACTTATATAATAAGCCATACAAATGATTACATACAATGCATCATTAACAACATATGCTGCATATGTCGCATGTGTAGCATATTAAAGTTAAAGTTTGTTATACGCTGCCAAAGTTGAATAATATTTTATAATTTGGAAATATTTGCTAAAAAGTGAAAATCAAGATATTTTAATTGCGATTTGAGAGAATTGTTTCTTAGAAAACACTATTTTTTTTAATGGATCCATCAACTAACTAATTTATTCACCCCTATCGTGAATATCAAGTGGAATTTTTGTTCCCATGAAATTTTCATTCCCCTCGAAGGAAAAAAAGCAATCGTGAATCTCATGTGAAAAATTTTTCACGCTATCAGTTCCAGTGAATGTAAAAAAGAAGAAAGATTAAAAAAAATTAAAAATCAATGAAATTTTTGTTCAAAAATATACAAGTATATATTTTGAAGAAAAGTTAAAACAATAAAGCAAAATATTTAGTATTGGAAGGATAGTTTGATTACAACGTTAGTTTTTTGCACATTGAAAATTTAAGGAAGTAAAATATTTTCCAAAATTCTGCCACCAAGTCAATCGGAAGCTTCACAAAACCGCAGGCAATCGACCTGTTGTTTTGCATTTTGTTGAGCAATATATCGGTTTGTGCCTTATTAACATTATTAACCCTTAATATTCGATTTATAGGAGGAGCTACTTACATACATGTTCTGTTCCCTAGCAAAAATAAAGTGAGAAAATCTAAGGGAAATGTGAACAAATTACGAGGGAAACAATTTTTCACGATAAGGGGAATTTTTTTCTGTGAAAATCTTTTCAAAATTTTTGAGATTTTTTGAAACACATTAACTTGTTTTTTCTGTTTTGTTTCGTTTAAATGATTACACTACGTCATAAAATTTCAACAAAGTCGTGACCAAATAAATCTAACAGCTAATCTTTATGTTAAATCCCCTGAATCCGAAAATGAAGTTAGAATTGTCAAAAGTAGAACAGTTTTTGAGATATTCCAAAATAACCGTTATTTGTGATTTTAAAAAAGATGATGTGGCTGAAATGCAAATATCTTCAAACATTTTAAAGTTAAAAATTTAAACGGATTATGTATTTCTATCTTTTTAGTGAAAAGTTATAAAATTTCTAAAATAACCATGGATTGCCAGTGAAGATTGGTCAAGAAATTACAGAGTTACAGGGGACAAAAGTTAAACCCATTTAAGCCCAAACAAAAACTACCGGACAAAAAATAAAATATTTGTTATTTTATTATTAAATTCATTACATATAAACAAAAAATCAAAAATTTGGAAATTATAGAGGTGTACCAAAATTGGCACAGTGGTCACTTTAAAAAAAATTTTTTTGATGTTATAGAAATGTCTGAAATTTTAATTTATCGATTATGCAAACATTTATTGAATAACGTTAAAAACGTTGTCATAAGCCGGAAATAATGAAGTGTTCCCAAATTGGAACAGCAAGCGTAAATGGGTTAAGCTTCATTGAAAATTATATGATTTTGTTCAATCTTGCTCTTTTCAAGTTATTTATTATTAAACCAATGATTAAAAAATGTTAATGTTTTATTGAATGCGACATTAGATTATTTTAATATAAACATTTTGCGCCCAACAATACATAGATTGGTACAAAAATGAAAAAGCTACAGAAGATTTAGTAAATTATGATTAAAAAAACTACATAATTTAAATTTACTACAAACAGCACTTGATTTGCTTATTCTGCTAAATATTTCCGATGTTGATGATGATAACATGAAGATTATGATTTTGATGAAGGTGAAGATAATTATGAAGATGATTTTTAATTCCATATTTTAGCAATGAATGTTCCTTGTTTTAAAAACAAATATATTGTTCGAAAAATTTACATTGATTTTGTTTAAGTTTTTAGTTTATTTAATAAAACAAAATTATAACTCCACTAAAATTTTACAGCAAAAGTTTTTTTTTTATTAATTAAAGGCTTCCCTGAATTAATCCTCGTTTTGCATTTGTTTCATCCCACTGTGCGGCGGAATGAAATAACCCCCCCAAAATATAACCCACCAAAAAAATAATGAAATAAAACCCGAAGTGTGGGGCCTTATTTCATATAAAACCCCAATTTTTAAAATAAAATAATCCCCCAACGAAATGATATAACATCTCAAACAGAAATGAAATAATACCATAATTTTTGGGGGCTTATTTCATATGAAATAATTTAGGAGCTTTACTTAGCGAAGACGGTGTTGTTATACCATAGAGGAGAAAATCGTAGCGTCCGGCAAAAGGACCGGTAGAGAAGCTTTTTTAAACGAAGGCGGTGTTTGTTACATCATAGAGGAGAAAGTCCCTGCGCCAAAAAAACGTTTTCGTAATGCAGTGCACTCGCGATAATGATATGAACACCTCTTTTCTTCCATTGACTACTCTAAAATATGAACTTCTGCAAAAGCTGTAAAATATGAACAACTTATAGTTGTATTTTTAATGGTTTTTATCTACCGTCTTAAAATCAAAATCAATTTTGATTCAACTGCATAATAACTTGTGAATTTCCCCAGCTATCGCTTAAAAATTCTCTTCAGTTGTTAATCAAAATGTTTTACATACACTTTTTAGTTAGTTCTCACATTAACATGGAATTCTATATACATTTTTATACCCACACCACAATAGTGGAGAGGGTATTATGCATTTGTGCTGATGTGTGTAACGCCTTTAAATATTGGTCCTAGACCCACCTTAAAGTATACCGATCGTCTTAGAATCACTTTCTGAGTCGAACTAACGATGTCCGTCCGGCTGGCTGGCTGGCTGTCCATATAACCTTGTGCGCAAAGTACAGGTCGCAATTTTGGAGATAATTTGATGAAATTTGGGTCATAGGTTCTTATTGGCACAAGGACCAAGCCTATTGAAAATGGGCTGAATCGTAGGACCACGAGGGAAGGTAGGTGGAAATTTCTTCCTCTCAGAAACTATCAAACCGATTTCAATGAAATTTAAAACATAGATAGATTCATATCTATATGGACACAAAATGTATAAATTTTTAAAAAAATCGGACCGCGAGGGGAGATAGGGACAATTTCTGCCTCTCAAACCGATTTTAATGAAATTTAAACCATATCTATATGGACACATTAGGACCACAAGGGGAGGTAGGGGGCAATTTCTGCCTCTCACAAACTTTCAAACCGATTTTCATGAAGTTTATAAACATAGATAAATCTATATTTATATGGACACATAAGCATGATGTGTTTTTAAATACTGTGGTGTAGGGTATCATATGGTCGGGCTTGACCGACTATACTTTCTTACTTGTTAAATATTATTTTAACGTAAAGAGTTCTTATAACAAATGAATTAAAAAAGCATAAGTTTTGAACTTTAAAAAGAAAAATCAGGTATTTTAGAAAATTAAGGAAACGGTATTACTAATTTAGCGAAAAAGTTTTTTTTTTTTAATGTTGTAACAATACGTTTATTTGACTTGGAAAAAGAACAATGTGCGGTCTTCCGAATACCCAAAAAATGGAAAATGCATCCACCGATGGTTTTTAAAAATAAGATACGAAAAGATCACTGTTAGCGGCACGGTAAATATCTGGAGATTTTTAAGAGAGCGGGGCGTTTTTAAACTAATTAAACGAAAGAAAATCACAGACTTTTTCGCATAACTTTAAGTTTGTTTTTCTTTTTTAAAAATAAAAAGTTTTTTAATCCAATGAACAATAAATAAAAAAACTTTAACATTAGAAACTTTTATTTTTATGGAAAAAAGTTTTTGAATGGAAATTAAATACCATTCGCAAATATGAACAATCTTGCAAAAGTGAACTGGCTTTGTTTTAATTAGTTCATATTATCGCGAGTGCACTGTAAATTAAAATAATCCCCAAAAAATATATTGGGGCTTTATTTTTTTCATAATTTTCATTATTTTTTTGGGGGGTTATTTCATGCCGCCGACAATAACATTATCAGGGGTGTCATAGAAACCAATCTTATCGGTATTGGATTTAAAACCGACAAAAAAATACGTTGGTGTCATGAAATCCAATGTTGTCGGTTTTTTGTTCGAACTAAAATTAGTGTCGGTTTTAGGTGTCACAGAAACCAATGTTATCGGTTTTTTATTGAAAATAAACCAAGCAGCTTACAGGTCTTGTTTTTTTTATTGAAAATAAATTAAGTTGTTAAAAGCTTAATTTTGTATTTGATTTTTTTCAACAGTTTGATTTTTTCCACAGATAGAAGCAAATAAAATTTATTAATTGGTAAAATAGTATTTTATGCATGTTTCCGGTAGTCTCCGGCAGCGGGCTGCTGCAAACTCGCACGTCTTTTTCTCACTTTCTCTGCAAAAAGCAAATATGCAACAACAGCAGTTATCATTTTATTTATTTATAAAGTTAAACAACAAATTTGTTTAGATTTTTAATAAATTTAATTTTTACAAAACAATAAAATTACACAATACCAATGCAAGTTATAACATCCTTGCATTTATTTCATGTTTACTGTATTACCACTTCTTATTTTATTTTCTATAATTTTTCTTTAATTTAAAACACAGGTTTTAACAATATTTAAGCACAAAAATCATAATTTACAAAATTGTCAAACAAAAATTCCACTTAAAGCTGTAAACACATGAGTCAAAACATTAAACAGCTGATTCGAATATCGGTTTTATTTGTATTCGAAAAAAAAACAAATCCGAATTGTTTTCATGACACCAAATGAAACCAATATTGGATTGCAAAACCGACAATTAGCAAAACCGACTTGGATTCTATGACACCCCTGTATGTTGCCATGTTGCCATGTTTTATTGTTCAACATTTGCAGGTCTTTAGTATGCATGCATGTATATCGTTACTTTAATATAGAAAAGCCCTAACTAATGTTGTTCTTAATTTACAGGAGAAGGAAAAAACTTAATAAAAATTATAGTCTGAAGTCCATATTTTTATTAAATTGCTTAGAGAATTTAATAAAAAAATGCGTTAAAAAAAAATCGCGACTACAAGACTATAATTATACCCTTCACCACAGGTGTAAAAGGGTATATATAAGTTTGTCATAACGTTTGTAATTTCCACAATATTGATTTTAGACCCCATAAAGTATATATATTCTGGGTCCATATGAGAAGAGAAGTTGATTTAACGATGTCCGTCTGTCCGTCTTACGTTTGATATGTGTTTTCCGGATAATCCAGACATGATAGCGGCTAGGTTGTTTTACATTTATGTTACATACAGTCCACCATTTCTTGCTATTGAAATTCAGCCAGATCGGTCCAAAAATGACGTAGATATGAGCAAAAAACCACGACTACCTCTAAATTTTTCCAAAAATCCCTTGTTGTATTTTTTTTATTTCTGTATATCTTGAGAACTTCAAGAGCCAAAGTTTCCAAATGAGGTACACACATTAAGGTTGCCAATACACAACATCCTACAAAATGTGGGCGGGATTGGAGAAGTGGGCGTGGTACCTCCCGTACAAAAAAAAAAATTCAAAATTTTATAAAAACCTAAATTTAAGGGCTGCTATATGTCCTATGGATATGACTTATATATCAAAATATCGGAAATTTTTAGTAGAACATATTTGATAAAAAAACTCGCGAAAATCGGTTCAGATACAAAAAGTTATGACCAAAATTAATTTTTTTAAATACCCAACTTTCGGGAACCATAGATCTCCCCGAGTCCAAGCTTTATAACTAAAGGAAATGGTAAATTTGTTCTTCAACACGTCGGTATATAAATCTGCCAAATCGGTTAAAAAATGGCAGAGTTAAAACCGAAATACTGAATCCACAAAAATTACTCTTTTTTAATATTTAATTTTGTTAAAATATATATTTACAAGTTTATATAAATGTTTATATATACATATAACTTAAGTAAATGGTAAAATTCTTCCTTAACACGTCGGTATATAAAACTATCAAATCGGTTAGACAATAGGTAATTTATGAGCAAAATACTCAAAAAATGGGCTAAAAAACATCAAAATTTTTATAAAAACCTAAATTTTAGGGCTGCTATACGTCCTATGGATATGACTTATATATCAAAATGTCGGAAATGTGTATGAGTTATAACAGAAATACTGGGGTCTAATCACCGCATACGATATCGAGCAAAATTCAACGAAATTATTTATTTTGGTATCTTGAAACTCGATATCGAATGAAATGTATTGAATTTGAAATAATAGCATTCGACATCGAGTAACTCGACATTACATTTATCGAGTTTTCATTCGATACACCAGTGTCTATCGTATGCAAAAAAATTCAATAGTTTATTCGATACGATAGTATCGAATGCAGTGATGAGAACCCTGAATTCCCGAAAATTACTCTTTTTATACCCTGCACCGAAGGTAAAAACGTATATACAATATTGATCCTACACCCTATAAAGTACATATATTCTGGGCCCTTATGAAAAGCGAAGTTCAAAACCGGTTGTCTCTTATTTAAAAAAAAATATTTACCAGTTTTATTTAGTTTTTGTCTAGTTGCTCTGTATTCTGCTCGCACAATGGTGAAGGGTATATAAGATTCGGCACAGCCGAATATAGCACTCTTACTTGTTTTTATTAAGTTTTTTCCTTCTCCTGTAAAGTAAGGAAAACGTTTGCTAGGGCTTTTCTATATTAAAGTAACGATATGCATTTTTTGTGGTGGAATATACCAAAAAAAATAAAAAAATTTAATTTCACTGCGTAAAAACTTAAAAGTAAAAACATAGAAAATTAAAAAATTTGCTAATCACAATTTAATTTCATTCAATCACAGACAGAATTTAATTTTATTGGCCAAAAGTGCAATTTTTTATATCACCGATTTCCAAAATGTTAATGCCATTTAATCGCTAACATGTAAAAAGTAAGGTAGCCAAAAATAATGCCAACATATTGGTAATTGTGTGCGTGGCATCACTGTACTGTTTATACCTGGTGTATTATTAAAGGTTTTCTAAGGTACTATATTTTAGTCAAATTGTAACTTCAAAGGAATAGAAGTTTGAAGGTCAAAAATGGCCGAAGAAATTAAACTATCAGAAGAAGGGTGAAAGTGTCCTCTTTAACCTCATATAATGGGTGATTTTTAAGAGCTATAGGAAAGTTAAAAAAAAAAACACATAAAATTCATGAAATCTTTATTTGAATCGATAGTACGGTCCATATAATTTAATGTTTGAAGATTATTTCATGCAAATGTTGACCGTGACTGCGCCTCAAATTGTCCATCCGCTTAGTCCAATTTTGGCATACTCTTTCCAACATTTCGGCCGGTATCTCATGAATAAATGCTTCAATGTTGTCTTCCAATGCGTCAATTGAAGCGGGCATGTGTGTATAGACATGAACTTTAACATAGCCCCACAAAAAATAGTCTAAAGGCGTTAAATCGCACGATCTAGGCGGCCAATTGACAGGTCCCAAACGTGAAATAAAATGTTCATCGAAATCGCATCTCAATAAGTCCATTGTTAAGCGTACTGTGTGACATGCGGCACCGTCTTGTTGAAACCACATGTCATGCAAGTCAAGCTCTTGCATTTTGGGCACAAAAAAGTTGTATATCATCTCACGTTGTTGAGTAACAGAGGCCCAATTGCAGCGAACGGCGACGATCATTAACACTGGCCGATACAGCTGCGATATTTTCTTCACTTCACTCTACATAAGCGTGTTGGTGGTTTAATGTCCAACAATGTAAATTTGGTGCGAAATTTAGTCACAATAGCCCGAATAGCCGCTTCAGTGGGTCGATTAAACTGACCATAAAATGGAAGAAGCGCGCGATGAACTTTCTTAACAGAGCACGCATTTTGATAATAAAATTCAATAATTTGCAAGCGTTGTTCGTTTGTTAGACGATTCATGGTTAAGTTATATACCAAACTGAAGATGTTTGACAGTAAAACAAATCACGAAACGTGCGTCAGCTGTTTAAACCAGTGTTGCCAAAAAGATAGTCACCCCTATCGTGAATAAAAATTCCTTAGGAGTTTTTTCCCTTTTTCCATTTTTCCTATGTTAATTCAATTGTAAAAACCGGAAAAGGGAAAATACTCCCAAGGAATTTTTATTCACGATAGGGGTGAATAGCTAAAAAATCACCCGATATACTTTGGTACCCACCTGTAACATCCTTTTTTAATTTAAATGAAATTACTCAAAAAAATCTCCACTATTGTATTATATGCGTTTGTGTTGATGTATGAAACATATAAAAATATTGGTTCTTGACCCACCTTTGAGTAAACTGATCGACTCAGAATCACTTCCTGAAGCGAACTAACGATGTCCGTCCGGCTGGCAGGCTGGTCGATGTAACCTTGTTCGCAAAGTACAGGTCGCAGTTTTGAAGATAATTTGAACAAATTTCAATACACAAGTTTTAATTGTCATAAGAACGACGAAGCCTATTAAAAATTGTGCGGATCGGGCCATTACTTCACATGGCTCCCATAAAAACTTCTATCCTAAATAGTCTTTGTACCCATTACCTATATCTTCATATTGGTATTAAGACGAGTTCGGAGAATGTACCCTATTAAGAACCCATGGGAAATCATGGGTCCGGCACACAAAAATTTTAATATGAGGTTAACAAAAATGTATAAGATTTTTTCGTCTTAAAGCGATTTTGAAGATAGGGTTTATATGGGACCTATGGTCAGTTTTGGACCTACCAGTACAATGTAGCTATAGTTACTTTTAGTTGTCGATGCCAAATTTTATATCAATACCAATATTTAAAAAGAAGTAATGGCACTTAAAGATATTTCCGAAAGTGGTGTTTGTATGGGAGCTATGGTAAAATATGGACCGATTCCGATAAATATTGATAGGATAATTTATCTTGTAATAATATATTCTTGGGTCAAATTAAGCCTTAATACTAATATCATAAGATCGTTTATGAACTCAAAGACTTCCGGAAAGAAGTTTGTATGTGAAATTATGGAGCGATCGTGACCATTTTCCTTAGACTTGGACCTTGTGACAAATTGAATCTATATGCTAAATTTCATCAAATTATCTTTAAAAGTGAGCACAAGGTTTACATAGATAGCCAGCCAGCCGGACGGATGGACGGAGATAGGTATACTAAAAAAGGTGGGTGTAGGACTTAAATATTTTTGGGTGTTAAAAATTCCAGCACATTTTAGCCTTTTTATATTTCAAAAGTTCAACTTTTAAATTGATTTAAACAGGTTTTTAAAAGCAAAGCGTGATCCATTTCGAGGTTCCCTACTTTTTTAAAGAAAAAAAATACAGAAAATTCAAATTTAATGGGGAGTGTTTATAATCATTTGAAAGAACATTCTTCGGCATTTATTTTTTAAAGATTATTTCTATCAAATGTTGTCCGTTGCTACGTCGCAGATGGTCCATCCGCTGAGTCCAATTTTCGATGACTCGTTCGAGCATTTCGACTGGTAACTGGCGGATGACACGCGTGATGTTTTTCTCCAAGGCCTGAATCGAAGCGGGTTTGTCCGCATAAACTTTAGACTTTACATATCCCCACAGGAAAAAGTCTAACGGTGTGATATCACACGATCTTGGTGGCCAATCGACTGGCCCAAAACGTGAAATTATGTGCTCACCGAAGTGTGCTCTCAATAAATCCATTGATGCGATGTGTTGGAAGTGGCGTCGTCTTGCTGAAACCAAATGTCGCCGAGATCACGAGCTTCAATTTCAGGCATCAAATAGTCGGTTATCAAGGCACGATAACGGTCGCCATTGACGGTTACGTTCGCATGGGCATCATTTTTATAGAAATATGGACCGATGATTCCACCGGCCCACAAACCACACCAAACCGTTGTTTTTTCTGGATGAAGTGGCAGTTCTTAAATCTCTTCAGGTTGCTCTTCGTCCCAAATGCGGCAATTTTGTTTGTTTACATACCCATTGAGCCAGAAATGGGCCTCATCGCTGAACAAAATTTGCCTCGAAAACGTCGGGTCTTCTTGGAACTTTTCAAGAGCCCATAGAGCGAAGCGATGTCGCTCGGGAAGGTCGAGCAGCTTCAGTTGTTGCACAAGCTGTATTTTGTACGCTTTCAATTTAAGATCTCGACGTAAAATGCGCCAAGTCGTTCCATACGTCAGTCCAAGTTGCTGCGAACGGCGCCGAATCGTTTCTCCACGGTCTTTGTGTACACTCTCAGCTACGGCCGCTATATTTCCTTCACGGCGTGCTGGACGTGGTCTATTCGGTCGAATATTATCCAGTAATGAATGCTGGGTTTCAAAATGGTTGATGGTGTTGCGAATAGTACGCTCAGTAGTACGCTTAGTATTCCTCACAGAACGTGAATTTTCGTAATAAAGTTGAACGATTTGTAAACGTTGTTCAGGCGTAAGTCTTTCCATTATGAAATGCCAAACAATACTAAACAAAAATAACATGTCAGCATGACACGACTCACACGTGATCTGTCAAAAAAAGGCTATTGAAAAAAGTATCTCTACTTGGATCACCCGGTATAATGCCAAGTAATATAGAGAGTTTTGCAGGAATACGGAATATTTAACCAGAAATTGCGCGTTACTTATCTTGGTTACATAGGTTAGGTAAGGTTCAATGGACAGCCGTCACGATGACTTGGGTCCTTTTATAGCCAGTGACAAGAGTCAACCAGATAAGTCCCGAGACATCACTGCAGCCTCGAACCACCCCGACTCCCTGCAAAACAGAGATATCGACTTCAGTCCTACACTAGACATTTCGTCCAAACATAGCAATTCCAGTCTCCGAAAATGCCTAAACCAAATATCTCCGAAAGCGGGGCACTGGTAGAGAAAATGAAACACCGTCTCCTCTTCCTCCTCCTCCTCCTCCTCTTCATGACAACTTCTACAGAAGTAATTATAATCAAGATAATCGCATGAGTCTCTACCACCAAGTTATTACCTGAGCCTTTCTATATGACTCACGTCTGATGAGAGCCTTGCAGCGAGCCATTGAAATGCCGATCAGACCATCGACGAACATGTCGTCTAAGAGACAGCCCTGTTTTGCCAGGCCTTCTGCAGTTTTACCTCATTTATAGACACCCGGCATTCCACAGTTAACATAGATGTTGTGAAGACACCATCCAGAGTTACAATGACAGCCTTACTGTTCGTAAATATACACATACATATCTCTCTAAGACGATAGCATTTTTCAGCCAAATTGGTGCCCTCCTTTTGTCAGAGATTTCCGCCTGCAAAATACTGCTGCAAATGGCAGCCTAAAATAATCTCTGTGTAGTAAATTATGTATAGTTTAATACTAGAGTTGTCAAAACCGGTTTCCGAACTATTCGAAAAACCGATTTTTTTTGGATTTTTCCGGTTTTTTAAAACCGGTTCCTTACAAAGGCCGGTTTTCGAAGTATTCGAGAAACCGGTTTTTTGGTCTCGAATAATCGACTTTTTCTTATATTTAATTTTTTCATTATCTTGCATTCGATGACATTTTTTAGTAACCACTTTTGTTAATTACAACAGTATTTTAATTTTTGTCATCATACATAACATATTCATTACAGTACCAAGCTATTGAACTTGCAGAAGAGTACTACAAAACAGAATTTTTTATAATTCCCAGCAGTATGAGTTAAGCCCAAGTTCTAACTTTGGCTTGTTTCTTTAAAGTATTAAAAATGGATAAAATTACTTTAATAAAGTTATCAAGAGATTATTTTAAACATATTAATGATGGATTATTTACCCTGCAGCCACACAATTAAGTCTTTCTTGATAGTCTTTTACTGTTTGCCAAAATTTCCAAACATTGAAAACTGTAATGTAGGCTTAACGCAATTTTTAAGCAAATTACTTTCAAGATGTCATCAAGAAAACAATTTATTAAGACAAACTTGTAATCAGCTGTTAAATTGAACGTAAAATTGCTAAACAAATGGAAAGTTGAAATCGAAAGCAATCTCGTGGTCAATTTAAAAGTGTGAGTGTGTTAGTAAAAAAGTGAGAGTGTATGTGGCCGATTCGACATCATACTGAGTTTGAGGTGTGTTCAGGGGATTCTTTGTGATTAATGAGATGACTTAGGTGTAATCATGCCAATTTAAAGTGGTTAACAAATCACTTCAATGTACGGTTAATTATCTTGATTTTGTATGATTAAAGCTTAATCACGTTCGAGATGCTTTAACGCGATTAAAAACCCAAGTGTGAACATAGCATGACATTTTATGTAGTTATATAAGTAGCTTGTATTTTACGTTTTAGTTCTGAAGAACATACGTACAAATAGCTTGTTTTGTTTTACTTTTTTATTAAATAATTTAAAAAACCGAAAAACCGATTATTCGAAACCGGTTTTTAGTTGCAAAACCGAAAACCCGATTTTTTCAGAAGACGGTTTTTCGATGTATTCGAAAACCGGTTTTTGTAAATATACGAATATTTGACAACTCTAGTTTAATACATTTTGTTGTTGCGGTGTTTTTAGTTCTTTAACTACATTAACAATAAGGGTACTTTACTACCATAGTAAAAACAGCTAATATTTTGCCAAACTTTTAAAAATAATGAGCATTCGGAAAA
The DNA here is from genome assembly GCA_930367215.1 of Pollenia angustigena. Classification (NCBI taxonomy): domain Eukaryota; kingdom Metazoa; phylum Arthropoda; class Insecta; order Diptera; family Polleniidae; genus Pollenia; species Pollenia angustigena. Next base: position 186,732,977 of record OV884060.1, on the reverse strand, counting down.
CTTGAAATTCGCCTAGGGTTAAACTACCGTCTAGGGGTAGCCGGTCTGGTAAGGAAATATTTTATGGTGGATTTTTTGTGTATTTCAGGCAGATCTTCTGGGGATTCTGAAGGCCGTAGAATTGGTAACGAATTGTGGACTTTTTCGTTAATTTCAGATTAGTGGATGATTGTAGGAAGGCTCTAAGAAAATCCTCGGGGAGTATATATTAAGACTGCTAACTACCGGCAAGCAGTCAGACCTCCACTAGGCTTGTATCTATTAAATATTAGGGAATGTATTCTTAACATGAATAATCGTGCTGGGAAGAATAGAACAGATTGTAGAGTATCACTGACGTTATAGCTAGTGCATTGGAATACCGATTCGTATTCACTTCTGGGCAGGAGTAGGGTATATGTAAGGACCATGGTAGGTATCAGAACTGGGAGATTTGAACCACTTTGGAATTACCATTAAATTTATCACAAAGTATTTTAGTGCAAAGTTATTGCATTACCACAAGCTTTAAGACTTTTAATGCACAACATTATTTTCGTATCAAAGTTACAATAGTGTACATTGTTGTAGAACCGATGGCTATGGAGGTACTTCGGTTTTTATTCAAGATCACTTACAATTTAAAGTGGAAATATGTGAGAGTAAAACTGTTACAGATTTGATTGTTTTAACATTAGAAAATAATAAAATTAATGGTAAACCTATACGATCACAAAAATGTAACACAGATAGATTTTTATCGTTTCTGGAGAATCTACTTCATAGTTATGGGCGAAAACCGTGCATTTTTGCTGGAGATTCGAATATTGATGGTTTACAAATACATTTGTTAGACAATTTTTTAAATTTGCTTGAAAATTATGACTTTAGAAATTGTCATACATTGATTACTCGGCCAGAAAGCGGAACATCCATAGATCATATATACAGTAACATTCTAAATTGTTTGTCTATTGAATCCGTGGAATATCAGACCATAATCTTATTTTGTGCAGAATCAGAACGGAAATTCAAAATCAAATATTAAGAGAAAATTTTTATTTGTGTTGTGATTACGATCGTGTTTATGATTATATTTGTAACCATCTGCCGAATATAAACCAAACAGGAGATCCATCTATTGTTAGTATCTTGTATTGATGACGCTGTCAGAAATTCTACTTTCGAGAAAAGACAAAAAGAGATCCATTAGAGCAGAAATTACTCCATGGATGACTTTTAATTTGCAAACGGCGAAAAAAACCTAAAAGCTTAGATATTCAGGAAAGATTGAAAAGAGTAAGTAATGTTATAAAGAGAGCTTGTAAAGAGTCTATGAACAACTTCTATAAAAATAAACTAGATGAAATTCAACATGATCCAAAAAAGAGCTGGAGGTTTTTAAATGAGACACTTGGAAGAATTCCAAAAAAAAAAAAACAATCAACATTAAAGATTCTAATGGTGAACTTATTTAAGATGATTCTGAAAAGGCGGAGGTGCTAAATAATTTTTTTATTCAATCAATTAAAGACGTCAAGGTGAAAATTGTACAATTTCCAACTGACTCGTATAATTCTTTACGAACAATGGTACGTTGTAATAATATATTTCATCTTAATGATACAACGCATTTTAGGTGACGATATGAAGAGGTTCAGGATGTTATATTAAAAATAAAGCCAAATAAAAGCGCTGGACATGATAATATTCTGCCCAAAGTTATATTGAGTAATAAGAATGAGTTTACTACTATTTTGGTAAATATTTTTAATAATATGGTAAATATGAGCATTTATCCTGATATTTTAAAAATTCATAAGGTAATACCGATTCCAAAAGGAATCAATAGTTGTACGTCTGATATGTATAGACCAATAGCTATTTTATCGAGCATTGATAATGTGTTTGAAAGAATTTTGCACAATCGAATTTCCACTTTTTTGAGAACAAATAATTTACTAAATGATTTTCATGGATTTCGGGAAGCATGTGGTACAGAGGAAGCTGCCGTTAATGTTGTTAATTTTATTTGCAAAGGGGTAGATGAGTGATATTGTGGCTTGGCAGGTTTATTTTATGATCTTAGAAAGGCATTTGATTTAATTGATCATAACATCTTGTTACAAAAACTTAAGTGTTATGGTATATGTGGAAAAGAATTATCTCTCTTGGAAAGTTATTTAAAAAATCGTAAGCAGTTTGTCCAGATTGGTGCTCGCAAATGTTCGTTTCGTGAAGTCGAATTTGGAGTTCCGCAATGCAGCGTACTTGGACCTTTATTGTTTATTATTTATATAAATGACTTGAAAAATCTTGAACTTACTGGCAAAATTTTTATATATGCAGACGACATTAGTTTATTTTACCCTTACAAGCATGAAACGGTAGCCAAAGTACATATAGAGCGAGATGCGGCATTAATATCGGAGTTTATGAGAATAAATAAACTTTTTTTAAATGCTAACAAAACTCGATTGATGAGATTTAAGCCATATTCGGATCGTAACAACTTTAGTGTTTTTGTAGATGAAAAAGAAATCAGTTCTTTTAAGTACTTAGGTATACAACTGCAGAGCAATCTTGCTTGGAGTCAACATATCCAAAATCTTAAGATTAAAACAGCCCAGGCAAAAATTTAAGAACAAATTTGATAAAAAAACGAAATTATTAATTTATAATGCACTAGTTCAAAGCCATTTTAATTATTTAGTCATTTTATATGGACATAAGAAAAGTTCTGAATTAAAAATGTTGCAACGTATGCAAAATAAAGCTTTAAAAGTGGTAGCTACTCTTCCCATCACACATTCAACTTTATCATTATACACAGACGTTTTTAAAACTGTATTATCTATTTATGGCACTTACAAAATGCAATTACTAATGTATGTTTTCAAGTGTTTAAACAGAGTTGGACATCATACCATATATTTTTCGAGTTATCAGCACTCACTAAATACAAGTAATAATATGAACTTGGCAGTAGCATGAAACTACGAAGCAACGTATTGAGTACATGGGTAGTCGTGAATACAATGGTTTACCGTCAAATTTGAAAAATATAAATAGCCTTTCTTTATTCAAAACTAGCTTAAAAAATTTTTTGCTTCAAAATATAGAGGAACTTTTAATGTAATTCTAATTCATATTGGATGTTAAAATATTATTATTTTTTGCTTCTTTTAATTTAAATATTTTTTTTTCTATTTGTTATTATAAACTTATTGTTAACTAGAAATTATTTCATAAGTAATGCAATATATTATTGCCAACTCGCCTCTAAAATGCCTTCAAGGCGCTGAGGCACTTACATTGTAATGAATTTTTTTTGGAAAATAAATGAATTTATAAAAAAAAGTAGGGCATTATAATTTAGTATCCTCTAAAGTGTATGACAATCAATGCACTAGTTTTCATTCAAATACACCATGAATTGTGCATTATTACTGCATTATCACTAAAAATATTGTGAGCATAAATAATGCATTAGTATTGTATTAATTCTTAAACATATTGTTAATTTTTGATTAAATTTTATAAATTTTATAAATATAATATCCTGTCGATAGAACAAATAAACGAACTATTTGAAATAAAAGTGACCTTAAGCTCAATTATTAATAAAAAAGATTAAACATATTGTGAAAAACTGTTGTGCTTGTCGCAATAAAAGTTAAACACAACTATGTAAGTTAATTAAATATTATTTTATTTCATTTATAAATGATATTACTACTAATAAATTATACGATTTACAAAAAGGCACGCGTCTCGAATGTTCGCTGAGAATCTAAAGTGTTTTTTTTATTTTACCGCCGCAATATGCAGATGATGCCAGATCATCAAACGATGTCAGGGTTTACACCTAACATCTCCCCTTTTAAGATGGTTGAGGTGATCTGGACGCAGGTTCAACCGGTTGTCTACGTTGCGTAATACGCCTTGGAACCAGTTGAACTGGGGAATTAGGAGGAGTTACGAAGTCTTCTTCGGCTGTTGACGTATGCAACTGGAACTCATTTAATAGTATGTCCAAAGGCATTGTAGTATTGGGAGGTGATGTTTCATCTGTCCGCAATCGTAACTGATTTGCGTGAGCCTTTACGATTATATGACGATCGCCTACTTGGATTAACGTATCATAAACGACGTTACCGATTTTTTCGATTATTTCGCCTGGGGCCCAATAAAGTTTTTGGCGTATACCAGGTCTCCTGATGTAAAAGTTCTCTTTTTGGTACCGTGTTTCTTGTTGTATTGGTCTTCCATTTGAGTGTCGTGCTCCAAGGAAGTAGATGACGGTTTCAATATAGCATCAAACACGGTTCTCATTTTACGCCCAATAAAAGATTCCGAAGGCGAAAGTTTATTTGGTGTGTTTGGATTTGGCGTTGAGCGATAGACTTCCAGAAATGTCTGAAGAGCTTCGCTAGACGTTCCTTCCCCATCGGATTTTTTTAAGGCACGTTTAAGGGTGTCCACGAACCTTTCAGCCTGGCCATTTGAACTAGGGTGGAATCTAACGGTTCTTGTATGTTTAATGGCTCGTTCCTTACACCATTTCTCGAATTTTTCAGAACTGAATTGTGTTCCATTATCCGAAATGATTTGTTCTGGATTTCCGAACTGAGAACAGTATTCGTTAAGTAATTTTAAAGTTGAAAATGCTGTCATTGAGTTTGTCTCGTATATAGAGGGATATTTAGAGTATGAGTCAATTACCACTAAATAGTATTTACCATTTACAGGTCCAGCATAATCGATATGCACCCTTTCAAGCGGTCGTGAAGTAACAGGCCAGGAACAAAGATTTGTTTTGACAGGGCTCTTAGCAGCGAGCTGACAGTTGTTGCAGTTTCTGTTGTATTGCTCAATGTCTTTGTCGATATTCGGCCAATATACGTAACTTCTTGCGATTGATTTGCTTCTTTCGGCAGCGATGTGCCCTCGATGTAGTTGTTTAAGAATTTTTCGACGGAATGTTTCCGGAATAACGATGCGAGTATTAAACAATACAACACCATCAACTTGGGAGAGAGATTCTCGACGATTGTAAAATGGAAGTAAAGCTAAATCAAGGTTGTTGCTGTTTGAAGGCCAACCTTGGTTTATATTGTTGATAACGTTTTGCAGTGTAGAATCATTTTTTGTAGCTTGCATTACCATTTTATATGAAACAGGCAGAGTCGAAAAAGCATCTTTGAGATCACTTTTGATGTCATCCTCAATTGAGATTGATGCCACAATGAAGTCATCAGTTGGTTTTTCATGATGGTCGATGAGACGTGATAATACATCAGCATGACCAAAGTCTTGTGTATTTGTATATTTGATGTCGAAATCATAGGCTAGTAAAATTAAAGCCCAACGTTGTAAACGATTTGCGGTATACACTGGTATTCCTTTTTTTTATCCGAAAATGGATAATAGCGGCTTATGGTCTGTGTGTAAAGTAAACTTTCTTCCGAATAGCATTTTGTGAAAACGCTGAACGGCAAAAATAAGCGCCAACCCTTCTTTTTCTATTTGGCTATAGTTCCTTTCGGCTGGAGTTAAAGATCTAGATACGTGGTAAATAGCCTTAAAACTTTTGTCAGGAAAAGTGTGATAAATCACGGCACCAATACCATGACTCGAAGCGTCAGCTGCCACGTGAATAGGTAAAGTTGGATCGTAATGAGTAAGGAGAAGGTCTGACGTAAGAATTTGTTTAAAATTATCAAGGGATTGTTGACATTCTGAGGTCCATTTAAAATCATTTTCCTTTTTTAGAAGATCGTCTAATGGTTTGCGTATTTTTCTCATATTTGGAACATATTTTCCGTAGTGATTTATGGAACCCAGTAGTGATCTTACTTCGGATATATTTTCGGGAATTTTAAGGTTTTGTACGGCCTTAATTTTTTCCGGATCTGGACGAATGCCAGTCTTATCAATAATTTGGCCCAGATACTTAATTTGGCTTTTGAAAAATTGACATTTTTCAAACTTTAGCCGAAAACCGAATTCTTGTATACGTTGCAGTAATTTATGTAAATTTTCCTTATGTTCTGTTTCGGACTTACTTGCTAACATGATGTCATCAATGTATGATTTTGCTCCTTCTATGCCCGTACATAGTTGGTCCATAATACGCTGAAATGCGCCTGGTGCGGATTTTATACCGGGTGTTAAACGATTAAATTTAAATAGGCCCTTATGGGTGTTTACCGTTAGTAAGTCCTTACTTTCATCATTGACTTCGACCTGCAAATAGGCGTCTGAAAGATCCAAATGACTAAAAATACTGCAGTTATGGCAATCAGATAAAATCTCTTCGGGGGTTGGAAGAGGGTACTGGTTTGACTCGATGATGTTGTTTAAACCCGTTGAGTAGTCTCCACAAATTCTTATCTTACCATTTCTTTTACTGACTACGATCGGGGCAGCCCATTTAGATGTGTCGATTGGTGTAATAATACCTGCGTTTTCAAGTCGTTGAAGTTCAGCTTCGATTTCAGTTCGAGCAGCATATGGAACTGGACGTTTAGGGATGAAAACCTCCCTAGCATTAGGTAGAAGTTGTATGTGGACTTTGGTTTTTGTGCAAAGGCCTAACGTAGTTTTGTCGAATACGGTTTGGTATTTGGTTTTAAAATTAGAAATTTCATCATTAATTGTAATTTGACGACACCAAACTGATATAGGTTTTTCCCACAGTTGAAACGATTCAATCCAATCAATGCCCATGATGTTCAATTCGTCTATGTCTGAAATGTAGCATTGCAGGCTCAAATTTGTATCACCAATAGTAACAGTACTATTGAATTTAGCAAGTAAATTGATTTTGTGTGTGTTGACGTCATTGGCGACATCCTTGGTTGTGTAAGCATCAGGTTCACCAATGGCCTTCCAAGTTGCCTGTGATATAATTGTTATATCGGATGCGGTGTCAATCTGTAGACGAACAGGTTTGTTGTTAATTGCCAAATTTATATACTTTCGAAGTTTCTGAAATTTTACACATTTTGTAGAAAAAACAGCACTTATACGATGATTTTGGTCAGAATTGTTGAACTTTTTTAAAGCATTACTGTTGTTTTTGTTATGATCGTTGTTGTTTTTGGTGTGATGATGATAACTATCTTTATTGTTGTTGCTGCTAGCTGCAGTTGTAGTTTTATACGAGTAACCATTTTTGGCACTGACACAATAGTTGTCTTTATGTCCCACTTGATGACATTTGGTGCACATGTGTTTGTTGAATGGGCAGAACTTGACGTAATGTAAGTCTCCACAAAGCCAGCAAGAAATTTTTGGAACCTTGTTTGTTGGCTTAAATTTGGTTAGGTTTCTGTTTACGGCACATACAGATTTTGTTTGGTGTTCAATCATTGTGTTGTCAGTTTTGAGGTCTAGAATTTTCTGTGTGTCGTCCACAAGAGAATCTAGATTCATGGTTGTCTTTGCGTCATTCAACAATTTAAGTAGTCGTATGCGAATGTCATTATCTTTACTCGACTTGAGACCAAAGACGAAAATAAGACACTTAAATTGGTCGATATTCATCTGACTCAATTTAAATTGTTCGCATTGTAGATTTACTCTGCTGGCGTATTCTCGTAAATCTTCATTATCCCCTTTTGAGAGTTGAAGGCATTTGTATCGTTGGCTAACTTCAGTTTCCACCTTACCAAAAAGTTTGTTGAGTTTTTCAACGGTTTCGTTGAGAGTCATCTCCGAGGGTTTCTTTGGTAGCACGTAATTTTGGAACCGTTCGTGCACTTGGTTTGACATTTTTCGCCAAAGAAGTGCTACTTTACCTGCATCATCAAGCGTTATGGCTTCTTTTTCAAAAACGTGTGTGAATCGGTTGTACCATGCCTGAAAGACAAGCCCACTCTCAGGTTCGTAAACGAAATCTGTCATGGAATTTGCAAGGGAATCCATAAGAGCAACTTTGGATGTACTCGCTTGCTGACCCGTTGTTTGCGCTTTTGACGTTTCCTGATTCAAGATGAGTTGAGCTAGATAGTTCACCATTTGCGTTTGCTGTTCCATTAACTTTACGATTTTATCGGCATCCATTTTTGTTTTTGCTTTCCTTTATTCCTCAATAATGAAATTTTTGTTGTAAAAATGAATACGATGTTTAATTTGCAAAAAATTAATCAATTATCCTCGTCGCCACTTTTGTTGTGCTTGTCGCAATAAAAGTTAAACACAACTATGTAAGTTAATTAAATATTATTTTATTTCATTTATAAATGATATTAGTACTAATAAATTATACGATTTACAAAAAGGCACGCGTCTCGAATGTTCGCTGAGAATCTAAAGTGTTTTTTTTATTTTACCGCCGCAATATGCAGATGATGCCAGATCATCAAACGATGTCAGGGCTTACACCTAACAAAAACAAACTTAAATAAAACTTTAAAAGTTTTTGATCAGATAAACAGATAAGCAGGGACCGCAACAAGTATTAAATTTATCATAAACAGATAAGCAGCGACCGCAACAAGTATTAAATTTATCATAAAATTCCAAATATAATTTTTATTTTCTGTTTTAAATGATTTTATTTGTCAGGGAATGCTCCAAACAGCCAATCAATTTAAACAAATTCTGCGATTTTTGATTGAAAAAAATTTTAAAGTTTTTATAGAATATTAAAAGTTTTCATGATGGTTGTTAGATTTGAATTGGCACATTAAATTTTATATAACCACGATGGAAAATCCTAATTTATTAAATAAATGCCATATTTGGTAAAAAAAAATATTGAACTGTTTGTATTGAAAAAATTTAAGGGATCCGTTTTAAATAATTTCATTTTCATTTTATTGTTTTTAAATAAGTTCTTTTAAGTTTTTTTTTTAAACGCATCGTCAATTTTGTGGAAAAATATGTAATTAAAAACAGATGAACCTAAAAACAAAAAAAAAAAAAACAAAATTTGTAGTGAAAATCACACAAATTGCCGTTTTCTCATTAGGTGATTATCTTTTTTCCCACCGAAAATTGCAGATTAAAAAAATTTGGTTTTATCAATATCTCGCCCGCCTTCATTTGCGAATTATTTATTTGCCGTACAGATAAATTCAATTGTCACTTGAAGACAGGGCGAATAACTTTCAATATATTTTGAGAGAAATCGCCAACTAAAAAAAATGTTTTTGTCGGTATATTGAGAAAATCAAAATCTTCAACGACAGTTTATCAGTCTTATAAATTTATGGGGAGATTCGGTAAGAGGTAGTTTGTCGATATATTGGGAAAACGGCCACATTAAACAAAAGTGAAAGCCTTATAATAATAATAATAAAAACAATAAACATCATCTCTACAAAAGCCACTTAGGGTAAGAGAAATTTTTCATATAAAGTAACATGTTTTTTTATGAATTTCCTCTTTTATATTTTTACACAATTCTACGTTCAGATGGCCTTCTAAAGCTAAACTACAGAAACACATGTATTGTCATGACGCAAATAGACAAAAAATATGCGATCAATGTGGCAAATCGTTTGCCTGTAACTCCAGCATGCGAAAACACGTCGTTGCTGAACATTCCGAAGTCAAACCCGAACCAGAACAGTGTAAAATTTGTAATACATGGTATCGCAATATTTCTGGCTTAAGGACCCACATGAAATTTATGCATGAAAATATTGGCGGCGAACATCGTTGTCATATCTGCAATAAAGTGTCAACTAATGCTCGAGCCCTTAGAAGGCATATTTATTTGAATCATGAATGTGAACGCAAATACAAGTGTCACATGTGTGAGAAGGCTTTCAAACGAGAACAAGATTTAAGAGTAAGTATTTCTTTCTTGTAGTGGTAATTATTTAGTTGAATTGACAATAATTTGTGTTATTATTTATTTTTTTTAGGAACACATTTCCGTACATACTGGTGAGGCATTGTATACATGTCCCAATTGCCCCATGACATTTTCTTCAAGTGCCAATATGTATAAACATCGTCAACGTTTACATAAGGCCGAATATGCGGCACACAAACAACAGCCATTGGCTGTGAATATTATAAAACAAGCAAAATCTGTACCGAATACAGTGCGTACAAAAAGACGTATGATTGTTGAACCTTCGTTTACTGACAATGTTGTGCCACCACTAACTCCTCAAATTACTATATCAGCACAATATGCTAATATAACTTTGGCAAAATTGGACAATTAAAAAATTACTTAAAACCACAAAGTAAAATTAAATAAAGTAAAAATTAACTTGTGTAAATAATTTTCTGTAGAATTTCATAGTAAAGTTATTTGAGGTATCTGTCATATCATAAAAACCCCTATCGTGATAAAATAAAAGTGAATAGTTTTTTGCCCCGAAATGTTGCTTTTCCCCATACATTTTACGAGAAAAGGGAAATAATTTTAAGGAAAATTATATTTACGCTGGTGGTGATCATGTCTCTTCCTATCTGTGTTATTATATCACTTTTTTTGTTTTTTACTTACATATTTCCCAAAGGGTCTCTGGTTGTAGGTGTTAAATGTCAAAGTTTACACATAACCTACTTTTTCTTTCTTTTGAAATATTTGTTTAACGTTTCTTTTATGTTAGTGCTCTCAAATTATTTATTGCACCTCACTATATTGAAACGAATAAAAACGAAAAACATTTGCTCGTATTTATTTCTTTGGCCAATTATTTGCGGTTTACCTTTTTTAGAGAAGGTAAGCACTTTTTCATTTTCGTACGAATTTGATTTCTGTGACACACCTGATAATCCTAATTTTTGGTTCAAAATTGATTATTTATATTAAATAAAACTTTGAACAATCAAGTCAAGAAAAAAGAAGAACATATATTAGAAATCAATTTAAATCGTCTTGTTTTCAAAGTCATACATATTTTATTGTTTAATATTAACTAGTATTGTGGTTATTTTATTGAACTGTTTTTGGTTTTTAAATCAAATTTTTAATTTTTAATCAGACGTAAGTTCATCAAATTTAATTTTCATTAAATTATTTTAATGAAAAAAGAAATTTTACAACCTGAAATGAATTAAAATTTTTTGATAATTTTACATTCTTCATCGCTTCAGGGATCGAACTCACGGACAGGTTGTTTTACATGTTTCGATAGTAGCCACACTTTCTCTTCACAATTCTTTGCTGTTTTACCCTTACCGACATTGACGACGGCTGGTCATATCTAAAAATTTTAACTTAAACTAAATATTGGCTTATGACACTTTTAATAATGAGATTAAATATTAGTGCATTTCATTTTGGGCTTTAATAAATAATACATAGTTATTATAAATTTGATTTTATACATTTTTATCAATAACTCGCTTTCGAGAAAGCCACTTAGTGTAAGAGAACTAAAGCTTGTTTGTTAATGTTGCTCACAAATTACTATACAAAAACAATATCATTTCAATTTCAGATTCCCGTCTGAAAGTAAATTGCGTGAACACATGCGTTGTCATGATCCAACAAAACGTCAGATATGTGACAAATGTGGCAAAACTTTTAGAAATAACTTCAACATGAAAAACCACGAAGAATCTGAACATTCTGAGGTAAAACCGGAACCTCAACAATGTACCATTTGTAATACATGGTATCGCAATTTGTCTTGTTTAAAGATTCACATTAAGCATGTGCATGATGACGTGGGTCAAGAACATCGTTGTAATATTTGTAATAAAGTATCGACCACAAAACGTGCCTTAAGACGACATGTATATATTAATCATAAATGTGAAAAGAAATTCAAGTGTAATATGTGTGATAAGGCTTTTAACAGGGCTCACGACTTAAAAGTAAGTGTTGGACTTAGAAAACTCGTGTGTAAGGGATTTAATGCTCTCTTTTCTTGTCTTATTACTTAGGAACATATATCTGTTCACACGGGCGAAGCTTTGTACACTTGTCCTTATTGTCCAATTTCCTTTTCGTCTAGTTCTAATATGTATAAACATCGTCAGCGTTTACACAAGGCCGAATATGCTGCTTATAAACAACAGGCCTTGCCTCCTAATATTATTAAACAAGCAAAATGTGTTTCGGAAAATAAAATTAAAATATGAGTTAATCTCAAGAGGATGTTTGATTACAATTTCACCTTAAGTCGCCGATGTATCTTCTGCAAATTTGTTAACAAATGCCAATTTTTAGAACACACACATCTTGACTGGAGCACAATTGAGGCTATCAGCGCAGAAGTGGTGTAACCCCAGACTACTTATTATGAGATAATGAGGAGTTAACACTACTCTTGCACTATAGTACTTGGTTGTAACGGCCCTATGTTTCTAGCGCCATCAGTTTTGGATACAAACAGTTGGCTTACTCGACTATTGCACTGTAAAGAAAAGTGCAAAGAACATATCGAGCCCTAACCGCGAAAATAACGTAAGCGACATTATTTTCAATTTTGGTTTTTTTAATAAATTACTATTGGCAACACTTGCATCAACTCCGAAAATGTCAGCGTCGCATAAGGTTTATAAGTTTATATAGCAAGAACAATTTTTTCGTAAGCGACAAATTTCATAAAAAATTTATATGAAATAATATAAAAAAACTCTCCTGTAAAATTTGATTTTTGTTGCTTACGTTATTTTCGCGGTTAGGAGTCGATATCTTACACCAGAACCGTAACCAAATTTAATTGTGGGTTACTCCACTTCTGCGCTGATAGCCTCAATTTGGCTTGGAATAGTTGTGACGAAATAACAAATGAAAACCATATTAGATAATAAAAAAAAATATATTTTAATACGAGTTACTTGAAATTTTAATAATACATATCGATCAATATCGATAGTAGAAAATATCGATAGTATCCCAGCACTACACCTTTTTAAGTTGAAATTGAGACAATCCAAATTAATATTGAGAAAATACAAAGTGATATTAAGAATTCCAATTTGATAATGAGAGAAAACAAATTGATATTAAGAAATCCAAATTGATATTGAGAAAATACAAATTGATATTAAGAATTCCAATTTGATAATGAGAAAATACAAATTGATATTAAGAAATCCAAATTGATATTGAGAAAATACAAATTGAAATTGAGATAAAACAAATTAATATTGAGATTTTCATTATTATATTTTGAATATGTATTGTATACATAAAAAATACATTGTCCTTTATTTATGTATAATAAACATTACAAATCGCAATACATATTGCGTTGCATCAATACCCACCATTACGCTGCAGGAGCTAAAAGAAAACGTTCAAAGAGAGTTTCAGAAATGTGTCACAACGACAACAATTTCAAATGAACAGCATAAAAAACAAACAAAAACGAGCGAAATATGTTGAGGATTTAAATAATTTCATTCAAAGTGGAAAACAAATAATTTGGATCGATGAAACTAATTTCCATTTGTTCTGCAGATGAACTCGTGGATGGTCCAGAAAAGGGTTAAGAGCTACAATACACGTATCATCTTTCCGAGGTCCAAATGTCCACCTAATCGGGGGAATAGCATCCTCTGGAGTAATTCTTATGACGAGAAAACGAGGATCATTCAGAATGCAAGACGCAAGAGAGTGGGTAAACAGCTTGATGAATCGATGGGAGCAATTAGGAAACCTCTTACAAGATTTAGTTGTGTGTGATAATGCACCATGTCATAGCCAAATGGAAATAATTTTTGAAAATTCACCAGCGACTCTTCTTCGATTGGCTCCTTATAGCCCAATGTTGAGTACAATTGAGTTAATATGGTCCAAAATGGATTTGGATGATGTTATCGACGAAGCTAAGGCTACTATAACCACAGTTGACTGTGCAGAGGAGTACAACATTTTACCAAAGAGCAATAGAACTGGAGAATTTGCCTGTTGGTAAATAATTTTTTATACACATGTTTTTATAAAACTTGATTTTCAAATATTTTCAGTTACTTGTTTTTAAACTCATAATTTTTTTGTTCCTAATATCAATAAAACTATGAATTTATATCTCAATATTAATTTGGTTTTTCTTAATATTAAATTGGGTTTTCTCAATTCCAATTTGTATTTTCTCAATATCAATTTGGATTTCTTAATATCAATTTGTATTTTCTCAACATCAATTTGGAATTCTTAATATCAAATTGTATTTTCTCAACATCAATTTGTATTTCTTATTATCAAATTGTATTTTCTCAATATCATTTGGATTTCTTAATATCAATTTGAATTTTCTCAATATGAAATTGGAATTCTAAATATCAATTTGTATTTTCTCAACATCAATTTGGATTTCTTAATATCAATTTGTATTTTCTGAACATCAATTCGTTTTTCTGAATATTAATTTGTATTTTCTGAATTTCAACTTAAAAAGGTGTAGTTTACACATACCACTGAAAAGAAAAAAGTATCAAAAAACAAAATAGAGTAACCGAGTTAATCATATAGGCACATTTTTGGGGAAAGGGCTTACATTTATTTACAGTAGAATCTCACAAATTCGAACCGTCCAGAAATTAGAACCGGCTATTTCAATGTATTGGACGAATTAAAATTTAAACCTGTGATTTTAATTTCTGGAAGTGTTTTTTTTTGTTTTTATTTCTGCTAGGAAACATTTTTTTTTACGTTTTTGAACTTAATAGGCGAAAGACCAGATTAAAACGCTCTAAAATTAGAACAGGGTGTTCTAATTTCTGGAATTTTGTATATATTTTTTTTTTGTATTTTCACTACAAATTTTTTTATTCGCTCATTAAAGTAAAAATAAAACGGGAAATCACCGAGTTATTTGTGGTGTGTACAATTCGGTCATATACCTATGAAATTTAATATGCTTGTAAAAGTTTGGGTCAGTTAATAACTAAAGGTCAATTAAAACAATATTTAAAAAACTTTTTAAAAGATTTTCTGCCGGCCAGGGTTCGAGCCCGAGCCACGTCAAGAATGAAAGATTATCAATAACAATTTTAATTAATTTTCATGTTGTAAAATTCCTTTCTTCACAAAAAATAATTTAATAACAATTAAATTTCATGAACTTAAGCCTAATTAAAAATATTAAAAATTTGGATTAAAAACCATAAATAGTTCAACAAAATAACCACAATACTAATTATTGATTTTCTATGAATTTAAAATTTTCAATTAATTAAATGTTATTAAATTAAATTTTAATTTAATTTACGAAAATGCAACCCTGTCATGATAAGTTGTTATTATTTATTGAAAATATTTAGAGAATAATTAGATCAGGGAAGCATTTTTGAAAAATACCTTAGACTTTGTGGGATATTGTGTAACGGCCTTAAATAAAACTGTTTTGAGTTAAAATAAAGCTTCACAACTATTCACTATCTATCACTATTTTATTATAATTTTCTGTAAAAAAATTTCCAAAAATTCGAACTTTTCAGAAATTCGAACTGCCCGGTGCACAAAGTGGTTCTAATTTGTGAGATTCTACTGTACATAATTTAAAATGTGCTTCGGCTCTATTAATATTTTTTTTTTACAAAAAATTTCCCATGAATTTTCAAGTTTCTGTTATTTAAAAAAATTTTGGGTAAAAAGCAGGGCTGTGGAGTCGGGGTTGTGGTTTTTGTATTGGAGTCGGAGTCGAAGTACCCGCAAAAACTCGCGAATCCGACTCCAATATTTTTCGGAATAAAAAATCATCATATATATTATTTCTAAAGCACTTTTTTTTGTCGGTTGCAAATATCTCCCATACCACCGCATCAAATTTAATGAATGATATCTCATTTTAAAGCTTATTTCTAACACTAATGACGAAAAATAATTAGAAATTGAAAAATTAATATTTTCATTGATAAAAATTACGGTGCGAAATATTTGCACGGGTCATCTAGTGTTCTTATAATTTTCAAAATAAAAAAATGTTCAAAGGGTCTATTTTCAAACTTTTGAAGTCAAAAAATAAGGACCAGTCTACTTTACATAGTAAATAACTATATTAAAGCTCAATGCGGGATGTGTTAGAATTAAAAAAATCGATTTAAAATTTTAAAAGAATCATTTTTTTGCCATATTTAACCATTTAAAAGGTACTGCATTAAAAAAGAGTTAAAAGCTAAATAAGGACCAGTCTCATATACATTTAGCATCAAGGTTGGAGCAGGAATAGGAGTTTGGCCCGGAGTTGGAGTCGGATTCAGAGTCGTACTTAAAACATTTCCGCGGATAGCGTCGGAGTAAGAACTATTTATTGACGACTCCACAGCCGTGGTAAAAAGGATATATGTATTTTTAAACAGCATAGTCTTTTAGAAAGCTTAAGGACATTATTACATATTGATTATACAAAAATTTTTTATTGAAGTTGAAGGATAAACTAGCTCCTGCAAATAAAATTGACTAATTTTTTTAAAATTTTTATTTTTTGCCGAGTTTAGGTGTCACAAATGTTCAATTTAATAAATATTTGAAAATATCATTGTTTTGAACTTTCCGATGTGTCTGATACATTTTAAAAACTATCGAATTTCAAAAAATATTCCCTTTCATACAAAATATATATGTAATCATTGACCATAATTCTCAGGCCAAAAACATTGGTTTTTAAAATATCAAACCAAAACTCACAAAAAACAAAGTGTTTAATCTAACGTTTAAAAACATTTGTTTTTCATTAAATAACCTCAGGCAATATTTTTTAATGTTGCATTAAAACTGAGAAATTGGTTAATTATTTTTTTTTTAACAAGATCTGAAAAATTTCAACTTAAACCATATCTTGACTAATGATACTTTCAATAATGAGATTAAATATTAGTGCATTTTATTTTGAGCTTTAATGAATAATACATAGTTATTATGTTTTTATACATTTGTATCAATAACTACCTTCCGGGAAAGCCACTTAGGGTAAGAGAACTAAATTTTTTTGTTAATGTTGTTCACAAATTACTATACAAAAACGATATAATTTAATTTCCAGATTACCATCTGAATGTAAATTACGTGAACATATGCATTGTCATGATCCCACTAAACTTCATATATGTGACAAATGTGGAAAAACTTTTAAAACTAATTACAAGATGAAAAAACACGACGAATCAGATCATTCTGAGGTGAAGCCCGAACCTCAACAATGTAACATTTGTAATACATGGTATCGCAATTTGTCTTGTTTAAAGACTCACATAAAGAATGTACATGATGACGTGGGTCAAGAACATCGTTGTAATATTTGTAATAAAGTATCGACCACAAAGCGGGCCCTAAAACGACATGTATATATTATTCATAAATGTGAAAAGAAATTCAAGTGTAATATGTGTGATAAGGCTTTTAACACGGGTCACGACTTAAAAGTAAGTGCTGGAATTGGAAAACTCGTGTGTTAGGGATTTAATGCTCTCTTTTCTTGTCTTATTACTTAGGAACATATATCTGTGCATACGGGTGAAGCTTTGTACACTTGCCCTTATTGTCCAATTACCTTTTCGTCTAGTTCTAATATGTATAAACATCGTCAGCGTTTACACAAGGCCGAATATGCTGCTTATAAACAACAGGCTTTGCCTCCTAATATTATAAAACAAGCTAAATGCGGTTCGGAAAATAAAATTCAAATTTAAGTGATTCTCAAGAGGCGCCGATGTATCTTCTGCAAATTTTTAAACAAATTCCAATTTTTTGAACACACACATCTTGACTGCAGCACAATTTGGCTTGCAATAGTTGTGATAAAATAATAAATGAGAACCATATTTAATAACTAAAAAAATGATCTTTAATACGAGTATTACTTGAAATTTTAATAATAGTATAAAATTAAGTTTTAAACAAGAAATGAATGAGCGAATCATCATATTTTTACGTTGGTGTTAAGAAAATTATGATGATCATTCATTTCTTGTAGGGTAGGTTCTATTTAACAACTTTTTGTTAACAAAAAATTTCCCTTGAACTTTTAAGTTTCTGAAAAAAAGAAAATATTTTTTTCAACAATTTAAAACAAGTAAGAAAGTATAGTCGGTCAAGCCCGACCATATGATACCCTACACCACAGTATTTAAAAACGCATCATGCTTATGTGTCCATATAAATATAGATTTATCTATGTTTATAAACTTCATGAAAATCGGTTTGAAAGTATGTGAGAGGCAGAAATTGCCCCCTACCTCCCGTTGTGGTCCTATTTTTAAAAAACTGTATAGCTAATGTGTCCTTATAGATATGGAACCATCTATGTTTTAAAATTCATTGAAATCGGTTTGATAGTTTCTAAGAGGAAAAAATTTCCCCCTATCTTCCCTCGTGGTCCTACGATTCGGCCCATTTTCAATAGGCTTGGTCCTTGGTCCAATAAGAACCTATGACCCAAATTTCATCAAATTATCTCCAAAATTACGACCTGTACTTTGCGCACAAGGTTACATGGACAGCCAGCCAGCCAGCCGGACGGACATCGTTAGTTCGACTCAGAAAGTGATTCTAAGACGATCGGTATACTTTAAGGTGGGTCTAGGACCAATATTTTAAGGCGTTACACACATCAGCACAAATGCATAATACCCTCTCCACTATTGTGGTGTGAGTATAAAAAGAAAAAATTTGGAAAGAAAGGATTTAATTTTTACATATTATTTTAAAAACAATAAAGCTTATTCAAGAAGCTTCTATTGCAGTAGAAGGATACCTTTAGATTTTCATTTTTTTCCGCCGAGTTTAAGTAAAACAAAATGTTCAATATTATCAACAGCCGAATCGGATTAAAATTTTAATCGAACATATTGGGAAAACGATCCTGTGTTGAAACTTAAAACAATATCCCCTTTAATATAATACTTACTGTTAGGTCCCGGGATTTTCTAAATAAAAATAAATTAAATCCTGGAGAATTTTGTTAATGCGCTATCTACCGGGTCAAAATTGTATTAGGAAGCTTATTTTTGTTTGTTAAAAATACTTTGGAAATTTCAGCAAATCGTACCATAAATAAAAAAAAACTTAAATATCACGACAACAGCGCGACCTATCGGGATTAAGCTTAAAATAATTTATTGTCCAAGTTTGGTGTCAATTGTTCCAGCGGTTCTTGAGATGTAGAAGCACATACACGGCACAAACGTTTTTATATAGTATATATGTACATGTAGAAAATTTGAGTATAACTTAACTGTACTTCAACTTCTACTTAAATTAAAAAAACTACAGTAATTTTAAAAATAATAGCCCATAATACTCAGGGCAAAAAACATTGGCTTTAGAAAAATCACCAAAAGTCACAAAAAGAACCAAGTTAAAACTGTTTTTTTTGTCCATTAGGCGTCCAGTTGTCATTCATTCTAAATGGCAATTAAAAAATCTTATCTATCGATTAAAAAAGTATTTTTTTTGTTAAGTTCTGTAAAACTTTAAGTTAAACCTCATCTTGACTTATGACACTTTCAATAATGGGATTAAATATTGGTGCATTTCATTTTGAGCTTTTAAAAAGAGTAGTTATTACAAATTTGTTTTTATACATTTTTACTAGTAACTCTCCTTCGGAATAGCCACTTAGGGTAAGAGAAATAAAACTTTTTTTTAATGTTGATCACAAATTACTATACAAAAACCATATCATTTCATTTTCAGATTACCGTCTGAAAGTAAATTGCGTGAACACATGCATTGTCACGATCCAACAAAACGTCAGATTTGTGACAAATGTGGCAAAACTTTTAAAAATAATTACAACATGAAAAAACACGAAGAATCTGAGCATTCTGAGGTGAAACCTGAACCTCAACAATGTACCATTTGTAATACATGGTATCGCAATCTGGCTGGTTTAAAGACACACATGAAGAACATGCATGATGACGTTGGCCAAGAACATCGTTGTAATATTTGTAATAAAGTATCGACCACACAGCGGGCCCTTAAGCGTCATATATATTTAAATCACAAATGTGAAAAGAAATTCAAGTGTAATATGTGTGATAAGGCTTTTAAGAGGGGTCAAGATTTAAGAGTAAGTGTTGAACGTAAAAAAATCGTGCGTAAGGGATATAATGATCTCTTTTCTTGTATTATTACTTAGGAACATATATCTGTGCATACGGGTGAAGCTTTGTACACTTGTCCTAATTGTCCGATGACCTTTTCGTCTAGTGCTAATATGTATAAACATCGTCAGCGTTTACATAAGGCGGAATATGCTGCTTATAAACAACAGGCTATGCCTCCTAATATTATTAAACAAGCTAAATGCGGTTCGGCAAATAAAATTCGTACGAAAAGACGTTTTGTGGGTTCATCTATAAGGGAATCTCAAGAGGATGATTTGATTGCAATTTCAACTGAAGTCGTCAATGTTGCTACTGCAACTTTGCAAACAAATGCTAATTTGTTGAACTCACACATCTTAACTGCAGCACAATTTGGCTTGCAATAGTTGTGATAAAATAAAGAATAAAAACCATTTTTATTAATTAAAAATGTTATTTAAAAAAAAATTTTTTTTATACGAGTATAACTTAAATAATAATCTCTATATACATACATATAATATATAAAAGAAACGTATTTGTTTGTAACGAAGAAACTCGAAAACTACTGCACTAATCACAAAACTTTAAATCAGTATTCAAAAATAAACACTAATATCAGTCATTAGTGTTCGGAAGATTTGTGGAAAACACAAACGCTAATAGCGCTTGTGTAGAAAATCATTAAAAAAAATAACGTTTCCCTGTTAGTCATCTTTCGAACACAAAAATATTACTGTTTTTATCAAACTCAACAAAAGATGTGAACATTTAATTCCGTTCGGTTTTTTTTTTTGAAAATCCACAAACTTCAATGTGTTTGGTTCGGCTCGTTAATTTTCGTCCCTTTTGACTGGTAAAAAAAAAACATTTTTACAAAAACAAAATTCACACACGAAAAAAACATTATAGAACATTAAAATATAATGTTTGTCTATAGTATCACTACAATTGTTCTGTTTTTCATTATATTATATAATGTTCGGTTCTTTCTTGAAAATAGTTACGAACGGTATTAAGGGTTGTGTATGTCTACACAATCACTAAAAAATTAGATATCGTTCCTGGGTGTGTGAGCTGAACGTCAAATAATGTACTGTGTATTTTCGAACACTGTACACAATACACACGCAAGCTGTTCGTGCTGCGGTCGTTGCTAAAATTGTTTGTTTGTTCATTTCTTTATCAATGTAAAAAAAGAAACATTATAGAACATTAAAATAAAATGTTTGTCTACAGTATCACTACAATTGTTCGGGTTTTTACGAACAACTGAACACTATATAAAGTTCGGCTCTTTATTGAAAATATTTACCTTTAATAAAACTGAAATATTTTTTATGAATAAGTAATAAAATAGATATCGTTCCTGGGTGTGTGAGCCGAACGCTAAATAATGTTCTGTTTATTTTCGAACACTGCTTTAAACATATCTTCTATGGACCGTGAGGAGTTTTTCTGTTTAGTTTCGCTGTTTCCGTTAGATGGCGAAATTAAAAAAAAATTTATTGGTTTTACATATTAAAGGCTAGATTACACTAGAGTTTTGTTGCGACTTTAAAAAAATACAATGTTGTGTTTTTGGTGTTGTTACTTGTTGTAGTATACATGAATTCGCCATGATTACGTATTTATTATTATTTTTTAAAACATATTTCTAAAAGTTTTTTTCAAAACTATAAAGAAAAGATTTTAAACATCATTTACAAGTTCATACAAGTTGATGGGGAAGTAGAAATAGATTAAATTAAAAAAAAAAACAGTTACATTTTTGATAAAAAATACTTTGGAAAAATATAAAATAGAAGAAAAACGAAATTGTCGCCAACATTGGGAACGAAGCTTAATGCTGATTAGTTTCAAAAGAGATTTGGGTAAAAAGATATCATAACAAGAAAAAAATATGAGTGCTGTGAGCAACTCTCAGAATTTAGATTAGCAGGGGTGTTCTGGAAATCGAAAACGCAAAACTCAAGAATTTTAAACGTCGTTTTTAAAAGATTTCTGTAATAAAAGAATTCTATGACAAATATTATACAAATTTTTCTCTATAAAACATAATTTTTTAACAATAACTATAAAAAATTAGATTACAAATGTATTAAAAACAACTTCGAAATTCTGGCGTTTTCAATTTCCACAACACAATAAACACAACATAAAAACTCTTATTATTTTAGGACTTTGTTGTTGTATGAATCACAACAATCACTTTTTTATATGACTTGATAGCACATCTTGTGAATCCCCCAAATATTTTCTTTTAAATATTTTTAAGGCTGTTTTAATATATTTTTCTTCTTTATTAATTTTTGAGCTTAAGGTCAGAAAGGTTAGAAAACTCGAATATTTATGACAAAGGGAAATATAGAATGGCACACAAGGTAAACAATAATGTTGGTAGATTATTCACAAGACTGAAAGATAGATTGCAAAAGTTAGATATGTCAAACTTAGTTTATAAAATACCTTGTGGTGGCAACAATAATGAACAATGTGCAAAATTATATGTAGGAACAACTGGGACGAAACTGAAAACTAGAATAGCAGGACATAAACATGACCAAAAATATAGAAATTATAATTCAGCACATGGTACAGCTTTATCGACTCATTGCAGGGATTTAAATCATTATCCAGATTTTGAGAACACATCCATTTTAAACGTGGAAGGTTTTAAGAAAAGAAGATATATGTTAGAAATGTTACAAATAAATAATGTTCCATTTGAAGAAAGGATTAATTTTAAAAAAGATACTGAGGGTTTAGCTCAGATTTATAGATATTTATTGAATAAAAATTAATAGGTTGACGAAAAGGGAAATAGGTTTGGAAATATGGTTGTTTTCTAAAATAAAGTTTAGATGGCTTAAGTTAGATTTGTTAAAAATTGTTTGACGAAAAAGGGAAATATTTAAAAATTGTTTTTTGTTTCCTCTTTTTAATTTTGAATTTTTTAATTTTTTGATTTTATGATATGTTATAGTTGAATGTTGAAAAATTTTTTGAAATTTAATTTTAATTTTTAATTTTTATTAATTGTCAAACATAATTTTTGTTAAAATATATCCTGAAGAAGATTTCCAAAGGAAATCGTAATATCGATAATTAAAATATACCAAATATTTAAAATAGAAGTGACCTTAAGCTCAAAAATTAATAAATAAGAAAAACATTTAAAAAAAAGGTCGAAGAAATTAGAATAAAATTTTTAATATATTTTTTAAACAGCAAAATTTGTACAAAAAGCTTTTAGAGCCGTAGAAGGATAATCCAGCGTTCGCAAATAAAATTGACTTATTATTAACTTAATAACCTTAATTATCTTTTTACCCTACTCCTATCTTTACAATTGAATTTAAACAGAAAAAAATCGGAGGAAAACAGGTTATTTCCATTCATAATGGAGTTGTGTTTGTCAGATATCAAAATTCTCTCGAATAACATTCTATCAGGACTGTTCTAAAAATCACAAATCGACGAAACTACAAAAATGATATTTGCTTTTGTGACTGCCACTGTGAATTCAGGTTTGTTTTTTATTTGAATTAAAGATCGCTAAATTGCAAACAGCGGCATGAAATCCAAGTACTAAAATATATAATTAAAAAAAAAAATTTGCAAACTACCGAAAATATGTAAGAATTTTAAATATTTCAAACAAACCATAAGTCCCTACAACATGAGGATTGGCAAAAATTAGGTAAACATTGCTAAATAAGCGAAAATTAGAGAAAATTTGCTAACAGCGGCATAGCAGATAGTAGAGTACTATTTATTATAAGCCATTAAAGCTGTAAAGAATCAGAAAACTTACAGGAACAAATCGCTTCTATCGCGAACATGGCTGAAATTCGCAAAAAATTGCAAAACTTTAAACACACCCTAAAACTAATTTGAGATCGCTAAATCGGTAAAAAAAACAAATTGTTGGAAAATAACATAAAAAGCGTTAAAAAAAATTAGCTATAATTTTGTAGAACAAACGTTTTGTGTTTGCTTGCGCTTTCGACAGTCGAAAATTACATAGAAAAACACAAAAACGGTGTGATTTATAGAACACCACAAAATCACACGTGTGATTTTAAAAGAACATGTGATTTAAAATCACGTGATTTTCAGAACAGACCTGTATAATTTAAGAATTTTTTTTCTTCACTGAGTTTAAGTAGCTTTAGCAAAGGCCACATTTATTAATGTAATAAAAATCTGTATGAAGTGTCTATACATACTTGCAATCTACATTGGATAAATCTCTGTTCTGTAAATATTATTGTATCAATCAATATTTTTTAGCTACGTTAAATTTTTTTTGCTTTTAGATTTCCCAGCAAAAGTAAACTCTCTTCTCATCTACCCGTTCACAGTACCATCTGCACCTGTATGTGCGATATATGTGGTAATACGTTTAAAACAAAATTCACTTTAAAGAAACACATTGAATATCATCATTCGGAGAATCCACGTAAAGACAAAGATCCCCAGTCATGTCCCATCTGTTACAAAGTGCTGAGAGGACACAAGGGTCTAAGGGCCCATATGAAAAATATTCATGACGACAGTGAACAGGAGCACCGTTGTAAAATTTGTAATCACCTCTCGACAACAGCTAAAGGTTTGCGAGTCCACGAGATATTTCGCCACGAAAAGGAGAGAAAACACAAGTGTTCTTTGTGTGGCAAAGCATTTAAGAGGCCATTGGATTTGAAAGTAAATTTTTAAATTTTGCTATCTTTTTAATTCTATAATTTTTTTTTTTTTAGGAACATATTGCTACGCACACCGGCATATCCTTATATAAATGTGCTGAATGTAATGCAACATTTAAGTCAAATTCTAATTATTATCACCACAAAAGACGTTTTCATAGTGGAAAAACCGAAAAGGAATTAATGATTAAAATTGATGATTGTCCTTAGTGTCTGTGTATATGTTAGTTAGTTAGTTGTTATGTTGCTTGTATGTAAATTTTGTATTTAAAAAGTATATGTATATGTTATATGTACATAATTTTCAAAATAAAGAAAATTAAAGAACAAATAACTTTGTTTTTGTAAAATCAGTTTTGAAGGCGAATTGAATCATAAAGTCAGTCTGTTTTTATTGAAAAAATTAAACAATATAACCTCACTTAAAATTTTTTTTTTTTATACAACATTTTAAAAATTTAAAAAAAAAATTATATTGAAAATATCTTTACGGAAGATTTACAGAACAAACCCCAATATTTAATGGTCTGCTTCACATTCCGATTCTAAATGGTTTTAATTTTGTAGTTCCAAATCCGAAATTTAACTCACAGTAATTCATATATGCACGTAGATCAGTTTGATAGAGCGCAAAACTTAAAACAAAAATCTCAACTGAGACAACAAAGTTTCTAGTCACTGCTAAGTGTAGAGTAATTCAGTCTTATTTCTAGACTCGTAGTCGTTTGCAACATTCAGCCTTTTTCCAGTTGTCGTAATCGCTCAAGTCGTTTTTTGTAAGAGATTAAAGTAACACACAACCAGTGTTCTTTAATCTCTTACAAAAAACTACTGGATCGATTACGACAACAACAACCGAAATAAGGCTGATTATTTAAGTAAATATAAAACTTTATTCTATAATAAATAAGTAAAATTCTTTACTTTAATTCTAACCTTTTTTGAAACATTTAAATGGCGTTTAAAAAGAATCCAAATTTCCAAAGAATAACTTTATCATTGTTAAGCAAGACAATTTGCGAATGTATTATTTTTCATATTCTTAACATTTTAGATTTCCGACTCCGTATCGTTTAAGTGCTCACGAAAGTAAACATAATCCACAGAGTTTTGTGATTTGCGATAAATGCGGCAAAACATTTAAAGATAAAGGTCGTTTAAAATTACATCACAATAATGATCATTCCGACGAACCGAAACCAGAAAAAATACCCGAACAGTGTTCAATTTGTAACAAATGGTATTCGTCAAAATTAAGCATACAAAATCATATACGCAATATGCATACGAATAACGATATTGAACATCGTTGTCCCCGGTGCGGTTTTGTATCGACCACAGCGAAGGCTTTACAGAAACATATTTATTATAATCATGATGTTGTGCGTAAATATAAATGTAACTTGTGTGAAAAGGCTTTTAAGAGACCTCAGGATTTAAAGGTTGGTATTTAATTTGGTTCCTAACGCTAAGATTTTTGGCAAACTTTAAACATTTCTATTTTTGCAGGAACATACGGCCACCCATACGGGCGAGCCCTTGTACGCTTGTGCAAATTGCGGCCAAACATTTAAGTCTAAAGCAAATATGTTTCACCATCGTAGACGTTTTCATCGACCCGAATGGACAGCTGATCGCACAAAACCACCAAAAGAAAAATATTCAAGAAACTAATTTATTTAAAAAAAAAACTCAATAAATTTTAAGTATTTTTCAAAATGTTTGCTATATTTAATTCATTTTATTGTGCAACAAAAAAAAAAAAAAAAAAAAAAATAAGTAAACTTTCCTTGACTTGTTGTAGGTTGTGGGCTAGATTAAATACTCTTACAGCTTTTATTTAAAAATTTCGATAAAATCTGCTAATAAATGAGTTTGTAAAACAGTAATATTGGCTTTTTAATATTGAAGGTTTTCAGCCTTATTCCGGTTGTCGTTGTAGTAATCGATCAGGTCGTTTTTGTAAGAGATTAAAGAACACTG
Source organism: Pollenia angustigena (assembly GCA_930367215.1). Taxonomy (NCBI): domain Eukaryota; kingdom Metazoa; phylum Arthropoda; class Insecta; order Diptera; family Polleniidae; genus Pollenia; species Pollenia angustigena. The sequence goes on along the minus strand of OV884060.1, from coordinate 186,706,344 downwards.
GTTGTGTGTTATTTTAATCTCTTACAAAAAACTACTTTATCGATTACGACAACGACAACCGGAATAATGCTGATTATTGGTTCTCTCTCACCCTTATTGTGGTTGGCGAAATTAAAAACGTCTGCAACTGTTTGGTAATAGATTAAAGGAAAGAAATTCACGTTCTTTTTAACCTATTACAGAACAGTCGTAGGCATATTTTAAATTCGCCAACCACGATAAGGGTGTATGAAATTTTGCAGTTTTTTTAGGAGTTTAATTAGTCCGCAATGAATTTTAAAGGTATTTTAGTAATTCATGCACAGCACAACAGTTTCCGATAAAAAAAATATTTTAGAAAATTACCAATAACGTTGGCCTCATGTAAAAAGGCCCTAACGCGAGTTTTTCGAAATTAAGTTTTTAAGTGATTTGTACATTTCACACAATAGTTTCAAAAATAACGATTTTACAATAAATTTTTCTTTTTGATACAAACTGTTTCTATTATCACGAATAATTCCCAAGGAATTTTATTCTCACGGAAAAAACTATTTTCGAGAGAGTTTTCCACTCAGTAATACAATTGTTTGGGTGCTCCTTGGAGTTTAGCTCGTTTTCAACATCCCTCCAGATCTTAAAGTATTTTATAAACTCGGAAAAAGAGAAAAATTTATTAAGGAATTCGTAATTATAATAAGATCTGTGGGAAAAGGGAAAAATTTGCCGCAGAATTTTAATTCGTGATTGGGCTGAAAATTTATCAATCTCAAATTTTGATTACAATAATAACACTTGTCTTTGCAATTTGGCAACGAAATTGTATAAAACTTTATCGTGGTAACATCTGTAGAAGATTTAGTAGTTTTGAGATGTTATCTGCGCTCTCTAAGAGGCCAGGGGGTCTACTCTCTATTGCGATGCGAAACCTAAATGCCAACTTGGTACTCTCTATCACTTTCGCAAAATTTTCTGAAATAAAGCAATTGTGGCAATAAAAATTAAAGACGGCGCGGATTTTCAGTAATAAATTCCAAAGTGTGTTAACATATTTGAAATTGGGGAAAATTTAAATAAAGTGATGATTTACGAAAAGAAAAAAAAAAAATAAAAGATGCGAAAGACACATGCGCAAATGTATTAAAGAGTACCAATAGCTAGATTTGCTGCAATTTTCCTTCGCATCGCAATAGAGAGTAGCCCCCGATACTTCAAAATTTGTTAGTGATGTTTTGACTAACGTAAAAGTTATTTATAAATAAGATCTATAGATCTACTACCAAAAAAATTCTTATTTTTAAAAATTAAAAAATTTCGTACATCGAAATAAATATATTTTATGCACAGTTTCATATTTATTTTTTTAAGCAATTTTTTTTAATAAAATTTCGAACTCATGTTCAATAACTTTTATAATAAAAATCTAAGACATTTTGTTTATAAAATTAAATGTTGGAATATAGCGAATTTATTTTAATGAAAGTACATTACAATTCAACACAGATACCCAACAAAAAAACACCTAAGGAATCATCGACATCATCACAATCCAGCTAAAGCATGTATGTGCGATCAATGTGGTAAAATTGTCCGTACGTCAAATACTTTATCTAAGCACAAACAAGCTGTTCATGGTATTAAACCTCCCAAGACTCCATTACAGTGTAAACACTGTAATAATTGGTATACGGGTAAGGCGAATTTGCAGCACCATATACGTCATATGCACAATAGTAGCGAGGATAAAAGGAATGTTTGTGAAATTTGTGGTTTTGTATCCACAACTAGACCAGCCAAACTGAAGCATATACGCTTTAAGCACAATTCGGAAAAAAGATTTCGTTGTGCGGTATGTGGAAGATCCTTTAAAGTGCCTACATTATTAAAAGTGAGTTTCGTTTTCTAGTAAACTCTTTGATCTAAAAATGCTGTATTAATCATTTGTTTCGATTTTGTAGGAACACATGGCAACCCATACTGGAGTAGACTTGTATAAATGTGATTATTGTACATGCACTTTTAAATCCAAGTCAAATATGTATAATCACTGCAAACGTTTGCATGCCAAAGAATTTGAGAACAGAACTAAACGCATGCGTATATCAAAGACAGAGCCAGTGCCGGACTTAATAAATGTTGAAAATTGAAATTGGTTTCTTGGGAAATATGTTGTCTAGCACTTTTAAAGAAAAACACGTTCAGAATTTTTGAATTTTCTTACCCCTATTTCCCCTACAAGAAATGAATGAGCGAGTTGTCACATTTTTTATTTTGGTGTTATGATAGAAAGAAATGACCGAAATAAAGTTTTCGGTCACATTCGGTAATTTCTTTCTATAATTTTCTTAACACCAAAATGGAAAATGTGACAACTCGCTCATTCATTTCTTGTAAGGACGGTTTACAATTCAACTTAAATTGAAAGTTTGCAGCTTGTATAATTGTTTACAACTCTGTGTTAGTGCTGTTAGCAAAAATATCAAAAACTCATGATTTGATTTCAACTTTATTGATTTTGGTTTTCAGAAACATTTTATAGATACAAAAATCATTTGTTTGGACTTGTAAAAGAAAAATTTAGTTAAAAAAAAAAAAAATGTACTAAGTTGTTAATAAAAAGAAAAATTACAGCATGCGTTGAATAAAATCATATATTTTTTAAAAGCTTTTGCTACAGTTTTGAGATGACGAGCGCAAAACTAACTCGTTTAATTTACTTTTAAAACAAAAACAAGTTTTGAAATTTAGTTTTTGTTTGAAATGTAAATTAAACGAACGAGTATTGCGCTCGACATCAAAGAACAGGACGTAAATTAAATAATTTATAACGTAACATCTGTTTATTAATAATGTTTATGTTTTAAAAATATATTGCTAAATAAATACATAAATATATACTATGATTATAAATATGGCTCATATTGACGGTATTTTTTAGTTCGTAACTGTAAGTAATTTTCTGACTTCATTGGTTTTCACACATTATCCATTCCATTAAAACCCTTGAAATATAAATCCGCTAATAATTTGTAAAAAGCTTTTATTACTTCTAAAAACAGATGGTTTCATTTATTATGTTACCTACAATAAATATGTAATAGGTAAGGTTAGGTTAAGAAGGGTAATGCGCCCAAGGGCACACCTCCACTCGGAGACCAATGCGGTCCAATGTCAATCGCTTCAATATAGAGGAGAAAGAAAGAGAAGTGAAAAAGACAATAATTCAGAGATAGATTTAAGATAGTTAGTAGACAACAGATAAAACAAAAATACCCCTACAGTCCCTTCATCAGAAATAACCGTCCTATTTCCCTGACAAACCCCAGTAGACCGACTTGACTACATCGTCGTAAAATCTATCTCCTAGCCATTTCTGCCTGAGACCCTGCATCCTAGGACAGTGGCCCTGCGTCTAACTCGGGCCATAATGCTCTGTAATCAGTTCTATCCCTCCAGGACCGGTTAATGGATTCGCGGAATCTTTTCCGTATTATCTCGTAGTATTGACATTAGGGGGGTTTTACCCTCGTCCCGTACCACTCAGTCAGGATCCGAACGCTATCTCGCGAATTCGTCCGCCACCTCATTACCATTCACCTTGCAATGTCCGTGTACACAATACAACCTTACTGTGAATACCTCCATGAGCTCCCTCAGAGCATTCCTACACAGTGCGACCAGGCACGATTGCACCGTATATCCTGTCAATGCTCTAAGCGGAGCCTGACTATCGACGTAAATTGTCACCACAGACCACCCTTCGATACGATATAACCCAGTATCATCTCCGTCGCCCTCCAAATCGCAGGGATCTCAGCCTTAAAATAAATATGTTATAAGCACAAGCGAAGCAGGTATTTTAATGTCAAGTGCTTGAATTGTTCACTATATCTAGCGTCCGGATGAGAATCCTACATTCAGCCCTTGTGCTCTAAACAACTTCTCCGAACTATACCTATAATTCCAACTAAATTTTAGAAAAAGGCACTTAAACCCCTTGTGCTCTAAGCCCCTCAAATAAATTGTTATTGGTGATATTCCATTCATTCATAGTCTAAATTAAAATGTTGGTATTTATATAAAAGGTCTGTTCAGTACAAAAATGGAACAAATCGATCCATTATTTCATTTCGCAACGAAACGTCGTTTTAAAATTTATAAAAAAAAAAACTTTTAAATGCAATTATCATCTGTTATAAAATTACTTTTACCAGTAGCGGGTTATTGGCATTAACTAAATGCAATATTGGGTAGTTTTCAATTATCGATTGTATGATTATTTAGGGGGAGGGGGCTACTCACTACTGCAATGCATAAGATATGTAGTTGCAAATTGAGAGATTGGTACTCTTTAAGGCGTTTGCGCATTCTTCTTTCGCATGTTTTTTTCCTCTTCGAAAATCATTATTTGTTTTATTTAAAATTTCAAACGAAAACACGTTAAAGGCTAGATTACTCTATCATTCTTTGTATTAATACATGTCAAAAACGCAAGCAATATGACAAAGTGTGATAGTGTGAATGCAATGGGTCACGAAAATGACAAGTATTATGAAAAAAGTTTGACATCCCATACGACTTCATCGTTTTTTGAAAAATTTCTAAACAATAATACTTTTCATTGGATCAGGGTTGCATTTAATTTCATGTATGAGTGGTTATACTTTGTGTGATGGTGTGAACAAACTGTCATGTTAAATTAGATTTTTTGACAGTCGCAACAAAATTCATTAGATTTCCATCTCACAAAGTATTATGGAATACGTAAGACTTGTGAGATAGTGTAAACTAGTTTAAGCGGCTTAATTTAACTGCCCTTTTACATTTAATTACTGTCGTAAATCTGCGCCTGCGCCATCTTTTAACTTTTATTGCCAGTGTTTAAAAAAAATTGTGCGAAAGCGAACGAAAGTACCAAATTGGCCTCTTATCGCATTAAGCTTTCGTATCGAAGCTTCATTCGCAACGAGAGTAGCCCCCCAGGTATGTGATGGAAAACGATTTTAAAAACAAAACGATTTGAAACCGATAATGTCGTTTTCAGTATTTTAAAAAATTATTTATAATTTATTTTCCTCTTCATCGTTATTGTGTAAGGCGTTATTGTTAATGCCTAAGACTTCTTTTGTAATAGATTGAAGAACACAGGTTGTGTGTCACTTTAATCTATTACAAAAAACTTCTCAGGCGTTAATGACAATTGTTATAACGACATCGTAAAAAATGTTGGAAAGTATTTTTAAAATTAGTGTTTTTATACATATTTGCTGTGCGAACGATACCGTTCGAAATAGTTGAAGAGGCAGTAAGACTTTAATTCAGAAATGGATATTAAATTGGCCGAAATTATCACACCAGTTAAAAACGATCGTTTTGAAATCGGTCGATTTTTATCACATACCTGATTATTGGTAATTGTGGTTACCAATTACAAAATGTATTTAATTGGATTTGTAATTTGCAAAATTAAATTACATTTAATTGGTAATTGAAAAGTAACTGACAACGCTTAAGCCTGCCGAACACCATACACATTGTTTTAATACAAAATAAAATTGTTTGGACTATTATAAAATTATTTTAATAAAAATTCATTACAATTCAACACAGATTCGCAACAAACCGACTTTTGAAGGTACATCGTCACCATCATAATCCAGCTAAGGCCTGTATGTGCGATCAATGTGGTAAAATTGTTAGTACGCCGAATACATTATGTAAGCATTTAAAAACTGTACATGGTATCAAAATTCCCAAGACTCCAGCACAATGCAAACTCTGTCATAATTGGTATGCGGGTAAGGTTAATTTGATGAAACATATGAGTAATATGCACGATAGTAACGAGGATAAAAGAAATGTTTGTGAAATTTGTGGTTTTGTATCCACAACTAAAGAAGCTAAAATGAAGCACATACGCGTTAAACACAGGACCGGAAAGGTTTTTGAGTGTTCGATATGTGGGAGATCTTTTCAATTTCCTATTTTATTAAAAGTGAGTTTTGTTTTCTAGTAACACTTTCACCTTATTATGCTGTTCTAATGATTTGTTTCGGTTTTTGTAGGAACACATGGCAACCCATACCGGAGAAGACTTGTATAAATGTGTTTACTGTCCTACAACTTTTAAATCCAAGACCAAAATGAAAATTCACTGCAAACGTTTACATGCATTAGAATTCGAGAACAGTAAAAATCCAAAAATATTGCCAGATTCAATAAATATCGAAAATTAAAATTGGTGTTGAGGAATATATCCAGCAAAATTTAAAACAAAAGTTCTTGCAGAACTTTTAAAGATTCTGTCTTTTTATATTATTTTATAAAAGTTTAAAAAAAATCTTTTGTGTGAAATTTTTAGCTTTGTTTTAACTAAAGAATAGTTAATAGTTAAACTTGTAAATCAAAAAGAACAATTAAAAAATGTACAGAATTGAATAATACATACATATACATACATATTATTATTTAAAAAGCTCAAACTAAATAAGTTTATTATAAATTTATTTATGGTCTTTTTTAAATAACATAGATATTAATAAATTATTATTATTTACTTCGGTTATACGGTTTAGTTCTAATCAGAATGTGATTCTGACCCGATTGGTATGCACAAAGACATAATATTCTCTTCATTAAGGCTTTAAATAAATTGTTTAAACATTTTGCAATTTAACCTCAAGACTTAAATCCGCTAATCTTATTTAAAAAACTTTTTTAACTGCTAGAAATACATAAATGTTCAATTTATCTTGTTACCTACTGTAAATAAAAAACGAATAAGTTATTTAAAAATGCAAATAAAAAAATATTAACGAACAATAATTAGAATATTTTTGTAGTCAAACACCATACACAATTTTTAAATACAAAACAAATTCTTTTGGACCATTATCAAATTTTAATACAAATCCATTACAATTTAACACAGATTCGCAACAAAACGACATTTAAAGGACCATCGTGACCATCATAATCCAGCTAAGGCCTGTATGTGCGATCAATGTGGTAAAATTGTTAGTACGCCAAATACATTATGTAAGCATAAAAAAGCTGTGCACGGTATCAAACCTCCCAAACCTCCATTACAGTGTAATCTTTGCAATAATTGGTATACGGGTAAGGTTAATTTGCAGCAACACATACGAAATATACACAATAGTAACGAGGATAAAAGGAATGTTTGTGAAATTTGTGGTTTTGTATCCACAACTAGAGAAGCCAAAATGAAGCATAAACGTTTCAAGCACAGGACGGAAAAGAATTTTCATTGTGCGATATGTGGAAAATCTTTTAAGGTGCCCACTTTGTTAAAAGTGAGTTTGGTTTACCAGCAACACTTTCATCTAAATATGCTGTTCTAATCATTTATTTTGGTTTTGTAGGAACACATGGCAACCCATACTGGAGTAGACTTGTATAAATGCGCTTACTGTTCTGGCACTTTTAAATCCAAGTCCAATATGTATAATCACTGCAAACGTTTGCATGCCGAAGAATTCGAGAACAGAACTAAACGCAAGCGGATGCTAAAACTATTGCCGGATTCAAATAATGAAAATTAAGATTTTATTAAAAAAAGTGTTTCAAAATTTTTTGTACAATTTTAAATTTTTTTTAATAGTTTTTCAAAGTAAATTTTTGGTTTGTATTTAAGTAAAGACCTAAATAATAATGGTTATAGTTTTAAAGAATTTTTAAATTTAAAATTTACCACATTCATTTACAATAAAGATTATAAACCTTAAACAAATATTTGCAAAAATAATAATAAATATTTTATTTATAAAGTTATTTAGTACATATATATTTTATCATAAATTAAAATATTTATGGCTTTAATCTTAATCTTCGGACCACAATTATTTTAAGAAAATTAAAACTTTTTTCACATTATCTATTCATAAACCACTACAATACAAATCAGTTTAAAGAAAACATATATTTTATTTCGTATTCTTAATATTTTAGATTTCCCACCGTGAAACGTTTAAAAGTTCATGAAAATACGCATAATCCTCAAAATATTGTAATTTGCGATAAATGCGGTAAAACATTTAAAAGCCAAGTTCGTTTAAAATTTCACAATCGAAATGAACATTCCAACCAACCGAAACCAGTAAAGGTACCAGAACAATGTCCACTTTGTAACAAGTGGTATACCTCTAAATGGAGTGTACAAGAGCATATACGTAATATGCATACGAACACCGATGTTGAGCATCGTTGTCCTACTTGTGGTTTTGTCTCAACCACAGCAAAAGCTTTAAAGAAACATATACTCTTTAATCATGATGTTGTGCGTAGACATAAATGTAATCTTTGCGAAAAGGCCTTTAAAAGACCTCAGGACATAAAGGTAATTTTATATTTTACTTTTTCAATAAGAAGTCTCTAAACTATTTTAATTATTTTACAGGAACACATGGCCACTCATACAGGCGAAGCCCTCTACACATGTGTGAATTGTGGACAGACCTTCAAATCAAAAGCAAATTTATTTCATCATCGTAGACGTTTACATAGAGCTGAATGGATTGCTGATCGTACAAAGCCGCCTAAAGAAAAATATTCAAGAAACTAAAATTTAATTTATATAAGCATTACAAACGAAATTGATTGTATAAATATTTATTTATTGAAGAAATTAAGTAAAGGTCTTCATAAAAAAATTTTTTTGGAAATGTTTTGTCCGTTCAACTTATCTAAATATGAACACAGATATCATGCATATGATCAATTACACTGGTTTACAGCCAAAAAATACCAAGAACACCACATGCCTAGATAAGTTAATTGGGACCTCCTGAAAACGAAAATCGCTGTAATTTTTTTTTCCTAAGTACCGTTTTTTAGATAACGGTACTTTTGTGTTTTTCGGTGTATGATCCCACTCAAACCCTTGTGGAGCCCAACCTTTGCCCGAATACCACACTGTTATGAATAAATCATTATGTTACATTCATAGCACTGCTTTACAAATTTTTAATTTGGAAAAATACCAAGAGCACCACATGCCTAGATAAGTTAATTGGGACCTCCTGAACACGAAAATCTCTGTAATTTTTTTTTCCTAAGTACCGTTTTTTAGATAACGGTACTTTGTGTTTTTCGGTGTATGGTCCCACTCAAACCCTTGTGGAGCCCAACCAAAAAGTCCGATCGAAATAAATGGCATATTGTTGGAAAGGTAATCGAATGCCTTTTCCATCGATATGCTACAAATTTCTATCTGATAAGAAATGGCTGAGTAATGGCACCTTCAATTTTTTACGTTTTTTTCAAAATTTTTCATTTTCATACCGTTTTTTTACTACGTTATATTAAATATCTGGAATGTTTTATTTCTTAACCAAATAGTATATTTAATTACCAACATTTTAAGCGTAGTTTTTATTAAGAATTTTGTGGAACGACAATATTTTCATCTCATATAAAATTCCGTGTTTTTTAAATACGTTTAAACTGATGGATTTAAAAAACATTTTTTGAACTTTGAGGTGCCATTACTCAGTCATTTCTTATTAGATAGAAATTTGTAGCATATCGATGGAAAAGGCATTCGATTACCTTTCCAACGATATGCCATTTATTTCGATCGGACTTTTTGGTTGGGCTCCACAAGGATTTGAGTGGGACCATACACCGAAAAACACAAAAGTACCGTTATCTAAAAAACGGTACTTAGGAAAAAAAAATTACAGAGATTTTCGTGTTCAGGAGGTCCCAATTAACTTATCTAGGCATGTGGTGCTCTTGGTATTTTTCCAAATTAAAAATTTGTAAAGCAGTGTTATGAATGTAACATAATGATTTATTCATAACAGTGTGGTATTCGGGCAAAGGTTGATCTTATATAATTTGATAATGGCATTTAAATTTTTTTTGGATACCCTATTATTCATTAAGGGTCGATCTTAAATGGAAATCATGTGATCAGAGTCAGGATCATATGGGTCCCAAGGCACGGGGATATACTGATGACCAAGAGGATCGCATCACTTTTGGTATCTGCTGTCACGGGTAACTGTCTCATAGGTAAGCATGTCTGGTAGCCGAACACTACTGCCGCAGCTGTGATCATGAAGACGAGAAGGATAACGTAGAATACATTCTCTGTTACTGTCCTGCACTTGCGAGAAGACGACTGGCCGAATTTAGATCCGCCACCTTTAACAGATTGTACGATGTCTATGGCGTTAAACTGGAGCGCATTTTAAATTGGGTTGTCCGCTTCACATATACATATTTGTTGGTTTTTTATGCGATTTTGTTTTGATTTTTTAATTCAAACTTAAATTAATGCGGGTTTTCAGAATTTTGGAACGAATCATTAGTTTTTATATAAAGGTAGAGTATTGTTTTATGCGAATTCAATTTATGCGATTTTTCTTTGAAACGCATCTATCGCACAAAACGAGACCTGAGTGTAATCGTGTTATAAAAAGTATTTCATCGAGTACCGATTAGAAAATGATTTATGTAGTGTGTGAAAGTGTGAACATTTTTATACACTTTATTAATTTGCCATCAGGGGGGCTACCGCGTATTTCGATACGAAAAGCAAAATTTTTCGAAAGCAATTTCCGTTCGAAACGATGACAGAGTTGTATTTATAAACAAATGGAAAATTTTATTAAAAATTGGTAGCACTGCTATTAAAATACCAAAATGTACGAAAATATCCCACAACAAAACAAATAATAAATACTATTCAATGTGTGAAAAATATTATAATTGTGTTTTTTAATAAAAATTTATTGTATTTTCCTGTGGTTTGAAGATTCAACAGAGAAAACCAACCATTACTTAATACTGCTTTTTGTTTGTAAATGTATTTTTTTTTTTTAAATTTCAAGACCACAAACATTTCCAATAATAACGTTAGTAAACATTTATTTTACATCAATTATAATATTGTTAGGTTAAATTTGTTTGTTTAACACTATTATTTATCTTGAACTTTGTCACTAACAAAATAGCTTTCCAATAATTTCCTAACGCTTTTTACATAACTGACGCTCGTTTTCGTAATACGGAGTTGGAGTTTCGAAAGGGATTTTTATTGTTCATAATATAAAGTTGCCGTTACAAAAGTGATTTTTTGTTTTCGAAAAGGTATTAACAACTTCCGTTCATTCGAAACAAATAGTACGAAAATCATAATACACAGAACAAATTGTTCGAACTCATAAATTATTTATTTCGATTCGAAATACGCGGTAAACCCCCAGGTGTTCCCTTACTTTTCGAAATTTTACATATTTTCCATTCGCATACTTTTTTTACAAAGGTTTTTTTGGGAGCAAATTTTTTATTTACTTATTTAGTGCATTTTACTGTAAAAGCACTCGAAAGGACCTTTACATACATACGTCTCTGATATTTCACTTAAAATTCAAATAACTGAAAAAAAAGATAATTTTGTGTAAAAAATGCGATCATCCATGTTCCGGAAATCGAATCGATTGAAATTTAAAAAAAGACCCTTTGTTCAAAATTCATAAAAATATTTCCTATTATTTACTCCACATTTTTAGAACCACTTATCTTTACCAGAACTTCTCCTAAAATCAGGAGAAGCTAGGTTCATTAAAAAAAATTCTAAAATATTTTACTCCAATTTAATTTCCAGAACATAACCTCTAGTACAAATATGGCAAAAAAAAAATTATTTTAAAACATTCAACATTTTTCATTTTTTTGAATTTATTCTATGAGCTAAATTTCAGTTATGTATTTTATAAAGCTTTTTGGTAATAGTTCCATTCTGAAAAATTGAAGGAATAGAACTATTACAAAAAAGCTTTATAAAATACATAACTGAAATTTAGCTCATAGAATAAATTCGAAAAATGAAAAAATGTTGAATATAATATAAAGTAACCTTCGGAAGGAAATAATTCCCAGTTTCTATTTGTTAAAATAGTTGAGTTAAATACATTCAATTTATAAAGTAACACTATCCAGTGAGACACAAAGAATGCTGACGAAGGCTGTAGCGGGCCAGAAAATGCATTACATTCTGCTGGTGTCTAATAATTGTAAATTTTTCTGTACATTCAATATACCTCATTGCTTTCCAAAGGAAGGCTAAGGTAAAATGTAAAAAGAAAATACAATATAATAGTCTGGTAGTGTATAAAGTCATTTCTGAAAAATTGAAGGAATGGAACTATTACCAAAAAGCTTTATAAAATACATAACTGAAATTTAGCTCCTAGAATAAATTCGAAAAATGAAAAAATGTTGAATATAATATAAAGTAACCTTCGGAAGGAAATAATTCCCAGTTTCTATTTGTTAAAATAGTTGAGTTAAATACATTCAATTTATTAAGTAACACTATCCAGTGAGACACAAAGAATGCTGACGAAGGCCGTAGCGGGCCAGAAAATGCATTGCATTCTGCTGGTGTCTAATAATTGTAAATTTTCTCTGTACATTCAATATACCTCATTGCTTTCCAAAGGAAGGCTAAGGTAAAATGTAAAAAGAAAATACAATATAATAGTCTGGTAGTGTATAAAGTCATTTCTGAAAAATTGAAGGAATGGAACTATTACCAAAAAGCTTTATAAAATACATAAATGAAATTTAGCTCATAGAATAAATTCGAAAAATTGAAAAATGTTGAATATAATATAAAAGTAACCTTCGGAAGGAAATAATTCCCAGTTTCTATTATTTTAAAACTTTTAGATTTTAAAACGTTAATTAATTTATTATAAACAAATTAATCTAATTAATCTAACGATTTGTTTATAATATTCGAGTACGTGAACATATTTCTGAATATGTTAAACTTTTCCTTGGCTGTTCCCTCCACAATTTGATACAACGTCGAAATTTGATATTTTTTTACAGGGTAATTAAAACTGGGTTGCCTACACCTCTCTGCTCTAAATTTAGTTTTTCTCGTTCTACTAGGAACCCGCAAGTTTTGATTCCGAGAATTAATAATGGATTCTATGAACATTGGTTTATTGTAAGAACTGCGCGTTGTTGGAACTGGTTGCCTCTGGAACTTAAAATTTTTTCTCATTCTAACAATGCGTTCCGCCTAAAACATTATAGAATACTTTGTAATTAACTTTAATGTTAATTACTGACCGTTTTATTAGATGTATATTCCACTTGATTATTTAAATAAAAATCATTTGTTTATATATATTTACATTTGTTGTGTATTAAATATGTATTTATAAATGTATAATAAAACTTGTTTCCTAAATTTTTTTGGTCTTTATTAATACTTCTACACTGCTGGGATCTTTTGTTTTCTGTGTTTTTTCTTTTTTATTGGTTGGGGAACCGGAAAAAAAAACTAAACCGGTTTGAGGATTAATTTACAGCCTGTTCGTCGATTTCGAACGTTAACGTTCGCATAGAAAATTACATTTAAAACAAAAACAAATTTTCGAATTTTGTTTTTGTTCCAAATATAATTTTCTATGCGAACGTTAACGTTCGAAATCGACGAACAAGCTGTTAATTTAATAATAAAATCATTTTTTTTTCTATTTTATTATATATATTTTTAAAATAGTTTTTGTATAATTAATTAATTTATAACTGTATTCAGGCAAACTGCTTTGTAATATATATTTTAATTGGACTAGAGTGGCTTTTTATATTACATTTAATGAAATAAATAAATAAATAATTTGTATTCGCCTCCATTATAAGCAATTCAGAAGTCGGAAAAATATAGACATAAATACATATAGGGGGTATTCACGTCACAAGTTGCATCCTTGCAAAAAAGGAAAAGTGCAAAAATATAACAACAACCACAAAGACAATTATTTACGCACAACTAATTGTCTGTGTGGTTGTTGTTTTATTTTTGAACTTTTGCTTTTGTTCAAGGGTGCAACTTGTGACGTGAATATTCTTATTATGGCTGTTTTCCTAAACGCCTGTTGTATTGTAGTAATACATGGAAACATGTTCTTAAATGCAACCATAAAAATTTTGACAATGCATTTAGTTCCGAAATGCAACTTTGTAATTGTCACTGGGCAGAGAAAAGCAAATAAAGCAGTTAAAATAATGTAGATGCAAACCATATTCTTATACAATACAAAGTAGGTAAAAATTCAACACGGTATTGATACATTGTGAACACACGTTTAGGAAAATAGCCTATATTTTTTTGACAAAATTGGAAAAAATTGAAGTCGTAAATTAGAAACTTTCCAATTTGTTAAATAATAAAAACAAACGAGAGTTTTTTAAATATTCCTCATACTAATCATATGTTTTATTGTCTTGTGGTATGTCAACTGTTAAATTCATATGTGGTTCCTTATGTAACGAAGACCATCTTTTCGCCACTCTTGCATCGCTGGCCTTACGGTATACCATGCACGTTATATGATTTAATTTTTCAAAGCGTATTCGCGTAAGTCCTAATGTTCCTAAAGTATAACGCCAATTTTTCATAATGGCAGCATTTTTGCCAACATGTTGTGAATCTGGTGTTATAATTATTAAAATGCCTTCAAATTTAAGTAAATCATAAGCTTTTCGGCAACATTCCAGTCTTAATTCGGAAGTAGGTATATATTCAAGTAGCAGGCTAAACACAACACACTCGTAATGATTTTTGGGCAATGCGAATACCTCATTATTTGACATTATTATATTTCCTTTTGGGAGTTCCTCAACTTTAATTTTCAAAAAATCTCCTTTAAGCACCTCATTTGTAGCTGGATACAAATCAACGGCTGTTACTTCGAAGTAGGGAGATTTACCAAATGGATTAAAACAGCTTCCTACATCTAATACTTTAACTTTTTTGGGCACATCTTCCAGATACTGACACTGTAAGCAATCGTAATCTTCCCAAGATTCTAATAATCTCTGCTCTCGTAATCTTTTTTCAAGGTAAATGCGTTCGGAAAAGAAATATGCCACACAATATTCTATGGTCCACTTGATTCGACTTTGTGCCATTAAATCTTGGTTTGTTGTATTTTCCTCCCATATGTTGGCCAGTTGATGCATAGCCGCTGCATATTCTTTAAGGCGTTTAGTGTCTTTAACGTGTTCCTGCCAGGCCTTGTTAACTCCATCTCGTTTAGTTAATAAACGTAGCGAATCGTGACAAGATTTTATTATCTCGGCTAAGCGCTTATGTTCCTCAGTGGCCATTTAAAGGTTATTTTTTACGTTTTTTTCAAAATTTTTCATTTTCATACCGTTTTTTTACTACGTTATATTAAATATCTGGAATGTTTTATTTCTTAACCAAATAGTATATTTAATTACCAACATTTTAAGCGTAGTTTTTATTAAGAATTTTGTGGAACGACAATATTTTCATCTCATATAAAATTCCGTGTTTTTTAAATACGTTTAAACTGATGGATTTAAAAAACATTTTTTGAACTTTGAGGTGCCATTACTCAGTCATTTCTTATTAGATAGAAATTTGTAGCATATCGATGGAAAAGGCATTCGATTACCTTTCCAACGATATGCCATTTATTTCGATCGGACTTTTTGGTTGGGCTCCACAAGGATTTGAGTGGGACCATACACCGAAAAACACAAAAGTACCGTTATCTAAAAAACGGTACTTAGGAAAAAAAAATTACAGAGATTTTCGTGTTCAGGAGGTCCCAATTAACTTATCTAGGCATGTGGTGCTCTTGGTATTTTTCCAAATTAAAAATTTGTAAAGCAGTGTTATGAATGTAACATAATGATTTATTCATAACAGTGTGGTATTCGGGCAAAGGTTGATCTTATATAATTTGATAATGGCATTTAAATTTTTTTTGGATACCCTATTATTCATTAAGGGTCGATCTTAAATGGAAATCATGTGATCAGAGTCAGGATCATATGGGTCCCAAGGCACGGGGATATACTGATGACCAAGAGGATCGCAACACTTTTGGTATCTGCTGTCACGGGTAACTGTCTCATAGGTAAGCATGTCTGGTAGCCGAACACTACTGCCGCAGCTGTGATCATGAAGACGAGAAGGATAACGTAGAATACATTCTCTGTTACTGTCCTGCACTTGCGAGAAGACGACTGGCCGAATTTAGATCCGCCACCTTTAACAGATTGTACGATGTCTATGGCGTTAAACTGGAGCGCATTTTAAATTGGGTTGTCCGCTTCACATATACATATTTGTTGGTTTTTTATGCGATTTTGTTTTGATTTTTTAATTCAAACTTAAATTAATGCGGGTTTTCAGAATTTTGGAACGAATCATTAGTTTTTATATAAAGGTAGAGTATTGTTTTATGCGAATTCAATTTATGCGATTTTTCTTTGAAACGCATCTATCGCACAAAACGAGACCTGAGTGTAATCGTGTTATAAAAAGTATTTCATCGAGTACCGATTAGAAAATGATTTATGTAGTGTGTGAAAGTGTGAACATTTTTATACACTTTATTAATTTGCCATCAGGGGGGCTACCGCGTATTTCGATACGAAAAGCAAAATTTTTCGAAAGCAATTTCCGTTCGAAACGATGACAGAGTTGTATTTATAAACAAATGGAAAATTTTATTAAAAATTGGTAGCACTGCTATTAAAATACCAAAATGTACGAAAATATCCCACAACAAAACAAATAATAAATACTATTCAATGTGTGAAAAATATTATAATTGTGTTTTTTAATAAAAATTTATTGTATTTTCCTGTGGTTTGAAGATTCAACAGAGAAAACCAACCATTACTTAATACTGCTTTTTGTTTGTAAATGTATTTTTTTTTTTTAAATTTCAAGACCACAAACATTTCCAATAATAACGTTAGTAAACATTTATTTTACATCAATTATAATATTGTTAGGTTAAATTTGTTTGTTTAACACTATTATTTATCTTGAACTTTGTCACTAACAAAATAGCTTTCCAATAATTTCCTAACGCTTTTTACATAACTGACGCTCGTTTTCGTAATACGGAGTTGGAGTTTCGAAAGGGATTTTTATTGTTCATAATATAAAGTTGCCGTTACAAAAGTGATTTTTTGTTTTCGAAAAGGTATTAACAACTTCCGTTCATTCGAAACAAATAGTACGAAAATCATAATACACAGAACAAATTGTTCGAACTCATAAATTATTTATTTCGATTCGAAATACGCGGTAAACCCCCAGGTGTTCCCTTACTTTTCGAAATTTTACATATTTTCCATTCGCATACTTTTTTTACAAAGGTTTTTTTGGGAGCAAATTTTTTATTTACTTATTTAGTGCATTTTACTGTAAAAGCACTCGAAAGGACCTTTACATACATACGTCTCTGATATTTCACTTAAAATTCAAATAACTGAAAAAAAAGATAATTTTGTGTAAAAAATGCGATCATCCATGTTCCGGAAATCGAATCGATTGAAATTTAAAAAAAGACCCTTTGTTCAAAATTCATAAAAATATTTCCTATTATTTACTCCACATTTTTAGAACCACTTATCTTTACCAGAACTTCTCCTAAAATCAGGAGAAGCTAGGTTCATTAAAAAAAATTCTAAAATATTTTACTCCAATTTAATTTCCAGAACATAACCTCTAGTACAAATATGGCAAAAAAAAAATTATTTTAAAACATTCAACATTTTTCATTTTTTTGAATTTATTCTATGAGCTAAATTTCAGTTATGTATTTTATAAAGCTTTTTGGTAATAGTTCCATTCTGAAAAATTGAAGGAATAGAACTATTACAAAAAAGCTTTATAAAATACATAACTGAAATTTAGCTCATAGAATAAATTCGAAAAATGAAAAAATGTTGAATATAATATAAAGTAACCTTCGGAAGGAAATAATTCCCAGTTTCTATTTGTTAAAATAGTTGAGTTAAATACATTCAATTTATAAAGTAACACTATCCAGTGAGACACAAAGAATGCTGACGAAGGCTGTAGCGGGCCAGAAAATGCATTACATTCTGCTGGTGTCTAATAATTGTAAATTTTTCTGTACATTCAATATACCTCATTGCTTTCCAAAGGAAGGCTAAGGTAAAATGTAAAAAGAAAATACAATATAATAGTCTGGTAGTGTATAAAGTCATTTCTGAAAAATTGAAGGAATGGAACTATTACCAAAAAGCTTTATAAAATACATAACTGAAATTTAGCTCCTAGAATAAATTCGAAAAATGAAAAAATGTTGAATATAATATAAAGTAACCTTCGGAAGGAAATAATTCCCAGTTTCTATTTGTTAAAATAGTTGAGTTAAATACATTCAATTTATTAAGTAACACTATCCAGTGAGACACAAAGAATGCTGACGAAGGCCGTAGCGGGCCAGAAAATGCATTGCATTCTGCTGGTGTCTAATAATTGTAAATTTTCTCTGTACATTCAATATACCTCATTGCTTTCCAAAGGAAGGCTAAGGTAAAATGTAAAAAGAAAATACAATATAATAGTCTGGTAGTGTATAAAGTCATTTCTGAAAAATTGAAGGAATGGAACTATTACCAAAAAGCTTTATAAAATACATAAATGAAATTTAGCTCATAGAATAAATTCGAAAAATTGAAAAATGTTGAATATAATATAAAAGTAACCTTCGGAAGGAAATAATTCCCAGTTTCTATTATTTTAAAACTTTTAGATTTTAAAACGTTAATTAATTTATTATAAACAAATTAATCTAATTAATCTAACGATTTGTTTATAATATTCGAGTACGTGAACATATTTCTGAATATGTTAAACTTTTCCTTGGCTGTTCCCTCCACAATTTGATACAACGTCGAAATTTGATATTTTTTTACAGGGTAATTAAAACTGGGTTGCCTACACCTCTCTGCTCTAAATTTAGTTTTTCTCGTTCTACTAGGAACCCGCAAGTTTTGATTCCGAGAATTAATAATGGATTCTATGAACATTGGTTTATTGTAAGAACTGCGCGTTGTTGGAACTGGTTGCCTCTGGAACTTAAAATTTTTTCTCATTCTAACAATGCGTTCCGCCTAAAACATTATAGAATACTTTGTAATTAACTTTAATGTTAATTACTGACCGTTTTATTAGATGTATATTCCACTTGATTATTTAAATAAAAATCATTTGTTTATATATATTTACATTTGTTGTGTATTAAATATGTATTTATAAATGTATAATAAAACTTGTTTCCTAAATTTTTTTGGTCTTTATTAATACTTCTACACTGCTGGGATCTTTTGTTTTCTGTGTTTTTTCTTTTTTATTGGTTGGGGAACCGGAAAAAAAAACTAAACCGGTTTGAGGATTAATTTACAGCCTGTTCGTCGATTTCGAACGTTAACGTTCGCATAGAAAATTACATTTAAAACAAAAACAAATTTTCGAATTTTGTTTTTGTTTCAAATATAATTTTCTATGCGAACGTTAACGTTCGAAATCGACGAACAAGCTGTTAATTTAATAATAAAATCATTTTTTTTTCTATTTTATTATATATATTTTTAAAATAGTTTTTGTATAATTAATTAATTTATAACTGTATTCAGGCAAACTGCTTTGTAATATATATTTTAATTGGACTAGAGTGGCTTTTTATATTACATTTAATGAAATAAATAAATAAATAATTTGTATTCGCCTCCATTATAAGCAATTCAGAAGTCGGAAAAATATAGACATAAATACATATAGGGGGTATTCACGTCACAAGTTGCATCCTTGCAAAAAAGGAAAAGTGCAAAAATATAACAACAACCACAAAGACAATTATTTACGCACAACTAATTGTCTGTGTGGTTGTTGTTTTATTTTTGAACTTTTGCTTTTGTTCAAGGGTGCAACTTGTGACGTGAATATTCTTATTATGGCTGTTTTCCTAAACGCCTGTTGTATTGTAGTAATACATGGAAACATGTTCTTAAATGCAACCATAAAAATTTTGACAATGCATTTAGTTCCGAAATGCAACTTTGTAATTGTCACTGGGCAGAGAAAAGCAAATAAAGCAGTTAAAATAATGTAGATGCAAACCATATTCTTATACAATACAAAGTAGGTAAAAATTCAACACGGTATTGATACATTGTGAACACACGTTTAGGAAAATAGCCTATATTTTTTTGACAAAATTGGAAAAAATTGAAGTCGTAAATTAGAAACTTTCCAATTTGTTAAATAATAAAAACAAACGAGAGTTTTTTAAATATTCCTCATACTAATCATTTGTATGTGGTATGTCAACTGTTAAATTCATATGTGGTTCCTTATGTAACGAAGACCATCTTTTCGCCACTCTTGCATCGCTGGCCTTACGGTATACCATGCACGTTATATGATTTAATTTTTCAAAGCGTATTCGCGTAAGTCCTAATGTTCCTAAAGTATAACGCCAATTTTTCATAATGGCAGCATTTTTGCCAACATGTTGTGAATCTGGTGTTATAATTATTAAAATGCCTTCAAATTTAAGTAAATCATAAGCTTTTCGGCAACATTCCAGTCTTAATTCGGAAGTAGGTATATATTCAAGTAGCAGGCTAAACACAACACACTCGTAATGATTTTTGGGCAATGCGAATACCTCATTATTTGACATTATTATATTTCCTTTTGGGAGTTCCTCAACTTTAATTTTCAAAAAATCTCCTTTAAGCACCTCATTTGTAGCTGGATACAAATCAACGGCTGTTACTTCGAAGTAGGGAGATTTACCAAATGGATTAAAACAGCTTCCTACATCTAATACTTTAACTTTTTTGGGCACATCTTCCAGATACTGACACTGTAAGCAATCGTAATCTTCCCAAGATTCTAATAATCTCTGCTCTCGTAATCTTTTTTCAAGGTAAATGCGTTCGGAAAAGAAATATGCCACACAATATTCTATGGTCCACTTGATTCGACTTTGTGCCATTAAATCTTGGTTTGTTGTATTTTCCTCCCATATGTTGGCCAGTTGATGCATAGCCGCTGCATATTCTTTAAGGCGTTTAGTGTCTTTAACGTGTTCCTGCCAGGCCTTGTTAACTCCATCTCGTTTAGTTAATAAACGTAGCGAATCGTGACAAGATTTTATTATCTCGGCTAAGCGCTTATGTTCCTCAGTGGCCATTTAAAGGTTATGTTTTTTTATTCTTTTGTTTATAAACAATTTTTAATTAATAAAGAAATCTTCGATAGCTCAGCTGTGTAAGTAGCAGACTTTTTTCACAGGCATAATTTGTGATTTTTACGAATGTTCCTACATACATACATATGTATGTATGTATGTATGCAGTTGGTAAACAAAAAACATGTGTTGTTGTTTAGCTTTGACTGGCAATACTTAAACACTGAAAAAAATTAAATTCTTTTGAAAAATGAACCTTTATATAATTAAGCGATATATACACTATCAATTCATTTACATATATAAATAAAAGGAAATATATATATATATATATATATATATATATTTTTTTTTTTTTTTATATATATATAGATTGCTGGATTGCTATTAGTGCTTTAAAGAATTTTAAATTCATACATACAATCTTTGATACCCTCCACCAAAAAGTAAAACATATTTACACCACAGCAAGAGAAATCAAACCAACAAATGGTGCAAAAACTCACTAGAACATGGCAGCACTAAAAACGGTAAGCAATGTACATCGCGCCACAACTCAATGTTCATAGATGGCAGCACCAAAACAACTGCTAAAAATAAATACGCAACATAGCAATGTTAGTACAAACATGTACGTGGCAGGACGGTAAACACCAAATACACCACAATGTACGCTACATGTTTACAAAACGGTTAACATAAAAGTTTTGAAATTGGAAACAAATATGTATGTAGTTTGGTTGTCAGTACAAACATCTGTAAAAAAGCGGACTGAACTGGAAAAGTGAGCGTGGAACCTCCCATACAAGGACAAATTGCTTCGCACGAGATCTGTTTTTACCCGGAAATTCCCAGTGTCACCTTTAGGTGACGAAGCACCCTCTTGTGGATGGGGAGGTACCAGATGTATAGCTGGAGATGAAAATTAAGCAAACTTCGCTCACTTTCTTAGCCGAATGATACAAATGTGTAGTAAATACGACCCAGTGTTACCTGTAAGTGACACCGCTATAAAATCGGAATTAGCAATATTTTTTAATTTGATTTTTTACTTATTATTATTTGAAAGAAAAATCAGTTTTGTTTTTATTACTGAAGGGTTCCTATACTTGTCGGGTTAATAAATTTTACAATTTTCGACGATGATTCTCCACGCTATCTGTGCACACGTATGTAGGTATGATTCGTTTCAATTAGAGTAATAAGGGGTTCGTGAATGTAAAACAAATCGACTTTAATTCTTATACTGGCTTAACCCGGTGCGCTACGCTACAATGCTTTAACCACGTGTGAAGAATCTCCCTTTAAAAGTTTTTCAGTTGAGAGATATTTAATATGGCGGCATGAAATAGCCCCCCACGAAATAAGTCCCCAAAACGGAAATGAAATAACTCCCCAAAAAATATATGAGAGGCAACAACAACGTTTTTTGGGGATTTACTTAATTTTTTTGGGGACTTATTTCATTTTCATATTGGGGAGTTATTTCATATGAGGGGCTTAAAGCACAAGGGATTCAAGTGACTTATTTTAAATAATGAGACAGAAGCGGTTGTTTCGCTTGTGCTCCAAGCGGAGCAGGTATTTTAATGTCAAGTGCTTGAATTGTTCACTATATCTTGCGTCCGGATGAGAATCCTACATTCACCTCTTGTGCTCTGAACAACTTTTCAGAACTATACCTATAATTCCATATGTAAACTAAATTTTAGAAAAAGGCACTTAAACCCCTTGTGCTCTTAGCCCCTCATATGAAATAAGTCCCCAAAAATCTGAAATGAAATAAGTCCCTAAAAATATTTTGGGGACTTTTTTCATTTTCAAATTTATTCCAAAATCGTCAAAAATGCAGATTATGTCCCGTTATAATACGTAAACAAAACTTGTTTTAATGAATGGTAAAGACCACTCATTCATTAAAAATAATACTTACTAGGTAGTTAGTTTGAGAAATAATTTTGCGGTAATGAATAAAATAAAGCCATAATGGTATTATTGCCCATTTAATTTTTTTTTTTTGCTGGATGCAATGAATCCAGGTTTCCCATTCAAAAGAGAGATAAAGCCTTTTATTTTTTTTTTCATTCCAATGGGAGGCAAAGCCATCATGGCCTTAGGACACATTAGTAATATTAGGAAATGGCTTTATCTCTCATTTCAGTTTTGAAAAACTTTTCCATTTTACATTGATTAATAGTTTTCTTATTTTTATAATTAAGAGCTAATGATTTTTCCTTTTACTAAAGTTAAGTATTGAAATCTGGCTTCGCATACTAAAGTTTTCCTGCGGCCACGCTTAGGGGTTTTTTCCTCCAGTAGGACGCGGCAGGTGGCTTCGTTGAATAAAGTTTTTCTGCGTGCGTCACAAGAATAAAAAAATGGTTTTCAATGATAACTAAGGATTTTCCCTTTTACAGAATGTTTACACCATGCGTAACAATATTCTGGAAAAATATGGCTTTGCCTCTCATTTGGGGGAAAAAAATATGACTATATCTCTCACTTCGCAAAATTTTACATATGACCTTACCTCTCAATGATTGGGCAATAAGACCATTACGGCTTTATCTCCCATTCAATTGAGCAATAAAGCCATCATGGCCTTACCTCCAATGGTTAAAAAGCACCCCCCCCCCCTATTTTGAATTGATTGGATGTTTTGAATACTTTTTGGGGATTTATTTCATTTCAGGAAATGGGGACTTATTTCCAATGAAATAACTTCCCAATTTTTGGGAATTTATTTCATTTTGATTTGGGGAGTTATTTCATTTCGTTGGAGTTTCATTTCATTCTTAAATTGGGGGTTTATTTCATATGAAATAAGACCCCAAAAATTGGGGAATTATTTCATAATTTTGTTGGGGACTTATTTCGTGGGGGGCTATTTCATGCCGCCATTTAATATATGCATCCTATGGGAGGTATTTCCCCCCAGCGCCTACCCGCTTCTACAAAGTTTGAACATTCTTACTATAACAGTTCTTAAGATTTGCGATATTAAACGTTGGTGTCCCATGGTGGGTAGCACTTCCCCCGCTGCTATTTTATTTCAATTTTGGGGCTCAGAAGATCCTACTTCCAAAAGTTCAATAAAATGAGTGCAGCGGCTCTTAAGATATGCGATATTTTATATTGGCATCCTATGGGGGGTACCAATTCCCCTGCCCCTGTCGAAGAAATAAGTACCTTTTTTATTTTAAGGGCTCACGTGATGTAACTGTAAAAATTTCCGGAAAATCGGTTCAGTAGTTTAGGAGTCTATAAGCCAACATACAAACAAACAGACAAACATTTTTCATTTTTATATATGAGGGGTATAGATGCATAGACTGCAAAGCCCACTTTTTTCACAAACGTAACTAATAATACCTCTTAGTTGTATTTATTGAATGCTTCCAATTAGTGAATATTACATTACCAGAAACACTTTTATCCCATAAAAAAGAATGTTCAAAAATTAAGAATTAATGCAAAAACGACAATGTCCAATGGACATTCTCTCAACTATTTTCGAAAATGCAGGCTATTTTTTTTATTTTTTTTTCCTTTTTGCAAAACAAAACTAAAAAGTAATTAAAAATATAACAATTTTTTTATACCCTCCACCACAATTAGTTGTGAAGAGGGTATATTAAGTTTGTCATTCCATGTGAAACTTTTTTATTATTCATCTCAGACCCTATAAAGTATATATATTCTGGGTCCTTGAGTAATTTTAAGTCGATTTAGCCATGTCCGTCTGTCTGTCTGTCTGTCCGTCTGTCCGTCTGTTGAAAACACGCTCACTTTCGAAAAACTCAAAAGAAATAAACAAACTTGGTGTCAAATTGCTTGTAGGTATCCTAAGCAGTTTGGAATTGAAATCCAGCAAAATCGGTTCAATAGGATCTGAGCTATGAATCAAAATGTGGAACCACCACCTAAAAAAAATTGATAATTTTGTTACAAAAACTAACATAAATGGTGAAAAAATGCACAGAATGATATAAGATTTCGCAACAGTTCGTTTTATTTAACTGGAAATCACGCTGTAAAATTTCTTGAAGATCCGTCTATGATTTACCCTAGGCCCCATAAAAGCCCTGCTCCCGGAAAACAGTATAGTAAGCCTAAAACCCTAACTAACAATGCTATCATAACAAATTTTGGCACGTCACTAATCTTATATCATTCTGTGCATTTTTTCACCATTTATGTTAGTTAAATAGGACTAGAAATGAAACTATTAAGTTTCGTGAACATCGGTCCATAATTTACCATAGGCCCCATATAAAACCTACTTCCAGAAAACAGTTTAGTACGCCTAAATCCGTAAAAAATAATGCTATCATAACAAAATTTGGTACATCACAGTTTTATTGAACGAGAAATAAGACTTTAAAATTTTGTGAAGAACGGTCCATCATTTACAATAGGCCCCATATAAACCTTACTCCCGGAAAACAGCTTAGTTAACCTAAATACGTAAAAAATAATGCTATCATAACAAAATTTGGAACATATAAGTTTTACAGGACTAGAAATAAGACTGTGAAATTTCTTGAAGATCAGTTCATAATTTACCATAGGCCCCATATAAACCTTACTCCCGGAAAACAGCTTAGTTAACCTAAATACGTAAAAAAGAATGCTATCATAACAAAATTTGGTACATCACAGTTTTATTGAACGAGAAATAAGACTTTAAAATTTTGTGAAGAACGGTCCATCATTTACAATAGGCCCCATATAAACCTTACTCCCGGAAAACAGCTTAGTTAACCTAAATACGTAAAAAATAATGCTATCATAACAAAATTTGGAACATATAAGTTTTACAGGACTAGAAATAAGACTGTGAAATTTCTTGAAGATCAGTTCATAATTTACCATAGGCCCCATATAAACCTTACTCCCGGAAAACAGCTTAGTTAACCTAAATACGTAAAAAAGAATGCTATCATAACAAAATTTG
Organism: Pollenia angustigena; assembly: GCA_930367215.1. NCBI lineage: Eukaryota > Metazoa > Arthropoda > Insecta > Diptera > Polleniidae > Pollenia > Pollenia angustigena. Next base: position 186,680,358 of record OV884060.1, on the reverse strand, counting down.
GTACATCACAGTTTTATTGAACGAGAAATAAGACTTTAAAATTTTGTGAAGAACGGTCCATCATTTACCATAGGCCCCATATAAACCTTACTCCCGGAAAACAGCTTAGTCAACCTAAATACGTAAAAAATAATGCTATCATAACAAAATTTGGAACATATAAGTTTTACAGGACTAGAAATAAGACTGTGAAATTTCGTGAAGATCAGTTCATAATTTACCCTAGGCCCCATATAAACCTTACTCCCGGAAAACAGCTTAGTACGCCTAAAAACGTAAAAAATAACGCTATCATAACAAAATTTGATACATCACAGTTTTATAGAACTAGAAATGACACTGTGAAATTTGGTGAAGATCGGTGCATAACTTACCATAGGCCTCATATAAAGCCCACTCTGGTAAAATAATTAAATACGCGGTAAACTTTCTTCCAGTTTAGCTTCATATGGCCAGAAAAAATGTTATGCAATTTTGTGATATACGGTCCATAATTTTCCTTAGATTCCATTTAAGCATCCTTCTGAAATTTACTGCAAACGCTTAAACTAATTGCACCGCTGTATTGAAATTTATGTTTTTTAATACCAGAAATCGTTCTCAGAATTTGGGATGATTGGTTCATAGCTTACCATGGCTTTTATATAATTTATTCTCCTGAAAATCATTTAAGTTCAGCTTAAACTGACATTCTACTCAAGCTTTTTAAAATTGATTCTGATTGTCAGTCAATAATTTTATATAGGTCTAAACCGCAACAAATTTTAATGCAGATGACTGTTTTTACAAAGATTATAAAATTAAATAGGCATCATACAGATATTACTCCTAAAACATTCGAAGTGTCGGTGGAGGGTATCAAAGATTCGGCACAGCCGAATATAGCACTCTTACTTGTTTTTATATGAAGCAGTTTGTTTTATTGTTCATTTTATAACTTTGTCTTTAGTCGTAATTATGGAGCTAAGTTGTAATGAAGTTCCTCCAAATCAATCAAGAAAAAACTAAGCCTTTGTTAAGTTTAAGAGTTTTATAACTACTGATTTTTTTAAGTACTTGCCAATGCTACAAAAGCAGCAATTTCCATTTGATTAGATCAAACACAGCAATGTCCAATTTTATTATTATAATGGCCAGCAAACCGCTATATCGATTTGGTTGAAACTTGCGTCATATCTCCATCATATTCTTATTTACTGAATAGCAGATATACAATACATAAATATGAATATACTTTGAGCTAGAGGTTTTTACTATTTATTACGAAAACTATAAATGTGGACCTTGCAGTCTTTGAATCTATACCCCTCATATAACGATGTATGTGACAACATTTAGGCCCTAATCATGTAAAACGCAACGCAACGCCAAAGAATAACATTGAAAGCAAAAACAAAGTCATAAATATTGTTTTTGCTTGTTATGTGATTCTTTGGCTTTGCGTTGCGTTTTACATGATTAGGGCCCTAAAAACAATAGTTGTTCGACATGCGCAGAAGATTTCAACTTAGTTTATTCTATCTATTTCTATCACTCTTTGTTTGTATTCACACTATTACACATGAAATGAAAATTTAATTTGCTTTTGTTAAAACGCAACCCTGATCAAATGAAAAAATTAAAAAATTCACACTATCACAATTTGACATATTAGTCATTATTGATTTGATTGGTGAGATGAGTACCCAAATTTTCTCACCTCTCTCACCAATAAACTCAAGAATTGCTGCAACAAAAATTGCAAGTCCAGACTAATATGTAAAATACGACAAAAATTCAAAAACAACAGAAACAACAAAGGTTTCAAAACAAATTGGTTTGAACTGTCAAAGTCTACCACCAACCTGTACTGAATTCGCCTTGTACATATCTGAATAAAAAGTATAAAAGTGTAAAGCATGAAGCAACAAACACATATGGCCAATTCCTCTTTTCAAAATAATTTTCTACTGCGCATGAAGTCAAAATGACGTAACAAAAGACAAAATTTTTCCCGATATTGTTTTCAAAACAAAGCACAGTAGATAGTATTTTATTACGTCACACAAACATGCGCAAAACATAAGCTTCTTTAATTGATTTATGAGTGTAAAGTACCCTTAAGATGGTATTTGATGAAGGGTAAAAAATATTCGAACGAATATAGCATTCTTAATTGTTTTATTTAAAAAAGTTTAATTTTTTTAACACGTTTATTAAAAAGTAATGCTTTTTCTAAGTACATACATATAAATGAAAACAAGTTAAAAAATAAACTTTAATTGAAATTAAACAAGTGTCTACAAACATACATATTATTTTAAACATTTCAACCGGTTTTTTTGTTAACTTGTCTTAAGTAACCTACATTGCAGTTACATGTAAATGTTGTTTACTGTTTTTAGCAAATTAATTTGTAGGTAGACTTTGTTAACCTTTTATATCAGTTAAATTGATACGAGTATTTATACACAATTTTTATTAACTACCTCAGAACAAACAATTGGTACATTACGGTGAGTTAGAACATTTGTAACATCAAATGAGATTAAATAGTATTTTTATTTATTTAGAAACCGTATTTTTCTCCTGTACAACGGATATAAGAAAATATATCGAGGCCTAACCGCGAAAATAACGTAACCCTAGAGGGAAGCGAACTGACACCAAAGTAGTCCTGTGATAGGTCTTTGGTGGGAGAGACCGGTTCTAGTTTTAACACTTTTTATGAATAAGACCTATCACTTTTACATGGGGTTGTCATTGGAGGGGGTCAATTGACACCATTGGACCAGTCACAAATCTATTCTCAATGGACGTGCTTAGTGACAGTTACTAAAATGTAGTATTATTTCAATACGATGTAGTATTATTTCAATAAAACAAGTCCTAGAATAAAATTCAAGAGCCAAATTTTAGAAATTCCCAAAAAAATGTATCACACCACCGGTGAAGACTGTACTTTAATTCATTACTTGTTCTACCTTTTTGTTCTTCATAAACCAGTTACATGATTGGTTCTCCTTTCACTGGTCATGAGTTCTTTCTTTTTGTACCTGTTCTATTTTCACAACTCCCAGGACCAGTCTGTGGGACCAATTGACACAAATTTCCCGCAGGGAAGCGACATAAATTTCAATTTTCGTTTTTAATAAATGACTTTATTGGCAACACTTTCATCATCTCCAAAAATGTCATAGTCAGATAACCCTGCAAATAATATTGGATCACCTGATCCATTTTGATAAAATGGACTACTCCATGGACTGGTCCGATGTAATGCAAGCATGGACCATGTCATTGTTAAAAAGTGTTTGTAGTGAGACGACATGTCTTCGTTTTTTAACGACGTGCTTTCGTTTTTAAACGACTTCAAAGCTAATCCTCTTGAGTATACTCCTTAGTAGTCCAAAGGTGGGTTATATGGTCCAAAATGGGTCAGGTGTTCCAATTTTATTTGCAGGGTTCAGCCAATCTGCTGTTTCCTAGATTTTTCGTTGATAATACGTATATACTACTTCCAAGTAATTACTTGCATGTGGAAACGTAGGATAAGCGACAAATTTTATACAAAATTTATCTATTATATAAAAATAAGTCGGGTTTTCCTTCCTGACGCTATAACTCCAGAACGCACGAACCGATTTCCACGGTTTTGCATTCGTTGGAAAGGTCTCGGGCTCCGTGAGGTTTATAGTATATAAAATTGTTCCCCGCCCACTTTTTCTATTAAGAACATAACTTGAGGACGGCTTTACCGATTTGGACGATTTTTTCTTTAAAGTAATCGCCATGGTCCAACTTAGGTTTATACGGAAAGAAAATTGTTCCCCGCCCACTTTTACGCCCACTTTTTTTGATTTACCTAAAATCAGAAAACGGCTCCATCCATTTGACTAATTTTTCTTTCAAATGTTCGTATCAATACATTCTAAGTTTCCATCGAAAGAAAAATTTACCACGCCTACTTTTACGCCCACTTTTTCTATTAAGCACATAACTTGAGGATGGCTTGACCGATTTGGACAATTTCTTCTTCAAAGTGATCGCCATGGTCCAACTTAGGTTTATACGGAAAGAAAATTGTTCCCCGCCCCCTTTTACGCCCACTTTTTTCGATTTACCTAAAATCAGAAAACGGCTCCATCGATTTGACTAATTTTTCTTTCAAATGTTCGTATTATTCCATTTTAAGTTTTCATCGAAAGAAAAATTTACCACGTCTACTTTTACGCCTACTACGAAACAATCAAAGCCGATTTGGAGGTACGATGATTTGTTGGCAGGTGATTTTTGGCAAACACTTCCAGTGATACCACGATCAACGCCCGCCGATGAATTAAATGCATGTTTGAAGTCGTCTGCTTTGTGGAAGCACGTTAGGAAACTCAAATTGACTCTGAAAATGCGGGTCGATTCCATTACTTCTCTGAACGATGTCGTCAACTATCCAATCGAACTCCCTGGGATTACCCGGATTACCTCCTCATAAATTCAAACTAAAAGTTGGATCGGTAACCATAATGTTACGAAATATAAACCAACCACGTCTTTGTAATGGCACCCGACTTACGGTAAAAAAAAACTGATGAATAACGTCATCGAAGCAACAATGCTTAAAGGAAAGTACAAGGGAGAAAATGTTTTGATACCTCGGATCCCAATGATTCCAACCGATATGGCATTCAATTTTAACGCCATTTACTTAGAGAAGTTCAACTAAATAACACTTCATTTTTGTAATCGAAATGAATTCATGACTGTTGTGAAATGAAATAAAATTTTTCCTTTTCAAATATAAAACAAAAAAAATTTTTCTTCATCTTTTAATCACCAAACGAAATGTTACATAAAACGAAGCCATCTGGTGGCGAAACGGAGTTCGCCGGGTTTACTAGTATGAAATAAAATAACAATAAACTCTCTCTTGTAAAATTTGATTTCTGGCGCTTACGTAATTTTCGCGTTTCGGGCTCGATATAATCAATTAAAGCTAAATCCGATCCACCAATATCATTGGTTAGAAGCTTTATGTTTTTTGCCATACATATCCTAAATAAAAACCTTTTTCTAAGCTAACTTAAGGTCGCGAAGATGAAAAATTTAAAAACCCTCGTCTAGAGTTAGAAATTATTTTTTTTTTATACATAAGCCACTCGCATCCCAAAAAGCGACAAAGCAACCTTAAAGGAAAAGACATAAGCTTTCTTTTGAGCAAAAAAAAAAAAAAAAAAACATTCCCGCTAAAAAAAAAATAAAAAAAGTTTTAAATTTAAATTTCAAAAGATTTTGTTATTCGTGCTTAATTCCCAGTTTTTATTATTGATAAAAACACTTGAAATTTATTGTTGATGGGATAAGCTATTCCTATGCATTTCACTGGTTGCTTAGGCCAGATCATCAGGAAACTTCATCCATAAAGGTTTTAGACACAGGCAGTGCACGGCCTAAAAAACACTTAATTGACAACATCTTTTGTAAGTTGTTGTTTTTTTCATTTTGTTTTTCTTAACCTACTTACAACTACAATTAATGTTGAGAGAATTTCAACTAATTGTAGTGGGGAAATGTAAGATGAGATGAACCCAATGTTGTTTATTGTTGATGTGTTTTGTTTAAACTTTGATATTGTTACAAGTAGAACTGTTGCTATAATTCTTATACGTTTAACAGTTTTATTTGGTTTAATATCTTTAGTTTGTCTAAAACCTTTATGGATGAAGTTTCCTGATGATCTGGCCTAAGCAACCAGTGAAATGCATAGGAATAGCTTATCCCATCAACAATAAATTTCAAGTGTTTTTATCAATAATAAAAACTGGGAATTAAGCACGAATAACAAAATCTTTTGAAATTAAAATTTTGTATTCCCAAAAATTGAAATTAGTCTTGGGCTTAATCGTTCATTTAGGTGACCGGTCATTAACGTTCAATTCAAAACAGTGAACGAGTTCGTTCACTTCGTTCAGTCGTTCATTTCAGGTCACTTGTCTTTTGGGTCAGTTTATCTTTTGTGTCAGTCGGTCTTTTGTGGATTTCGTTCATTCATTCACAATTGATTGAATACGGCAATGTGTTAAAATAAACAAGTATAGCATATTTGTTTGATGTTACACTCAAAATATTATGTAGGTAAATTCAAAATAATATTAAGTTTGAAAAACTGAAATTTCATTTAAAATAAAGGAATATTGCGGCTATTTTTTAATGTTAATTTTAAAACGGAGAAATTCTTTAAAAATTAATACATTTTTTTGTTATTTAAAATGTACAAACTACAAAAAATACATTCAAAGGTTTTTTCAATTAATTTTAACTCAATTTAAATTACATACTAAAACAGCTAAAACAGTATTTATATCTGTCATTATTACCTACCAAATCAGCGAAAAATTTGTGTTTTTTTAATTTATGTGCACATGTTCCTATAAGTATGTAAATAATAAAATAATTTAAAATAACTTTGCAGTTAAGTATTTCAGTTTTATTTTATGCATAAAAAATAACTGAACATATATTTTTTTTTGGAGAAACATATAGAAATAGTTAAAGAATTAGTTTAATTATAAAATAACAACATTTTTATTAAGTTTTAACTCTACGGAAAATGATTTTAGTAAATTACATTCAGTTACTGTAAAACTTTTTGAGTGTACCCAAAAATAGAAAACAATAAACGCAAAATTCTGAGTTGTTTTTTCGTTTACCCAACAACTGATTGAAAAGAAACAATACTATTAAAATGTTTATGTTGTACCAGTATACTATATTTGTTTCTTTTAACACATTGCCAGTGGCAATTTGCCACATTGTTTAGAAAATTTCATAGTACAATCTGGGCTGCCATATGTAGTGATTTCTTGCTAAACGTGGCGGTTTTCATACTTGTTTGGTGATCTCATATTCTAAGTGCTTAGGTAACTTTATTTAAAGAGAAATAATTACTTAAAAACTTTAACTGCCTGTTTTTCGAACTTATTATGTCATTAATCAATTTATATGATATAAAATACACAATTTTTTTTTAAATATAAAAGCTTGTCGCAAGATTTAAGTACTCGTATTTACTTCGTTTGAGAATTTTAGTAGTTAATATCAATCACATCAACCGTCATTTTCAGCAAGTTCAGTTATAATTAACTATCCACAAGTTATTTAATTTACTTGATCTTCTACACAAGTGAATCTCGCGACAATTTATGTAACGACGTTTTAAGTTGATATTAAAAGTTTTTAAGTTACATTATTTATATTTTCTTTTCAGAGCATTTAAATAAAATATTTTTTTTTTAAATATTTGATTACTTTTAACTCGCATTCGTATTCTCCGTAAGTCATTTCAGTTGATACCCATATTGAAGATTAAGAGTCACTCAGCAAGCCCTCCCATTTGATACTCATATTGTTGGAATGCATTTAAAATAATAAGTCCGCCATCTTGGGTGTTTTACATGTTGGATGTATAATAACTTTACACAGTTAACCATTCATTGTCATCCAAACTGAACATATGTTATAAAATGTCAGCTAAATCGGTTCGAGTAATCTGCTTTAAATTTGAGTTGCAAGATTTTACCCACAAACATACATTGCAAGTTAAATAAAAGCTATTAAAATTCATAAGTAGTTTCTTCTAAACTAATATTTTTTTTATTTTGCCAGTCTTTTGCCTGTAATTTCTACAAAAAGAAATCTAGCAGTGCATAGGTATTAATAGTGTAAAAGCTGTCATTTTTTAATGAAAACTGAAGTATAAAACATCTATGCTAAATAATTGTTGAAATAGGTAAATATAACTGTTAGGTACGAACACGAATAGCTTTCTTTTTTAAAAATTACGGGCATCATTCATATACGAATGCTTAAGTTATATCTACATTAAAATGGGCTTTCCCGAATAATTTCGTGCTCTAAAACTTGACTAAGCTTTAATTAATAAAGTTGTCGAATATTGAATTTGGTTATTTATTTTAAGGTCTAATTTAAAAAATAAATGAAATAAATATGTTTACAATTTTCTGCTCAAATAAAAAATTTGCATTTGGCGGGTTTTATATTAAGAACAACTGGCAACGCTCATGTAAAATTGTGAATAGCAGCCAGGGTTGTCGGATTTATTTTGATCTTTTTTGACAAATTGATTGTTCAAAATCGCCAAAGCCTTTTTTTAAAAATATTTTTTATAAATCCTAAAAAATAAATGTCTTCCTATTTGCTAAAATTTGCCAAAAATGGGAAAAAGTCGCGTTGATACATATTTTATTAATTAAAATGTTTGGTGAACACAAAGAAGGTACAATAGTTTACAATAGTCTAACTAAAGCAGCAAAACGATTTCTTGTGGTTAGTATTAAATAAATATTGGATATTTATCTAAAATGCTATACACTTCACCGGTAAGGCATTCTTACTGTTTTTTTGGAAAACAATGTGTACGATTCAGTTTATTCAACATATCATATAATGTATAGCTCGTAATAATGTGCCAAGAAGTTTATACTTCACTCAATTTTGAAAGCGAGTTTTAGTGGAGTTAATTATTAAAAATAACTCTTTCAACACAGACATTAACAGTTGGAATAACATGCACATAAAGAGTTCTTTAAAATGGTACGTACCGGACATATCCTTATAGCTATATATTTTTCAAAAACTAATTTATATTACATGGAATACCACATTGAAATAGTCTTTCCAAATAACAATTGTAATTTGTGTAGGAGTCTCAAAACAAATTCATGGCTTATACTATGCTCACACTTGGATTCTTTAACTCTGCTTAACGTTTTATTTTTTTTTTTTTTTCTCAATAATCTTCTGATAACTTTATAAAGTATTTTTATCCATTTTTAATACTTAAAAGAAATATAAATTTGTTTGTTGGGTTTTTTTCTTAATAATCTGTCATCTCTAATGTAATAACATTTTGCTTAAACGCGTTTAAAAACCCATTAGTCCCAATTTCTCGCTGTACAGACGAAGATTGATGGCGAGGGGCGAAAAGGTAGAGTGTTTAGTACATGACTATCTGTACTGGACATTTTTCATTTCTCTTTCTTACTTTTTGTAGTTTACATACAAGTATTAATTTCCGTCTGACTTCTAATGTTTCATATGTAAACGCTTCAGGTAAAATTAAAAGGGAATTCAAAAAATATCCTGCAAGAAATGTCCCTTGTGTAAATTGGGACTAACTGCCTATTTTACGATGTCACTCGAACGTATACGTTCGCACAAATAATATATTAAACAAAAACAAAATTAAAAAATTTGTTTTTGGTTTACATGTTATTTGTGCGAACGTAAACGTTCGATTGACATCATGAAATAGGCAGTTAAGGCCAGTTTACACGGTAATATAATGTATTACGACATGTCGAAAGATTATGTAGAATGAGAAAAATCTTATCATGTAAAAGCAAAATGTATTGAGTAAGAGAGAATTCGGATAAAAAATCTGACAAGCGGTCGGTAAATGGTTTTTTTCTAAACCATTTTAGAAACTTATGTATTCTCATCACACCAGAGGTGTATTTTAACGGAGTACATTAAAGGTGATAGCATTTTTTTACAATTACAAAAACAACTAAAATCAACTCAGGAAATTTTAATGTTGTTTTTGTAAATTTTTAAAACTGCAACCATCTGCTTTTTTGTTATTATTTTTTATTTTACTTATACCATCCGTGTAAACATGAATTATACTTACAAAAGATTTTTATTTTTTTCTTTTAAACACGGAGAGAATTTCATAATATTTTGATTCTACAAAGTCGTAATACATTGTATTACCGTGTAAACTGGCCTTTAGTATTATCAAATTTACAACAAAATCGCCATATATTTTAAAATCAGCCAAAAATAAATCGCAATGTCGCCAAATTGAAAATTAAGTCGCCATTGACAACCCTGATCGTATTATGAAAATGTGTAAAGGAATGTGGCAATGAGTAAATGAAATAAGAATATTATACTGGCATCACATATACATCACAATAGTATTGTTGTTTCTTTTCAACCAGTTATTTGGTAAACAAGTGACCGACTGACTAAAAAGACCCAAGTGAACCATGCAAGTGAGCGATTGAACGGAATTGAACGATGAAACTGAACGGCCGTTCATCGTTCATCTGACTGACCCGTTCAATTGAACTAGTTCGTTCATGACCGACACAACTCTAATTGAAATTACTTTTTGATAATAAACAGGCAGTGCACGGCCTAAAAAACACTTAATTGACAACATCTTTTGTAAGTTGTTGTTTTTTTCATTTTGTTTTTCTTAACCTACTTACAACTACAATTAATGTTGAGAGAATTTCAACTAATTGTAGTGGGGAAATGTAAGATGAGATGAACCCACTGTTGTTTATTGTTGATGTGTTTTGTTTAAACTTTGATATTGTTACAAGTAGAACTGTTGCTATAATTCTTATACGTTTAACAGTTTTATTTGGTTTAATATCTTTAGTTTGTCTAAAACCTTTATGGATGAAGTTTCCTGATGATCTGGCCTAAGCAACCAGTGAAATGCATAGGAATAGCTTATCCCATCAACAATAAATTTCAAGTGTTTTTATCAATAATAAAAACTGGGAATTAAGCACGAATAACAAAATCTTTTGAAATTAAAATTTTGTATTCCCAAAAATTGAAATTACTTTTTGATAATAAACAGGCAGTGCATGGCCTAAAAAACACTTAATTGACAACATCTTTTGTAAGTTGTTGTTTTTTTCATTTTGTTTTTCTTAACCTACTTACAACTACAATTAATGTTGAGAGAATTTCAACTAATTGTAGTGGGGAAATGTAAGATGAGATGAACCCACTGTTGTTTATTGTTGATGTGTTTTGTTTAAACTTTGATATTGTTACAAGTAGAACTGTTGCTATAATTCTTATACGTTTAACAGTGTTATTTGGTTTAATATCTTTAGTTTGTCTAAAACCTTTATGGATGAAGTTTCCTGATGATCTGGCCTAAGCAACCAGTGAAATGCATAGGAATAGCTTATCCCATCAACAATAAATTTCAAGTGTTTTTATCAATAATAAAAACTGGGAATTAAGCACGAATAACAAAATCTTTTGAAATTAAAATTTTGTATTCCCAAAAATTGAAATTACTTTTTGATAATAAACAGGCAGTGCACGGCCTAAAAAACACTTAATTGACAACATCTTTTGTAAGTTGTTGTTTTTTTCATTTTGTTTTTCTTAACCTACTTACAACTACAATTAATGTTGAGAGAATTTCAACTAATTGTAGTGAGGAAATGTAAGATGAGATGAACCCACTGTTGTTTATTGTTGATGTGTTTTGTTTAAACTTTGATATTGTTACAAGTAGAACTGTTGCTATAATTCTTATACGTTTAACAGTTTTATTTGGTTTAATATCTTTAGTTTGTCTAAAACCTTTATGGATGAAGTTTCCTGATGATCTGGCCTAAGCAACCAGTGAAATGCATAGGAATAGCTTATCCCATCAACAATAAATTTCAAGTGTTTTTATCAATAATAAAAACTGGGAATTAAGCACGAATAACAAAATCTTTTGAAATTAAAATTTTGTATTCCCAAAAATTGAAATTACTTTTTGATTTTAAATTTAAGAAAAAAAAATATAAAAACAAAAATTTTTTTCAAAAGACTGATCAAATATTTAGCTATCGAAGCTACTTGGGACAAATTTTGCTAACACCAATAGGTAATAAGTTACATGGATGAGAAAGAACACCTGTATGGCCGATCATGTTGAAAATTTGTGTCTAAACTACTATCCAATAGGACTAAGAATATATATAGGTGCATATTTCATCCAAATCGAAAGACATCGGCTTAAAAATTGGGTCACTTGACATGAAATCCCACATATTGGTATTTCCACAGAAATGTCTACTTTTTGTCACGTAACGTCACCAAGCATTTTTAATTGTTTCTCAAAGAATAATGAAAATATTATTTACTTTTTTGCATTTGGGTGTAGAGCGCAACTACCCAGCGGGAAAATGTAATCAATAGGAAACGAGAATGTAATCAGTGTGACCATATTAGCTTTTTTCGAGCTAAATTTACTTTATTTTCCCCTTTTTAGCTTGAGATATTTCATTTAGCCTTAAGCTTTTTTTCCAGCTTTTTTCAACGATGCATTTAGCTTTTCCTAGCCTTTTTTTAATTCCAATTTCGTGTTTATTTATATTTTAAAATAAATAAAACAGTCACAACAGTTTTTAGCCACTTTAGCGATATATTACAATTTATCTGTTTTTTTCTGCCGTTATAAGTAAATTTAATATAATGGATTTACGTGATAGTCCATTTAGCGATGAAAGCATATTTGCCACACACTTATTTCATCTATAAGCAGGCATCAAGAGCAAAAGTAAATGGAATTATAGGCGTTGTAGTTACATTAGCAAAACGTTCTACGTTCTTTTTAATTTTCGAAGACTCAAACCATTACAAGAACTAAGAATTAAATCGTTTATTTTTTATCATGAACAAATTAGTTTTTGGCTTAGGTATCAGAGAAAATATCTTGTTTGGCCTTCTTATGAGTGTTGTTGTCGTTGTCGAAATATAGTCGTTTTTAAAAGTTGGTATTATGATTGACGCAAACGACATATGTACGGCAAACTTTTTACTTATGTGTTTTACATTGTCGTTGTTGTGATTTCGAATTTCAAACGGCTGCGACTGCGATCACGACAACGACTGCCGTCAACTATTTTTTGAAAATTTCTGCTAGTAAAAATTTTACTAGTTAAGTTATGTTCATACCTATTAAGTATTTGGCGTCCCTTGTTTTAATACAAAAATTATTTGCTTTTGCAAAACGTTTAGTTAGATCAAACATCATTATACAGTTTCTTAATTACATTATATCTGCAATTATCTTCTTACAAATAAAGTTAAGCAAATCGATAGAAATTGTTAAAAATAAAGTTAAAGTTTGATCAATTTACTGGTCAAGCTTTTTCGGATTTTTTTTTCGTTTATTTTATTAATTATTCTCAGCTATAATTACATAAGCAATACTTAGGGCCATTTTCACAACTTACCGATAGCTAAAGGTAGGAAGTTATTGACCGTATAAAAAGTGTTCCATTATTACAACTTTACTTTAACCTCCCAGGTAGTATGAACCTTAATTTACTTTATTGCTAACTTTAGGTTAAAGTAAAGTTTTAATAATAGAATCCCTTTTATAAGTCCGGTTAAAGTCTACTTTTAGCTATCGGTAAGTTGGAAAAACGGGCCTTAATCTATGAAAAATATCGAAACAATTTCTATAGCTATAAAAAAATTTTGCGTTATTTTTTGGCTTTAAATTTCCTTCTTTAGCTTTTTTTTTTTGGCTCTATTTCAAACATGATTCAGCTTTATATTTTTAAAAAATCTGGTCACACTGAATGTAATACATATATTGATTAATATTTGATTCCAGAACTCATTTCTCTTAACACAGAACATGTCCTAGGATTGTAATCAATTATTTAAATGCATACTGGGAACGACTTAAATAATTCTAAAAAATACGAATAATTGTCACGAACAGAAGAAAAAACACGAGTAATTGTTACGAACAGAAACAATACATTCCTTGTTCTGCAAATGTGAGAATATACGTGGTAATCAAATCATAAATATTGTGTCAATAAAATTACCTTCTCGATTCCCATGAACGCATTATTATTCTTTCGAAAATACTACATTATTCTATTAGTTATTTTTGTAATCAATTCCTTATTTTCCCGCTGGGTAGGTTTTCATTTAGTGAAAGAGAGGAAATATTTGAAGAACGTCCCAGCGGGAAAATGTAATCAATAGGAAACGAGAATGTAATACATCTATTGATAAATATTTGATTCCAGAACTCATTACTCTTAACACAGAACATGTCCTAGGATTGTAATAAATTATTTAAATGTATACTGGGAATGACTTAAATAATTCTAAAAAATACGAATAATTGACACGAACAGAAGAAAAAAAAAAACACGAAAATTTTTTACGAACAGAAACAATACATTTCTTGTTCTGCAAATGTGAGAATATACGTGGTAATTAAATCGTAATTATTGTGTCAATAAAATTACCTTCTCGATTCCCATGAATGCATTATTATTCTTTCAAAAATAATACATTATTTTTTTTAGTTATTTATGAAATTAATTCCTTATTTTCCTGCTGGGGTCGTTCTAAAATACAAGAATAATTGCTAGGTGACGTGACAAAAAGAGAGCTTTTCTGTGGAAGTGCCCATATGTTACTTCGATCTGAATGCTAGTATTTTTTTATCCGTCTCAAACCTAAAAATTTCAAGGCGAATATTATTTTACTAATACATTGTCTCATATCTGTTTTTACATTTCTTATGAATTTCAAGTGCCACCTCTCAATTTGTTGCAGTAATAATGCAACGCTATAGCGCTATATTAAGCGCTTGTATTAAATCGGCCTAGCGGTGTTGGCAGCCCCAACTCTAGGATCGGAGGCTTTGGCCTAATCAGTCAATCTTCCTAAACTCGTATGATTACAGAAACGTCAACAAATTTAAATAATAACGATCCCCCCCCGATGACGACTTTTGGCTTTAAACAACGGTTTATGATTGGTACATGGAATATAAGAACTCTCTCTGAAACATCGAGACTCGAGCAAGTGCGTAAGGAAATGGTATCATACAAACTAGACATTCTGGGGTTAAGTGAGGTTCGCTGGCTGAACAATGGCACAACGCAGTTGCCTTCTGGTCACCGTTTCATTTATTCCGGAAACACCACCCACAAGATTAACGGAGTCGGCCTGTTGCTGTCACCAAAGGCCAGAGATGCCCTATTAGAATACCGGGCAGTCTCCGAACGCATACTAACTGCAAGGTTCAACTGTAAATTTCGTAAAATCTCCATTGTGCAATGCTACGCACCAACCGACCCTGACGACGAGAGTGTTAAGGATGATTTTTATGGGAAACTTGATTATGCGGTTAGCTCTTTGCCCGCAGGAGATATTAAGATATTTTTGGGTGACTTCAATGCCAAAGTAGGAAACAACAACGACAACCTACAGGCGATAATGGGCAAGCATGGCCTGGGATCCTCACGGAATAATAATGGTGATAGACTGGTTGATTTCTGCGCTCGTAATCGACTTTTTATTGGCGGAACCAAATTTCCACACAAAAATATCCATAAGTATACATGGGAATCTCCAAATGGTCAACATTTTAACCAAATTGACCATATTATTGTCAGTAGGCTTTTCTTGGGCTCTCTTATGGATGTTAAAGCTAGGCAAGGTGCCGACGTTGCCAGCGACCACTCCTTACTCGTAGGTGTTTTCCGTCTTCGACCTGCGGCCGTAACTGGTGCAAGAGGAAAAGTAGATAAATACAACATATCGCGCCTTCACGACCCAGTAGTCTCAACAGTATTTAATCAAAACTTAAGAACCAACCTGGCACAAAACGACCAACATACGTGGTCAGACGTAGTTACAGCCTGAAAGAATACCGCAAAATCAATTCTTGGGCTTAAGCAGAATAAAATTAAACCGTGGATCAGCTCCGAATCATGGGATGAGATTGAAAACCGCAAACGTCTTCGTAATGCACGATTGCAAGCAAAACAAGCAAAATTAGAATACCGCCAGTCTACTCGAAAAGTAAACTATATGGTACGGGCCGACCGTGAAAAATATTTTTACAATATAGCGGAACAAGCCGAAAAAGCATCAAATACAGGCAATCTAAGCGGAGTTTACTCTGCTATAAAACAGATGAGTGGCAACAACATCCGAGGTACTATGTCATTAAAAGCAAATGATGGTTCAGATCTTACAACAACTGAGCAACATTTAGAACGTTGGCGCGAACATTTCTCATCACAGCCTTCAACTGTAAACAATACCAACCACGATGAGCTGGTAATGCTTTCCACACGACGCAATCCAAGAAGAGATATTTCAACTGTTCCTCCGACTTGTTCTGAAGTTGCGGCGGCACTAAACATGCTTAAAACTTGTAAAGCGTCTGGTCCCGATAACGTACCTGCTGAACTATTAAAATATGGTTCCGATACATTAGCAGAAGTTCTCACCCCACTGATTAGAACTGTTTGGCTCAACAACCAAATTCCTGTAGAATGGAAAGAGGGTGTCGTAGTCACAATTCCTAAAAAGGGCGACCTAACTCAGTGTAAAAACTGGCGGGGTATTACTGTGCTTAACTCAATAGGGAAAGTGATGGCAACTTTAATACAACAGCGGATTTCACCAGCTGTTGAGCAAATTGTGCGTAAAGAACAAGCTGGTTTTAGGCCTGGACGATCATGTGTCGATCACGTCAATACTCTACGCATAATTATTGAACAATCGGCAGAGTACAACACACCCCTATACCTGCTTTTCGTAGATTTTGAACGTGCTTTTGATACAGTAACCCGAAGTTCTATGTGGTCTGCGTTAATTGGTAAAGGAATACCTGAAAAAATCGTCACCCTAATACGCGAGCTGTACAAAGACGCCGAGTGCAAGGTCTGATTCAACGGAAGAGAAAGCCAACCGTACACAAACGTTACAGGCGTTAGACAAGGGTGTATCCTTTCCCCTACATTATTCATTCTTCTGTTAGACTGTGTTATGGAAAAAACCAACATGGAGGCTCCTACTGGCATCCGGTGGAACATGATGGAGTACCTTAATGACATAGACTACGCCGACGACATATGTCTTATGGCCCACCGATTTGTAGATATTGAAGCAAAGATAAATAGACTCTCCGAAAATGCCAAAAATGTAGGATTGAGAATTAACGTCAAAAAATCAAAGCTGATGCGTATTGGTACCAATATTTCGTCACCACTTATTGTTGATGGTACGATTATGGAAGATGTTGAATCATTGTTATATTGTAATTTTGAGCAAAAAGTACACTGTGCTAGTTGGAAAAAAAGACAAGCCGGGCACCTGGCGTTTTAACCTAATTCGGGCATATTGAATCCAGTTGTGCTAACCGTTTTTTAGGTTAGCTCTTGTTTTCGAGATATACCGTATTTCGTTATTCCCGTCGTGTCACTTAAACCAAGGCTTTGCCTTGTCGCATTAAGTTTGAAGTCCTCTAGAAGAAATTTGGAATTCTTTTTATTTGAATCGATCAGTCTATTATATAGACGTGTTTTATCAATGTACATATTTTATTAAAAGTATTTCACTGAATTAAACAACATACTATTTTGTTGTTTTTTTTTTATTTTATTTAACTTTGATTTAACAGACATCGGAATGCCGATAGCCGATTCCCATGTACTAAATTTTGATTGTTATTTAAAAAAACCATATTTATGAATTTATTGATTATTTATCGCTAGACTAATAACTGTAAAGCGTCAAAATATACACTCATTTCTTATCTTGATTTAAAATAGTTAGTTAATAGTTTGATTTCTAAAAATGTCAGGTTGTTTCATGATTTTATTTATAAATTATAA
The DNA here is from genome assembly GCA_930367215.1 of Pollenia angustigena. Taxonomy (NCBI): domain Eukaryota; kingdom Metazoa; phylum Arthropoda; class Insecta; order Diptera; family Polleniidae; genus Pollenia; species Pollenia angustigena. The sequence continues at coordinate 186,662,884 of OV884060.1, read as the reverse complement.
ACAAAAAAAAAAAAAAAAAAAACAAAACTTTATTTAAGAGTAACAATTTAAACTTCTTACTTTGAGACATGTGAAACGAGCATATTAGAAATTTGGACTTATGATTAAAGGTGGTCATATTCTGTGTATTATGTGCTTATCGTAGATATACTTTAAGTAATACTATTATAAATAGCTAAGGTTGTATATGTATATAAATAACAAGATAAGGTCCCAGCGGGAAAAAGAAGGACTACGGATGCCTTTTAGAAGGCCTCTGTACTCCTTTTGGATAAACAAGGCCTGCTCGCTCCATTCCATACTCATATCTTTTTAACATACGTTGTCATTGCAGAGTAGGCCTTCCGCTCTCGCTTCTTAAGCAGGTACATACGAATGGTAACCGGATCAAAAAAAATAATTATTTTGCTTTTGCTCCTTCTCTACTCCCTTCTCATAGAAGCGAGTGTGGAAGGTGTATCTTATCTTTTACACTAAAGAGCCAAGGCCTTCTATGAGGCATTCTTTAGTTGTAGCAAGGCCGGATTTTAATGCAAATGCATATTTGTTCTCGCATGTCGGAGATTACCATATACAAAATATCTTTGCGAATCAAGATATTTGCAGTAAAATGCCATCGATTTGTTAGTGCATATTTTGCTTTAAATGCATATTTTTGCATATATTGCTGATATTGCATATTTTTGTTGCATATTTTGAAAAAACTTGTTTTAATTGCTTTATTTTGCCATGCACCCTTCCACAGAAGAGATAAAAGACAACTTCGATGATATTTATTTATTTATTTCTAAAGGGAAAAATATTTTGTAAAGCACCTTCGCGTGTTGCCGCATCTAAAAAGAATTATCCGGATTAATGTCTTCCTCTAAAGCCTATAGCAACCAGATGGGGGACATGGTTGAAAGCAATTATGCTGAAAAGTTTTGTCAATTCAAAGATGTTGTAAAAGGACTCTACAATGGTGAATTTAAGGGTACTGATATCGCCATAAATAAGATGTATTTTGTGGACGGAAACTTAAGTTAACAAATTCGTAGCAAGCTTGATAAACTTTACACAAAAATTAAGGATTTAAATTTATTGTTTTAAATCCTTAACTGCTTGCATATTTAATTTAAATTGTTTTCGAAAACAGCGTATTGAAAATGAATGTACCACAGAGGAACTATCAGCATTTAATCATGCACCTATCACTTTCGTTTTATTTTGTTTTGAAAAACAGGCAGTAAACTTTTATTTTGAAAAAAGGTAGGGTCAAATATATCTCTTAAGGCATTTTAAATAACAAAATCAATAAACATTTGATTCGTATGTAAGTGCGATCAGTTTCGCACTTTGATTAAGCAATGACAGTGTAAACAATTTTAACAAAAGGTTTTCTTTAGTTCAATTTGGTTTGCCACTTATGATTAACGTGTATTGGCACAGTTGCTTAAGCCAGCTTATGCATATTATAGTTGGGCCTTTACAAGTGACTTAATTTACATGATTGTCTTACTGTTTATTTATTTGTGTTTTACTTTATTTTAACTTCTACTTTTGTGGTTATTGCGCCTTACTTACGTTTATGAGACTGAATTTAAACGTTCTTCATGCTATTTTTGTTTTTTCTTGTTAATTTTATGTTTTTTTTATCACTAATAAAAAAATTTAAGATTTTTTTACTGCATATTTTTTAAATTTTAAGCGCATATGTTTCTATTTTGAGTGCATTTTTTATGCGCATAAAACGCGATTTTACCTGCATAAAAGTCCGGGCCCTGGTTGTTAGATAAGAATAGTAATTGACCCAAAAAAAATTTTATGCAGGCCTTTAAAAAGGTCTGAAGTGAGAAGGTCTTCTGAGTTTTCCCGCTGGGGTACTATACAGATAACCAACACTCATTCATAGAATTTTGATTTTAAAAATTACTAGTCAAAATTTAACGGTCAGTCACTTTCAAAGCTTTACGTTTATTTACTGTTTACTTTATGTTGGTAGGTCCAGAATTGACCATTAATGTCCTCTACCGAAAAGCTCTTTAAACAAATCTCGTATAAATGTTATAATCTTAAAATATTGTTACGTTACTGCCTTTCAATAACGTTTTCGGTTTATTTCCTTTATAATACCTCTTGAGTTCTTTATTACACTTTAATACAATTAAATAAACACAACACTTGATTTTATAACACTTATTTATTATTTACACAGCTTTATTTAGAACTTAGTCACTTTAACTACCGTAATTTACATCTTTTATTCACAACTCACTTCAATGCTTATAATTTGCTCCGCGTGATGCGTTATTGACAACGTCTGAACTTAGAATGATCTTATGACATCTCGTGCGATCCTATTTATACATTAGCCCAGACGTGTAGATGATACTAGTAACGTCTAGATGGCTCTAGAAAATTCGCCTCATAACGGCTGTTTTGTTAATTAAACTTACTCATCTATAGTAACTATCTATATGCCTGAAATAATTGAGTTATAAGGCATACTTTTGGGCGTTAATAACGAACATTCTAGTATTTACAGTGGGGTTGAAGTATAATTATGCACAACAATTTTAATATTACATCTGTACATTGGTTTTTACACTAGAAGTGTGCATAGCTTATATAATAACAATTAAAACTAATAAAGTAATTTGCAAATACCAAATAACTAATCAATACAAGATAACAAATAAATTAATCTAATTCTTAACTGAAGTTACGTTCGTAACAATATTAACTATGTATTACACTCCTTTTGTATTAGCAGCAGTTTATAATTTATTGTTGGAGGAAAGCTAGTTTCTAAGCGCATTTCATTGGTTCATTTTGTGTACCCAAAAATTACTTTGATAATATTTATCTTAACGTTCATAAGAAATCCCCATGGTGATCGTACATTAAAATAAATATAAAACTCAACTACATTTTTATTACATCTACAATTCTTTAGAAAATTACTTTTTTAAATAACTGTTGTTATCTGACTTTTAGGAAAACGGAAAAGTTATTACGGTCACTGGTTTTACTCCTTTAAAGCACAATTTATCTTTTCGTTTTGCGTCTTTAAGAAAGTGTAAATGTTATTAATTCCTGAAATTGTATGTTGTTTTAAACAAATAAATTAAAAAAAAGTACCTACAATTGTTCAGATTTAATGAAAAAAAGTTCGGCTGAACTTTTCGGAAGTTCGGGTTCGATCTAAAAAAGTGCCTTCGGTCGGACACTAATAATTGTGTAGTCTTCAAAGGGGACAAGTGGACTTGGTTTTCTAAAATGTGTTCAATACTCGCTTATAGCGAAGGTAATGCTTGAGCTATTTCAAATATCTTCTTACTTTTCCTGCATTGAAATTATTACTTATCGATTTATTTTTTAATTTAGTCTCCACTTTAAAGTGATTACAAAACGCTTTAAAAAATATTATTTTCAAGGCAAAACTGTAGGCACTAACTTAACTAACAAAAAAATAAATCGATCTATAATCAAAATAGAATTTTTATTGACACGCAATAAAATTTTTAAACTAAAATCTAAAATGCAAGCAGTTATTAAAGATTTTAATATAACTCTTAATAATTTTATGTTATTTAACAAAGTAAAATATTGAATTTTAAAATCAGTTGACATAATGCAATTAATTTCAGACAAATTTGATTTTTAATGATTTGCAATTCTCGTAAGCGTTTCTAAAACCTCTACACTTAAGATATTATGTTGGAATATTCATGAGAAAATGTTTTTTAGATAACTAAAAATTAATTTGAAAACGGATCACTTACAGACAACAAAATTACCTACCAAAACTGTAAAAACTAAAAAATACATATTGTTATAACTACACGCAAAGAAAAAACATGTTTAAATATGGTCACCTCCAACAAAACTATCTTTAAAGAAAATTTTAAACATATAATGATTCATTTAAAAATATTATTGTCACCGTCAACCATATTATGGTTGAATTAGTCCGCCATCAAGAAGCCACAACTATATTATGGTTGCCTCTGAACATATTATATTAATATGACAATAATTTGTTTTAAAATAAACGTTTTTTCTCTGGGTGTACAAAAAAGTTAAATAAGAATGCATTATTTTTTATATATAATAATATAAGTTTTCCTTCGCTTTTACCCGATTGTCAAGTAAGGGTTATGTTTTTTTCGCGCGTATCTTGAGGCATCACTGTATTCACCTGTGAAACCCAAGTGTCCTACTTCAACAAATTGTTATCGTTTTCAAGGTATCCAATATTTTCTTTAAGAAATATCAACGACAAATATCTGTAAAAGAAATAAATCTTAGTTTTATTTAATATCTTTAATAAAAATATTCGCAATTAACAGCTACATAGTATGCTTGTGAACATATTTGTTAATAACATAAATTAAAAAAAAAAAATTAAAATGCAAAATAAATAAATTCATATTTATCTTCATTACTTGCTAAAGGAAACACAAAAACGTAAAATTTATTAAAAAAGGCAAATATTGGCGCCACGGATGATAAATGAGAAAGCCAATATCGTACCAACGAGCTTTTGAAATTGTACTTTTTCGGTCCCAATAGTACTAAATCTTTTTTTTATTTTTAAAAACAAATATTAAATACAACAAAAGGTACTTAAAATTTATTTGTTCATTAATTACACTGGTTTACAGCCAAAAAATACCAAGAACGCCACATGCCTAGGTAAGTTAATTGGGACCTCCTGAACACGAAACCCGTTGTAATTTTTTTTTCCTAAGTACCGTTTTTTAGATAACGGTACTTTTGTGTTTTTCGGTGTATGGTCCCACTCAAACCCTTGTGGAGACCAACCAAAAAGTTCGATCGAAATAAATTTCATATCGTTGGAAAGGTAATTGAATGCCTGATATGCTGAAAATTTTTATCTGATTAGAAATGGTTTAAAATTAGCCTTTTTTTACGTTTTTTTCAAAATTTTTAATTTTTTTTCTACGTTATATTAAATATCTGGAATGTTTTATTTTTTAGCCAAATAGTTTATTTAATTACCAAAATAAAGTTTTTATTAAGGATTTTGTGGAACGACACTATATTCATACTCAACAAATCCAAAAAAAAAAAAAATCATGAATAAAATTGCTACGATAACTAGCACATGAAAGATCTGAAATGTTTTATTTTTTAACCAAATAGTATATTTAATTACCAACATTTTAAGCGTGATTTGAATAAAATCGGATGAAAAACAAAGTTTTTTTATTAAGAATTTTGTGGAACGACAATATTTTCATCCATTACTCAGCCATTACTTATCAGATATCGACGGAAAAGGCATTGAATTACCTCTCCAACGATATGCCATTTATTTCGATTGGACTTTTTAGTTGGGCTCCACAAGGGTTTGAGTGGGACCATACACCGAAAAACACAAAAGTACCGTTATCTAAAAAACGGTACTTAGGAAAAAAAATTACAGCGGTTTTCATGTTCAGGAGGTTCCAATTAACTTATCTAGGCATGTGGCGTTCTTGGTACTTTTCCAAATTAAAAATTTGTAAAGCAGTGTTATACATAATAATAAGGTGGGTAAAATTTTTTCGCGTCAAAAGCACATCGCGATTCTTGTTCTATAAGTCATTCCAAGAAACTTTGCCAAAGAAACCAAAGGTCAAAAATAAATTTCGAGCCCCGGGTTTTTCGAAATAGTACGATTTTCCAAAATATTCCAGAAAAGAGGCAAACAAATTGTATTTGATCTAGCCAGACCTGTATCATGCGGTTTTTAGAGTCGAGAAATCCATTAATTTTTTTTTTATTGCCGCCAGAGAACGTTTTCATACACTTTTTAGAATTTATCGTCTTTTTTTGTGGAAAATTGACGAATATTTCTCAAAATGCAATCTCGAATTTTAAACGAAAGCGTTTTAAGCGTTCTAAAAATATGTTCATACGAATTGCATTTTCAAATTTATTGTGTTTACAATTTTCAATTTGTACTGCTGAAACAGAAAAGGAGTAGAAAGTCCGAATATAATAAAATTTAATTTAGCGCTTGTAAAACCTTCTTAAAAATAATTCGGAGTAAAATAATGGAGTGGGCTCCCACTATTCCAAAATTCTGTTGATTTCTTCTTGACGTGACAACCACCTTGTTAAAGAATACTTGAAAATATAATATAATTGAGAAGAATTCTTCTCTTATACTATGTAGAACTTTTGCAGAAGTGGTTTCCTATATCTTTTACAAACTTGTCAATATCATTTGAAAACGCACGCTTATATGCTGCCACTGATACTTAACTTAGAATGTGGCATAAGCTATCGTTCAATCAACAAGTGCAAAAATCTATTCACAGTAGCGGAGTTAAGTGTTTGGTGCAAATGGTCTTGTAAAAGAACAAATGCGAAATATCATAGCTGTTTTGTTAAATCGAACAATAAATTCATTTGACAGTAAATACGAATTGCCATTGTATATCAATTATAAATATGTAGGTTTGAAAAATTTGGAAATAGTACCAAATGAGTCACGGGAGTACCAGCGTACTTTTTAGTTTTGAATTGTACCAAAAAAAGTACAATTGTACCAACTTTATCAAACCTGATTGGCGCGTATTGTGTTGTTTGATTGCCGCACAAGAAGGCAATAAATATTGGTGCATTTTTGATATTTTTATTGACGCGCGGTTGCATAGCAAACAGTCACACGATTGCCGCATCAGGGTTGCATTTGATTGGTAAAAGTAAGCACAATATTGTCCTTGATTGGTACATGAGCCAATTGGTTGTGCAGTCACACGATTGGTGTATTAAAAAGTGTGAAAATTGGTGCATTGCGGCAATCGTGTGATCCCAGCTTTAGATAGGTAAAAAAACAGATTCCTGGGAACGCGGGATCCCCGAGTATATAAGAAAAATTTAGCTTAAAGTTGTTTATTGACCCTTAACAGGTTGTTGTTGAAAAGAAAAATCAATATACGTATAAAAATTGTTAAATATGTATATAGAGCTAATTTAGCGGATGGATGTGGCTACAACACGTCTCTTGCGGGGTGGTAAAAGAAGCACGACAATTGTGACCCTTCCCATCGGGAAAATGTAATCAATAGGAAACGAGAATGTAATACATCTATTGATAAATATTTGATTCCAGAACTCATTATTCTTAACCCAGAACATGTCCTAGGATTGTAATAAATTATTAAAATGTATACTGGGAATGACTTAAATAATTCTAAAATATACGAATAATTGTCACGAACAGAAGAAAAAACACGAGTAATTGTTACGAACAGAAACAATACATTCCTTGTTCTGCAAATGTGACAATATACGTGGTAATCAAATCATAATTATTGTGTCAATAAAGTTACCTTCTCGATACCCATTAATGCATTATTATTCTTTCGAAAATAATACATTATTTTTTTTAGTTATTTATGTGATCAATTCCTTATTTTCCCGCTGGGTTCTCTTTTATATATTTCTTTCGCTCGTATTTTTGTTATGTTATGCTGCCAGTTAGAATTTTTTCAGTATAATCTAATTCTAAAATTTCAGCAGTCAGTTCAGTTAAATTCACAATTTCTTCAATTATTACTTCAAATGTTAAATCAGACATTTTGCTTTTAAAAATGTTTTACTTTTGTGTACACTTTCATTAATTCAAATGTTAATACTGTGATGTAGGGGTGTCGACTTTTCTTTATTACTTGTTTTTAATTCAATTATTAGGTTAATACACTCCTGATATAAAAAGAATCTGCATACATTTTAAGGTTATTTAAACAGAAAATTCGTAAGTTAAAAATTCTGAAATAAAATGTTTTGATAAATAAAGGTTTGTTTGTTGTTGATCAACTTGTAAATATTTTTATGTCTGTATTCATAAAAATATTTAAACCCTAGGATTCTCGGTAACTTTTTACCACTCAGTTCTCCTCTTGGACCAAAATTATAACAGCTTAAATACCTAATTTAATAAAAAGTAAATAAATATATATTTTTTTTTGAACGTATGCTTATTATTTCACCCCCATATTCATAAAATATATTTTTGATTTATAAAAGGTTTATTGAACAAAATTCCAATGAAAATTTGTTCAAAAAACCTTTTATAAATCAAAATATTTTTTATGAATATGGAGGTTAGATAATACAAATTTATCATATAATTTTATTATTTCATTATTTTATTTTACATGCAAGCGTCGAAAACGTAGTCCTTAATTTTGCACATTGCTTCGCATCTACCACAGCTTAAATGAGTTTTGCGCTTGGTTTTTGTAGTTGAATTAAACTTCGCTCATAACGGGCCTTAGTTTTCTGCTTTGATTCAAACTCTATTCATTAAATTTAGAACATATCATTTATAGAAGCCCCGTTTCTGTTTTCTGATATTTTGTCCTATTTGAAAGATATTGCAAGACGGTATTCCTAGGGTTAAATTAAATAAAGGTTTACATAACAAATATTGTATGAAAATTTGACTAAATAAACGTTTGTTTATTTTAATAAACGTTTTTGAATACGAGAATTAATGCTTAAGTCATTCTATATGTAGTATTTAATTATAATAAAATACTTTCAAGTATGCACTGCTTAATTTAATTTTAGTTTTCTTTTAACATTACGATTAAAATGCTAATCGTTGTTGGTAAAAAAGTAACTTGTTAATACCCTACAATGTTTAGTAGGTAAAAAATAATACTAATTGCTATTTAAAAAATATAAACAATATTATAAAGTATTTGATCGGCTCGAGTTGTTGCAGTTAAGCTGATTTTTAGAGGTTAACTTACATAATTGAAGCTGTTCTCCTTCCTATTTTGGAGTACAATTTTTATTTCTATAACCTGGGGTTTACACTTGCAAGTTCGAAAAGCTCAATACACTCACATATTTTTCCTAACACCATCACATTTTTCGTACTTGCAGCCCAACTTGCAAGAGAATTTGCTTGCAAGTAAATTTTTGACACTTGCAGCAAGTAAAATGACAAATGAACAAACAGTGCTACCATGGATGACTTTTGTATCAATTTAGTAGTACTTAGTAATATAAAAGTTATGTTTAAAGCGGATTTTCTGTGTATTTATTAAAAATAACACGTAAAAAAGAGAACAACTATACAACAACCCATCTCAATGGTAATCTTATCATAAATTTCAAGCATTTTGAAAAAAAAATTGTTAATCAAAATATTTTCTCAGTAATATTATGAAATCGCCACTACGGCAATACTGGAGTCAGATATTTTATATAATAAACATAATTTTTTCATCAAGATAGACCGAAAATTAAATAAAGAAGGAATTATTAAATTTATTTTGTTATAACTTGTTAATATTTTTAACATGGTACTGTTGTTAAACCGAAAAACAAAGTTTTTTTATAGGATGTTTTCGCTTCGAGAACATTTGAAAAATGAACTTACAACTGACTGTGTAAACACTCAAGCTACTTGCAAGACTTTCGGCTTTTTCTTCGACTTTTTCGTTGATAATACGTATAAACTACTTGCAAGTAATTACTTGCATGTGTAAAGGCAGGGTAAACTAAAGCGTTTGAGGTAACGATATATTTTTTTGGCACTACTAGTAATGAATGAGAGTATTTTACATTTGCCATTGTGTATGAAAGTTTTTAAGTATTCATTAAGGAAGTAATAAAGTAAATGGTGCAATCAGGGTTGCCAGATCCTAATATTCAAATAACTGGACAATGTAAAAAATTCACCTGGATTTTGTAAAAATAACTAGACAATCTAAGCGAAAAACACGTTTGCGTGAAAACACGAATTTAACTGTAGAAAATATTTTCTAATTATCTTAATATCTATCCGAAAATGCAAAATTATTTGTGCATGATTTTAGTTCTTTGTCCAATACGTGTAGAAATGGACCAGTGCATTCCACTGATAAGATTTCTAAAATCGGGCTAAAATTCAGAATTCTGAATTGTTTAAAATTTTTTTAATCTAAGTCTGGGTTCTCACTATGAAAGTTTTCTTTCAGAAAATGTGAGTTTGTTGGTGAGAGGGGAGAGAATAGCAGCATGTTCTCTTCCTCTCTCACCCATAAGCTCAGACTTTCTGTAAGAAAACTTTCATAGTGTAAACCTAGACCAATGGCCCTCCTGATATGTCTATAGATCCCTAATCATTTACTGACACTGAAATACAAGTCCTTAATTAGTATCTGGAATTTGATTTCAATCGGACTAACGGTTTACAAACTCCAGAAAAATGCCCTTTTTTTGTTCTCATACTGTATTTTGCTTACGATTTACAGAATTGACTAACTCTTGTTATAGTTATAAGCAAATATATTTGAACATTTTTCAAACCGTCGCACAGTGTTCGATTTCAAAAATTAGGACGACAAAAATAAAAAAATTAAGTTAATTAAAAATTTAAATTGACCACATTGTTTGCAAGCGAAGACCCAGACTAGCTTAAAACTATATGATTCTTGTATATCTTTCAATTCGTATGCTTATAACGGTGCTCTGAATGACATGTTAAAAGAAAAACAAATAAAAACACAAAAATTCTATGCGTATTTTATGCAAATTCGAAAGTAAATAGAAAGCATTTTTTTATTTGTATTAAATTGTTGTAACTTTAAAAACAAACACACAAAAATTCATTATTTTCTAATTAATGGTAAGTTTTTTAAAAAGTGTAAAGCTAAGTAAGTTTTTTTTTTTACAATTATTAACAAGCAAACTAACTTTGTCAGACGATATCTTTTGATTTCCATCCGTTTCACCACATCCAAAAACGTTTATGTTATCTTTCAAACTTGCTGTTATAGACTTTAAAAAAAATTTCTGCCCTAAGCTGCCCCATTAAAATATTTTTCAAAAGTACAATATGAGCTCGGTTTTAATTACCCGCAGATACGTTTAAAGAAACCACTGATTTAATAAATACAGAAGTCTAATATATTAGGGATCAAATTGCAATGTTACGTCCAACGGAGGTTATTTTATTAACAAACAATGTCCAAAAGGTTGTTTATGTTAAGCCCATATTAGTTTTATGTACGGTTGATGAAAAAATATGCACAGCTTTATCAAAGTACAATTCATCACAAATTTGTTATGTTTGTGGAGCTAAACCTTCTGAGATGAATAATCCCTCTGCTCTTTTACAAAAAACATTAGACCCCGTAGTTTTAGAGTTTGGTTTATCGCCATTGCATTCATGGATTAGGTTCATGGAATGTTTACTACACATAGCTTATAGAATGGATATAAAAACAAGTCAAGCAAGAGGCACAGATAATAAACAAAAGCTTCAACAACGAAAAATTTCTATACAAGAAAAGTTTAAATCGAAAATGGGATTGCTTATAGATATGCCAAAGCAGACGACAGAAAACACCAATGACGGAAATACAGCTAGGCGCTTTTTTAGAAATGCCGAAGAATCTGCTAAAATAACTGGTATAGATTTAGAACTCTTAAGGCGATTTCATGTTATTTTTGAATGCTTAGCGTGTGGATGTTCAATTAATACGTTAGATTTTGACCAAAATGCAACAGAAACCAGTGAGATTTATTTAAAATTATATCCATGGTATTATATGCCGGTTAGTGTGCACAAAGTTCTTTGGCATGGCAAAACAATTATTCAAAATTGCATCCTCCCCATTGGGCAATTGTCAGAGGAAATAAAGACACTAGACGTTACAGATTGCAAATTACGCGAAAAATATCTCGGAAAGATACCAACTCTGGTTTAATAAATAGACTGCATATATCATCAGATCCATATATGTGTAATTTGAGAAAAGCCCGAAGAACAAAGCGAGGACAATTAACTCCAGATATTTTGAAATTACTGCAAATTACTGTTATAAATATTAAAGAGTCAGATGATGGATATGATAGCAGCAACTCAGAATAAGTTATAAATTTTTTTATATTATTGTTAATTTATGAAATTTGTTTTACTTTTATTATTGTAAAATATGTGTACATTAATTTAAAGTACATACTTTGTGAATACCCCAAGCATATAAATAAATTTAATTTGAAAAAATATGTTTTTCTGCCCCAACCAAACGGACGGATGGTCGGACAGATATATATATGACAAGTAGCAGAAGCAGTAAGCGGAACGGTATAATTGTTCACCTAATTGTTTTGTTATACACAAGAATCACCTGTACAAAAAATTAGGACTCTATCTTAATTAATTGTCGTCCTAAATTCTTAAATCGAACACTGTGCGTCGTCAAAATTTAGTCTTATTGAAAATTTCCTTTCTTGTAAGAGTAGATTATTGCAAATACTTAAAGTACTTTCGATAAAGCCTTGCAAATTGGTATGGGAAATACAAACGAGATCCATCGATCGATCGATCGAACCGTTTGGATAAAAATATTTTTTGATTTCCTTAATAATCCTCTCAACTGTAGTAGGGATTGTAAGAAAAGATATACTTACTGTTTGTTAATGGTGTTTTGTTTAAGCTTTGATATTATTACGGGTAAGACTTTTGAGTGTTTACAATTCCTATTCGCTTAAGAGTTTTATTTAAATAATATCTTTAGCTTTTCTAAAATCTTTGGATAAAGTTTCCTGATGACCTGGCCTAAACAACCAGTAAAATGCGCATAGGAATAGCTTATCCCCCTAACAATAATTAAGAATTTAGCAAATTAAAACTAAATCTTATTAACTAATTTTATTTTAACGGGGGTACCGAAGCACACCGGGTTGAGCTAGTAAGAAATAAAACTTATTTCATTCACAGTCTGTTCACCGGTAAACGTTAAACGGGCAGTCAGAATCTTCACATTGAATTTGTGTTTAATTAAAAAATTTTATTTTAAAATAAAATTAAGTGCGATTTGTTTGAATATTTTCCTCAAATAGTAAATAATAGTAAATACAGGAATATAATATAATATGATTTTTTAAACATTTGTTTAACTACACTAGATTTTAGTAAAAAATTGGCTTAGAGTCTATTTTTTGCACTCTTATCTATACCAGACTTAAATAAGGAAAACTACAAACAGAGTCGTATAATGACGACAATAAATGTTATCAGTACTTTTAAGAGTGTAAAAAATATTGAATGAATAAGTTTTTGATGAATAAGCAATCGAGGCAAGTCAAATCGCTTTAAAATAAAGACGAATTACTACGGTTTAAATGATTTGGAAATTTATTTTAGTTTAAAATTGCGACCGTGTACTACAGATGATAAAAGCAGTTATTTCTTAGTCATAGAATAACTACACATGGTTACAGTTCATCGCGTTCCGGAAAGATTTGAAACGTCCCTGACTACGATAGCTGCGTTCGTTTACCCCAAAATTTGCTAAAATTTGTACTGGATTTTACTGAAATGTGTTCGCGTACACATACATTTGCAAAAGAGAGCATCTACTGAGAGAGTAAAGTGACATTTGTCACCAAATAGCCTGCAAATTTTTACTGAACAAATTTTTGCCTGTTAAATCCAGTAGAAACCAAAACATATTATTCAATATAGTAAACAAGCAAAAACATACAAAAAGAGTACAATTTGTAAAAAAAAATACTTAAAAGAAGAAAATAGGTATTTTTGAAAAGTAAAATAAATTTAATATAAATAACATTGCATTAATATTTAAGAGATGCAAACCTAATGAATATATGAATGCATACTTCTTAAGGCGCCCGTACACGACATGTATTTGTCATCTGACATGTCAAATTTTCAAGTCACATGTAACTGTTCATGTCTGTCAAAATTGCTGTTTTACATAAGGTTTATAATATTCGGTCACAAACGTACATGTAATTTGCTTCTGACATTGTCTCTGTTTTTTTTCGCATTGTTATTGCAGAAACCAAAGTAGTTCTCGGTTTCAAAATAGCTTGCTGCCGCCACGAAAATATTTATTTGCGCCGTAAAATAATTTAGCCATCTTAACATTTTTTTCTTTTATGTTAAAGATAATAATTTAGAATTTTAAAATGAAACGGTTTTTATGTATATATTTACATAAATTATATTCAATGGTGCGATGAGCATACATATCTTGGTATTGTAAAATATTAACTTCAGCCGGCTAATGATTCCGTCAATAATTGACGCCGCTGCCAGTTTCTTCTCGGCATAGATTTCTGATGTCAGATGGTTTGTCAGAAGAAAATAGAGCACGCTCTAATTGAAATTTTGTCAGATGACTTTGCGTCTGACTTTTACAGAAGCAAAGTTAAAAAGGTAACACACGACATGTATGTGTTTTGCAGTGGGAAATTTGACATGTCAGATGACAAAAACATATCGTCTATACGCTCCTTTACTGCTTAGTATTTACAACACTATACTTTTTATATGTTTGAATTAACCTGCAAGTTTTTGCAATTTTTCCGTTCGTTTACTTTTTTGTGCAAGAGCCAGTTTTGAGAGTAAAATTTTCATACTGCCCAAAATTTACTCACCTTCTGGATTTTACTGGAAAAGTAAACAAACGCACCTAATGCTATACGGATTTTCAATGCAGAAAGTTTTTATCAGCTCTAGTTTTCGCGTTATATCCAAAAAGGCACTTTCACAACATATAGGAGCATAACTTAAAAAGATTTTGCTCTATTTATTAATAAACAAATTTGACAACAAAATTATCTTGAAGACGTGCAAACATTATTTCTAAATCTGCACAGTAGTATTTAAAAACAAATTGTTTACATTTTTGTTTTAAAATTTCATAAAAAAAATTTCATTTTATTATTCCTGAATGTGACAAAACTATATATCGATGGCTTAATATAAAAAACGGCCCGCGAATACCTTCCGCAATACAATTTTCATTACATATTTTTCATAAACGTCGTTTACATTTTCATACAAATTGTTGTTGTATTAGAAGTAGGCTCAATTTTCTAACAAAACTTAAATTTTAAATTGTGAATTAAAAAATATTTGGTTAGAAAATGTACCAAAAATAAGTTAGATTTAAAGAAAGTACCAAATCACATGATGCTTTTAAGAAAGAATCAAACCTTGTTCGATTTCAACTGTATTCTTATTTGTAATACTTTAGAAGTTAAATTGTGAATTTAAAAAATATAAGTTAAACTTGATGAATATCTTTAATACTTCAGAAGATAAATTAGGTAAGAAAAAGTACCAAAAATTTCCCGTTTTAACCTATAAAAGTACAACTATCATTCATATGCTTTCCTTTCTTTTCTTAGACCCCTTTCACACTCGGCAAGTTACTTGCGCAAGTCTCTTGCGCAATTCTTGGTTTGTAGATGTCAGCGGTAAGGTCGGGGTAAGGAAAACAAATTTTGTACAGACTTTGTTGTTGTCGGCAAGTAACTTGCCGAGAGTGAAATGGGTCTTACTAGTAGATCTGCTCATGAAAGGAGGTACATGAGTACCGAATTTCAAGTCTCTAGCTTTTTCCGTTTGGGCTGGGCGTTAATGAGTCAGTGAGCGAGTGAGAACAAGACAGAAGAAAAACAAAATTTTAATTTAAATAATCTTAAATATTTTAAGCACAAATGTGATCCCAAGCTTAAGATGCATCTTCCGATAATTTCTATGGATGTTCGGCGCAATCATAAAACTATTTTAAAAATTTGTGACTTACTTACTCACCTATGGGATAGGGTAAAATTCGTTTAAAGTAAGTTAAAGTTTTCCATAATTAAGATACAGTGTTTGATAATTCGGCTTATACCTGTTAGAATAGTTTATTTAAGAACATTAAATGCAAATTTTGTATTATGATCAATACAAAAAAAGTATATTTTTATAAAATATTGAAAACAAATTTAAACAAATATTGTATACGTAAGTATATAAAGTGATAGTGACAGTATATCGGCAATTATGTACATATCTACATATCATATTTAACAACGTTACAAACGCCTTAACAAAAAAGTGAGTGAGGAGCAAATACCTAAATGTTTATTATTCTAGCAGGGATGGAAATGCGAGTTATTAAAATGGTACTGCATTTGTACAAAAAGAGTACTCTTTTGAAAAAAGTAACAACATTTAATACTATAAGCTCGCTTTTAGCCATCTATGTATATTATCTATACATACAAAAAAGAAAAATGTTTCTCTGTTTGCTTGTTGGTTTATAGACCCTTAACCTAGCCTTTACACGTTAATGTACCCAGCGGTAAATATTGAAAGGACCGCAAGTGGCAGGCCATTTTGAAGGCCTCTATACTCCTTTCTAAAAGATTCGCTTCGCATGATATCCTGCCTTCAGAAGTCTGCCTTCTAGAAGGTATAAACTTCTTTTTAAAAGACCTTCTGAAATATTCATTACACATTCGCTACTCCCTTATTTGAGAAGGGAGAAAGGAAGGTGTTCAGTTTTATTTACTTTTTATTTTTAGTGACCTTCCTTACTTCCTTCTTTGGGAAGGGATCGAAGTTATTTTTAAAGAAAGTGTGGAAGGCCTTGCGCCCAATGACAACCTTTGTAAAAAATAAATAAGTATGGAATGCGGCGAGAAGGTTTTTTGACTGCTTGTGACTGCTAAATAAGGCCTTCTATTAGGCCTCTTTACTCATTTTAGTTACCGCTGGGTAGTTTCTTGAAAGCCGCAATACACTCAAACCTTTTAAACCAACACTCACACAATTTTTGCACTTTCGTTGATAATTCGTATACTCTGCTTTCAAGAAAGTACTTTCACTTGTAAACCTAAGGTAAACTACCAAACCGATTTTCCTGAAATACAGCAACATCATGTGAGCCCGAAAATAAAATAGGCTACTTATTTGTTCGATAGGGGCAGGGGAAGGCTTACCCCCATAGGATGCCAAGATTAAGTATCGCATATCTTAAGAGCCGCTGCACCAATTGTCTTTAACTTTTTGCAGAAGGAGCTTCTAAGCGGCGAAATTGAAATAAGATATTAGCAGGGAAAGTGGTACCCCCATAGGACACCAATGTTGAATATCGCTATCTTAAGAACGGTTATAGTGAGAATGTTCAAGCTTGGTAGAAGTCACTCCTATAGACTCTTTGAAAAAAATGATTAAGGTGGTAGGCGCAGGGGGAGCAATACCTTCAATAGGATGCATATAATGAATATTGCGTAACTGAAGAACTAGGATAGCTAGATTCTTCAAACGTGGTTAAAGCCACAATAATGACAAATTTTAAAATAAAAATGGGCGGGGTTGACGGAGGAAGGCCAGTACGAAAGGCCCCATAAAATGAAATTATAAATACCGAATATCTGAAGACAAAAGTCTTCAAGCTTTGTAGGACCCACTCTTATGGTAAACTACACCTTGCGAAATAAAAATTAAGGGCGTAGGTGGAGGGGGAGCAATAAGTAATATATAAATGAAAAAGCTTATCTTTGTTTGTTCCCTATAGACTCCTAAACTACAGAACCTATTTTTCTGAAATTTTCACAGTACTTTTCTAATTGCCCGGCGCTCAACATAGGCTATACAATTTTTAATTTTCAAGTGGGCATAGCACCTCCCATACAATGACAATGAAGATTTCTACATATTTGGAGTACTATAACAGTGAAACTATTCCAATTTTTTACAAATAGCTTAGATAATAATACCCAACATCTTTTAAAAAGTAGGTTCAATTGAAAACGTAGGCATGGCACCTCCCATACGAAAATACTTTAAATTTCTGTATATCTATGGAACGGTTACTGTAAAAGAATTTAAATTAAGAACAAGATGCTTTGTTATCAATACACGAGATCTGCTTATAAATTTTTAACAATTTTTATATCTAGGAAATGGCAACCGCTACAGCTTCCAAAGGGGGCGCTATTAGATAAGTAGTCGTGGCTTAAAACAGAATTATGTATATCTGGAAAACGGATTGTTTGAAAATACAAAACATCTATCAAAAAGTGGACTGGATTGGGTAATTGGGCGTGGCACCTCTCATGCAAAGCAATATAAAATATAAATTTCTATAAATTTTAAGAGTGTTTACAGTTTTCTATGCAAAAAATCAATCAAAAATTGGGCTGGGTTGGAGAAGTATCCATTGTAGCTTCAATATACCGTAAACTTCCTTTCCTAAAAATTAGTAAAAAAAAGTTCAATACTACTGAATTTTCTATTCCTGGTTAATATTATGATCGTGCTAAGATATCATGCCGAGGTAACGACAACAAATAATCAGTTTTGAAATAGTTGTTATTCATATGTAAAGAAAAGTTTAAGTAAACAAAAATAATATACATACATTTGTATGTGAATTTTTCACAATAAATTTGTTTTTATTAGTTTTTGCTGAAAATTCAAAATTAATTAAAAAAAAGCAGTCCTCAAAAATCACAAAAATACAAACATTTAAGATTAGGGGTGGCGATAAGGTTAAAACTGAACAGAACTTAGCCGAACAAAAGTGAAATGACCTAAACTAAATTACGAACATTTTAGTTAAATCGAGCGTTAAACAACTTTAGATCGATTTTCGAACACATTTTCATTTCAAAACAAACTCAGTTGTATTTAGAACTCGAACAAGAACGGACGGCAAATTTAAATTGCAGCTATACACATTTAATTGTATTTTTCTTTTTTTTTGTATTTTTAATAAATGAGTGTTTAATAAATTTTGCGCGTGTGTGTGATATTTTAATTAATTTAATTCTGTTTTAAATTTCAAATATATGACAACATTTCTTATTATTGAAAAGTTGAACAAAGTGGCAAATTAAAATGGACAATCTAAAAAAACAAACGGAAAAAAAATTTTGTGAAATTACCAAAGAAATATCAGAAGAGGTACATGATACTGTGGAACACCTTAAGCACACCAATCGAAAAATTTTAAAAATTTCCAAGGAGATTTCAAAAAATATTAAGAAAATTGAATGGGCTCCAGTAAAAATACCGCCCCGGCGTCGTATACAAACACTGGCTACCGGCATGTATGTTTATATCTTTATGGTTTTGCCCTTTATATCTCTGATATTGTCTGCTCTAACATTGGTGAGTTTTATAATTGAAAAGGTGAAAGTGAAATTTGTTCCTAATTTTTTTCTATTCCTTTAGCTTTATTTAAATTATATCGGTCGGGCATTTTTACTAATGTACTTGGCCTTTATTTATGTGGATCATCATAAACGTTGTTCGGCCATCGATGGCAATGGGTTAGTTTGTATCTTGTTTAATTACATTTTTCTAATTTGTTGATAAACAAGTTTGTTTATTTTTTTTTGTCTTATTGTTTTTGTCATTATTATTTGTTGTTAACTATTCAATTACAGCTTGATGTTTTTACGTAATAATTTTATGACGAATCATTTACGCGATTATTTTCCAGTTGAATTGATTAAAACGGCTGAGTTGAAACCAAATCGTAATTATTTACTTGCCAGCTTTCCACATGGTATTATTGGGTAAGTTTGGATGTTAAGAAAATTATTTCGAAGCAATAAATCGAATCAAAAGTGTTTTAATCGGTGAAAGCAATTTTGAAATACTCCATAACTTTAAATAAACGCGTTACTCTTATGTTTTTTAAAATAAAGCTGGTGAAAAGAAAATGCTCGTAGCGCCCTTTTTGAGTAACTATACACAAAATTTAAAAAATAAAGATATACATATATTTTTTTACCTTCCTAAGTACAAGTTTCTAATATTTTTTTTAGAATTTTAATACTTTTTCTTCAAAGCAATTACCGAAAATTTAAACATGAAATATTACAGGTGGCATCGCTACGGCAACAAATACAACCTTACAAAAAAGAATAGAAATTTGTCTTCAAATACGTCAAAAATTATTTTGAACAAAAATCAATTAAACAAAAATGAATTAACTAAATGATAGCCAATTTTTATTTCATTATGGACAATATTTTCTTTAATTTTAATTAAAATAATCAAAAACTTATCAACAAAGCAAAACGAGGACTTTTTGTAAATTGTATAAACAGAACTTTGACATAAGACTAGACAAACAATACTAAAGCAAAAAAGGTCATCTGGCGTAGTAATACCACCAGTTTATTTTAATATGAGTCCTAATCGTTTTAAATTTTTTTAAGGCGTTGTTGCTGTTATATACATTTTTTTCGATTTCTTCCTTGCTGATATACTTTTTAGGACAAAGGGAAATTATAAACTATTTAGTTTCCGAATAAAATTTAATTTTTTCGCAGAATTTTCTTTTAATATGAAAATTTTAAATACTTTAAGGAACTCTTAAGCTGGAGGTCCACACCACGCGTTATTCGCTTTTTCGCAGCATACGCTGCTGTCAAAAAAGTATAATATGTGTAGTTATACGTAGTAAGTTACATGCACAAAAGCGTAGATGCCTTGAGGCGAAAAGTAGGTCGACTTTCTACTTTTGTAAGCGTCACAAGCAGCGTTCGAACAAATCAGCTGATTTTGACAAATTAAATTTTATTTTTACTTGTGCTGCTGCAGCATAAAAAGCGTTGCATGTAACTTGAAACGTAGAACGCAAGTAAGGTTATAAAAGCATGCGCTGCGTGGAGGCAAAAACGCGAGTTATGGACCTCCAGCTTTAAGCCTAGTCTTATAAATTATATGGGGTCTTAATTAGATCATAGTCAAAATTTTAGAGACACATCGGAATTCCCTATTTGTAGACCTTACAATCTGTGTCCGTTATAAATAAATAACTAGAGCCTAATAACGGATTCGATATCGATCGAAATTACAAACAACCCTGCGGGAAATTTGTGTCAATTGTTCCAACAGACTGGTCCTGGGACTTGTGAAAATAGAACAAGTTCAAAAAGAAAAAACTAATGACCAGTGAAAAGAGAACCAATAATTTAACTGGTATATGAAGAACAACAAGTTGGAAAAAGTAATGAATAACAGTACAGTCTTCACTGGTGGTGTGACACATATTTTTGGGACGTTCTTAATTTTTATTTTATTTTTATTGAAACAATACTACATTATACTCAAATAATACTACATTGTAATAACTAACACTAAAAGCGTTCATTGAGAATTGGTATGTGACTGGTCAAATGGTGTCAATTGAACCCCTCCACTGACAACCCCATGCAAAAGTGATAGGTCTTATTCATAAAAATTGTTAGAGCTAGAACCAGTCGCGACCAGCATAGACCTATCACGGGACTACTTTGGTGTCAGTTCGCTTCGCTCTAGGGAATTTAAATGGGACTATCACAGACGATGCTTGATAAGATATGATGATATTAGTATCAGATAAAAAATATACATACATTTGTTAACTCTTACTATAGGCTCTAAAAAGCTTTTAATATCGTATTAAATTTTGTTTACTAAGCTGACACATTTTGAAGTTCTCCCACCCCACAGTTATAAAGTATCTCTTAAAATTACATGAATTGGGAGAAAAATATTATACTTATACCTGTTTCACACAATGCGACATATCACACAGAAATATTTCATAAAACAGAAGATTATGACGTAGGGCGAAGAGACGCTTGCAGGGTAAACAATATCGCATGAAATGTAAAATCAAGCAAAAATTTGAAGTTTCCCTTTAAAACATAATTTTAGTATAAAGTTTTGAAATTTTAATTTATATTTGAATTATATATGTAGTCAAACTGTGGCTTGCAACAAAAAAACGTAACATGTAAACGTAACGAGCTTTTGACGGGACACTAAAAGAAAATTCGAATATTGTTGCAGGGTTATATCGCATAGTCTGAAACAGGTTTTATATTTGAAAAAGTTATTTTTTAATATTTCATTTCGAAAATATTAATTTTATATTAAAAAATCAGTAGAAAGTTTCACGGGCCTATAGACATGCAAAATTATATTAAAATCGAACAATACTTAAAGAAACTGAAACGTAAATTTATTGATTCTTTTTTTTTTAATGCTTAATATGTGCTATGCACTTTTAATTAATACTAAAAACTAATGGTGTTTTCTTTTCTACAAAAAAATGTGACATTTTATTTAAAACAAGTTAGAGTGCTATATTCGGCTGTGCCGAATCTTTGATACCCTTCACCGACAGTTCGAATGTTTAAGGAGTAATATCTGTATGATGTTATTATTATCTTAAACTGTGACGATTTGTTATTAATTATGGTTTTAGGCGACTAAACTGTTTTCCGGTAGTAGGGCTTATATGGGGCCTAGGGTAAATTATGGACCGATCATCACGAAACTTCACAGCGTAATTTTTAGTCCTTTAAAACTGTGACGTACCAATTTCTGTTATGAAAGCATTATTAATTATGGTTTAAGGTGTACTAAACTGTTTTCCGGGAGTAGGGTTTCTATGGGACCTAGGGTAAATTATGTACCGATCTTCACGAAATTTCACAGTATAATTTCTAGTCCTAAAAAACTGTGACGTACCAAATTTGGTTACGCTAGCTTTATTTTTTACGGTTTTAGGCGTACTAAACTGATTTCCGGCAGTAGTGTTTATATGGGGCTTAGGGTAAATTATGTACCGATCTTCACGAAATTTCACAGCGTGATTTCCATTCAAATAAAACAAATTTTTGCAAAATCTTATCTAATTCCGTGACTTGTTCCAGCATTTATGTTATTTTTTGTAACAAAATTATAAATTTTTTTAGGTGGTGGTTCCACATTTTGATTCATAGCTCTGGTCCTACTGAACCGATTTTACTGGATTTTAATCCCAAACTGCTTAGGATAACTACAAGCAATTTAGCATTAAGTTTGTTCATTTGTTTTGAATTGTTCGAAAGTGAGCGTGTTTTCAACAGACGGACATGGCTAAATCGACTTAGAATTACTCAAGGACCCAGAATAAATTTACTTTATGGGGTCTGAGATGAATAATAAAAAAGTTTTACACGAAATGACAAACTTAATATACCCTCTTCACAACTAATTGTGGTGGAGGGTATAAAAATGCAATTTGGTGTCTGTTTCTAAAAAATTTTGCTCCCGAAAAGTTTGAGGTTTTAAGAATAAAACAAGCCACTCTTTTCGGGAGCAAAATTTTTTTTAGGAAACAGACACCAAATTGCATTTTTTTTAAATAAAATTTCACATTTTTTGTAGAAAAGAAAACACCATAAGTAAGTTAGTCGGTCCGATCAAGTTGAGC
Source organism: Pollenia angustigena (assembly GCA_930367215.1). Classification (NCBI taxonomy): domain Eukaryota; kingdom Metazoa; phylum Arthropoda; class Insecta; order Diptera; family Polleniidae; genus Pollenia; species Pollenia angustigena. The sequence continues at coordinate 186,639,872 of OV884060.1, read as the reverse complement.
CCACATCAGTTGCGAGTATAAATGAAAAAAGTATAATGCATGTTTGTATGAATACTAAAAATTTTTAATGTTTTTGTAAAATTGCTTGCACCTACTCAAAATAAAACGCACCCCTACCCTCACCCCAAGTTCATGTATTTGGTGTTTCTCTTTCTATATATTTTTAAAAGTTAGACATCGTGTAGATAAGATTTCGAAATTATGTTTTGATTATTTTATCTCCACTAAATTTATTGTTTTATTTTATCGAAGAAGTACAGTGTCATTAAGCTGCAATTATAACAGTTATCGATAGCAGTAGCTACTAGCTAGATTTTATGAAACACATACTATGTAGTACTATGCACGAGACCTTTGTACATTTTCTTGTTTATTCAATAAAAAAAAACGAATGAATTTCTTATCATATAAAATGAATTTTTAATTTAATCTTTTAGTTAAGTGTACGTTTTATGTGTTTTAGGATGTTTATATCATCGTTGCTCCCAGCAACTAAAATTTGTTTAATACAACTTTTTGCAAAGTGCTTAAGTGCTACCTACTATGATCTGGTACTGCATATAGGAAAAACAATTGAGAATGCTGTATTCGGCTATGCCGAATCTTATATTCCCTTCACTATGGTGCGATGTATATTATCCGCGATTCGATTAACCGGCAACATCAATTATCAGGAACAGAAAAAGAACATTTTTTGCGTCGATTCAAATCTTTGGAAACAGATACGTTAACCGTGATTTAATTTATTATCCGGGATTATAAGTGTAATTTTTTTTTTTTTTTTTTTTAACAAACAAACACAATGTGCACAAAAGGAAAAGGGGAATTTCCTTGTTTGCGTACCATGATTCGAAAGCATTTGTACATAATATTTACTTTAAATTGCAGTGTCACCTGCCATGTATATAGAAATCAACACTATTATGTTGGATACACCAATGCGTTCCGAACAATATTTTTTTACTGAGAGTGCACTGCAGAACAATTCAATAACAATATTTAATTGTTACTATTATTTTGTTTACTGGTGCAAATTCAATTAAGTTTTTACCACACATATTTTTATTGAAATAAATTTTTGCTTTTTTCTGTGTAACGTGAACTGCAACATTTTTTGCATAAGGCTGTTATGGTAGAAGTACATAACACGCGTTAGTGCGCGCGCGCTCTGTAGACTTCTGTCAAAAAAAGTTAAGCTACCCTGCAAATAATAGGACCAGTCCAAACACGCGTGTATAGAGTAGCCCACAAGGGACCAGGACTAGTCCAAAAGTAACCCAAACACATGGAAAAAACATGGTCTATTTAACATAACGATATTCTAGGAGAGGACCATATAACCCACTTTTGGACCACTAAGGAGTAGTTTTAAAACTACTCCATGATATACTCAAGAGGATTAGTTTTGAAGTCGTTAAAAAACGAAAGCATGTCGTTAAAAAAGAAGACATGTCGTCTAACTACAAATACTTTTTAACAATGACATGGTCCATGCTTACATTACATCGGACCAGTCCATGGAGTAGTCCATTTTATCAAAATGGATCAGGTGGTCCAATTTTATTTGAAGGGTAGTGTATTTTCATAGAATAAGCTATATGCAAAATATTTTGACGCGTTTGCGCTAGAAAGTTGGTTAACTTTGAACTTTTTAACGCGTTGTGTATTTTTGACAAGGAATCAGCTGACAATAAAAAGAATAATTTAACAAGCAAGTGTCAAAATGCCTTATAAAAAAAATAAATAAACAAAAAATATGACGACAAACGTCACACACGAAGAAAATCACTGCAAACAGCTGCGCTTGTGAGGTCACTTTATTAGTACATTCTGGATTAAATCTATGGATATGAATCCTTACAAACTACTATATATTACAAAGTTTTATATAAAGGTATTATCAAAGTATATTTATACCAATTACATGCAAGTGATCAGCTGTTCATCTCGATAGTGTCAAAATTTGCTTTCATTTTTAGTGCGCCATGATTTTTGGTTTGTTTTGTTTATGTACTGCTGTTTGACAGTATCAAGAGTTTTTACACAAACAAAATGAATGTTGTTGATTTGTTGTAGACTTGCATGTACTAAGTATAAATATACTTTGGGTATTATTAACGAAAAAATTTTATTAAGACATATTAAGTATTTAAAAACACGATAATATTGCGTTTAAATACATTTGCATTAATAGAAAAATCGAATAAGCTATACAATGTTTGAACAACAGGAAGGTGCAGAGGTATTAGGTGTCGGGTAAAACGTCGTGGAATATTAAAATTAATGTTACGAAGAAGGAAGTCGGAGAGGACATCGCCATTAATAAAATTAATTAGAAATGCCACATTTAGCATAGTCCTTCGGCTTTTTAAAGTAGGTAGTTTAATTATTGATAACCTCGCAGTATACGAAGGAAGATTTTCAGCATAACGACCAAATGAGCTCCTCAGGCAGAATAAGAGAAACTGCTTTTGAACAGATTCAATTCGGTCTATGTGCATATTAATTTAAGGATCCCAGACAATAGACCCATACTCCAAAACTGGCGTTACAAGGGATGTGTATAATTGTTTCGTTACATTAGAATATGTAAACTCTTTAGACCATCGTTTTATATAAGCAAGCACACCACGAGCTTTACTAATCGTCATTGTAATATGTTTGCAGAAATCTAGCTTAAGATCAAGTAGAATACCAAGATCCAGAAATTCTCCAACTAACTCTAGTTGATACCCGTCCAGGAAATAGTGTAGCATTGATATGCAATTTCTAGAAAATTGGATGTGCTTGCATATTTTAAGTTTAGCTCCATTTGGTTATATTTACACCATGCGTAAAAACTATTTAAATCCTGCTGCAAATAGGCCCCATCTGAAGATAATTTGTAGCTGAGAAACATCTTAACACCATCAGCGTACATTAAAACATTACAATGCTTTATTACAAGCGGCAAATCGTTTATGAAAATCAAAAATAGTAAAGGGCCTAGGTGACTTCCTTGGGGGACACCGGAGCTAACAGAAATTTCTTTGGATGTGGTATTATCAAAAAGAACACACTGTGTCATGCAGGTTAGGTACGACCGTAACCAGCACAAAGCGTTGCTAGTAAACCCTAATAAATTCAGCTTAGTGAGAAGTAGGCTATGGTTTATTTTATCAAAAGCTTTGCTGAAGTCAGTAAAAATAACGTCCATAAGTTGGCCATCCTTAAAAGCTCGATTTGTTAGAGTTGTTAGTTGTAAAATATTTGTTACTGCAGAACAACCTTTCCTGAAACCATGCTGGTATGGTGATATGATTGAGGATACACTGTGGCAGAGAGGATCTGTTAAGCATTTTTCAAAAAGTTTGGGAATTGCACTCAATTTTGCAATGCCTCTATAATTCGTTATGTTCAACTTGTTTCCTGATTTAAATATCGGTATGATAAAGGATTTCCTCCAAAATTCTTAGCTGGCGAAAAAGCGGCACATCTAACAACACTGGCTGGCAGTCGTTGCTTAGCTGCTGCCTTCGGATTTGTTCAAAATTCACAGATCTCTTGAGATCGCGGCTGACCAGATGCAATTTTAGATGTCGATGTTTACATAACATTGTTTTAAGTTTTTGTGTTTATAAAAATTCATTGACAAATCCCAGGTGATAATCTTTGAGGAAATTGATGATACATTATTAGTGTCTAAACTTGAAATTGTTGCTGGCTGCGTCATGTCCATTATTTTGTCTGCTTGAACTGCCAATTTGTTAACATCTTCCTGTTCACTTATCGCCAGAATAGCTCGGACATTTTCAGGCAATTGATCAAGGAAAATTGAACGCATTACTTTTTCTCCAAATTGAGAAGGCTTTTGATCACCTAGGACTTAACCACCCAACAATCGTTTTAGTTTCCGCTCATCAGTCTGAGTTCATACGGCTCATGTCTTATTGACAAGATTCTTTCTTTTTCTTCTTTCAACATGAATTGGCGTTCAAATGATTCATGTCATGTTGACGAAATGTTTTTTATTTTGTATAGTCGTGCGTATGCATGTGTGCTTTTTTGATATTGAAAACCATAACAAAATTAAACAACGAATGAAAAGCAAAACGTAAAGACAGTACATGCATCTGTGAACTCGTCTCTTTCCCCCCCATCCCTCTCGCCTATAAAGTAGCAATATTGTCAATAATATATGAGCCGTATGAACTCAGACTTGAGGCTAAACCATAATATGCATAGCCTTGCTTAACCTACTGTCAAAAATTATCAAAAACTCTCTCAAATGTACTTGAGAAAACAAAAACCAAATAAAAAAACATTTGATTCCGTACGGAATGTGCAATTAGATTCGCACCTTGCTTAAGCAAATGACAGTTTCATTAAACTTAGCAAAAAGTTTCCTTAAGTTCAATATGGTTTGCCTCATATCATTTGCATGTATTCGCACATTTTATTAAGCCAACTTAAGCACATTATGGTTTGGCCTTTAGATTCAGAAAACATAGAGACAATTCTTGATTTTAACATCTCATACCTGTTTCCATATAGGGCATTGCCCAGCAAATCACTGACAAGATCAAGTGTACCTGGATCAATGTTAGCCACTAAAATACGAAATTTCGTTCCAACTGTTGTAAATCGCTGTAAGCTGAACATAGTTTCAACTTGATAAAACCCTATTTTAGGATTTTTCTGCCAAAAAGGAGGAAACTTGATTGTTGAAGCAGCATCAACTTGAAGAGGATTAGAATTGCTTCTTGAATCGGGCATAAGTTCTGACCGCTATTGTGATCCTTGTTGGCGTAGTTTTGGATTTGCTTGGTCTTGATGAAATGATGAATGAATGAAATAAAGCCATATCGAGTGTTCTTTGAAGGGGTCACCAATTTATAGTTTCTTCGTTTGCTAGTTTTATTTGTTTAATAAAAAATACGAAACAACTTTTTGAAATTATTTAAAAAAAATTAAACTTTTAAAAAAAAGTTAAATTTATTTTTGAAGGAAAAAATTTGAATGAAAAAAAATGTATGGAAAAATTTTACAATAAAATATTGTAAAAAAATGATAAATTGATTAATAGATTTTTTTTTTAATTAACAAGTACGAATCACTACAAGCAAAAAAATACAGGCCTCGAGCTTGATTTATTTTTATTTATTAAATATAATTTGAAAAGTCGAACAATAATAAATTTGGTTTTCCTATTACACTTTTATAGTACTGGCATTTCTATTAACATGAGCAACAACATTGGCAAATGGCTAGAATTGTTTCCCGGTATTCGCCCCAAAATCGCCACTCTCGATATGCATTTCGGTATTCCATTCATGCGTGAACTTATACGCTTTGGGGGTATGGTTTCATGCTCCAAGGAATCATTGACATATCATCTTAGTAAATCCAATGATCCCAAACACAAATGCAACAATGATGGTTATACATCCAATGCTGTTGCGGTTTTAGTAGGTGGTGCTCAAGAATCGTTGGACTCTCATCCTGGACGCTACATATTGACATTAAAAAATCGCAGGGGCTTTGTAAAAATCGCCATTAGGACGGGGTGAGTTTAAGATATTTTTTTTTTTAATTTGTTTATAAACATTTATTATAAATAAAAACTTTTATTTGTACTAGTGCCGCTATTGTACCCACTTTTTCTTTTGGTGAAGTTGATATTTTCGATCAAGTGGCCAATCCTCCCCATTCTTTGTTGAGAAAGGTTCAAACATTTGTGAAAAAATTAACAGGTGTCTCGCCTTTGATTGTATTGGGTCGTGGTTTCTTTCAGTATTCCTTTGGTTTTTTGCCACAAAGAAAACATATAGTACAAGTTGGTAAGTGTATATTTTTTTAAAGTCACGTTAGGCAAATATGAAACCATAGAAGACGAACAGAATAGAAAGTGAGAGGAAAATCAGAGTAAGTGTGAAGTAACAATTAAAATATAAACAAATTTCTTACTAACAGAATAACAGCTGAGTTATGGGCTTTTCCCCTTCTTTCTGTTCTAGTCGAATTCTATGTATGAAACAAGGCGAATTCATGTAACAGGTGGCCGCAAAACAACAACAATTTGATGTTACTTTTGCTGTTTGAACTTGTCAAAATTCCTAACAAAATGTCGAGTCAAATTCATAACAGGTAGACTCGCCCGAATTCGATCACAATAATATCTAGTTTATTTGTCAAAATCAGTTGCTTCGTTAAACTTCAAACCGAAGGCAAATTCATAAATTGACAAGCCAAATTATATCAAAATGTACGGACCAAAATATAGTCAGCTGATCTCTCGAGTTCACCTGTTATAAACTCGCCTTGACAAATGGTAAACAAAACATGTATTTTGACAGTTACATAAGCGAAACACCAAAACCAGATGATCGACTCAATACACCACACCCAAAGTACATGAATTCGCCTTAGTATCAAGCAATAAACAATAAAAAAAATATTTTAATATAGTACATATCTACAGCTCAATACCAAAACATGCTAAGTCGAAAAAGTAAGATTTGCAGGAGAAGCTCTTAAGCTGGAGGTCCACACCACGCGTTTTCGCATCTACGCATTGCATGATTTTTATCAGGGACCGTAACAGTTATACCTTTTTTCATAAAAGTCAGATGAAAACCGTTATTTTTTGATTTTGATTTTTTTGAACAAAAATAACAGTTATTTTTTGATTTTTATTTTTTTGAACAAAAATAACTGTTATTTTTTGATTTTTATTTTTTCGATCAAAAGTAACAGTTATTTTTTGATTTTTATTTTTTCGAGCAAAAATAAAAGTTATTCTCTAAAGAAATGTACGTGATTTAATAATTTAGATGACTTACTATTGATCGAAAAAATAAAAATCAAAAAATAACTGTTATTTTTGTTCAAAAACATAAAAAACCAAAAATAACTGTTATTTTTGATCGAAAAAATAAAAATCAATATATTTTATCATTGACAAGTGCATAAGGAACAATATGGTATACTTGAAACAGTTTTTCGACGTTTACTTCTATGTGCTTTTTTTGTTTTAAAATTCCAATATAACTGTTATTTTCGGTCCCTGATTTTTATACCTTCCATGCGTTCTATAATTAAAGTTACATGCAACGCTTTTTATGCGGCATCGCCCAAAGTAAAAAGTATATTTCATTTATCAAAACTAGCTGATTTGTTGGAATGCTGCGTTTGACGCTTACAGAAGTAGAAAGTAAACCTACTTTTCGCATTCAACGTCTCAACACATCCTAGTCTTTTGTGCATGTAACTTGTTACATATAACTACACAGATTCTACTGTTCTGACAGCTGCGTAGACAGCGAAAATGCGTGTAACGCGTGGTGTGGACCTCCAGCTTTAAAGTTGACGGGCGATACAATATTCAATTGTATGCTTTGGATTGGATAAGTCGATCAATACCAAAATTTGATTAGTTTTAAGTTGAACAATACTAAATTCAAAAACGTAAAATATTAAAAACATGCTAAGTCGACAATAAATGTTATAATTATTATTTTTTTTAATTTTACAGTTGGCGCTCCTATTGATGTTGAAAAAATGGACAATCCTAGTCCTGAATATGTTGATGAAATTCATCAAAAAGTTATTGATAGTCTTAATGAAATGTTTGATAAATACAAACACAAGTACATTGAAAAAGCAGAGCAGACTAAATTAGTTATTAACTAATTACACTTTTGTTAAAATTTTGTATATAAAAATTAAGTTATTTATTGTTTAACGTTTTAAAAAGTTTTCCTAGTTTTTTTTAAGGTTTATATTATTATTTATAAGTTAGAAATAAATGTTATACATTTTTCAATGGATTAAATGATTTTTTAAATAAATTTAATAAAGATTTTCATGATATCGCTTAAAAGTCTCGCAATCTTTGCAAAACTGTATAAGAATTCATTAACACAAAGTTCGTAAATTTACCAAAAAATGTTAACTCGTAAACTTGCGCTGTTCAATTGTGCATTCATGCAACCAATTTTGTTTTCGATTACCGTCGTTATCAACCAAAAAATTCAAGTGTTAACAAATCACAAGCAACGAATTCTTTGGCTAGTCTGAACAATTAAAACTTTTGGCCTCCTTAAGGCATTTTTAAAAACAAATTTGACTTTTTTATACATAAATTTTACCTTTCATTTTTTATACCCACACCACAATGACGGAGAGGATATTATGCGTTTGTGCTGATGTTTGTGATGCCCTAACATCAGAATTGTCATATCAATGTTTTTTTACAAATGGTATCAATTCAATGACGAACGTCATCATCAAATTTTGTCATATTTTATCTGTCATCTTTGCTATGACTACTGTGACATCAATTCAATGCCACATTTTGTGTATTATTAACATTATTTTCATGTTTAAAAAGTAAATTAAGAGTAAAAATTCCCATATTCTATTTGTCTAAATTATTTAGTTAATTATATCAAATTATCAAAGTAGAATGATTACGAAAACCATATCGGGCATGCTGCTGGCGTCTTATTTTTGAGAATTATTCTGTTAACAAAGGGCGGAATATAAAAAAAGTAAAACAAACATGTGTAACGGGTAAGTAAATAATAAAGTTCTCTCACTTTGGCTTAAGTCAATCCCAATGTTACAATTTAATGATAGTTTGTCATTAAATTAAGCTCAATTCCGCGATAAACGTATTTTGTTTTCTTTCAACAATAATAAATAAAAATTTTCTTTAGGCAATTTTATTGTAAATTCCCAATTGATAATTTTTATTTTTATTACAAAAACAGGCAGTAAAATTGTTGTATATTTTTTCCATCTTTTATTTTGTTTTAAATATTCAAAACAAAAAATTATTTCTTTTAAATTTTTTTTTAATAACAATACGTTTTCAACCGGCTTCTGAAATTGAATTAGATCAATGTCGACGTACGATGTAGATATGTTTTTACGTTTGCGCCAGCAATTTTGTGCCTGTGTATTAAATATTCTACGTTTTAATATGACAACTTATCTACGTCATACGCTACGTCGTTCATAATGTGTTCCTACGATTAAATAAAATTATTTTTCTTTTTTTTTAGTTTAATATTTTTTCTTCTTTTATTTTTATTGAATTTTATTATTATTTTTTATTTTTCAAAAATTTTTTTTATATTATTAACGCAAGCAAATTTTGTTTGTCTTAATGTGTTTTTAATTTATTTATTTTTGTTTCAAAAAATTTTTTTATAGAGGATTTTTATTAAATTTAAATTTAATTCACTTATTCATTTATTTAATAATTTTATTTACAAAAAGGAGTAACAATTATTTAAAATTTTTCGACAACCTACACTACATATTTTTTTTTTGTTTCTTTTTTTATAATTTTTTTTTATCTCTCAAAATTTTCTGTATTTTTAATAAAACTCATATAAAACAAATATTTAATCAAAAACATTTTTTTAATAAACTACAAAATATATTTATGTTCTTGTTGTATTTTGTCATTTAGTAACCATGTTTGTTTGTTTTCTCTCAGTGTAAATATCTGTTTTAAAATAAATTGTTTTTATATGATTTTGTTTTTTTCTTTGTTAGTGGTTTATTTTTTTTATTTCTAATTTATTTTATTGAGAATTTACGGTGAGCTATTTTAACAATTTTATTTTTTTAAATTAATTTTGCACATCAGTAGAATTTTAGCATGGATTTCTTCGTTAGATTTTTAGTAAGCTAGACTTTATTATTAAAAATTTCTAGTTGTTCTTAATAAATATCTTTGGAAAATCAAGAGGGAAAGAGAGAATTGAAAAAAGTAAGGGCTAATAGATCAGAGCAAGTTAAACTCGTTTTTTTAGTGTGTTAAAACCAACAAATCTATAAATCAGTAAACATATAAACCATCTTTAAACGCATAAAACTGGGCGTTTTGACTATCAATACAGGCCATATGAATGTTAAGATTTATCGTAATACATGGGAGACTGATTTACAGTTGTTGAATTTAAACAACATATAAACGTAAGCTTAGTTCAACTAAAACAGCACTAAATTAGCTATAAATTTTTTAAGCTGAACAATTTTTTATTAATACGTTAAACAAATTAGAATTCGATTATACATATGTAAATATATAGTTTATATTTAAGGGTCAGTTTTAGTGTTGGAACTAAATTATTATTTATCTTTAAGTTATATTTTAATACGAAATTGTGTTTTCCAGTGCTTATTTTAACGATACCTTAATAACTAAGGTTGCTTATTTAAAGTCAATGTTAGTGCCGGTTCACACACGTCAAGTTTGACTCGTCAAGTCTTGAGTTTTTAGGAGAGATGGGAGAAGAAATGGCATTCTCCTTTCCCTTCTCTCCTAAAAGGTCAAGACTTGCCGAGTCAAATTTTACCTGTGTGAACCAGCACTTAGCTTAAATGGTAATATTACAACCATAAAAACAGGCAAAGCAAAACAAAATCAGCTGTTTCTTAAAGGCAGGGGTGCCCATTTCACCATACAATTGCTTAAAAGCCACAACTCATTTTTATGCTCTTTAAGAAGCTGAGTTGATATTTTTTCCAATAAATGATGGAATTTAGAAAATATTTTATCATTACACAATGTCCTTGGTAATGTCCAATGGCTTTTATATCAACAAACATTTTAAAAATATGGGAAAAAATATTATTAAAGGGGTTTATTGTATTATTGTACTTTTTAACAGCCAAAACAATTTCTTGTGATTAAATTTTAGTGGAAATCTTTAAAATTCTCTCATCGATACAGCTGCAAACATTTTTGGGCACCACTAATTTAAGGACTCCTTGTAAATATCTACATTTAACAAGCTTTTTGTGAAACAGCTGTTTTATGATACGTATTTTGATGATCAGTAGTGTTACCATACTTTTTTTCTTAATTAATCTCGGTTAATCAAGTAGCGCTTACATGGGGTCTTGACCTGACAATTTTTTGTCATACCAAACGTCAAAGTCCATAAAATAAAAACTTTAAAATTTTTGTCAGCGTTTTTTTATATGAAGTTTGACGTTGGGCATGACAAAAAATTGTCAGGTGAAGACCCTATGTTAAGAACTAAAACAGTCAACTTACAGTTAAATATCATTTTACTAAAAAAGTATTTAAAAACAAAGTCAAAAACTGGCCATAATTAAGTTCTCGCTGTGTGTTAACTTATAGCTACTCAGCTCATATATTTTTAAGGATACCACTAATATTCGTAGACAACAAAGCTCACCAAAAAATCACTGCAGCCCACAAAAACCTTATAAAAATATTCGGACCATGTAACCATAATAAAACAACTTGGATTTGTTTTGTTAGGATATGTTTACAATTGGTTATAGATCTCGTATAGACATAATCCCAAATATCGCTTTATTTGGCATAAATCTTAAACAAATTTTACCTCTACGATTAAATGTGGAAACAGATATTGTTACGTAAGCACTTAATTAATCTTCTGAAGATGTTTGTGTCGAGAAACTGCTATATAACCAGAATCTCAGCATGTCACACATTCCGATCAGAATAGTTTCGATTCCGTATTTGCAATCTCGATCGATTTTGTTTGAGGTTGATTCCCAAAATTCCAGAGCGGTGGCTACCAACGATTTTAAGCTGTAATTAGACGTGGCATACCATAATGCCATAGCCGTAACAGATGTTTGTGGTTATGGCAAAAAAAAAAACAAAATTTAATTGGTTTTTATGGTTAAGGAGTTTTGGCAAGTGAAAAATTGTGTTGCCTTTAACCCTGCCTTTACACATGCAAGTACATAATTACTTGCAAGTAGTGTATATCGTCGCAGGAATTAAAGAACGCTGTTACTGACAAAACATAAAATGTTCACCAGAGCCAAAAAACCTGTATGAAAGAAAGTAGAAAAAAGTTCATATCACAAAAACTATACAACTTAGGAACATGATTTACAAAATGTATTTTTATTTTTTCTCGCTTTATATATTGGCTATAAATATTTCCTCTCAAGTTTTTTATTCTTCGGCATACAGCAAACGATTTTTTTTGCGTAAGTGAATTTTTTTCATCATACAAATATGGGACCGGGACCAATCGACGCAGTATTTTTTTCCGATAAAAATTATGCAAAAAACGTACTTTCGATTTTTTGTCAGTTACAGCGTTCTTTAATTCCTGTGACGATATGTATTATCAACGAAAGTGTCGAGGAAAAAGCCGAAAGTCTTGCAAGTAGCTTGAGTGTTTACACAGTTAGTTGTAAGTTGATTTTTCAAATGTTCTCGAAGCGAAAACATCTTATGAAAATGCTATGTTTTGGGTTTAAAAACATTTCTATGTTAACGATTTTCTTAATTCTTTTTATAATTTTTAAAAATATGTGACTCCTGTATTTTCGTAGTGGCGATATCATAAAATTACTGAGAAAATATTTTGATTAACAATTTTTTTTTTAAATGCTTGAAATTTATGATTAAAATTACTATTTAGATGCGTTGTTGTATAGTTATGTTCTTTTCATTCGTTATTTTACGTACAAGTAAATTGATGCAAAAGTCATCCATGGTAACTCTGTTTCCTCATTTGTCATTTTACACTACGTTTCCACAAGCAAGTACATAACTACCCTGTAAATAATAGGACTAGTCCAAACACGCGTGTAAAGAGTAGCCCATAAGGGACCAAGGCTAGTCCAAAAGTAACCCAAAGGTATGGAAAAACATGGTCTATTTAACATTACGATGTCCTAGGAGAGGACCATATAACACACCTTTGGACCACTTAGGAGTAGTTTTAAAACAACTCCATTGTATACTCAGGAGGATTAGTTTTGAAGTCGTTTAAAAACGAAAGCCTGTCGTTAAAAAACGAAGACATTTCGTCTCACTACAAACGCTTTTTAACAATGACATGGTCCATGCTTGCATTACATCGGACCGGTCCATGGAGTAGTCCATTTTATCAAAATGGATCAGGTGGTCCAATTTTATTTGCAGGGTACTTGCAAGTAGTGTATACCAAGGTATATTTACACAAGGTGAACACGTTGGCCCATATGTTTGTCAGCTGATTACCCCTAGTTGGAACCCAAACGTCAAATTTCGTGCATAAAAGCCAAAGCTTGTACAAGTGTGCGTTAAATTGTTTTTGATTTATATGAAGACAATTTTGACAACTCGGTTCCTTTTATAGAGCAGCATGTCTACACGCCCAAATGAGTCTACCTTGTGTAAATATACCTTGGTGTATACGTATTATCAACGAAAAATAGAGGAAACAGACGATTGGCTGAAAGTACAAAAATTGTGTCAATTTTAGTGAAAAAGTGTGAGTGTATTGAGTTTTTCGAACTTGCACTTGCATGTGTAAGCCCCAAGTAAGTTTTTTTCGAACATCTGTTTTATATGTTTATGTCACGTCTAATTTAACTATTAGCCTTGCCGACGCCTTTTTAAATTTTGTTTATACAAATGCGTTTTGCAAACAAAATGCATCCACAACATATTGAAATCAGGGACCGAAAATAATAGTTATATTGGAATTTTAAAACAAAAAAAGCACATAGAAGTAAAAGTGGAAAAACTGATTCAATTATACCATATTGTTCCTTATGCACTTGTCAATGATAAAATATTTTGATTTTTATTTTTTCGATCAAAAATAACAGTTATTCTTTGATTTTTATTTTTTTGAGCAAAAATAACAGTTATTTTTTCATTTTTATTTTTTTGAACAAAAATAACTGTTATTTTTTTATTTTTATTTTTTCGATCAAAAGTAACAGTTATTTTTTGATTTTTATTTTTTCGAGCAAAAATAAAAGTTATTCTCTAAAGAAATGTACGTGTTTTAATAATTTAGATGGCTTTTAATAATATTTTTAATGTGCATAAGAAATTCCAATGATAATTACACATAAAAATCAAAATTTTAATTCAACTAAATTATTAAATCACGTACATTTCTTTAGAGAATAACTTTTATTTTTGCTCGAAAAAATAAAAATCAAAAAATAACTGTTACTTTTGATCGAAAAAATAAAAATCAAAAAATAACAGTTATTTTTGTTCAAAAAAATAAAAGTCAAAAAATAACGGTTATTTTTGATCGAAAAAATTAAAATCAAAAAATAACAGTTATTGTTGTTCAAAAAATAACTGTTTTCATCTGACTTTTATGAAAAAAGGTATAACTGTTACGGTCCCTGATTGAAATATTTATTGCAAAAAAAGTAACTATGTACTACTTTCGACCGATGTCTATATATTTATTTAAAACCGGATTTTAAAAAAACTAAGCAATATTAAATGTTTTATAATTGTATTTTATAGAAATTTAAAAAAAAAATTGCTGAAAAACTTTAAACGATAAAATTTTCAATATTTTTTTTACTGATTCCGAGGAATATTATTACGGATCCCCAGATACTATTTCGGAATCGTTGGTGTAGGAAAAAATAGTTCGGGCTTTTTAACAATTAAATTTAATTTTAAAAATTGAAAATAAAAATGTAAAAACAGAAATCAATCTCTCTCTATCTTTCTCTCTTGAAAAGTACCAATCGTGTCTACTGGGTGGTTAGAATTTTGTTTCGTCAAAATTTCTTTTAGTGTAAATTAGTTTTCGTCTATAAATATGTACGTAATTATACTAGTTTTGTAAATGTAGTTTGTTAATTTTGTATTTAGTTAATAATGAATAGATAGGTATGATTCTGGAATAATATACTAAAAGCAGTTTAAGTTCTTGTCTAGAAAAATGCTCCTGTTTCATTACAAATTGAGATACAAAGAGTTTTTTTTTTTTTTTTTTTCAAAATAATTATTATAAATTTCTATTTAAATTTTATAAATAGGAGGGACCCTGTGGCAAATATTTGGAGTTTACTTTGTTTTATGCAAAATACTATTTAATTATATTATATTATGTAAATCATTTATATATGGGGTTCTTTATTTCGTTTGTATCAGGAATCTTTAAGATTTTGTATTTTATAATTCTGTTTGTTGTTGTTGTTCTTTAACAATGTCAAAATTGAATCCCTGAGGTGCAAAAAGTTGGATAGTAATATTTTTTTTTCATTTCTTTTAATATATTGACTATTTCATTAAAAGGTTTATTTTATATTTTATTTCCTTCTTAAATTGTTGATATAAAAAGCTTAATTTTCATCTTTTTTGTTAAAAAAAAAATTAAATATTTTAGGCCAAAAATTGTGGATTTTATACGTTTAATTTCTATCAGGCTTTATTGGGTGCATTTTACGCATTTTTCAATATTTAAAATTTTACGAATATTTTTTTTTAATATCTAATTGTTTAAATATTCTCAGTAAAAAAGGTGCTTATTTAAATTTTTGTTCATTTATTTTGTGTAGGAAAAAAATATATATTTTTAATTAATTTATTAGAACAATGATTTTAAAATTGGATTTTATGAAATTTTTGCGGGTATTTTGTTTAACGTTTTTCTTAATTTAAATTCAGTGGCATTAAAGGAAATATATTAAAGGCTCTTCTAACGATTATTTTGGCAATACGTTATTAATTATAAGTTTTTTGAAATTAATGAAATTCGAACCGAAAAAGAACTAGAACAAAATGAGAACTGAACTATAGCTGAATTAAAGCTGAGCCATAACTGAACATTTCTGAACCGGAATTTACCTAAAGTTTAACTAGAACCGAAATCGAAATGAACTAGAACTGAACTAGAGCGGAACTTAAGCTGAACTAAAACTTAATGTAGAATTTAGCTAGCACTAAACTTAAACTTTACAGAACTGCGAACTGAATTAAATTTCCCATTTGTTTATAAATAAAACTCAGGGGTCTAATTACCGCATTCGATATCGAGCAAAATTGATCGAAATTTTTTATATTGGTATTATGACTCTCGATATCGAATGAAATGTATCGTAATTTGAGATGATATCATTCGATATCGAGTAACCAAAGCCATTACAACTCTCTAGTTTTCATTCGATACATCAGTGTCTATCGAATGCAGAAAAATACGATAGTTTACTCGATACGATAGCTTACTCGATATCGAATGCGGTAATTAGGCCCCTGCTATCGTTTTGAACGACCAAGAAAATCGTAATACACCGAACAAATTGTTCGAACTCGCAAATTAAAGGGTGCCCCAGTAAGAATGCACTTTTTCACATTCAAATAAAATACTATTTTTTACAATTACAACGCGTTGTTCTTTGGTAAAGAGCTCCCAACCGTAATATGCATAGCCGTGCTTAAACTACTGTCAAAAATGAACATAAATTCTCTCAAATGTATTTAAAAAAACAAAAACAAAATCAAAAAACATTTGATTCCGTACGGAATATACGATCAGTTTCGCACTTTGCTTAACCCCCCGTTCCCACATGCAAGTGCAAATTCGAAAAATTCAATACACTCACACTTTTTCACTAAAATTCACACAACTTTTGTAATTCCTCGATTTTTCATTGATAACACTATGCGACAGTCAAAATCGGGATGGGATGAAACCAACGGGAAATGTTATATCGGTAAAAAGAAGTTGTACGTGTCCCGGCGTTTCGCTGGGTCACGTCTAGGAATCGAGATATATCTAAACTTTAGAGCTGCCATACGTCCTATGGATATGACTTATATACCAAAATATCGGAAATTTTTAGTAGAACATATTTTATAAAAAACTAGGAAACTAGGATTCAGTATTTCGGTTATAACTCAAACATTTTTTAGCCGATTTGACAGATTTTGGTGTTTTTTAGCCCATTTTTCAAATCGATATATCTCGATACTTAAACTTGACCCAGCGAAACGCCGGGACACGTTTAACTTCTTTTTTACCGATATAACTTTCCCCCGGAGTTTGAACCCTTCCCGATCACTGACCCCTACCATTTGTCTCACAGTGTAATACGTATACACTACGTGCATGTGGAAACGTATGGTAGGCTCATGACAGTTTCATAAAACTCAACAAAAAGTTTCATTTAGTTCAATATTGTTTGCCTCAAATGATTTACATGTATTCGCACATTATGTTTGGGCCTTTAACAATGGGAATAAGCATATGTTACAACTGCCAAATTTTAGAGTTTAGAAAAAAAAAACTGAGAATTAGTGCTGGTTCACACAGGTCAAGTTTGACTCTTCAAGTCTTGAGCTTTTAGGAGAGAGGGGTAAAGAGAATGGAAAGGGGTACATACTTGACCGTACCAGTCAGTTTTGTATTTTTCTTTTCTTTTTTCATCCGTAATATAATAAAAAGCTACAAAGTTGAAGGAAAAGAAAACAAAAATTAATTTTGTGCATGAACGTGAACGCAAGTTCAAAAGAAAATTTAAATAAAACTGTTCAAGTAAACTTGACCTGTGTGAACCAGCACTAACAAGCAAATGCGACAGCTGCCAAATTTCAGAGTTGGCACTTTCACAAATAATATTACACTAAATTCACAAAGTGCATTCTTCTTCGGACACCCTTTTTTTGGAATTTTTACTAAATTTAAAGGTACAGGTTTATTCATTTAGTGTCAGCTGTCAAATATCTGTCATGTGAAGTGCCGTTTATTTAGTGAAATGTTTGCCATTTACGAATATAGATCGTTTAACAACCGAAGGACGAGTACAAAAAGATGAATTATACTAAAAAAATGGTGGTTCAAAGGTGGCTACTTTTCGAGCACTACAGCGTGACTATGGTTCTCACAATTAACCTTATGGCCGAAAATATCGCTTCTGTTAGTAGAAGTGTGGCAGATAATACGAATTTTTCAATTCCATCACGTCATAAGCAAATTAGGCATATCTTACGGGCTTTTTTGTCCTGCAATTGAAGATTATCAATGAACTTGATGATATGTGGTTTCAACAAGACGGTGCGTGCCACAAGCAACACAATATGACCGATTTTGGCACTATTGGATGTAAATTGGCCACAATGCGTAATTTCACGTTTTGGCGAAGTCAATTAACTACCAAGATTATGTGATTTGACGCCATTAGACTTTTTTATAGGGCTACATCAAAGACCGGGATACCGCGTGAAATATGCAAAAAGGTAATCGGAAAACGATGGACTGCAGCAACCACTCTAGATACGATTATTTAAATGACATTGTATTTCGTACGTAATGTCAATGTCCCAGCATTATAAAGAAATAAAATTTTCATCGATATCCGTGATTAATGTGTGTTTTATTTAACTTCAAGTTTGAAACCGAAAAATGGATAACCAGTTATTTCGAGAATAATTTTTTATAGAAAAATAGTAAAATTTTATTTTACATGACATGTTGATGGTAGTATGTTTTATAAACCTGACGAGTGTGTTGCTTAGTGCCGGTTCACACACGTCAAGTTTGACTCGTCAAGGCTTGAGTTTTTAGGAAAGAGGGGAAAATAAATTGCATTCTCTTTTCCTTTCTCTCCTTAGAGCTCACGACTTGAGCTTTTTTTTTATCGTTTTCCTGCGATGAATATTCTTTAAAAAGGGACAATTAAATTAAATTATTTGCACACGCAAAGTTAACTTTAGATTCTAAAGTTCAGAAATTCCTTAGTTTGTTGGAAAGAAGGTAAAAAAATAATGGGGGTAAGAACGGACTTTGATGTACTCGGAAAGTTACTTAGCTTTTCGTTCATATTTTATACCTACATTGTAGTTGTATTTGATGGTGCATGTTCAATTTGACAAGTTACAACAAAAAACAACAGAAGAGCATAAAATTTGTTAAAGTGAACTTTCGTGTGCAAAAGGGGTACAATGTATTTAATAAAATACGAAGTCATGTGATAAGAGAAAATATGATCACGTTATTCTGTTGATTACTTGTATTTAAAATAAAATTTTTATATATTTAAACTTATACTTACTGAGATAAAATTTTTTTTCCAGATCATATAATTGAATTCTGATTATAAAATTTAACAATATCAACCCGGTGGAGCAGAATCAAAAATTTGATATAAAACCTTTGAACGTTAAGGACCAGTGAATTGGCCGCATCAATTATGGGATTTGGCTGTCTTTTCGCAATATTTTTGTGGCAATACTATGTCCTTTCTGACATCGCGCAAAACTTAAGATTTTGCCCACTTTAGGATAAACTGTTAATTAATTGGCTTGTTGTCAGTCCATGTAACACTTGTGCGCCAAATACAAGACGTCCATGTTTTTTGTGTGCTTTATTTTGCATTGAATAAAGTTTTGGCGCCGTATAACAGTACCAACTTACAGTTTTTCAATATTAACTTCCACATATAAACCTGGTGGAGAACCAAAGAAAACTCGGATTTGACTTGGTGAAGTACCATTAAAAATTTATATAAATCACTGGTGGAGTACAAATTCAAACTCAGATTGATTACCGGTGGATATCATGCTACTAAGGATTGTGAAAGTTTTGGGCTTACTTAACGAATGCTTAGCCCGACCAATGACTTTAGAGCAAGCTCCCATTTTGTGTAATACCCTGGCATTATAACGGAGAAAAAAGCAAAATCTTTATTAAAAAAAAACAAGTTAGAGTGCTATATTCGGCTGTGCCGAATCTTTGATACCCTCCACCGACATGATGATGTCTTTTTATTATTATAATCTTTTTTTAAAAACAGACATCTGCATTAAAATTTGTTGCGGTTTAGACCTATATAAAATTATTGACAGACAATCAGAATCAATTTTAAAAAGCTTGAGTAGAATATCAGTTTTAGCTGAACTTAAGTGATTTTCAGGAGAATAAATTATATAAAAGCCATGGTAAGCAATGAACCAATCATCCCAAATTCTGCAGAACGATTTCTGGTATTAAAAAACATAAATTTCAATACAGCGGTGCAATTAGTTTAAGCGTTTGCAATGAAGCTAAACTGGAAGAAAGTTTACCGCGTATTTAATTATTTTACCAAAGTGGGCTTTAAATGGGGCCTATGGTAAGTTATGCACCGATCTTCACCAAATTTCACATTGTCATTTCTAGTTCTATAAAACTGTGATGTACCAAATTTTGTTATGATAGCATTATTTTTTACGTTTTTAGGCGTACTAAGCTGTTTTCCGGGAGTAAGGTTTATATGGGGCCTAGGGTAAGTTATGAACTGATCTTCACGAAATTTCACGGTCTTATTTCTAGTGCTATAAAACTTTTATGTTCCAAATTTTGTTATGATAGCATTATTTTTTACGGATTTAGGCGTACTAAACTGTTTTCCGGAAGTAGGGTTTATATGGGGCCTAGGGTAAATTATAGACCGATCTTCACGAAATTACATAGTTTTATTTTTTGTCCTATAAAACTTTGATGCACCAAATTTTGTTATGATAGCATTATTTTTTACGGTTTTAGGCGTACTTAACTGTTTTTCGGAAGTAGTTTTTATATGGGGCCTAGGGTAAATTATGGACCGATCTTCATACAATTTTACAGCGTAATTTCCAGTTAAATAAGACGAATTCTTGCTAAAGCTTATGTCATTCTGTGCATTATTCCACCATTTATGTTAGTTTTTGTAACAAAATTATCAATTTTTTAGGTAGTGGTTCCACATTTTGATTCATGGCTCCGAGCCTACTAAACCGATTTTGCTGAATTTCAATCCCAAACTGCTTAGGATAACTACAAGCAATTTGACACCAAGTTTGTTTAGGTCTTTTGAGTTTTTCGAAAGTGAGCGTGTTTTCAACAGACGGACAGACGGACGGACATGGCTAAATCGACTTAGAATTACTCAAGGACCCAGAATATATATACTTTATGGGGTCTGAGATGAATAATAAAAAAGTTTCACACGGAATGACAAACTTAATATACCCTCTTCACAACTAATTGTGCAACACATTTACGCAATCTAGTGAATTAAATTCATTTTCATTCATTCCAGATTGCATCAACATCAATATGCTTTGATATTTTGAGGTTGCATTGAAACAGATTGCATGTAGATTGCACTGTGTGTACCCAGCATAAGAGTGTTTTTTTAAGTCCGGTAGAAATTTTAACTGACTGCCTGTTTTCCAAAATAAAACAAGTAAAAAGAATAGTCGGTCAAGCCCGACCATATCATACCCTACACCGCAGTATTTAAAAACACATCATGCTTATGTGTCCATGTAAATATGGATTTATCTATGTTTATAAACTTCATGAAAATCGGCTAGAAAGTTTGCGAGAGGCAGAAATTGCCCACATATTTACCCTCGTGGTTTTATTTTTGAAAAACCGTATAGCTTATGTGTCCATATAGATATGGATCTATCTATGTTTTAAATTTCATTAAAATCGGGTTGAGAGGCAGAAATTGCCCCTATCTCCCCTCGTGGTCCAATTTTTTTAAGAATTTATACATTTTGTGTCCATATAGATAGGGGTCTATCTATGTTTTAAATTTTATTAAAATCGGTTTGATAGTTTCTGAGAGGAAGAAATTTCCCCCTATCTTCCCTCGTGGTCCTACGATTCGGACCATTTTCAATAGGTTCTTGGTCCTTGTGCCAATAAGAACCTATGACCCAAATTTCATCAAATTATCTCCATAATTGCGACCTGTACTTTGCGCACAAGGTTACATGGACAGCCAGCCAGCCTGCCAGCCAGCCAGCCGGACGGACATCGTTAGTTCGACTCAGAAAGTGATTCTGAGTAGATCGGTATACTTTAAGGTGGGTCTAGGACCACTATTTTAAGGCGTTACACACATCAGCACAAATGCATTATACCCGCTCCACTATTGTGGTGTGGGTATAATAAACATTTTCGCATGGGAATTTATGTACTGTGAGCGTCAAAAAAAGTGTACAGCTTGTTTTCCAATATAAAAAGAGTTTTGTTAGTTATAAAAAGTTAAATTTCTACTTTTCCAAATTTGATCAGACTTCAAGCTTGCTGTCATCTGTGAAAAATACGTTGCTTCAAAAAGTGACAAAAGCAAGCTGGACAAAACAAAAACGTGATAAAAGGTAGAAATAAGAAATTCAACGAAAAAAATATAGTATCTAAAGTGAAGCGTGATAGGGTTAGCTTTTGTAAAACGTCCTAAAACAGATGGATCAGCCCAATGGTCGCTCGATATCAACTCAAGTAAACATCTGGAAACATTTGGACAGACAAATTAAAAAAAATACATTAGCAGCAAGCACTCTCTGAATAAAATTCTGCAGGAAGAGTAGTCAAAATTGTCTACTAAGCTAACTTTAAAATGGGTGGAATTGATGCCAAAGAGACTAGAAGCCATCCTAAAAGCAAAAAGAAATCAATCAAAGTATTAGCCACTTCACTTTTCTAAGTATTTTAAAACTGTACACTTTTTTTTTGACGCGTTTAAAAGGGAGTATATTAGTTTTTTTATTGTACTGTTTTTGTTGTTTTTGAAGTATTTAAAATTTTTAATTTTAAATTGTAATAACATTGTCCAAAGTTTTGTAAATGATAATAAACTTTTAAGAATTTGAATCCTTTTTTGCTAAAATAACACTTTTTATATTGGAAAACCAGTTGTACACTTTGTTTTGACGCTGACAGTATATTGAAACAACAATAAAAAACTAAAATTTGTGTTTGATTTCAATATAAATTTATTTCTAAACGAAAAGTTTTATTTTATGTGTATACAATTTCTTGCCAAGCCCGCAATTTTTACCGAATTTTTGCCATTCTTTAAAGTTTTAGGGACTTTTAATTAATTAATTTTAGCGCATGTTTGAACTATTAAAACATTTTCGCTATTTTTGCAATTGTCGCGTAACTTTGTTGCTCTTTGAGGCAATCGCAGCCAAAACCTTAATTTTTAATCATGTGATACCCTGGCAATATAGCTTTAATAGTAAGCCAAAATCTTGAATTTTAAAACAAAACAAGAAAAAAGATTTTTGGGAAGATTTAAAATCAAGGGGGTTACCGCGTATTTCGATTCGAAAGAAATAATTTACGAGTTTGAACAATTTTTTTGTGTTTACGATTTTCGTACTATTTGTTTCGAATGAACGAAAGTGGTTAATACCTTTTCGAAAACAAAAAGTCTCTTTCGTAACGGCAACTCTATATTACGAAAAATAAAAATCCCTTTCGAAACTCCAACTCCGTATTACGAAAACAAGCGGTTATTATGTAAAAAGCGCTAGGAAATTGTTCGAAAGCTATTTTGTTAGTGACATAGTTCAAGATAAATAATAGTGTAAAACAAACAAATTAAATTTAATAATATTATTAGGCTCCGTGCAATAACTCCCAGGTGCAATAAGTCCCAAGAAAAAAATGAAATTAGACCCAAAAATTTTTCATACAAATGTGGGAGTAATTTCATTATGAAATAGCTCCCAGCCCTCTCGGTTTTATTTAATTTTTTTGGAAGTTATTTCATTTTTTGCCTGGGAGTTATTTCATAACGAAATAAAATCCAAATGAAATAAGTCCCCGAAAAAATTAACGTGGAAGTTATTTCATTTTATTTTGGTTTTCGGTGTTATTTCATTTGCTGTGGGAGTTAGTTCATTTTTGTGGGAGTTTTTTATTTTCAATTATTTGCAGTTTCTTAAAATTGTTTAAAATTTTAAACGGTATTTATAACAGCATATTTCAAACTATTTGAATACAATGACTTAAGTTTATCAAAGAAGAAAATTTTGCTAATTGCAATTGCAGTGTCTTATGGTTACCGGCTATGCAGTGAAGCTTTAGTTAGCGAAGCCGGTGTTTGTTATACCATAGAGTATAAAATCCTTGCGCCCGGCCAAAGGCCGGCTATGCAGAAAAGCTTTAGTTAGCGAAGCCGGTGTTTGTTATACCATAGAGTATAAAATCCTTGCGCCCGGCCGAAGGCCGGCTATGCAGAGAAGCTTTAGTTAGCGAAGCGTGTTAGCTTTAGTTAGCGAAGCGTGTTTGCTTTAGTTAGCGAAGCCGATGTTTGTTGTACCATAAAGGAGGTAATCCTTGTACCCGGGGTGCTTAAACTGCAGGCAGTTGCCATTGCAGGAGGTCAGGATATAATAAAATGCCCCATTTGTTGTCAAAATGTCGAGGACTCAATGTTAGTTTTTTGGTAACCTAATATGTAAATATTCAAGTAAAACGAATACATATATAATACATTTCTTTGAAAGTTGTTTCATTATTTTTTAGGTCTTAATTTTTTTTTCGAAGGACTGTTTTTGGAAGTTATTTCATTAATGTCTTTAGGAGTTATTTCATTACGAAATAACTCCCAAAAGTTGGGGTTTGTTTCATTTAAGACTTGGAAATTATTTCATTTTTTCTGGGATTTATTTCTTTTTTCCAGTTTGGGACTTATTTCATTTATTTTGGGATTTAATTCATTGGGAGTTATTGCACTGGGACTTATTGCACCTGGGAGTTATTGCACGGAACCTATTATTATTGCTAAAAAATAAATGTTTACTAACGTTATTATTGAAAATGTTTTAATATTTGTGGTCTTGAAATTTTAAAAAAATTAAAAAAAAAATTACATTTACAAACAAAAAGCAGTATAAAGTAATGGTTGGTTTTTTCTGTTGAAACCACAGGGAAATACAATAAATTTTTATTAAAAAACACAATTATAATATTTTTCACACATTGAATAGTATTTATGGTTTGTTTTGTTGTGGGATATTTTCTTCCATTTTGGTATTTTAATAGCAGTGCTACCAACTCTTAATCTAATTTCCCATTTGTTTATAAATACAACTCTGTCATCGTTTCGAACGAGTTACGCAGTACGGTTGTTACTTTCGAATCGGAAATTGCTTTCGAAAAATTTTGCTTTTCCAAGCCCCCAAGTCTAGTAGATTTCGTTGTAATGTAAACGGGCTATTATATTTGAAAACGATATTGGGCATATGGGCACCGCCGCTGTTCTTGACGTAGTGCATATTGAACGTCTTAGTTTGAGGCAATTTTTTAAGCATTGCTAGCCTTTTGTAACAAAGCGTCTTAGCCGCATCAAATGCTGTTTTTATTTGGATGTAATTTAGTCTTTAATCGCGGCTGCCAGATTTGACGAGTTATCGTCATTTTGACGATTTTGCGGTCCAAAAATGGCCCATTGACTGTTCGACGATTGATACCCTAAATTTGACGATTTTTAATATGACAAATTTTGTATTTTTGATAAATTTTTTGATAATTTCGTGCATTTGGTTGACCCCGTGTAACCAGTTCAGAATACCAAATATAAATAAAAAAGTTTACGCTTGAGATTCTGGTAAACTTTCATCCATTTTTTCTAAGCTCTAAAACAAAGTTTCTTCAAGTAAAATCGCTTATGTGTGACTGTATTATGAATGATTGAATAACTTATTCCAGTCACGTATCTAATTCTGGATTTTTACCCCCGTATTCATAAGCGATTCTTAAATTTTACAAACGTTTGTTTAGGAAAATGTTCATAGAAAATTTGTTTTGTAAAACTTTTTTAAATTGAAAATATTTTTATGAATACAGGTATTAGACTTTTGTAGCATATTCTGATATATGAGGCTATCAGCGCAGAAGCGGTGTAACCCACGATTTAATTTGGTTATGGTTCTGGTGTAAGATATGTTTTTTTTGCACTGTTCTTTACAGTGAAATAGTCGAGTAAGCCATCTGTTTGTATCCAAAACAGATGGCGCTAGAAACATAGTTTTTGCACGGGCCGTAACAACCAAGTTCTATAGTGCAAGAGTAGTGTTAACTCCTCATTATCTCATAATAAGTAGTCTGGGGTTACACCTCTTCTGCGCTGATAGTCTCATATGACATCCCGTACAATACAACACAAGCAAAGTCATCTGTTGACAAGCTACAAAAATTATTTCATATGCACTACCAATTTCCTATTTTGGATTTTTTAAAAACTGAATTTCTTATATTTAAAAAACGCTTAGCGCTCTTTTTTATGTTGGTCTGTAAAATAAGTTAATACTTGCATTTAAGTGGGGAACAGAATAGTCGCTGTAGTACAACGTTACGAATAGCGATGCCAGCTGTCAAAAGTTAATAACGACAGTTTCAAAGTAGTGTCAACAGAATACTTAGTTGTAGTAGTCGTTGCAGTTGAAGCGCAAAATTCGAAATTTTGAACTTTTTTGCGCTACAGAGCATTTGTCAGTTTCAGCTACTACTACAACTACTTTATCCTGTTTCAGGCCTTATAGTCAAGAATGGCGGTTAAATTTGTTGAGATAAGAAATATCTACGTATCAGGGATGATAACTGAGAAAGCCAATATCGTACCAACGAACTTTTAAAATTCTACTTTTTCGGCCCCAGTAGTACTAAATCCTTTTTTATAAATTTTTTTAATTTTATTTTTAAAAACAAAAGGTATGTACTTAAAATTCATTTGTACATGTAAAGTATAGATAGCAAAAAATACATGATCATTAATTATACATAATAATAGGGTGGGTAAAATTTGTTCACGTCAAAAGCATAACGCGCTTTCATAGGTCAAAAATGAATTTAGAGTCCCAGATTTTTCAAAATATTTAGTTTTCCAAAATATTCAAGAATAGAGACAAACAAATTGTATTTGATCTGGCAAGACCTGAATCATGCGGTTTTTAGGGTCGAGAAATCCATTTATTTTTATTTTTGATGACCGCCACAGAGCGTTTTCATACACTTTTTAGAATTGATCGTCTTTTTTGTGCAAAATTGACGAATATTTCTCAAAATGCAATCTCAAATTTTAAACGAAAATAAAATTTTTAAGCGTTCTAAAAATATGTGCATACGAGATTCTTTGGATTGCATTTCAAAATTTATTGTGTATAAAATTTTCATTATGTACTGCAGAAACAGGAAAGGAGCAGAACGTCCGAATATAATAAAATTTAATTTAGCACTTGTAAAATCTACTTCAAAGTAAGTCGGAGTAAAATAATAATGGAGTGGGCTCTCACTGTTCCAAAATTCTGTTGATTACTTCTTGAGGTGACAACCATCTTGTTGCAATCGTTCAATGAACAAGTGCAAAAATCTATTCACAATAGTGGAGTTCAGTATGTGGTGCAAATGGGCTTGCAAAAGAGCAAATGCAAAATATCATAAAATATAATTTCCTTAGATTTCATAAAAAGCAACGACATTTTGCATTTTCGCAAGACTATTTGCACCAAACACTACACTCCGCTTATATTTATTGGACAGTAAATAGGAGTTGCCATTTGATATCAATTATAAATATGTAGGTTTGAAAAATTTGGAAATAGTACCAAATGAATCACGGGGGTACCAGCGTACTTTTTAGTTTTAAATTGAAGCACAGCGGCGAATAACGTTTTAAGTTACAAAATAATAATTTTTCAGGAGAGCAAAAAAACGTTTTTTGACAGGCCGCATTATTTGTTTTAAAAATTTTTTTTTCTATTATTTAAAATAATGATAATAAAAACTTTAATGCAAAAGGCTTTTAAAACATTATTCCGCACCAGGGTTGTCAGATTGATTTTGACCTTTTCCGCCAAATTCAATGTCAAAAATCGCCAAAATCGCCAAAGCCTTTGTTTTCAAGTTTTTGACAATAAAATACATATTTTTTAAATTATTACAAATATTTTTTTATAAATCCTAAAAAATAAATTAGTTACGTATCGCTAAAATACGCCAAAACTTCAAAAAAAGTCGCCATAATATTTATTGTGTTTAATTTTTATATAGAGCGAAATAAAAATAGTTAGTGAACACAAAAAAAGTACGATGTTTAATATAAAATAATTTATAGTAGTCTACTTAAATCAACAAATAAAGAATTTTTGCGGTAAGTACGTAACAAATATTAGAAATACAATAGTTGCACTTTTATTATATGTATATCTAAACGCTTCACTGGCAAGACTCGCTATTTGTCTGCTTGTTTGGAATACTTTGTGAGGGTATTACATTTATTCAACGAAAGTACAAAAGAAGCGCAAAATGTACTCTTCCCATTCATATAACTTATAACTCCTAATAACGCGTCTAGAAGTTCGTATTGCATTCTAATTCGAAGGCGAGTTTTAGTGGAGTTCATAGCTTCAACACAGGCATTGCTAGTTGTAATTACCGCATATAAAGGACAGCCGAAGTAAAGTCCTTGAAATTGTACGTACCGGCCGTATCATTGTAGCTTTAAAATGTTGGCCTAAACTTATTTAGTTATCTTTCCAATTAACCACCGCTAATTTTTTTCATTGTGTTTAGTAAACGTCCAAAGGTATGATAGGATTCATAAAAATCTTTAAAATATCACTAACAACAACGTATTTTATCTGTGATAATAAATTGCCACATAATGTGAAAATGTTTATAGACTTAAAACATATTAATGTTTTAAGGAACTCTATTTATTGATTTTTTCAAGTGCAATTTTAAATATAAAAAAACACTTTTCTAGAAGATTTTCATTAACTCATCAGCCATTTGAACATATTTTCAAATACCTATCATACATATCGAGCCCTAACAGTGAAAATAATGTAAGCGACACAATTTTCAATTTTCGTTTTTTTTAATAAATAACTTTATTGGCAACACTTGCATCATCTCCTAAAATATCATGGTCACATAATGTACCGTTACGATTTTATAGCAAAAACAATTTTAGTGTAAGCGACAAATTTCATACAAAATTAATATGAAATAAAACAAAAAAAGCTCTCTCCTGTAAAATTTGTTTTTTGGCGCTTACATTATTTTCGCGGTTAGGGGTCGATATGATTGCCTTAAATTTCATTCATAAAAATACCGGAATTAAAATAATATTATTTCTAAGTATTGAATTTAATGAATTTCGAAACAAATTCATAGCTCATCAAAAATAGCCAGTTGGCGATTTTAATTATTTTATAAATCGCCAAAAAATCGCCATGTCGCCAAATCAAAAATTAGGTCGCCAAACAAGTTTGAAATTCGCCACGTTTGGCGAGAAATCGCCACATCTGACAACCCTGTTCCGCACTTCAAAACCATTTCGGTTTCATCATTTTGTAAGTAACTTGCAATGTTCTTCCACTGGCTGACACTTTGTACGTCATTTTGAAGGCGTTAACGTGCATAGTTTTGGTTGATTTGATGTTTAAACTGTGTAAGAGATTAATGTAAAAAGACATCTGCAAAAAAACAGTTTTTGCAAAATGTGGCGTTTACAACGTTATTCGCGGCTGTGCTTCAATTGTACCAAAAAAATTACAATTGTACCAACTTTATTTTAATTAAAACCAACGGAAAACACAAGGTAGCTTTAAGCTCGATTCACCCATGCGTTCCGAACAAAATTTTTGTCCGGACAAAATTTTTTTTATATTGAGTTTGACGTTTTACTTTTGAGAGAGAGAGAGAGAGCAATAATTTTGTCCCGCACGTTTTTTCTTCAATTGGTTTAATTTTAATTCTTGTGCCGAACAAAATGAACTGAGATTCCACTTTTTTTCAATTTATACATAAAAGTTGAATTGAGCTGCCACATATTAAATTTTTCGTTTTGTGCTGAATTAAAAAAAAAAAAAAATTAAACAAAAATGGATGTTAAAGAAAATATTGCCCTGAAACTGAAACCTGAGGAAATAAAAAAACCAGGAAGAGAATGTATTTATGATATGGGCAATCGTTCATATAAAAACACTTACTTAAAACAAAATATATGGACGGAAATAGAAAAATCTATTGGAATTGGTCGTAAGTAAATTTTCAATGGTAAATTTAAATAATTTTTAACATAATGTTTACCAATTATTGTAGAAAGTGAATTTCAATTATTTATAAACGATTCCACGTCATGAAGGCGCATCTCAGGAACAAGTGTGTGGAAAACACCGTTTGTTCTGCAGAACACTCTCTGTAAAAAAATTATTGTCCGGTCAAAAATATTGTTCGAAACGCATCAGTGAATCGAGCTTAAGAGATGTTTTTTCTGATGATTTAAGTAAGTCAATTTGGCGTTTTTTTAGTTGCAAAATTTGCGGATTTTCGACACATTTTTTCTGGCAGCTTTAATTTGTATTGCCAGTTTTGCTTTGTTTTCAAAAAATTTTACGGAAGTGTTTGCGAAAGCGATATCGCATAGCTTTCGTAACGAAATTGCCTTCTCACAAAAAAGTTATAAAAATAAATTAATTAACTTCATTACAAAATATCATGTCGTTTTATTCATTTTTTCGCCTGACAAATTTATGATGTTTAAAAATATTTCCTTTAATGTCCTCTTATGCACTTTTTTCTATTTTCTTTAAATAAAGTTTAAAGTTCAGCGTGTGTTGTTGTTAAAGTTAAGGTACATTTTTTATTATTTTTTTTTAATATTTGTTTTCTTGTTTTTTTTTTAAATTTTTATTATTCAAAAGAAGAGTTTTAATTCAACAGATTTCTGTTTTTGTTCAAATATATTGTAGTTTATTTAGTCAAAGTATAAAGAGTTAGTTTTAAATGTTTTATTTTTGTTAAGTATTTATATAAATTATGAGTAATAAGTTTGTGTAATGATTTTTTTTTAATTTACAATAGTTAGAAGGTTTCGTTAAATGGCGGAAATATTTATTATTTATGTTTGTATATTGGTTTAAAAAAAGTTTAGGATTTAAAGATTTTTTTTTATCATTTGGAATAAGTTAACAATTTTTTTTATAATTTAATTATAATTTCTTTTTAATTATGCAATAACAACAAATTTTTTTTTATGTTTTAAATTTGGTTTTTTTCTAAATTTTTTAATTGGTACTAAAACAAATTTTGTTTTATGTTTTTTTTTTTTATAAATTTAAAATTTCATTTAAGATTGTGTTTTTGTTAATGAAATATTTTAAAGAGAAGGATGAGTTTATAAAGAGTTAAAAATATGTATAATAGATTAACGATTTCATAAGATTTGTTTTTTTAAATTTTTTGCTTTTATTTTATAACCAAAAGTTTTGAATTTGTCATATTTTAACGATATGACTGCAAATTAAACAGCTTTTTCTTAAAATTATTGAAAATAATTTCAAGAAAATCTAGCAAAAAATTAGCTAGAAAATTTACCAGGAGAAATTTCTCTATTAGGAGGATCGATCTACAACAAATTAATTTTTTTTTATAAGTTTTCATTTCAGTTTTTATTTTTAAATTAATTAATAACTTCTTTTCTAAATATTAGCATTTTTTTGTTTCATGTATATATATTTTATTATTACTAATATTTTTAACAATATAATGTGGAGTTATTATTTAAGTTCCATTTTTTTAAAGGTACATAATTTGTTTTTCATTTTTATAATTCTCGTAAGTACTTTTCAAAAAACTTCTTTCATTTTTCTAACGTTTAAATATTGATGGGCTATTAATTTGTTCTTTAATTATTTATTAGTATGTATGAATGTATGTATTTTTGTATTCTACTTTCTAATTTCTAGACTGACTGACAGAATGATTGATTGATTGACTTTCGACTTTTAGAGCCTGTCCTAATATTTTTATACAGCCTCTGGTCTAATAATTGTAGTCTATGATGGTGTCAATTGTGGCTGTGGTGTAAAATAATGTAGTCCATTTGTGGCCATATCGTATTCGGTGATGTATGCAGGAATTTCTAGTTGATCTTTTGATATTGCTGAATATAAATGCTCAACACCAGGCAATGAGTGAACTTTGGCTTTAATGGCTGGGGCCATGAAAGTGGTAAACCACCAAGTCATCATCTATTTTAAGTATAATGAATAAAAAATATTAGAACTTTAGTGAAAGTATTCAATATTTGAGAATATGTATAGCATCATTACCTTAGTCCAGAATGTTGGGTGAACAATATAAAAGGCTTTAAGATTCTTCTTGTATCTGCAATAGAAAGTTAAATTAATTATTTAATAATAACAAGTAAGAAAGTATAGTCGGTCAAGTCCGATTCCCTACACCACAGTATTTAAAAAAAATTTTCAAGAGTGTAACCTATTTAGGACCCATTATGTGCAATCATGGACCTGAAAGAACAAAAATTTGTTGTGATGTAAAGATTCGTATAAAAGTTCTTTATGCCGAATATGATTTAGACAACTTAATTTTTATGACATTTGTAGCCCTATAAGTAATTTAGGAAGGGGGTTTATATGGGACCTTAGGTTAGTTTTGGACGTCCTAGCACAACATGTTTTCAATATCAATACCACCATTTACAAGAAAGTTATGGCATTAAAAGTTTTTTTCGGAAGTAGTATTTATATGGGAACTATTGTCAAATATGAACCGATTCCATACAAATTTGGATGATTGAGATTGCAACAAAATAAGATTGATCTTAATTTAATTAAATCTTTGGGGGCCCATAAAAAAAAGTGCATGACTTTGGGCAAAACTGAGAGACACTGGTCTTTTATTTTTTGGTATTTTATCACGTAGTGGTGTCCGTATATGGTTATAGACAGCATAGTATCTCAATGGTGAAGTAAAGGAAAAACAAATAAAATTAAAAAATTTTCGGGAAATTTTTTACTTTTGCGGTTTCCTAAGCGCTACCTAAATGGTATTAAGAATCATTCCTAGGAAGTTCATATGCTCTAGGAAGTTGCTTATTGAGATCTAAGGGGCGGTATGAACTAAGTCCCCAATGAACTAACTCCCCAAACCCAAAATGAACTAAGTCCCCAAATTTGTTAGTTAGCGAACCCGGTCTTTGTTATACCATAGAGGAGAAAATCCTTGCGCCCGGCCGAAGGCCCGCTGTTCAGAGAAGCTTTAGTTAGCGAAGTCGCAAGAGTGAAAAAAAGTCCTCTAATGGAAGTGAACTAAGTCCCCAAAAAATAATTTAGGGGTTTAGTTCATTTTATTTTTTGGGGACTTCGTTCATATGTACTAACTGCCCAAAAAATAAAATGAACGATGTCCCCAAAACCGTGAACGAAGTCCCCAAATATCGTTGTTGTTTTTTCACATACAGTCGTTTGGGGGACTTAGTTCATTTTGGGTTTGGGGAGTTAGTTCATTGGGGCCTTAGTTCATACCGCCATCTAAGGTACATTTTTATAGTTGATTGTTTCTTTGAATTTTGAAATGTTTGCTACTTACAGACCTGAACAGGGGGAAAAAGGTAAACAAAATCTAATTTTTTAAAGTTTTTTTGCGATTTTGATCTAAAAGATGAAGTTTTTTTTCATTTGATATGTTCTTTATAGGTGCGTTTGAGTACTTTTACAGTAAAATGAAGTAATTGAGTAAACTGAAAAATTTGCTCTCACAAAAAAACTGTTGTCCAAAAAAGTACGCGAACGCAAAATTTGTTAAAATTTGAAGTGTTGAAAAATATTGACACTTTTGACTACTTAACTCGTTTTCTTATCGGTACTCGATTAAATACTTTTTATAACACGAACATTTTTTGATAATACAAACAAAATATTTTATGTAAACTTTCATATTTGTTTGTTTTTTATTTTATTTAATTTTACTAATTTGTAGCGGCTTAAATTATTTAAAAGAACATAAATAATTTTTTTGCTATTGATTACTTAAGTACCTAAATACTTCACACTTTTACAACTCTAAAAAATTAACATAACAAAAAAAATTTCAAAAGTTTGTATTTAGCCAAATAAATGTTTCACAAACAAGTTTAATTAATTAATATTTATTCACTTTTTGTTTTGGTTTAATTTTTATTTCAACTTTTCTTTTATTTAACAATTTTTTCACAATTTGTATGCTTTTTATTTGTTACTTTTGTTTGTTTACCTTTTGAAACATGTTTTTTTGATTTACTAAATTTTACTGCAAAAATTTCTGCAGTAAAAATTTGTAAATACTCAGACAAGAACTGTCACTTTTCGCTCTCAATTTATGTTCTCATTTGCTGCATTTTGTGTACTCGAACGCAATTTCGTAAAATGCAGTAAAGTTTAGTAAAAAATAGTAAAAACTTTTGTGTTCTCGAACGCAACTTATATCAAGAGCTACAACTTTGTCTCATAGTGTAAATCAAAACTCCGAACGGTTTGCAAGATATGAGCCTGAGAAAATTATCACTTTTTTGCAAAAATTACACCGAGGCCCCAAATCTTTGGCGGCCCATAAAAAAAGTGCATGACTTTGGCCAAAACTGGGAGACACGGGTCTTTTTTTTTGGTCTTTTATCACATAGTCGTGTCCGTATATGGTTATTTTTGTATAACTTAAAAAATTACACACAGTGTAATCTAAATACCAACATAATAAGATGGTTTATTGGAACAAAGACTTTAATCTGGAAAGAAGGTTGTGTGTGGTCTATGGGAAATTATGGACGGATTCTCATCATTTTCAATAGGATTGGTCTTTGTGACAGTTAGAACCGTTTAATTAAATTTAATTAAATTATCTCCGAAAGCTGTACTTTGTACACAAAGTTTACATGGACTGCCAGCCAATTGGATGGAAGGATAGACATCGTTAGATCGTTTCAAAAAGTTCTTTTAAGTCGACTAAAAATTGGGTCTAGGACCAATATTTTAAGGTGGTACAAACATTAGCACAAACGCACAATACCCTCTCTACTATTGTGGTGTGAATATTTAAACTAAAAGCAAACAACTACACTTCACTCAATCGGTTCTACGCACCAAAAAGACTCGGGTTGAAAACCATTTTTACTTAATTTGGTAACTTTAGCTCAAACTAGACTTGGCATAATCATAACTGTACAAAACAGCTGTTTGAACCAACCAACATAACGCTATAACCATAAGCCAATTGAATTTTAGTTTCTTATGGGAGGTGACACGCCCACTTCTCCAAACCCAAACTTTTTTTAAAAGAGCCTCTCTTTTAAATTTGGAAACTTTAGCTCTTTCCCCTCTTCAGATTTACAAAAAAACAACAAGTGTTTTATGGGTAAAATTAGATGCAGTCGTGTTTTTTTTGGTGATATTTCTGTCATTTATGGACCGATCTGGTTGAGTTTAAATAGCGAACTTTAATGGAGTATATGTAATATAAATATATAACAACCTTGTCCCATAATTTCTGGGGTCTTCGGAAAACCCATTTCAACATACACACGGACATCTTCGCTACTCAGAAGAACCCGGAATATCTATACTTTATAGGGTCTAATATCAATTTGTAGAAATTACAAACGAAATAGCATACTTATCTACATATACCCTTTCCAGCTGTAATAAAGGATATAATTAAGAGTCATTTGTGGCAAATTTTTGCGGCAATAACGACAATTATACGATTTTGTTTTTCGAGAAAAAGTAGATTGCGTAATCGGATCCTGTAAGGAACCTATGCGGTATTAAGGACCTAACTTCAAGGAAATTTCTATTTAAGGTTAATGCTAGGACCAAAAAAAAAGACGGACAATGAATTTTGCCCAACACGGTGAATTTGTAAGCAGAATTACAACGAATATATATCAGCTGTTATAATTAAGAAAGTTGTTTAATTTTAAAAAAGAATAAAAATAAATTATATCTACGATATCTCGAAATCCTGATGCGATGGGGAAATTCTGAGAAGCGATTCGGAATCAAACCCTTAGAAAAGTTAGATTATAGTATACTTTGCAAAGGGTTTGGTTCCAGGGTAGAGAGATCCTGCATTAATTTATGCAATTTTTGGAGAGGGGTCTATAGAAACTTTTGAGCATTTATGAAGACAAGGAAGGCGAATTTATTGAAATGAAATTGTTTACTAAAAGTTTTGCGAAATTTTTCCAGATAAAACGATTTGCGAAATAGGATACTGTCAATTATAAACCCATTTCTTCCAAATTTAACAAATTTTATAGTGATTTTTGGAGGTTAAAATTTATTCCAGGAAATTATTTGTATGGGACTAGAGATATTTTCACATATTTGTAGGTCAAACAAATGAACCAGAAGTAAAAGCAACAGTTTTTTCTGGGCCAATGACAAATGAAGAAGTGCAAGAAATGGGAGTTTTCCACTTTGGCTGCAGTTTTTTAAACGCTGATCAAATTTAATTAAATTATCTTAAAAGTTTACATGGACAGTTAGCTAGCCGACAAGTCAGCAGAACACAGATAATTTAATCAACCGAGAAAGTGATTCAAGTGGTTAATACGGCCGTATATGTATATATATATATATATATCACTCTGTTTGATACATCAAATAATATCCATCTATTGGGTTGTGGTCCCATATGCGTTTTGGAGGGTATCAGAGATTCAGCAACGCCGAATATATACATAATTCTAACTAAATCAATTGTTAAATCCAACTTACTTGTAAGGCAATACACTGTAGACTTCACGTAACCAATGTAATGATGGATAATTATTGGTACTAGTTAAAGTATGGAAGTAAGCAATGACATAGTCTCCTTTTACGATGGGATCCAATAGTTTTATTAAAAACAATAAGGCCTAGAATATGATCAAATTATGTTAAAATTAAACAAAAATTACAAAACAAGTTAATCCAAATCATCTTACTTTTTCCAAGTCAATATTATGGGCTGGAAACCATTTACCACAAAACACAATAACAGGTCTACCCAAACGATCAACGCCGCTTTGATAAATACAGCCAATTCCCGATACTTCGTTTAAATCTTCTATCTGGGCACGATGCAACAGTCGTTCGTATCTGTAAAGAGTCAAAAAAGTGAAAAATAAATTAAAGAAATATTTAGTACTTTAAAATGTTAGTTGGATTTAAAATTATGGCCAATGAGTAATTTTGGCTCCGTGCAATAACTCCCAGGTGCAATAAGTCCCAGTGCAACAACTCCCACTGAATTAAATCCCAAAATAAATGAAATAAGTCCCAAACTGGAAAAAAGAAATAAGTCCCAAAAAAAATGAAATAATTTCCAAGTCTTAAATGAAACAAACCCCAACTTTTGGGATTTTATACTCTATGGTATAACAAACACCGGCTTCGCTAACTAAAGATTCTCTGCAAAGCCGGCCTTCGGCCGGGCTCAAGGATTTCATACTCTATGGTATAACAAACACCGACTTCGCTAACTAAAGCTTCTCTGCATAGCCGGCCTTCGGCCGCGCGCAAGGATTTTCTCCACTATGGTATAACAAACACCGGCTTCGCTAACTAAAGCTTCACTGCATAGCCGGTAACCATAAGACACTGCAATTGCAATTAGCAAAATTTTCTTCTTTGATAAACTTAAGTCATTGTATTCAAATAGTTTGAAATATCCCGTTATAAATACCGTTTAAAATTTTAAACAATTTTAAGAAATTGTAAATAATTGAAAATGAAAAAGCTCCCACAAAAAATGAAATAACTCCCACAGCAAATGAAATAACACCGAAAACCAAAATAAAATGAAATAACTTCCACGTTAATTTTTTCGGGGACTTATTTCATTTGGATTTTATTTCATTATGAAATAACTCCCAGGCAAAAAGTGAAATAACTTCCAAAGAAATGAAATGAAACCGAGAGGGCTGGGAGCTATTTCATAATGAAATTACTCCCACATTTGTATGAAAAATTTTTGGGTCTAATTTCATTTTTTTCTTGGGACTTATTGCACCTGGGAGTTATTGCACGGAGCCGTAATTTTAGGCAATATTGGTATTAAAAAAGAAATCATTACACAAATGATAGTAGATTAACCAGAACCGAAAAAGAGAGAGAAAAAACCTCACTTTACTGTCAAAAAACCTAACTTTATGTTAGTAAAGGCCCAACCATAATGTGCTTAAGTTGGCTAAAGCAAATGTGCGAATGCATGTAAATTGTTTTTTTTATTTTGTTTTGGTTTTTTTAAATACATTTGAGAGACTTTTTGTTAATTTTTGACAGTAGGTTAAGCAAGGCTTAACTTAAGAAATATCCCAGCTGCCTGCTTTCTTTGTTTCAATTACCATTCTTATCCAACTGCTAGAATACTTAAAGAAGACCTCGGCTCTTTCGTATAACTAAAAGAGAAAATACACATTCCCTTCTATGAGAAGCGAGAAGAGAAGGAGTAACATTTTTTGTTTTTTTTTTTTGCCAAAGCGAAAGAATTTTTTTTTTGATCCAGTTACCATTCTTATGCTGGGTACACACTATGCAACGCATTTACGCAATCTAGTGAATTAAATTCATTTTCATTCATTCCAGATTGCATCAACATCAAAACGCTTTGATATTTTGAGGTTGCATTGAAACAGATTGCATGTAGATTGCACTTGTACCCAGCATTATGTTACTGCGAAAGAAGCGAGACCGAAAGGCCTACCCCCAATGACAACAACGTGTGTAAAAAAAGATATGAGCATGGAGTGGAGCCAGCAGGCCTTGTACATACAAAAGAAGGAGTACGAAGGCCTTCTTCCTGCTGTGTTCTTTACTTTGTTGTTGTAACTTTACACTGACGAAATTTTGCGGGATTTAATTTGTTTTTGTTTTAAAAGAGTCTCAATTCTAGTCAATCTTTTACTGTGGCCAGTGCTGCCTTTTTTTTTTATGTAAAAACTGAAAATTTCCAATAAAGCTGTGGAAAAAATCCTCCTTAAAAATTTTTTTTAAATAGATCGACCCCTTTGCGCGAAATTATCGTATGTTACAAAAACCAAATTTTACAGGAGAGCCATTTTTCTACTTTTCTCTGCTATCACTTGCAATATCAAAATTAAAATTTACATTCAATTTTTGGAGCAACGAAGTGGAATTCGCCTACAATATTTTGTCAGGCGACGTCTCTTTGAATGTAGAACAAGATTGCATCAAAAACTCAGTTTCAAAAAAATTGGCATATACGATAATTTCGCGCAAATGGGTCGATATAATACTCAAATTTTATTTTGTTTTTTTAAGTCTGCAAATTTTGTACTAAATACAATGTTCACTTAGTGTAGTTCTTTTCCCGAACCATTTCATTTCCCGGCAGAGCGAGATTTATTTTTTAAATTTACTGGGAATTTCCGGGAATTCCCGCCCAATACAAACGATGCAAAATGTTATTTAATTTGGTTGGTTAACGTGGCAGCACGCACAGAATTAGGCGTGCTGCAAGTAGAGTCGACAGTGCCTCCGTTTTGACACCACACAACTTGTCAATGAGTGGAACCCCCGATCAAGCTTGACCCAGGGGTAATACTAAGGTGGCAAAAGCCAGCGTCAGCAAGTTGCTGAGTTTCACCCGTGATGTCTTAGGGAGTCCTAGGGAGTCCTTATTTGAACAAAAAAAAAAAAATTATAATTCATGAAATCTATTAAAAAAGTTTACAAATGCGTTAAAAGTTATTTCCTTAATAATACAGTTTAACTACAGAACAAGAATTTACAGAATCGTTTGACAGCCCATTTCTAATTTTTATTAATAAGAGTTCTAAATTATCGTATTTGAATTTACATCAATTTCTTGACATAAACTTATTTAGAATTATATCGACAGAATTATATGCCATAATTAAAAAAAAAGAAATCCCATGAATTCCCAAACAAATTTCCCGGGATTTTTCTACCGAAAAATGTGCGGGATCCTATGATTTTTGTCCCGGGAATTGCCGTATGAAAAACACTATGTACATTGTTGTTTCTTAAAGAGAGTGCAAGTTATAACATTGATTGCATTAGGATAAATGTTTGTTAATCATATCAATAATTAAATGCTTTTTTGTATTATTCAAAGAAAACTGAAAAACTTACAGTGATAAAAAAAAACTGTTGTACGCAGTAAAAATTTTCAAGACTGTTTTGCAAATCATAAAACAGATAAATCTAAACATTTAGCAACGCTGAAAATAAGACACATATTAGAACAACAATTATGACATGTACAATAAAAAAAAAAAAACGGATTAGTCATTAAATTTTTAAATTTTTTTAAAGTGATTTTTTGATCTCAAGTTTTAATTCAAATAATTAATAACAGTTTATAGTTTATTTTAAATTAAAATCATTAAAACTTATGGCGATTTCTTTTCTGAGAAATATGTCGCATAAATGTTACATGCTCTACACAAAAGAGATAGAGCATGTAACATTTATGCAACATATTAATCAGAAAAGAAATCGCCATTAGTTTTTATGAGGTCTGTTAAGTAGTTCAAGAGTAATTTGAAATTGTGTCAGTTGTTTGGATAGCAATTAAAAGAAAATTTTCTCTATTTGTTAAGACAATTATGATATTTTTGTTCAAAAAAATGCGTTTGTTTTTAGAACATTTTCCTGATTAGCCGGCGCCTAACATAGACTATAAATATTTGAAAAATTCCAAGTCGGCGTTTACAGTAAAAGTTTTTTGATTCAGACCAAATAACAATAAAAAGGTTATTCAATTGGTTTTCATCTGCCAAAAACTGGAGTGGATTGAAGCAGTGAGTGTGGCACCTCTCATATAAAGACAATATAGTTTTTTTTTTATAGAGTGATACAAGTTTAAATCATAATAAAACATAGTAATATATTTTTGATATCAATGAAACGGTCTTTATTGGATAGAACATTTTATGACATAAGTGTTTAAATATGATTCCGGCCATCTGGCCGCCACGGCCGGCGCGTAGAAAGCGCAATCTGGAACACCAATTTTCAAAAAATTTTCGTATTCTGACCATAATCGTTTTTAACTCTAGATACACTTTCTTATTTTTAATACACTACACACTTTCTTCGTCGAATCGACGAAGTGCGTTTATGATCTGGCCCCAAATCCACCCAATATAAGGAAACACGAAAATTTTTGTTTAGTTTATAAAATACTTAAGTTTTTATTTGTTCTAAATAGTATATTATAGTAAACTTCAAAACATAATACTACAAACACAACAAAAGCAAGCCAAGGTTTTTTTTCGTCAATACGACGAAAAAAGTGTATCAAGGGTTAAAAAAGGTTAAAAAATATACTGAAAGGCAATATTTCTTAAACTTCCATCGTCAGTGCGATGAACACAATCAACGAAAAATCAGACTTACACACAACCTATAAGCACGTACTTCCACACACTTCAGCAGATCAGCAATATCTACAGCTACATGAAATTTGGAAGAGTTTCAGTGAAAAACTGCGGAGTTAAATAAGTAATATTTAACGGTATTCGTCAATACGACGAAGAAAGTGTATCTAGGGTTAAAGACATATGGGCCAATGACTCCGCCAGCCCATTTAACTCACCAAACAGTAATTTTCTGTGGATGAAATGGTGTTTCGACAAAAGCTTGTGGACTCTCCTCACTCCAAATGCGACAATTCTGCTTTTTTACGTACCCATTCATTCAGAAATAGGCTTCATCGGAAAATAAAATTTTGAATGGAAATTATAATTCAAAATCAATTTGTACTTCAATATATGAAATGTCAAAGCAAACTAAACCAAAAGCAACTATCAGCTGTTAAAGGCTAGATTACACTATTATACTTTGTATTAATACATGTCAAAAACTCAAGTAATATGACAAAGTGTGATAGTGTGAATGCAATGTGTCACGAAAATGACAAGTATTATGAAAAAAGTTTGACATCCCATACGACTTCATCGTTTTTTGAAAAATTTCTAAACAATAATACTTTTCATTGGATCAGGGTTGCATTTTATTTCAAATGTGAGTGTTCATACTTTGTGTGATGGGGTGAACACAAACTGCCATGTTACATTAGATTTTTTGACAGTCGCATCAAAACTTATTAGATTTCTATCTCACAAAGTATTATGGAATACGTAAGACTTGTGAGATAGTGTAATCTAGGCTTAAGTGGGTGGTCAAATTAAGCAGTGATGCCAACTTAAAGGTGTATCACTCCAAAAAAAACACCCTATATCTGGAGAAAGGTTACAGTAAATGTTTTTAAATTTGGGAAAAACAGTTCGGTTATCTCTTCAAAACATCAAGTGGGATGGATTAGAGAAGTGACAATATAGATTTCTATATATCTAGAGAACGTTTACAGTAAAAGTATTTTTTACAAACAGCCTGAATACTAATACACAGCATCTCTCAAAAACTATGCTCAATTGGAAAAGTGGCGGTGGTACATCCCACTGTTTAGTATATATTCGGAAATTTTGAATAAAAATCT
Organism: Pollenia angustigena; assembly: GCA_930367215.1. Taxonomy (NCBI): domain Eukaryota; kingdom Metazoa; phylum Arthropoda; class Insecta; order Diptera; family Polleniidae; genus Pollenia; species Pollenia angustigena. The sequence continues at coordinate 186,598,032 of OV884060.1, read as the reverse complement.
TGGTTTTCTATACAAAACGTCTGGCAAAAAGTGGACTGTAAAAGTATCCATGGCAGCTTCTATATAAATACAAAAATACAATATAGATTTCTGTTTATCTGGAGAACGGTCTCGGTAAATTGATCTAAATTTAGTAAAACTAGCTTCGTTTTCAATACACGAGACCTTTTTATACCCTCCACCACAATTAGTTGTGAAGAGGGTATATTAAGTTTGTCATTCCGTGTGAAACTTTTTTCATCTCAGACCCCATAAAGTATATATATTCTGGGTCCTTGAGTAATTCTAAGTCGATTTAGCCATGCCCACCTGTCTGTCCGTCTGTTGAAAACACGCTCACTTTCGAACAACTCAAAAGAAATGAACAAACTTGGTGCCAAATTGCTTGTAGTTATCCTTGGCAGTTTGGGATTGAAATCCAGCAAAATCGGTTCAGTAGGACCAGAGCTATGAATCAAAATGTGGAACCACCACCTAAAAAAATTGATAATTTTGTTACAAAAAATAACATAAATGCTGGAACAAGGCATGGAATGAAATAAGATTTTGCAAAAATTTGTTTTATTTGACTGGAAATCACGCTGTTAAATTTAGTGAATATCCGTCCATAATTTACCATAAGCCCCATATAAGCACTACTCCCTGAAAACAGCTTAGTACGCCTAAAACCGTAAAAAATAACGCTAGCGTAACAAATTTTGGCTCGTCACAGTTTTATAGGACTATAAATGATACTGTGAAATTTCGTGAAGATCGGTACATAACTTACCCTAGGCCCCATAGAAACCCTAAAAAAAAACCATAATTAATAATGCTATCATAACAGAAATTGGTACGTCACAGTTTTAAAGGACTATAAATGACGCTGTGAAATTTCGTGATGATCGGTCCATAATTTACCCTAGGCCCAATATAAACCCTACTACCGGAAAACAGTTTAGTCGCCTAAAACCATAATTAATAACAAATCGTCACAGTTTAAGATAATAATAACATCATACAGATATTACTCCTTAAACATTCGAACTGTCGGTGGAGGGTATCAACGATTCGGCACAGCCGAATATAGCACTCTAACTTGTTTAAAAGCAATTTTACCAATTTTATTTCAATAGGGGTAGCGAAGCTCGCCGGGTTAAACTTGTTATTCGTACATACATACATATGTACATATTTATGATTTTAACCAAACACAAAAACATTATTTTCGTAATTGCGTTAGTGAAACACGAAAGTCTGAATACAATTATCCTAATTTAAAATCATCATTTTAATTATGATTTGTCATAATTTTTTACGGTTTTTAATTTTGTAAAATATTCCAGTTTTTTATTTCATTTACATGTTTTTTGCAATGAAACAAAAATCATTTATATCCAGTTACTGCTTTAAACACAATTGGAGCGGTAACGGCACGTTTTGTAGCTATAAAATCATCATCATATATATTATTTCTAAAGCACTTTTTTTTGTCGGTTGCAAATATCTCCCATACCACCGCATCAAATTTAATGAATGATATCTCATTTTAAAGCTTATTTCTAACACTAATGACGAAAAATAATTAGAAATTGAAAAATTAATATTTTCATTGATAAAAATTATATTTAAAAATGTATTAAAGTTACTAAAATTTCTATTAATTATTTTCATTTTATGTTACAAAAATGACAACTAACGGTGCGAAATATTCGCACGGGTCATCTAGTATTATAAATTAGAAATGCTTTCTTTAATTAGACACATTTTCAAAAGCTATGATTTCATATATCCAAGCATTTTAATGCTTTAATATTGCCATAACGAACGAAATACAAAGTCATTTAAATGACCGCCTCTAGATTGGTGGCAGCAGTCGATCTTTTAAGTTAGTTTTGGATCACTTTTTGCCCTTTTCGGGCGGTATATCGGTGATAACTTTACGAATGTAGGTTTGGACAATGCGCACACGTTAGGGGATTTTCCGCGTAGACGCGGTCTTTGACGTAGCTCCACGAATAAAGTAACGGCGTAAAATCGCATGATCTTCGATCGAATATGACGACCATAATTAAACAGCCACTAATGCTTGAAAATTGTGCCACGTTTGATCCACCACTTTTTTTTTATTAAGTTTTGATTTTTTTTGCTAAACGATCCATGGCAAACCTCTCCCTTACTCCACGTCTCCACCTATCAAGAAATGCACTTAATACATGAAGTTAAGACTTGCTTTTTATATACCTATTTGTTTATGGTGGCGTTCACGTAGTGACGTTAGAGTTATAACTTTTCATTATTTTGAGTTCGTTGCCGCGTCAAGTAGCAACAATGAATATTTTTTAAAGCTTGTGAAAAATAATAAAAGATTTTTTTTTTCTATTTAAATGCTTATATTTTTAATATTAAAGCATTAACGCTTTAGTTTTCAATTACATGCAGTTTTAAAACATGTTTGCAAATTTATATAAATATGGCGAACAGCAACTACAAAAAAGCAGGTTGTCGAACATAAACTTCAATTTATGTTATAAAAGAGCTTTCAAAAGAAATGTTTTAACATCCATGTTAAATGAGCGATATATACTTAACTTTAACTGGAACTTAGAGTTCAAGTAAGTAGTTTTATGTTAGGTGGAGACCGCAAATTAAGAAATGACACTTTAGATGACGTGTATTATGCGCCCCATACACGGTTCAATTCAGTTGTCAACTGAGTTGAAAGACTCAGTTGATCAAAATCTTTTGATTTTTCTTCAACCAACTCGACAACCGTGAAACCAATCAACTGACAAGGCCATACACGCTTTGTTTTGGACAACAACCGACTCAGTTGACAATTGAATAGAATCGTGTATGGTCTGCTTTAAACAGCTGACAGCCATGCCAGACGGACGGTTTTGAAACTATTAAATATGTATGTATGTCATATACATTTTTAAATTTTATTTTTAAAGGTTTAACTAAAATCTTATCAAATTAAGAAAAAAATTGTAGTTATTAAAATTAATTTTGACCAGTAAAACTAGATTTTGCAATTTTTTTTTAAATTTAAAATTTCCTCTTGACCAACTTTTGCTAACAATAATTTTACCAACAGAGCTAAATTTAAAAATGAAATCTATTAACATAAATGTGTGCAACATTCCTTTTATCACAACAATGGCAAAATGTACCATAATCAGTCATAATTAATTGAACACTTTTTCTTTTCTACAAATTAAATAGAAAAACCAGCAAGTCTACAGCAATTTCTAACTGCGCAGGTGAAATTTTAAGTGATGTGTTGAGGATCATTGTACTCGTGTCAATATTTAATTAAATATTGACGAAATATTATTTTGCTCTATTTAACCGGTTATAACACTTCATTATTAAACAATTAACAATTTTAAATTGTTATCGAAAAGCAACTACCAACTACTTGAAAATAATAAATATATATTAAAAAAATGCAAAACAAGTTTAAAGATTAATTCAAAAACACAATCAATAACATCTATCAGAATGATTCACTGCGATGAATGAATGCAAACTATCAAAAAAAAAAAAAAAAAACGCGTCATCTCGATAACAAAAAAAAAAAAAAAATTCAGAAATTTTTTAAACGTTTTATGCGACACAGCCCGATAGATGTCAATTAAAAAACTAACCGGACAGGTGACTAACTGCAATGCGAAAAACGTGGCTAAAAATGGCAAAGAAACAGTTATTGCATAAGAATACCGTTCTTCTCGAAGATCATAAAGATCTATTTGGTTTATCTTGAATAACGCAAACACTTTTTTAACTTCTTCTTTAATGACTTTAAGCATACAACATTTTAAAGTTCCATTTTCCATTTAATGCATGTGATTCTTTTAAAAACGTCGTTTATTTAATAATTCCATTTGATAACAGATCAGACAGTTTTATACTCGTTCTACGAATATAAAACAATATGAGTTGCTTATTTATCTTAAATGACGTCGCGTCGTTGGCAGTATTATTTATTTAGTTAAGATAATTTTATCAGTTGGTTGAAATCCTTTTCCCTCGCATTGTGTTCAGATGCTGATTTGATGACGACACTGCGACATTTTTATTTTACAATCGTTTAAGTAAAAACAGCAGATCTTTGTTTAGTTTGTCAACAGTTAAAATGTCCAAAAAAAAATTTCACAAGTAGCTCGTTTTAAGAAATATGTATAATAAAAAAAAGATACAATGTTTTTAGGAAATGACTAAATGTTTCGTTTCTCTGATGAAATTTTACTTAAAGAATGCAATTGACTTTAATTTTGCCTTTATGCAAGGTTTTGTTTGTAAAATTTTGGTTAAATCTCTACAATATTTCACTTCAATTCACTTACACTCACCGCAACAAGTGTTTTGAGAGGATAGATATTACAGAAAAAGCGTTAGGATTAGGCAAGCCTGACGTATCGCCGATATATCGGCGATATGTATCGGTATTTTACTGCCGATACGACGATACTTTTTTTAGAGTTTTTCGAACAATTAATTCTGTGGCATTTTGACAAAACATCTTAAGTCGAGAAAAGATAGCAAAAAAGGAAAAAAAAAACTCGGTGAAAAGAAACATTTATATCAAATGAATAAAGAAAAATTTAGTTTGTAATACAAAATTTTAAAGAAATAAACAAACATGTTTTTTTAATGAAAACTCGTATGGTTAACAAAATTTTTTTCAACTTTTTAAATTTGAATTAGGATGTTTTGTCAAAATGCCACACATATGCAAGTTGATGCATTCGATACGCATATTCATTCTTTGCGTTTACTGTGTAACTTGTCAATACAATTTTATACTGATTCTAGTTTTTTGACATATATAAACGTATTGAATGCGTGGTGTGGAGCTCCAGCTTTAGCGTCTTTGCTTTGAACCATAGTATTGAAATGTTCTCTTATTGCTTAATGTTGTATGTCTTACTACGTTTTAAGATTTTTCTGCTTATTTTCATGAATGCTTGTGAGATTCTGAGTTACTTCTAAGAAGACACAGAGTCCACAAGAAAAGCCAATGCTACATTGTCTGGCGCTATTCCGCTAGTTAACAGCCTACGAACATTATGAGAATCAACGGAGATGTGGAATAGTGCAGAGTGTAAAGAGGGTTTAGAGAACAGTGAAACCTATTGTTTATCTACATTTCTTGAACCTCGATATAAAGCTCGAATGTGTCAAAGACAATCGATTTTAATCGTATGGAAAACGTTTTGTTTAGCTACTTAATATGACTCTGCATTCTAAAATTGTCGAGTAAACGGTCACCTCTACACCAAGTAAAAGATCTGATAATTCTACGAGAATTGGCCTTTAGAACATTTAGTCGGTTGATTATTTAATTGTCGTATGTGGATACAAATTACATACGACAATTAAATAATCAACTGACGATTTGTAAAAAAAGGAGGAGGATGCGCTTCGGGTACGTTCGTAAATGCAGTTATTGCGCATCAGTTCCACATAAGTAAAGCTGAATGTTCGTAAATGCATCACTTGTAAGAAACTTGGCATTACTTTCATATGTCAAAAGTTTTTTTATGCAGTGATGCCGCAGCTCGGCTGCAAATATTGGCAATTATTGCATCAGTTAATTTTCTGATGCAATAACTTTTAACAGAAAAGAAATCGAAAATTTATTAGAAAACTATTACTTTTTGGTTAAATATTTTCAATAAAATTTGCCATCGCTATTGTTAACATATTTTTTTATTATTTTTTGTTCGCTCATTAAACTTAAAATTTTGCTCGTGTTCAAAAATTCGAACTTTGCACAGGCTGTTGTGCAGTAAAAAAGCATCAACATCAAAAGTGCAACAGGTGATTACGCATCAGCATCAAAATTTTTGATGCATTTACGAACGTACCCTTCCTTCCATCCACTGTAAGAAGAACTCGAGATATACCTTGGATCTCCTAGTATTTTTGTAGAGACGCAGATCCCCTTGTTAACTGACTTAATGAAATGATACACCCAAACTTAAAGAAACATTGTGAAGAAATACTCTAGTTTTCAAATAAGTTATATCGTATCTGGGAGACTATTTCCCACGGTAGGTCTGGTTTAAACGAATAAGTGAAATCGTCTATCCCCGCAAAAAGTGTCACTTTATATGTAGAAATACACAAATCCTAATGGCCAAAGCAGTGTACCTAAGGACTTAAATATAACATGAAAAAGACGTCAGATAAATCTTCTGATCGCACATTCTGGACAGAAATAAATGTTTTTTTTATTTGGTTTTTTTTAATGCATTATAAAGGCTTTCCGTTAATTTTTGACAAAAGCTTAAGCTTGTTCATGCCTTAGTTTTTAAAAGGAGTTTGTAATGGACTATATTATTAGCTCTGTTTCTTTACTCTACTTTGGGATCCCTTGGGATCCCAATTTGCACGAAAAGCGTTCCCGTACTTTTGATTTTTGACAAAAGCTTAAGCTTGTTCATGCCTTAGTTTTTAAAATGAGTTTGTAATAGACTATATTATTAGCTCTGTTTCTTTACTCTACTTTGGGATCCCTCGGAATCCCAATTTGCACGACAAGCGTTCCCGTACTTTTGATTTGTGTAAATGAGAGCGGATTTGAGAGAATACAATTCTTCTTCTTCTTGCACGAAACAGCCCACCCAGACTTTTTCTTCGTGCAAATTGTGTAAATTGTCAAACAGCTGTAAAACATAAACAAAACAATAAAATGCAAAGGAAAAAATTATGAACCAAATTTTGGAAAAAGTCTTGTGGAGTAAAATAATGTACTTAAATATAAATTTTTAAGTTGAAATATTAGGAAAACATAATGTTAGTTATTGTTAAGGTGCTTGTATTGTTAAATTTTTGGTAATATTAGTTTATTTCTACAGACAATACACAATTTTTCAAAACTGGCATAAACTTTTATTGTTTTGTAAGGACTGTCAAAACAATGACCTTTTTATTTTGTGCTTAAAATTTGTTTTTTCTGATCCCGTACTTTTGTGTAATTTTGTCTCTTTATGAGAGAAATTAATGCTTGCTATCATTTTCACGAACTTTACCCAAAAAGTAAAGAAACAGAGCTATTATCATGATATGACTTTCAGTTCAAGTATTTGAAATTTGATTGTCATAGATATTTGTAGATTTATCTCAAAAATTTATAAAAAAGATACTGACCATAAAGTTTATCACAACTGCTTAACAAGAGACTAAAATGTTTATTGGAAACATGTTGATATGGCCAGCAGTCCCATTAATTGAGGTTAATTCTGCTGATCCAAAAGAAATTAGAGCAAACCTGTCCATTTTAACTGTTTGATAGAAGACGTAAATAAATACTCATCGGTATTGCATTAGTATCGACTTAATTTTAAAGGGTGGCGCAGAATGAGCCATATGGTTTACATGTTTAATAAATTTTTTAAATATTATTTTTTCTTTGTCTCTTTATACAGCATTTTGTAAAAAGAGTCTTGCAAATGCATGTATAGACAATATATTTATCCGTTTTAGAGCTTTTTATTTATTTTGGAATCGATTTGTTAGAGCATTTTTTTACATATTTTAACGTTTGCAGCATTATTTTTACATAATTTAGGCCCTAATCATGTAAAACGCAGCGCAACGTCAAAAAATTACATTAAAAGTAAAAACAAAGTTATAAATATTTTGTGATTTTGTTGTTGATTTCTGCAGAAATTCACCACAATTTCTGTAGAAAGCAACAATAAAATTATAAAATATTTATTACTTTGTATTTGCTTTCTATGGAATACTATGGCATAGCGTTGCGTTTCACATGATTGGGGCCTTAGTTAAAAAAACTGTTGGTGCCTACCAGAGAACGGCTTTGGGCGATTGCCAAAAATTCGCATTAAATCAACAACATCAAATACACTCATTTGTGTTCATGCAATCAAACTTTCTCAGCCACACACATCGGTGTTGTTTTAAAATTCATTCAAGTCATGCCCAGCGTATTGGCTTTGCCATTCATACCATGTTTAGCTTCGTTCGTCAATTATTGCTTTGGTAAAAAGCATATACAAAGAAAAATACACAAAAATCATTGCTCTGATGACTATTCAGCAGCTGAAACAATTTCCATAGAAACAGAAGATGTTTTTATTTTTTATAATTTCTTGAAAAGTACAGTAGTTCTGTATGTACAATGTACAATGTATTGTTGTTTTTGTTGTTAATGTTGCTTGTTACGCTTTTAAAAAAATACCCTGCAAATAATAGGACAAGACCAAACACGCGTGTAAAATGTAGCCAACAAGGGACTAGGACTAGTCCAAAAGTAGCCCAAACGTCTGAAAAAAACATAGTCTATTTAACATTACGATGTCCTAGGGCAGGACCATATAACCCAGCTTTGAATTACAAAGAAGTAGTGGACAATGACCACTTAAATGCGTTTGACTTTAAGAAATTGTGTTATTGCGTGCGCAACAATAAATGCAAACAAAGCACTTTCAATGAAAAACTCACACATGCACAAATCAAATGTGTACAAAACGATGTTAAAATTACCAACGTTGAACTTTGTTTTGCTCGCATAGAGTTAATGTAAATTATAGCGTATGAGTAAATCAACAAAAATAGTGGTACCTACAAGAGCTTTCGCAAAAAAAAAAGAAATGCTGTTTCAATTATCTATCAGTAACCCAACGTGTTGCTTCAATTTCGCGTTCTACATTTCATTTTTATTCTAAAATTGTAAGACAAAGCTGGATGCCATTAAATATTAATGTTATTTTAAACTTTAAAATTGTATATATCAGCAAAAATTAAGGAAAAAAACAACACTTTTAAAAGCGATCTAACGATGTCCATCCGTCCTTGTGCGCAAAGTACAAGTTGCAATCATATTGATAGATTGATCAAATTTGGTTAATACATTTTAATTGTACTAAGGTTGAAGTCTATGTAAATAGTGAGAATCGGTCTATAATTTCACATATTACCAATAAAAACCTTTTTTTTCTAATAAGACTCTTTGTGTCCGTAAACCATTTTATTATTTTGGTACTTAGATTGAGTTCGCCGAAAAAATCTTGAAAATTTGTCAGTAAATACTATGGTGTTTGGACTTTACCGATAACAATTTTAGGACAGTTTTTATTAAATGGAAATATTATTAAATTGTTGAATATTTTGTATTCAAATTAGCAATTTTTAATTTTTTGGGGCATATTTTTAACAGTTTTCAAAGCATATTTTCAAGTTTTTAAGAATTTTTAATGCGCATAAAACTCGTCTTTAGAGCATATTTCTGGTTTCCCTGATTATAAATAATAATACGGAATATCATTTTTTAAAGCCAATTAAAAATATCCCAACAATACTCTGTACTTAAAAAAAAAATAATAATAATCGCACAAATACAAAAGTTATAAACCATTTAAACCATAGATGTAGCTCATAATGGACCACCCTGTAAACCCGCAAAACAACATTTACATTTAATTACCATTTTACTTAATTGATTTTTATTATTGTTAAAAGAATTTGCATAAAGTAGATCAATTATTGTAGGATTATTTAAAAAATAATAATTAAATAAGCAAGAATTCTGTCTTTGGTTGGGACGAATCTTTGAAACCCTTCACCATAATTCACTTAGCCAATTGTGCCGGATTTCAATCTCAAACTACTTATGACAATTAATGCCAAATTTTTTTTTTTGATATAAGGTCGTTATACAATTAGCGTACTTTAACAGACTCGCAGATGGACATTGCTTAATCGACTAAATCTATGGTCAAACATTTGTTTGATTATGTATAACGTTTGCTGTTTCAAACAGCATTTTAGAATTTACTAATTAGATAGTTTTACTACTCATTTTTAGAGCTTGATCCAAAGGATTGTGGTGGATCACCGGCTACCCGTCACGTTATGACATAATTTTGTCATCATTTTAGCGTTTTTTGTGTATACCTCCCTTTCTTAGATAAAGTAGTAGACAACAGGGTTGTGCCGTGTTGCCTATAAAATTCAACTCTAATGGAAAGACACTAGATCAACGCGAGGCACGCGCCAATTAAAGAAAAAAAATTGTGAAAAAAGAAAATGGCACGCGCCACTATAAAAGAACAAAATTCGAATTATTCGTGGTGAGTTGATTTCCGAGGGCTGAGTCGAAAACGTGGGAAGAGTTTTTTTGCCTAAACGGGAGAAGTAAATTCAAGGTTTAAAATAAATCAGGCAAGTAAAAAAAAAAAAAATAAACCGTACATTTAGAAAAAGGAAAATAGAGTTTAAAGATTTTTTTTTAATTAATATCGTACAGAGTTCAAGCCAACGGCAGCGAAGGTACCACCAATAGTTTAATTAACAAGGCCAGACACAAAACTATACCTTAACAAAGTGTTCCAATATACTGGTGTAACGTTGGGGAAATCAAATTGGGAAAAAGTGAGGTTATGAGTCTCAACAAGCACACCTGTTAATATAAGCCGACAGTCGGCCACAGTAGCAAGGGTAAACGTGACTTCAGTACAACAACCACAAACATAAAAAGCAACATTCGTCAACCACTTTAACGGCTCGTACAGGATCGATTCTACACCTTACTGGAGAGTTTTAATCCAGCCCGGTACAACCTCCTGTCCAGCCCTTATCACAACCATCAGGTCAATCGCCAACGAACCAGGAATAAAAACCAAAAGGTAACCTATAGGAACTTACAGGAACAAAATCTTAAATAAATACGGCCACAAACACGGTCGATAATCCAGCGTACATATAAATTGGAGAAAATAAAAATCCGAAATTAGTTATATTTAAGTTGTGGTTGAACAAGGAAAAACAAAGGGGAATTCTTAGACAACTGTTAGGATTTCTTTTTAACTTAAGGGAAACCCACAAATCAAACAAAAGGGTTTTCGTCATCTACATACAATGAGCTGGCCTCGGTAATAAAGCGGAATAACCTACAGCGAACGTCTTCAAGAGCTAGTAGCCAACACAACAACAACATCAACTCTAGGATACAACCTATAACAACAATAGCAATTTTAGTCGGCCACATCACATAGCAACATTAGCCATCCAAACCAAGCAATAATATCAACTCTAGCCCACAACATACAACAACAATAGCAGCTTTAGTCAACAATAGCCTAAACTTTTGCCTGCACACCACAACAACAATATAATATATAGTCAGGTACCCCAACAACAACAACAACAGCAAGGGATTTGGCGAGCCAAGGCAACCAGCGTATAGAAGGAGTCTGCCGTAGTTTACCCACGACGGTATCGTAGGTAGCAGCGGCTAAGTTTACAACCAGGTCCAGGTATTGTTCCTTTGTTTTTATTTTTTGACATCGACATAAAGCACAGACTGCGGTGACAGATTTATTATTAATTCAACAATATTTATATAAAAGTAAAATATATCTATTTACGTATGGGTATTCCTTTTTTTTTTGTTGAACTTTTGTCAAGTAAAATAGGGAAAACTGTTTGAACGGCATACCCTCGAACAGTCCCTGGAGTCGAGAGTCCAGGTGCGCGTGTGGTATAGGGTTGAGCTCAGGCCTATAGATCTACGTAGGGGGCCTTTGCCCACAAAGTATGGAACACTTTTCCTTATCGTGACAATGATTTTGTATATATAGGTGCAAGGAAACATACATACGTTCTTAGGTGCCCATACAGGTGTATGTACGGATGTATTTAGATACGGGGTTGTTTGGGAGTTGGTTAAAGGACCTTTAATTAGAAGGCAAATTTCGTGGTTGTTTAAAAAACGTTTATCTTTACTAAATGTATTTTATGTTCTAATGTCATTTGCATAGATATCAATGAATATCTCTATCAAAATCCAAAAACGAAAATGGTTTCCATTTCCTAAAACAAACAAAAAAAAAAAACAAAATAGAGTGAGAAAAAAAAGTACATTGAAGATACGAGCCAGTTTAATGCTGTTTTTCGATTTTGGTATCATGAAGTGCATTTGGAAAGGATAAAGGGAAAACACCATTTCTGATATTTTTAATTTTTAAAAAGAATAAAATTCATATGTTTGTTTTATAACAAGTATTTGAAAATTCGTTTTTTACAACCCTATACGTGAGGTGTATGTATGTACATCTGTTCAGCCGCCGGGTATGGGTTTTTATATATATGTACAATTATACAATTTATATATGCACCTATAATAATGTATTTAGTCGAACTCATAATAGTGTAACGCTAATGCTGGGTACACACTATGCAACGCGTTTACGCAATCTAGTGAATGAAATTCATTTTCATTCATTCTAGATTGCATCAACATCAAAACGCTTTGATATTTTGAGGTTGCATTGAAACAGATTGCATGTAGGTTGCATTGTGTGTACCCAGCATAAGGGACACCGCTCAGAAAGGTTTTTCCTGAATTTTTCGCGGCCTAAACATTAACCAATCATGAAATCATTAGGTCCATTGTCTTTGACCTTTTGAACGTAAAATCATTAATTTTTGTTATTAAGAATTTAATCAAGTGAACTAAATGTTTAACCAGAGGAAGTTAACGTTTAATTAATACTACTTATTTGTTTACGGGTGTAAAGTAAAATTAATTTGTTTTAATTAATATAACAACTCTGCTTATTAAAGTAAAATTTTTTTTTTGGGTAACAATAATTTGAAATTTAAATCGAGATTTTGGAAATCGGTAATTGCGAACAGTACTAGGTACCTTAACGCTGGGAACCGTTATTTAATAAGCTAAATTGAAATTGTATGATGATACTGTGTTTTGATCAAAACAAGATAAATTGAAATTGCAATTGTAATATCGTGTGTTGATCAATATAACTTTAGAGGAAACGATTTATAATATTAGGAAACATATAAGATAAATCCAGATTGTATTATAGTATCGTGTCGTGGTTAAGATAACTTGAATTAAAATTGTAATACTATTATAATATCGTGTTTTAAGCAAAATAAAATACATTGAAGTTATAATGATTTTTGAAAAGATTTCTGACACGTTTCGTTTTTACTCATGATGAGTGAATAAGTTAACTAGTGGGTGGTCAATGGGAAGGTGAAGGTAAGCTAAACGGAGAAATTAAGGGACGATTCGAAGAACAAAATTTTATTACAGGTCGTCAAGGCGAAGTCTGAATGTACTTCATGTGGGAGGGCACAGAGTTGGCACAACATCCGCCAAACCAACTCAAAGGAACAAAGGAGCGCAAGAGGATAGTGAGTGAGTATACTGGACTGCAAGTAGGAACGCTTAGATGTAACAATAGTAGCTACAAGTTCGTTTCGGGTCACATTTAATTCAAAATAAGTTTTCTTTTTGGTCCTCCAATAGACTGGCATGATTTTTTTTGTTAGTAGTAGATATTGGCCTTGATTGGTTGGCAAGAACCACCCCAATACGGCGAGCCCTAGCCGGACTTACGCCAGCATGCCAGCACCGTCAACAATCTGGCCATACGATACCTTTTTGTTCTCGGGTTGCCATTGTTTTCAAACCAAAGCATTCCGCTACGTAAATAGGCAACAAACCCCGTGCTACCAATGCTACTAAAGGATCATGCTTTTTTTTTGGCTTTTTTCTTCAAATATTTGTTATATGTGAAATTACCTTTAGAATGACTCAAGGAACCAGAATATATTTTATACGTAATGGGGCCTTAGAGGATTATTTTTTGGTGTTACACACGGCATGACAAACTTATTATAATGAATGTATATTAACTTACACGTGCTGGGTATAACAACAACAAGTCATTAAATTATACAATAAACCTTAAGTAGAATTTCAATAAAATGTAAACTACAATTAATTTCTGTGTAAAAAGTAGATTTTTATAATAATATACGCATTTTTTTTTAAATACAGAATTTAAAACAATAAAAGTTGATTGTTTTGTAATAATAATAATATTAAGGGAATTCACAATGAGCATTTTTATACCCTTCACCGAAGGTAGATCGCCAGAAATTCAGCCAGATCGGTCCACAAATGGCTGAGATATGAGCAAAAAACCACGACTACCTCTAATTTTTTCCAAAAATCCCTTGTGTTTGTTGTATTTTTATTACTTTTTGCTGTATATCTGGGGAACGGAAAAACCCAAAGTTTCCAAATTAGGTACACACATTTAGGTTGCCAATACACACCATCCTACTAATTTGGGCGGAGTTGGAGAAGTGGGCGTGGTACCTCCCGTACAAAAAAAATTAAAAATGTTATAAAAACCTTAATTTTACGGCTGCCATATGTCCTATGGATATGCTTTATATACCAAAATATCGGAAATTTTTAGTTGAACATATAACTCGGGAAAATCGGTTCAGATACAAAAAAGTTATGACCAAAATAAAATTTTTTTTTTTAAATACCCACTTTCGGTGGGTATTTACGAAATACTGAATCCCCAAAAATTACTCTTTTTATACCCTTCACCGAAGGTAGAAAGAGTATATATAACTTTGTCATAGCGTTTGTAATTTCTACAATATTGATCCTACACCCTATAAAGTATATATCTTCTGGGTCCATATGAAAAGCGAAGTTCAAAACCGGTTGTCTCTTATTTTAAAAAAATATTTACCAGTTTTATTTAGTTTTTGTCTAGTTTCTCTGTATTCTGCTCGCACAATGGTGAAGGGTATATAAGATTCGGCACAGCGGAATATAGCACTCTTTCTTGTTAAATTTAAATGTGGCAACATCGTGAAATATTAAAATTTTCACTGTGAGCAGGCAACGATATAAAACACAGTATACTGTAGTATTAAAGTTAATTTTATTACTTTAATCAAACGAGAAAATAATTATTTGAAAAATTTATGAAATACCTGTATATACGCATAACTACAGCTCTGCGCTTTCAGGTGGTCCAATTTTATTTGCAGGGTATTATGTATTTTCTTACTGTCTTGCCAGTACTGTCAAATGTTAACGCTATGTAAGTTTCATTTACACACAAAAAAAGAAAAAAAAAAACAGCAAACTTGCTAACCCATATTAACGAATTAAAATTGGCATGTTCTAAAACGCTATTGTGAACTCCCTAATTTAATTATGTTATTCAAATTTAAAATTGTATTGTAATTAAATATTGTTTTCACATCCAAGATTAGCATTCCATTTAAAATAATGAGTATTGAATTCAAAGCTTTTAAATTTTGCTTAGTTAGAGAAGAAATGTAAATAAAAATGATTTTTGCTTTGAAATTAAGCCATTCAAAAATTATATTTTGTTGAATATCTTTGAGTAAGATATAAAAACTACAGCAACAATTATTTGACTTTCACACATGCAATGTTTAGTACTGGTAAACACAGATCAAGTTTGACTCGCCAAGGCTCAAGTGTTTAGGAGAGAAGGGGGAAGAGATAAGAAACGGGAACAGACTTGACCGTACTCATAAATTATCTTTTTTCCTTTTGCTTTTCGACAAACCTATGCTAGATGTGCTTAAGTTTAAGGTAAAGAAGAAGAAATTGGCAGTCCAAATTTATTGCGTTTGAACGTATACACAAGTTTAAAAGAGAATTAAAGAAACCCAGTCCAGGTAAACATCATGACGTGCCTGAACCAGCACTTACTTTGATAAATACTTTTAAATTTTCTTTTAAACTTTCAGCTTAATCTCGAATATTCCCAAGGTTTTTTTCCTGGAAAATAATTTTCCCGAAAAAAAATCTTTCAACTATAAATTGCGCGGGAGCTAAACAAATTTATAAACGGCATCACCAAAGTTGTTTTGCTTAAGGCAGTTTTACACTACAATACAAGTCTTGAATATTTTGAGAAAAATGCAACCCTGACATTATAGGTTGTTATTGTGTTTTTTTAAATTGTTAAGTAATCAAATTTGTTGATGTTTGACCTTTCCAATTTTTGTAAATAAGCACTGGCCTCGATCTTGATTAATTTTTATTTGTTTAGTAATATTTAGATCAGGGAAGCATTTCCTGCAAAATTCTTAAGACTTGTATTAAGTGTGCAACGGCCTTTATTAATATTAAGTAAAAGTTAAAATAAAAATATTAAATATTGTATAATTCCAAAGTGGTTAGTGTCCTTAATCAATTATTTTTAACAATATGTATTGACTGCAAACATTTTTCCACTCAGTAGCACAATTATTTGGAGGCTCCATGGCGTTAAGCCCATTTTAAGCATCCATCTAATACCCTACTTACATTTTTTTAAACTCCCTTGTGTTATAGAAGCGAATTTTTTTTCGGAAAGTGAGCAACTTCTAGCGCAATTGTTATTTATAAAAGGAGTATTTGGAAATAGGGATGGGCAAATTGAAAAAATATATGTTGCTATTACCAAATTAAAACAATTTAATAAATATATGTATATGCACAAATCTTATTATTATTCCAAATATATAAAGGCACATATATTGTTCCAAACCCGCATAAAATAAATCTTTTCAAGTTCGTTTGACTTTACTGTTTTAATTAGAAATCTGCAAGGTGAAAACCCCGCTTCTTTCTTAATTCTTCTTCTAATACATGCAGTCTACAACTGACATGAAATGCTTAACATTAACACTAATGTGATGTTAGTATTAAGTATCGACTCATCATGTTAGAGGTTTTCTCATGTTATAACACGGTTTTTAATGCAAATGTATTAACAACGAGTTTATAACCATCCCTGAAGGAAACCTGGATGCAAGTGTCTCCAAGTCACCAGTTTTGTCGACTATATTGGTGACATTGTCAACGAAGTGTCTACACTACATTACATTTGCCACTATATTTGGCTTAAATACGAAAAATATTTTATCAATAACAACTGAGAAGTACAATTCATATAAAAGTTGAAGAAAAATTAAAAAAAGATTGTTATGATTTCGTATTCTTACAGAAAGTGAAGACTACTTTTACTAAAATGTGCTAGCGATTCTCTGGTTCCAATGTCTACATATGTTCGCAAAGGAACTACCTAGTCAGTACCTAGTCAGTAGTACCAACGTCAGTAGTAGATTTCCAATGACACGCACATGTTAAATGTCTATTGTAAACAACATTGCCTGGGGTATAATAAGTCACTAGTACTGGTGACTGTGTCAATAGTGAATCAGTACAGATTCACTAGTGACATTTCCTGCAGGGATGTTATAACAGCAAATAATGTCATTTGTAGACGGGGAGTTATAGATCTTCATATTAGTTTAAAAAAAACATATGATGCTTGCAGTGATGCCAATTTTTAAATACATATTGTTTGAAAAACGGCTAAAATTTTGAGTTTTTAATGAAGACTGACTTTAAAAATTATCGAATTCGATAGTCGTATTTCAATATAGATATATCGGTATTTTAAATATCGGCGATAAATATCGATTATTTTTTTTTATTGATATATCTATATTTTTTGCCCATTCCTATTTGGGAAAGAGAAAAAAATTTCCATTGGAATTTTTTTTAATCATTGGCCAGTTTGTTTCACTTCTTAACACGCAAATTTTATGAAGATAAATCAACTTAAGGTGTCCTTACATGGCTATACAAAGTATTTGCACTTTGCAGAATCATAAAATTATTCATCTTCTTGTTGAAGAATAGAGAACAAATGTCTGTTGTAAGTATCTTTTATGTTTACATGGATGATTTATGTAAAATCAAAGCAAAAATATAAAACAGCTGAGTTCTCCAATATTTAGAAAAATAACATGAAAATTTCTTGAACTGATTTTGGTTGTTTTTGAATTATTGTATAAAAATGTTGGCCCCTTCAATAATATACTGTTAATGCTGTCATTGTTTGTTTTAAAATTCTAAAATCATTAAGAAATTAAAGATTTACCGAACGCTTGTCAAATTTTATATCATAATAATGGCCATTTTCTCAATGTATCGACAAACTGCATGTTACTTAATGTCAACATAAATTTATTGGACCGATAAACTGTCCGTTAACGATTTTGGGTTTCTCAATATACCGACAAAAAACATTGTTTTCAGCTGGCAACGCCACTCAAAATACATGTAAAAGTTGGGAGTCAGCTGATTGAATTTATCTGTACGGCAAATAAAAGGAAAATAAATAATTGGCAGATGAGTGCCGGTTAGCTTTGCGATAAAATCGAAGCAAATGAGACATTGAGAAAACCAAATTTCTTTAATGTGCAGTTTTTCGTTGGGAAAAAAGATAATTGCCTAATGAGAAAATGGCCATAAGACTTTTTTCATTCTACATAATATTTTGACATGTTGTAATACATGTATTAACATGTAAAAAGATACCTTTAGTGAGTGCAGCAAAGTATGTTTTCGCCCCAAGACTTTGTCAAAGTTATTTTTGCGTGTTAGCAAGGCGAATTCATTACATGTCGCCTTAAAAGACCTGCTGATAACTTTTTTTTTAGCTTTATCATTGTTGGACGTCAAAATTTTGTTTATTATCTTTGTTTCTGTTTTGTATTGTTTCTGTTTTTGACATTGTACAATGATCTTACAAAAACAAATTGTTTGTGGTTTTTGCACGAGTTGTACTTGCTGTAGTACCGAGATTACCTAGAATGAATTCGCCTTGCGTGTAAGAAAGCTGTCTAACATATACATTGAGTCAATGTTATCATTTCTTCGTAGAAAATTCTCGCACAATATACACACAAAAACAACCCTTAAATGCAATTTAAATAAGGACACTGAATGTCTTTTAAAAATCAATAAATTTTATTTAATATGCAAAATAAAATTTCTTATTACTATTCACTATTTCGGCATTAATTATGCATTCATCTATTTATGTATGTAGTTGTTGTTGTAATATAATCAATAAATGTGTTTGAATCAATGTAAAACATGGTTTGCAATATTTTCAAAGCGCCTTGCTAGTGTGAATATCCGAGACATAAGAAAATAGAAAAAAAATTTGAATAAATTTTATAGCTACCGAAAGTAATTTTGTTAATGTATTATTAAAATTAGTGATACATATTTATTCAATATGAGTTAAACAAAAAATAACAAAATAAAACTATTTTTGGCATTAACCTTGACTTATCTAGAGGGTGGCGCATAAGTAATGTCATGATTAAATTTGTGAATAAATATTGTGTTTTAGGTTTTTGTTTTCCGAATTAGAAAAACTCAGCACAGAACAATAAAGGTTTTTTTTTTATATTTAAAGTTAACAACGAGTTAATTAAAAAACTCATTTTCTATCCCAGTGAAATTAATAAGCCACTAATTATTCGATATTTTTTAGTTAATTTTGTTTAATAAGAGATAAGAAAAAACTTGTTAACATTTTTTTTTACAAAATTAATATTTTCTAAGTTAAAAAACATAAAAGTCAGATTTCATGTAAAAATATAATTTTTCTCAAACTTCTTAATTTTTTTTGGCGTTGTTTTTTATCAAGACCCACAAAATTGGCGGTTGGGACCTAAATAAATCCAACTTTTGATGTTAACGGTCACGCTTGTGAACTTACATTTTTCCCAATTATATTAAGAACTTTAATAAATGCCAACCTTAAATAAATTAAAAAAAAAAACAAGTAATAAAGTTATTTATGAGCTACCCTTTATAACCAAATAAACGTTTTATTTAAGAAAAACTTAAATGTAAACAAATTGGTGAATGTTAAGGTTCTTAAAATGGATTTTAATAAGGTGAAGTCAAATACATACATAAGGAATACGTATTACGTACACATACTTAAACATACTTATTTTCCTACTTTACGAAACATATGTTTGGTTTTCTTTGCTATTTTTATCATATGATCATGATCACTAATTAAATAGTACTCTTATCATTTACTTTACTAGTTGAAACTACTACTACGAACTACTAAAATTAACAAAGTTTGTTTTGAAAACAAAAACATAAAACAGATGTTTATATACACAGAAAAAAAATTTGGCACCAGTTAAAGTATTAATCAAAAATAAAATCAGTATCAAGTGAATTAATCGTTTAATCAAGTGAATTAAACTTTTAATTGACAATATTAATTTGCACCATTAATTAATAATTAAACGTTTAATTCACTTGATTAAACGTTTAATTCACTTGATTAAACGTTTAATTCCATGATTACATTTTTAATTAAAACTGATTTTATTTTTGATTAATAGTTTTACTGGTGCAAAATTTTTTTCTGTGTAATTCTTGCTTGTAAAAATTTTACTAGCTGAAATTTCTAACAAATTTTTTTTCTCCTTAATCTTAACGGTCTTGTTTCACTCTCTCGTTGCAATTTTTTTGAGTTTGTGAATAGTCACTTTCCCAGCGGGAAAAATTGCAAGTATTGCCACTTTTCAGACCTTTAAGAAGGTCTACAAACGCGTTCTTAATGAACTGTTACTGATTTTACTCTGCCTTCTTTAAAGAGGTCTTTTTATAAAATACATATTTTACAAATAAAAATTTCCATTCTTAGATAAGATACTTAACATAACATAAACAATTCGAATTTTTAGCACTAACAATTACGATGAGATTAATCTTAATTATTTTTAAAAGGGGTTTTTGAAGCAAGATGGCAAGTCCTCCAATGACACCCCGTGTAATTTAGAAATAATGATGGAGTGCAGCTAGAAGGCCTTATGCCTGCCTTAAAAGCCTTTTAGAAGGCCTCTTTTCCTACTTCTTTTTCCCGCTGGGATATAACAGTTAACTTAGAGCAACTCAAAAAGTAATTCTGAGTCATTGGGAAGGAAACTCTAGACACTATTATTGATAAGATTTTACAAAATGGTTTTGCAAACCGAAAAAGTTGTAAAACTTTCGAAAGATCGAATCTTAAAAATGTAAATTTTGTTTGTTTTGAAAAACTCGCTATAGGGACTTCCACAGATAAATATACCTTTTGTCCTGTTGCGCCACTAATGCCCGTTATTTCTGCAAAAAGATACCAAGTCGTGTTCGCACCTAAGAGTTATCGTTACCTATCCGGTAACACTAGTTTGGTAATTTCAACGTTTATTTTGCCTACGTGAATTAATTATAATTTACATTACATTACAAACAAAAGAGCCTAAAACGTGATAAATTCCCCTATACGATACTTGCTAACTTCAAAATAATTTTTAAGTTATTATTTGATGTACCATGACCAAACTAATGATGCAGAAGTTCTTCTTTTTGGGTCTACTTTCATAACCAATTATCAGAATTGAGTCCCGAATCAATCACCTGAAAAATGTTGTACTGAATTAGTGAAAATCGATAGTGGCAAATACCTTACACTTTAACCCGCAGGTAAACAATACGTTTTAAGGTTATGAAAATCATAGATATGTATATACATATACACAGCTAGATACTTATATATTTGTAGAAATTACGGGCATAAGCATTTTAAATTCTTTCTCAAAGAATAATTTTTTGGAGTTAGGCAAAAGGGTCTTAAGACAAAAACTTTAGTTTTTCATAATGTTAAATTGAAAATGATTAATTTGGTGTATTTCATAGACTTTTTCCTCAAGAGCAGATGATTACGATAAGGAGCAGTTGTGATAGACTTAAGTTATTGATACCAAACAAAAGAGAAAAAAATTAAATTAAAGCACATCAAAAACTTCAAATGAGTTTTTTTCATTTAAGACCTTTTTTCTAACGGCAAAGAATTTTTTATGTAACATACTTACTTTTTTGTATTTTTACGTTAAGTAAAGAGAGCAAAAATTTAAACATCGTGGGTCTAAAATCCAAGTTAAATTACTTTGTGCCGTAACGTGGCAAAGAAAGAAATCTTTTCTGTGGAAAAGCCCATATTTAAAAAAATAATGCTGCATTAGGAATTTGCGAAAATCGAAAAAGGCTTTTATTTAGCATTATAAATCAAGCGATACAAATTTAACAGTTTTTCTAATTTATCTGTGGGCAAAAGAAATGAAAACCCCTAATTTGGCATAAAAACATGAACATGAATGTCCCCTAAAACCGATTTCAGAAAAAAACCCCAAACAAATGACATTTTTCTAATTAGCCCCTGAGAAAAGTCATACAAATTATAAATAATTGAATGGAGATAACAGCTCTCTGTTCCTTTTTTTTTGTGCAGTTTAAAACATTTTGTGAAAATTTTTATTTAAAAAATACAACAAATTATAAAAGAAAACAATACAATATTTAAAAATTCGTGACACAAAGTTATAAATTATCTAAATAACAGAAAAATTAATTAAAAAAAAAAAAAAAAAAAAACACACAAAAGTTTTTATTAAATAAATATGGACTATTTTAGATTTTAGAGAAGACCTTAAAAAGTAATTAATAACCAAAATACGTTACAATAACGCACAGTGGTGAAAATATAAAAAGAAAACTACTCGCATACGGTGTATGGGCTTAAAGATAAACAGACAGACATACAGACAGACTAGCTCATAATGATGTCAATTTAAATTTGTAAATGTTGGCAATGACGTCATTGTCCTTAAAATAGGAATTTATTTTTGGTTTTCTATTTTCTGTTATTTGTATAAAAAAAAAAAAAAAATTGTGGGCCTGTTAGGAGAATTGTTAGAATGAATTACAACACGTGAATTCTGATGTAAATTTTTAAATAGTGAAAGAAATAAAAAAAGGAAAAAATCAATAGTTCATTTATGTTTTAATAAAAAAAAAAAAACAAAGAAGGAAAAAGATAATAAAGGGGGACGAAGGGTGCTTAAAAGAGCCCAAGTGATTTCTTTTAAAATTCCACTGACCTTTCTTCTGGTGTTTCCATGAGTTCATCGGGCATAACATCGCCAATATCTCTTGTGGTTTCTTGCATGGGGCTAGTGCCCAAATCTATAGAAGTCATACCTTCAACCATTGTCATAATCTTAGGGAAGACTTGTGTGAGGGGGTATTTGTTTTTTCTAGCAGTTAACTTAAGCTTATTGGTTAAAAATTCGTTTTAAGTCACTTCGACTTTTAGTCACTATTTATTTTTCTTAATAAGAAATGGTGGTTTGACCTTTTTTTTTCTTAATTTTTCGTTTTGATTGTGCTTTGCTAATTTCTTTTCTGCAAGTGTAAAAGCAAAGGGTGGGAGTAGGTAATTTGTATTGAATCACTTTTCAATGAATCAATTTTTTTCTTTCGTTTCCTTCGATTTTTTCACCATAAATAATTCACTTTTGTTTGGTCTTTATTTACACTAATTAAGACAATTTATTTAATTTTTTTTGATTTTATTTTTCTTGAGAAAATATCTAAATAAAAAACATTTAGCGGGGTTTGTTTTTCTTTTCTTCTTTTTATTTTTGTTATTATAAAATCTATACTAAAATTAAATTCTCTGTTCTTTTTTCTTAAAAAAATTCTTATTTCACTTGTTATTTTTTACACATTCAATTAAATTAAATCGACCGTTTTCAAACGTTGAATTTTATCGACTAAATTTACTTGAGCATCCGTTTGTGTCAAGAAACTTTTGAAATGCGTTGCTGTTGTTATTTTGTGCTTCGCTCACAATCACTCAGTCAATACAGTGTTGCCAATTGTTTATGTATATGGTAATGATAACGTCTTTTTTTTGGCAGATAAATATATTTAAATAAAACATTGTTTTCTACAGAGTAAAAATGAGATAAGTATAAGACACTGCACAGTGGATGCTGGCGTTTGACGTAGACTATTTGCCAGTTATTAATTTGTGATAATCTTGTTTATGTTTGAATCATATGAGACATACGAATAATTATAACGAAAATTTGTTTTCTTAAAATATTTCTGTTTAAAAGAGACTCTGAAGCCCGTCTAAAATTAATATCTTTGCTAATCACAAAATTTCCAATAAATTGGTATCAATTGGTTAGTGAATATTTTTCTTTAAATCAGTGTTCGAAAATAAACACTAAATATCGTTTCTTAATTTTCGGTTCGGTAGATTTGTGGAAAATACAAACGCTAATAGTGTTTGTGTAGAAAATCATCTTTCGAACATAAAAATATTACTGTTTTTATCAAACTCAACAAAAGATGTGAACATTTAATTCCGTTCGGTTTTTTTTTTGAAAATCTTCAATGTGTTCGGTTCGGATCGTTAATGTTCGTCCTTTTTGGCTGGTAAAAAAAAAAACATTTTTTACAAAAACAAAATACACACACGAAAAAAACATTAAAGAACATTAAAATATAATGTTTGTCTACAGTATCACTAGAATTGTTCTGTTTTTTAACGAAGAACCGAACATGAAAATAGTTACGAACGGTTTAAAGGGTTGTGTATGTCTACACAATCACTAAAAAAATAGATATCGTTCCTGGGTATGTGAGCCGAACGTTAAATAATGTACTGTTTATTTTCGAACACTGCTTTAAATGCATGTTTTTGCATATTTTAATATAAATGCATATTTTTCGTCATACTTCGTAATATTTTTTCTTCTTTTATTTATAGGTAAAAATTACAGTCGGTTATGGACCAACCTGGCTGAAATTTAATAGCAATCAATTCTGAACAATATGTGATATTAATATAAAAGAAATTAGTTCTCATCGTATCTGGGTTTTACGGAAAAGGCATTTCAACAGACACATAGACATCGTTATACAAAATTGGCTACTCATAAACACCTAGAAGTTCAATAAATCAATATTGCAGAAACTGAAATGGAATGACAAGCATAGGCATATATAACTCATCACCTCCCCCCATAGTTATATAGGGAAACATTCAAAACATATTCCACCTTTTTGGTGTTATATCCTCGGGGAAAATTCGATGCAGATAATAGCTGGAATTCGGCAGAACTCAAAATTTAACAGATTTCTTGACATCAGGGCTGAGCACAGATCCTTTTTCGTACCACGGGAGTCAGTAGCTACTGGTGGCACGACTATTTGCTGAGGACCCTACGGGGATCATGTGGTAGATGTAGTTGGAAGGGAGATCTTAAAAATAATACTTTGTGGGCTGTTTTTTCACCACTTGTGGGAAAAATTGGCCTATGGGAAAGTTCGGTGATTTAGCTATACAACAGTTACTACCGACTATAATAATGCACCGGCGGTTAGATAGCTCCAGCTGCTAAGCAAGGGGCGAGTGTATTATTCTGTCGGATTCTACACTGAAATTGCTACATCGAATGCGTTGGTTGTTCTCAAACACTGGGACGGTTGATAAACGGATTGTTTGATACTCAGTGGTTTAGACCATCCTGAGATTAGGTTAGCATGATAGGTGCTCAGGTAAATCTTTTCTGCTAATGTCCTTCACACCAGGGGTTTGGTTAAACATAAATTTATTATAGAAGATAGATAGAAATTTACTTTGTTTCATTACCATGTTTTTAGTTCAAGACGAATTTGATGTTGAGAAATTTGATTGTTTTATTTGTTAACCTATTTATATAATTTCCTTATTTGAGTGTTCCTCTTTTTTTTTGTCTAGCCAGAGCTTTACCAAGACCACTGATGGGCTAGACAGCTGAAAATTGGCATGCATATAGATTTTAGGCCTGTGGGCGGAGAATTAAGAGCAAAAAAGGGCGCATAAGCTAAAAATCGCCTAGCATATAGTCTTAACAATAAAGCATTGCCTTGAGTACATGACAATTCAGCCAATTAAGCCCCAAAAAGACCAATGAAGCTGAGACCAGGCATATGGAACTGACGTTGGCGCTTATCTTAAAGTAGTTTTTCTTCCTGCCTCTACAAAAACTTAAAGACAACATTATTTGAATATTATGCATTACAACTCTAAGCCAGATTTTAAGCTATTAACCATGTACCAGAATATGTACCAAAATATTTTTTAATGCTTAAGAACGTTGTCATGAAAAAGAAGCTAAAATTTGTTTTCCTTTCAGCGTTTTATTTAACGCTTAAAAGATTGTCATCTGCGATTTTAGTTACTCTCAGTACCAAAAAAATTTAATAGATTTTTTTACTCTACAATATTTTCAATACACAGAGAGTGTTTTTGTTATATTTTCGTTTAACTTGCCGAAACCCACTGTATTTAAAAATTTAATTGTAGTTCGTACGATTTGGAGAACAAATTTTTTGAGTTTAATTCATTTTAGCGCAGTCGTTTTAGTTTGTTTGTCTGCTCTTGAAAAGTGAGCAGCAAACAGGGATGGAAAATTGCTTAACTAGTTTTGTACTAACTTTTAAGACAAAATGTACTTTTTGGATCGTGACCATATACCATTTTTTATGTTGGTATTTAGTTAATTTTGGACATATTAAATTTGGTGGCATGTCATAACGTCCAGTGTCATAGTGTCCGTGTAGAGTGTCATAATGCCCACAATATGCTTACAAACTCGAAAGCATAGCCGGCCTTCGGCCGGGCGCAAGGATTTTCTCTTCTTTGATAAAACAAGTACCGGCTTCGCTAACTAAAGCTTCTCTGCACAGACGGCCTTCGGCCTGGCGCAAGGATTTTATCCTCTATGGTATAACAAACACCGGCTTCGCTAACTAAAGCTTCTCTGTATAGCAGGCCTTCGGCCGGGCGCAAGTATTTTCTCTTTTATGGTATAACAAATACTGGCTTCGCTAACTAAAGCTTCTCTGCGAAATCGGCCTTCGTTCGGAAACAATGCAGATTTTAGAAGCTTTACTTAGCGAAACCGGTACTTGTTATAGCATAAAGGAAAATATACTTGTGCCCGCCCAAAGGCCGTCTGTGCAGAAAAGCTTTACTTAGCGAAGCCGGTCTGTTTTATACCATAGAGTAGAAAATCCTTGCGCCCGGCCGAAGGCCGGCTATGCAGAAAAGCTTTAGTTAGCGAAGCCGGTGTTTGTTATACCAGAAAGGAGAAAATCCTTGCGCCCGGCCGAAGGCCGGCTGTGCAGAGACACTATGACATGCCACCTTAAATTTTATTTAAATCTATATTATCTCAGAAAATGTTATTGGAATCGGTCCATATTTGACCCCAGTTCCCATACAAATACTACTCCCGAAAAAAGCTTTTAGTGCCATAACTTTTTTTTTAATGGTTGTGCTGGTAAGTCCAAAATTAACCATATCGAGCCTTTGCTGCAATAGAGTAAAAACTAAAAAAACCAAATATTTAAGCTAATGTACTTAATTCTTTAATTCCCAGAGGAACATATGGTCGCCTACAAGCTAATAATGTGGAGTAAATCGCCATTTCGTTTCTTCATATTGCGTAAAAATTTCACACAAATATGTTATATACTCAATTCTAGAGAGAAGAATTAAATTTTAAGGTGCTTAAAAATTCAGAATTAAGATATTACTCTATTGCAGCAAAGGCTCGATATGTCCCATATTAACCATATCCTTAAATCACTTAAAGGAAAAAAAAAATTTCATATAGATGAAGATATCTAAATAATATGCATCACAAAGAACATTTGCAAGATTCTGAACCCATAATATGACTTGTTTTTGGCGGGTCCATGCTTGCCCATGGTTCCCAAATGGCGTACACTCTCGAAAAATTAGTTATGGTGTAGGACATCAAGGCGTCGAGATTGACAGACTATACTTTCTTACTTGTTAAGTGCTGGATATATTTGGGAATTATAACGCTTATTTATACATCCTTATAATTTGTATGTAATTTACACGAAAAATGTGCGTACATTCATTTGTATATTAATTGCTGTTTTTGTTGTTGTTGTTTGTTTAAGAAGATTAAAGTTAGCCGTGTTCCTAATATACAATTCACCTTTTAAACAATTAAAAAAAACACACAATTTAAAGAAAACAACTATATTTATTTATTAACTAATTGCGTATTAAAAAAATCTAAGAAATCTGCATTTATGTTTATAGGGTTGCACTTTATGGGAGATAAAAAATACAGTCTATGGATTAAATAAAACATTCTGTGCAAAAAAAAATTTGACTGCGTCGTTTCTAAGGTCCTTAACCAAAAAATAGTAATATAAGAAATTAATGATTCCATACACACAGAATAAAATATTGATTGAGAATCATGGTAAATTTCTGCAAAAGTATGGCCTTTATTTATATTTAGCATTATTTCATATAAATTTTAAATGAAAAATATTAAAATAACCTTAAATCACGTTTATTTAATATTAGTCACTGTTAAAATAACATTGTTCAATATTGAATCTATAAAAACCTGTTTTATATTAAAATCAAAAGTTTATCTTGCTAAATTAACATGCATACATACTTAAGTATGTACATTTTTTTATTTTCATGTTTAAAATATGTTATAAAAAGAAGACAATACCCGTATTCTTTTAATTAAAATTATTTAGTTAAATGGTACATCAAGTTTTAAAAGTAGAATGATGACGAAACCCATATCGGGCCATTCTGCTAATGCTTCTGTTAACAAAGGAGATACAAAATAATTGAAACATGTGTTACAGGGCTAAGTGTTTTGAATTATTCTTAAATAAATGCATATGTTGTCTTCACACTGTTATATCACAATCCAACCAATTTGATTCTACATGAAATTCACGTTGTTTCAACTTGAAATAACTTTCATTCAACGTGATTCGGATTGTTATTTCAATATAAATGACATTTTACTCTAGCTTTACTGCAATGTCAAATTAACATGAATGTTAGTTATTTTAAAAGAAAAAAAATGTCGTTCGCAAGTTATTGTCAAATCATGTTAAATTAACATGAAACAACAATGAAGCAAAATTACTACTAAAAAATGTAAAATCAACCTTGTTTTGAACGAATTTAAATTAATTTTTTTCTGTGTGAACGAACTACCCAGTAAAAACTTCGCCTACAAAGTAATGTGTTAAGAAATCAGAACAACTTAAAAGCACTACTTACAATTCTACTGAAAGGACCAATAAATTTTACAAGGGATGAACCAAAAGAACGCATTCAAAAGTAATTCATTATTTTTTTTTCTTAAATATATCCAGGAAAAAGTAATTATAGAAGTTGTTATAGAAACAGTTATAGAAGAAAGCTACTAAGTAATGAGTGAGAGAAGCTATTCATTTTGAAAAGTAAGTGAAGTTTTTACTGGGTAGTTAGTGTTATTGGATACACTATATGGAATAACAGTAAAAATTGCTTCCGCTTTAAAAATGTATTAAATAAGTGGCAGTACGGTACCAACGAAGTCAAAAATGTGCTAACAAAAGTACAACTATAGCACGAATTCCATCCCTGGCAGCAAGTAAATTTGTGATGTTTATTTTGTAGTATTTATATTTATTCTTTTCTCTATTTTGTTGTTTATATTTTAATAGTATTTTATGTATATTTACGAGATACAAGATATTTTTGTTTTTTTCCATGTTGCACTTCACTTCCTTTTTTGTTTAAGTTTTCGTTTTTTTTTTTTTTTATTTTTTATAATTTATTTGTAATACCCATATTTTTAGTAATTTATTTCTTTATTTTTCATCACAAGGAAATACTACGTCAATTAGCAAGCAAATTTTTAGTTGATTGTATTTGCTTTATTCGCGTGTTACGATATTTGTTTCCTTCTCAAGACGTAAAACTAACAAATTTATTTTTAACGGTGTACATACTTATGTGTCAATAAAATGTATAAAAGTGTTTTGATACTAAAAAATGTATCGAACATTTACGAGATAGCACCTGTGCGTTGGTGTCCACAAGCGGAGGCGTAAGTAAATACATTGTGTTTACTGGGTGAAAAGATCTCCGTGGGATATGACCGAAAGTCGGGTACTCACGTCAATCTGTGAATCGAAAATGAATCGAAATATTGTAAAGAATTTGGAAATTTTTTTTTACGAAAATTGCAATAAAGGAATGAATATTTTTAAATTCTATACACTTTTAGAAAAAATATGTTTATTGCCACGCTCTGGAATTCGAAATCGCTTTAAATTTAAATCGCTTATTAAAGTGAAAGTACCAAGCTTTGACATTTTTTATCGCAAATTTGTGCTTAGCTCATGTATGCAACATGTTGCCTATACACAAATTTGCGATAAAAATTGTCAAAACTAGGTACTTTCAGTTTATCGGCAATAAAACAGGAATTTGTCCATGGATTTTCATGAAATAAAATTTATTTTATTTCTAAAAGATGCAGCTTTACGATAAAGTACTAAACCTCGAAAGTATTTGTTGATTTCCATTTTTATGAATTTTTTGGGTTTAAATGGCAACAATGAAATATAGTAATCCCACCAACAATAAATTTCAGTTTATCAATGGTAAGAATTGGGAATTTAGCACATTAAGGCCCGTTTTCACAACTTACCGATAGCTAAAGGTAGGATTTTATCGGCCGTATAAAGAGTGTTCCATTATTACAACTTTACATTAACCTACCAGGTAGGATGAACCTAAAGTACATCGCGCACCTTAGGTTAAAGTTAAGTTTAAATAATGGAACAATTTTTATAAGGCCGGTTAAAGTCTACTTTAAGCTATCGGTAAGTTGTGAAAACGGGCCTAAAACTAAATCTTATTAATGACATTTTTTGACTCCAAAGAAAACCTTTGATAACAAATATGCAAGTGGCAGTGCAAAAAACTGAACTGGCAACCATGAAATTAAGAAATTTGTTTATTATTTTTGTTTTTTTCTTTTTGTTTTCCCCTTACAACTACAATTAAAGTTAAAAATCAACCAATTGTAGCCGGGATTGTAAGAAAAGATAAACTCACTGTTTGTTGTTGGTGTTTTGTTTAAACTTTCATATTATTACCGGTCAGACTTTTGAGTGCTTATAATTTCTAATCGCATAACTGTTTTATTGGAATATCTTTAGCTTTTCTAAAATCTTTGGATGAAGTTGAAATGCGCATAGGAATAGTTATCCCACCAACAACAAATTTCGGTTTATCTATAGTAAGAATTGGATATTTAGCACATTAAAACTAAATCTGAATGAATGAAATTTTTTAATTTAAAAAAAAGATATGAAATTTTTTCCACTTTCAATAACTCCAAAAATCCAAAAATGATATTAGAAAGACTTAAATCTGGTGTAATTTAAAATTGTTTTACGGATTGCATAACAAAATCGAGTACGTCGTTTCAAAGTTTCGACAAGATCTTTGAAGCAGCCACTTCAAAAATCTGAAATTTTAGAAAAAAATTTAAATAAAACCTTTCCATAGAAGAAAAAAAGTATGGTTATTATTTAAGAAAAAAAAATTTCCCATTTGATGCTTAGTGAAATCAATCAAGTTTCATCAAAAACTTGTGTTTAGTGAGGTTCATTTTTGGTTTAATGGATTTTTTATTAAATAAAGTTGCTGCATATTGAGTGAAATCAATTAACAACAGCTTCAAGAATCCATTTCATCGAGAAAAATGCAACGTATATTACGCTTTGCAAGGAATCTTATAAGCTTCCCGATTACTGCAGCATATTCCAGGCGGAGATATTTGCGTCCAAGATGGCTGCTGATTTGGCACGTTATTCCATTACTGGGAACTCGCACGTGAATTTTTTCATCGATAGTCAGGCGGCGATCAGGGCGATAACCGCTGATTATTCATACTCTTCGATCGTCCAGGAGTGTAGGGACTCGATGGATGGACTCTGTGCGAATAGGAGAGTTCACATCTATTGGGTTCGTGGCCACCAGGGCATAGAAGGCAACGAGGAGGCGGACAAATTGGCGAAACGGGGGGTCCATTTACCATACGATAGGGTCATGGCCATTCCCGCTCCAATTCAGAACATAAGGAGGGATACGGACTTTGCTATACGGAGGAGATCAGAGGCGATTTGGGAAAACACCAGAACGTACAGGGTCTCCAGGATAATGTGGGGATCCTATGATCCGGAGTCGACAAAAATTCTTCTGTCGCTACCGAGAAGGGACTGTAGACTTCTGGTAGGGTTTTTGACGGGTCATTGTTGGGCGGTTGAATAGGGACAATTGTAGATTCTGTGGGGTACCAGGGTACCAGAATTGGGTTAATGAGACTCCTGGCATTCGTCAAGAGAGTGTGGGGTACTCTGAGTACCATTACATCGGAATGACCTTTTTCTAATATTCTTCTGTGGACTATCGTACAGCGTGGTAACGCTAATGACCTATTTGGTCTATGCGGGGTCTTTGTGACCGGCCACTCTAACCTAACCTAACCTACGCTTTGCATATTGGTGGCACTGTCGTACACTTTTTCTTCAAAAATGAAGCCGGAGTTTGCGTTGAGGTTAATGAAGATCATTACCGCACTACGATCAATGATTTTTTGTTTGCAACTTTGGTTGACTTTTTGAAGTCAAAATTTATAAATACCTGGATTTCGATTGATGAACCTGTCAATTTGTATGCAAGGCTGTGCGGTTTGACACAACATTTCGTTATTTTCTAAGTGGCTTCGTGAAGTCATTGGCTTATGCTGATAAGCAAGCAACCATTCACGTCTTGGAAGCTAATATTCTTCGTGGTTTTCGTGACATGCGCCCAAAAATGCTCAAAAATATGGCTCTAAATTGGACGTCCAAACTGGTCTGCATCTGCAAAGACAACTGCTGTGCGGTGATTACATGCCTGAAAATGTAAAGACCACACCACAAGAGTGGACCGACTGTTATGCGTTTGTGTTGATGTTTTTAACACCTTAAAATAGTGGTCCTAGACCAATCGGCTTAGAATCACTTTTTAAATCGATCGTCTTTCGGCTGGCTGGCTGTCCTTGTAAACTTTTGTGCAATGATGTTTGAATGAAATTAAATTTCGCACATTGGCTCTAAGGACCAAACCTGCCACAAGGACTAAGCCTTTTAAAAACGGGTAGAATCGGTCTATAATTTCAAATAGCCCAAAAAGCATTTTATAATGTTGATATTTTGTTTAAATTTGGTCAAAACTTATTTCATTGCAATCTACATCATCTTAAGCTGCGGTCATACTTGTCAAATATTTGCCAAAAAAAAAAAAAACGGGACCAACATGCAAACGAAATAATCATTTCCTTTAAATTAAATATTGATTTTGATTATAATACTACGACCGATAAACTGTCCGTTAACGATTTTGGTTTTCTCAATATACTAGAGTTGTCAATTATTCGCCTCTCAACTTTGTTCGAATAATTCAAATAATTGTTTTTGTTCGTTCGATCAAACGATTAAATCTAAAAAACTATTCGATTAATCGATGAGAATAACGAATAAAAAAATTATTTTAACAAAAAAATTACTATGGAAAATCTTCCATTCCATCCGCTATGACTTTTTTGATGCATACAATTTTTCATCTTAACCCCCCATAGTTGTATTACTTTAAGGCATCGTAAAACCCTTAATTCCTTTATAATTCGATATTACTCTGGATTTTCGAAGTCGTTGGAAGACCTACCATCTTCAGCCAAACTTCTGTGTTCAATTTCTTCTATCGACAGCCACTGTCTTAATGTATTTTTCCATTGGACCAAGTTCAGCATTTCTTGATGTCGTGGGATTATCTTCCACTACATCGTTTTCAATGGTAGTATTGTGGCACTTACAAATTGTAAAGATATACATATATAATTTAAAAAAATTGTATTATAATACAATAACAACAATTTTTACTTTCAATATATGATTTATATAAATCAATTCTTTATTTTTAAGCTTTTTGTTTATTTCTAAATTTTTCACCCGAAATTGAAAAGTTTCCTTTCTTCAAAATTTTTTAACGTTTGACTTAAAAACAAAACAGCTGATACAATTGAGCAGAATTAAAAAAACGAGATGGCAAATGATTCTTACAGTTCTTTTGTCGCTTTATTAGACGAAATATTCTGATTGTATGTCCGTGCTAAAAACATGGAAGAGGACATGCATTGATACAATTAGTATATCATTTCATTTCGTATTTTAAATTTTGTAGCGAACGAGTTTTGCAACTCACCTACTCAATTGTTTGATAAGATTTGTTAAATAAAAACATAAAATACATTTTTGATATACAATGTGTACTCAACACGGTTTTTGCTTACTAAAAATTGAGATTAATTACAACCAGGGCTATAGCAACAATATTTTTTAACTTTCCTATATTTTGTATAAAATCACTTAAAACTTATGAGAGTACATAAAATTCTAAGATTTTATTTATTTATTTTTTAATAAAAAGAAGTTGTTCGATTAATCGACATTAATTAATCGATTTATTCGTTATTCGAAAATCGGCGTTTTGAAATTATTCGAACAACAGTTTGGTTTTGTTTGATCGATTAATCGAATTATTCTTAATCGGTTGACAACTCTACAATATACCGACAAAAAACAAAGTTTTCAGCTGGCAACACCACTCAAAATACATGTAAAAGTTGGGAGTCAGCTGATTAAATTTATCTGTACGGCAAATAAAAGGAAAATAAATAATTGGCAGATGAGTGCCGGTTCGCTTTGCGATAAAATCCAAGTAAATAAGACATTGAGAAAACCAAATTTCTTCAATGTGCAGTTTTTCGTTGGGAAAAAAGATAATCGCCTAATGAGAAAATGGCAATACATCTTACAAAAAACATGTTTTTGCTATATCTAGTAGTATAATTAGTTTATTTTGTCATATTAGGACAATTTTAAATCTTACTAAATATAAACAAAAGTAGTGGTTACGCTTATCTGGTAAAATATTTAATAAGTGTGACCATAGCTTTAGTAAATTTTATTGGAATCGGTTCATATTTGAATATAACTCCTATACAAATAATGCTCCCGAAAATAACTTTTAGTGCCATAATATTCTTATAAATGTTGGTATTGACATAAAAATTGCCGACGATTACTTTTCAATAATATTCAGCACTAAGTCTGAATTTACTTGTTTCATCTTTTGATGCTCAACTTCTTTTCAATTTCCTTTTGAAAATGCCAAAATAAGAGAAAAAGAAAAGAAAAAATGTACATTGTGGATATACCTACGAATAAAAACACAAAGTGGTCTGACCGAGTACAAGCATCTCCGTACCAAACCCCATTTCTTCTTTCTTCTCTTTGCTAAAAACACAAGAAAGATAAAAGATGAAACGTGTTAAAGTAGACTAAGACTTTTACATGAATCTTAACCTCAAAACATAACTTTGTTCTGGTGGCTCCATGGTTGCCCATGGAGTCCAAATAGGCTACACTCTCGAAAAATTTTTTTAATATCGCATTAAAAACCAAACCAGTGTCACTAAAGGCTTCTTTACTCTGTTACACTTTGTATTAATTCATGTCAAAAGCTCAAGTAATATGTAAAAGTGTGAATACTTTGACATCCCATATAACTTTATTGTTTTTTGAAACTTTTCTAAACAAAAATACTTTTAATTTGATTAGGGTTGCATTTTAAGCCTTTTCATGTTTGATAGTGTGAATACAAAGTATAATGTAAAATAAGATTTTTTGACAGTCGCAACAAATCTCAAAGTATAATGGAATACGTACACAGAAAAATTCTCCAAAATTGTTCACCAATTAAAGCATTAATCAAAAATAAAATCAGTTTTAATTAAAAATTTAATCAAGTGAATTAAACGTTTAATCAAGTGAATTAAAAGTTTAATCAAGTGAATCAAACGTTTAATTAATACTATTAATTTGTTTTCTGGTGCAAATTTCTGTGTAAGACTTGTGTGATAGTGTTAAGTATGCTTAAGTAAAGCGGCACTCATTTAATTGAATATCCCTCAAACTTTTTGCCATTGGACCCACTAAACTAAATAATTATGAAATATAAGAGTGAAGCCATTTAAAATCACCTAAGTTAAAGCAAATACAGTTTTGCTATAAAAATAATATCTCACACGTGATGCGGTAACCATCTACTTATCTAGATGACTACTGGCAAATATCAACATAATTTACAGTTGAAATACAGTTTGTTTTTGACGAAAAAGAAACGATAATTCTACTTAAAGATACGACAATATGCAAACTGTAGATCAAGAACTCATACAATAGCTGATAAGAAACTTCTTAAAATAAATATTTTTCTTTTGCATTTGGAAAATTTTCAAAAACAAAAATAATCGAATAAACACAAAACAATCTGCAAAGGAATTCGAAAACGTCAGTCCAATTTATCAAAAATTTTATCGTATCGTTTGTCAGGAATAAAGAACATGTTGTAATTGAAAATTTAACGACAAAAAAACAAAAAAAAAAAAAAAAAAAAAAAAAGAATTGCGTTTATTTCATTAACAAAATACCTGACTCACTTCTTTTCGAATCTCCGCAGAAAACTGATTCTATTTTCAAGGTTTCTTAATAAAATTTTTCTTTAAAATTTAAAACGTAATTTTTCTTTAGAGCGCGTGCAAGTATTTGAATTAAACATTTATGGAATTCATAATTAAAATTGATATTTATTGATTTTTTTGTATCAAAAAATTTCGATATTTTAATATCAACAACAATGAACGCCATGTGCAAATTATGGAAAAAACGCAAAAACAAAAATGCGATTTTGATTTCGATGCCAGTCTAATTAAAGGTCCAAAGTCTTTCCGTTCATTAATTTTTAATGGTCAATTTGGTTTTTGTGTGCATGTAGTAATTAAAAGTTATTTTTATAAAAGTATTTACGAATTTAAGGTTAAAAAACCATTGCAATGCCCAAGATTCAACGGAAATTGAAATTGTTTTTACACGAGTTTGTTTGAGAATGTTTATTTTTTTTATATTCCCGCCACCAAAGTGGTCAATGTGGGTATATCAAGTTTTCCATTTCCCTTGTAACATCAAGATATATTGATGTAAGGCTCTATAAAGTATATACAGTCAAACCGCGATAACTCGCACCCCGTTATTTCGAAACCCTCAACAATTCAAAACAAGCTGCTGGTTGCTTGAGAAAAACACTTTTGCATTTGCAAAAACCCTATGCATTTGTTAATTGTTTTTTTTTTTTTTTTTTTTTGTAATTAAAAGTCTGAGGAGACCCCGTAGTTACTCTTAAACAACCTCTTATAATTCGTGGTAAAAACCAATATGTTTTGAAAACAAGTAAGAGTGCTACATTCGACTATATTGAATCTTATATATCCTTCACCATGGAGCGAAAATAATAGAACGTTATATAAATACCGTTCTTAAAATATAAATAATTCAACTTTGTGCTACGCCTACTTGTCCGAACCCATCCACATTTCTTCGGATGTTGTGAATTGATAACCAAGATGCTTGTACTTTATTTGGAATATTTGGCTTTTGCCGTTCTCCAGATATACAGAAATCTTTTATGACTTTGTATGGGAAGTGCCACGCCTACTTGTCCAATCCAACCAAGATGCTTGTACCTAAAATGGAAACTTTGGCTCCTGCCGTTCTCCAGATATAAAAAAAAAATTAAATAAAAAACAGCAACAAGGGATTTTTGGACCGATTAGGCAGAATTTCAATAACAAACAATTCCGGCATAAATCCTAGATTTTTTAAGTTGTTTATAAACTCCTGCCGTTTTTGACATATTTGCTTAAATCTATATTAACTAAGTCAGTTTTTCCTGATACGTGGAAAAAAGCCAAAATTATTCCAATTTCCAAGAACAACAATGATTTCAGATATATTGCAATACTTCCATTCCTGTCAAAAGCTTTGGAAAATATCATGAAAGGTCAAATTTGTGAATATTTGAGTAAACAAAAGCTATTAACTGATTATCAATCTGGATTTAGACAGGGAAGGAGCTGTATTACTGTTATAATCGACGTGGTGGAAGAACTTAGGTATAAATTGGACAATGACATGGTCTCTTTTCTTGTACTCTTAGATAAAAGTAAAGCTTTTGACACTGTTGAACGTCAGATCTTGTTATCAAAACTCCAAAACTTCCCTGTAGCTAGTAAACAGATTTTTTCGTATCTCCTAAATCGGAAGCAGACCATTTTCCTGAATGGCTTAATGTCTAATTGTCTTGAAGTTGACAGAAGGGTTCCGCAAGGTTCTGTTTTGGGCCCCTGCTGTTTTCGTTTTATATAAATAATCTGACAGAGCTATTAAGTCATTGTGGAATACAAATGTATGCTGATGGTGTACAATTGTACTTAAGTACCAAAATAGACAGTGTAAGTTCTTGCATTCATTGCATAAACAATGATCTTAATAGAGTTCATCACTGGGCGTTCATGAATGGTTTGTGCATAAATCCATCGAAATCTAAATGCATTTTCATATCCAGGAATAATAAGAAAGCACTTAATAACAATGCTGTAATATTACTCAACAACAATAAAATCGACTATGTGACATCGTCATCAAATTTAGGATTTACGTCTAATGCTAAACTTTCTTGGTCTAACCATATCTTTGTTATTGCAGGAAAAGTACACGGAATGCTTGGGAACTTATGGGCTAATCAATCTTTCACTCCATTTAATATAAGATTGTTATTAGCTTAAACTTTTCTAATGCCGGTTTTACTATACACTGAAAGAAAAATGCTTCATATATTTAATACATCATTTTCATAAAAAAATTTTCCTTGGGTAAATAAAAATTTTCATTGTCTAAAGGGAATTTCATTGTCTAAAGGGAATTTCATGTTTAATTGTTAATCAAAAAATGTATTATTAAGATTTTACGTGCTAAATTCCCAATTTTTCATATTTGATAAATACACTGAAATTTTTTGTTGAGGGAAAGCTACAAATGTAAGATTTCATTATTTCATACATCTAATGTAATATGCCATTAAATTTATGAAATTAAAATTTTTTTATAAAAGCAACATATTTCAATAATGCTTTCATAAATGTAAATTTTCATTATGACACTGAAAAATGTCATTATAGTAATGAAACAAAAACTTTCAATCAACGTTGTTATTGTTGTTATGGACAATTTAATCTCATATTTACGCTCTTAATTGAGTAAAAAACATAGTTTTTTAATCCAAAAACTACACTGCCCCGGTAGGCTAGCTCACTACCAGCTAGCCTACCGGGGCAGTGTAGCACCGAGGTTGCGCGATCGATTCCCGCCAGAGACAGAAAAAAAAATAAAATAAGAAAAAATACAATAAAATAATAAAAAAAAAAATTAAAAAAAAGAAATATAAAAAAAAAAAATTTTTTACTTAATTGAAAGTATTCATACAATGAATAATATTCGTAGATCTAATGTAATGTTTCATTAAATACCTTTTATGAAACAGGTTTCATTGATCCAATGAAACGCTGCATAGGTTCCCTTTTAATGCAATTTTTCGTGAGATTAATGTCAAAATTCATTGATATTGCGAAGAAAATTCTTCCAGTGTATGGATGTGAAATATTTGCCAATTGCGACAACTCCGATTTTCACAGACTTAAGGTAACCTATAATAATATTGCTAGATTCGTATTTAACCGTAGGAGAACTGATAGTATTTCGTCGTACTCCTTTCAGCTTTATGACATGAGCTTAAGAAACCTACTAAAGTTTAAAAGCCTCCTCATGCTGATAAAATAATAAATATACAAGAGCCCGAATACCTATTAAGAAGAATTATGTTTGCCAAATCTCCCCACAAGGTAAAAATTTGATTTCTCAAAAATATAGGTATCTTATCTCTTCGAGACAATTTTTCAACTACATAATTAGTCTCTGGAACAAATTACCATCACGTTTTCAAACACAAAGCAACACTTCGGCCTTTAAAAAGGATTTATTAAAGTATTCTTTAAATCTTTAATATAGCTTAAATATATCTATATCCATTTAATTATTAATTGGTTTTTATTTATTTATTTTATTGAATCTATTTATATAAAACAGGATGTGTATATGTATGTATGTAACGTATGGACTCCAAAACGGCTGGGCCGATTTTGATGAAATTTTCAGGGAATCTTCAGAATATTCAGGCGGGTGACACTGTGAAGTCTGATTTTTGATTTTCGGTCTGCGGGCGGAGGGGCGTGGCGAAATCCAATTTTAATATTGCACCACCAATGGCATCTATATAATTTGGACGATTTTTTCTTAAGAATGATCGCCATGGTCCAACTTATATTTATACGAAAAGAAAATTTTGCCCCGCCCACTTTTTTCGAATTACCTAAAATCAGAAAACGGCTTCATCGATTTGACAAAGTTTTCTTTCAAATGTTCGTGTTAATCCATTTTAAGTTTTCATCGAAAGTAAAATTTATCACGCCTACTTTTACGCCCACTTTTTCTATTAAGCGCATAACTTGAGAACGGCTTGACCGATTTGGACGATTTTTTCTTTAAAATCATCGCCATGGTCCAACTTAGGTTTTT
This sequence comes from Pollenia angustigena, assembly GCA_930367215.1. Taxonomy (NCBI): domain Eukaryota; kingdom Metazoa; phylum Arthropoda; class Insecta; order Diptera; family Polleniidae; genus Pollenia; species Pollenia angustigena. The sequence continues at coordinate 186,558,014 of OV884060.1, read as the reverse complement.
ACGGAAAGAAAATTTTGCCCGCCCACTTTAACGCCCACTTTTTTTCGATTAAGCTAAAATCAGACAACGGCTCCATCGGTTTAACTAATTTTTCTTTCATATGTTCGCTTCTTTTTAACGGATTTTAAAAATCGAACGCAAGCATTTTTCCTAATTTGAACAGGACAGCGTCTGTCGGGTCAGCTAGTGTATTATATAGCTTAATTTATTAATTCAATTTTTATATGTTTAAACGGACAGACAGACGGACAGACAGACCGACATTGTTAAATCAACTTCGCTTCTTATAAGGACCCAGAATATATACTTTAAAGGGTCTAACATCAATATTGTTGAAATTACAAACTGAATAGCAAATTTATTGGTGAAGTGTATAAATTAGGGTTTGCTGTTCGGTTTTAACCGAAATCGAAACCGCGGTTCTTAATGCCTAAAAACCGAAAACCGACAAAAAAACCTCAGTTATAGCTTTTATTTTAACAATATATTTATGCTTAAAGAAATTGCAAATTATACATACTACTCGAACTCCATATACAAAAACTTTATACATAACAGCCTGCAACAATGGCAAGGTATTTCAAAATTCTAAGTAAGTACTAAGAAGAAGAAATATTACCTTTTTAACTCTTAAAGGCCATTACACACTATCCCACAAAGTCTTTCGTATTTTATGAAAATGCTTCTCTGATCTAATTATTGTTTATAAATTTTCAAAAAACAATAACAACTGATCATGAGAGGGTTGCATTTTCATAAAATACGTAAGACTTTATGGGATAGTGTGTATCGGCCCTAAGTAGATACCTACTTTGTGTGGCACAAACTAATACCTGGGCCTGGCTGGGACCACTTGTATTTTGTATGGAGTTTTTGTGGCTATAGCAAAAACTCACACTAACGAACCCCTGTGCAAGGCTGGTACTACTTTTATAGGTATGGAGTTTTATGGCTATAGCAGGAACATTTTGTCGGGAAAAGGAATAATTCTTCGAAAAAACAGTAAAGAAAGAATTTTTATGTGTTCCGTATGCTTTTTGATACGATTTATTTTGATTTTAATAACTGCAGTACATATATAATAGGGCAGGACCTGCCAAGCCCAGGTGGATACAATATGCACAAAATTTTCATTTGGCCAATTGCGACGCCCACGGTGTTTACACTTTTTTCTGATTTTCTTGTTAAAAAACACTTCAATTGAGGAACATATAAACTTTCATTCTAATATACTTAATAATTATATAAAAAAATGGAACAAATTCAAAAATGCTTGGCCAGTCAAAGGTATACGCTTAAGGGTTAATAAAAGTACCTGTATTGAAACATATAAAAAGAATTAAACTTTGATATTTTCAAAACCGAAAACCGAATCGAACGGATCATTTTAAAACCGAAACCGCGGTTTTAAATTTTTACGGTTTTTAGCAAACTCTTGTATAAATAAGCAAAGACAATGTTTTTTTACAACTGCCGAGAGTTTTCTTTCTGGAATTGTTCGCTTTTCTTAAGGTTAGCCTGTTTCTAGTTTTTGTGAAGAGTATGATGTTAAAATGTTAAAGAAAAACATGCAGAAAACACAATCGTTATTGACACAAAAGAACGTAAGAATATAACAAAGAAAATTAAATTGGATTAATCCTCATTAAATTCAAACATAAAATAAAAGTTTTTTTTTTTATTTTAACCGTGTTAAACCGAAATCTCTTTATTTCGAAAACTCCTCTTATTCGTAAAATCTGTCGGCTTTTTCGAGTACAAATTATCGGGATTCTACTGTACATACATATATTCAGAATTCTTTTTAAATTATAAAAGGATTTAGATATTTCTAACTATCTGTCTGTCTGCCTGTGGAGAAACGCTCGCTCTAGAATGGCTTAGCAACAAAATAATTATTTTTGTGTCGAAAAGCTATGAACGATAAATTTAATTAACCATTCTTTTAATAAAATACAGAATGAAATAAAACTCTTGCCGTTTTATATTAAAAATTTTAATGTCTAACAACTTAATTAAAGCTCGTTAAATGTTGATTGACACCTTCGTATTGTTAAAGGAAAATTCTTTATAGAAAAGACAAGACAGTCCCCCAATAAAATTAAATTGAAAGCAAGTCACACAAAACAGGAAGAAATTTGTAGCACAGGAATAATTGATTAAACATTTATACAAAACTATAGGAATTAGGCACAGGCAAGTGTTAAAACTAGGGTTTCTAAGTTCGCAGGGTTTTCTCTCTTTCTTTCATTTCCGGAAATTCCCGGAAAAATGTTTGGTCAAAAATATATGAAAAATGCGATTAATCAGATAAAGCTTACTCGTTTGTGTTGATTGAAATATATTTTAGACAGCTCAGAAGAATTCGCTCAGCTTTCTTTTGATTCCAAAATGTTTGGCAACGTTTTCAAATCTCCTTATCGCATTACAAAAGATTTCGCGAAACACATCGTGTTAAAACAAGTAAAAGTGCTATATTAATGAAAAGTTAATGGTTTCCTAGATCATATTGTACTGGCGTTATCTTCTCAAAATCCTTATTCCGAGAGCATACTTGCATGGGCGCTGGGTAAAATCGCTCACTTTTAAAGCCAAACAAATCTCATATAACATTATGATATTTAAGTTAAATTTTATCAATCTAGCTTATTTTTTATGGGAACAAAATCGTACCAAGGCACTTTATTCGGAAGGACACTTTTATAGAGGCCGGGGAAATAACAAGCCAATCTAGCTAATTTTGGATAATAATCACTCTTTATTCACAAGATCTAACTAAGATAAATTTGGTTCTCCTAGCACATATGGTGGGAACGCCATAGTGCCAAGATCTCCCCCCGGGGAATATGCTGCGCCTATTGGGTGGCGTAGTTAATTATCTTGAGGATTCAACTTCTTGCTACTACATCCACAGGGGTATATACTGGTTCGGCCAATAATAAGTGCCTGGCAGAAGGACGCGTACCATAAAGAAAGCCGTTGAAAAGTATTAAAAGATTTATCTATTCCGTTTTATAGTCGTATTGTCTTGGAATTCTTTTAAGAGATATATGATAGATTGGCTAGAGAAGTATTACAATTTCTGTCGTGTCGATATTCTTTCCTCCGACATTGAAAATCTATGGGCGTATCGGGTTTATGCATACCTGTGATGCGCCAAACATTCAAAACGAGGGCTTATAAAGTCTTCGTATTTCTTGAGACCGGGGTACTCACCAGAGTACCATTTGTAATCTAGAGCTTCGGGAGTCAATTGCACCTGGTGAACATGCTTACCCGACTGTCTATTGTATGAGGCTTCCGTAAGTATGCTTCTTGTCAGAAATACTTCCTGTCTATTGGGAAGATTGTCTTTGCGGCGGCCTTTCTTTTCTTTGAAGGAATACTTTTGGGGATCACGTAGTGGCTTGTACCCATAGCCGCGAGGAGGGACTCTTTAACATAGAGGGCCGATTATTCATCCTTGTGGGAAAGTTTGATCTGTGAAGGGATTCCTAGGTGCTTTTGCTATTCAGGATAAACTGCTGGATTTTAGTATAGCAGTGGAGGTTAGATAGCTCCGGCTCCTACCGGATTATACACACAAATGGCGACATGCACTTGGTAAATGCTTTCAATGAATCCCCTAGGGGTTCATATCCACCATTACACTAGACCATATGGTAAATCATATTGTCATTTGTGCCATAACTATTATTTCAAGAAAATAAATGGTTCATTTATGAACCGAATCAACACCAGTATTAATACCATTTGAGGTGAAAGTGAAAAAATAAAAAATTATAAGAAGGATTTTAAAAGTGATGATTAAAGGGTAAAAGTAAGAGATTAGGTGTCTATTTCGAGCTACACAAAAATGTAAAAACCTGGTCCCCATCATATCTGCGTTTTCGAAAAACTAATATCAACATACGCACAGAATGATAAATCAATTACGGTACTCGTAACTTCACAAAATGTGTGCAACTTTATAAGATTTACAAAATACAACCGCACTGGTGAATATATTATGTGCACACAGAAAAAAATCAATGGAAAATCGTTCAAAACAAGGTTGATTTTACATTTTTCAGCAGTGATTTCGCTTCATTGTTGATTCATGTTTATTTAACATGATTTTACAATAACTTGCGAACAACATTTTTTTCTTTTAAAATAACTAACATTCATGTTAATTTAACATTGCAGTAAAGTTAGAGCAAAATGTCATTAATATTGAAATAACAATCCGAATCACGTTGAATGAAAGTTATTTCAAGTTGAAACAACGTGAATTTCATGTAGAATCAAATTGGTTGGAGTGTGATATAACAGTGTGAAGACGACATATTTATTTATTTATTTATTATATATATTTACATTTATTTAAGAATAATTCAAAACACTTACCCCTGTAACACATGTTTAAGTATGTATACATGTTAATTCAACAAGATAAGCTTTTGATTTTAATATAAAACAGGTTTTTATGGATTCAATATTGAACAATGTTATTTTAACAGACCAACCTTAATCAGGGGTTAATTCTGGCAGTCGTAATCGAATAATTTTTCGATTCGAAAGCAATTTTATTTCTATCTCTTTCAGTCGATACTGAAGGAATGGGAAATATTTTTTCAGTGTTGCCGAAACTCAAATAATTAAATCTGAAAAAAGAATTTCGATTCAATCAGTATCGAATGAAAGAATTAGGAATAAAATAGCTTTCGAATCGAAAAAGATTTCGACCAAGGCTGACACTATTAGGCTACAAAGCGTTTCTGTCTTTTTAAAAAGTCTCGTATTCATACAAAATGTATGCAGCAAACCCAAATAGCTCGGCATCAGCGCTTTGTAATTGGAAAATCTGGGTTTTGAATGTTGAAATTGTCTTCTTTTGTAAAAAAGTAATCAGGTATGTTATGAAAAATAATCGTTTCCAATAAGATCGTTTTAGCAGGTGTGATGAATTTCGACCGATTTTAAAATCCATTTCTGAAGTAGTCTTAATTTTTTGTTTAAAATACAGTTTAATTAGCATATTTAGAATATATACAGAAAAATAGAGGAAAAATGTATTTTAAAATTGTTTTTCATACCATATCTGGGTGGAATTTTAGCTAATTTTGGGTCGACAAGCGGTGTAATCTCCAGTTTTATTACTATTTTGTGGGTTTTATTAATCAAGATAAGTTTACACTACTGTTGAAAACACAACGCTGAGGCTTTTATCTAAGTATGCAATTTCAGCGTTAAAGCTAGGCGCTAGATAATGTTACGCTTGACGCACTTATTTAGGTTGGTCTGTTAGCCGTTTAGAGCACTTATATGTTTTTTTTTTTAACAATCTTGATCTTCTTTATAACAAACCCTTGAATACCGATACCGAAATTTGTTTCTCGGTTACCTGGAATACGCGTTACCATTTGCTTTGGTAAATGTTCTTTAATTTTTTTTAGACATTGCCAAAGTAGTAAATTCAAGTCTATAACCTTAGAGCAGCGGTCATCACAAAGAGAGACAGTTAAAAATATGTATGTAGTGTTGAGTGAAAAGAGAGGATAATAAATTTACTCGTTTGAGACATTAACTATGTGTTTTGTTCTTGTTTTTGCTTTTTACAATTGTTTCGTTAACCTTCGTGTTGTGTGTGTGAAATTCACGAAAAGTGCTGGGCCCCCGGGGGCATAGCGTGATGATCGTTGCCTTAGAGGGACACTACCAAAATTTCCAGTCTAAAAAGTTTCCGGGAATTAAAATTTATTTTCCTAGGAATTTAAAATTTTTTTTCATGGGGAAGTCGGGAAACTTATTTCAGAAATCCTAGCTAGAACTCTTTTTCTTTTGTTATATAAAAATAAATGTGGAAACATGAACATTGCTCCACATTTTAACACTTGAATAGTGTGTCTATCCATCCTTCCGTGTTTCAAAATGTGTGTCGAAAAAAAATTGTCTCTTATCACAGCAGCAATTGGAACTATGGGGTGTATGTCCTTTGAAACTTAAGACATACTCATATATATATATTCGTACGTATGTATGTATGTATGTACGTACGTAATCAATTTAAAATTTATTTCCTCCGTTTTACGAATATTTCAGTAAATGTCTGCTCGTGTTGCATTTGTTGTTAGTTTAAAAGGTTGTTTGATGACGTCAGTTGTAGTACCAGCTTTTTTCCATTGCTTTCGTCATTATGTCATGACCTCAATAGTTTTCCTGCTGTAAATATTCTTTTTATTGTGAGACTGTTATCATTGCAGTGTCGTATGAATGTACGTACGTACGAAGTAAATTAACTACAAAAATATTTTTTAAGGCAATCGACATTGACACTATCGGATAGTGAAATAACTCGTTGGCGAAATTTAAGGAATGAATAAGAGGGGTTGTACAAATTTATTTTTAGTAACAATTTTGTGCTAAAAATAAAATAAAATTACATAAAAATGTTACTTATCAAATTAAAATGTATTTTGTTAATGGATGTAAAATGTTTATGATGTTTAATAATTAAAGCCACACCACAATACTGGAGAGGGTATTATGTGATTGTGCTGATGTTTGTAACACCTTTAAATATTGGTTTTATGGCGATTTCTTTTCTGAGAAAAATGTTGCATTAATGTTACATGTTCTACATTTTTGTGTTCGTTTGTACAAAAAATACAACTGTGGGAAAAATTTTCAAGTTCTTTTGTGAATATGTTGATGAAAAACACGCAAAACATGTTGCATGTTTTACCCTTACTTTAACTTAAGGTGTTCAACTGCACTGTTCTAAAATTTTGGTGCTTACTACTTTGTTTGTACAACAAATGTTTTATTTTGTTCGTCATAATTCATACCGCTCATAATTTTGTTAAAAATTGATTTTAAAACAAAATATAAAAATATTTACAAATTAAAATCAAAAAAAGTCTATTTATATTATAATCGTTTTAATTTTTATAAGCCATTAGTGATGTTAATATTTGTTTCCAACCCGTAATAGCATGCAGAAACTGCTTAAATAGCTTTAAAAATCGCTTATTAAGTACATTAATGATGAAAGTGTAATAGTTGTAAATAAAAGCACTAATTGTGTTCTATTGAAATTGCACAACATGTAACACTTCGAGTGATTTTAGGTAACATTAGAAAATGTTACATGTATGTACTGTAACATATTTTTCTCAGAAAAGAAATCGCCATTAGATCCACCTTTTGGGGTACCAATCGACTAAGAATCACTTTTTGAATCGATCTAGCTATGTTCGTCCGTCCGGCTGGTTGGCTTTCCATGTAAACCTTGTGCACAATTTGGTACGTAGGTTCTCAACACGAAAAATCTCATAAAAATTTCGGTTAATAAACCCTAACCCTTGATCGAATTTCCCTGGGGTTTCTTATTGGGCCTACCATTTTTTTGGTGGAAAAAAATTTCGTTGATGTCAAAAGGGGCTGTTAACTCAAGAAAAGTATCCGTTAAAAGAGATTACACTGTATTCACTTTTAGTTACACAATTTGCCAAAATTTATGCACAAAAATTACTCACTCATACTCGAACAATTGTTGGTGTACGTAATATTTAATTTTATAAAATACTAAACTAATAATTTTTTTTTTTGTAAATTTTGTGAGTTGCTGACACACGATCAATGTTTATTTTAAAATCCATGAAACAGACAGTAGCGGCAGAGCAAACAAAAATTGTGTTGAGAATTTTAAATCAACTTAAAAAGCAGAAAAGTAAATTTACGTTCGTTATCCAGCGTGCAACGATCCATAAAAAATTGTTTTTAATATTCAATGAATTCGATTACCATCAAAATAAGATTTGAGTTTTGTTTTTAAGTTTTTCTTTTTTTGCTTTCAAATTAAATTTGTTTAACCCTTCACCACTGATGGAAAAGGGTTAATATAAAATTGTTATTCTGTTTATAATAATTTGTATAAAATTGATCTTAGACCCTATGAAGTCTTCATCATCACCTTAAATGCAAATGGTCGTAAATGCACTACCATTTTTATACCCTTCACTGAAGGAAAAAGGTATACATATCGCACTGGTTCCTCAGAAGAGATTAAACTGAAAATTTTTCAATTTTCACTTTTTGCAAGAAATCGATGAACAGTGGTCATATCTACCCAGTAAAAATCCAAGATCAATTTCTCTAACAGTATAAGACTACATATAAAGAGAAAACAGTTTTTGCCATTACTGAAAATTTATAAATTTTGAGTTAACCCCCTTTATAGAAACCAGTGCGATATGTTTATTGCACACTAGGGATGCCCAAAGGGAAATCCCGAATACCGAAATCCCGGGATTTTTTTTATTAATCCCGGTATTTTTAATATATCAACTTTTGTGTAAAAAAATTTTCGTTTTTATGTAATTTTAATACTCTATACAAAAAAAATTATTATTAAAAATTATATTTCAGTTGTATTTTTATTTTTATAATTCTTATTTTTCTCTTTTAAAAATATATGAGGGGCTTAAAGCACAAGGGGTTCAAGTGAGTTTTGTTAAATAATGAGAAAAAAGCGGTTAAAGTTAAATTGCAATAAAAAATTAAGATGCTATTTGGAATATTACTTTTTGATTAATAGCGATCCTGAGATATATTTTAATCTTACAAGATTTTTAAATACCGTCTTTTGCATGTTCAAATACCCAAAAATTACCGTTGAAGTACGGAAAGTCACACTTATACCCCTTGTGCTTTAACTTTTTGTAAATTTTCTTAACAAATTAACTTGTAGCTCAAAAAAAAAATAACTGCAGAGACGAAATTTTTACTTTATTAAGCTTTTATAGTTCTTTGATGTTCATATTCAGTTTCTATTTCATCGTCAAGCCCAACTTCATCTTCATCCTCACCTTGACTTTCAATTCTTTCCGGAATGTTTTCGTGAGGAAGTGTTTTCAACCATTCATGGTAAATTGTTGGTATATAGCAAAGATCCTGTGGGTGTTTAAATTTCTCAAACTTTATTGATTTGACGATGTTTTTAGAGGAAGTTGGGGGAGTAACTGCATGGCTCAGTCAACATTTCGAGCTTTTATGTTATCTGTGGTGAAGTTTTTCTTTGTGATTAACTTTATGAATGTGAGTATTAGGAATAACATACATCCAAAACTTAACAATGTAATGACTCTTATCGTTGCCACTACAGTTATCGCTATAAGATGTAATATGAGTCACATTCTGAGGTAAAGAGTTAATAAATTTCCACAGGCAAGAACTTAGTTCTTGGCAGCCACGTGAATTTTGGCTTTCATTCCACATATACATATTGGCGTCTCCCGTTGACAAATTGTGGATCCAAAAGTTGTACGTCCAAAGTTGACGGGCATAGTATATTTGAGTACATGGCAGTACAGGAATTGGCAAGATTTTTTGCAAGTTTGTCTCATGAATTTCCCATGTTGGATCTACATCACTGTCATATGCAAAAGTATTTACAGGTGATAAGTCCAGTTTCAAAAATAAGTAATAAAAGGTAAAATATTTTAAAATTACCAGATTCACTAATTTTTGTTGATTTTACGTACCCAAAAAAACTAGCAATCAACAATTATTAATACACTCGATTGCATTATTTTATTTTACTTTTTCTTTTTTGGCAAATAAACCACAAAGTGCACTTAGGAATTTTGAAACAGATGTTTTGAAAACAAGTGATACAATTGCTCTAAGTCTGAATTAACTCACTCAGTCCATTTAAAAAAATTAATTTTAATATTTGCATAGAGCACAAGGGGTTTAAGTGCTCATATACCCCTTGTGCTCCAAGCGAAACAGGTATTTTAATAACAACTGCTAAAATTGGTCGCCATATCTCGCTAACGGATGAGAATCGTACACTCACCTCTTGTGCTCTGAAATTCTCTGAACTTCACCTACTAATTCCATATGTAAAATAAATTTCAGAAAAAAGGCACTTAAACCCCTTGTGCTCTAAGCCCCTCATATGTTATATTTATAGTACCTTTTGAAAATTCATACATAAATAAAAAGCGTTGTTTATTTAAAAAAAAATCCCGGGATCCAGAAATCCCGGAATTTCGGGTTCGGGATTTTGATTTTCTAAAATCAATCCCGATTGGCATCCCTATTGCACACCTAGTTAAACTCAAAAAAACTAACAGCCGTATTCATAACAAAATGTTAGCCACAGTTTGTACACTACGAACAACGACCTGCTAACTAGAATGCCGATTAAGCAAAGCAGCTTGTTGGCACAGAGTTAATTCATAACGAATTTTTCTCCATCTGCCAACTTTTAATAAATCAACTCTGCATTTTTATGATGCCACATTGTATTACTCAAAAATGCAACTCGTTTGCATTAAACATCGCTGGTTTGCCATTTTTTTGTACATTTTTTTGTTTTTTTCTCCACATATAACAATTTTAAAGGTTTTTAAATTAAAATAAAAAAAGGTATAAAAATAAAATTATATAAAATAAAACAGTTATTCAAAGTTGTTCTTATTCGACCTTTCGAAATTTAAATAAATAAAAATTAATCAATCCGGCCTCGAGCTTGATTAATTTTTATTTATTTAAAACAGTTATATTTTAAATAAAACCAACTAAATTGTTTAACATTAAACAGCTGTTTTTCACAAGTTTGCAGCTCGTTAACAAGAGTTTAGCAAGTCTTTAGCCAGAGTTTGGAAAGTGTATTATAAATAAACTTTGTGCTAACTTCATGCCAAATTTTCATTTTGAATACGGCTGTAAATTTTTTAGAAACCGAAAATACGGGGTTTGACCTAAAAAAATAGTTAACAACAAATCTTTGGACCATTTAGTAGAAAATATATACAAATGATCAAATTTTTTTTTTAATAATTAAATAATGACACATTTTTAGTTATGTCATTATTGATGATTTAGTCACATTAGCTGAATTCTTTTCAAGTTTTGACACTTTTGCCAAATTGTAAACTGACACAAGTCTAATTGATATAAACTTCAACAAAGAGTTATTGTATCAAAAGTGTCACAATTCGAATTAAGGCTATTTAGCACGTAGCAGTAGAGATTTACAACCGTTCTATTTTCTGACACAACTAAAAATAAGTCACTTTTATGAATTGCAACTTTATACCAATTGAAACATAAAGAAAGGCAAAACTGTTTTTTTAGCAACATGAACATGAAAAATGAAAATTTTGAGTTGAGTCACTTTTGAACTAGGTGTGCGATATGTATAAGTTTGTCTTTCCGTTTTTAATTTCTACTATATTGATATTGGACTGTATTTAGTATATTTGTTCGTGTGCATGTCAAAATGCATTCTTCGAAGACCCCTAATAGGATGGGGAACATGTTGTTATATATTTTTCTCATATATAGTCCAATATAGTGTGCTTTTGAAATTCAGCCAGATGTTTCCACAAATGACTGAGATATGAGTAGAAACCACGACTAATCTTTACCTTTATTATACTATGTTCACACTTGGACGTTTAAGCAAAATTTTGATTAAGCTAATCAAAGCCGTTCACATTACTATTGAGATGATTTAAGGAGGAAAAAAATTTTAAGCAGAAATCGAGGCCGGTTGTACACGTTCACGTTGGCTGATCTTACATTACAATCAGTTTGAGGTATGTTCAGAGGATTCTATGTGATTAATGAAGTGATTTAGTTGTAATCATGTCAATTTGAAGCAACGATCATCCAACATTTCATTCAGTTGTATGCTACTTTTCGATCAAGTAGGTCGTCGTCGCTTTTGTTGTTAAAAAACAAAAACAAAACACATAGTTTATGTCTCAAACGAGTAAATTTATGTATTTTCCTCTCTTTTCCAGAATTGGTGTTTCATTGCACACAATATGCACTGAGCACTACATACACATTTTTAATTGTCTCTCTTTGTGGTGACCGCTGATTCCTTGCAAACAATTTCCATCGCCGTATCATCGCGCGCGAATCGACGGCAAGTTGTCTAACATCGCAGCGATGCATCGCGTGGAAGCTAAATGTGATCCTCTGGCGAATCGCGAAAACATTTGCATGTGTCAACCACGCGAATCGCGTACTGCAAAAATAAGCGAATAGTTCGCAAATAAAGGGGTTTTTTTATATAGTGTGACACAAGTTTAAATCATAATAAAACATGGAAATATATTTTTAATATCAATGAAACGGGCTTTATTGGAAAAATTTAATGAAATAACTGTTTAAATATGATTTTTGCAAGTGCGTGGAAGGCGCAATCTGGAACACCAATTTTTAACAACTTTTCGCATTCTGACCATCATCCTTTTTGAAGACATACGGTCAATGACTTCGCCAGCCCATAAAGCGCACCAAATAGTAATTTTCTGTAGATGTAACGGTATTTCGATAAACGCTTGTGGATTCTCTTCACTCCAAATGCGAAAATTCTGCTTATTTACATTCACATTCAACCAGAAATGAGCTTCATCGGAAAATAAAATTTTGAGTGTTGAATTGAACAATTATTTTGATTAAAAATTTCAAAAATTTGCACGCGTTGCTCTGGTGTAAGTCGATTTATAGTGAAATTTCAAAGCAAACTAAACAAAAAATAACTATCAGCTGTTAAATGGGTGGCTCAAATAAAGCCAACTCAAAGTTGTGACGCTCCAAAAAACGCTCTTTACAAATTCCGAGCCGAATTTTTCCCGCACCCCAACCATAAACCAGGGCGATAAAGATTGACTTTAGTAATTTCTTGGTGGATGTAAAAAATTGTCAAAATAAATACTAAATTCACTAAAAGCACTTAAGGCGGTTGGTAATAAATATTTAACAACGAAACTAAGGAAACTAATAAGGATTTTTAAAACGTTTTCTTTTCAAAATATATTATTCGTTACAAACTTGTTCTGGTTTTCTAATCAACAATATTTCGTTCAACATTCCTCAACGACCAACTCGTTACTTCTCACCATTATCCGTTCGGTTTTTTAGAGCTAATTATGCAAACGCTGACCCTCTCAGGAGAATTTGTATTTAATTTAATGAACTGTATAGATTTATAGATTTTTCTTTAAATACTAACGTAACTAAAAGTAAAATAATAATTTTTTTTAATTCATAATTAATTATTTTATGTGAGTTAGTAACATTTGTGTTGTATAAATAGTCTGTAAGGATTAATTCCATAGACGAATAAATTAAATAAAGAAATAAATAAAGAAAATAAAAAAAACCCGCTTTACTGGAATTTATTACATTATCAGGCTGTCATTCCAAAAAGGTGCGATACTGTTTTGACATTGTCTGTAAACAGTTTTAAAATGGTGAACTTTGATCTACTTAAATAATCTATATGTTTCCGATTAAAGTGTTACACATTTTTTTTTATTTAAAAAGTATTATTTTCATTTGATGTTTTCCACATTTTTTTATAGCGAATTATTAAACATTTATAAACGTTAAAGAATTATGCTTTTCGCTTTTAAATTAGTTTTTTTATAAGTGTTTTTTTTTTTGAAATAAAATTGCTAAATATTAAGTGTTTTAAAAACTCATCCGTCAAAATGAAAACAAAACTTTTTTAAGTGTTTTGAAATTGAGAACTTAATTACTAAATTTGTTGTTCATAGTGAAAATTGAAAACGATATTCGTTGAAAAATCATAAAGCGTAAATGCAAACAGACAGATCATAGCACCGAACAAATTACTAACAAAAATAGAAGCTTAAATGTGAATTGATAAAAAACCGGTTAGATTGCTTTATTCGGCTGTGCCGAATATTTAATACCCTCCACCGACAATTGGAATATTTCAGCTGTGGGCTTTATATGGGGCCTATAGTAAATTAGAACCGATCTACACGAAAGTGGATAGTGGGATTTCTAGTCTTATAAAACTGTGATAGACCAAAATCTATTACAAAAGCATTATCCGTTACGGTTTCAAACGTACTAAAGTGTTTTCCGAGAGTGGCCTTTACGGGATCTATGGTAAATTATGAACCGATCTACACGAAAGTTTATAGTGTAGTTTCTAGTCTTATAAAACTGTTTTTACAAAATTTTATTACAAAACAAAATTTTATTATTCGTTAAAGTTTTACGTGTACCAAAGGTTTTACCGAGATCGGGCTTTATATGGGGCATGTGATAAATTATGGACCGATCTTCACGAAATATTGTATTATAATTTTTAGTTATATAGAACGAATTTGTGCAAACTCTTAAAACAATTTTAAGTTTTTGTAACAAAATTATAAATTTTAAGGGTGTTTGTTCCTCATTTGGATTCATAACTCTTATTCTTCTTAAGCGATTTTGCTGGATTTTGATCTGCAATTGCTTAGGACAACTAGAAAATAATTTTAAACCAATATTGATTGATCTTTTCTTTTGAGCTTTTCGAAAATGAACGTTTTTAACAGACAGACAGATAAACTGACATACAGCGGCCATGCCTAAACGACTTAAAATTAAGCAAGGACTCAGAATATATATACGTTGTGGGGTCTTAGATGAGCATTAAGAATCTTACACGGCATGACAAACTTGGTGCACATACCCTCTTCAGAACTAATTGTGAAGGTTCCCTACAGATAATATTTGACTACGTGGTCCATTGTGGCTTAAATGGACTACTTACAACATGGTCCAATGTACTTTAGTATAAACCATGTTATAAAAAATTTACATGCAGTGCTGCCAACAACTGCATGATGTATACTTTTCTATAGTTTACAGTATTGCACATTGGTAGCCCTGATAGCGTCCATTATTAATTGTTTATTTAAAAGTTAGTTTGTGAAATTTGTGGAAAAAATGTAAAAAAAATTAAAAATACCAAGTAAATATATTTTATAATAGCAATAATAGACTACAATACACATCGTAAAAGGCGATTAGTAAAAAATGAAAAATGCTTAAACTACCCCTTAAGTGTACTCCATACTGGAGTACTTTTAAAACTAACCCACTTTAGTACTCCATGGAGTAGTTTAGGGACCACTTCGGTGGGTTATATGGTCCCCTCCTAGGACATCGTAATGTTAAATAGACCACCTCTTACCCATATATTAGGAGTAGTTTTGGAGTACTCCTACTCCTTTATGGACTATTCTTTACATGCATGTATGGACTAGTCTCGTTATCTGCAGGGTTATAACAAGTAAGAGTTCTTTATTCGGCTGTGCTAAATCTTTAATACCCTTCACTGTGTTATTGAAAAGCAAAAAAAAAAAGAAAAGAAAAACAGCAACAACTGGGGATTTAATAACTAAAATTTAAGGCCGATCTGGCTGAATTTCACATCAAACTTTTTCGGAGTATATGTAAGATACATAAATAACAACCTACTCTTCATCACTTCTGGGGTATTCGGAAAACCCATTTCAACATACACGCAGACAGACGGTTTCGTTAAATCGACTTCGCTAGTCATAAGGACTCAGAAGATCATATATATACTTTATAGGATCTTTGATCTATTTTTTAGAAATTACAAGCGGAATGACAAACTTATATGAATATACCATTTTCACCTGTGGTGTAGGGTATACTTGATAATACGTAGTTATTAAAACTAGGTTTTTATTTCGTAACGATTTAATTTCATTTGTTAACAATGTAATTATTGGACATTTAAATTTACATATAAACTATCTAAAAAAGCTTACCTTTCTTGATGTTCTAGACCTTCAATGCCATCAGAAACAACGCTTTCATAGATACCACTACTTGAACGATTGCCCAATAAATGTTGGCGATCCAAATCGGCCTTTTAACGAGAAATTGAAAGAGGAAAACATAAAACAAATTAGATTTTAAATTCATTAATTAGGCCTTTGTCCATGTTCTGTAACTCTCGCGTCGAGAAACTTTTCGATTAAAATGTGTGATATGAAACAAAAATGCCATACAATATTTCAACAAACAGCTGTTTTTCTCACTAAACCCCCACTAAAAAATGTGCTCCAAAAGGAGCAGGTTTTATGTATGAATTCATACCTCAAATCGCTTCAAACCTGCTGATAGGATGCCTGATTTTAGTATGGGGTGTTCCCGGTTTGGATAACTATTTTCTGCTGACAATAAGCGCTTCTTTTAGCATGCAAACAAAGCACTCCTAAAAAGCTTTTTTAAGGACTAACTATATAAACATATTCATTAATGTTTTGCTTTTATTTGTTTAAATGCCATTTTTAATCATATTCGTAAACCATAATATTTTTTTCGCTTTAAAACCTTCTTCGTTGTCAGCACTAAAATAGCAGCTTTTTTGTATATTTTATTCTTTATCATTTATTGCTGTATTAGAGCTCTCTTATTGAAGCGCTCGAATATGCGCTTTTTCTCCTAAGTGCTTCAAAAAACTCGAATTTTTTTTACTGGGCTGTGCCTGTAACTTTTTTTTGGCAAGTACTAGCTGTCACGTTAGGAAGGTACTCGCCAATTTACAGAAAAAGTGTGTCTGTAACATTTTTTCCGCTTTGAACTGCCAAATAAACTCACGAATAAAAATGGGGCGAGAAAAAATTTTAACACTAAAGCTGGAGGTCCATAACACGCGTTTTCGCCTCCACGCAGCGCATGCTTTTATAACCTTACTTGCGTTCTACGTTTCAAGTTACATGCAACGCTTTTTATGCAGCAGCAGCACAAGTAAAAATAAAATTTAATTTGTCAAAATCAGCTGATTTGTTCGAACGCTGCTTGTGACGCTTACAAAAGTAGAAAGTAAACCTACTTTTCGCCTCAAGGCATCTACGCTTTTGTGCATGAAACTTACTACGTATAACTACACAGATTCTTCTTTTTGACAGCTGCGTATGCTGCGAAAAAGCGAGTAACGCGTGGTGTGGACCTCCAGCTTAATAACCAATTAAAACTGCAAAATACAAAGAATAATAATATTTTGTTCTTGTCTCATTTTTTCATTGTTTAATTACTTTGCTTTTAACATTTTTATAAAATATACGAATGTTTTCAAAGCTCGTTTGCAAACAACAAACATTAAAGACGCACTTTACATTATTTGGTATAGCCGACGTTTGTATTTTCGCCGCAGTCGTTAAAAAATTTTCAATTAAAGTAAATTTTGGTCGCCGCCAACGATATGTGCTAGTGGCGTTCTCAACGTCTACAAAGTAACAACGGCTTCGAGTGCAATGTTATTACATTTATTACGTTACGACGTTATCTCTTGCGATAGTTTTCGATATGAGTTACAGACACACTTTTTTCTCACTTTCCGAAAAACGATGGAATATTTTGTTTCACAACTTTTCGATGCGAGAAGTTCTCACTATAGTTACAGAACATGGAAACTGGTCCACAATGTCGACAAGAAAATTTCTTTCGTATATTAACATTGAAATTAAAAACAAAAAATTTAGTTTTTTTATTATTGTTTTTAATATCACTATACGAAAGAAATGTTCTTGTCGACATTGTGGGCCAGGCAGTAAATCTTAATAAATTTTGCCAAAAACAAAGTTAAAAAATAAATATTTGTTCCAAGCTGCCTTTCGAAGGTAAACAAAATATTTGTTTTGTTGTGATTACAATGTCTACGACAAAATTTGTTTTGATTTCTTTATCTTGAAGATAAAAAAAATGATAATAAATTTTCTCTATTTGTTTAAAATTTACCTGTATTTGCGACTGCATGCCACCACTGTATGAGTTCAGATTTAAACCGTTTAAATCTGATATACCGTATTCAAGATCCGAACCACCACCTTCAAAATCGTGCGGACAGTTATCAGAGTCGTCGTCAGCTGAAATAGAAAATATTAAATTTAGTAGAACTTACGCAAATAATGTGTTAATATTTTAGATATTTATTAAATGGTTATATTTTGTTTTAATTTAAGGCAAAGTCAAGTTAGTGCTGTGAAAAATTAATTGTTAGCATACAAAAATGTAAAAAGTTTATATATGTCCAAGACGGTTTAAAGTTTTTGTATAAACAAGGTACTCCGGTAATAGTCCGGTCACATGCCACCGGAGGCTACTGACTGCCGTGGCGCCAAATAGATTCTTTGATTAGCCGCGATCCGAAGAGATCGTAAAGTTCTCAGGCTTCACCTAATTTTCTCGGAGGATCTAACACCAAAAGGTAAAAAATATTCTTAAGATGATCTCTTCAAATACCCTGCGGGACCTTGTAGAGCAAGTGACAGGTCCATTTATTGCCAAATATTGATTTGAGTCAGTGGTTGCGGTTGCCGTATAGCACTTAGCATGTTGAAACAACATCTCTTCCGGATAAATTTAATAAATTTTTTCAAGCAAAAAATCATTTATCATAAAGCGGTAAAGATCTTCATTGACTGTAACGCGAGCTGTGGCTTCATTTTTGAAGCATGCAAAGCGCTACAAACTGCAAATTTTTTTGCTTGTAATGGAATTTGTAGGGTCTTTTGTGGATTTATCTCAATCCACATGCAGCATTTTTTTATATACAACCCCGTTAAGACAAAAATTAGTCTTATCGGTGTGCACAATTTTGCGATAAGACGTTGCTGACCGATTTTTAAAGTAAATTTTGATATTTTGGTAGCGTTGTTTAAGCATAAATCTATTTATGATGACTATTTAAATGAATTATATGAAAAATCTGGCAATTTCTGTATGGACTACAATAAAGGAATGTTCAAGAAATTAACCATAATTGGAGCTATAGTTAAATTGCAAAAGATTTATGCAGGATAAAGCTATTTATTTATTTTTAAAGCTATTTATTTGTTTTAAATTTTTTAAGAATGTTACATTTAAAACTTTACTATGGCAACACTAAAATCAAAACAAAATCAATCATTAAATACCAGGGTTCAATAATAAACAAAACATTATTTAGCGTTCGACTCACACACCCAGGAACGATATCTCTTTTTTTAGTGTTTGTGTAGACGACCACAACCCTTAATAGCCGAACATTATATAGTGTTCTGTCCTTCGTTAAAAAACAGAACAATTATAGTGATACTGTAGACAAACATTATATTTTATTGTTCTATAATGTTTCTTTTTTTACATTGATAAAAAATTAACAAAAAAAAAAAAAAAATTAGCTACGACCGTAGCACGAACAGCTTGTGTATATGTTTTGTTTGTGTAAAATTATTTTGTTGGGTTTTTGTATTTTGTTTTTGTAAAAAATGTTTGGTTTTTCTACCAGGCAAAAGGGCGCTGCGCACAACAGAAAGAAACGAACATTAATAAGCTGAACCGAACACAATGAAGTTTGGGTTAAAAAAAAAACCGAACGAAATTAAATGTTCTCATCTTTTTGTTGAGCTGGATAAGAACAGTTTTATTTTTGTGTTCGAAAGATGGCAAACAGGGAAACGTTACTTTTTTTTAATGATTTACTACACAAACACTATTAGCGAACACTAAGGAGCGATATTAAGTGTTTATTTTTGGACACTGTTAAATACACCCAGAGTAAAAAAATTTTTCAATATATTTTTTTAATATTTAATTAATTTAATTTAACCATATTATTAACACTGGCAACCATATTATGGTTAAATTAGACCTCTATCCAGCCGCCACAACCATATTATAGTTGCCTTCGAACATGTTATGGTTAATAGTGCCCCGGTAAGCTAGCTGGTAGTGAGTTAGTCTATCAGCGCCGGGGTTGCGGGTTCGATTCCCGCCAAAGGCTCTGCTTTCTTTCCTGCAGACAAGCGTTAAGCTTCGCGGGATCAGCTTAGTGATTAAAAAAAAAAAATAACATGATTATGTTTAGCACCTACAAGAGCATGGTTCATGTTATCATGGTGCTCTTGGATAAGAGGATAATACTATTGTTAATTTTATACAATTATAAGATGTAATATGGTTGTGATGGAGTACATTTTTAACCATAACGTGGTTGGCGTTGGCAATAAAATGATAAAATTAACCATAATATGTTAACAATATTTGGATCAAGAAAGTTTTGTTGGAGGTGACCATATTGAAAAGTGTTTTCTCGACCGTAATGAAGGCTATATAAACTCTAAAATCCACCTGCCCGTTCGTAGATACGGGTTTTAAAGACCGCTGCCAATACACTGTGGCAATTTTTATTCCTCATACATGCCCATATTAATGCATTCCAACAACTCCTTAAAGGTATCTTTATATGGTAACACAAATAGGCCCGTGTTCACAACTTACCGATAGCTAAAGGTAGGATTTTATCGGCCGTATAAGCAGTGTTCTATTTTTACAACTTTACTTTAACCTACCAGGCAGGATGGACCTTAATCTACTTTATCGCTCACTTTAGGTTAAAGTAAAGTCTTAATAATGGAACACTTTTTATAAGGTCGGTTAAAGTCTACTTTTAGCTATCGGTAAGTTGTGAAAACGGGCCATAGACTTTCTAGAAATTCCCTTCGTGTTTATGAATAGAGAACAAAATTCTTTTGTAAGTATTTTTCATGTCTACACGGATAGTATAAGTAAAAGCAAAGCAAATATATTAAACAGCTCGCCAGCTCATTATTGGTTTGGCGATTATGGCAAAAAGTCGGATTGAAGAAAAACGACAAAGAAGGTTTACATGAAGATTTCTCAAAATATATACGATACATTTTTTTTATATTTTCTCCGCTGCTTCCGGCATATGTTTTAAAGAAATATTAATATTTTTTGGCAACTTTCATGAATGAAGTTAGAAGTAAATAGTATTTTATTAAAAGCGAAGAATATTATTTTGTACTGCATTTTGCGCTGCATTTTGCGCTGCATACGTTAACTTCTTGCTATGCGTTGATTAATTTTTTTGAGTTCATACGGCTCATGTGTTATTGACTTGGTTCTTACTTTTTTTCTTTGAAGTTTCATTGACTTTCAAACAGTTTATGTCATGTTGACGACAGGTTTTTTTGTATAGTTTAAAAATAGGAGCAAGAAAGCATAAAAATAGCAAATGAGAAAGCAGAGCGTACTGAAAGTCATGCATCTGACTTTCCGTACGCTCCGCAGTAATGTAGCAATCATGTCAATAAAACATGAGCCGTATGAACGCAGACTTAACAACGTAATAAAAAGTCAACATTGATGATTTTTTTTCTATTATTTCGTTTTATTTTACAAAAACAGTTCCATTTTTATATTTTTAATACATTTTTACTTTTATTAGCACGTGTTTATAATTTTATAAAACTATTTTTGTTTCTTGTTGTCATTTTATTTTGCTTTTGATCATGATCCATGTATTAGGTTTATGCAGAACTACAACAATTAAAAAAACAACATGCACTTTGTTGGTGTATAACATGGTGCAGATATCAAAAACCATTGAATGAAAACCAACACAACTTTACAAAAAATCAGCAGTCGTTTTGCGTAGAACTACTGATTCGACGATGCTTTTGCTTAAGCTACTGTTTTTTCTTACGGCAATGAAACAAAGCAAGATTGAAATTTATTTTGTACGTTTTTATGTAATGAATTTGGTGCAATCGCCAAAAAGTGGCTTGTGGAGCAAAACAATACTTAAAAAATTAATGCTTAATATATCAGAAACCACAATAAATTTCGCGAAACAGGTTTTGGATTTAGATTTTTTTTTAATGGTCGGTAGGTCAAACCAATAATGAGCTAACGAGCTGTTAATCCTTCATTAAATACATACTGTTAGTGCTGCCAATGTTTACTTACAGATACATCTCTGGTGTGATGAGAATACATAAGTTTCTAAAATTTTAAAGAAAATAAACATTTACCGACCGTTTTTCGCCTACTTCTTCTCTCCTACTCACTACATTTTGCTTTTATATGATAATACTTTTTCATTCCACATAATTTTTTGACATGTCGTAATAAATGTATTATCATGTAAAGATACCTTTAGCAGTTTTTATGGGATTCAAGATAAGTACGATTATTTTTTACAATCGTATTCATTTAAGACTTTTATAATTTTATAAATTTATCTGCAATATAATTTAAAAGATTTTTTCTGACTTAAAGACAAAAGTAATTGTTTACTTTAGGATTGAGCAAAAAAACTTAAAATTTTTTAAAATATTACAGGAAAATTGAAATGAGTCGTTAATCATTTTACTGTAAATTCACCAAACTGTTTAATTTTCTTAAAAATTAGTTTTTTTTTTAACTTTTTCACTAATTTTCTGCTTTTAATCACCGCACTTTATTTTGTAATAAATGTTTTTGGTTTGTACTATTTAGAGAAATTAAATAAATTGCTAATTAAGAGTGTTTCTTTTTTTAGTTCTCTATGCTAAAAGCGTTGATATTTGATAACACAGTGAAATAATAGAAAAGTTCTTTTTTTCTAACAATAGTTTTAAGCTCGTTAGTGTTTTTACGCCATCTCATCTCTACAGACTTCATGAGTCAGAAAAAATTGTTATCATTAGTGAGTGCTATTTAAATTTGTTGGGACAATTTGTTTGTCGGAAATTTTTCTAACAAATAACAATATTTCATGGATAAAAGCCTTTCCGAGCAAAATTAGAAGATGTTTCAAATATTCTAATAGCTGCTTTAGCCGTTAACTTTATCATACGAGTCCTTTTTCCCGAACTAAATTTAGCATTTTTCCTTCTTAAAATTCTAAAGTCACTTTGTAATCACTGAGTAAGCTGCCATAAACTTTAACTTGTTATTCACTTTAGCACATGAATACCTCAATTGCGCACTAACTCCTTGCTTATCTCTATGTCTTAACTACAATTTCTGCTCCGTAAGAAATATTAGAACACGGAGATCAGCCCGTTACTCATAATTAAGGTTTAACTCGCAGCCAACCCGTGATCGACTACCAAAAATCTCTCCAGAGCTCTTAAGTCCTGGGGACAGCTGTTTCCCATTTGTTAATAGAGTCCTTAATATTCGTTGTCGATCGCAAATATTTCATATTTTAGTATTTTATATTTAGCTCTACTTTTTTTTATTAAATTTTCCAACTGAGAATGGAGCATCTTCTGATAAGAATTTATTCCATAACAGCTAAATATCATTTGTTTTGTTCTCGTCAGATCTGTTTTTTTTTGTTAATAAGATAATTAATTTGAAAGATTTATCATTTATTTTTATAATCTAGAAAGCTCATAATATAATTATTTATTCCCATTTTTTATACACCCTACAGTGTACATAAGCACGTATAAGAGTGTGGTCGCTACTGGTCCAAGTTTGTAATACCCTGTGTCGCAAGTTAATTTCATTTGACTACTAAATTATGCCACAACGGCTTTTAATCGAAGTTACGGTCGAAGATGGACCACCATACATAAATACTATTTGTATCAAAAAGCAATTATCAGGCCTGTTCTGAAAATCACGTGCTTTTAAAATCACACGTGTGATTTTGTGGTGTTCTGAAAATCACACCGATTTTCTGTTTCTCGGTGTGCTTTCCGTAATCAAACCGAAAAACTTAAAAACGAACCACCACAATACCACACGTGTGATTTTAAAAAGCACGTCTGATTTGAAATCACGTGATTTGAATTAAAATGATTTTCAGAAAAGGCCTGTATATTAGTAAAAGTTATTTTTTGTAATAATTCATATTTATATGAATATATCGTTTCTAAGCTGGATGGTGTGATTTCTGAATACATAAAACCTGCTTCTAAATAACTTTATTAAATACATATTTACATATTTTGAAATAATTTATTTGTACAAAACCAGCATTTCGGGGAAGCTTTTGTATGGGAGATATACAAATTTAATGATATTGAATGTGGGTTGCGAAACGGGGTTTTATATTGAACCTATGGTCGAAAATTTTTTCAAATCTTAATCGTCTAAATTTTATTATATTAATTATGGAAATATAATTGCATAAAGGCTTTGGTAATTTTATTAAGTTTATGAACATGATTTGTTCATGTAGACGGATAAAACACGGAAGTAAAATCATCAGCATATACATATATTTTGCTTTTCTAGAAAAAGTTTTTATTAAAACAACTAGCTGGCCCGGCAAACGTTGTTTTGCCACATAAATTATTTCTTTCAGATGTAACAGTGTCTGCGAGCCAAATTTTAAGAAAAAATTATTGGCTATAGTTCTTTCTAGATGTCACACTATTTGCCTGTCCAATTTCAAGAAAATTACTTGATTAGTTAAGAAGATATAGGGAGGCGGAGCTTTTACCCCTTTTGCCCTATTTAATGCCCTGCCCTCTTTCCGATGTTACAGTGTAAATATGTTAAATTTTAAGAAAACCGGTTGATTAGTTAAGAAGATAGAGGGAGGGGAGTTTTTACCCCTTTTGCTCTATTTCACGCCCTAAAAAATAAAAACTATAGGCTATAGTTCTTTCCAACTGTAACATTATTTGCCTGCGAAATTTCAAAAAATCGGTTGATTAGTTACGAAGATATAGGGAGGGGGAGCTTCAGCCCTCGTATCCTATTTCACACCCTATTCCTTATTCTCTTTCAGATGTTACATTGTCTGCATTCCAAATTTTGAGAAAACCGGTTGATTAGCTTAGAAGATTGGGGAGTGGAAGCTTTTACCCCTATTGCAATATTTTGCGCCCTCCAACCATATAAAATATACTCTTCGACCTATTCTCATACCTAACAAATACACATACAAAATTTGGGAATATAAATACATGTTTCGGAATGAATGCAGTGTTCACTAAAATGGCTATAACTCAAAAACCAATACACATTTGAAGACCGTAGGTATACAAAAACCTTGGTATTGACTTCACCTTCCACGTGAAGTTTACAGAAACAAAATCGGTTCACGCATTTCAGAGAACATCAATTACTAACACAATGCAACTTATTTTTAAATGTATAGATTAATAAAAAAACAAGTAAGAGCGCTATATTCGGCTATGCCGAATCTTATATACCCTTTACCATGGTGCGATAAGAACAGAAAGTTATGTAAATACCGTTCTGTTCTTCAAATCCGCCGACATTTTGTCGGATGTTGTACATTGATAACCAAGACGCTTGTACCTTATTTTGAAATTTTGGCTCTTGCCGTTCTCTAGATATATAGAAATGTATACTGTCTTTGTGGAGTAGATGCCGCGCCCACTTCTCAAATCCCGCCCATATTTTTAGGTAGGTTGTGTATTAATAATCCAGCTATATGTACCAAATTTGGACACTGTTCCCACATTTGGTCAGATGTTGTGTCTTGATAACCGTAATGCTTGTACCTAATTTGGACAGCGTGGTTCTTGACGTTCTGCAGTTATAAAACAAAACAATCAAGGGATTTATGGGTAAAATAAAATAGTAATTTTGCATTTCTTCCTTTTTCTTCTTTGAACATGAATTGGCGTTCCAATGATTCATGTCATGTTGACGACATGAAAAAGCAAAACGTAAAGACAGTACATGCATCTGTGTACTCGTTTCTTTTCCCCTCGTCCCTCTCGCCTATAAAGTAGCAATCATGTCAATAAGACAAGAACCGTATGAACACAGACTAAATAAAGAAAAAGTTAATTTTCTTTTTAGAACACATGAGCATTTGAATAAACAAATTGCCAGGTTATAACTGATGAGCGTTCTCTACAAGCTCTCGAACGACTTATGACTAATTAATCACAGATAATTTAACGCTGGTTTAGTTGAACTAAACTTGAATTTATATGTAGTTTAAACTCAACAACTATAAATCGGTGTCCCATGTAATATATGTTGTTAAAAAAATAACATGTGGCACTACTACGATAAATCTTATCAAATTTATACAGACACATACAGACTCTGTATTGGCAGTTTAAACGCCTAATTTTATGCGTTTAAAGATGGTTTATATTTTTAGTGATTTATAGATTTGTTGGTTTAAAAACATTTTAAACTAAAAATAGAGCTTAACTTGCTCTGATTTTTTAGCCCTTACACCCTCATGTAGGAAGCTGAAACTTCCAAAGTCAGCCCCTTATAAATAAAAAAATTAATTTTTGGTGGTATACGCTTAAAACGAAAGGTTGATCGCGAACACCAATAACCCGTAACATGGTGCAGACGTGCGACACCAAAGCCTTTAAAATTAAAATTCATTTCTGAAACTTTTTATAAATTTAATTTTTTTTTATGAAAAAAGACGGTACGTTTTTAACATAAAAGCGAATTAATGTTTTAATAAATGGTATCAAAAAAATTTTGCCTTTTCAAACTAGTTTCATGATTTCATAACAATTTTTAAGTGCTTCATTTGTTTCTATATAAAATTAAATATTTTTGGTTTTGACTTGTCGCTGACATTTTGCAACGAAGTGATTTTTTTTTAAATTTATTCATTATTAAAAGTCTTTCACAAAAGGATAAGTTATTAATTTTTATTTTGACAAATAGAATATGGGAATTATTTCTTTTTGATAAATAATTTCAAAATTTAATATATTAACCATTTTTTCGAATATGATTCTATGAGTCAAATTTAATTCATAAAGCTTTTTTACAATAGTCTTATTCCCTCAATATTGTACATACTTTTTGCTAAAGCCAACCTTTGGTTACATTGAAGCTATATACATATATGTAATTATACTCAGGAATGACTCTATACACTACCAGAATATGTTGTATCTTAAAAAAAAAGAAAAAATTAAAATTGTTTTAAAGTTTTTCTTGGGATTCAAAAATGAATTATCAAGGTTTCGTTATAATGTGCTAAATTCCCATTTCAAACTATTGACAAACTGAAGTTTATTGTTGATGAGATAAGCTGTTCTTATGCGCATTTCACTGGTTGCTTAGGTCAGATCGTCAGGAAACTTCATCCAAAGATTTTAGAAAAACTAAACATTATAATATAAACATTATAAAAACAAGTAAGAAAGTATAGTCGGTCAAGCCCGACCATATGATACCCTACACCACAGTATTAAAAAACACATCATGCTTATATGTCCATATAAATATAGATTTATCTATGTTTATAAACTTCATTAAAATGGGTTTGAAAGTTTGTAAGAGGCAGAAATCGCCCCCTACCTCCCCTTGTGGTCCTATTTTTGAAAAACTGTATAGCTTATATGTCCATATAGATATGGATCTATCTATGTTTTAAATTTCATTAAAATCGGTTTGATAGTTTCTGAGAGGAAGAAATTTCCCCCTATCTTCCATTGTGGTCCTACGATTTGGTCCATTTTTAATTGGCTTGTCTTTGTGCCAATAAGAACCTATGTCCCAAATTTGATCAAATTATCTCCAAAATTGCGACCTGTACTTTGCGCACAAGGTTACATGGACAGCCAGCCAGCCCACTATGGGATTTCTGCTGCAAAAAAGGCATTTTTTGACTATTACTTTTAAAAAATCTAATGATGCTATTTTAAAGAGAAGAGTCTGGCAAACCAAAAACTGCATTTCTTTTAAGATATATGTATATATATTCTTAGAAAAGATCGGTTGAAATCAGGTTAATGTTGTGAAAGGTAAATATATGGTAATTTTGTTAAAATTCAGAGATTTATATATCGAAGATGTTTCGAGCGGAAAAATCTGGGTGTCGACTTTATTTAAGTCCAAAGCCTTGTTTTTAATTTAAAGGAAAAGAAAAAGTTATTGCATACATAGTTTGGGAGATATGAGTGCATCAAAATTGTCCTTAAAAATTCAGCATTGGCTGTTTTTCTTGGAGAAAAAGTCAGTTAGCTCGGTTTACCTCCGTGCTCTCAGTATAACGAAATTAAAGGTAAAAGGCTCTTCTTTCTAAATAGTCAAAAAAATTCACCAACTTTTGTCAATCTTTTAAAAAAATCCAATTTTAGTAAAAAAAGTCACGAATATTGCACCCTAGTATTTGTAATAAAAAAATTTTGCATACCTTTAGGCTTAAAGAAATTTGAGTTATTAATTATAACATGCAGTCTACAACTGACATGAAATGCTTAACTTTAACACTAATATGATGTTAGCGTTAGGTATAGACTCATCATATTAGAAGTTTTCTCATGTTATAACACGGTTGTTAATGCAAATGTTTTAACAACGCTTTTATAACTTCAAGTTATAACAGCAAATCATGTCAGTTGTAGACGGGCAGTAACAACAATTTCTTAATAAATTGTTGACAAATGTTTTTAAAAGTGAATAAGATTAAAAAAAAATAAACAAAATAATATGTTTTAATAAAAGAAAATGTATAGAAGAAAACCGCTTAAATTGAAAACAAAATTTGCAACCAGTAAACAGTTAACGTTAATAAATAAATAATAATAAATATTGTAATAAAATTTAAAATATAATTCTAAAAATGATTTTATTTTCTGTGTCATATAGTGAATTGTGCCCGGAACTTATTGATGGTGGTAGCAATGTCAATTTGTTAACAAATTTTATAAAACAGGAAAATTCGGTTATTGATGAAATTGAAATAGTGAAAAAGGCAGTTTAAAAAAGGTTTTTGGTAATTTTTTAAATCGTTGGGGAGAAGCGCGACTTGGTTAGAAAGTAAATACATCTTTAAAAAATAAATTAATTAAAAATAATTTATTTTGAATATAATGAAATTTCTTTTCATCGTTTGCTTGAGTCGTCCGATCCATATATTAGTAGCTTAAGACGTCAACCTCATAAGAATATTGTAGAATTGGATGATGTGTTTAAAGATATGATAGTTAATGAATAAAATGAATTTCTTTAATTAAATATTACTATTTTTATTATTATTTTCAATGAGAATTATATTTATACGAAATTTTTTCATTCAGGTTACATAAAAGACGACGCATTTCAACCAAAATTGTTAGTTTTTTCTTTTATCAATTATTACGCCAAATTTAATCAAATTCTATTGACAATTGCGCCCTATACATTGAAAAGAAAATTACGTGGAATAATGGGGGTCCATGGGAGGTACCACTAGGAGTCGACGGATTTCAACCAAAATTTATGGTGCTCTTTTTTAGATCAACTTATGCACATCTGCTAAATTTTATCAAATTCCGTTGCGAATTGCGGCCCATACGTTGAGAAGAAAAATAAGCTAAAAAA
Source organism: Pollenia angustigena (assembly GCA_930367215.1). NCBI lineage: Eukaryota > Metazoa > Arthropoda > Insecta > Diptera > Polleniidae > Pollenia > Pollenia angustigena. The sequence continues at coordinate 186,529,112 of OV884060.1, read as the reverse complement.
TTGGGGTCCAAGGGAGGTAACCCTAGGAGTCGACGGATTTCAACCAAAATTTGTAGTGCTCTTTTTTAGATAAACTTATGGACATCTGCTAAATTTTATAAAATTCCGTTGGGAATTGCGGCCCATACATTGAGAAGAATAATAAGCAAAAAAAAATGGGGGTCCAAGGGAGGTACCCCTTGGAGTCGACGGATGTCAACCAAAATTTGTAGTGCTCTTTCTTGGATCAACTTATAAACGTGTGCCAAATTTCGTACGACCTATACATTGAGTACAAAAATTCGTGGAAAAATGGTGTTCCAAGGGAGGTACCCCAAGGAGTCCACGGATTTTAAAAATTTTTTGTATTTTTCTTTTCTACTTAAATTTAAACATCCGTGCAAAATTTCATAGTTGTAGGATCACTCCTTCTATTTTTTGCAGGTTGATGTATGAAGAAATACCACTGTGCAGCCTACCAGCTTAGATTTTGTTTAAGTAAGAAAAAAATAAAAATTTTTTATCTTCTTAGGGAATATTTTAAAAGTATTACATTTTTATACATTAAATGCTATGAAAACGATTCCTACTATTTTGACAAAAGTTTTTTCTGTGAAATTAAATAAAAAAATCATAATCAAAAGTTCAATAAATTATTTAATCCATAGTTTTGTTGAGTGTATAAAAGTTTTAAGCAAAATGTGTAGAATATGTTTAGGCGCTATAAAGAAGAGTTGCCAAGTTAATAAAAATATGAGGTATCTAAATGTTTTTTAAGGTATCTTTAGATGGTAATACAAAGAATAAACACTTTGTGCAAATCATACTATAATGATATTATCATCGGGCCTAAGAAAAGAAAGATAACAAAAGTCTGTTGTAAGTATTTTTCATGTTTACACTGTTGATATAAGTAAAATCAAAGCAAAGATATTAAACAGCTAAGTTGATAACAAAAGAAGACTTAAACTTGAAAATTCACCTATTTTATGATGAGAATACTGTTACATTTTTCCTTTAATAAGTTTCGTTTCGGTTTACTCCCTTTATAATAAACCGTTGAGTTCTTTTAATTGCAAATCAAAATAAATACACACACTTATTAAACTTTACAAACTTTATTGGAATTATTTTGTTCACAATTGTTAGTTACGAACAGAATCGTTTCACAAAACAAACTAAACTAATTATTCATGAGTCACCCCCTTTTATATTTCATAACTATTTCTAGACTTTTTCCGAATCTTCCTGTAATAACTATTTATTATGTTCTAAAACCATTTCTAGAAATGACTGTGAAATTCATGTAGGAATTATTTTAAAATAACAGTTGTGTTGAAAATTATACATGGCAATTTTAAGTAACATAAAACTATAACTTATAACTATAACTATAAATAATTCTTAGATAATTTAACTTTCGTAACAATACATTAGTTTATAAAACGGTTTAGAAAATAAACATTAAACGACCGCCATGATAAAATTTTTTTCATTCTACATAATTTTTTGACATGTCGTAATATATGTAATACCATGTAAAGATGCTTGAAGCAGGAGTGGAATTCCGGCATTCGATATTGATAGAAGTTACAATACAATTGATATGGAAATTTCAAATGATTTCCAACACCGTAATTCGCCCCCCCAGTGTTAAAAAATACTTAATTCTATTCAATGAGATTTTTACTTTAATTTTTTAAAACAACATAATCAACAAGACATTTTCAGCAGTAAAAGTGACTTTTATAGATGGAATAATAATATGGGAGCTACAAACACATATTATATTTATATGAGAGTTAAAACCATATATGGACTGATTATAGCAAAGTTTGGCAGCATAATTTTTGCATATTTAAATTTTAATTTTTACAAACGAATTTCGTCCATATTAGTGTGTAATTAGTTTAAAAATGTCTATTCTGGGAAACATTTTAGGGAGCTAGCTGAAATAATGAAATTCTGAAGTTCAAAAGGTTGTGTCATTGTGACAATATAAATTTATGTTCAATATTTTTAATGTAATTAATTTCACTGTGCTAGTTGCAAAATTAGGCAATCCGGGCACATGGCGTTTTACCATAATTCGGGTACGCTGAATCGAATGGTGCCCACCGTTTTTTAGGTTAGCTCTTGTTTCCGAGACATACCGTTATTTCGAAAATGGAGGAGGTTGCACAACATATATTCGCGTAACTCAAAAACGGGTTTGTTTATTGAAATAACTAAAAAACCGAAATTCCGCAATAAAATTTCCTTTAAGAAAAGTAATTTTTGTTTTCATATGAGCAGTCGTTTTAGACACATAATATTTTTTTTTGGATCAAAATTTCGAAATTTTTGTTTTTAAAAATTCAGTTTTTTTTCCAAAAATTATGTTTCTAAAACGACTGCTCATATTTTAGTAAATTCAATAAACTAAACCGTTTTTGAGTTAGTTTTTGTGCAACCTCCTCCATTTTCGAAATAACGGTATATCTCGAAAGCAAGAGCTAACCTAAAAAAAAAAAAACGGTGGGCACTATTGGATTCGGCGTACCCGAATTATGCTAAAACATGGTGCCCGGCTTGTCTAAAAAAGTGTAAGTTTCAAGCACAGTGTTCTGAATTTATGATTATATTTTAATTAAACAGACAGCCACAACCATTCAGTCAATACGTAACAAACAATAACACAAAAGCATAATATCCTCCAGCGTTGCCGTTGGCAATTTTCTGAAAGGGTCACAAAAAGGGTATTTTCCAAAAAGGTTAAAATACCCTAGTAAAAAAGGGTCAGGGGTTTTATAACCAGTTTTTATCAATGAAGGAGCTGCATTTAAAAGAAAAAATAAGACTAAGTTTTTTATAAACAAACAAAAAAGATCGTTTATCTTTTTTATTTATTCCTAATACAATTTTGTGACATAATTTCAAAAATGGTCAAGAAGGAAATTGATTTAAATTGATAAAAAAATGTACATTAAAAAGTGGCAAAGGCCTCAAAAAGGGTAAAACTTGGCAATTTAGGGGCACAACATGAACGCTGTGTATATAAAAGCTGCTTGTGAGATAAAGGTGTTTACTCCTTACATAAGCAGCAAGGACTGCCAGTAAACACAATGTAAGTGCTATTTCTAAAAAGGGTCAAAATGTGCCACGAAATAAATAAAACTGATCCAAAAGGTAATTTGATAAAGGGGTCACAAAAGGTATCAAGAGCGTCGAAAAAGGGTCAAATTGATACTTTGGTATCGCAGCGGTAACGCTGTGCACTCCTATGATGGTACATATTGTAGTATTTATGACCGTTTAAGCTTAATTCCAGGGTTCATTTGTATAGAGGATTCTTAACTATTGGTAATTTTCATATCTGCGTTTTTAATTTGTTAGGAAATAATAAGTTGGCAACTCTCCCTGTTTTTACTATGGATCATTTACTGCAAAACATTTAAGTTTGATGGTGATAGGTGAAAGACGAATGGAAAAGTAAACTTTGTTTTTGTATGTTGGAGGTAAATTATATTTTTCTGACTTTCTTAATGAGAGGAAGAAAAAGAAAGACATACAAAATACTTAAAATGCTAAAAAACAAAAGTTTTTTTGTTATTTTCTTAGTGCCCATTTAGACAGGGAAACATTTGGAAGGGAAACAATTTGTTTGGTAGCAAATTACGGGTGGGAAAGAGAGCATGGTTTTTGTGTTCGGTACTCGGCGACACGCTTTGTTCTCAGTTTCTTTGTTGATATTTACTTTGTTTTTTAAAAAAAAACAACAAAAATAACAAAGTGTTTCCGGCAACATGTTCGTCTGTGTGACCGCGTTTGAAAAAAACTAAAGAGAATTCCAAATGTTTTTCTTCCAAATTTTCGCTCGTCTAAACTCGGACTTACTTAGAGAGAGGAATGTTAAAAGTTGCTTGCGTTTTTGACATATCGACCAATGAAAACAACAAATAAAACACAATGTTGTGTTTTTGATGTTGTACTTGTTGTAGTATCGACACCACCGTTTACATGAATTCGTCTTGGATACGAACCCAGTTAAAAAAAAAAAATTTATAGAAAGTTTCTGCAGCAAATGTTTGATAGTATGGACGAGGACTAAGCCGAGTTATTTTGTAAAAACTCATTTCTTTCTTTATCAATTCTGAGGGGCAACTGACGGCAATGGATATCGTTAACAATTTGTATTTGTATTGAAATAAAGGCCATAAAACAATTGAACAGAAATGCAGATAGATTAAATGTTGTCGCGCTTTTAGTTAAAACTAATCTGTTTTTTGCCACTAGATCACTGATATTTTCAGATCCTTTAGAAATTTAAGTCTTATTCCCGTAATTTCTGCAAATAGATATCTAGCTGTCTGTAGATATCTATAGTTTTCATAATTTTAATACTTATTTCTTACCTATTGGTTAAAGTGTTATTAAGTATTTTACACTACCGATTTTCGATAGTTAATTCATGTAGAAAAAAATAACGTTAAAATTATCAAAATAGTGTTACCGGATAGGTGCTAACACGACTAGATATCTGTTTGTAGAAATTACGGGCATTAAAGACGTTAAATAATGTTCGCAGGTTATATGAAATAATTATTTTATTGATTAAATGTGAGTCAACATTTTTTAGTAACACTGTTATCGTTTTCTTTGTTTTCTTTTTATTAACTGATTTATTTTATTCAATAAATTTGTTGTTAAAAAATAAACACAACTGAATCGCCAAGTGCAAAGAGGGAACTACTTCAAAACAATCATATTGCTATAATCAATTAAAACAGTATTGTTAATAATAATAAATGCAAGTTTTATGTTCTTAGCTCGTAGAGGGAGGAACTGGCTTTAATTTGAAATTGTATTTTGTATTTAATTTAATTTTATTTGTATTTAATTTAATTTTGTATTTAATTTTTTTGTTTGATTGCTAAAAATAAAATATTAGTATTTTATTCAATGTTACAAACTCATTGTTAAAAATATTTGTTAAAAGTGAACAATTTTAATTAACAAAAAATTTTTTATATTTACAAATTCGGTTGTTGGTGCCTTCAATTAAAAAAATTATTGTATTGACGAATATGGTATTCAATATGACAATGATTTGTCGTAATTTTTTTCTGTGAAATTATAAATAACATAATGTAGGATACATCAGATGAATCGATGATGTCACAACAGTCGTCAGCGGCTGCAGCTAGTTAGATATCAGAAATTAAAGATAAGATTATAAGAGGAGAATATAAAATAATGGAAAATGGAAAAAGCAAGGTTTGGGATATTTTTGGAAGAGTTGATAAAGGCGGAAGTTTTATAGAAAACGTTGTGGCATGCAAAAACTGTAGTAGTGTCCTCAAATTTGTTAACAGTACTTCTAATCTTGTTAAGCATAAGTGCTTTAAGAATTTAAAGGACACTTTAGAAAATAGCCCCAAGGTAGAAGTTGACCACGATACGAAGAAACAAGTAGTTAGTACAACTACTGAGTGGCTGATAAAAAATTGTCGATCTTTTAAGATGATAGAAGACGAAGGTTTAAAAAAGTTTACAGAGCTGATGTTATTACTTGGAGCTAAGTACGGACCAAATGTGGATGTAGATAAACTTTTACCACACCCCACAACTATATCAAGGAATATCGACAATATGTACAACACCAGCTACGATTCCATAAAATTTGAACTTAATGAACTCAGTGGGTATGGCCTAACTTCGGATTTGTGGAGCGACAGTTATCTTAAAATGTCGTACTTATCCTTAACTATTCACTTCATTAAAAATGGGAAATTAAACACTAAACTGCTCGCTTTTAAATCAATGGATATGGAACCATGCACCAGTAAGTATTTGCATAGACCTAACAAATAGTAAATATTTTAAACAAAATCCTTTTTCAACTTTTCGTTAATTTAAAAAAAAGACGAAAGGATTCTCCGTAAAGTGACTGCGACGTTAAGTGAATTCAATTGTAGTCTTAATAGGGCAATAATCGTTACAGACAGAGGTTCCAATATGAAAGCTGCATTTAGAACAAGTGATCATATATTTTGCATTAATCATTTATTACACAACATAGTCGAGAAATCCATTAATGAAAACGTTGAAATTAAAGAACTATGCGTTAAGTCCTCAAAGCTTGTAAAGTATTTTAAAATATCTGGCTGCAATGCGCAATTAACAACAACTCTCAAAAGTTTTTCCAAAACAAGATGGAATACTATGTACTATTTGTTACAATCGATACAAAACAACTGGATTGAAGTTGGTAACATCTTGCAAGAAAAGGAGCAATTGTATAGAATTAGTGGTATAAACCTAAATACTATGACTGCGACTATAAAAGTTTTAAAACATTTTGAAGCAACGTCGAAAGAACTCGAAGCCGAGATATATCCAACTTTACATTTGACAATAGTTCATATTTACTTTTTAAAACGAATATGCGAAATAAACAGTGATGATTTAGAGTGCATAAGAACTTTGAAACAAAAACTTGGGAACTTGTTAAACGATGTGGTCATGAATAACATCACAATTTTTCACAAAATTGCACTGTTCTTGTTTCCACCAACTAACAAGCTTTCGCAGTTTACGAATGTTGAAAGATGCGATATAAAGGAACATTGCCAAAAAATTATGGAAAGTTTTATAAGTGAAACCAACTCAAATCAAGATGAAAGTTCCCAGTCAGAATCCTTAACAAATGAAAAGGAGCTTCTTTTTTCAGGGTTTCTCCAGCCTTTGAATTCATCAAATACCACTGACAGAGTACAAAACGAAATCATGTTGTACGAAAATGTTAATGAAGTTATGCACAACAATTTTGATGTTCTTCAGTGGTGGGAGTTCAATAAATTAAAATATCCACTACTCTATAAGTTAAGCTGCAAAATATTGGCAACTCCTGCAAGTAGCGCCTCTTCAGAAAGAACATTCTCATGTGCTAGACACCTTCTTTCTGAAAAACGTTGCCTTATTGGGTCCAACCCTGTTTCGGTTGGAAAGATGATGTTTTTACATTCTAACATGTAGATTGTTTAGATTTTAAAAAACTTAATTTGACTTAAATATTTATGAATTTAATATTTATTTGTGTTATATACTTTTTTGTTTTCATTACTAAGAAATAATTAAAAAAAAATTTTTAATAACAATAAAAATTGTGTTTTTCCTTTCTGATCTTTCTTCAGTTAACTCGGGTAACGCGAATAATATTCTATAATTCGAATGCGCCTAATAAACTCATTGTATATAACAAAGTCGTATACGTACTTTTCTCATTTGTACCAACATACAACATATATTCATACCGTAGCAACCATATCCAATGCTTACCGAGTTGTGTCGAGTGTGAATCGTGGATTGTGTGAACGCAACAAGTTGATCGAGTTCGATGCTTTCATACTTTAAACAACTCAAGCATCTTTTTCACCCACTCATTGCTTCTCATTGCAAATGAATTAAATGAATATGTGCCGTTATTTTTTGTGGGTGTCTCATAGCTGATTTTTTTTGCATTCATGCAGATGTTTATTCGGTACTCGGCGACACGCTTTGTTCTCAGTTTCTTTGTTGATATTTACTTTGTTTTTTTAAAAAAAAAACAACAAAAATAACAAAGTGTTTCCGGCAACATGTTCGTCTGTGTGACCGCGTTTGAAAAAAACTAAAGAGAATTCCAAATGTTTTTCTTCCAAATTTTCGCTCGTCTAAACTCGGACTTACTTAGAGAGAGGAATGTTAAAAGTTGCTTGCGTTTTTGACATATCGACCAATGAAAACAACAAATAAAACACAATGTTGTGTTTTTGATGTTGTACTTGTTGTAGTATCGACACCACCGTTTACATGAATTCGTCTTGGATACGAACCCAGTTAAAAAAAAAAAATTTATGGAAAGTTTCTGCAGCAAATGTTTGATAGTATGGACGAGGACTAAGCCGAGTTATTTTGTAAAAACTCATTTCTTTCTTTATCAATTCTGAGGGGCAACTGACGGCAATGGATATCGTTAACAATTTGTATTTGTATTGAAATAAAGGCTATAAAACAATTGAACAGAAATGCAGATAGATTAAATGTTGTCGCGCTTTTAGTTAAAACTAATCTGTTTTGTTGCCACTAGATCACTGATATTTTCAGATCTTTTAGAAATTTAAGTCTTATTCCCGTAATTTATGCAAATTTTAATACTTACTTCTTACCTATTGGTTAAAGTGTTATTAAGTAATTTACACTACCGATTTTCGATAGTTAATTCATGTAGGCAAAAATAACGTTAAAATTACCAAAATAGTGTTACCGGATAGGTACTAACACGACTAGATATCTGTTTGTAGAAATTACGGGCATTAAAGACGTTAAATAATGTTCGCAGGTTAAATGAAATATATTATTTTATTGATTAAATGTGAGTCAACATTTTTAGTAACACTGTTATCGTTTTCTTTGTTTTCTTTTTATTAACTGATTTATTTTATTCAATAAATTTGTTGTTAAAAAATAAACACAACTGAATCGCCAAGTGCAAAAAGGGAACTACTTCAAAACAATCATATTGCTATAATCAATTAAAACAGTATTGTTAATAATAATAAATGCAAGTTTTATGTTCTTAGCTCGTAGAGGGAGGAACTGACTTTAATTTGAAGTTGTCTAAGATGACACTTTTTACGCTGGTTTCTTAGCAACACTCAAACAAGTTACATGAAGTAAATGCCAGTTGTTTCCTTTCTGCACTTAGTTTATTATCTTCGGAAAATTCCGTTTAAAATTATTTTATTATTATTTTTATTTACTTGTAAATAGAATTGATCTGATATTGTTTTGCACAATATTCCTTAATCGAAATCGAGAACCTTAAAATAATTCGACACTATTGTAAAAGTTTTTTCAATATTACAAGCCGATTCTTTCGACTTTTCAATTTGCCGTGTGTTTGTCTAAAAAAATTCAATGAAACTAAATTTACCTCTGACTCGTTCCACCTCCAATATAAAGACCTCGAACACAATTCATTTTATTATAATCTTATCAAAATAGCGACAAAAAAAAGTTAAACAACATTCACAACAAGTGAGAGGTATGTAAAAAGTCGGCCGTGCGGAATCTATGATCCCTACCACCATTAATTCCAATAAGACGACTTTTAAGGCCCAACCGTAATGTGCTGAAGTTGGCTTAAGCAAATGTGCGATTAAATGTAAATCATATGAGGCAAACCATATTGATTTTAAGGAAACTTTTTGTTAAGTTTTATGAAACTGTCATTTGCTTAAGCAAAGTGCGAAACTGATCGCACATTCCGTACGGAATCGAATGTTTTTTTAAATTTGTTTTTGTTTTTTTTTTTAAAAATTGGATAGACTTTTTGCTAATTTTTGACAGTAGGTTAAGCAAGGATATACATATTATGGCAAGGCCGCTAAATTTAAAAAAAATTATAAATAAATATTGTTAACTGGAAGTCAAAGTTAATTTTAACGGAACTTGGTTAAATTGGCCTATATAATTATAAAATAAAAGCGCATGTACATTAGGGCGGGTCGATTTGTATGGATGAAAAACAAATTAAAAATCGTATAGCAAAAACGTAATCAACATTAAATTCTAAGAAAATTCTCCGAAGAAACCATGGGTCTAAAATAAAATCCTAATCCGCGCCTCTCGACTTGAAAATTTTTTTACTTGGGTGAACAGTTTTTTTAATGTAAAAAAAAATTTGAGTGTAAAATCCCAGCGGAAAAATTCAGAAGACCTTCTTACTGCAGGCCTTTTTAAAGGTCTGCTTAAAAAATTGTTTGATTTAATTACTATTCTTATGTAACTGCTAAAGAATGCCTCATAGAAGGCCTCGACTTTTTGGTATAAAAGATAAGATACATCTTCCACACTCGCTTCTATGAGAAAGGAGAAAAGAAGGAGTAACCTTTTTTGTTTTGTTTTTTTGCACAAGCAAAAGCTTAAGAATTTAGATCCCTTTACAAAAACAAAGTAACATATGTTGTAAATCATTTTAGTTGAAGTTGAAAAGAGAAGGAGTAAAATTTGTTGTTTTGTTTTTTTTTTGCCATAGAATTTACAGGCGTACCTAAACTGGAGCGGAAGGCGGAACGTTTTCTTCCGCTTAGCTTTTACGCTGATATGCCATACCTAAACAAGAGCGTTAACGTTGTGCCAAAAACAGTAGAGTAAACTTTCTTGTTTAATAGAAATAAATAGAAGAGAAAAAATCGCTAGATTGACAAAAAACAGCTAAATTGCCATTATTTATTAACAATAGCGGCCAACTTCACTATTAAACGCGCTGTCAAAATCGGATTTTCCAATTGTAAAGCGTTGACGCCGCGCTATTAAGGGATGCTTCATACAAATTGTATGGGCATGAGAATTCTTGACAGCTAGAAATCTCTTTCCGCTCTTGTTTAGGTATGTCTGTAAGATCCCGTTATAAAAACAAAGTAACATAGTAGGTACATATTAAAATACAAAAACAAAATAAAATCAATAATGTTAATCATTTTAGTTGAGTTTTGTTCATTGAGGGAGATAATGCCTAAAAGTTTTTTTTTTATTATATACTTTTATTTATAATCTATTTTACAATATTTAGCAAATTTGATTATTTCAATAAAAAAATATCACATGTGTTATTAAACTACAATAAGTTTAATAAACTATATAAACATACGTTTGTAAAATAGGTACGTATAAAAAGTCAAGTGTTGTTTCATTTTCTATATTGGAGATCTTATAAATGAAACCTATTCAGTCTTCTAATTTCATTTGTAAGGAAATATTCCTTAATGTTTTAGACTGATAGCCCTTCAATATGACATTTAATCAAAGGCATTTGTAGAAGGATGGTCTGAAAGGCCATTTAAGAGCCATTAATTGAAACCCCTTTTAACATACCTTTCTTAAAAACCCTTCAAGATAACCTTTTTTCTAAGGCCTTTTGACTCATTCTCTGGAAAGCCTTCTAAAAGCCATTTATTTGAATGCCTTTAAGAAGCTCTGGCGAACGAAAGGACAGCAGAAGGCCTTCTCAGCAATGACAACGCGTGTTAAATAGATATGAGTATGGAATGGAGCGAGAAGGCCTTGTTCATCCAAAAGAAGGGGTACAGAGGCCTTCTAGAAGTGCAAACAATTTTATTCAAAAAATTCGATTCCTTTTTGGAAAAAGCTATTTTTTCAAAAAAAAAAATTTTTTTTTGCAAAGTCGAGAAATGCGGATTTTCTTAGAATTTTATGTAGATTACGTTTTTGCTACACGATTTAAAAAAAAAAATCGACCCGCCCTAATGTTCATATTTTAATGGGGCCTATGTATGTACAAAATATGTATCCATTTGGCCTATTACCTATTCCAAACAAAGCTAGTATGTTTAACGTATTTCGTTGCCAAAGCTTGTGCCCTTAAACATTAAATCTGGCCTTAAAATTGAATGGAGGCTATGTTAAATAATGGATAGATTTGGCTTTTTTCGGTACCATGAATTTTTGTTTATAGAAAAAGTTTAGGCCAAATTAGCGTTTACAGAGACCGTTACCGTTTGGCTGCTATCATACCAAAAGTATTCTTCGGGGGTTGGTCATTTGTATTGAGGCTAGCCGAAATAATGGACCGATTTATTTCGTTTTAAATACCAAACAGATCTATGGCTGTCACTAAAATGATTCTGCCGCGTAAAACAAGAGTCATACTAGCACAACCAAATCAGGATGAAGTAACAGGGTTAGTGCCTTCTGGTCTCGCATAGACCGTGCCATCTATAACTTATGCCCAGCATGTGGTCAGGATTCTCATGATAACCATATCATATTTAATTCTCCAGCCCTACTTCGTTTTGTCCAAAAAGTATATGATCCCACCCTGTGGATTCCTTGGAATTAAACTGGCAAAACCACTCGATAAAATTTTGTATATGCTTAATGTTGTAACCACAACAACATTGTCGAAAAATTATTTCTACTGTAAACTCAATCGCGCTTTCATTAGATAGACAGACGGACGTTGCTGGATCGTCTTAGAACTGTTGAAGGAATTAAAATATTTATGCCTGTATTCACAAAAATTTTTTAAGTTTAATAAAGGTTTACAGAACAAATTTACTATGAAACTTATCCTTAAGTAGCTGGCCCAGCAAACGTTGTTTTGCCATATAACTTATTTCTTTCAGATGTTACAGTATCTGCAAGCCAAATTTTAAGAAAACCGGTTGATTAGTTAAGAAGATAATAAAAATTAAGGGCTTTAGTTCTTTCCAGATGTTACACTTTTTGCCCGCCAAATTTTAAGAAAATCAGTTGATTAGTTAGGAAGATATAGGAAGGGGGAGCTTTTACTCCTCTTGCCCTATTGCATGCCCTTTCTCTTTCAGATGTTACAGTGTCTGCATGCCAAATTGTAAGAAAACCGGTTGATTAGTTAAGAAGATATAGGGAAGGGAGCTTTTACGCCTCCTGCTTCACGCCCTAAATAATAAAACTAAGGGCTATAGTACTTTGTAGCACTATTTGGCTGCGAAATTTCAAGAAGATGTTGCTAGGGGGAGCTTTTACCCTTCTTGCCCTATTAAATATCCTATTTCCCTTCAGATGTTACAGTGTCTGCATGTCAAATTTTAAGAAACCCGGTTGATTAGTTTAAAATATTGGGTAGGGGGAGCTTTTACCCCTATTGCCCTATTACACGCCGTAAATAATAAGAATTTTAGGCTATAATTCTTTCCACTATTTTCCTGTAAAATTTCAAGAAAATCGGTCGATTTGATATAGGAAGGGGGACCTTTTACTCCTCTTGCCCTATTTCACGCCCTATTCCCTATTTTCTTTCAGATGTTACAGTGTCTGCATGCCAAATTTTAAGAAAACAGGTTGATTAGCTAAGGAGATATAGGGAGGGGGAGCTTATGCCCTATTTTGCGCCCTCTAGCGATATAAAGTATGCTCTACGACATAGTCTCATACCTAAGCAAAACACATACAACATTTCATAAAAATTAGTCAAGCCGTTTCGAAGTAGTTCAAAATGGAGGGCATTTTGTTGATATTTGTTTGGGAATATATAGGAAAATCTAAATGCCATAGGTCCGGAACCACTGGGCCGAATTCATGAAACCTTTCCATAAACCATCTACGGACTATCCCTAACGCAACTCAACGTTTTTGTTGAAATCGGTCTAGCCGTTTTCGCAGTTAGTGGTGACATCAAAGTGTACACTTCTTTTTATATTATAGATAAACGTTTGTTTAATTTAAAATTCTTTATAAAGATTCCTTTAAATATGTTAATGTGTTACAAACAAAATGACAAAATAAATATACCCCTTTCTTATCTGTGGTAGTTACAAGAACTTTTAATTTGAAACGTTGTTAAGAGTAGAGAAAAGCAAAATGGAACGGAACAGAAAAGAGCAAAAATAACCTCTTTTCTGGCTCTTTTGGGTCTTATCAATTTGCACTGTTTTTTTTTGTGTCAATAATTAATTTATTTATCAGTTTTTACAATCTGTTGTAAATGTTAAATTTTTTAGAGGGAAGGTAATAAAATTGTTTATAAATGGAAGATTTAATAAATTTGTCTGCAATATATGAAAATGTATTGTATCTCAAAAAAAGGCTGTAGGAAATATCGCCCAAAGAAAAATGGCAAAAAAAAAAAAAAAATGAAAAATCACCCAAAAAATTCCATGTAAAATTGGGGTTAATTCATATGAAAAGTGACCCAAAATTTTTGGGCTTTTTTTCGTTATTATTGGGTGATTTTTCGTTTTTTACCTGTATAGCCGGCCTTCGGCCGGGCGCAAGGATTTCCCCTCTATGGTATAACAAACACCGGCTTCGCTAACTAAAGCTTCTCTGCGTATATGGCCTTCGTTCGAAAACAAGGCAGATTTTAGAAGCTTTACTTAGCGAAACCGGTACTTGTTCTACCATAGAGGAGAAAATCCTTGCGCCCGGCCGAAGGCCGGCTATACAGAGAAGCTTTAGTTAGCGAAGCCGGTGTTTGCTATACCATAGAGGAGAAAATCCTTGCGCCCGGCCGAAGGCCTGCTATGCAGAGAAGCTTAGCGAAGTTTGCGCAGCCGGTATTACTGTCCTTACTGCCGAGCAGCTGTTGAAGATAGAATGCAATTTTTTACATAAAACTTACACTTGTATGGAACTAAATTTATATGAATAATAACCACTTTTTTGCAAATTGGGTAATTTTTATTTTTTTTTGCTTTTTGGGTCATTTTTCATTTTTTTTGGGCCCTTTTTCGTTTTTGTTGGGCAAAATTTCATATATAACTTTTTGGGTCATTTTTCATGTTCTTTTGGGCGATTCTTCATTTGGGCGATTTTTCATTTTTTTTTTGGGCCATTTTTCTTTGGGCGATATTTCCTACAGCCTCAAAAAAAAGTTCTAAAGGGGGGAATGACAATTTTATATAGTAATTTGAAACCTAAAATATTTCTTTCCAATGCGGTCTTAGTTTTAGTATATAGTTAAATCGTCCCCTCAATAAAACAATAGTGTATCAGCATGTACACCATTAATTTTTTTGCATAATAAGAATCTACATAGCTGATTCTAAATGTGGTCAAAATTTGGTGAAATTCTACTTCCACAAAGTGGGTCAAAAGATCAATTGAAATATTAGCGTATAATTGCGCGTTTGAAATTTTACATTAATAATTCGTCAGCTCATTACTGGTTTGACCCACCGACCATTTTTAAAAAAAAATGAGTTAGGTATGAGGAATATATTTTTTTAATACCCTCTTTCTTAATCAAAAACCTGTTTCGCGAAAATTGTTATGATTTCTGAGATATAAAGCATCAATTTTGCTGCATATCAACTGTTTCAAAATTTTTTAAGTACTGTTTTGCTCTACAAGCCATTATACAAAATAAATTTTACTGTTGCTTTGCTGCATTGCCGTAAGAAAAAAAAGTTGTTAAAGCAAAAGCAAAGTAAAATGACAACAAGAAAATAAATTTGTGAAAAATAGTTTTATAATGGACCCAACCAAGTGTACGGTTTGCTATTATTTGTGTTTTTAGCCTACCTAAGGGAAATGCTTTAAAAATTTTACTGCAAACGAAAATTAAATATGTTTAATCTTACAGCAACCATTATTATGTCATATATACCAACTTTTACTTATTGTGCCTTTTTGACGGAAGCTCATAGTGGTCGGAGTGGTAACATTATTGCTAGTGCTTAAATTAAAATTTTAAATGAATTAATAAAATATTGTCCACTCATTAAAACTTTGACATTATGGAGCGATTCTTGCGTACCTCAAAATAAAAATCAAATTAACGCAACCGCAATCAAAATGTTCTTTAAACAAAATAATATTGATGCCGTAATACAAAAGTTTTCAGAACCAGAACATTCTTTAATTCAAGAAGTGGACTGTGTCCATGGTGTTATTGACCGGTACTTAAAGAATATTGAAATTCATAGTCCTCTTCATTTACTTAATTTGCTTAAAACAATGCCAAATAATAAAAAAAAACTTAAAGTTATGGAAATGCTTCCGCAAAATTTTCGCACATACTCGTTGGAGCAAATAAAATGGACTTTCGAAAAGTCCCTTTTGCTAAAATTAAAGTACTTCTATACAGTTAAAATAATGATTTATGTATAAATTATAAAACTTCTACCAGAGAGGAAAAATATAAAAATGCAATTTTGGTTAAGTCTGCATCAAAAAATTTTTTGAAAACTCCTGAGAATTTGTTGACGAATGTTTTGAAAATATCGAAACCATCATTTATTTCCAGCGATAAAAATAGAGACATAAAAATTTACTCAATATTAAGTTTTAAATTTTCTTTTTACTTTTGCATTATTTACGTTGTTTAATTTGTGGCTTTTTATGTAACTTTTCATAACAGTAGAACTGTTTTTTCTGTTTTTGTAAAGTAAAATCAAATAAAAAAACTATAAAAAAAATTCATCTCAACAACAAGTTACTCAATACACAGCAATAAGTATACGTATGCAGCACAAAAAGCCACTTTTTAAATTTTTTTTTAGAAAAGTGGCGTATGCGGCACAAAACAATATTTTTCATTGTCAAAAAAATACTATTAAATTAAAGCTAAGGCACGAGCTCTATGTGTACATTTGTCCTTCAAGTTGTGCTGAAAAAGGTCAACAGAAAAGAAAAAGACAAAATGAAAAAACAAAAAATGTACTTGGACTTCAAGAAAAATTCTTGACAAAAGTACGAAAAAAAAAAAAAAACAGAAGTAAGGAAAAAACATGTAAAATCAATTAAAATGGATAATCATTCAGGAAAGCAAATTTCGATCTACCAAATTTTAGAATACAATTTGGTTTAAGGATTGATGTTTGACTATTGACGTCAGCAGTCGTCGATGGCTGCGAGTGTAAGACGGCAAATCCATCTGAGGAGATTGAGTGGTTGCAATCGAAACATGTCATGGTAACCTGCCGGCCGGGGTTCGAGCCCCAGCCACGTCAAGAATTAAAGATTATCAATAACAATTTTAATTAATTTTCATGTTGTAAAATTCCTTTCTTCATCAAAATAATTTAATGAAAAATTTAATTTCATGAACTTAAGCCTAATTAAAAATATTAAAAATTTGGATTAAAAAAAAAAATTGAATTCTAACTTTATTCATGAAAGTGCGCAAAAATTTGCATTTTTCTTCAAAACATATACCGTAAGCAGTGGTAAAAATATAAAAAAATTCTATCGGGTACAATTTCAGAAATCTTCATGTAAATCTTCTTTGTCGTTTTTCTCCACTCCGACTTTTTGGCATAAGCGCCAAACCAATTCTGAGCTGACGAATTGTGTAAGTGCAGGTTTGGTGTTTTAATAAGTTGTTACTTTGAATATAATTTCAAAGAAAAATAGTGAATAAAAAGCATACACTATTTTTATTATTCACTATTTTTTATTATTTCATAACAAAATAAAATTGAAAAATTACGTATATTGATACAGTAGTTTTGACTTAACTGCCTTTTGTTTAAGTGCACTTTTGACTTAACTGCACAAAATTAATATTTTTTGTCATTATTGTTTAAAATACCATACAAATTCCTTCTTTAAGTGCACTTTCTATACCTGCACATTTGAGATAAATGCCTAAATTTTTTTTTGGCATTTTAAAATTATTTTCATACAAAACATCAAAGTTAGCTGCACTTTGACTTAACTGCACAAAATACATATTTTCTGTAATTATTCTTCAAAAAATCCTTGCTTATTTATCATATTTTTGGGCAGTTTTAAAATATTTTCACATACAACATCAACGTTAGCTGCACACATAAAAAATATAGTGTCCACTTTTTCATATAAATATCCGATTAAGCCGTTTATAAAAACAAAAACCGCAAACAAGCCAAGTTGGTATCATTATAATTCATTTATTTTGTTTGCATTTACCTACATTTATGCATATGGTTTGTGGTTACAGCAACTTTACGACGATTATATGAAAGGTATAAAAAATCTTAGACCTGGAATAGAATAAAGAAGTTCTAGTAGTATTTGAAGCTGACAAATGCTCTGTAGCGCTACAAAGTTCAAAATTTCGAATTCTGACTGCAACGACTACTACAACTACGTATTCTGTTGACACTACTTTGAAAGTGCCAGTTTAAAATTTTGACAGTTTGCAGCGCTATTCTTAACTACAGCGACTATTCTGATCTCCACATTGTTGTTACCAATTTGGCAACCTCGTTCATTATAAAAATGCCTACAGGTTGTTTGAACGTCATTGTTATTAACAATTTATTAATAAAAACGTTGTTACTCCTCTTTCAAACACTCTACTTTAGATGCACTTTTATGCAGGTAACCACAATTGCGTACCTGCACATTAAGGCAGCAAAATACATTTAAAATAGCTGCATTTTTTATTTATCTGCACAAAAAATCGTGCAAAGGAGATTGTGTAGCTAAGTCAAAATTACTGTATACACAATTTTTTAATAATATAAATGGTGTAGAAGATTCAAATAAAATAGTGTATACCATACAAAATAAAATAGCGTATAATGATTTTAATACATATTATCAGGGAAACCAGAAATATGCTCTAAAAAACATGTTTTATGCGCACTAAATATGCAGTAAAAACTGGAAAATATGCCCTGAAAAATCAAAAATTGCAAATTTTGAAAACAAAATATAATAAGGGTAATCACGATCGTCATTGTGCAAATTTGCAATGTGTAAATTTGCAGTGCATATTATGATTGGTCGTGAGCATACCACTTTTATTTTTGTGCAAATATGCTATTTTTCTAAAAATTTATTCTGGCAACACTAAAAACTTCTGGCAGCACTGTAAAAAATCTGCATTTGTTTTCAATTATACACAAGCAAATTAAAAAAAATGTTTTCTTTTTAATTAATTTTAATTTAATTCTCTATTTTATTTTACAATCTGCGAAAATGTTCAATTTATAAGTTTTCTTAAAATCAATATGGCACTTAATATCACCGAGTATACAGAGGCGTCACGAGACAGAAAATATTGTGTTTTTTTCTGTCTTTTTCTTCGAAAGCTGCCCTTTTTGCGTTTTTTGTTTTGATTATGCAATTTGTGTAGATAGTAGCGGCTTGTTTTTACGCATTGTCACTTCACTATCAAAAAACGTTTTCTTTCTCTTTCTTCGAAAGCTGCCCTCGCAAATGATTTAGGCATTTTTCACACGTCACTTTTTTCATCTCTGCATACTTTGTGCTTAATATGTCAAATGTTATTGTTTGCATTTGTTTGCAACTGAGCAAATATGCACTACTAACTTTGCTCATGGTTTTTTAGTGCAAACGAAGTTAAAAAGAGCAAATTGCAAATACGTACATTATGTTGTTGTGTTGTGCAAATGTGTGTATTTTTGCACGCATTTACATCGTTTGCACACTTTGCACTACCCATCGTGATTTCCCTTAATAATTTAATAACAAAATTTAAGAAAAAAACCTAAGAATATTATCACTTAAGCCCATATTAGATTAAAATTCATATCAGAGTTATTTATGCCAAATATTATCTAGATATTAATATCCATATGGGTTTTTGTCTTTAAGGGATTTTAGGTACGGCCGCTTAATTGTTAGCAAATGTTAACATTTTAAGGAAGTTAAAGCTATTTAAGAATGGGAGCTTTGGGCAAATGTGAAACGATTCGAAAATAATTTCATTTGCAGTTAAATATTTTTGGGGCGAATTTAATTTAAATACCATCATAATTAGATGGCTTACTGACACAAAGAGTATTATTTGGAAAAACGTTTTGATGGAGAATATGTGAAATTATTATCGACCGATTCTCACCATTTACACAGACCTCGTCCATATTTGATCAAACTATCTGAAAAAATTGGAACTTGTACTTTGCGCATAAGGTTAACGTGGGCAGACAACCAGCCAGACAGACGGATGGACATCTTTAGATCACTTAAAAAAGTGATTTTGAGTCGATCGGTATACTAAAAGATTGGTCTACATTTCTATATATTATACACATCGCATAACATTTATCCTTAATGACAATCAACTTTGTCTTACAATTGGAGAGTAAAATGTTAATGTAGATGGCAAAATTGAAGTAACATGATTTCCAAAAAAAAAAAAAAAAAAAATTCTGCGAAAGCTCCTATAAGCATCTAAAAAAATTGTTCATGTATCAAAATATGCTTAAAAAAGGCAAACTATGCGTTATAAACTTAAAATATGCTGCAAAAAAGCTCGTTTAACTATATTATGCCCAAAAATGCTGCAAACGGTAAAATATGCAAAAATATGCACTAACAAATCGATGCCAAAATTCATAAAAGGCTCTAAAACGGATGAATATATTGTTTGTGCCTTTATTGGTTGCACAAATTAAAACATGCAATTGCATATTTATGGTTTCCCTGCATATTATAAAACAAATTAAATAGTCTAAGTGACATCATGGAACTTTGAATCACATTTATTTGCTACTAAAGCACTTCTAAATTAATGAAATATCATAGAATAGTAGCCTCATTATTCCACCACATATTTAAATGACCACAACTAAGAAACATCGATTATTTTCTGAAATATTACTGTTTTCCCAGATGTCTATTAACACAAAAATTATAAACTCCATTATATCGAATATCGATATATACTTTATAAATTTTTTTTACCTATAATAAGGGTAGAAACTTTCGCTTTCCCTCAGATACTTAAGATTTTTTGCTACTCACCATGATGACGCATTAAAACACTGTGCTGTGGATTTCGTATAATCCGTATTTGACGATCAGGATGCTGGGGTTCACCATATTCACCGCCAATATCTTTTGGCAATTGCCATAAAGCACTACGCTCTTCTAAATTATCACGTGGAAAATAGAGAGGTGCCAAGACCTCATAAATACCCCGTTCATGTGGACTAACACAAAATATCACGATTTGCGAAGTAAATTTATCCAAATAACGGCGTACAGTTCCTAAAATACAAGAAAAACAATTAAAGAAGGTTATATTTTTATTTAAACATTTCATTTGTCTAAATACTTAATGCAATATGAGCGGCTAAATCAGCTGGAAAAGATTTCTGATTGGTACTAATATTGCACACAGCTATAGTTTTTAAATTCAGTTCTTTGGCTTTACATAAGACGTTTCTGTAATGAAGAATTGAAAAAA
The DNA here is from genome assembly GCA_930367215.1 of Pollenia angustigena. Lineage (NCBI taxonomy): Eukaryota > Metazoa > Arthropoda > Insecta > Diptera > Polleniidae > Pollenia > Pollenia angustigena. Next base: position 186,508,462 of record OV884060.1, on the reverse strand, counting down.
ACATGTAATTTTATTTATTCATTTGAAAATTTAAATATTTTACCTATAACAACAATGTAAAGTATTTTCGGCTGCAGTTTTGAATTTTTCTTTATACGCAGGACCCACTGTATGTAAAATATAACTGGCTGGTAAATTGTAGCCCTTTGTAACGCGTACTTCACCAGTGCGGCATTCTGAAAAAGAGAAATTTATCGTTAAATCTTCAAAGACCAAAAGGTTTTAAATATATTTTAAGAAATGTTCTATCGAAGTGTAAAAACATTAAGTATTTCAAAATTAATTTTTGTTTAACTTTAGCCGCCGTATTCACAAAGAAAGTTAATTGCTTGTTAGTTATATCAGTATAAATGACTGCTTCAAATTACAAAATTTTATTAAAATAAAAACATTTATTTTAAAAGCCGTAAAAGTGTAGATTTCGGAAACGATAATATCTAACGAGGTTTTCTGAAGTCATGTTCTAAAATCGCCACCTGTGTATTGAGGAAGAACGTTAGTTTACTTAGTGCTGGTTCACACTCTTCAAGTTTTAGCCATCAAGTCTTGAGCTTTCAGGAGAGAAGGGAAAAGAGAATGCCATTTCTTTTTCTCTTATTCTGTTGTACAATTTGTAAAACAAATCGTGTGTGCTTCTAAAGTATGATAGTGTGGCCTAAAATTAAGTTTAAGTGCCAGATTTTTTCGACAGGTTTGTCCGACTTGCAAATGAATAGGAACGTTTTCATAAAATGATAGATTCTATGCGTTCTAAATTGGCATTTTTTTGTAAAGTAGTTGAATCAAATGATTTTGCATCTTTTTTGTGGGAAAGTGCGATATTAACAAGAGTTTTTTTTTAAGGCGGAGAGAATTATGTCAGATTTTCGTGTAAATGAATTGTACGATTGTGTATGAAAGTGAATCCCGACCTTTAGCAAAATTTATTTTATGTAATTATATGTCTAATCTTTGCCTTCTTCTTCCTCTCGATAACAAACTCACAAAAACTGTATCTACGCAAAAGGAAGTACACATTTCCATTCAAATATTCCCTATCACCATGTTTCGCAATAAATAATTTATAGTGTGAACGGGTACTAATACATCTTTTGCAATGTCAACCCTCCAAGCAATTGGCAGAGTAATTTTCGATTATCAACGAAATTTGAACTACTTCGTCACATTTATAACTTGGCGTTAGCTGTTATCCGACAGTTAACAGACGCTTTTTGACAGATAACACATTATTATCTGTCAATTTAATCTTAACTTTAGCTAACTTCAAGTTGTAATAATGGGTAATAATGGCCCTTGGTAGTTAAACAGTATATTTTGCGGAATTTAGCAACAACAAAATACGTTAGAATCGAATAATGAGTTCTAAAATTATACTTTTTTGTCACTTTAAAAAGTTGTTTAGCTAATTGAAACAGTTATTTAATTGCAACAACAGCAAAAATGAACATTGCCCATGTAATATTGACTATTTTGCAACGATTTGCAGTTAAAAAAGTGAAAACCAAGAACAAAAGCAATTTGCCTGAGTAATGGCAGTTCTTACTTAAATTGCATTATGATCGGTGGTGCGTGAGTGTGAAATAGTATAAAGCTGTAAAATAAAGTTAAATTTTAAATATTAAATAGTTATATTGTACTCAAAGTTAAGACCCCGCTGAATCCAAAAGTTACCGTACGTTCTAGTACACAAAATTATTAAATGAGTGCACAAAACAGCCCAACTCACTGTTCGGGTAGATTGGGTAAATTTTTAATAATTAAGTGAACTAAAAAAATGATAATTAAAGGATATTAGTGATTTTTTGTACTGTTTCTTTATTCTATGACTTTAATAATTTTTGTTGAAAATTAGTGTTTTTATTTTTCCAGTGAAAATAAGTTAAACACAATTTATAAAATCATTTTTGCAAAGCATTAAAAAAATATGCTAGTTATTATATGATGAAACTTTTTTAAGGTTAGTGTTTGAACAAATTGGCGACCTTCTGTAAATTTCTTTAAAAAAAATTTGTCCACGTTAGGTTTTAAACTTTAAAGCATTAATGACCAATTTCACCAATTTATTTAAATATCAATTTATGTTAAAAATATGTTTTTCATGTCAAATTAAACGAAATTATATGAAAAACTTTGTACATATATTTAAAAATTAATTTATATTTTAAAGGAATTGGTGAAATGGGCCAAAACAATTGTTTTGCCTAATGTACTATAGATTTTTAATTATTTGTAAAAGTTTCAGCTCAGTTTTTTTTTATTTTACTCAGACTCGTCTAACAAAAACAAAGAAAGATAAACAGTAAAATGGCTCACTTTTTATTATAAAGTACAATAAGAAAAAATTAACATCAAAAGAGTACTTTTTAGAGCCAAAAGCGATACTACTAAATTCAATTGATATTTAACTAACAAAGCGCTACTTCGTCATAAAATATAGACACTAAGTAGATTCTTAATGGAAATATTACCATAGTGGTACACTTCTTCCCGAACGATGTTACTACGTCAATAAGAATTGAATAGCAAAAGCGATAGATTTTTGCTAAATGGGGACCCTATTTAGATTATTTTTCGATCGAAATTGTTTGCAGGGAAATTTCCAATAAAAATTAGAGCCGCGTGAAATAAATTATAATTGAATTCCAGTAATTACCTCTAATATTATGTGTTAAATCTTCTTTTAATTGATTACCAGCTACATTAAAAATACGTTCCGATATAATATTGCTTTCAGTTAAAGTCTCATCGGTTGTATTGGTAATGGCATCCACTTCCAATGTGGTTATGTCGCCATCCCTAAAATAAAAAAAAAAAACACACACACTCTCTCTGTTAATAGTAGTTAATTAATAATTAACAATTAAATAGTTACCATAATATAAAACGATTATTGACATCACGGGATATGGGAAAGGGACTGCAATTGTGACGGGGACCTCCTAAAGTTGAATAATCAGTTATTGGCAGTCTTGTATCTTGTTTGGCAGCACCACCCCAGGTGGGTAAATTTTCAGGTTTTATTTTCTGTTGAAATTCAGTTAAAAAAAAATTAAATAAACTTATTAAGTGTAATTCAAAAAAAATATGATAAAACTTACACAAAACGTTGATCCTAACGCTTTGAAATCTTCATTTGAGTTTGTATCCAGTCGCATGTTGATGGATGTTCCTTGAAAATAAAGAATGAAAAACAAATTATTAGTTATTGTTGTAAAAAAAAACAAAGTTCTAAAAGTTAAAATATTTAAAAAAATTGTTTATTAAATTTTAACGTTCGCATAGAAAATTTCTATGAAAGACACTCATGTTCCATATGTTAATAATTCTATGCGAACGTTAACATTCGAAATAGTGAAACAGCCAGTTATTAAATGTATTTATTACACTTAAGAATGTTCATGTTAAATATTTTCTTTTAAATTTCCGTTTAGTTAAAACTAAAATTTTTCTGGTTAAAAAACTTTATAAATAAATGCAGTGGTTGTTAGTTGGAAAGTGTTTGTAATAGAATGTGTGTGTACATAAGTGTTGGAAAGAGTTGATAAATTGTTTGAAACTTTCTTGAGCACATATACCGCTATTATTTCACACTTTTATTGTAAACAAGAGTTTCGTTAACCACTTTTTTAACACAAAACCAAGAATATTTTGTAATGAAATTCATACAGTTGAGGCTATTAAAGTAGGGAAAGACTGAAGATCAAATATATTTTTAAATGAAAATAACAGAAATTTTTATACTCAGTTTTTGCACTGCACCTTTTTCCTTGATTTTTTTCAAATTATGAGTTAACATAAATACGTTTTCCCATGCCTTTAACATAATCTGAGTGCTAAGAAATATTTTTCGTTGTTATTCTGCCGACGTTATCGGCAAATTCCTGAGATATTTATCTTTGGTGTAGACCTAGGGTTATAGGCTTTTTACACTGCCACTTTTCTAGTGATGACACTAACATAATCGAAAGATGTTGAATGAAATAAAATGAGATAGGAACATCTTTTAAAGATCTTGAAAGATGTTTATTTTTAGAATTATGTATTTCTTATGGAAGGATGTAAACATCTTCGCAAATTGTGGCAAATTGATGGTACATAGGTGCTAGATGTTGATCCGTAAAAAATGGCTATAAGAGATATATTTTTTGTTTGGGCATTGCTAGATTCTGAGTACAAAACATAAATACTTTTGTCTAGTCGTTATGTGGCCATGTAAGGCCTTTGCGTCCACGTAAAGATTGTGCTGAAAGAACAGGTACTAATTTAAATTGGTAAAAGTGATGACTAGAGTTTCATTTATGTACATAGATACAAACAACTTTAAAATAAGACTCTTTCGATATAGAAAATATATATTATATGAAAATGCTTTTGTTTGTTCCCTATAGACTCCTAAGCTGCTGAACTGAATTTTCCTGAAATTTTCACAGCAATTTCCTGATTACCTGGCGCTTAACATAGTCTATTGGGCGTGACACCTCTCATTCAAAGACGGCAAAAGAAATCACACCAACATATTTTGAAAAACCGACTAGAGCTTGGCCGCATCACTCGACGTCTACAACAGACATGAATTTCTGTTATAACATGATGTTATAAAAGCATTGTTAAGACTTTTGCATTAACAGTTGTGTTATAACGTGAGAAAACCTTTTAAAATGATGAGTCTAACATAACACTAACATCATGTTAGTGTTAATGTTAAGCATTTCATGTCAGTTGTAAACTGGTTGTTACCAATTCAAAACATCTGTCGAAAAGCAAGCTGAACTGAAAAAGCGAGCTTGAAACCTTCCATACAAAAATAAATATAAATGTCTAAATATTCGAAGAAAGATAATAGTAGAGGTATCTAAATTTGGTATAAATTGCTGCGTTTTCAATATACGAGATCTGTTTTAAATAAATTTTACTTATTTTACAAAAGCATCGAAATTGGCTCAAAAAGGCAATATATAGTCGTTTACCAATTGACAAAATTGTTTGTTTAAGGCCCATCTTTCTTGTTAAAAAACTTACGTTAATTATTGCTATTTATGCCTTTTGATCTTAAATGGGTCTTTATTATTAGCTTTTATTTATGCAAACGTTTTTAAAATGTTAATCCTTTGTTGCGGCATTTGTTTAAAAAAGTTTAGATAAGATTGTTACAATTTGCCAATATCTTTATATAATTAATTTAATTATTATTTTCTTTACATGTTTCTAATTATCAAGCAAAAAAAAAAAAAAAAAAATGTTGCATGCTAAATGAAATTTTAAAAGAATTTTTTTTTTCTTTTTTTTTCGTTTCTATCAAACATGACAAACATTATTTTTTTTTTAAACAAAGAAAGAAAAAAAAGAACAAAAATCCCCAAAGAACACACAATCCCACCCGCCAACCAAATGTTGTTTTTATTTTTTTAGCAAACGCCTTAAGGTATGCAGCAAGTAGTGCAGTTAAGTAAGAACAATGTTTTCACTCTTCAGCAACCACAAAAAATGGCGACACAAACACAAAACAACAACATCGTTTTTATTTTTGTTGTAAGTCCTTCTATGCGTGTGTGTGTGTGTGCTGACATAACAAACCCAGCATGCATTTAAAAGATTTTTGGAAGATAAAAGTAACCGGAAGTCACTTCTTGTTAGCCTCTGCACGATTTTAATAATATTAAACACATTTTACAAAAACAAAATACGTTGCGATAGTATTTTTATTATCTCTTTCTATTCTTCCTTGTCATTTATGGACGATAATAAAAGGAAAGCGAACATTTTCATAATCAAACAAATTTTTACATCAGACCAAGACTTTTCATTTAAAAAAAACTGAGTTCATTTCTTCGTTACCAAAAACAAAGAACATTCCTTTTGTCATTTAGACTTTCAAGCGCAAATTTATAGTTTCTTGAACAACAAAAAAAGAATAAGCACTGAAATTTTTGTTTACTATTTATTGTGTTAAATAAGAACAAAAACATGTAGCAATTCTAAAGCAAGTTTAAAATAAATAACAAATTCAGGTGCTAAAGATGTGTTGTAAGTTCTTTTTATTTAGTGAAACAAATTTATCTTAAAAACTATTTTAATTTTTTAATGGTAAATTATAATAAAAACATTCTAATAAATCTTTGTCCTTAGACAAAATGGTCTAAATGCATTTTGAGTTTTTGATTTGCTTTAATTCAATGTTTTTTCTTCTTCGTGTGGTATCAATAACTTAAGTTTAGCACAACTGCTTCTTACTGCAATCATCTGCTGTTTAAAAAAATGTCTATGAAATACACCAAATGAATTATTTTCAATTTAGCTTTACGAAATACTACAGTTTCTGATTTAACACCGTTTTGCCTAAAGCTCAAGAAATAACAAAACGTCAATATTTGAACTTTTTCCTGGTCCTTTTTAAATGAATTTGAAAATATTAAAAATTTATGAAGGTCAAAACACCTCTATATATTTTTTTTTGGAATATGAAAAATTCTCTACCCCATAGAATTTTAACAAAACGAACTGAAGTTACAATCTGGGGGCTAATGCTAATTCTGGTGATCGAATACTTTTTGATTCGAAACTATTTTATTTCTTATTCTTTCAGGCGATACAGAAGGAATTGCAATTATTTTTCCAGTGCTGTAAAGCATTTATTTCCGTTTTCACAACACTGAAAATATATGTGATGATTTTTGAGGGATTTTTAAATCAATTTCTGAATAATAGTCTTAAAATTTCGTTCAGAATACACTTCAGTTAACGTATATAATAGAAAATTTAAAAGAATAAAGACTGAAAATAAAAGGAATATGTATTTAAAATCCATTTTAAAAGATACTGAAAACGATATTTTCGGCTTTAAATCGTTTCGTTTTTTAAATCGATTTCCATCACATACCTGTATATAAATGTGATTCGTTCAGTATCGACTGAAATCTTTAGAAATAACATTGCTTACGAATCGAAAAATTATTCGCTCACGACTGCCAGAATTAGCCCCCTGATAAATCGTAGTTTCAACCACCCGGCTTAAAATCTTGTTTCATTGGTTTGTTTAGTTTGTAAGAAAATGAGTATTTTTGGGTGGGGTGTCACAAGGCCATACATAGGACATAAAGCCATAATGGCTTTATGTCTCAATTCAAACGGACATAAAGCCATAATTTTGATATGGCCTTAAGTCTCATATCAATTTTAGTAGATTTGATGTTTTGCGTTACAAATGCTTTTATGGTATAACAAAGACCGGCTTCGCTTACTAAAGCTTCTATGTAAAGCCGGCCTTTGGGCGGGCGCAAGAATTTTCTCCTTTATGGTATAACAAGGCCGGCTATGCAGAGAAGCTTTATTTAACGAAGCCGGTTTTTTTATACCATAGAGGAGAAAAATTCATTGGGGACTTAGTTCATACCGCCATTTTTGACATAAAACAGGCCGACATGAAACCACAATGCATTTTTTACATGAAATAGGGTAACATGCAATCATTATCAAAAATATGGCTTTATGTCTCGTTTTTCGGAAAAAATTTATGGCGTTAAGTCCCATTATATTGAGACTTAATGGCATATGCCCTTATGTCTCAATGGAATGGGACTTGACGCCATATGGCTTTATGCCCCATGGTCCACCGTATTTTTGACGTTTAAAAACGCTTATTGCTCTCATTTATCTTGAACTGAATTTAAAATATTGTTTATATCCATACCATAAAAGTGGAGAGTATTATGCGATTTTGGTTCTAGACCCACCTTTTTGTTTGTCCGGCTGGTCGGCTGTCCATTTTAAATCTTGTGCGCAAAGTGCAGGTCGCAATTTTGGTGATTGTCACAAGGACTAAGCCTATTGAAAATGGTGAGAAGCGTTCCAGAATTTGACATAGCCCCCTCCATACAAATTTTTTTCCGGAATAGAGTCTTTGTTCCCATAATCCATCTTTTAAGTTGGTATTTATTTAAAATTTCATCAAAACTTATTCTATTGCAATTGTAATCATCTTACCGAATATTTTGACCACAGCTTCCATGCAAAAAAATACTCACAAAAAAAGCTTTAAATGCATAACTTCCTGAAAAATGTTGGTATTGAAAAAAAATTGGCGATATCAACTTTAACGATAGCAACTATGCCGTGTCATTTTTTGTGTTAATAGGTCGAGAATATAAAAAGGTCCTATATAAGCCCCTCCCTTAAACACTTAAAGGCAAGACAATTTCATATAGATGAATTTATCGAATTACTTTTCGTCCTAAAAAACTTTTACATAATTCTTAACCTCATAAAACAATTTTTTTCTGGCGGGTCCATGATTGCCCAAGGGACTAAAGTAGGATACACTCTCCAAAATTTGTCGGTAATAACCAGAGAAGACTAAAATGCTTTTGTTGCTTTTTTTAGCTGTTTTTTTTTATAAAACCTGCTGTTTTTTGCTTCTTTCACAATGGTGTTGCTTCTTTTTGGATTATTTTGTTTAAACTGCCCATTTTTGTATTAAAAACTTGGTATGTTACTACCAAGGCGAATTCCTCTGTAAAAGTGAATTCGCCTTCGTGACTACCTTTTTGCAACTCTGTTTTCATTTTAAAAACAATCAACTGAAATCATAGTAGGCTGTTAAAAATAGAAATAAATTAAAAAGTTTAAAAATTGCCGAAAGAGAAAAGTAATAGAAATTTATTATTAAAAATGGTAAAAACATATGAAGGAGTCTTTAAAATTGAAGAAAATTGGCTTTTTTGCAATATATGCTGCTGCAAAATAAATTGTTCGAAAAAGTCTAATGTGGATCAACATATAAGATGTGGGAAACACCAATTGCCGTCTTCAAAGCAAGAGAACCATCCACAGAAACTAATTACGGAATATCAAGTGGCTCCAACTGCCACAACATTTCAAAAGGATATTTGTTAAGCATTGTTAGAATCCAATATACCAATAAAAAAAGTAAGTTCTTCCAGTTTCAAAATTTTCATTGAGAAATATTCTCAAATGTCGGTTCCGTCTAAAACTTGCATTCGCCAGAAATACATACCAGAATTGTATAGGGAATCTATAGAAAAAATGCGTCAAGCAGCCAAAGACAAATCGTCGGATGATTATTTAATTGTCGTATGTCGTATGTAATTTGTATCCACATACGACAATTAAATAATCAACCGACGAAATATATATATGCAAAGTTAAAGTTAAAGTTATCTTTATTGAGCCTTTCCAACGTTATTAAAAGTACAAAGTAAATAAACAAAACGAAAACTTAAGACTATAATGTAACATTTAAAAAAACTAGAGCAAATTTTAGATATGTTGCAAATTTTATTTTTGGAGTCTTAGGCCCGTTTTCACAACTTACCGATAGCTAAAAGTAGACTTTAAATGCCTGATAAAAAAGTGTTCCATTATTAAAACTTTACTTTAACCTTAAGTAAGCGATAAAGTTAATTAAGGTTCATTCTACCTGGAAGATTAAAGCAAAGTTGCAATAGTGGAACAGTTTTTATACGGCCGATACAATCCTACCTTTAGCTATCGGCAAGTTGTGAAAACGGGCCTTAGAAGAATTGAAAAACAACAAATCTTATTTATTGAACATGCAAGTACTTGAAACGGCAAATGGCGCATCTATTGCAGCATTTTGTAATGATTCGTTACAAATATTGTGGCCAGATGGTGAAGTAGAAAAGAAATCGAGTTTAGATTTGATATTAATTTTCTGTATTTAGGCATAAAATATAACAAAGTGTTACTTGTAGCAACGGATGCAGCTGCATATATGCTAAGTGGAATATCTTCTCTAAAGGCAATGTATCCGAAAATACTTCATTTAACATGTTTTGCACATGGTATCCATCGATTAGCTGAATTCATTCGAACAAACATTGAAAATGTCAATAAATTTATTTCCAGTGTTAAAAATATTTTCTTAAAGGTAAATATATGTAACTATTAATCAGAGGTTTTCTGAAAACCGAAAACGCAAGAATTTAAAAGTCGTTTTTTTAATATGATTCTTGTAGTAAAAGAATGACAAATATTTCTCTATTAAACAGAATTCTATAAGAAAATTATATAAAATGGATTAAGAGTGTATTAAAAAGAACTTGAAAGTTCTTGCGTTTTTTTAATATAAACATTAGGGAAACAACCAAAATAAGGCCCTAACACCACGCTGAAGCCGATGTTGTGGTGAAACCGAAAAAAGTTTTCCTCAGGTCATTTCGGAACAAAAACGTTCCGCGTCAAAGCCGATGCCCTTTAAGATTGTTTTTTATTTTTTTAAAATTTTGTATTTTTTCAAAATGTTTTATTTTATAATTATGTAACTATGTATTTACATTTCTTAATGTTATTATATGATTAAAAAACAAGTTAGAGTGCTATATTCGGCTGTGCCGAATCTTTGATACCCTCCACCGACAGTTCGAATTTTTAAGGAGTAATATCTGTATGATGTTATTATTATCTTAAACTGTGACGATTTGTTATTAATTATGGTTTTAGGCGACTAAACTGTTTTCCGGTAGTAGGGTTTATATGGGGCCTAGGGTAAATTATGGACCGATCGTCACGAAATTTCACAGCGTCATTTCTAGTCCTTTTAAACTGTGACGTACCAATTTCTGTTATGCTGGCATTATTAATTATGGTTTTAGGCGTACTCAACTGTTTACCGGTAGTAGGGTTTATATGGGGCCTAGGGTAAATTATGGACCGATCATCACGAAATTTCACAGCGTCATTTCTAGTACTTTAAAACTGTGACGTACCAATTTCTGTTATGCTGGCATTATTAATTATGGTTTTAGGCGTACTAAACTGTTTTCCGGTAGTTGGGTTTATATGGGGCCTAGGGTAAATTATAGACCGATCATCACGAAATTTCACAGCGTCATTTCTAGTCCTTTAAAACTGTGACGTACCAATTTCTGTTATGCTGGCATTATTAATTATGGTTTTAGGCGCACTTAACTATTTACCGGTAGTAGGGTTTATATGGGGCCTAGGGTAAATTATGGACCGATCATCACGAAATTTTACAGCGTCACGAAATTTCACAGCGTCATTTCCAGTACTTTAAAACTGTGACGTATCAATTTCTGTTATGCTGGCATTATTAATTATGGTTTTAGGCGTACTTAACTGTTTACCGGTAGTAGGATTTATATGGGGCCTAGGGTAAATTATGGACCGATCATCACGAAATTTCACAGCGTCATTTCTAGTACTTTAAAACTGTGACGTACCAATTTCTGCTATGCTGGCATTATTAATTATAGTTTTAGGCGTACTAAACTGTTTTCCGGTAGTAGGGTTTATATGGGGCCTAGGGTAAATTATGGACCGATCATCACGAAATTTCACAGCGTCATTTCTAGTCCTTTAAAACTGTGACGTACCAATTTCTGTTATGCTGGCATTATTAATTATGGTTTTAGGCGTACTTAACTGTTTACCGGTAGTAGGGTTTATATGGGGCCTAGGGTAAATTATGGACCGATCATCACAAAATTTCACAGCGTCATTTCTAGTACTTTAAAACTGTGACGTACCAATTTCTGTTATGCTGGCATTATTAATTATGGTTTTAGGCGTACTAAACTGTTTTCCGGTAGTAGGGTTTATATGGGGCCTAGGGTAAATTATGGACCGATCATCACGAAATTTCACAGCGTCATTTCTAGTACTTTAAAACTGTGACGTACCAATTTCTGTTATGCTGGCATTATTAATTATGGTTTTAGGCGCACTTAACTATTTACCGGTAGTAGGGTTTATATGGGGCCTAGGGTAAATTATAGACCGATCATCACGAAATTTCACAGTATAATTAATAGTCCTATAAAACTGTGACGAACCAAAATTTGTTATGATTGCATTATTTTTTAACGGTTTTAGGCGTACTAAGCTGTTTTCCGGTAGTAGGGTTTATATGGGGCCTAGGGTAAATTATGGACCGAGCATCACGAAATTTTACAGCGTCATTTCTAGTCCTTTAAAACTGTGACGTACCAATTTCTGCTATGCTAGCATTATTAATTATGGTTTAAGGTGTACTAAACTGTTTTCCGGGAGTAGGGTTTATATGGGGCCTAGGGTAAATTATGTACCGATCTTCACGAAATTTCACAGCGTCATTTCTAGTCCTTTAAAACTGTGACTTACCAATTTCTGTTATGCTGGCATTATTAATTATGGTTTTAGGCGTACTAAACTGTTTACCGGTAGTAGGGTTTATATGGGGCCTAGGGTAAATTATGGACCGATCATCACGAAATTTCACAGCGTCATTTTTAGTCCTTTAAAACTGTGACTAGCCAAAATTTGTTACGCTAGCGTTATTTTTTACGGTTTTAGGCGTACTAAACTCTTTTCCGGGAGTATTGTTTATAAGGGGCTTAGGGTAAATTATAGACGGATCATCACGAAATTTAACAGCGTGATTTCCAGTCAAATAAAACAAATTTTTGCAAAATCTTATCTCATTCCGTGCATTGTTCCAGCATTTATTTTATTTTTTGTAACACAATGATCAATTTTTTTAGGTGGTGGTTCCACATTTTGATTCATAGCTCTGGTCCTTCTGAACCGATTATGCTGGATTTCAATCCCAAACTGCTTAGGATAACTGCAAGAAATTTGGCGCCAAGTTTGTTCATTTCTTTTGAGTTGTTCGAAAGTGAGCGTGTTTTCAACAGACGGACATGGCTAAATCGACTTAGAATTACTCAAGGACCCAGAATATATATACTTTATGGGGTCTGAGATGAATAATAAAAAAGTTTCACACGGAATGACAAACTTAATATACCCTCTTCACAACTAATTGTGGTGGAGGGTATAAAAAATCACACTTTATAAATATTTTAATGGAAAACTAAAAATAATGTCACAGGGGAAAAAAGGTTTACAAAACAAATTCATTAATGAAATTTTACCTAATTAACTAAATAACTTTTGGTAAATTTTATAATTCTTGTTGAATACGAGGGTAAAATATAAAAAAAAGTAATTTAGTTTTTAAATTATGATTTTATGGATGTGAAAATTCATCATTTAGAGAACACATTTTTCCAACTTTTCTAGTCAAATATTTTGAGTAACTTCTTAGAGACACTTCCATAAGTATCTTCTTAGTGTCGTCTGGAAAAGCTAAATTGCTTTTCCAAAGATGAAGTTTCCAGAGTTCAAATGCAATATTATTGTTATAATCGTTATAAGATAAGATTAGCGATATTTCTTTTTAATTTCGGAGATTACAAATGCTTGCAGGGTTGTCGTTTTATAAACACTAGGATAGCCCGGTGGCCCAAATTCGACTACTTGACATTTACTTTCGAGAAAACCTGTGCGTTATACAACAAAAACGTACACGTTTTAAGAGAACGGCAAAATGCACTATTCACCCATCTTTGTACGTTTGCTGTAAGATAAATTAAAACGCTTGTCAAACACTTTAATTCACAAAATTTAGAAAAAAATATATTGTGCATATCTACAAACAAATACCTTAAAAACGAAACATGTTTCATTAAAATCGGTGGACGATAAAATGCTTCAAAATCAACCACAACAAAATTGTTCCCGTATTTATATATAAGGTAAGAGTTAAATTACTTCTAAGTTCACTCGTACTCGGTTGAGAACTATCAATAGAAGATATTTTTTTAACTTTTATAATTAAATATTTTGAGTCACTTCTTAGAGACACTTCCATAAGTGTCTTCTAAGTGCCGTCTGGAAGAGCTTAATTGCTTTTCCAAAGACGAATTTTCCAGAGTTAAGACAAAAACCTAGAGGAATATTATAGTTATAATCGTTATAAGATAAGATTAGAGATCCTTTTTTTTTCAATTTCCGAGATTGCAAATGCTTGCAGGGTTGTCGCTTTATTAACATCAGAGTAAATTTACATGAAAATTCACTCGTACTCGTGTCAGTACTTGTAACATTTTGTGTTCAAATACTCGTTAAAATAACATATAGAACAAGACAACATTTTCATTGTTGAAGCAAACTTTGTTTACTATTGAAATTTACATTTTACTAAAACATCATATTTTTCCTTTACAGCATCCTCTTTTTTTTCTTCCTTTATGTTGTTTTTGCGATTTTTCGTTGTTGTTAATATTTTTCTGGTTCATGATTTTCATTTTATTTTTTGCTCTCTCTATTAAAATTGACTAAAAGGTACAACGAGTAAAATGTTGTTAAAAATAATGTGCCAGTTATTTTTAACAACATTTTAACAACAAAAACAACAGCAAAAGCATCAGCAACAACAAGAAAAATCATGTTTACATAAAAATTTTCATTTTTTGTTCATCGTGGGCTTTTCCTGTGTCTTTTATGTAGTTCGACCTTTTTATCATGAAAAGCTATAGAATTTTGTTTCTATTATTTTAAATAGAGCAAGTTGACAGTGCATACATACACACACATGAGTACTTTTGAACGAATGTTCAGAATGTCACTTTGTAAGGTTTAAGTAAAATAACGGGTAGTCTATTCTTCGGTTTCAAAAGACAAGTAAAATAAAACACACATAAACACACACGATTTCGATAAAACTTTTATTTAACTGTAATTCTTGTTATGCTCGAAAAGTGGTTACGTGTGAACCACCACTTTTTGCAGTATGGTTTAACTATTACTACGCGTTCTTCGGTTGTTGAACGATCTATATTCGTAAATGGGAAACCTAACACTTAATAAATGACACTTCAGATGACAGATATTTTACATCTTACAGCCAAGCCAGACCAATGGTTTTGAAACCACTAAATAAATAACCCTGTACTAGTCTTTTTAGGCTTTTCAATAGTGTTCTATAGAATAATAGAATATAAAAAATATGTTTTTTAAAGATATTAAAATCATTTTTCAATGAAATATTTTCTTTTATCTTAGAAAAATGCCAAGAAAAACTTTACATAGATTATTCCTGTAAATGAAGTAAAAAACCAAAACAATAATAATATTTTTTTTTGAAAAGCTTGTCAAATCTGTTTTAGGTGAATAAAAACAGAACTCTTCAAAACAATAAGCAGTTTGCATACGTATAAGTTATTAAATACATACATAATATTACTTATACGTAAAATAGCTAACCAAAGTTTACATTTGGGGTATTCACAAGGTGTGCTATCTTGTTGTATTGTCATAATGTTCTAACATTTTACAATGGTTTAAAAACATTGTTGTTGCTTTGTGAACAAAAAGTGTCATAAATTAATAAAACTTTGCTTGCTATGTTTATTGTGCTGTCGTAATTAATCAGAAAAGACCTGCGCTGACCGGCTAAGCCGAGCGGCCATAATTTTGAAGCCTTCGCCGTTTATGTTATAGCTTTATCCGGCTAAAATCCGAATTTAACCTGCGGCTAGCAATTTTTGCAACAAAACACTTGCGGCGTCAAATTAGATCGGCTCAGGACTCGATGTTTGGTAAGCAAACAAAAAAAATTTGTTTGTGGTTTGCCTCTGAAAAATTGAAAATAGTCCGAAAAGATCTAATTTAATTAATTAATTCATGGATTAGAATTAAAAAATATTTTGATTTTAGGTAAATATTTATTTTTTTATATTTGTTTTCAATCAGCCGATTTAAATTCAAAATAGCACACTAAATTATGAGGGGTTGTTCACAACTGTCGTATTTTCTCATGTAATTATTTTAAGACATTTGACTTTATGACACCTTGTGAATCCCCCAATTATGTTAAATATATCCTACTGTGTGTATTCAACAGCTTACACTAGTAGTTTGCAGGGCTGTGAAGTCGTCAAAAAAAAAAAAAAAAAACAATTCTTATTCCGCCTCCAACCGCTGAAATTCTTTAAGTCCGACTCCAACTCCGACTCCTACTGTTACATTGGTGCTAAATGTATATGAGACTGGTCCTTATTTGATGTAAACTCTCTTTTTTAATGCAGTGCGTTTTAAATTATTAAATACCCAGTTAAAACAGCGCCTACAAAATAATGTGGTGAGTAATCAGAAAAACAAAAGAGCACTACTTACAATTCTACTGAAAGAACCAATGACAATTACATGGGATGTCCCAAAATGAACGCATTCAAAAGTAAGTCATTATTTTGTTACCTACATACATCCAGAAAAAAGTATTTATAGAAGTTGTTATAGATGTCTTTATAGAAGAAAGCTACTAAATAATGAGTTAAAGAAGCTATTCATTTTGAAGTTTTTACTGGGTATAACAAGAAAATTATTCTGTAAAAATTTCAAATCGATATTTTAAATATTGCATCACCAATTTCTAAGAATTTTTAAGGGCAAACAATTTTGGAGTCGAAGTTAACAGTTTTTGTGGGTACTTCGACAAAAACCTCAACTCTGACTTTGACTTCACAGCCCTGGTAGTTTGTATATACACATTATGTAGTTTACTCAATTTAGATTTAACTTTACGCCATGTAAACAATATCTAGCACAATCTATATAGATAACAGTCCAAATTCATTAAAAGATAGTTTACATTTCGCCATTATTTTACATCTATTCTAAAATATTTTGCTCTTCGTTTTCAAAAGCTTGCATCATGTTAAAAACAATTGTTGACATTGGCTTATTCTTCTTAGCAACAGCTTAAAAAAATGTAAATAATATTTTACACTACACAAAAATTATGTCAGATGTAAAAACTATTGTTTACGTCATGTAAAATTTTTTTAAACATGTAGGCAAAAGTAAACATTGTTTTGGACTATGTAAACAAGGCTTTCATTATGCAAAGAAAAGTGCATCCAGGACAAGAGTGGTAGAAAAAAGAGATTACGCAATACCAAAAACAAAGTTAAAATCTTCTGCCAATCAATTAAAAAATTAATTACATCAAATAAAAAGTTTACAGTAACTAAGTTCATTTTAATTGGATGCAAAACATGGCCACATAGATACAGGCAGCTGATAATACACATCGAAGTAGGAATTGCAAGATAGATATCGGGGAATGTACGTTCAACAATATATCCCCTTAAATACCCGATGGGAGGAACTGCCTTATCCGTGGAGTGGCAACTGTCAATATGGTAAGACAATAAAGCCGGCATACATTCAATTCGGCAACTCACAACTGTCTGGTAATGTCACTGTACTCAACATAACATCAGATCCAACATAAGAATAATCTGAACAAACGAAAACCGCTAATGCGATACTTGCACTGAAGATTGGCAAAGACAGCAGTAGACAACATTAATGAAAATCTCCTCTTAACGCTTCAATAATCGGGGACTTTTGAACATCCTACTCTCTTACCGCTGAACTGAGTGAGGTAGTGATAAGTAAACAACAAATGAAAGGAGACTTTACAGAATGTAAAAACTGGAGGGATATAACTCTCTTAAAAATTATTCATAAGGTATTAGCTAATATAATCATGTTTAATCATGCTTAGAATGGTTTTATAATGGAAACAATAATTTATATTGGGTAAACAATATAGTATTCTATGTAGAGAATATTGTATATAATGTAAATAATAGTTTACAACATGTAAATATTAGTATTTTGCTTTCTCTTGATTTAAACAATATTTTGTACATTATTAAAACAATATTTTGCATCATGTCAACAGTAATCTTCATCATGTCAATAATAGTTTTGATCATGTTTACATTTGGCTTAGATTTAGGGGACGTTATCAATTAAGATTTTAGTAAGCGACGGCTTAATTTTGTTGGTTACAGTTTTTATCATGTAGGCATTTTCTTAACCCACGAAGGCAATAGCTAACATCATGCAAATAATAGTAAAAATAGCTTACATCGTGTAAAAATAGTTTATATCATGTTAACAATGTTTTATTTTACATAAACAATGTTTTTTTATATTTTCCATTGTGTAAACAATGGTTTGCATCAGATATATCATAGTTTTCAACGCGTAAATATTTATTTTTTGCTTTTTACATCATTTAAATAATATTTCTACATCATTTAAACAATATTTTTCATCGTGTAAACAGTAGTTTTCATCATGATTATCTTATTATTTTTTTATTATTAGTTTATATCATTTAAAAATTAGTCAAAACCATGTAAACAATGGGCAACATTATCCGAAAAATAGTTTTTATCATGTAGGTATTAGCTAAAACCATGTAGACAACAGCTAACATCATGTAAATAATAGTTTGTATGATGTTAACAATAGTTTACATTATACTTTAAATACCTTACATCGTGTAAAAATGGTTTATATCAGGTAAACAATGTTTAAGTTCACATAAGTAATGTTTTTTTTTTTATATTTCCATTGTGTTAATAATGGTTTACATAACGTATACAATAGTTTTCATTATGACAATATTTCTTTTTTGCTTTTTGCATCAATTAAACAATATTTCTACATCATTTAAGCAATATTTTGCATTGTGTAATCTAAATATTTTCTTATCATTAGTTTATATCCTGTAAAAATTAGTTAAAACCATGTAAACAAAAGTTAACATCATGCAAATGATTGTTTTCTAGGTGTAAATAATAGTCTACATCATATAAAAAATAGTTAACATATTGTATATATAGAAGTTAACATCATGTATCTTAATATTTTGTTAACATTAGCTTATATCATGTAAAATTGAGTAAAACCATGTAAACAATAGATAACATCATGCATATAATATTTTTCTTGGTGTAAACAGCAGTCTACATCATGTAAAAATAGTTTACATAATGTTAATATGAGTTAACATTATGTAAAAATAGTTTACATCATGCAAGCAATAGTTAACATTATAGAAACAATGGATTACATCATGAAAGCTATAACTTAAAATATTTAAATAATACTTTATACATACTAAGTAAACAATTGTTTACTCTGTGTGAAAAGAACTATAATAATATTTCAATTACGTTCGCATAGTAAAAATATTTTTTCCCAATTTAAAAATGTAATCATTGTTACCCATAAGACAAAATTTTTCTATTTTAGATAAATTCTACGAAAAACATAAAGCAACAAAATCCAAGAAAACAATCTTAAATCTTAATAACTACCGCCCACTCTGTGAGTAGTTGCAGTCATAATCATTCATTCATTCGTTTTTAATTAACTGCATTTTTATATTTTTGCTACAGCCTCTTTCTGATTTAGTTCGTTCCTTAGTTCGTTATAACTGTGGGCTGTTTTCTATTCATAATAAAAAATGAAGAAAAAAATTAATTTAAATAAAAATAAAACCTGAATTCATACCAAAATAAAAGAAAAGATAAAAATGTTGGCCATAAAATAAAAACTACCAACTGCTTTAGTGGTAACTGGTTCCTATGCGATTTTTTTTATTACAGTTTTAGCCAAAGGCAAATTAATTCTGGTTATAAGAAATTGAACAAAATAAAAAAATGTTTTTTTGTTGCAGTTGTTTTTGGGAAAGATATAAAAAAACGAAAAGATGAATGGAAGAAATAATAATTCATGTTTCAACAAAACTGTTAATTTTGTTCGTTTTTTTTCTCATAAAGGCAGTAAAAATAATCAAAAAATACTTTTTCTATTTTTTTTTGTATTTTTTGCAATGATGAAAAAAGAAATTCCAGCAATAAAGTTTTCAAGTTTCATTTAAATTTAGAATGTACTTGTACCAAAGTACATCAGTGTATGTGAGTAATATGGGTAGATATTGAAAATGTAAAAGGGTTTTACTTTCTCCATTCACTTTAACATATTAATATTGTATAGAGAACCAGGATAGCAACCAAACAAAAGCATTTTGTGTTACGTGTATTACGACATACCTACATTTACTCTAGAGATGTTGGACAAAAGTGTTCCCAATGGTGTTGTTAGAACTGCTAGTTTACTAGTTGATTATAGACTATTAACGCACACACACACACTCACATCCAAATACATAAATAAATATTCGTGGGCATTTCTATATACATTTTTAAGTAGACTGGTGGTATATGTATTAAATTATTATCAGATTGGTATTATACAGTTCCAAAAAATAATTACAAAAGAACGAATTCTTTAAAAACTTTTTTTGGAATGCCTTATTTTTTTACAGGTATATTTAACAAAGACTGGAGCTCAAGAATTGTTTACTTAATGTAAAATATTTTTTAAGCATAAAAAAAAAAATTGTACTCGGCTCAAAAAGAAAATAGTTAACACAACGCTATTAATATTTTACACTATGTAAAAATAGTTAAAAATGTTTACACAATATTTTCTACTTTGTAAACTTTAACAGACACACACAGTAAACAATAGTTTTACACAATATATGAAATAGTTTGCATTAAACCTTAAATTAAACTTTATTTAAACCTTGTAGTCAAAAGTTTGTTGAACACCATCTTTTACACAAAGATATACAGTCAAACTTCCATAGCTCGAATCACCATTCTCCAAAAACAACTTCGACTTAAGTCTGGGATCACACTATGAAAGTTTTCTTTCAGAAAGTCTGAGTTTATGTGTGAGAGAGGAGAGAAGAAAAGCATGTTCTCTTCCCCTCTCACCAATAAACTCAGACTTTCTGAAAGAAAACTTTCATAGTGTGAACCCAGACTATGGAGACTTTGAAATATATTTTGAAAACTGTTAATAAAACATTTTATAAATTGAACATGTTGTTCAATGCCACTATTCTTAATTTATCAAGCCATCCAAAAGCGAATTAATACAGGTGACCTTATCAAGAGAGATATTGCTTTCTATATAGGCATGTTTAATAAATTTGGGTTATAAAATTCAAGGTAGAGAAAATTCCAGTTGGAGAAGTTCGAGTTGTGGAAGTTCTACTGTAAGTATATAAAGGGTGGTTAAATTTCGTGTGCCAAAGTACTTAGACGGGAAAAAACTCTTCACGAGCAACGTCTTCGTGCTGAAGTTCTTGCTGCTCCCCGGGGTAGTAAAAGCTTCTGGTCATTCGTTAAAATAGTAAGGGTTAATGCTACTTCTTCAATACCAACTCTTTTAAAGGATGGCCGATCATTCACGGACCCGGTTGATAAGGCTAATTGTTTTGCCAAATTATTTGCTAATAATTCTTACCTACCAGCTAGCAATCAACCACTACCCGAACTCGAAAAAGTATCCGTAACTATGCCTAGAATATTTTTTCGGGGTCGAGCTGTTAAAAGGGTTCTTGCGGATCTCGACATAAACAAGTCTCCTGCGCCGGATGGTATACCTGCACTGGTCTTGAAGCAGTGCTCTTCGACGCTAGCTCGTCCCTTAGCAAATCTTTTCAGCACTTTATACCGTGCCGCGGAATTTCCAGTCTCCTGGAAAGTTGCTAACGTAACTCCAATTCCTAAAAAAGGAACCGCTAATAACCCTGAAAATTACCGCTCAATTGCAATTTGTTCGGCACTTTCCAAAGTTATGGAGAGCATGGTAAATTACCATCTTGTCAAATAGTTTGAATCAAACTACCTACTAAGCGACCACCAGTGTGGCTTTCGTAGAGGTCGCTCTTCTGGAGACTTACTAGCTCTGTTATCGCAAAAATGGTGCCATTCCATTCACCATTTTGGCGAAAGTAAGGTAATGGCTTTGGATATTTCCAAGGCGTTTGACAGAGTCTGGCATGGTGCACTCTTGTCAAAACTTGCTGCATTTGGTGTCGGTGATAATTTCTCTCGATTTATATCGAGTTTTCTCAGAGATCGCACTATACGAGTTGTTATAGATGGGGTTTCGTCAAACGAGTTCAAGATTCATTCAGGGGTGCCGCAAGGCTCCGTTCTTTCTCCTACTCTATTTCTTATCTTTCTAAACGACCTCCTTTGTCAAACTTCTAACCCTATCTACTCTTCTGCAGATGACAGCAACCTTTGCCACTCGTTCTCATTCGAATGCAGACCAAGCGTATCCGATGTCGCTGCTATGAGGCAGAATATGAATGATACGCTTGGCCGAGACCTTGAGATAATCTCGGAATGGGGTCGTGCGAATAGGGTCGATTTTAATGCCCGAAAAACCTAATGTTGCGTGCAGACGTATAAACGCGCGACAAATCAAGGTGCCTCATCTGTATATATGGGTGGTATTATTATTGAGGAATCAGAATCTCTTGATGTTCTGGGCATGAGGATACAATGTGATGTCCGATGGACAAAACATATATTCAAGGTGTCGAAAGAAGCATTCAAGTGCCTCGGTTTTCTAAGACGGTGTAAGATATACTTCACTCCATCTGATCTCCTTACTATTTATACCACCTATATCCGACCGCGTATGGAATACAACTCTCATGTGTGGGCCGGTGCTTCAAAGTCTATTTTGTAGCTTCTCGACCGCGTGCAGGAGAGGGCGAAGGTTCTCATTGGTGACAGTAGGGTATCCAATTCTATTGACTCCCTTGAGCACCGTCGCAATGTGGGTTGTATTTGTCGGTTTTATCGTTACTACAATGGGATGTATTCTGACGAAATTTGGGATCTGGTTCCCGAAGCCCGTTCGTTTGTTTGTAATACACGTTTTTCCTCAAGAGCCCATCCTTATGTGGTCGATTGGCAGGTGAATCGTACAACGCATTACAGAGGGAATTCGTTTTTTTCCCGCACAGTTCGTATGTGGAATAACCTTCCTGCAGAAGTCTTCCCTCTCACTTACAACCTGATTAAGTTCAAATCGAATGTTCACAAACACTACTCCCTCTATCCCCCTTCCCACAACCTATTTTCCTAGTTCCAACACAATGTAATGCATTAGTAGGGGTCATCCCCTGAGTGCTGGTCCTAACAGTAAAAAAAGGGCTGATGTTGAATGTGAACCACACCTTAACGTCAAGTTTTTTGCTGAATTTCATTAGACATTTCACAATTGCAGACAAACTCAATTTGAAACATGGGCGTTCAAATTAAAATGCATATCGTGCACTTCGTGATTCAATAATGAGGCACATTTTCACCTTAGTGGATTCGTCAACAAGCAGAATTGCCGCACTTGGGCGAATGATAATCCAAGAGTGATTGGCGAAAAACCCAAGTCACCTATAAAGAGTGACTGTTTGGTGTGGTTTATGGGCTGGCGGCATCATTGGGCCGTATTTTTTCCAAAATGAGGCCGGTCAGGTAGTTACTGTGAATGGTGTTCGCTATCGTGAGATGATAAAAAACTTTTTTAGCCCGAATTGAAAGATATGCATGTGGACGATATGTGGTTTCAACAGGACGGTTCGGGGGGTGCTTTAATACCATGGTAGATTAGGCCATTATGGCTTTATCTCTCATTCAATAGGGAGATAAAGCCTTTTTTATTTTTTTTCTCTGAATGGGAGATAAAACCATCATGGCCTTAGCTCACATTAGCAATATTAGAAAATGGCTTTATCTCTCATTTCAGTTCCGGAGACACTAAGGTAGGGCTGCCAGATGTTTGAACCTATCAATCAGGACACATGGATAAAAAAATATACCAACAGAAAAGTTTTTTTTTTTAATACATATGTATGTATGTAGTATATCGCACCCTAAATACTAAAGGGTCACAACTCAAAATTTTTCAAAAATTACTTTTTTTCATAAATTAATTCTCATTCATTTCTTAAAATTGGACTTTTTTATTAGGGAACTTATATTTGGTTTTAATATTATCACCATTTTTACATAAAGAGTTTTTGGCTCTCCTGAAAATTTAAAAATTTTGAGTTGTTACCTTTTAGTAGTTAGGGTGCGATATGTAAGAACCATCCAGTTTTTTTTAAATCCAACGATATGTATATAGGAAAAAAAAAGAAAAAAAATTAACGTGTACTTCATGTACATAAAAACAATGAGAAATAATAAAAAGTTGAGCTTTAAATGCCTAAACTAAAATAATTTTCAGAAGATTGCACTTTTTCTAGAACTGCATTTCGGTCTTTGATATAGTTATTAAACAGGCAGCATGTCATATTAAAATCAAATTTACATTGAATAATACTCTCTAGTGTTTCAGTCTTTAACGAGTTTCTTTCCTTTGTCCATTGAACAAACTAAGTACTCTACTTGAAAAAAATCAAACTCTCTTGATTTTTATTCAACCAACTCGACAACTGTCAAACTAATCAATTGACTAAGCCATACACGCTTTGATTTGGACAACGACCGACTCAGTTGACAATTGAATTGAAACGTGTATGGGCTGCCTTAGAGAAAGCAATTTGTCGGTTTTCGATTACTTCTTAAAGTTGTTTACACGGTATAACTTTTTACAGCCACTAGTTGAAAAAAAATTTGAAAGAGAATTGACTATCATCTTATATTATTGGACGCTTTTACCAGCTTCACACCAGACAACAATTGAATTTAAATAAAGTTCTTAAGAGAATTACCTTATGTTAGCAGTGTTATAACAGAAATCTTAACCCTTGTTAACAATTTAAACCAGCAAAATACAAATTTGTTTGTCTTGACCTGTACAAAAACCAGGACAATTTAATCATGGACCAGGACACCAGGACAAGTAGTCTAAAACCAGGACAATCCCGGAAAACTACACAGAAAAAAATAATTTTCATATTTGAATACGAAAATCGCATATTTGATGAAAAAAATTTTTGAATTTTCTGCGATGACGATTTTTGCATTATTGATAAAAAAGTTTGTAGGTATAGTTATTGAATTTTTAGTCAACAACCAAATTTATTGAATCAATAAAAAAAGTTGTTGCCCAAAATAATTTTTTTTTGAACAAAATGTTTGAATGATTTGTTAAAATAAATTGTTGGAAATGTTGACTAAATCAAATAAAATGTTTATCGAATCTTTATTTATTAATGATGGCGTGCTTAATTCCCAATTTGTTTCTTTTTAAATAAATACACAAAAATTTATTATGGGGGAATAAGCTAGTTCCTATGTGCATTTCGCTGGTTGTTTAAGCGAGATCATCAGGAAACCTTTTTCTAAAGACTTTGGCAAAACTAAAGATATTTAACTAAATAAAACTGTTAAGCGAATGAGAATTATGACCTATTATAAAATGGACAAGAGTTGTAAAAATACTGTGTAAACGTTGATTCAAATATTTGTTTTATTGAATATCAAGAAATATTTAAATATTTCATTATTAAATATGTTTTATAGAGTGCTATTTTGCGAAGTGTATATTTGATAAATTTTTTCATTGAATCAAACAAAAAGTTTGTTGAACAAAAATTATAGTTTTAACAAACTGTGTTGTTACAAATTTTCTTGAGATATTTTTTCTGTGTAGGACGTATGGCAGGCCTACACTAAAGTTTAATCTTGAAATCTGGCTTCGCATACTAAAGTTTTTCTGCGTGACGGCCTGCAGCCGTGTTTAGGGTTTTTTTTCCTCCAGTAGGACGTGGCAGGTGGCTTCGCTGAATAAAAAAATGTTTTTCAATGATAACTAAGGATTTTCCCTTTTACAGAATGTTTACACCATGCATAACAATTTTCTTAAAAAATATGGCTTTATCTCTCATTTGCGAAAAAAATATGGCTATATCTCTCATTTCGCAAAATTTTATATATGACCTTACCTCACAATGATTGGGCAATAAGGCCATTATGGCTTTATCTCCCATTCAATTGAGCAATAATGCCATAATGACCTTATCTACAATGGTTTTAAAGCACCCCCCCGACGGTGCCACTTGCCACACAGCTTACGAAACAATGGCTCTTTTGCGCGACAAATTCAATGGCCGTGTTATTTATCTCACGTGGCGGCGATGTCAATTGGCCCCAAGATCATGTGATTTGACACCGTTGGACTCTCTTTCTTTTGGGTTATTTGAAAGAAAAGGTGTACGTCGATAAGCCAGCAACAATTCGAAAGCGAAAGGATGAGATAATTCGGCACATTAACGCCATAGAACCTCAATTATGCCTCAGCGTCATAGAAAATTTGGACCATCGGATGTAGGTGTGACGCCGAGGTCCATTTGGCCGATATTTTGTTCCTACTTGAACCATACCAATATTATCATAATAAAAAGAAATGATAATAATTTCCTAAATAATTTGTGTTTTATTCAAAATCAACATCGGCACTTACAATTTGACCACCCTTTACAAAAGCGTTTGTGTGGTTGCTTTTTGTTTCCCATAGACTCCTTATCTACTGATTTTTACGTTATTTTTCTGATTACCAGGCGCTTTACAGGGGCCATAAGTATTTGTATAATTCATAATACAAATTTTTGTTTACATGGAGAACGTTTGAAGAAAAAGTTTCCAAATGTAAAACAAATAGCTGGGTAATCAATACACAATATTTGTCAAAAAGTGGGCTGGACTGGAGAAAGGGCATAGACAGTATAAATTTCCATGTATCTGAAGAAGTTTATTGTTGTGTGTAGTGTGCACATGTTTTGTTTGCGGCTTTTTGTTTTTTTTTCGCATGTGTATTTTGTTTTTATAAAAACTGTTTGGTATGTTTTAAAAAACGAACGGAATTAAATGTTCTCATCTTTTGTTGAGTTTGATAAAAACAGTATTATTTTTGTCTTCGAAAGATGACTAACTCTAGAGAGATGAAAAAAGTGACGTATGAAAAATGCCTTAATCATTTGCGAGGGCAGCTTTCGAAGAAAGAGAAAGAACACGTTTTTTGTTAGTGAAGTGGCAATGTGTAAAAACGCTACTATCAACACAAATTGCATAATCAAAACAAAAAACCAAAAAGGGCAATATTTTCTGTCTCGTGACGCCTCTGTGTGCTCTGTGCTCTACGTTGTTTCAATTACTTGCAAGTAGTGTATACGTATTATCCACAATAAATCGAGGATTGGCTGAAAGTACAAAAATTGTGTGAATGTTAATGAAAAAGTGTGATTGTATTGAGTTTTTCGAACTTGCACTTGCATGTGGCAACGGGGAGTTATTGTTTTTTATGATTTTCTATATATATTTTCTATACTAACCCTACGTTTCCACATGCAAGTAATTACTTGCAAGTCGTGTATACATAATATCAACAAAAAATCGAGGAAACAGCCGATTGGCTGAATGTACAAAAATTGTGTGAATGTTAGTAAAAAAGTGTGAGTGTATTGATTTTTTCGAACTTGCACTTGCATGTGGAAAGGAGCGATATTTAGTGTTTTTTTTTTGGAACACTGATCTGAATAATTTCGTTAAAGCGTGAAGCTTTCAACTCAAAAAAAAAAAAAAACTTATTCAAACATATTTTTGTTCATACTTCCAACTTAATTCCTTTACATTTCTGCCTAGACAAGATAATGATTGCATGTTCGCTTCGCAAAAAAAGACTAACGCAGGAAGAGTGTAACAAAAATGGTGAACATGGTGACTTGGTATTTAATGTAACCTTGATGATGAAAAAATAATAATAATATGTGTGCATGTATGCACGCTTGTGCAGGAAAGGTGTATAGTTGTAAATATAAATTTAAATGAATGAACGCACAAGAAATAAACAAAGGATTTTGTTTTTTATATGCATGGCGCAAATATTCATATTCCCTTCACCCACCAGCGAACTCAGTGTAAAATGAAAATGTTGCCTGGCACATAAAAAACGTTATAAATTTAAATTAAAATTATTTTTATTTTTTTGCTACCTCTTTGGCTTTTACGAGTATTAAGAAAGGGTGAAGGCAAACGCGAATTAAAATAGATGGTTGATGGCGAATTGAGCCAGGCTGAAACGAATCCATTGTGCGGTAAATTGAAATTGAAATAAAATTTGAGTTTTTGTTCTTAAATATTAACCAAAAATAACCCTATGAAACTTGTTTGAGTTTAAGCTGTAACGGCAACATTGTATAATTCTAATAAGGCCTAAAAGTGGCTTTTCACTTATAGTTAAAACTATGAGGGTTAATTAAAAAATAAAATAATATTAAGATTTGGCAAAGCTGAATATGTAAATGCCTCTTAGTCCGGGCTCACACGCATCAACTTTTGCTGCTTTATTTCTTGCTAACTCCCTTTTTAAGTTGCCGACATGGTCACACGCAGCAGTAACATCATTTTTTGATTGCATATTTGCATATTTTTTGATTAGGGTTAATATGGTTAATGGTGGGTCGAGGATCAATATTTGAAGGTGTTACAAACGCATAATAAAGTCTCCATTATTGAGGTTTGGGTATAAAATTTTCAGCAGCTTAACGCGCCGACGAGTACAATCATCTTCCTACCAAACTTTTTTCATCTTTAATCTCTCTTTTGGAAAAACTAAAAAGCTGACGCGTGTGAATCGGCACTTACTTCTTGTTACCTAGTGCCAGCTTAATTTTGATTATCTGCTTTAATGCTGTAGCGTATTTACAACCAAGAAGAAAATCTCATTATAACAGCAACAACAAAAAAAATATGTGATTGTAATTATGAAAAACGTTTATTTAAATTAAAAACAACAAGAAAGACTTTAAAACTATGAAAAGAGGAAAATGATTCATTCATGTCGTAATTAAATATTTAAATGATAAAAAATTTAAGTAAGCAAGTTAAACTAAATAAACTACGACAATGTAAGACTGACAATTATTAAAAATTATCTTTGAGAAGGAAAATACAAAATTCAAGGAACATTGTAAATGAAAATGTATGAGCAAATACAGCGAAGGAAAACTAAGGAATTAAATTGAAAAGCAGAATGTAAAATGTTGAAGGTACTCATGGCAACGTTCACATGTCAAAAGAACAAAAGCAGTTTAGAATTTATTAAAGAATAATAGTTTTTGCCTGTTTTAAATTGATTAAATAGAAACAATAAAGCTTTTGGAAATGAGGACGTGTTATGTGGGAATTATATTTAATTCATTTCATATTGCCCTGTTTTACGTAGAATGAATTGTTTGCAATTGTTTTATTTGGATTTTTAATTTAAAAAAGTTTTAACTCATACTTACTTTTTTATTCTTTCTTACGTGCCTTTTAGGGTTAAAAACTAAACAATGATCTTCTTCGTACCTTTTTGGCCTTTAATTAGCACAATAAATATCTTCAGCCATAAAAAACTAACACTGCAGTCCATAAAACTAATCAGACAAGACTAAGACGATAATGATGATAGTGATAATCATAATGGCTTTGATGACAAAAAAAAAAAAAACTCATGGAAAATACAGAGATAATGTGAAAACAATTGTAAACAATCAGTCTCATTTTAAACTGATAAAGCAGAGCAATGGCTATAAGCCGTCATTTAGTGTGACATGACACCCACTTATTTTGTTAATATTAAGCAGATTAAACAAATAGCAAAAAAAAAAAATAGATATGATACCCTACACCCTAATTGGGAGCCATGAGCAAAAACTCCAACACACAAATTATGTTATGAGGTTAAGATTCATGAAAGAGTTCTTTGTGCCGAATATGATCAAATAACTAAGGCCCGTTTACACATTTTAACGATAACTAAAGGTAGAATTTTATCGGTCGTATAAAAAGTTTTTTTTTTTAATTTATTTTTATTATTGAATCTTTCTTATCGAAGTTTACAATATGTATTCAAATCTTAATTCTACTTGTTGCTTGTTAGTTGTAACCACTAAGTGCTGTATCCAAATTTTAAAAATGTCTTCTAGTTAGGCCCAAAGTATCGGTTCGTTTTAGCCTCTGGTGACCTTCGAACTGAAGCAGACCCCGAGCGAGGTAGTTAGGGTGGGACATTAGTTTATCGATGTAGCTAATTGAATATTTTTTAATTTCCTCCTGTATAGTGGCGACGTTGAGATCTCTGTGGATAATATCATTCTAGACTGTTTTCTTTGAAGCTTTTGGATGTTGTAAAAAAAAAACCTACCAGTTAGGATGAACCTTCCTTGAACTTATCGCTCACTTAAGGTTAAAGTTAGGTTGTAATAAAGAACACTTTTTATACGGCAGATAAAACTCTACCTTAAGCTATCGTTAAAGGCCGTTACACACTATCCCACAAAGTCTTTCGTACTTTATGAAAATGCTTTCCTGTTCTAATTATTGTTTATACATTTTTAAAATACAATAACAACTTGCAATGCAAGGTTGCATTTTCATAAAATACGTAAGACTTTGTGGGATAGTGTTTAACGGCCTTAAGTTGGGAAAGAGGGACTAAATCTAACGTAAATGTTAGTTTTATGCCATACCAATATTAACATATAAGAAAGTTATAGCATTAAAAGCTATTTTCGGGAGAATTATTTGTATGGGATCTATGGTCAAATATGGACCGGTTCGAATAAAATTTGGAAATATGACTTCGAATGTAATCAAATAAGCTTGGACCAAAAGGTTTACATTTGGGATGCCAATCGGGATTGATTTTAGGAAATCTCGGTATTTGGAATTTTGAAATCCCGATCCCGAAATTTCAGGATTTCTGGATCCCGGGATTTTTCGTAATTTTTTTAAATAAACAACAGTTATTTTTTTATTTATTTATGAATTTACAAAAGGTATTATATATATATAACATATATATATATTTTTAAAAAAGAAAAATAAGAATCACAAAAATAAAAAATACAACTGAAATATATTTTTAATAATTTTTTTTTGTTTAGAGTATAAAAATTCAATAAAAGCGAACATTTTGCACACAAAACTTGATATATTAAAAATCCCGAAAAATTCCGGGATTAAAAAAATAAATCTCGGGATATATCAATCCCGAAAAATCCCGGGATTTCGGGATTTCCCGTTTGGTATCCCTAGTTTACATGGACGGATGGATATCGTTAGATCGAATAAAAAGTGATTCTTAGTCGATCCCACGCAAACAAAAAACATGGTTGTGGTAAACATATTCTAAAAGCAACATATTATGATAAGATTCTTGATTATAGTCACCCTATTACGACTATAATTGGATCATATTATGACCAAAAATATTCGTAATATTACATCCTAATATTTTTCCCTTAATCATTTTATTATCCTGTTAATCATACTTAGGTGATTTTAAAATTTTAATAAAAATTCCAAGTTGTAAAATTCCTTCCCTCAGTGAAAATAATTTAATGAAAATTAAATTTGATGAGCTCAAGCCTAATTAAAAAATATCAAAAAAATTAAAAATTAACAGTTCAACCAAAAATCAAAATTGTTCTTAAAAACAGCTATGGCACAAGCTCTAATGTTTACATTTGTACTTTAATTTGTACAAATAAAATGTCGACGAAAGTGGACAAAAAAACATAATAAACAAATGTATTCAGGTTTTCAAGACAAAGTCTTGACAGAAAGAATACGAAAAACAGAGGAAAAAGGAGGCCACATGTAATTTGAAATTTAAGTGATAATAACAGCAAGTTTCGAACCACCAGTACTACTGGTTAAATATTGATGTTTGACTGTTGGCTAACGGGCACCGCAGTGGTGCAGTGGGTAGAACTCAAAGATCTTCCGACGATAGAAAGTGGTGTTTCTTGAAACATGTAAAGATCAACCCGGGTTCGAATCCCAGCTCAGCCAAGAAAAATTATCAATAAATTCCTTTCTTCATAAGAATAATTTAATGAAAATTAAATTTCATGAACTTGAGCCTAATTAAAAATATTAAAAATTTGGATTAAAAACCATAAATAGTTCAACAAAATAACCACAATACTAATTATTATCAATAAATTTTAATAAAAATTCCAAGTTGTAAAATTTCTTTCCTCAGTGAAAATAATTTAATGAAAATTAAATTTGATGAACTCAAGCCTAATTAAAAAATATCAATAAAGTTAAGAAGTAATTGTATTATTGTCATGTTAATCATAACAAATTAAGAAGTAATCATATTATCGACCCATTTGCGCGAAATTATCGTATATGCCAATTTTTTGGAAATTGAGTTTTTGATGCAATCTTGTTCTACATTCAAAGAGACGTCGCCTGACAAAATATTGTAGGCGAATTCCACTTCGTTGCTCCAAAAATTGAATGAATATTTTCATTTTTATATTGCAAGTGATAGCAGAGAAAAGTAGAAAAATGGCTCTCCTGTAAAATTTGGTTTTTGTAACATACGATAATTTCGCGCAAAGGGTCACAATAATTAAAAAAAAAAATTAAATTTTTTTTGCATCGTTTTTTTATTTTTGGGCACTTTAAAATTTTTTTAATGTTAACACAATTTCTTTATTTGTTTTTTTAAAATTTTTTTTTTCAATTGTTGAACCACTTACTAACACATAATTCGGTAGGCATATGTAAAATAAACGTCTCAACTGATGGAAAATTATTTTACAAATGGCGCTAACAAAATATCTTGATTGCATCTTAAACATATTATGATAAATGTAAAGAAAGTTATCATGTTATGGCTATTATATATCATGATATGGTTGCGAGTAATCATATATATTATTTCTAAAGCACTTTTTTTGTCGGTTGCAAATATCTCCCATACCACTGCATCAAATTTAATGAATGATATCTCATTTTAAAGCTTATTTCTAACACTAATGACGAAAAATAATTAGAAATTGAAAAATTAATATTTGCATTGATAAAAATTATATTTTATATAGAACTGCAATAGAACTGCATGATAATACTGTTCAAACGTGGTAACACAGGGTCGCGTAACAGAACTGCATGATAATACTGTTCAAATGTGGTAATACAGGGTCGCTTAATAGTAATGCAGTTCTGAAGGGTGGTTAAATTGTAAGGGCCGATGTTGAATGTGAACCACACCTAAACGCCAAGTTTTTTTCCGAATTTTATTTGACATTTCTCTATTTCAGACTTAATCAATTTGAACCATGGAGAGATACACAATCCAACAACGTGTTAAAGTTATCCAGACTTATTATGAAAATGGGCGTTCAAATCAAAATGCATATCGTGCACTTCGTGATTTTTTTGGTCAATTTGATCGTCCAAATGTGCGTACAATCGCAAAAATCGTGGAAAAATTCGAGCAAACCGGGTCTGTAGAAGATGTGAGAACACCAGTGCATGCTCGTACAGCTCATACTGCAGAAAATATTGCTGCTGTTCGCGATAGTGTGGCTGAAGAGCCGTCCACCTCAACTCGTCGTCGTGCCCAACAATTGCACCTCTCACGCTCGTCGTTGATGAACATTATGCATAAAGACTTGCATTTACACGCTTACAAGGTGCAATTGGCTCAAGAACTAAAGCCTCTTGACCATTCCAAACGTCGTGAATGGGCAGAATGGTGGCAAGAAATGGCAACAGTGGATGATCAATTTTCGAAGAAAATCATCTTCAGTGATGAGGCACATTTTCACCTCAGTGGATTCGTCAATAAACAGAATTGCCGCATTTGGGCGAATGAGAATCCAAGAGTGATTGTCGAAAAACCAATGCACCCACAAAGTGTGACTGTTTGGTGCGGTTTATGGGCTGGCGGCATCATCGGGCCGTATTTTTTCCAAAATGAGGCCGGTCAGGCAGTTACTGTGAATGGTGTTCGCTATCGTGAGATGATAACGAACTTTTTATGGCCCGAATTGGAAGATATGGATGTGGACGATATGTGGTTTCAGCAAGACGGTGCCACTTGCCACACAGCTAACGAAACCGTGGCTCTTTTGCGCAACAAATTCAATGGCCGTGTTATCTCACGTAATGGCGATGCCAATTGGCCGCCAAGATCATGTGATTTGACACCGTTGGACTTTTTTCTTTGGGGTTATTTGAAAGAAAAGGTGTACGTCGATAAGCCAGCAACAATTCAAGAGCTAAAGGATGAGATAATTCGGCAC
The DNA here is from genome assembly GCA_930367215.1 of Pollenia angustigena. NCBI lineage: Eukaryota > Metazoa > Arthropoda > Insecta > Diptera > Polleniidae > Pollenia > Pollenia angustigena. The sequence continues at coordinate 186,474,867 of OV884060.1, read as the reverse complement.
ATTAACGGCATAGAACCTCCATTATGCCTCAGGGTCATCGACAATTTGGACCATCGGATGGAGGTGTGCCGCCGTGGTCGCGGCGCCCATTTGGCCGATATTTTGTTCCATACATAATTGAGTAATACCAATATATCATAATAAAATAAAATTACAATAATTTCCTGAATAGTTTGTGTTTTATTCAAAATCAACATCGGCCCTTGAAATTTAAGCACCCGATACATAATATAGTATGTATTAAAATCCATTATGGCAACATCATAATCATCATCATATATATATTATTTCTAAAGCACTTTTTTTGTCGGTTGCAATTATCTTCCATACCACCGCATCAAATTTAATGAATGATATCTCATTTTAAAGCTTATTTCTAACACTAATGACGAAAAATAATTAGAAATTGAAAAATTAATATTTTCATTGATAAAAATTATATTTTAAAATGAATTGAAGTTACTAAAATTTCTATTAATTATTTTCATTTTATGTTACAAAAATGATAACTAACGGTGCGAAATATTCGCACGGGTCATCTAGTACAATATATTTTGAAAGTTATAATTATTAAGTTGTTAAAAAAATAATTATTTTTCAGCCAACAATTCTCAAATATATAATTGCAATAAACATTGACAGTAACTATAATATTGCTGATATAAAATAAAAATAACAATTATTTGTGTACGACAACAATTTATTAGCGGAGTTCAAAATTAGGCTTGCAAAGTAGCAAATGCAAAATATAATAACACTTTTATGAAATCTAATAAAATCTCTGTGTGTTTTGTTGTTGGATTTTACAAAAGAACTATGATATTGATATGATAATACTGAACTCCACTATTATTTCAATAAACATAGTGTATATTTTTTCTCTGCGTGCGGTATACTAGAAGGTCTAGGAAAAATATTTTAAGGTGTTACACACATCAGCACAAACCCATAATAACCTCTCCACTATTGTGGTGTAGATATACTCGAAATCAATAGTTTTACCAAAAATTTAAATGAAGAATTTTTGATAATATCATATAATATCTATCTATCTATCTATATATAAAAACAAGTAAGAAAGAACAGTCGGTCAAGCCCGACCATATGATACCCTACACCACAGTATTTAAAAACACATCATGCTTATGTGTCCATATAAATATGGATTTATCTATGTTTATAAACTTCATGAAAATTGGTTTGAAAGTTTGTGAGAGGCAGAAATTGCCCCCTACCTCCCCTTGTGGTCCTATTTTTGAAAAACTGTATAGCTAATGTGTCCCTATAGATATGGATCTATCTATGTTTTAAATTTCATTAAAATCGGTTTGAGAGGCAGAAATTGCCCCTATCTCCCTTCGTGGTCCTATTTTTAAAAAAATGCATACATTCTGTGTCCATATAGATATGGTTCTATCTATGTTTTAAATTTCATTAAAATCGGTTTGAGAGGCAGAAATTGCCCCTATCTCCCTTCGTGGTCCTATTTTTAAAAAAATCCATACATTCTGTGTCCATATAGATATGGTTCTATCTATGTTTTAAATTTCGTTGAAATGGGTTTGATAGTTTCTGAGAGGAAGAAATTTCCCCCTATCTTCCCTCGTGGTCCTACGATTCGGCTCATCTTCAATAGGCTTGGTCCTTGTAAGAACCTATGACCCAAATTTCATCAAATTATCTCCAAAATTGCGACCTGTACTTTGCGCACAAGGTTACATGGACAGCCAGCCAGCCAGCCAGCCGGACGGACATCGTTAGTTCGACTCAGAAAGTGATTCTTAGACAATCGGTATACTTTAAGGTGGGTCTAGGACCAATATTTTAAGGCGTTACATACATCAGCACAAATGCATAATACCCTCTCCACTATTGTGGTGTGGGTATAAACAGGATGTGTGTATGTATGTGGCGTATGGACTCCAAAGCCGCTGGGCCGATTTTGATGAAATTTTCAGGGAATCTTCAGAATATTCAGGCGGGTGACACTGTGGAGTCTGATTTTTGATTTTCGGTCTGCTGGTGGAGGGGCGTGGCAATATCCAATTTTAATATTGCACCACCAATGACATCTATATAATTTGAATAATTTTTTCTTTAAAATGATCGCCATGGTCCAACTTAGATTTATACGAAAGAAAATTTTGCCCCGCCCACTTTTACGACCACTTTTTTCGAATTACCTAAAATCAGAAAACGGCTCCATCGATTTGACAAATTTTTTTTCAAATGTTCGTATTAATCTATTTTAAGTTTTCATCGAAAAAAAATTGACTACGCTTGCTTTTATGCCCACTTTCTCTATTAAGCGCATAACTTGAGAACGGCTTGACCGATTGGGACGATTTTTTCTTTAAATGATAACCATGGTCCAACTTAGGTTTTTACGGAAAGAAAATTTTGCCCCGCCCACTTTTTTCGATTTGCCTGGAATCAGAAAACGGCTCCATCGATTTGACAAATTTTTCTTTCAAATGTTCGTATTAATCCATTTTAAGTTTTCATCGAAAACAAATTTACTACGCCTGCTTTTACGCCCACTTTCTCTATTAAGCGCATAACTCGAGAACGGCTTGACCGATTTGGACGATTTTTCTTTAAATGGTAACCATGGTCCAACTTAGGTTTTTACGGAAAGAAAATTTTGCGCCGCCCACTTTTTTCGATTTACCTTAAATCAAAGGCTCCATCGATTTGACTAATTTTTATTTTAAATGTTCGTATTAATCCATTTTACGTTTTCATCCAAAGAAAAATGTACCACGCCTACTTTTACGCCCACTTTTTCTATTAAGCGCATAACTTGAGAACGGCTTGACCGACTTTAACGCCCACTTTTTTCGGTTTACCTAAAATCCGAAAACGGCTCCATCGATTTGACTAATTTTTCGTATGTTCGTATCTTTTTAACGGATTTTAGTAGTAGTAAAAAGTAAAAAAGATCAATAGAAAATGCCAAAATATTCACTTAATTTTAGTGATTCCCCTCAAGATAACAATATAGTTCCCAGTAAAAACTTCGCCTACAAAATAATGTGTTGAGTGATCAGAGAAAAATAAAAACACTACTTACAATTCTACTGAAAAAAACCAATGAATTTTACAAGGGATGTCCCAAAATGTATACCAACATATATTTAATAAACTAAATAAACATTGTTCGGAATTTGTATAAAAACTAAAGATCACGGCTCATAAAAATGAAATACAGCTAACACACTTTTGTTAGATTTTAGACTAACAGAAATGAAGTCATTTTTTAACCAAAATAAAGTTATCATCATTTGTTTGAGATGACTAAATCATTATTTGTGTTCATTTCTAATTTATTTTTTTACGTTTTATTTACAAAAATCTGTACAATGTACATATTGTACATTAGGGTAATAACTTTTTTTTGAGTGCAAAATACCACTCCAGCGTTCTGATAATAAAAAACTTTTTTTTAAGCTGATTCGGTGAAAAAAGTTTCCGCACCGTAAGCGATTCCTAAAACTCCATATTATGTGTAAATTTTATTTTTGGAAATTGAAACCCTTTTGATTTTGCATTAGACTTATGAAAAATGGTTTAATGTTGAAGATTATATATGAATTTAAACAAAAATGAACTTATTTAAGACAAGAGCCACTGATTTAATGATGAAAATAAAAAATAAAAACAAAACTTCAACGCTTTCGGTGCGGAAACTTTTTTCACGAAAAATGAAAAGTGACACCATATTTTTTTATATTTTTGTATGCCCCACACGGCCATGAGGTGCTATTTTTGTTGTTTGCAAAAATTGCAAAAAGTTATATCCCTAATGTACATAGATTTTTGTAAATAAAGTCATTAATCAAACAAAATATTTTTCAAATTAACAAATCATTGTAAATTTTAAAACGCAAATCTTATTAGGATTTCCAAAAAAATACACCGCACAGTGGCTTAATGTCGCGTTTTTATCCGTTAAAAGCCTGTAACTTTTGAACCGATAAAGATATTTTAGACATTTTTTTTCTGAATTTTCTTAAATTTTTCTCCAGTTATAATTTCATTAAAATCTTTTTAGAAGTTGTTAAAAAAAATTTAAGGTCACAGCATTTATTATGTAAATGCGGGGATTTCCCGTTTTGTTTTTATAACCGCACCACCATAGTGGAAAGGGTAGTTATTATGTATTTGTGCTGTTGCTTATAATACCTATAAATATTGGTCCTTGAACAACTCTTTAGTACAATAATGTCTGTCCGGCTGGCTTGCTTTCTATGTTAACCTTAGAGGTCGCAATTTTGGAGAAAATCTGTTTAAAGTGCATGTGAATAAAAAAAGCAATTCAATCGCCTTAAAGCCCAAACCTTTCCCCTGCCAACTACTACTTTCTTTGATCGATGCAAAACAACCTTGATGTCACTGTCCATTTAAAGTATGAAAAGTCTGTACCTTAAAAAGGAGAACTTCTTTTAACGTGGAATTTGTTATTGATATAATAAATAAGAACTTATCTGAAATAAAGTAATAAACTTCGAGTCAATCCAGTCTTGAGTTCTATAATCCGAAAAAAATAAGAAAACAACAGCAGTTTTAAAATGGATCACCTAATTTCAATAAAGTTTTTAAGTCTTTAGCGGAGGCAGTGGAAATTCGTTTTTAATTATGGATTTGCCCGACGTGTTCTCATTAGAGAGTTTTTATGTAAAATAGCATCAACGCTGATATCAAAACGGAATACGTGGTGAAACGGTGTTAAAGGCAGGAGGAGAAGGGTGCACTGCTTAACTGATGGCTCGAAGTCACGAGAAGGTGTGGGAGATACTTGCGATAAAGGAAGCTGTAAACCTGCGCAGACTATCTGCTGTGGCGACGACTGCTGTGGATATTTACACTTATAGCCTTGACGCCGTTAGAACCTTGGACTCCAATGTGGGTTAATTTACTAAATCTTCTGTAGCTTTGTCATTTTTGTACCAATCTATGTCTTGTTGGGCTCAAACTGTTCCTATTAAAATAGTCTAATGTCGCATGCAATAAAACATTAGGATTTTCAAATCATTGGTTTAAAAAAAATACTTGAATAGAGCAAAATTTAACAAAATCATACAATTTTTAATGAAGCTTGAACTTGTGTCCCCTGTTACTCAGTCATTTCTTGACCAATCTTCCCATGGTTATTTTAGAAATTTTATTATTATTATTATTTTATTATTATATACCCCGTTTAAAATTTTTGGAGATATTTGCATTTCAGTCACATCATCATTTTGAAAAACACAAATAACGGTTATTTTTGAATATCTCAAAAACTGTTCTACTTTTGACAATTCTGACTTCATAGCACAAAGTATACAGAGATGAAAAAAGTGACGTATGAAAAATGCCTAAATCATTTGCGAGGGCAGCTTTCGAAGAAAGAGAAAGAAAACGTTGTTTGTTAGTGAAGTGACAATGCGTAAAAACAGGACGCTACACAAATTGCATAATCAAAACAAAAAACGCAAAAAGGGCAGCTTTCGAAGAAAAAAACACTATAATTTCTGTCTCGTGACGCCTCCGTATACTCTGTGCTTCATAGTCGGATTCAGCGGAAAATTTTACATAATGTTTAGCTGTCAGATTCATTGGGTCACGACTTTGTGGAAATTTTGTCACGTAGTGTAATCGACTATCGATATTGCTAATTTAAAAAGTTACGGGCAGCATGGATGACGGGCGAATCACTTCTTTACTATTGATGATCAAGAGGGACGTATCATTTTTGGTATCTGTTATCACGGCACACTGTCTCATAGGTAGACATGCACTGCTGCAGCTCTGGGTGGCTACTCTCTATTGCGATGCGAACGAAAATGGTAGCATTACTAGAGAGTGTTACTCTTCAATGCTTCCGTCTTTTTCATCTTTTTAGTTTTTTTCTTTTCGTAAATCATCATTATTTATTTTATCTAAATTTTCCAATTTCAAATTTTTTTCATATTTTGACATTTAATTTCTGTCAAACCATCTTTAATTGTTTTTGCCAGTATTGCTTGATTTCCAAAAAATTTTGCAAAAGTGATAGAGAATACCATGTTGTCATTAAGCTTTCACATTGAAATTGTTTTCGCATCGCAATAGAGAGTAGCCAGTCCATCTTATGACGAAAACGAGGAGCAGAAAGTATAACACCTTCTCTGTATCTGTTCTATACTGACGAGAAGACGCCTGACCAGAATGGGATTCGCCACCTTTGACGGATTGTACGATATCTCTGACGTTGAACTGGGGTTCATTTAAAACTTCATTAAAAGTTCGGGTTGGTTTTGCCGTGGAGGTTCTGTTTAGTGAAACTCTTTATTTTTTTTTATTTTTTCCTTAAGCAATGCAATCCTTTGTTTGGATTTAGATTTGCTTTTTCTCCGCAACGGTACAAATTCAAAGTCTATGAATTTTGTTCGTCATTGTAACGAGTACTTATAATCTATTTGCATGAAAAAAAAAAACAAATTTCGATAAATTGTCGCTTACGAAATAATCGCAAATAGGGCTCGATATAATGTTCATATTCAATTCACCAACGTCAAGTCTTCGACATGCTTAAATAATTAAGAATTTAAAATGTTGCCACTTTTTTCTTAAATCCCACACAGGGGCTTGATATTTTTTTTTTGTTTTGCTGCCTGCAGAAAGTTTGACTTGTTTATCGAATTTCTGATTTTCATAAAATCGATTATATCGATTTTCCATACAATTGGCCACACTGAAAAAAAGCAATGGAAACAGTTGCAATGGCCATTGATCTCGTTGTAAATGCATTTACTCACTTTGTTTTCTTTATTCTTTTGTTTGGGTTTCAAAAGAACAAAAGTGTTATTGCAAAAGGTGTTGTGTTAATTGTAGCACAATAAATAACTGATAAGTAAGAAACAACCACTTTTTAAATTGGATTAAATTTATCAAAAGAAAAAAAAAATATATTGTGAAATCTTATAGAGCAAACAACACAAATTTACAAAAAGTCCCAATAACTTTGCTGGGGAATTAGCAACACTTGACATGTTGTTTTTTGGTATTTGTTAAAAAAATTAAGACTGTTTTTAAATAAACACCCACATGCTCTTAAGGTTTTTTTTCCAAAACAAACTCGTGTTCTGTATTTAAAAAAAAATCTACTACTTTTTTTGTCTGTAAAAACACAACAAAAGTTTAGATAATTTTACATTCAAATGCTTTATTTACATCATCATTATGTAAACAAAAGCATAAAAAAATACTTTTTCCTTGTTTTATTTATAAACATTAAGTAACGTAAATTCTCTTTGTTGACATAAAATAGTTTTCGCATGTTGAAAATAATTTTTTTTAAATTCTAAATTGAAATGTTTTGCTAAATTTTTATAGTTTCATATTTATATTGCCTGGTTATCACACATCAAAAGTCGTATTATCAGTGGAGTACCATAGAATTATTTGAATCATTACTGGTAGGGACTATTATTATCAGGAGCCTCATTCGAACTAAACCTTCGTATAGAAAGGCAAAAACTACCAAAATCCGCTTCTCAGTATTATAGTCTCCACGAGTAATAAATCTGAGTTCTTAATGTCACTCCTTCTGAGTTTGAAATGGTACTCCATCAGGTCGAATAAACTTAATGGTGCTTCACCAGACATACAGGTTAAAAAGTGACGGCAAAAGCACGTGTATGATAAATACATACAAAACGACAACAGGGAATTTTATGAAACATATTAATGGTAATAGTGCTTTAATGGTCGAAGCATATGCACCCCAGAGGGGTAAAAGGAACAAATATATAATACACAGGGTGTCTGGTAGTAGATTTATATTTTCAAGCAAACTTAAATAAAAAACGTAGTAATTGACACAAAGTTTTAAGCTGTTATGATACTTGCTATTTTTTGTATTTTTTCTATATTGGAGAACAGTGCAAATATATTTGCATAGGAAAACTGACTAAGTGTAAAGAGTATGATTATATCATAAAAAATCTTGAAAAGTCAAACAAATATACATGTGTTATCGATAAATAACACAGTACAACAGCCAATCTGGGGGGTGAGAAATTCCAAGTCAGGGTGATGGTACTAGGTCAGTATAGTAAAACCCTCAAAGGGTTTGGCGTTCGTATGTGTCAGTTTTTTTTATGACATTATGAGTTTGTTTTAGCAAAATCGGACAAGTGGTTCTCGAGTTATGTTAAACTACGTTTTTGCCAAAATGTTACAACTAGCGAAAAAACATCAAGATAAGGAAAAAATTTAAAATGTCATAAAAAAAAAACTGACACATACGAACGCCAAACCCTTTGAGGGTTTTACTATACTGACCTAGTACCATCACCCTGACTTGGAATTTCTCACCCCCCAGACAATAATCCCAAAAATGTTCCATAGTGTAATCTAAGACTGTCAAAAAAATATAAAATTTTTTAACTTAAAATCGACATTTCCAGATTAATTGTTAGCACTGTTGCCAATTTTTTTAGTTTTTGATCGAAAGAAACGGTTTTTAACTTTTTTTTTTTGCGATTTTCAGCTTTTATGACGGTTTTTTGTGGGGAAAAAACGTGGGCAGTATTGTTTGTTTTGTTTACATTTTATCAAATTGTATTTCTTGTTCTTTCTCGCATTTGTTGTTTCATTCAGTCAATCCTAAAAAAATCCAATACAAAAAATAGCAAGTATCATAACACTTTTATTAAGAGCATTGAGCATATATGTATAACAACCTGTGCCCAAGTTCTACAACTATCACGTGCAGACACTTTTCGATTGAAATGTGAGAAATTAAACATTAATTGAAACAAACAACTGTTTTTCTCACTTAACTGCGTCTGTAACATATTTTGAACGTATTAGCTCGCACTTTACATTATTTGGTATAGACGACAGTTATATTTTCGCCGCCGTGGTTGAACATTTTTCAATTTTAGTTTATTTTGATCGCCGTTAACGATAAATGTGTGACTGACGTTCTCAGCGTCTGCAATATCACATCGGCTTCGAGCAGCGTTGCCAGAAGATTTGGAAGGAAAATCTTCTTTTGGCAAAAAAAAAATCTTATTTTGAAGAGTAAAATCTTAAAATTTTTTATAACAAGGGAAAAAGTAAAAATTATTAATTTTTTTAAAGAAACTTTTTTTTATTATGGATAATTATATATACATACATATACAAAATTAGATTGTAGGTTTAAAATTGTGTTTTTAGTTATATTTTCCAAAAAAATACATTTGAAATGCATTTAATTTCTAATTAATAAGAACATAAAAAAGTCCATTTATATAAAGAAGTTTCATCGAAAGTAATTAAATTCTAATAATAGAGATGTATAAATTTTGGGCAAAAAAATTTAAGTTTGGCATCTATGAAGCTCATACACCATATAAAATCGAATATGTAGTCTTTAATTTTGCACATTGCTTTTTCGCATCTACCACACATTTGATTCAAACTTGATTCATTCAATTCAGAACATATCATTTATAGAATTCACGTTGCTTTTTTTTTGATATTTTGTCCTGTTTGAAAAAGAAAACAAGAATTTGGTCTGGCCAAGAGGGTAATTTCATTGAGTTTTACATAAAAATAGAATTTCACCCCACTAGTTGCTCCAATAGAATCCAAATTAGTTTCGTTCGATTCAGCACGTATCATTTATATGCCCCTGTTTTTTGTTATATTCGAAAAATATTGCAAGGAAAACACAAATTTGGTCTGGCCAGACCAAGGCGGTAATCCAAGGGCTAAGTTCCATTAGGTTAACCTTTTGGTACTAAATACATGAACTTTTTTGTTCTTTTATAAATTAATCTTTATAAATATACATATTTTCTTTTCACAACTAATTGTTTTTCATCAATGTTCCCAAAATGAACAACCGCGAATCTATGATGCTTTTTTAATGTTTTAATGCCCTTATTGATGCATTTTAGTACAAAAGTTCAAGGGTGCAATACCAATAGACAACAATCTGATATAAAACCTCATTGTTTTAAAAACTTACTGTTTGAAAAAACTATGTATGTTGTACAAACTTAAAGTTAAAAATCTTTATTTCTAAAAATAAAAAATCTTAATTTGAGAAAAAAAATCTTTTTTTGTTCAAAAAATCTTCAAAAATAAAACAAAATCTTAATTCTGGCAACGCTGGCTTTGAGTGCAATATTATGTAGCGACGTAATCTCTTTTGTTAGTTTTCGACATGAGTTAAGGCCTAGTTAGGCGAACGTTGCTGTACCCGTAATGTACCGCACCGTACTGTAAGCACGTTGGTGCACTTATGGAACATTTAGAAACGTGGTTTATGTTTTTTCTATACATAAACAAAAACAATAGTATACATAAAGCAAATCACACAGTGATGGGAATCAAAAATGTTTTAAAAAGTACCAAGTGATTTAAATGGTATTAAAAATGTATTTTGTGTATGTAAAAAACGTTAATAGTTTAATGTTTATATTATAGATTTTCAATAAACAAATTTGTATTTTAGCATATATATTATAACAATAGATATATTGTATTGTGGTGTATGCACCAAACAAGGTTTTGCTACCATTTAAAGCCTTTTATTCTTCTCACATTTCCATTGTATGTGTATATGCATTTGTTTATATGTATTGTACATCTAAACATAAATATATTTGTTTATATGGAAATATGTTGTATATTAAGTTGTTTTGTCTCAATTCCATAGCTTAACTGAAAAAAGTACCAAAAACGAGCAAAAATACCCGCACTCAATTTAACATAAAAGCAGCCCATCACTGCTTTACAACTGTCACGTAACAACGGTATACAAATCTGTTTAATACAGATCGAGACGTTCCGTCAACGTGACATTTAAATTCAGTAAGCATTTGCATTGTTTGCAAATGACAAAACGAACCAGACGTTCCATTAGGGGACGTGAACGTTAGGCTAACTCTGCCTTTACAGACACACTTGTTTCTTACTTTTCGAGAAACGATCGAATATTTTGTGTTACATCTTTTCGATGCGAGAAGTTCTCACTAAAGTTAGAGAACATGGGTACTGGTTCTCAACATTTCTAGGGTCTGCGGAAATAACAAATGGAATGGCAACTTATATATACCCTTGCCACATGTGAAAGGGTGTAATAAATAGTGGAAATAGGTAAACATAGACAACGCTTTCCTAAAACATAAGAAATCAGATTAGAATATATTTATTTAATTTTTACTTTTTGATTTTATTTACTTTTGTAGGCAAAACTTTAACTAACTGTCCAATATTACTGTCATCGAAATTGGCTAGACATGCTACTGTTATGGCAGTACTGCCAAGTGTAAACGCTATGTTATGTATGCCAAGAAAGTAAACGGAGATGGCACATTCTTCTTTTTATTCACTGCAAATGACGTCATGCAAAATCAAAGTGCTGTTTCACACTCTTCCAGTTTTAGCAGTCAAGTCTTGTTTTTAGTTTTTAGTAGAGTGAGGAAAAGAAATGGCATTATCTTTACCCTTTTCTCTTAAAAGCTCAATACTTGATGGCTTAAACCTAAAGAGTGTGAACCAGCACTAACTGTATAGTATTTTACTTTCAAGACAAAATTTCTTTTTCCACGTCACACAAACCATGAATGCGTGCGTTATCTTTTTTATTTGATTCATGTTAACAAATAAATGAGCAGGACCAATGTTGCCATATTGCATTGGTAAAATGTGATTATAAAAATAATTTATTAACAATTACATACTTACTTTTATTTAAAAATGTTGTGCTGCTTTACATTGCAGGGAGGCTTAAAGCTTAAAAAAGGCCAATAACTATTTAAGCCCATATGTTTTTAAGTCAGCAGAGGAAGTGATGATATATCTAGACAACTAATAGGAATGAGTATGGTAAAAAGGTCTGTTTTCGTTTTAATGTGTTTTATTAAAAAAAAAAACTTTTAACATTTTCAAAAATCCATTGGAATTTCCCTGCTAAAATATTGTACACAACTTGTTTAATCTTAAATATGGGTAAATCCAAAGTGTTGCACATGACAGTTGTACGCATCAAAAATGCAATAACATTTTAAACAACAAATATTTTTACGTTCTCTTAACCCTTAAATTATAGCACTAAGAAAGCACTGTTATCTATGCTAAAGTTTACGGAGGGCGCGATTCTAGGCCAAAGATAATGGCAAAAGAAGTAGCGGTTCGAACGTGAAAAAATAGAAGTAGTTTTTGTGGCCATGTAAAAAAGGAGTAATTTAGCGAAACTTGGCACAATTTTTTAGTCAAACTACTTTGAGAATTTTACGTAGCAATGTATGTAACATTAAAATGTCTTTTGGTTTGATTCGAAAATCTTCTGTATTTTTTTTTTCTTTTAAGCCAAATCTGGGTCAATACGTGCCATTTCGAACGTGAAATTTTTTCCATAATAATTGAACTGAATAATGATTAAAATAAAATAAAAATTTACCGTTAATCCGAATAACACATTTCTCTTTGAACTCTTCCATAGATTACAGACCATGTAAGAAAATTTTTTTGGAATAATTTTTATCGAAGATCACTTCTTTTAAGGAAGATAATATGATAAGAATCTTAGGCAATCAACGAGTTGGTTTTAAAATATGTCACATTAATGCACAAAACCTTGTAAATAAAATAGATGAATTTAGATACTTATTCGAAAATTCTGAACTTGACATCATTTGCGTATCGGAAACGTGGTTTCACAAGGATATCAGTGATTTATCTGTATGTCTGAGTGGTTATAATCTTTGTAGGGTTGATAGAGAAAAACATGCTGGTGGTGTGGCAGTGTACGTTAGGAAGGGTATAATGTTTAATGTTGTATGTTGTTCCGGCATTGATGGGGTTAATGAGGTTGCTGATGGTGAGGATGGAAATGGGAACATTCAAGCTAACTTGGTTGAATATCTATTCGTAGAAGTGATCAGTGAGGGAGGCAAGTTACTTGTGGGTAGCGTTTATAGACCAAACAGTAGAATATGTACTCAACGTTTTTTGAGAAGTCTTGAAACACTTACCGCTTCCTATGATAACATTATAATAGCAGGTGACTTTAATTCTAACCTTTTAACTGAATGTACTCTTTCCAATGATATGATATCTCTTGGGCTTTTTACACCAAATATTTGCACGCCTACGCATTTTACTTCAACAAGTAACTCGTTACTTGATCTGTTTTTTGTCAGTAATCTGTCGGATGTTTTGCTTTATGACCAACTTTCTGCATCTTGTTTTTCCAGGCACGATCTTATATTCATGGCATATGATTTTAGACTACAGGTACCTGAGCAATTGATAACTTACCGTGACTTTAAAAATTTGAACTATCAAATCCTTGAGAATGAATTCATCAAGATAAATTGGAACAGTTTACATAATATGGCTTCAGTTGATGATCAACTTTCCTTTTTTGAGTTAAACCTTAAAAGTCTTTTTAATCTATCTGTTCCACTAAGAACCAAAACTATTAGTAAACGGAGAAAACCATGGTTTTCTTCGGATATTAAACGAGCTATACATTATAGGGATCTGTCTTTTTCACGATGGAAACGTTTCAAAACTGATGAACTTTATGAAGAATATCGTATTGCCAGAAGAGTAACGAACAGGATGATTAAAAAAGCTAAATCCGATTTTTTTTCTGCCAAATTCACTTCCGCCTTAGGTTCTAAAAGAACATGGCAAACTATTCGCGAAATTGGTATTGGTAAAGTTACTGCACAGGAGCCGATTACTGTGGATGTTGATTCAGTTAATAAGAATTTCTTGAACATACCCATGGTCGGGGCAGACTGTAACTACTACAATGACTATAATGTTGTTCATGAAAGTGACGAATTTGTATTTAAAACTGTGGATCAATGTGATGTACTTAATAGTTGTTTGTCTATTAAGTCCAACGCTGTTGGCGATGATGGTATTCATCCAAGATTCATAAAAATCCTTCTTCCCAGTTTACTTCCTTTTATTACATTAATTTTCAACAACATTCTTACTTCCAGCTTATATCCTACAAAATGGAAAAATGCTAGGATAATTCCGATACCTAAAACGAAATCTGAATACCGCCCAATCGCGATTCTACCATACCTTTCTAAAGTTTTTGAAAGGCTTATTCATACACAAATAAGTAAATTTTTGGACAATAATAATTTGTTAACTAAGCGGCAATCCGGCTTTCGTAAAGGCCATAGTTGCACAACTGCTTTGGTAGATGTTGCTGAGGAAATTAGAAATGAGATTGAAAGCAATAATATTACTTTTTTGGTACTTTTGGATCATTCAAAAGCGTTCGATACAGTCGATCATAGCATTTTATGCTTTAAATTAAGCAAAATGTTTAATTTTTCTCGAACAGCTACGCATTTAATCTCAACGTATCTTAGGGGTAGATCACAATATGTTGAGTCATCTAATACTAAATCAAGCTCCCTTCCGGTAAGTCGGGGTGTACCACAAGGGTCGATTCTTGGACCTCTTCTGTTCTCAGTCTATTCAAATGATCTCCCGGATACACTTGAGATATGTAAATCTAGAATGTATGCGGATGATGTCCAACTTCATGTTAGTTGTAAAGTAAATTCAATTGATTTATGCGTAAAAAATCTAAATCGTGAACTGCACAGAATTTTTATATGGGCTTCGGCAAATGGTCTTAGTATAAACCCAAGGAAATCAAAATGCCTAGTAATTAGGAAGCGATTAACAGTCATCAATTTTGTACCTGTCATAACTCTTAATGATCAACAAATTGAAATAGTAGACTCCGTGAAGAATCTTGGAGTATATTTCAACAACACTCTCACGTGGTCTGACCATATTAATTATGCTTGTGGTCGGACTTTTTCCATGTTGAGAACACTCTGGCAAACACAGCACTGCACGCCAATAAATATTAGAATACTTCTTGCTAAAACCTATTTAATACCAACTCTCATATATGGGTGTGAAATTTTTGCTAGTTGTGACACACAAAGTAAAAGAAAACTTAACGTCGTTTTTAATAATATCGCCCGATATGTTTATGGTTTGAAACGATTTGATAGGGTTTCAGCGTTTTCGATAAAGTTGTATGGCATAAGTTTTGATAGTCTTCTTAAAACTAGAATATTACTATTCCTACATAAGATTATTTACACTAAACAACCACAGCATTTATATGATCGATTGAATTTTTCAAGATCCAATAGGGGAAGAAGATTGATACTCTTTAGACATCATAATTTAATATCCGAATGGGCAATTCTTTTTATACGCTACTCGGCTCTGGAATAAACTTCCATATGATTCTCAAGTTATAAGTAATGCACTTCAGTTCAAAAATAACATTATTTGCTTATTCAAATGAAGAAACTGTATTTTTGTTTTTCCTTTTTTTTTTACTTGGTTATGTAAAATTAATTATTATATGATTTTATACTTATTTTAATTTAAGTTATTTTGTTTATGTTTTTATGTTTTTTGTTTCCAATTTGAAAATATTGTAAATTGATAATAAATATGTAATATTTTTATGTTATTCGTTTTTAAGTTTTTAATAACAAAACCTGCAATTTTACAAAAGCTCAGTTCTGTACTGCAATATGAGACTCTAAGTCTTGTGTACGGAACATCAAATAAATAAATAAATACTAAAAAAAAAAAAAAATATTAAAGAAAACATACAATAAAACATTCTCACAAATAAGAAATTACGTTTGCACAACTTTGCAGTCTGATTGTTCATCTAAATGGACAAATTTACGGGTAAATTTATAAAATTAGTAAAATCTAAATATTTCTCTATAACAATTTCGTAAAATAATCAGCTTTTAATAACTTTTAAGTTTTCGGTCACGGTGGACCTTTTGACGGAAATGCCCATATCCAACCGTTAGTCGTATTGAGCTTATTTGATTAATTGAAGTAATTAGACAATATTAATGGGATCTTCATTTTGTTCTTGACACTTTTCATTTTAAATGTTTTGTGTTAAAAATTAAATTGTTATTTTATTAGTTGTTAATGTATTTTCCCAAAATCGAGTTGAATTCAATTAATTCGGCCATCCTGTTCCTTTTAATTATAATGACAAAAGTATTTATTTAATTTTCTGAAAATTCGTTTTCAACACACCACATGTGGTGCAGTTTATTTTCAACCATTTTCTTTTTTTTTTCTCTTTTGTAAATTTATTTACAGATTTTAAAAGCTTTCTCTGCTCAAAATGTAATTAAAAATTTTATTGAACTTTAATTAAGCCTTTTTTTCGTAATTGAATCGTTTCCAGTTAAATTGATAAATAAAAAAATTTCAACTTTTTGCCATCTATTCTGACTAATGGGTGTTCGTTTCATCATTTTAGGTTGCTTTTAATGTTCCTATCTATATTCTTGGCTTTCTAGTTTATGTCGCATCGCATGCTCTACAATTATCATAGTTTTTATGCTTTTTAAATAATGTGAACTATCAGGGATGGGAAGTGTAAATTTAAAATTCAATGCTTTAATGAACTGTACTGCAAGATGCAACTATACCAACTTTAACATTTTCTGTTTTAATTCCAGCACGATGACCAGCTCTGTTCTTTTTCACAAAGTTCACTTTGTAATAACTCAACTAACCATGAACTAAATCGTTTTAGCCATGTTTGCAATTAACATCTACATAACATAGGCAGAGTTTTCGAGTAATGAATTCATATAAAATAAGTTAGTTTAGATAGTTAGGTCCGTTTTTAACTTTTGTATTTAAATATTATTTATCTTGGAGCTGATTGAATACTTCAATATTAAATTAGGTTTATCAAAACTTTTCTATTTGATACTTAAAATTAGCCACTTAGGCTTGCTTTTTTAAGTTTTCATGGTGGATTTACTTCACAAGGTGGCCTTAATATAACAACAATACAAAGACAACTGGCAAAGCACACAACAGTCAGCTATTTCTTTAATCAAGTACACTTTACAAGTTCTACCGTACTTTAATCTCAATTAAAAAAGATACATTAAGAAACACTTCAATTTAAATTGAAATTTTTCACTCGTAAAGCTGCTCTCGAGAAGTGGAGAAGGAGCTCGCGCTCTTTGACATTATTTCTTAAGGACAAACAGGTCTTTCTTGTTTGTCTACTTTTCGTGCGTTTTGCGTTTTCACCCCGCATTGGTTAATGGTTCGGCGTCGTATAACTGTACCAAGTAACAGTTTTTGCGGTTTCAACATTAACTATATGCAATCATTTTTAACCTTAATTTTTTAATGTGACTGGTTTAGTACCAAGGAAATAACTCAGAAGTTTACTGGTGGAGACCACAATACTCTGGAGCGGATTCTTGAAGCTCTCGCCTTCCTATACGAAGGTTCAGGTTGAACGAGGACTTTGCGGTTGAGTCTCCAAAAATGGTGTGATACCCTAGCATTATAACTTAAAAAGTTCGCCAAAAAATTTTTAATTTTAAGCAAAATAAAAGTTTAAATTTAAGTTAATTTTTTTTTAAATACAAAGTCAATAATTGACAAAAATATTGAAAGAATTGTATAAAATAGTTGTGTATATAATTTTTATACCCTTCACCACAGGTGGAAAAGGGTATATATAAGTTTGTCATTCCGTTTGTAATTTCTACAATATTGATCTTAGACCCTAAAAGTATATATAAGTATATATATTCTGGGTCCTTATGAGGAGAGAAGTTGATTTAACGATATCCGTCCGTCCGTCCATCCATCCATCCGTCCGTCTTACGTTTGATATGTGTTTTCCGGAGACTCCAGACATGATAGCGGCTACGTTGTTTTACATTTATGTCACATATAGTCCACCATTTCTAGCTATTGAAATTCAGCCAGATCGGTCCAACAATGGCTGAGATATGACCAAAAAACCACGACTGCCTCTAATTTTTCCAAAAAATCCCTTGTGGTTGTTGTATTTGTATTACTTTTTTCTGTATATCTGGAGAACGGCAAGAGCCAAAGCTTTAAAATTTACGTTGTCAATACACACCATCCTGCAAAATGTGGGCGGGATTGGAGAAGTGGTCGTGGTACCTCCCGCACAAAAATAATTAAAAATTTTATAAAAACCTAAATTTTAGGGCTGCCATATGTCTTATGGATATGACTTATATACCAAAATATCGGAAATTTTTAGTAGAACATATTTTATAAAAAACTCGGAAAAATCGGTTCAGATACAAACAAATTATGACCAATATTAATTTTTTTTTAATACCCACTTCCGGGAACCATAGGTCTCCCCGAGTCCAAGCTTTATAACTCAAGTAAATGGTTCTTCTTTCTTCTTAAACACGTCGGTATATAAATCTGTCAAATCGGTTAAAAAATGGCTGAGTTATAATCAAAATACTGAAATCCCAAAAATTACTCTTTTTATACCCTTCACCTCAGGTGGAAAAGGGTATATATAAGTTTGTCATTCCGATCTAATTTCTACAATACTGATCCTACACATATTCTGGGTCCTTATGAAAAGCGAAGTTCAAATCCGGTTGTCCGTCTCAAAATGACGATAAATCGTCAAATCTGGCAGCCCTGATCAGAAGTTATTACAACTCAACTTTGTTGAATTTTGTGAACAGTAAACGTGCCATATTTCATTTTAATGATATTCGATTAACGTTCCTTCATAGTTCAGTTGTCTAGGGGGTGTGTTAGAAACTGAGAGATCCCTGGGGGCAAATTATGGCAGTCGTGATCGAATACTTTTTCGATTCGAAAGCAATTTTATTATTTTAGGCGATACTGAACGTATCGTAATTATTTTTTCAGTGTTATGAACACTAAAATAAATGCTTTACAACACTTAAGAAATAATTTCGATCCGTTCAGTATGGACAGAAAGAATTAGAAATAAAATTGCTTTCGAATCAAAAAAGTATTCGATCACGACTGCCATAATTTGCCCCCTGGTTCGAATCTTGGTATTTTAAAAAGAAAAATTTTTTTCTTAATATTTTTATTTTTTTTATGTTCTAAAAACGATTTAAAAAAAATATTTACCAGTTTTCGCTTTTTAAATTTTATTTATAATAAAGTTTTAATTATTGTAAATATGTATGTATAGGTATGTAAAAATTATTTAGTTTTTGTCTAGTTGCTCTGTATTCTGCTCGCACAATGGTGAAGGGTATATAAGATTCGGCACAGCCGAATATAGCACTCTTACTTGTTTTTTTTTCTGAATTCACTAAAAACTAAAAAGGTAATACAAGATTTTTAATTTAGTTTTTAATATTCCACAAATTCCATACAAATTTAAATTTCTTTCCATAAAAGTAAAATTTTAACGACCTTTCTTAAAAAAAAACAAATTCCATCACGATTAAAAAAAAACACTAACATCGTTGCCTTATTTGCTTTATTTACTTTGGCCTTAAAAGAGCTGATTCTAATATTGTGAAATGAAAAAAAAGAAAAAATTCTTGGGTAAATTAAAAAATAAAATAAATCGCAAAATAACTTTAGAACTTTTTAATTATATTGGATTTTAAATACGAAATTATGTTTTTTAAAATAAATTTAATGATAACTGTTATTCAAAGCCAAGGCGAATTCATACAGGTTCCTGACCGCATGAGGGGTATGATATCATAATATATGAGTAGGTGAATTGCAAAACTCGTTCGTTACAAAATCAAAATAAGAGATGACAATTGATTTCAACAGTTCTTTTGGCGCTTTACGAGAAGACATAATAATTAATTGATACAATTTATGTCCCCTTTCATGTTTTGTCATCTCGTATTTTTTATTTGGTAACGAACGAGTTTTGCAACTCATCTACTCATATATTTTACCCGTATTTATAAGATACATGTATCTATATTTGAAAATCATCGAAATTCAAGGCTTTTCGCAGCAACCGTGTAAAAAAGGGTGAGTTCCAAAATGTTAGTTGGAAAAAAACTTGTTTTTTTTTAAACCATTCTACCATAGAACCGTGTCGAATTTTACAATGTTGTCTATCTTGAAAGTTATCGAAGTGTACACAATAAGCGAACTGTGCATCGGTTAACGCTATGATACATTTTTGACCTTGACTGCAAAATATTATAAAGTTTTGGAAATCAGCCATACTATTTTCAATTTGGCTGCGATTTCGTTTCTGCGGCTGGGTTCCTATGACAGCTGTCTAAAAGACATCGAAAGGCCTAATGCTCAAAAGCAAAGAGCAACGCAATCCGTGCATTTTGGGTACCAGAGTTTGGATTTTAAGTTATTGAAGAGATATAATAAAAAAGACACTTCACGTGCAACTGCAATAAATCTGTCGCAAAAAAAATATTAAGAGCTAAAGTTGCCTAAAGTTAAATATGAGTTAATTGCATCTCTGTTATCACGATTCTTTAAAACAGTGTTGGAAAATAAACACTTAATATCGCTCCTTAGTGTTCGGTTCGGTAGATTTAAGGAAAACGCAAACGCTTAGTGTTTGTGTAGAAAATCATTAAAATAATAACGTTTCCTTGTTTGTCATCGTTCGAACACAAAAATAATACGGTTCTTATCCAACTAAACAGAAGATAAGAACATTTAATTCCGTTCGTTTTTTTTTAAACATAATTTCATTGTGCTCGGTTCAGCTGATTAATGTTCATTCGTTCCTGTTGTGTGTAGCGCCCTTTTGGCTGGTAAATTAAACCAAACATTTTTTTCAACAACAAAATACACATACGAAAATAACAAAAAGCCAGCAAAATAATTTGACACAAACAAAACATATGCACGATACACACTCAAGCTGTTCGTGCTTCGGACGTTGTAAAAATTTTGTATCACTACAATTGTTCTATTTTTTTTTAATGAAGAACAGAACACAATATAATTTTCGGCTCTTTCTTGAAAATAGTAACGAACGGTATTAAGGGTTGTGATCGTCTACACAAACACTAAAAAATAGACATCGTTCTTGGGTGTTTGAACCGAACGCTAAACAATGTTCTGTTTATTTTCGAATACTTCTTTAAAGTACCCATGCATAATTTTTTTTACTATTTTTCAATAAGCTTAGAAGAAGGACTTACAAAAAATGTAATTTATGAAATAAAACGTAGGCATACATAACTAAATACTTTATAACCCGATACTTGATATGCTTATGTTGACTTTTGAAGCGATTAAGCAAGTTTGTTTTTACCAGTTTTAACCAATCTGTCGAATAAAAGCGATCACAGCAAAATTGGGAATAATTCGTCTGCTGAAACAATCAACGAACTTAAGAAAAAAATATTTCAGCACACAGTTTGCATTTTGCGAGCAAGTCAATCTTGAAATATTATTGAATTTTTTGAATATACAAATTTCTGCCATTTACATGGAGATTTTTTTCTTAAACCCTGAAAGGTTTTCATAAAATCCGGTTAACAAAAAGAAAAACATGAATTTTTTATTTTCATGTTAAAAATAGTTTATAAAAAGAAGAAAAATTCCCGTATTCTTTTTGTTAAAATTATTTAGTTAAATACATCAAATTTCGATATCGAGCAATTCTGCTGGTGTCTTTAAATTGTCAGTGCTTCTGTAAACAAAGGGGAATGCAACAAAAGTGAGACGTGTATCGGGAAAATAAAAAATTATATTCTCTTTCTATCCGAGGGTAAATGCCTCGAATTATTCTATAATAAATACATATGTTGTAACCGAAGCTTCTTCTAACTGCCTCACACTCAAACCAAATTGATTCTACACGAAATGAGCGTTGTTTCAACTTTAAATAATTTTCATTCAACGTGATTCATAGTGTGCCATTTTGCTCTAACTTTACTTTAATGCTAAATTGACATGATTTATAGTATGTAAGTACATACTTTTAAAAGAAAAAAATTTTATTCGAAAGTTATTGTAAAATCATGTTAAATTAACATGAAATAACTATGAAGCAAAATCACTACCAAAAAAATTTAAATTATTCTTGTTTTCAAAGATTTTACATTGATTTATTTTCTGTGTGATGAAAGAGTCTTTGCATTTGTGTCTAATATATTCATATACAACATTTTATCATCGTTCTATCGGATCTAGATGTCGACTTCCATTTCCATAACAGCATTTCCTTAGCCTTATCTTAATTATTGGTTTTCGAAGTCCAAATTAAATATTTTAATATCCAATTTTAATAATCAGATTAGGTAAAAGATGACAGGCGACGAGAGTCAACTCAAGTGTCTTCTTCTTATCTACATTCTCTAACAAATCCTGTTTTTAAAACAATTTACACATATTTAAAAAGATTTAGGTGCCCCTGTAGGCGACTAACAGTACGGTGGTTGTGGGTTCGATTGCCGCCGGAGTCTCTGGTCTATTTCACTACAACGCGTTGTAACGGGCTGAAGCCCTAAGTTACGATCGTTCGTTTAATTTAGTTAGTAATTGTATTTGCAACCTTTAGTAAACAATAAAAATATTTTAACAAAACAAATTCTTGATAACCAGCCCTGGGACAAATGCATTGGCAATTTTTTTAAAATGAAACCAAATCATTGGAAATGCAAATTACCACTAACACTTTTAATGCTCTATTTATTTTTATTTTTATGTCAACTGTCATAATTGTTATGGTCTCAGCTCATCTGTGTTGGTCATCTGATCAAAATGCATTCACAATATGTGTGTAGTGATAATGCAATAATACTGCATTATTCAAGTTCACTAATGCTAGTGATAATGTAATATTCATGATGTGTTTTAATAATAATGCAATAGTAGGGCATTAATTGTTGTAAACTTTAGTGGTAGTGATTTGACAGTGTTAAGCTTCGTACAGACGGTGTCCAGATCTACCAATGTTGTCATTAAAATTGCCTAAAAACGTCTGGCAGCAATATTCGTGTTTCGCTCTCTTATTCCTGTTTCGCGCCCCAAACATGATTGAGACGACTTGTTTCCCCATACAAAATTTTGTGAGCGAAACAGGTCGTTTGATTTTGAAACAGGCTGCGAAACAGGAAAAATGTACTATCATCTCCAATTTTGATAACATTTATCGTTAGTTTATCTGAACTAGCTCTCAAAAAAAAAGCAAAACAAAGAAAAAAACTAAATAAAAATTGATGTCTAATAAAATAAACTGATAATTATAACATAATAATATCAACAAAAGTGTTAAATAATATATGTTTAAGTTTTATTTACTTTTTTTTATCTATTTAAAAAAATCACACGAACAACACAAAAAAAATGTCAAAATGAAACAGGAATGAATCGTATGAACAGCATGTTTGGCAAACTAGTTTCAACGAGCAAAACGAGTGGTTTATAAATTCGTATGAACATAGCATAAGCTCAGTTTCATTTGGCAGATACGTATTTAGATCAACTTAATGGTAATACTGAAGTAGTTCGAATCGCCCCAGTCTGTGCATAACGTTGCATGCTTAGTTTTGTGACACATTGTAAATACTTACAAAAAAAAATGGAAGTTGATCTGAAAAAAGAAAGAAAAAACATTTTATAATTTTAATTGATGTAAAATTTTATAGAAATTATTAAAACTAGTGTTCGCCTAATGGTCAAAATTCGACCATAAATTTTTATGTAATTATGAAAAAAACATTATTCATCTAAGTATACTTATATTTGAATTTACATATTTCGAACATTTATTTTTTCTGTCTTAGTCGATCGATTTGGCGAGGGACCAACCTCCGGGGCATATTTTATCTTCTACGTGAGTTAATTTAATTTTGTAAGTTCAATATAAAAAATATCAGAAAATATCAATTGACAAACAAAAAAGTATCAAAAATTCTCCTTTATAGATTGTCATCCACTTAGGACATTGGATGTTTAATTTTATGTTTCTATATCTAATAGTAACGAAAATGAGTCAAAGTACCAGATGTAGTACCAAAAAGCTCCCTCTTATGCATTCTTATTCACTCAGGACCATGCATGTTTGTTTTCATCTTTTTAGGTCGAATATTAACAAAAATTCAAAAAGTACCAGATGCAAAACAAAAAGTACCTACATTTTTATGGCCATTTTCTCAATGTATCGACAAACTGTCTGTTACTTAATGTCAACATAAATTTATTGGACCGATAAAATGTCCGTTAACGATTTTGGGTTTCTCAATACACCGATAAAAAACATTGTTTTCAGCTGGCAATGCCACTCAAAATACATGTAAAAGTTGGGAGTCAGCTGATTGAATTTATTTGTACGGCAAATAAAAGGAAAATAAATAATTGGCAGATGAGTGCCGGTTAGCTTTGCGATAAAATCGAAGCAAATGAGACATTAAGAAAACCAAATTTCTTTAATGTGCAGTTATTCGTTGGGAAAAAAGATAATCGCCTAATGAGAAAATGGCCATTAATCTTTTAGGTTCTCATTCACTCAGTAACCTGCACCTATAATATTATGTTTCTAAGTTCAATATTATAGAAAATTTAAAAATTATCACATGAAGCACGGAAAAGTAAAAAAAAATTTGATACTTAAAGCTGCTATGATACTTGCTATTTTTTGTATTTTTTCTATATTGGAGAACAGTACAAATATATTTGTATAGGAAAACTGACTAAGTGTAAAGAGTATGATTATATCATAAAAAATCTTGAAAAGTCAAACAAATATACATGTGTTATCGATAAATAATCGAAGACTGTCAAAAAAAATATAAAATTTTTTAACTTAAAATTGACATTTCCAGATTAATTGTTAGCACTGTTGCCAATTTTTTTAGTTTTTGATCGAAAGAAACGGTTTTTTACTTTTTTTTTTGTTGCGATTTTTAGCTTTTATGACGGTTTTTTGTGGGGAAAAAACGTGGGCAGTATTGTTTGTTTTGTTTACATTTTATCAAATTGTATTTCTTGTTCTTTCTTGCATTTGTTGTTTCATTCAGTCAATCCTAAAAAAATCCAATACAAAAAATAGCAAGTATCATAACACCTTAACTGTTTTGCCTGTGCCGATTTATATAGTCCAAGTATTCGAAAACCGGTTTCTGAAAAATGTCGAATTGAAAAAAAAAATTTTTTTATTTATGTGTTCTGTATATGTATTAGTAGCAAATTTGAACGCTTTTAACTCTAATGACCATTTTCTCAATGTATCGACAAACTGTCTGTTACTTAATGTCAACAAAAATTTTAATTGGACCGATAAACTGTCCGTTAACGATTTTGGGTTTCTCAATATACCGACAAAAAACAAAGTTTTCAGCCGGCAACGCCACTCAGAATACATGTAAAAGATGGGAGTCAGCTGATTGAATTTTTCTGTACGGCAAATGAAAGGAAAATAAATAATTGGCAGATGAGTGCCTGTTAGCTTTGCGATTAAATTGAAGCAAATGAGACATTGAGAAAACCAAATTTCTTTAATGTGCAGTTTTTCGTTGGGAAAAAAGATAAAAATTATAACATGAAGCACGGAAAAGTAAAAAAAGAATTTGATACTTTTTTTCTCCCATAGAGGTTTGGTTGAAAAACAAAGGAAGAAAGCGTTCTTAAAGCTGTTATGATACTTGCTATTTTTTGTATTTATTCTATATTGGAGAACAGTACAAATATATTTGTATAGGAAAACTGACTAAGTGTAAAAAGTATGGTTAGGTTAGAGTGGCCGGTCACAAAGACCCTGCATAGACCAAATAGGTCCCTAGCGTTTCTCTTCGTAAAAAGTATGATTATATCATAAAAAATCTTGAAAAATCAAACAAATATACATGTGTTATCGATAAATAATCTAAGACTGTCAAAAAAAATATAAAATTTTTTAACTTAAAATTGACATTTCCAGATTAATTGTTAGCACTGTTGACAATTTTTTTAGTTTTTGATCGAAAGAAACGGTTTTTAACTTTTTTTTTGCGATTTTTAGCTTTTATGACGGTTTTTTGTGGGGAAAAAACGTGGGCAGTATTGTTTGTTTTGTTTAAATTTTATAAAATTGTATTTCTTGTTCTTTCTCGCATTTGTTGTTTCATTCAGTCAATCCTAAAAAAATCTAATACAAAAAATAGCAAGTATCATAACACCTTAACTGTTTTGCCTGTGCCGATTTATATAGTCCAAGTATTCGAAAACCGGTTTCTGAAAAATGTCGAATAGTCGACCACCCTATTTTTTACTATTTGATAATTGAAAAAAAAATTTTTTTTATTTATGTGTTCTGTATATGTATTAGTAGCAAATTTGAACGCTTATAACACTAGGATTATAAAACAGATTTAAATAAAATATATATTGTGCACTTCTGTGAGTAAATACCTTTCAAATAGTGTATATTTTGTTCAAATCGGTAGACATACAGGGGAGGAAAGTGTTCTTAACTGTTTTGCCTTTGCCGATTTATATATAGATTAACAAAAAACACCAAGACTCTTCAAAGAGAACGGAACAGAGAGTTTTCTTTTAAAATTAAGAGACTTATGCCCAATTTTCAGGATTGTATTTATATATATTAGTTCCTTTAAACTCCTACAAGGAGCATA
Source organism: Pollenia angustigena (assembly GCA_930367215.1). NCBI lineage: Eukaryota > Metazoa > Arthropoda > Insecta > Diptera > Polleniidae > Pollenia > Pollenia angustigena. The sequence continues at coordinate 186,448,441 of OV884060.1, read as the reverse complement.
GGGCCAATTTAATTATATTTAAATCTATATTAAGTTAATTTTCATATAAACTTAAATCGTATATGAATACAGATTGATTTTTTGAGTTTAATTTGAAAAGTCATATTTAATTAAGATAAAAGTATGGAGCACTACTAAATACAAAAAAATACCATAAAAAAGTTTATTTATTTGTAAGGTGCTTTGCCTTTTGTTGTTGTATTGTTGTCATACTAAGGCAACGTTGCTAAGTTATTCCAATGGAAACTTAAATTAAATTTAAATGTACCACACCGGTGAATTAAGTATTATTTAAGTGTTAAGTGCAGAAAAGAATTTTGTATTTAAAACGATTTTAAACATAAATGTGTGTTAATATCAACCCTAAAAATTGGCCATTAAATTCCAAAATATTACAAAAATCATTACAAATAGAAACTGGGAATTATTTCCTTCCGAAGGTACCTTTATATTATATTCAACATTTTTTATTTTTCGAATTTATTCTATGAGCTAAATTTCAGTTATGTATTAATTATTTCTGAAAAATTGAAGGAATAGAACTATTACAAAAAAGCTTTATAAAAAACTGAAATTTAGCTCATAGAATAAATTCGAAAAATGAAAAATGTTGAATATAATATAAAGGTACCTTCGGAAGGAAATAATTCCCAGTTTCTATTTGTTAAAATAGTTGAGTTAAATACATTCAATTTATAAAGTAACACTATCCAGTGAGACACAAAGAATGCTGACGAAGGCCGTAGCGGGCCAGAAAATGCATTACAATCTGCTGGTGTCTAATAATTGTAAATTTTTCTGTACATACAATATACCTCATTGCTTTCCAAAGGAAGGCTAAGGTAAAATGTAAAAAGAAAATACAATATAATAGTCTGGTAGTGTATAAAGTCATTTCTGAAAAATTGAAGGAATAGAAATATTACAAAAAAAGCTTTATGAAATACATAACTGAAATTTAGCTCATAGAATAAATTCGAAAAATGAAAAATGTTGAATATAAAAATCATTACAGTATACTCAAAATATTAATTTTTAATTTTTTTATTTATTAATAGCTGTTTTACACTTTCACACAAGTCTTACGTACATATTTTGAAAAAAAAAATACAAACCTTTCATGATAAACTGTTATTGTTTTTTGAAAATGTTCAAACAATAATAAGCATTTTCGAAAAATACTAAAGATTTTGTGGGATAGTGTGTAACGGCCTTAAACAGCATATTCCTAAAAATTTAATAGTTTTCACTGTAAAAACTACATAACAAAATAAATACGGAAAAACAGTATTTTTTGGTCGTTTGTTTTTTGAATAACAAACATAAACGTTAAAATATAAAATTATTGGGAAAATAACGATATTTTTATTCAATTTATACAGTACGGAAAACGAATTTAATAACCCACAATCACTTACTGTAATAATTTTATGAGTGCATGTATTAAATTTTCACAATTTTTATATAAGAGATTTGTATGATATATAAAATACTGAGATTAAACTTTGTAGACTCAATTCTCTAAAATATCTGCTAAAAAAAAGGCGCAATATTTCGTATTTCATTTGCATTGGGGGAGGAAAAAAACCATAAATTTAAACCAGCACTTTAATCTCGGCCATCCAGAGAATTATTAGCACCTTTATAATTATGGCAACAACAAATTAAACATAATTATTAGAACTTCATACCCTGCAAATAAAATTGGACCACCTGATCCATTTTGATTAAATGGACTACTCCATGAACTGCTCCGATGTAATGCAAGCATGGACCATGTCATTGTTTAAAAGTGTTTGTAGTGAGACGACATGTCTTCGTTTTTTAACGACATGCTTTCGTTTTTAAACGACTTCAAAATTATCCTCTCGGGTATACCATGGATTAGTTTTAAAACTACTCCTTAGTGGTCCAAAGGTGGGTTATATGGTCCTCTCCTAGGACATCGTAATGTTAAAGAGACCAGGTTTTTCCATACGTTTGGGTTAGTTTTGGACTAGTCCTGGTCCCTTGTGGACTACTCTTTACACGCGTGTTTGGACTGGTCCTATTATTTGCAGGGTATTCACACACACACACAGAGTTCTTTCATTCTGTCATTTAGTTATTCAGCCATTCAAACAGATGAGTTGTTCATGCAGGTATGACCGGTTAAATAGTTTCATATGGTTGGATGGTTCGTTGAGTTCCTCCTGTGTCGGTTGGTTGAGATAGTTGGATGATTTTTTCCATCAATTTTCAAAAACACAAAACAAGTCTACACAAATGAAATCTAAAAGATAAAGCCATTATATTTTTTCATTTTCGCTTGTAATTTGATTCTTTTTTTTCTGTTAAACATTTTTAATTAAAGTTTTAAAGTAAATGAGTAATTTGAATGCAAAAATGTGAATCACATGTGTCGTTTGTGTTTTAATTAAAAAATTATACCAAATCAACTTAAAACACAGTCACACAAACTTTATACAAAAAGACGTGATTAAACAAAGAAATTGTTGTTAAATTTTATTTTTACGTTTCTTTTTTTATTTATTTCTGTATTATTTTTAATGTATTTTTAAAGTGATTATTTTATGAACTTCATTTAGATTTTATTTTATTACAGAAAAAAAAACGAATAAAGCAAAACAAAAACTTAAATAAGCATTTAACCTACATAAAAGACATTAACACTTCGGCTTCGGAGTAATTAACTGTTGTTGAGACAGACGGAAAGACAGACAGAATGACTTTCGGACTAAAAGTTAAATAGTTTACTCGATAAAGCAGAACTACTTGTTGTGAGTAAATATTTTTAATTGAAATGATTTCATCGTGTAAACATGATACCGAAATCTGAATTTAAATGAAATTTTAATCTAAAATGCCATTTTTTTTTATTTTTCTACTTAAAATTTACATTTTTATTTAACAGTAGAGTTTGTTTCGTCCCGGGATTTCAATTCGCGCTTTCCCGGGAATTAATTACGGGATTCCTGGGAAATTTTGAAGAAAAACTTTTTCTTAAGCTTTAGCAAATTTCTGTGGGAATCGGGTCCTTAGCTGCTTTATCCGAGTAAATTTTTCCACAATATTCAAACTTGCTGCAGTTTAAGGCATATTAAGCTGACTTTTGAGAATCGGTTTAATATACGGCCTCACGAAATTTTATTTCTTGTCTTGTTGTCAAACTGTAGTGGTCTTAATTTTACAACAATATTATAATGTTTTGCGGGTTAAGGCGTAGAAAAGTGTTTTTCGAGAATGTGTTTTATATGGGGCATTTTATAATTTCAGACTCGATCTTCACAAAATCTAGTGGTGCGATTTCGAGCCTTATGATATTAAACCTTGCAAAATTTTTTTGCAAAAGCATAATTCGTTACGCTTTAAGGCAAAGTAACGTGATTTACAAGAATGATCTTAATATGAGGCCGTAGGTAAATTATAGAACGACCTTCACGAAATTTGGTGACATATAAAACGAATTTGTTGAAATTTTGTGAGAATCGGTGCATTCCTCTTTTCTACGAAAAAAAACAAATACAATCAAATACCACCTTGTTAAAAGGTGCATGTATAAAATGTCTTGCCAATATTTTAATAATGCAATTTCCTATTTGTTGAGAACAATACACAAAATTGTATCGCCACGTTTTTAACAGCTGACAAAAAGTTTGTTCTTCTAAATATAAAAAATAACAACACCAAAATTTATTTATTGATTGATATTAAATAAATCAAAAAACAAAATGAATGACGAAACTACAATTTCTTTTGTTTGTTTTTCATTAAAAATGCAAACATGAAAATACCTTTGCCAGATTGCCGAAAGTTTTAAAGATTTTTTGATTTGACGATTTTTTTTTAAACAATTTTATCACATCGAATCTACTTAAATTGTATGTCACTGACAACCTACCATTAACAATGTAATGCTTTCTTTTATTTTTTACTATAAAATAACTATTAAAATTTTTACTGTCCTGATTAGAGGCGATTTTTTTCCAACTTCGTCTGGTAGCCCTATAAATAAACAGAAGTCACCTTTTTATAGGGCATTATCAACACTGTAGATTTATACGGGGCTTAAAGTGCAATCAATGCCTTATAGAATAAAACAAGCCAACCTTTTTTTGTAGAAAAGAAAACACTATCAGTGCTTAAGTAATGCGTGAGTTATGCATCCTTTTGCAGCGTTTCTGCGTGAATTCAATCCGGAACAGCGTAGGAAACAATTTGACACACAAATGGATAAATCGACTTAAAATTACTGATGGACCCAGCATATATCACACATTAACTTCGACAGCGTTTAACTAAAAAAAAACCATTTAATTTAAAATTTTGCTCCAACCACTAAGACAAAATAACCACACATTCTCTTCAAATGGAGAAAGTATAAAAGATATAAAGATGCATTTTGTATACAATACAAAGAAATTCTGTATCACTAACTCCAAAATTAAATTTTTTAAGTTATACGTTGTTAAAGTAAACAAGTAAGAGTGCTATATTCGGCTGTGCAGAATCTTTGATACCCTTCACCGACAGTTCGAATGTTTTAGGAGTAATATCTGTACGATGTCCATTTTATTTTTATATTCTTTATAAAAAAAATACATCTGCATTTAAATTGGTTGCGGTTTAAACTTATATTAAATTGCTGACCGACACACATAGGGGTTTTTTGCCAATCTAGCCGGACATTAAGCAAAAAATTTTTTTTAAGAAATGGAAAAATTTAAGTACGCAGCTCGACAGACAACAAAGTTCTGCATCGTATAGTGAATTTTCAAGTCTTTTGCTTGAGATTTGTGGTTTTGGGACACTGTTAAAACCAGGAAAGTTGATTAAATTGCATGCGTGTTCATTGACTTTTTACGGTTTTGGGAGGTTTACAATATATTTTTTTGTAGATAAACGAATAAAGATTTTACATTGAATTTTTTTTTCTGTGAAAGACTATATAAACAGCTAATTATGAAAATTTTTAGAAAAATTTTATTTGAATTTTTTATGATAAAAAAATTAGTACGAAATTAAAAAAAACGATTTTTTTGTTCACTTTTTTGTAAAAAAAAAAAATTTAAAAGGTTTTTGAAGGTGAGTTCCGCTGAGTTCTTAAAAATTTTATACATCACGATAAAATTTGAAATCTCTACTTTTAAATTAAAAAAAAAAACGTTGCGCGTTGTTGCGCCATTTTTTTTTATGATTTTTTGAAAATTTCACCTTTTTTCTGTTTTTGCTCATCTTGCATAGGTACATATGATAGAAACCCTTTCGTCAGTCATAAAATGTTTTGGTTGTACGTAGATGGTTTTTATTTAAATTATTACATATAAGCCTAATATTACCTGTGTAAAAAAAGGTATGTGCGAAACAGTAAGTAACGGGTTTTAACCACCTGTGCGGCCGCTAAAGGACGTTATTTAATAGAGCAAAATAAATGTACCTGTTTTGCATAACTTTTAAAATCATTAACAACAAAAATAATATATAATAAAAAATCAAATCTGGGCTCTAGGTACTTAGTTTTTTTAAATATATATTGTGGTTTTTGCATAAAATTGTTATCAGAACCATTTTGAAGCTTCGAGAGTAAAATGGAAAAAGTGTATACGAATTTAGAGTTATTCCAAATTATACAAGAATGTAGTTCTAAACTCGTTGAAGAGAAATTACAATTTTTAGTTAGAAAATTGTGCGAAATTTCAAAATGTCAGGGAGATAGTGACATATCAGTAGTAAATCAATGCTTAAAGAAATTCAAATATTTTTTTAAAATATTTTGGCATTCAGCACAAAGAAAAAAGGATCGATTTGTAAGCATGCATGCCAAATGGCTGGAAGGAACAGTGACAATACCTTTTTTTGGGAGTTCGTCTTCAAAACGACTACAAAAGCCGTTTGTTGAATTGACCGAAAGAAGTAAGAGAAGAAAAACTGAAATCTTGCGAACTCAAACCGATGCTGATTTATTGATGCACGCTACCCAAACACAACTACAAACGTCTGGAAAAAAAGATGCCTCAGGTCTGCTTAAAGAAATTGTGTCTTCTCCGGCAAGAGCTACAAAAATAAAAAAAGCATACAAAGCTGCACAAGAGGATAAAGTAAAACAGCTAACCCCTCTAAAGGCTCTTTCTATATTTGTAGAAGCTGATCTTTCTCGAAAACAATATGAAATAATCCGAAGTGCCGCTAAGAAGGTTTATCCTAGCTACAAAATTCTGCAGAGAGAGAAAAGTGAATGCTATCCTCCAAAAGAATCATTTGAAGTAACGGAAACATGTGCTCAAATAAATCTTCAGGATTTGCTTAATCATACTGCAAGTAGATTACTTACATATTTAAAAGATGTTTTATGTGATTCACAAATAGAAGAATGCAACTCCCTCGAACTAATAAGCAAATGGGGCTGCGATGGATCACACCAGGCACAATTTAAGCAAAAGATGAAAAATGATGCTTCTGATTCTCATATTTTTCAGAGTAGTTTCGTACCGCTTCGACTAATATATGGTGCAAAAAAGGAGAAAATATTATGGCAAAATCCAACTCCTTCATCACCGCGATATTGTAGACCTATTCGCATCAGATTTGTTAAAGAAACTGTAGATGTAATCCAAGAAGAAATTAATTATGTACAAGATGCCATTACTACATTACAAAACACTAATTTTTTAATGGAAGGAAAGTTATATTCCATAAAACATACAATGGTATTTACAATGATAGATGCAAAAGTATGTAATGCCGCAACACAAACTACGTCCACAATGAAGTGCTATATTTGTGGGGCTACTTCAAAAGAATTTAACAATTTGAAAATCAAAAGGGATATAGACGTAGATGCACTTTCTTTCGGATTATCTACTTTGCACGCCAGAATTCGTCTATTTGAGAGCATATTACACCTATCGTATAAACTCACAGTAAAAAAGTGGCAATTAAGATCGGATGAGGACAAAACTATTGTTAATGAGAGGAAAAAAACTATCCAAGAAAAATTTAGAAGTGAATTAGGGCTAATAGTGGATGTACCGAAGACTGGATTTGGAAACAGCAACGATGGTAACACCAGCAGACGATTTTTTTCCAATCCTGAATTAGCTGCAGAAATAACTGGAATTGCATTGGATTTCATCTACCGGATCAAAGTTATTATTGAAGTAATTACAAGTGGTCACAAAATCCATTTGCACGAGTTTGCCAATTATTGCTTAGACACTGCAAAACTTTACGTTACTCTATATCCCTGGCATCCTATGACACCTACAATGCACAAGATTTTAGTACATGGCGCAACTGTAATGAGTGAGGCATTGTTGCCTATCGGGCTATTATCAGAAGAAGCGTCTGAGGCACGAAATAAAAATTTTCGGCTTTACAGGCAGAATTTTGCTAGAAAGTTTTCGAGGGTTCAGTGTAACAAAGATGTTATAAATAGACTTTTGCTCAGTTCTGACCCACTGATTACTAGTATAAGACCAACTCCAAAAAAAAAGTCACTACCCTTTACGAAAGAAGCAATTTCTTTTATGCTTCCACCTGTACTTGGCTCTGAAGAGAATTCAGATTCAGAAGAGGATTTTGAAGAAGCAGACGAAGAAGAACCATGGCACTCATCATCATCTTAGTGCAAAAGAGAAGTTATTTTAAATAAATTAGTTGTTATTATTTTAAATAAAATTTGCTGTTACTATTATAAATAAGTTATTATTACGAATATATTAATTATTTTCAGATAAATTAAATACTATAAAATATATAAAAGTCACATAAAATCTTAAAAATTAATATGTTTTGGAAATTAGCAAAAAAAAAAAAAATTTTACAGGGTCGTTCCGGGGGGGGGGGTGTTTGGAGGGATATCTCCCCCTACCCATTAAAGTTCAAAAATTTAATTTTTATAGTATTAAGGCGTTAGTAATCTATTTCTTTTAATTTTTACATTTTTTTTAAATATTATTTTATGTAACCGCCCTCAAAAGGGGGCGGGGGGCGAAAAGTGTAATTTTACGATCTCATGGGTCTTATTTTAGGTTTTTTAACTTTCGCCGACGTTAAAAGTTGCATTTGCCAAACAAAAGTATGGGAAAAGTTTAAAAAAAATTGCATTTTTCAGAGGTTGGATTAGTTCTTCTAGGGGGAACATTTTCCTCCTTGGTCCGATTTTATTTATTTTTTAGGTTTACCTGCCTATGACAATATCACATATTTCTGCCAAGTTTCATCGATCTAGGGGCACTCAATAACTTTTAAGAAGCAATATAAGCTAAAACAAAAAGTAATGTCCGGCTAGATTGGCAAAAAACCCCTATGTGCGACAATCAGATAAACTTTCTGATGCTTTTTTTTTTAGCAATTTTAACTAGCTTGAGTAAAATATCATGATTCGTAACAGTTTAGGCCGAACTTAAATGATTTTCAGGAGGGGAATTTATATGTAAGCTATGAACCAATGCAGCGGTGAAATAAGTTTTACCGTTTGCAGTGAATTTCAGAAAGCTGCTAAAATGGGATCTAAGGAAAATTATGGACCGTATATCACAAAATTGCATAACACTTTTTCTGGCCATATGAAGCTAAGCTGGAAGAAAGTTTACACCGCAATATCTATATCTGCTACGGTTTTAGGTGTATTTAATTATTTTACCAGAGTGGGATTTATATGGGGCCTAGGGTAAATTATGAACCGATCTTCACGCAACTTCACAGTCTTTTTTCTAGTCTTATAATACTTTGAATTACCGAATTTTGTTATAATATCATTATTTTTTACGGTTTTATACGATCTAAACTGTGTTCCAGAAGTAGGGTTTATATGGGGCCTAGGGTAAATTATTAACCGATCTTCACGAAATTTCACAGTGTCATTTCAAGTCCTTTAAAATTGTGACGTACCAAATTTTGTTATGATAGCATCATATTTTACGGTTTTAAGGGTACTAAACTGTTTTCCGGAAGTAGGGTTTATATGGACAGATCTTCACGAAACTTCACATTGTCAGTTCTAGTCCCATTCAACTGTGACGAGCCAAATTTTGTTATGATAGCATTGTTAACTAGGGTTTTAGGCGTACAATACTGTTTTCCAATACAATACTAAGGTAAATAATGGACAGATCTTCACGAAATTTTACAGCGTGATTTCCACTCGAATAGAATGAATTTTTGCATAATCTAATATCATTCTGTGCATTATTCCATTATTTATGTTAGTTTTTGTAACAAAATTATAATTATTTTAGGTGGTGGTCCCACATTTTGATTCATAGCTCCGATCCTACTAAACCGGTTTTGCTGGATTTCAATCCCAAACTGCTTAGGATAACTACAAGCAATTTGACACTAAGTTTGTTTATTTCTTTTGAGTTTTTCGAAAGTGAGCGTGTTTTCAACAGACGGACAGACAGACGAACATGGCTAAATCGACTAAGAATTACTCAAGGACCCAGAATATATATACTTTATGGAGTCTGAGATTAATAATAAAAAAGTTTCACATGGACTAATTGTGGTGGAGAGTATAAAATGAAATGTTAAACATAGTATACCTTCATTTAGCACTACTGATTGGAGGAATTCAATTTTAGATAAATATATTTGTTATTAAATATATACTTCATGCTATATTTGTTAAACAGTGAAATTGTTTCCGAATTCCTACTTCGTAGTGTTGAGTTTTCCGTTATTATTCGCCCTTCCAGAATTTGTATACCCTAAGACTTAAATTTTTTCAATCTAATTATTCAAATTTTGATCCTTTCCGCAGTAGCAATCTAGCCAGTAAGAAATTTAATTTTCATTGGAGAATTAAGTAAACAAATAAATAAAAAATTTTGGGCGGGATCCCGGGAATAAGATTTTTATTTCCCGCTTTCCCGATAATCAAAAAGTGCGGGAAAATAGAAACTTAAACAGGTAATTTTTATTAAATGTAAATGTATTTTCTTTCCTTAAATGGTACCTTTGTTCTAAAAGGTATTTTGTTAGGTACATTTTTTAATTATAAAAAATTAAATCTAATACATACTAAACTTGAATGACCAGAAAAATATACAGAAAATGTATTCTTAATTTAATAAGCAATTTTAATTTAAAAATTGTACTTTTTTTATATATAATTTTTACTGGTACTTTTTTACAAGAGAAGCTGTCTTCAAAAGTAAGCTACTTTTATCTAAAAAAGTACCACTTTTCTTAATTAGTACATTTTTCTTCAAAAGTAAATTTTTTCTTCAAATGAACATTTTTTGTCTAAAAAGTACATTTTTTCTTTAGAACGACATTTTTTCTTAAAAAGTAAATTTTGTTTTAAAAAAGTACCTTTGTTTTTAAAAATTACTTTTTTCTTAAAAATTAACTTTTTCCTCAAAAAATATTTTTTTTACAAAAGTTACTTTTGTTTCTTAAAAAGTGGCTTTTTTCTAAATAGGCATTTTTTTTCTTAAAAAGTACATTTTTTCTTCAAAACTTACTTATTTCTTAAAATAAGATTTTTTTTTTAAATGATTTATTTCCCTTGTAGAATCTGTAATTTTTAGTAGATAATTGCTAAAAAAAGTACTTTTTCAAGAATTTTCGTTAGCGGCTATTTTACGAATAGTACTTTCTCAAAAGGCAAATTCTAAAAAATACTAAATACTTAAAAAAAACTTTTTTTAAATATACCAAACAGAAAAAAAAAATCTTTAAAATTAAGTTTGTCTAAACAATAGTCTCAACAGGTACTTTCTTAAAAGATTATTTCATATAACATTCACCCCTATTATGAAAGTCGACATCGACACAAGTCGACGGCACCTGAACAGTAATGGTATTTTCTGAGTCGTTGTTGAAAATAATCGATTACTATTGACAGTCAATTGATATTTTCTAAGGCGCTTTCAAGTCGACGTCGAGTAGTATTGTCTCCGTTTTAGTCGACAGGAAATTTTGCGACGACTCAAATGAAAGATAAAGAAATTTTAAATGAAATGTAAACATATTTATTGAATACGTTTGAAATAAAAAATGCAAATTTAAAAGAAGTTATGGGCACAAATTTTATTAGTAAAATCAACGCGAAAATTGCGAAAGTTCGGAAAAGTTTGCTAAAATAGCGAAATTTCGCAAAAATTTTTAATTTAAGACGAACGAACGACTCAAAGAACCAAAATTGCGAAAATTCGCAAACATTTGCAAAAATAGCGAAAATTCGCGAAAATTTTTAATATATAAAAAAAAGCCATAAAATTGATTAAAATTTCCATAAACTATAAGATATGGCAAAAATTTGGTTAAAATTGCAAAATTAGCGGAAATTCGTAAAAAATTGCTAACAGCTACATGATAGCAAAGTCTAATATTTATTAAAACTCGTTAAAGCTGTAAAGAATCAGGAAACTTTCGCTTCTATCGCGAGCATGGCAAAAATTGTAAACTTTGAAACAAACCCTCAAATTGGTTTGAAATCGCTTAATCGGCTAAAAAACAAAATGTCGGGAAGTTACAAAAAAAATATGCAAAAACAGCGAAAATTCGCGAAAATTTTTAATATATCAAACAAGCCATAAAATTGATTAAAAGTCCCTTAAACTGAAATTAACTAAATTAACGAAAATTCGCAAAAATTTGCTAACAGCGGCATGAAAGAAAAGTCAAATATTTATTAATAATCGTTAAAGCTATAAAGAATCAGAAAACTTACAGTAAAAATATCTTTTATCTAAAACATGCCAAAAATTCGCGAAAAAAATTCAAAATTGGAAACAAACTCTACACTCTATTTTAAAAAGCTAAATCAGTTAAAAAAATATGTCGGAATATAGTATAAATAGTCTGTGTTCATACGGCTCTTGTCTAATTGACATGATTGCTACTTTATAGGCGAGAGGGACGAGGGGAAAAGAAACGAGTACACAGATGCATGTACTGGCTTTACGTTTTGCTTTTTCATTCGTTGTTTAATTTTGTTATTGTTTTTAATACCAAAAAAGCACATGTCGTCAACATGACATGAATCATTTGAACGCCAATTCATGTTCAAAGAAGAAAAAGGAAGAATCTTGTCAATAAGACATGAGCCGTATGAACTCACCATAGCGTTAAAAAGTGAGTGCAGAACAAAAAAAAAAAAAAAAAACAATTGGAGATGGGATTTTTTTTTGTCAAATTTTCGATAACTAGTCGACGTCGACACAACATTCTTATAAAATACCAAATTAACGTCGAAGTGATGTAGTCGTCGCCTTGATGTGACAACAATTAAAAATTAATGTCGACGTCGACAACGCCTTACATAATAGGGGTGATTATTTTAAAAAGGCTCTTTCTCAAAATTTACTCTTTTAAACGCAATTTTTTTAAATGTAGTTTTTTTATTGAAAGATATTTTCCAAGAGGTGTTGAAAAAAAATTAAGGTGTTCGATCGAAATTTCCATAGAAAATCCACATTTTCATAATTTTAGCCTTTAATGTTCTTCACTTAAAAATTTATTTACATATTTTGTGGTTTGATTTATTTTGTTTTTTTATGCTTGTCTAGTTAAATTAATTTTTCGTCACCATTTTTTTTATGTCCCACTATTACAAAATTTCTTCCTTATTTTCACATTAAGCTAATCGCTAATTCCGCTATGAATAATTCAAAAAAATAAATTGAAATTTTTATTAGAATTATTATTTATTGCTATAACTTTGCATGTTGGTTTTTTTTTTTGTTTGCCATTATTTTATTTTTCCCCAGTGTCGTTTGTTTTTCCCAAAAAAACAGAAAGCAAAATATTAAAAGCCATTTGTCAACTACTCTATCAACGAATTCATTTATATTTGATCAACATTCTCCAGGTCACATAAATAATTTATGATATTAAAAATGTGTTGTTTTAGGTCATTTGAATAGTTTGTGTGCCTTTTTTTAATTTTTCTATTTTGCGTTACATCTGTTACCACTTCCATGCTCGTAGAGCTCTTTTTGAGCCACCATATAAAATGTCATTATTATTCAATACTGGTATCGTCGGGTTGAAGGGTTATAGTTACGTCTATGAATGCAATTGCCTGTTTAAGTTGGTCGATGTCTGGTCTAGAATGTTTGAGTTGAAAACAAATAAAAAAATTGAGTGGAAAATTTAAAATATTTAAATTATGTTAAGCTATTAAAAAAATTATATGCCATAAAATAGTCACTATTAGATATTTTTCCGATAGTTTTGGTTCAAGTACGGAAAAAAACTTAAGGAAATGTGCACAAACTAAAAATTCAATTACGAATATTTTGGCTAGAGGAGGCCATAGAAAAGTTACGAACAACAAAAAAAATATCTTTGTTTATATAAAAATGAAAATGCGTTTGTTTGTTCTCTATAGACTCCCAAACTACTAAAGCAATTTTCTTGAAATGTTCACAGTAGTTTCTTGATTACACGGCAATATATATTTTTAAGTGGCCATACATATGCAATATTGAAAATTTCGTGTACACAGAAAAAAATAATTTTCATATTTGAATACGAAAATCGCATATTTGATAAAAACAATTTTTGAATTTTCTGTGATGACGATTTTTGCATTATTGATAAAAAAGTTTGTAGGTTTAGTTATTGTATTTTTAGTCAACAACCAAGTTTATTGAATCAATAAAAAAAGTTGTTGCCCAAAATAATTTTTTCAACAAAATGTTTGCGTGATTTGTTAAAATAAATAGTTGGAAATGTTGAATAAATCAAATAAAATGTTTATCGAATCTTTATTTATTAATGATGGCGTGCTTAATTCCCAATTTGTTTCTTTTTAAATAAATACACAAAAATTTATTATGGAGGGATAAGCTAGTTCCTATGTGCGTTTCGCTGGTTGTTTAAGCCAGATCATCAGTAAACCTTTTTCTAAAGACTTTGGCAAAACTAAATTTATTTAACCAAATAAAACTGTTAAGCGAATCAGAATTATGACCTATTATAAAACGAACAAGGGTTGTAAAAATACTGTTCTAACGTTGACTCAAATATTTGTTTTATTGAATATCAAGAAATATTTAAATATTTTATTATTAAATATGTTTTATTGAGTGCTATTTTGCAAAGTGTATATTTGATAAACTTTTTCATTGAATCAAACAAAAAGTTTGTTGAACAAGAATTATATTTTTAACCTGTGTTGTTAAAAATTTTCTTGAGATATTTTTTTCTGTGTACTTTGTGAATTTTTTGGTCAGCATAATCGACCAAATGTTTCCACAATCGGGAGTATTGTGAGAAAATTTAAGCAAACCGGGTCAGTAAGAAATGTAAAAAGCACCTGTGCATGCTCGCCCAGTTTGTTCTGCGATAAAGGACTTCTTGTGGACAGAAATTGGAGATATAACCTGGAAGATATGTGGTTCCAACTGGATGTGCCACTTGCCACACAGCCAACGAAACAATGGCTCTTTTGCGCGAGAATTTCAATGGCCGTGTTGTTATCTTACGTCATGGCGATGTTAGTTGGCTGCGACGATCATGTGATTTGACACCGTTTGCCTTCTTTTTCAAGAGCTGAAGGATGAGATAATACTTCACATTAACGACATTGAACCTCAATTATGTCTTAGAGTCATTGAAAATATGGACCATCGGATAATAGAGGTATGCCATCGAAGCCGTGGCGAGCATTTGGCCTATATTTTCTTTTAGACATAGTTGTCATAGATCCTTCTGTCATAATAAGAAATATTAAAATAGTTCTCAGAAAAAGTATTGTTTAATTTACAATTAAATTCACTTGGTATATTATTTCAATGGGGGAGCGAAGCGCACCGGGTTCAGCAAGTTTATTTTATATTTTAGAGTCATGTAGTAAATAACGACTTAAATATATAATATTTACAAAAATTTAATTTTTTCATTTATGTATGTTAATAGTTACTACAAGGTAAAATTACACCAACAGTTTATTAAGCAGTATTTGCTTTTTTTTAGGTCAACAACTAACAAAGCACTGTATTGGCCAAGTATATACAAAAAATATGGTAACACTTTTCAGTCTTCTTTGTCAAACCGATTTAATTTCTCAATAATTCGTTAATAATTTATTTGGATCGTTCAGTCTATAAAGAAAAAAAAGTACAATTTAAAAATTTCCTTTTGAAAATTTTGAGGCTATTTCACCTATTTCTTAAGATGGTTTAATTTGAAAACAAAGCTTTAAAGAAAGAGCTTTTATTCATTCAGAGGAAATATTCTTTTGAGAGCGTTCTTTTTGAGAAATTATTATAAAATATAAAAATAAAACATTTGAGAAAGTACCTCTAATAAAACTTTTTAGCATTGCCTTTAAGAAAAAAAAAAAACTATTAATAAAGTACCTTTTGAAAAATAATTTTTTAAGGAAAGTATATAATTTTTTGAAAATGTTATACCGTTTTCTTTTCTAAAAAAAAAGAGTTGCATAAGTGTTACATGTGACTTGGCAACATTTTTAAATGCTCCCCTAATTTTTAAAAAGTCTTTCATATTTTACGTTTACAAAAGAACACAAATTTCGGCATTAAACAATAAAGTACAATTATCGCAAGTTAATTCAATTGCAGGAGGTGGCAAGACTACAACAATCCAAAGCCAACATTGTTAGTGTTTACGTCTCAAAACTTACCACCACCTTGTACTGAATTTGCCTTCATCTAGTGCTGCACTCATGCCCCTTAAATTAAAATGAGTGTTGAGCATGTAGCATTTTTTGAATTTTAAAGAGAAGATCATCAGAAAAGAGCGCTTTACACTTTTAAAATCACATGTTTTTTTGGAAAAGAACATAAAAAAATGTAAAAGGCAGAATAAATGCAGAATTTTACTCAGAAAAGAAAATTTGTGCTGAAAAAGGTCAACAAGAAAAAGAAAGACAAAATGAAAAAAACAAAAATGTACTTTGGACTTCAAGAAAAATTCTTGACAAAAAGTACGAAAAAACAGAAGTAAGGAAGAACGTGTAAAATCAATTAAAATGGATAATCTTTCAAAAGAGCAAATTTCGATCTACCAAAGGTTAAAATACAATTTGGTTTAAGGATTGATGTTTGACTATTGACGTCAGCAGACATCGTAGGCTGCGAGTGTAAGACGGCAAATCCCTCTGAAGAGATCAAGTGGTTCTGATCGAAATATGTCAGGGTAACCAGACGCCTGGGTTCGAATCTCAGGCCAGCCTCCTGTGTTCGAATCTCAGGTCAGTCAAGAATGAAATATTATCAATAACAATTTTTATTAATTTTCATATTGTAATATTCCTTTCTTCATAAAAATAATTTAATGAAAAATTAATTTTGATGAACTTAAGCCTGATTAAAAATATTAAAAATTTGGATTAGAAAACGGCATAAGTTTTGACAAAACATCACTGATAAAAAATTTTTTAGAAAGTAAGGGTTTCTAAAATTGAGCTATCATCGGTCAAGGGAAATCGCTACAGGGAGATAATCCGAAGCTTTTTGTGGCGAAAAATTGATTATTTAGACGTAGAGAATATGTGGTTTCAAAGGATGGTGCCACTTGCCTTACAGCAAGAGAAACAATGGATCTTTTGGAATCCAAGTTCAAAAATCGTATTACTTCTCATAGAGAATCAGTGAATTGGCCACCAAGATCGAGCGGTTAGACTTATTTTTGTTGGATTTTTTTTAAATCGAAAGTATACAGCAATAATCCCACAACAGTTCAAAAGCTTTCAAGCAACATTATTAGTTAAAAATCAACCATTAAACTGTTGTTTATTGAAAAACATGATTTAGAATTTTGTTAAAGGATTGGTAGCCTGTCGATAGGGGATGCTTGTCTGCAGGTAAGAAACCAGAAACTGGCGGGAATCGAACCCGCAACCTCGGCGCTGATAGACTAGCTCGCTACCAGCTAGCCTACCGGGGCACTCAACTTGTTTTTTTTTCATTATTTATTTATTGAATCTTCATATATTAAATATGAACTAACAATAATTAATCAAATCTTATCCTAATGCTTTATTTTATGTCCTGCCAGTGCCAGACAAAAGTTTTCTTCATCACGGGTTCTGTTCACATACTATATAGGTGTTTATCGCTCATCTTAATGGGTAAGTGGTGCAGTGTCTCTTCTCCTTAAGCGAGAGTGGCCGCTATCATTTAAAATATTTCGAGCTAGTGGATTTGAGTGCAACTCTAGCCTTTTAAATATTTTACCGCATACTTCGTAATAATAGTCCTTACCAATGGCACATTGAGATCCTTGTGGATATTTGAGTTTTTAACATACAAAGGGGCAGCTATAATTATTCGAAGAACAGAATTTCTTCCAATAAGCCAGTTAATTTGAATTGCTTTTATTTTCATTTGGGCTAATTTTGCTTCTATAAGGCATTTCCATGTTAAACGCCGATCTAGATAAATACCGAGATATTTGACATGCGATTGTTGAGGCACTAGTTGATTTTTGATTTTAATAGGCGGGTATGTTTCCCGACGCAAGATGAATGGTATATGTGCGCATTTTTGCTCATTGACCTTTATGCTCCATTGTTTTAACCACAGTTCTAGTTGAAATATATGATCCTGCAGGTATCGAGATGCTTCACGACTGTTCTCGTGTACGCTTAGAAAAGCTGTATCATCAGCAAAAGTTGAAGTTAGGGTGTAATTGTTTCTTGGCATGTCCGAGGTAAGTATGAGGTAAAAAAAGTGGGCCCTGAGGGACTCCAGCTTCAATTGGCTGAGGAGAACTTAAAAAATCACCTTCTTAATAAATTTTCGACCTACCAGGTAGCTTTCTAACAGCTTGTGTGTATTAACCGGTAGGTTTAGCTTCAATTTATGTAACAAGCCTACATGCCAGACTTTGTCAAAAGCTTGAGAAACATCTAAGAAGTGAGCGGAGCAATATTTTCTTTCTTCAAAGGTTTTTTTTTATGGCATTTACTATCCGATGGGTTTGTTCAATTGTGCTATGCTCTCTTCTAAAACCGAATTGATGATTAGGTATACACCCATTGTCATTTAAAATTGGGGTTAATTTTGACGCTAAGAGCTTCTCAAACAGCTTTGATACATTAGATAATAAGCTAATAGGTCTATATGACTCAACTTTTGTGTGATCTTTTCCTGGCTCTGGTATCATCGTTATTAAGGAAACTTTCCATTCTTGAGGGTAGTATTCAAGGCGTAAAAAAGCATTAAAAATATAAAGAATAATTTTCTTTGCTATGCGAGGTAGCTCCAAAAGCATCTTGTTACTGATCTTATCAATACCAGGTGCCTTCTTGGTGTTTAATTCACAAAAAGCCCTTTCTATTTCCCTTATCTCCAATCTAAGGGGGATAGCTGCTCTAACATAAACCAGAGGCAACTCGTCCGCTATATCTTCAGGTATATTTGAGGTAAATACGTTTTTCAAATGATTTACAAACAGGTTTCCTTTTTCATTCTTGCCCAACTTCAGATTTCTGAATGGTAGTTTCTTGTAATAAACTAAAATACAAATATTTCAAAAATACTCTTTTTTTATTAAAATTAAACTTATACCTCAATTTTGAATACCCTTTGCTAGTGAGAAAAAATGATACTTTATTAATGCTATTTGTACTAAAGACAAAGACTATTAATAAGGTACCATTACAAAATTACTGTTCAAAAAGTATATTTTGTAAAGTACCATTTTGAAAAATACCTTTTTGAAAAATACCTTCTTTAAAAACTTTTAAGAAAGTGCAATTTAAGAAAATACCTTTCCAAAAACTACTTTTCGAACTTTTTTAAAACTACTCTTTGACAAATGACATTTTACAAAACTGTCTCTTAAGAACATTTTCTTAGAAAAAGTAACTTTAAAGAAAGTTCCTTTTAAAATTTAAAGAAAATGTATTTTAAGAAAAGTATGACGCTTATAGGATCTTATAACTAAATAATGGTGCTGGGAAATGTGGCCATAGGAAATATGGCCCCAAAAAGCAAACGAAAATTAACCCCAAATTTTATTCTCTTTTTGTTCTTTTAGATTTTCTGCCTTTAAAAGTACTAAACAAATAGTACTGTATTTTCCACGCCGGACTCTTGTTAACTTTACAATTTTTAAAAGATTTCTGTTTTGAAAATTTTTGCAAATGTCCGAATTTTTAATCAAAATTACGTAATTTTTTTTGCACTTTTGTTCACAGTGCCACCCACTATAATTCTCAATTGGCTTATTATTGTTTTGATGATGATGTGTTTTCTTTTTCTAATTTAACTAAAAGCAAATATAATTTAAAAACAAAATGTTATTGCTTTTTTTGTTCTCCTCAAAATTTTACGATTATTTAAATGCAATAAAGTTTTACTGACGTCGCGACGAGTGGTTTTTAGGCAGTTGATTTTTTTAATTTTTTCCATGCTGAAATTTTCATAATATTCTTTTCAGGTGAAGTTTTCTGTTCATTTTTTTCATTCCTCTTAAAGTGACAACGTTTTTTGTTACTAAAGTAAACAAAGTTGTTTTTAATTAATAAAATATTAATTAGTTGAATAAATAGTAAATAACAAAATTGTAGTACAACAGTATCAATGTACATTTAATTTTAAATTCAAACTTTTCTCTATACAAAAAATAAATAAGGTTTCTTTTATTTTTTCCCTTTTGTCGGTCTTGTTTGTTTTAAATAAAAAAAAAGAACTGTGAAAATTGTTTTATGGCCTGTTCAACGATTTCGAAAGAACGACTTCGATCGCATTCTAACCGATCGAAAACTGTTTTGGGTTCAACTAACTTTATTCTATACGAACATTCGTTTAGACGACAACTCGAAAGAAATCGTAAGTACTTTCATACAAAAAGCGGTTTATTAATATCGAAGGTTTTGTCGACATTACGAAAACAAATGTCAAAACCACTCACTTGTTGTTTTGTTGTCGAATCATGGAATATATAAAAAACAAGAAATTTTTAAGAGTAATTTAAATAAATTATAAATAAAAATGGAGAACAAATGGTAATCATATAAATTAACAAACGGTTATTGATTACAATACTCTACAAAAAATTAGCCTTTAAAATTATATTCAGTTAAGCTTAATTGGGGCGGCTAAGCACGAATATGGCACTTATTTATTTCTCTCAATAATCGTTTTCGAGATATTCGCAAAAATCGTGTTTTTCTGGAGTTATATTATATATTTCCAAAAATTTCAAATAAATATGTTTATCCTCCTTTCTTTAAAGTGTGTTGATTGGATAAAAATTTACTGAATTACGGGCCTTTAAATTTGAAAAAAATGCTCTAATGGAGAGACTGAAAACGTTTGATATTGAAAAACTTAAAAAAATAATTTTTCTATAAATCTAAAGTAAATTTTGTTTCTGATCAACACAGTATATACTTATATGGGCTGAAAGAGGAACAACATATTTATTCAATAGTTTTTACAATTCAGATCAACAATTTTTGAGATTTTTCAAATAAACTAGCTAAAACAACTGCAGAATAACATGATTTTCGCGAATATCTTGAAAACGCTTCTTGAGAGAAATAAATGAGTGCCATATACTGCTTACATTAGGCGAATACATGGAGGAAAATCCTGAGTTGGCGAGATGTGCACCAGTGTTTGGCCCAAATAAATTTTCGATGGACGAGTTTTGGAAAATAATAGGCCTAAAACTAAAAATCATTGGTCCATCCACGCGTTCTATTGCAAAGTGGGAATATGTAAACCACATTATAATTAAAGCCAGAAAACAACCATAGCTTGAATTGATTTTAAAAATATTACATACATATATTTTTAGATATGGGCAGATTTTAAATGTAGGACAAGAAAAAAATTCAGAAAACAACATACAAACTAAGCTATATAACTTCCCTAGACTATATAATTGATCGGACGCTGCTTTGGTCCTCGGCTGCAGCACGTAGTTGTAGAGTGTTGGCGGGTGAAGTTAAAAGTGCTGAGCCCCAGACTGCAGATATCAAAATCACCACCAAGAGCTTCTAAATCTGCGAAGGTAGTTGCACAAGAAAGAAAAATTGAAGAGGGAGGTCCCTTAATATTATTTAAAACCCCACAAATTTTGGAGGAAAACAGCAAAAATTTTAAAACTTCATCCAAACGAAGAAGGATAGAGGTCGATAGTGAGGAATAATATACAAACTGCTCTACAGGTAAAAAAAGAGAAAGACGGTAGTTGAGGAACAACTGTTTCGTCAAATGAAACAAATGCAACAACTGCCAAGGATCAATCTGATGCTCTCAAAATACATATTGCCTTGGTACTTATTTAACTTTCTATTACGTTTTTTGATTGGCTTAGTTATTTATTTGTTTGTATTATTTTTTTTTTGCTTGGATATTTTGTTTTTAATTAAATTTAGCTTTTGCTTAAACTTTTCTTAAATTTTGGTTTCAACAAAAAAGGTTTCTTTATTTTTTGACATGTTTATACAGCTGATGAAATTTCAAACGCGGTTGTATTTGTTATCAAGCAAAATAGTATTATTTTTGATACTTTTTAACAAAAAAGCAACAAAATATAGAAAAACCTTATATGGCAATACTTTATTTTTTTTTAATACGTAAGTAACAAATATTTACACTCGTAAGAGCAAGCGATTGAAAGCTGTCGAAATTGTTGAACCCAATCTGATTCGAAATCGAGCGAATGGATGGCGATCGCTTCGATTTGCTGTCGAGATTGTTGAACATGCCATTAATATTAAGCCATTTTTTTAATTGCTGTATTAAAGTTTCTAGGAAATTAATAATAAAAATTAGTTTTCTATATGAATTAACAGCAACAGATCATTCGATAAAGATATCAAATGTTTGTAATAAATAGCAATAAATTCAAATAAAATGCCGCACATGATTTATTTTCTAGAACAATAGAAAAAATGATATCATGTTTTACACATTTCCGTTGAAAAACTTAAAAAACAAACATTTTTTTAATGACGTTTATAATTGTAAAAAAATTAATTTCACACCGGATGTCGTACCTTCTTTTTGAAACGTTATTTATAGAAAGAACTTAAAAAAAAATCACTATAAAAAGTTTGGAAAATTAAAGAAATTATTTTTCCATTATATTAGTAAACATATGTATCTTAATTCTTTTTCATCTTGTACTTTTTTTAACGTCATTTCAGGGCACACTTAATATTTTTACGCAGCTCATGTCATATTAGACATTCTACACGAACGATTTAAAGGTATGGCCATCTCAAATGGAGGTTATGTTATCCAGCAACCTTTTTCGTGCGCTTTCTTGTGGGGTCTTCTTAAATCGCAAGTCTATGCGAATAAGCCAAGCAAACTTAACCCACACAAATTCAGCCTGACTGATGCGTCAGAATCATGAAAAATTGGACATTTCGGATGCGAGCCACCAGCAAAGCCGTAGCAAATATTTGCACGATCTTATGGCATCGTAAGGGGTTTCATTTGTTTTATTTTTATTTTTAGTAAACTGAGTATGTAAATTTAACGGCCATTTACACCAAGTTCGGTTATAATTTACTATCGGTTATAGCTGTCAAAACATATTGGTAACCGGAACTTTAATTGAAAGTTAATTTTAACCGAACTTGGAGAAAATGGCCGTAAATGTCAAAGATCTATATTAAAACTTTCCTATGAATTTCTTGCATCGAAAAGTTGTGAAACAAAATATTCCATCGTTTCTCGAAAAGTGAGAAAAAAGTGTGTCCGTAACTCATGTCGAAAACTATCAAAAGAGAATACGTCGTTATAAATGTCATTACATTGCACTCGCAGCCGATGTGACATTTCAGACGCTGAGAACGGCAGTCACACATCTATCGTTGACGGCGATCAAAATTAACTAAAATTTAAAAATTTTCAACGACGGCGGCGTAAATACAACCGTCGGCTATAGCAAATAATGTGAAGTGCGACTTCAATGTTTGTTGTTTGCAAACGAGCTTTGAAAACATTCGTACATTTTATAAAAATGTTAAAAGCAAAATAATTAAACAATAAAAAAATGTGCCAATAACAAAATATTATTATTATTATTCTTTACATTTTTAATTGTTTATTAGTGCTAATAATTTTTTCTCGTCCCATTTTTTTCGTTAGTTTATTTGACACACACTTTTTCTGTAAATTGGCGAGTAAGTTCCTTACGTGACAGCAGCGCTGCCAGAAGTAAGATTTTACCTTATTTTTTAAGATTTTTTAACCGAAAAAGATTTTAAGATTTTTTCCCCAAAAACAAGATTTTTTATCAAAGTTATTTACGGGAATACAAAATTTGATAAATACACTGAAATTTATTGTTGAGGGAAAGCTAGCTTCTATGCGCATTTCACTGGTTGCTTAGGCCAGATCATCAGGAAACCTTTTCCAAAGATTTTAGAAAAGCTAAAAATATTATACAAATAAAACCCTAAAGCGAATAAGAATTTTAAACACTCAAAGTCTTACTTGTAACAATATCAAAGCTTAAACAAAACACCAACAATAAACAGTGAGTTTATCTTTTCTTACATTCCCCTACAATTGGTTGGGTTCTTTCCGACTCGAATTGTGTTTGTTTTGTCTAGAAGAACGTCAGGTTCAATTAAAAAAAAAAATTCTTTGTTCCCATTTGAAAATTTTTAAAAAATAGCACTCAATAAAACATATTTAATAATTAAATATTTAAATATTTCTTGATATTCAATAAAACAAATATTTGAGTCAATGTCAGAACAGTATTTTTACAACTCTTGTCCATTTTATAATAGGTCATAATTCTCATTCGCTTAACAGTTTTATTTGGTTAAATAAATTTAGTTTTGCCAAAGTCTTTAGAAAAAGGTTTCCTGATGATCTGGCTTAAACAACCAGCGAAATGCACATAGGAACTAGCTTATCCCCCCATAATAAATTTTTGTGTATTTATTTAAAAAGAAACAAATTGGGAATAAAGCACGCCATCATTAATAAATAAAGATTCGATAAACATTTTATTTGATTTATTCAACATTTCCAACTTTTTATTTTAACAAATCACGCAAACATTTTGTTGAAAAAAATTATTTTGGTCAACAACTTTTTTTATTGATTCAATAAACTTGGTTGTTGACTAAAAATACAATAGCTAAACCTACAAACCAGTGTTGCCGTTAGGATACGAAAGATACATTTTTCGTATCTTTTGATAACTTCATGTACCATGTAAATTAAAACATTTAGTTTTTGTTTTTAAAAAAAAAGATTTTTTATTTCTACATCTGTCTTACACCACCAACTTAAAACTTAAAACTGACTTAATTTTATTCTATACTTAATTATTAATACCAATAGCAAACATGATTTTTGTTTACGCGATAATAATCAATTATGTTGTTGAATTGCAAATCAGCAATTCTTTATTGCGCGTGATAAGTAATTTGATACTAAAATTGAAAACAATTTTTTTCTGCGGCAAGCGTCAGCAGAATTTATGAATTGTATTGATATTTGAAAAAAACGAAAAGAACTTTAAAATAAATTGTATTGATATGAAAAAAAACGAAAAGAACTTTAAAAGAATGCTGTCGCCTTAACTCCCCCTTCCGTTAGTGGGATCGTCCCGATACTTAATGGATAGGAAGATCATTGATACTGCGAAATTCGCATCTTTGTTCACGAGGGACAGGCATTTCTCTAGGATTTTCGGTTACCGGCGGATGGTTTTCTTCGATTATATTTGTGACCCTTAATTTGGTCCGAAGTTTGAAAGCCATCGCCAATATACAAACCGTTAACACAACTACAAGGCCCAAATTAAGTGAGAACATCACTTTTCCTTTGGCCGACATTGACGCTAACCTTTCAATATTACTTGTTTGTAGATCCTTCATCAATTCCAAAGAAAGCACTTCCTCTAAATTTCCACCATTTTTTGTTGGTTGCAACAAAGCAGGAAGCGGTTTCCAATCAGATATTTCTTTTGAAATATATGTTTTATTGGCAATTGTGATAGTATCATTGTGGAACTGAATTAGGTATGTTCCACGTAATTCACTTGTTTCATTATTCGATGTCCCGACAATACCTCCAAATTGGTTCAGCAAAATAGTTCCCGGATACAGTTCTTGTACCGTATTTATATGCTGATTATTAATTACAACGCAATCATGTTTCCTACTTGATAAAAGTAAGGGAATACAATTTGTTTTGCTTATATCTATTAATTTTTCTTCGCTACAAATACATAATTTATTATATTCTTTGCAGTTTTCTCTTTGTTCGTAAATTTCCTTATTACATCTTATTATATTTTCAGAGTTAATTTTTACAATTTTGTTTCCCTTTTTTATTGGTTTAATCAACATTTTTTCACAAATCTTACTATCTATTGCAGGAAGATTTACTATATAAATGATAGCTCTATAATCTGTGGCTATTTTAATTGTCGCAAAACTTAATGCTTGTTCTAGATCAGCATAAGGGAACTTTTCCTGATCTAAAAATTGTTTAACCTCATTCATCTCCCTTTCGGATAAAATAAAAGAATTTATGATCCCTACCTTTGACCACTGCAACGCATACTCCACGTTAACAATCTCCTCTCTCAGTAACCTTAATTTATTGGTTATTGTTTCTTCTTGTAGTCTTCTAACTTCTTCTAAGGATTGGATGGTCTTAATAATGTGATTTGTGGTATTCGTCAATAAGTTAACTCTTTCTAAAACTTCTCTATTAATTATCCTCTGTCTTTCATTATTTTCCAACAGTCCCTCCATCTTTTGTACAACTATTTTATGGTCATCGTGATCTGGAGTACCAGCTACCCATTTCCAAGCGGTACCCAGGAAATTTATGGATCGTTTTTTCCGAGGCCTAATAATTTCGAGGTGTTTCTTCATTTGCCCGATATCGTAAAGAAAAAATGGCATTAAGGTGCTATTCCTAAGTATTTTGTTTTGGATTTCCGATTCGATTTCTTGAATTATTGACTCGTAATGTGTCAAATTTAAAACATGTATTAATTTGAAGTTTCCATTTTGCAACCGAGCTTGTCCTAAATGTATCGGAACAAGTTGGGAATTTGAATAATCCAATATCTGCACCTCAGAACTACAGACATCAAGAATGGTAAATAGTAATATAATTTTGAGTGACATTTCCTGCAGAGAAGAGAAACATTTATGATTTTATATTCTCCTTATGTATAATCCTACGTCTACTAAATATTTTTACTTTATTTCCTAAATCCTCGCTTATTTTTTGCTTCTTATACCTATCATCTAATTAATTTCTTTTGCCAATAAGTTTCTCATAGACCTCTTGATTTTGTTCGTACGTTTTTATTTTAGTAGGTTTATTTCTATTCATCAACTTCAATTGTGCTTGACGAAGGTTATCTCGTACATCGTCATGTTGGACTTTGTTATGAAATATATCGTATGGTTTTTTATTCGTTACTGAATGAATGGTTAAATTATACTGCTGAGCAGCTCGATAAAATGCTTCTTTAACATCAATTAAATGAAATTCTTCCTTAATGCAACGGGTGATTTCAACCAGAGTTGAGTGTACCCTTTCCACCTGACCATTTGTCGAACTATGGCGTGGATCACAGTAATACAATTCTACCTGTAACCTCTGCATTAATGATTTAAATTGTGGGGTTGTAAACCCTGGTTCATTATCAAGAGTAATTTTTTTCGCGTTTGGAACGCTTTGCAGAATTTCTTGGACTTTTTCCCCAAGATTCAGTTTATCTTCTATATGTTTTATTACCAAGAATTTTGAATAAGCATCTATACAGGTTATAAACTTATGACTTTGTGCATAAAAGATATCAATATGAAGGAACTCCCCCTCATTGTTGGGAATTGGAGCTTCTCCAAATGGAAGCTTAGCGGGTTTCCTATCATACTTGGCTTTATTGCATATATCGCAATGTCTGATATATTGTTTTATACTATTTAACATTTTTGGCCAATAGTATTGTTGAAATATCTGTTTTCTTTACAGTTTCTATGAGCACGGGCATGAGTTTGCTCTATTATAGCTGTTTGATCATCAGGGCTAGTAATGTCAATTGCGAGTATCGTGGTATAAACGAATTTGTTTTTAAATATATTTTTTACGGTTTCTTTAAATTCGTATAGATCTTCTGCGGTGCAATGAATTGCAGTAACAAGATTAGGCTTAAGGAATTCCAACAATATACTTCTCAAATTTTCCCTCGTATCGAACTCTATTATGTGGCGAATTCTACCGAAAGTTATCAGGGATTCATGTTTTGAGAAATTAGTTTTGCAAAGTAAAATTTGTTGTTTAAATTCATTAATAGGTCTAGTGATTTCAGGGATATTAAAACTGTCGCTGCTTTCAACAGAATGTTGGGTACTTCGTAGTGACTCATCATCGGGAATATTATTCAAGACCTGTCTAGAAAATGCGTCGGCTACGACGTTGGTA
Organism: Pollenia angustigena; assembly: GCA_930367215.1. Classification (NCBI taxonomy): domain Eukaryota; kingdom Metazoa; phylum Arthropoda; class Insecta; order Diptera; family Polleniidae; genus Pollenia; species Pollenia angustigena. The sequence continues at coordinate 186,421,076 of OV884060.1, read as the reverse complement.
GCACCAGGCTTGTATACAAATTTAGGAGCATATTCCTCAATAAAAGACATCCATCTTTTAATTTTTGCGTTGGGATTTTTAGTTGAAATCGCAAATGTAAGAGGTTGGTGATCAGTGTGTATTTCCAGATTTGTAACACCATATAAATAATTTCGAATTCCTTTTCGTTCGTAGCGTAGTTACGTTCGGTGGAATTAAGGGTTTTGGATATGAATATTATAGGTTTTTTCTCTTGTGTCAATACAGCACCAATAGCTGCGTTTGACGCATCGGTCGTTAGTATAAATTTCTTTTGGTAATCGGGTTGGGTTAGTTCGACTTGACCAGCCAAGAGATCCTTTAATTTAATAAACGCTGAGACACCTTCAGTATCGAGTTCAATTTTAACTTTTTTTGATGCATTAGCAGACACTCTACCGTTTTCTCCCGCAAGAAATCTAGTCAAGGGTTTGGCAACATTGGCATAACTACTAATAAACTTACGGTAATAACCTGTAAGACCAAGGAAACTTCTTAGCTGCCTTAGAGTTTGTGGTTGTGGGTAATTTTTAATTGTTTCAATTTTATTTGGGTCTGTTTTTATTACCCCATGTGCTATTACATACCCCAGAAATTCTACTTCTTCCTCAAAAAATGTTGACTTCTCCAATGATATTTTCATATTTGCCTCTCTGAGAGTATTGACTACTATATCCAAATGTTGTATATGTTCCTCTAAATTTCGAGAGTATACTATTATGTCATCTATATAGACATGACAGAATCTACCAATGAATTTTCTCAAAATATCGTCCATGGCGTTTTGGAAGATGCTCGGTGCATTCCTCAATCCGAATGGCATTCGAACAAATTCGTACTTCCCATTATTGACGGTAAATGCGGTTTTTCCCACATCGTCCTCCTTCATAAGAATTTGGTGGAAACCAGATTCAAGATCAATTGTTGAAAAGAATTTTGCTTTACCTAAGTTGGATAATATAACATTACAGTCTGGTATGGGGTATTTATATGCTATCGTTTTCTCATTCAATTTCTTGTAATCGACAACCAAGCGAAGTTTTTGTGTCCCGTCGTCATTCATTCCCTTTTTTGGGACGACCCATACTGGTGAATTATAAGGGCCCCTACTTTCACGAATAATGCCTGCTTCTAATAACTTTTCTATCTCACTATTAACAAATGAGTTTGCAGATAGCGGATATGGATATTGTTTGCTCCATACCGGATCGTTATCTACCGTCTTAATTTCCGCCTTAATATCTGTTCTAAAAGGCAGATTTAAATTAATATTCGAATGCAATCTAGAAACTTTTTCTCGTATATTCCCGCGTAGTTTTCCCAAAGTTTGCGATTCATGATCAACATTTGTAGTTGAAACACTTTTATTGGTATCTTCAGGATATTCTTCATTAATAATTTTGTTCAAGACATTTTCTACAACGTTGTTGATACTATTCTCATTAGATTTTTTGTCTGGAATATTTTTACTAGCTTTGTATATTTCTTTTTTAAACCCTAAAAATTTTTCGCAATATCTTCCACAAGTTATTGTTCCTTGCTGAAAGTCTAAAATTGCATTTGTTTTTCTTAGAAAATTGTAACCTATAAGCACATCTGTATCCAAACCTTGAATTTCGTAGAACCTTTGGTTTATTTCAAACATGCTTGCTTCATAATAATGTTCGATGAGAGTATAACCGTTAATAGTTTTTACTCTTTTCTTAATGACTAAATCCCTTTTGTTCGCGAGAACTCCAGGTTTGCAGTAGCTGCACGTTGCGCCACTGTCGATTAAAATTGTGAGTTTCCTTCCGTCCTTTGCTGTCCTGACGATGCAGGGCAGTTCGGGTTTTTTTTCTAAAAAAGCATCTTCGCTTAAGTTATTTATTCTTTGTGCCTTTGATTTGGCTGATATATTGTTTGAGAATGTGGACGTTTGCTATTTTGTTGGAAATTACTAGCTCGATTTTGCGATAAAAAATAATTTTGCCCATTGTTGTTATATCTATTTTGCGGATGCCTAACACTGGTCGAACTTCCCAATTCCATTGGTTCAGGTTTAGGTTCTGTTTGTCGTTGCTCGCGATAGTTAACTTGTGGATTATTTTGGTTACGTTGGGGAAAACGTAATGGATTTGTGGACCTAACGTGACTATTATTCTGATGTGTTGCTCTATTGAACTGAGAAGCGAAACTTGCGCGAATGTTGTTTGACTCGAGCTCCTGGGCTTTAGCTAATGCGTTTGGTAGGTCACTGGGTGATAATGAGAACAATATGTTGGCTAACGGAGCATTTAATCCAGTGATAAATACCCTTAAGGCATATTGCCTATTTCTAATATTAAGTTCCCTAGTCAAGTCCGATTCTGAACCATGAGTCATTATAGTTTTGTTAATAAGAGAGGTAAGTTTCTTATTAACTTCATTATAGTATTCAATAATGGACAGAGGACCTTGTCTCATGACACTCATTTCTTGTTCGATTATATGAAGGGGCCGTTTGTCGGCATAAGCGAAGTCTAATCTACTTATGATGGCGTCGAAGTTCAAGACTGTGCCGTGAGTGGTAAGAATGTCGTTTGCATCCTCGACTATTTTGTTTCTCAAAATAGTGAGTGCGGCGTAATATTTCCTACTACCCTTCTTATATAATTGCATGGAATTATTTGCGGCTTCACGCCAACTGACATAGGAGATTTTTCCGTCGAAATGGGGTAAGGATTTTATAACATCCAGGACCTCATCGCAACGAATAGTGTCATCAATGGTTTGTTTTCTAAATTCTACTACTGTATTTACGTTAACAATCTGTGACAATTGCTGAGTTAATCGATCTATTGTCTCCTGCAATGGAGCGGTCTGTAAACGAATCAATTCGGAAATTTGGGTAGATGTGGTCATGGTTGTATCTGAAGTACTAAGACCTTGAAAAGAACCTGTCAACTCCTCTAACGAATCAATTAAACTCTCTTCTCCTGGCAAATACCCTATTTCTTCTTCTAGTTCCCTGATGTGATCCAGCGTTTACACAATTTTGTATTTATTATTTTATTTTATTAAGATTTCAAACAAATATGCGAGCAATTACTAATAGTAAATCTTCACTTAAATAAATACACTTTTTCCTTACATTAATTCACATAAACAATTTTTAAATTAACTTACATAAAAATAATTAAACTGTAAGTAGAAACTGTTTTGATTGTCGGCTTTCGTTGGTTATCTTATAGCTGACCCAGATTCTCAATCGTTCTGGGGTGTTGCTGCCTTGGAATGGGCAGTTTTACTCTCAATAATAATTGCTTTTATTTGAATTTCCCTTTCTTTTCCCACAGGTTTTGCACAATTTGTTTAAAAATTTATATGTAATTTCAAGAGCTTATACAAATTTTTGCTGCCGCACTTTCAAATTTTCAAAAGAATTTGTGTTTTTTTGTAATTTTTGTTTTTATTGTATGTTATTAAGTCACTCTAGCACTTAAAAAAATCTTCCACTTGCACCAGGTTTTTTTTTTTGGATTTTTATTTTTTCTCCTTTTTTTTTAAAAAATTTTCCTTTTTTAAGGATAGTTTATTTTTTCTCCTTTTTTTAAAAAAAAATTTTTCATTTTTTAAGGATAGTTTTTTATTTTTTCTCCTTTTTAAGGATACTTATTTTTATTTTTTCTCCTTTTTTTGTTTAAGGATACTTATTTTTTAATTTTTTTGATCACTTAACCGAATCCTTACTTTTTTTTTCAGGATATTTGTACGGTGTGGGCGATCCCGGACGAGCCCCCAATTAAAACATTTAGTTTTTGTTTTTTAAAAAAAAGATTTTTTATTTCTACATCTGTCTTACACAACCAACTTAAAACTTAAAACTGACTTAATTTTATTCTATACTTAATTATTAATACCAATAGCAAACATGATTTTTGTTTACGCGATAATAATCAATTATGTTGTTGAATTGCAAATCAGCAATTCTTTATTGCGCGTGATAAGTAATTTGATACTAAAATTGAAAACAATTTTTTTCTGCGGCAAGCGTCAGCAGAATTTATGAATTGTATTGATATTTGAAAAAAACGAAAAGAACTTTAAAATAAATTGTATTGATATGAAAAAAAACGAAAAGAACTTTAAAAGAATGCTGTCGCCTTAACTTGTATAATCCTGACATTTTTCGTATCATTTGAATCTTTACGTAAAATGCACAAAAATAAAATATTAAATTTTAATTTAAAAAAAAATGTTGTTAATGAGCCGATGTGTAAAAATTTGAAAAAAGTATTTGGTTTAACATTTGTACTTCCATTTTCGAATGCATGTGTGCAGAGAATTTTTAGCCAACTAAAACTTATTAAGACTGATCATCGTAACCGACTCAATACTGACACAATAGTAGCTTTAATTATGGTGAAAGAGAACATTAATGATGTTTCAACATACGATCCACCTAAATCGATGATTACTAGTAGTGCGAAGTTGTTCTGAGGAAATATGAACATCTTTTTTATTTTCAGGAAATTTATACATATGAATTTTTTGATATAATCGCCCTAGTATAAACGCCTTAACTCGTATATTATATACAGTGAAAACTCCACTAACGGACACCTCCCGTAGGGGATCACCTCTATAAAACGGAAAATTTTCTAAGTCCCTTTGTTTTCAGAATGTTTTTAGAACAAATTTCTCTCTGTTAGACGGACACTCCCATGGCCGGACGCGGACACCTTTTTTCTGTAAAATACCTCCAATAAACGGACAAAAATTTTAGCAACTACGATAAAAACATACAAAATATCTACATTCATGTATAAAAATTACCATACATTAAGCCACATCAGCACTAGACATACATTTTAAGTTGTGTGATTTTTTGCTATCATTGGCAGTTTTTTGTGTAATTTTCTTTGATGTTTTTTAAGCGAGTTTATTCAAGAGCAAGTGCTGATTGATTAAGGTGTTATAACAATTTATCGAAGAATTTTTATTGTCAAATGGCTGGGCGAAATTCTCTTACATTAAATGAAAAAATTAAAGTTATAAATGTTCAAGAACAAGAAAAACTTTCAGTACGTAAAATTGCATTGTAACATACAATATAAATTACATACAAATTTATTTTTTAAGATTGAGCATTAGGAAAACTCAGTCTGAGAGCATTCCAAAAACTAAGTAACATCTCAAAGCCAGATGGCAATCTGGATTTAACATTAATTATAACAAGTAAGAGTGCTATATTCGGCTATGCCGAATCTTATATACCCTTCACCATGGTTTGGAAAGAACAGAAGTTTATATATATATTTAAATACATGTATATATACATGTATATTTATAAAATATATATCGTTTAGTTTTATTTAATTATTTGCACATGATTGCGTGCTATTAAATATATTAAAAGTTTAATTAATATATAGCACGTTAAGTTTTGATCGAATTTCAGTATTTGGTCATGCCGACATCTTAAAGTATAAAATTAGCATTTACTTTGGTGATAAAACTTGTAGTCGGGAAGTTCTATGGTTCACGAAAATAGGTATTAAAAAAAAACTATATTTTTGACATTACTTTTTTTTTTTACCGATATTCCGAGTTTTTCTAAAGATTTCCGATATTTTGATATCTAAAACGTATGAATAGGTCATAATACAGCTCTAAAATTTTAGTTTTTATAAAAATGTTAATGTTTTTAGTCCTTTTTTGGAGTATTTTGCACATAACTTAACCATTTTTAACCGATTTGGCAGATTTATATACCAATGTGCTTAAAAATAATATTTCCATTAAATTGGCTTATAGGCATATATATATATATATATATATATATATATATATATATATATATATATATATATATACCTACATATGTGTACATATATTTAAGCAAACTTAATTATAAAAAAAACAAACTTAATTATAAAAAAGAGTAACTTTTGGGATTTCAGTATTTTGATTATAACTCAGCCATTTTTTAACCGATTTGACAGATTTATATACCGACGTGTTGAGCAAGAAATTTACCATTTATTTGTGTTATAAAACTTGGACTCGAGAAGATCCATGGTTACCGAAAATGGGTATTTAAAAAAAAAAAAAATAATTTTGGTCATAACTTTTTTGTATCTGAACCGATTTTCCCGAGTTTTTTATAAAATATTTTTGCTGCCGCACTTTCAAATTTTCAAAAGAATTTGTGTTTTTTTGTAATTTTTGTTTTTATTGTATGTTATTAAGTCACTCTAGCACTTAAAAAAATCTTCCACTTGCACCAGGTTTTTTTTTTTTGGATTTTTATTTTTTCTCCTTTTTTTTTAAAAAATTTTCCTTTTTTAAGGATAGTTTATTTTTTCTCCTTTTTTTAAAAAAAAATTTTTCCTTTTTTAAGGATAGTTTTTTATTTTTTCTCCTTTTTAAGGATACTTATTTTTATTTTTTCTCCTTTTTTTGTTTAAGGATACTTATTTTTTAATTTTTTTGATCACTTAACCGAATCCTTACTTTTTTTTTCAGGATATTTGTACGGTGTGGGCGATCCCGGACGAGCCCCCAATTAAAACATTTAGTTTTTGTTTTTAAAAAAAAAGATTTTTTATTTCTACATCTGTCTTACACAACCAACTTAAAACTTAAAACTGACTTAATTTTATTCTATACTTAATTATTAATACCAATAGCAAACATGATTTTTGTTTACGCGATAATAATCAATTATGTTGTTGAATTGCAAATCAGCAATTCTTTATTGCGCGTGATAAGTAATTTGATACTAAAATTGAAAACAATTTTTTTCTGCGGCAAGCGTCAGCAGAATTTATGAATTGTATTGATATTTGAAAAAAACGAAAAGAACTTTAAAATAAATTGTATTGATATGAAAAAAAACGAAAAGAACTTTAAAAGAATGCTGTCGCCTTAACTTGTATAATCCTGACATTTTTCGTATCATTTGAATCTTTACGTAAAATGCACAAAAATAAAATATTAAATTTTAATTTAAAAAAAAATGTTGTTAATGAGCCGATGTGTAAAAATTTGAAAAAAGTATTTGGTTTAACATTTGTACTTCCATTTTCGAATGCATGTGTGCAGAGAATTTTTAGCCAACTAAAACTTATTAAGACTGATCATCGTAACCGACTCAATACTGACACAATAGTAGCTTTAATTATGGTGAAAGAGAACATTAATGATGTTTCAACATACGATCCACCTAAATCGATGATTACTAGTAGTGCGAAGTTGTTCTGAGGAAATATGAACATCTTTTTTATTTTCAGGAAATTTATACATATGAATTTTTTGATATAATCGCCCTAGTATAAACGCCTTAACTCGTATATTATATACAGTGAAAACTCCACTAACGGACACCTCCCGTAGGGGATCACCTCTATAAAACGGAAAATTTTCTAAGTCCCTTTGTTTTCAGAATGTTTTTAGAACAAATTTCTCTCTGTTAGACGGACACTCCCATGGCCGGACGCGGACACCTTTTTTCTGTAAAATACCTCCAATAAACGGACAAAAATTTTAGCAACTACGATAAAAACATACAAAATATCTACATTCATGTATAAAAATTACCATACATTAAGCCACATCAGCACTAGACATACATTTTAAGTTGTGTGATTTTTTGCTATCATTGGCAGTTTTTTGTGTAATTTTCTTTGATGTTTTTTAAGCGAGTTTATTCAAGAGCAAGTGCTGATTGATTAAGGTGTTATAACAATTTATCGAAGAATTTTTATTGTCAAATGGCTGGGCGAAATTCTCTTACATTAAATGAAAAAATTAAAGTTATAAATGTTCAAGAACAAGAAAAACTTTCAGTACGTAAAATTGCATTGTAACATACAATATAAATTACATACAAATTTATTTTTTAAGATTGAGCATTAGGAAAACTCAGTCTGAGAGCATTCCAAAAACTAAGTAACATCTCAAAGCCAGATGGCAATCTGGATTTAACATTAATTATAACAAGTAAGAGTGCTATATTCGGCTATGCCGAATCTTATATACCCTTCACCATGGTTTGGAAAGAACAGAAGTTTATATATATATTTAAATACATGTATATATACATGTATATTTATAAAATATATATCGTTTAGTTTTATTTAATTATTTGCACATGATTGCGTGCTATTAAATATATTAAAAGTTTAATTAATATATAGCACGTTAAGTTTTGATCGAATTTCAGTATTTGGTCATGCCGACATCTTAAAGTATAAAATTAGCATTTACTTTGGTGATAAAACTTGTAGTCGGGAAGTTCTATGGTTCACGAAAATAGGTATTAAAAAAAAACTATATTTTTGACATTACTTTTTTTTTTTACCGATATTCCGAGTTTTTCTAAAGATTTCCGATATTTTGATATCTAAAACGTATGAATAGGTCATAATACAGCTCTAAAATTTTAGTTTTTATAAAAATGTTAATGTTTTTAGTCCTTTTTTGGAGTATTTTGCACATAACTTAACCATTTTTAACCGATTTGGCAGATTTATATACCAATGTGCTTAAAAATAATATTTCCATTAAATTGGCTTATAGGCATATATATATATATATATATATATATATATATATATATATATATATATATATATATATATATATACCTACATATGTGTACATATATTTAAGCAAACTTAATTATAAAAAAAACAAACTTAATTATAAAAAAGAGTAACTTTTGGGATTTCAGTATTTTGATTATAACTCAGCCATTTTTTAACCGATTTGACAGATTTATATACCGACGTGTTGAGCAAGAAATTTACCATTTATTTGTGTTATAAAACTTGGACTCGAGAAGATCCATGGTTACCGAAAATGGGTATTTAAAAAAAAAAAAAATAATTTTGGTCATAACTTTTTTGTATCTGAACCGATTTTCCCGAGTTTTTTATAAAATATGTTCTACTAAAAATTTCCGATATTTTGGTATATAAGTCATATCTATAGGACATATGACAGCCCTAAAATTAAGGTTTTTATACAATTTTTACTTTTTTTTGTACGGGAGGTACCACGCCCACTTCTCCCATCCCGCCCACATTTTGTAGGGTGGTGTGTATTGACAACCAAAATGTGTGTACCCAATTTGGAAACTTTGGCTCTTACCGTTCTCCAGATATACAGAAAAAAGCAATAAAAATACAACAACAACAAGGGATTTTTGGAAAAAATTAGAGGCAGTCGTGGTTTTTTGATCATATCTCAGTCATTTGTGGACCGATCTTGCTGAATTTCAATAGCACGAAATGGTGGACTATATGTGACTTAAATGTAAAACAACCTAGCCGCTATCATGTCTGGTTTTCCCGGAAAACACATATCAAGCGTAAGACGGACAGACGGACGGACGGACAGACGGACAGACGGACATTGTTAAATCAACTTCTCTTCTCATATGGACCCGGAATATATATACTTTATGGGGTCTAAAATCAATATTGTGGAAATTACAAACGTTATGACAAACTTATATATACCCTTTTACACCTCTGGTGAAGGGTATAAAAAGAGTAACTTTTGGGATTTCAGTATTTTGATTATAACTCAGCCATTTTTTAACCGATTTGACAGATTTATATACCGACGTGTTTAGCAAGAAATTTACCATTTATTTGTGTTATAAAACTTGGACTCGGGAAGATCCATGGCTACCGAAAATGGGTATTTAAAAAAAAACCGGTTTTCCCGAGTTCTTTATAAAATATGTTCTACTTAAAATTTCCGATATTTTGGTATATAAGTCATTTCCATAGGACATATGACAGCCCTAAAATTTAGGTTTTTATACAATTTTTAAAACGTATGAATAGGTCATAATACAGCTGTAAAATTTTAGTTTTTATAAAAATGTTAATGTTTTTAGTCCTTTTTTGGAGTATTTTGCACATAACTTAACAATTTTTAACCGATTTGGCAGATTTATATACCAACGTGCTTAAAAATAACATTTCCATTAAATTGGCTTTTAGGCATATATATATATATATATATATATATATATATATATATACCTACATATGTGTACATATATTTAAGCAAACTTAATTATAAAAAAAACAAACTTAATTATAAAAAAGAGTAACTTTTGGGATTTCAGTATTTTGATTATAACTCAGCCATTTTTTAACCGATTTGACAGATTTATATACCGACGTGTTGAGCAAGAAATTTACCATTTATTTGTGTTATAAAACTTGGACTCGGGAAGATCCATGGTTACCGAAAATTGGTATTTAAAAAAAAAAAAAATAATTTTGGTCATAACTTTTTTGTATCTGAACCGATTTTCCCGAGTTCTTTATAAAATATGTTCTACTAAAAATTTCCGATATTTTGGTATATAAGTCATATCTATAGGACATATGACAGCCCTAAAATTAAGGTTTTTATACAATTTTTAGTTTTTTTTGTACGGGAGGTACCACGCCCACTTCTCCCATCCCGCCCACATTTTGTAGGGTGGTGTGTATTGACAACCAAAATGTGTGTACCCAATTTGGAAACTTTGGCTCTTACCGTTCTCCAGATATACAGAAAAAAGCAATAAAAATACAACAACAACAAGGGATTTTTGGAAAAAATTAGAGGCAGTCGTGGTTTTTTGATCATATCTCAGCCATTTGTGGACCGATCTTGCTGAATTTCAATAGCAAGAAATGGTGGACTATATGTGACATAAATGTAAAACAACCTAGCCGCTATCATGTCTGGATTATCCGGAAAACACATATCAAACGTAAGACGGACAGACGGACAGACGGACAGACGGACAGACGGACAGACGGACAGACGGACATCGTTAAATCAACTTCTCTTCTCATATGGACCCAGAATATATATACTTTATACTTTACACCTGTGGTGAAGGGTATAAAAAAACAACTATTTTACAGGGTTACCATTAACCGTTTTGAAACGTAAACTTTCGTTTTGGTTAATAAAAGTCGCAAACCAATTTAAATGTTTTTTATTTATCAATAATACAACATAAACATACCAAGAAATTGCTTAAATTGTGTATGCTTTTAAATCGCTTTTGTGCAGAAGATATTATCAGGCCTGTTCTGAAAATCACTTTAACTCAAATCACGTGATTTGAAATCACATGTGCCTACTGAAATCACACGTGTGATATTTTAGCGTCCCGTTTTTGTGTGATCTTCAATTGCAGAAAGCACACCAAGAAACACAACAACGGTATGATTTTCAAAACACCACAAAGTCACAGGTGTGATTTCAGAACAGGCCCGTATATAGGTATATATGAATATATTTTTGTATAAATTGTCTAAAAAAGTGACTAATATGTTATCAATGTCAGCAATAAAAAGGCAAAGATTGCTTTTAATATTTTGACGACACTAGGTGACTGTTCGTTATGTTAGCGGTTTTTTGTAGTCGTAAAATTATATGATGAGGGCATTTCTAATATTCCCTAAATACAGTTTTTTTTAAAGTGGATGACCCTGCTTGTTTGTATGGTTTTTAAGCAGTGTGACCATTTTGGCAATTTTGTAGCTTAACTTAGATTAAAAATTTTAATTTAGCTAAAATACTTTCATTAAGCGCTTCGCATTTTTTTTAAGCATTTTAATTAAATGTTTCTAGCTTTTTTTGAATTATTTTAAAAATTGAAGAATAGGTATTGATATAACTTAAGTTTTTTATGTATTATAATAAATTATAATAAATTTTGACTAAAAAAAATAGTTGTAGTCAAAATGAAATTTCGTATGGAAATGGATAATTCTTATATTATAGTAAAAAAAATTTCATTTTATATTTTTACAAGACGATAACCCTGCATGTTTGGGCGATTTTTAATGAAGACTTTTAAGTAGTGTGGGAATTTTTTATTTTTGAAAGTAAATTCAGCACCAAAACCTTAGATTTAGCTGTAAAATTTCCATTTGGCATTTTATTAGCTTTAAAGAAAAATGTTTTAAGCTTCTTTTGATTAATTTTTAAAGTTGGATGGAATAGTCTTAGCAATTAAAACTAAAATAAATTGTTATAAACTAACTTTTACGCAATTAATGATGACTGTTTTTTTAAAATATAAAAAAAATAATCTTGTCTAAATATGTTTGTAAATTCTTTTAAATCGAAATAGCTATAAAACCGTTTGTATTTTGTTTTTATTAGAGGGCCTTCCAATTTCAAGGTTAACCAATTGTGGTATTTATATCTGATGCTATATCAAATCTACCTAAATACTTGTTTAAATATTACCATTTATTTTAATTTTGTTTAAAATGAGTCACTTAATGTATAAGGATTTAAAACAATATAATGAACAACTTTAAGAATTATTTGTAGCGTTTTCAAAATAATTTTTAGCATTTCTTTGCCTTGCCTAATGTCAGAGTAAGCTGTGAACAAATTTTAAGATCTGTTTCTATGTCATTGGTTTCGTCAATAAAATTATCCAAACTTAAATGTTTCTAGCTTTTTGATTAAATTAAACATTTACGTACGCAAATACTTATTGTTGAATGTTTTGCTTTCAAATAACAAATGGGATTTTTTTTAGAAATAATAAGATTTTTTAAAAATAATATGGCAACACGTGTGAGATTTTTGAATTGAAATGTAAGAAGAGATTATCAAAACATAGCAACAATCCGTCTCTAAAACTGAAAAAAACAACAATCATGAAAACAATGCCTACCAATACACATAAATAACTTTTGCATACTCGTACATACTACATACTTAGGTATTTACATTTAAGCCAAAAACAAATTGTAAAATATGGTTTTTGTTTCACATGTAAGGCGAACGATTCATATTTATATTGTTAATAAAATGAAAAAATCAAAAATCGCTGAATAATTTTAAAATCGTTTATAGAAATATTTATAAAAAAAGTTAAAAAATTTTCTGTTTGGAAGAGGTGGAGATGCCGAGATTTGAACCCCGGCAATTTAACAAACAAAACAAACCTTTTTGGGCAACCGCCCAGACCATTGAGCTATTAACGTTGTTAAAAATAAAGAATTATAGTATAATATACTCCGTCATATTATTAGTTTAATATGTAGGTATGTATTTTTCAATTAAAGCGAACAATCATGTACAAGCATGTGTACATGTTTCTTATGCTTAAAATTCAACTCGTTCAAATAAAAAAACAAAAAAAAAACAACAACCACAAGGGATTTTTTTGGAAAAATTAGAGGCAGTCGTGGTTTTTTGCTGATAACTCAGCCATTTTTTAACCGATTTGACAGATTTATATACCGACGTGTTGAGCAAGAAATTTACCATTTATTTGTGTTATAAAACTTGGACTCGGGAAGATCCATGGTTACCGAAAATTGGTATTTAAAAAAAAAAAAAAATAATTTTGGTCATAACTTTTTTGTATCTGAACCGATTTTCCCGAGTTCTTTATAAAATATGTTCTACTAAAAATTTCCGATATTTTGGTATATAAGTCATATCCATAGGACATATGACAGCCCTAAAATTAAGGTTTTTATACAATTTTTACTTTTTTTTGTACGGGAGGTACCACGCCCACTTCTCCCATCCCGCCCACATTTTGTAGGGTGGTGTGTATTGACAACCAAAATGTGTGTACCCAATTTGGAAACTTTGGCTCTTACCGTTCTCCAGATATACAGAAAAAAGCAATAAAAATACAACAACAACAAGGGATTTTTGGAAAAAATTAGAGGCAGTCGTGGTTTTTTGATCATATCTCAGCCATTTGTGGACCGATCTTGCTGAATTTCAATAGCAAGAAATGGTGGACTATATGTGACATAAATGTAAAACAACCTAGCCGCTATCATGTCTGGATTATCCGGAAAACACATATCAAACGTAAGACGGACAGACGGACAGACGGACAGACGGACAGACGGACAGACGGACATCGTTAAATCAACTTCTCTTCTCATATGGACCCAGAATATATATACTTTATGGGGTCTAAAATCAATATTGTGGAAATTACAAACGTTATGACAAACTTATATATACCCTTTTACACCTGTGGTGAAGGGTATAAAAAAGAATTGTCTTTCGACAAAAGCTTTGGAAGTTGACAAGTTGTGTTTTGATTGGTTTGCAATTGCCAGAAGCAAAAATTTGCCTTCAGAAATAATATCAAGTGATTCAGGATGTTGTAGAGCAAGAAATTGATAAAATTAAATCGCTCAAAGAAGCCCTAACACATATTGCACGTTTGAACGCTTTTGCTTTAAATAATTTTTTAGCATATAAGAAATTATACAATTTGGAAACCCTTTTTGAAGAAATGCACACAAAATGGAAACAAGCGAACTTTAAGCAGGCTATAATCCGCCAGTTATTTTTCATTACCACATAAATTTATAGTTTATTGAAGTAAATTTTTTAAAAAGAAATTTTTTAATAAAAGTTCGATCTCATTTTAATTGTTTTATGTGTATGTATGAATCTTTAAACTAATATGAATTTAAAAAATAAATAAACATACATATTTAAGTTGAAATGCGTTTAAATTTGTTTTACTTATAAAAGCAGATATATCCTGACCTTTTTAAATGAACTATCCCGAAGGCGGACACTTCCCGTTAACGGACAAATTTGCTGTGACGGTCGGTGTCCGCCTACGGGAGATTTCACTGTGTATAAATGAATTTGTTTTGATAACATCCAAAGATAGTTACATATAATCATTTTTAAAGTTTGCTTACTGTATTTTTTAAAATTACATACCTAATATTTATGACTATTTATTTAGGCCCTAAATTTGTAAAACGCAAAAGCAACGCCAAAAATTATATTGAAAGCCAAAACAAAATCGAAAATATTTCATAATTTTGTTGTTGTTTTCTATAGAAATAAATATTGAATTTTTAATTTTTGAACGCTGCATATCTTGTGGCGTTGATAATTTTTAAACGCAATATGTATTTCTGTAGAAAGCAACAACAAAATTGTGAAAAATTTTTGACATTGTTTTTGCTTTCAATGTTATTTTTGGGATTGCGTTGCGTTTTACAAATTCAGGGCCTTAATTTATTGATAAAAAAGAATTTAGTTAATATAATTTCCTTCATAGTATTCATTAAATATGAAATAAAAATGTTATGTTAATAAATGTTAACGTTAAAACTGGATTTTCAAATTTTTTTCAAAATGTATCTTTTTGGGGAAAAATGTATCTTTTTGGAAACCAAAATGTATCTTTCGCGAAATTTCGCTGGCAACACTGCTACAAACTTTTTTATCAATAATGCAAAAATCGTCATCGCAGAAAATTCAAAAATTGTTTTTATCAAATATGCGATTTTCGTATTCAAATATGAAAATTATTTTTTTCTGTGTATATATATTCTGGGTCCTTGAGTAATTCTAAGTCGTTTAAGCCATGTCCGTCTGTTGAAAACACGTTCACTTTCGAAAAAGTCAAAAGAAATAAAAAAAACTTGGTTTCAAATTGCTTGTAGTTATCCTAAGCATTTTGGGATTGAAAGCCAGCAAAATCGGTTTAGTAGAATCGGAGCTATGAATCAAAATGTGGAACCACCACCTAAAGAAATTGATAATTTTCTTACAAAAACTAACATAAATCGTGGAATAATGCACAGAATGATATAAGATTATGCAAAAATTCGTTTTATTCGAGTGGAAATCACGCTGTAAGATTTCGTGAAGATCCGTCCATAATTTACCCATAATAAGCCCTACTCCCGGAAAACAGTATAGTACGCGTAAATCCCTAATTAACAACGCTATCATAACAAAATTTGGCTCGTCACAGTTTAATAGGACATGAAATGACACTGTAAAGTTTCGTGAAGATCAGTTCATAATTTACCCTAGATCCCATATAAACCCTACAACCGGAAAACAGTTTAGTACGCCTAAATCCGTAATTAACAATGCTATCATAATAGAAATTGGTACGTCACAGTTTTATAGGACAAGAAATGACACTGTGAAATTTCGTGAAGATCGGTCCATAACACTGCTTTACAAATTTTTAATTTGGAAAAATACCAAGAACGCCAGATGCCTAGATAAGTTAATTGGGAGCTCCTGAACACGAATAAGTGTGGCTTTCTTTCTTTTAAGTTTTTAAATATCAAAAAAAATATTCATTTACTTTTAGCTATCTTTGTTAGGAAATTAATTGTCAGATGGCAAAATATGCAATTATATGCAAATAAAGTATTTTTTAAAGTCTTGCAAAAACTTATGTTTTTAAGCAGAAAGCTCAAAAAATTGGCCCTGTTAATTATTTAGTGGTTTCTGTTGTTGGTAGTTTGCTTTTTATTAACACTTTTAATGTATTCATCGTATTTAGTCATTGTTATTTTGCAAAAAAAAAAAAAAAATTAAAACTCATATTTTTATATGAATTTTTATAAGTAGACCCTACAATAGGTATGATAAAATGACCTACCAATTTTTAAGGCCTATTAAATAGACTATTAAATAACTATTGACTAAAACTTCAAAAACTTAAAAGCAAGTTAACTAAAGAATAATAAACGAACCCTCAAAATAAACTTTAAAACATTCAAGGTTAAATACTCTTGTCTTTCTTTCATTAAACTTAGACAGCAAATATCTTTAATTATATCTTAGTTTAAATCAAACATTTACTTTTAAACCTAATTAGATATTTATATAATTAAACCTCAATTAACACTGGTTTAAATAATAGTTTAATATATTTAAAGACTACAGATTGTAAAAAATGTCTACAATTATTTCCAGCATAAAACTAAATAATTTAATAAATATGATATTTAAACCAAATTGCCTAATTTTGGTGATTTTAATCTACAGTCGAGGCAGCTGGCTTTGGGACAAATTTTTATTTTGGAATAATTTTTAACCATCCGTATCGTCCGTCCTTTTATACACAATACTT
Organism: Pollenia angustigena; assembly: GCA_930367215.1. Taxonomy (NCBI): domain Eukaryota; kingdom Metazoa; phylum Arthropoda; class Insecta; order Diptera; family Polleniidae; genus Pollenia; species Pollenia angustigena. The sequence goes on along the minus strand of OV884060.1, from coordinate 186,404,170 downwards.
CACTCACTGTTGCTGTATTCCTTTCCTTGGCTACAGAAGAAGAAATCTCGATTATCAAACACCAAAAGAATGATCCAATATGGTTTTCGTCATCATTCTACTTGAGAAATTTGATGTATAGAACTCAATCAATTTTAACAAAAAAAAAAAATCGGGAATTTTTTATTCTATTTTATCAACTTTGAAAACAACCAAATATTTATGTTTTTCTTTCTTATAAAGTCCAACCAAAACGCACGATGTTAATTGTAAAAAATAAAACAAAAAGTTGTCAAAGAATTATCTTAATATTTTTGATAGGAATGATAGGAGGATCTTTGGCAATTATTTGTGAAATAAAATATCGGCCAAATGCTCGCCACGGCTTCGGTGGCATACCTCTATCTGATGGTTCATATTTTCAATGACTCTGAGACATAATTGAGGAATTGTGCTTAACTTATTGACGTACATTTTTCTTTTAAATGTCTCTAAAGAAAGAAGTCAAACGGTGTCAAACCACATGATCGTGACGGCCAAATAACATCGCCAAAACGTGAGATAATCAGCCTTATTTCAGTTGTCGTTGTCGTTGGCTGTGTGGCAAGTAGCACCATCCTGATGGAACCACATATCGTCCAGGTCCATATCCTCAATTTCTGGCCACAAAAATTCGTTATCATCCTGCGATAGTGAACGCTATTTACGGTAACTGCTTGGCCGACCACATTTTCGCTGACGTCGTCAGCCCTTAAACCGCATCAAACAAGTCTTTTCACATTTCCTGCAGACCCTGTTTGCTAAAATTGCGCACAATTCTCCCACATTTGGTCGATTATGCTGACCAAAAAAAAAAAAAAAAAAAAAAAATCACTACGTGCACGAAATGCATTTTAATTTGAACGCCCATTTAAGTAAAATGCTTCATTAATCTTAACGCGCTGCTCAAATGTGTAATGCTCTATGATTAAATTTGTCAAACTCTGAAACAAAGAAATGTCAAATTAAATATGGCTAAAAACGAAGTTAAGGTTGGATTCACATTTAACACCGTGCAGTATGGTTGGTTTGACTATATTTAAGCAATAATTTTGTTTCTGTGAAGTCATTTTAATGGTTTTATTTTATTAAAATACAGCATCTTATTTTTAATTAAGAAAAATTATTTAGATTGTGCATATGGGCATTTCCTCAGAAAAGCCTAATTTTTGTTACGTGTACTTATAGAAATCATAATTAAGGAATAAATTGTTCATTACACGCAGAGAAAAAATATGGTTGGGCATGGTTACGGCAACAACACTATGTTTAATGTAACAATAATTGTTGTCGTACACAAACAATTGTTATTTTTATTTAATATCAACAATGTTATTGTTACTGTAAACATATCAATGTTTATCGCAATTATGAATTTGAGTATTGTTGACCGAAAAATAATTATTTTTCTAACAACTTAATTATGATAACTTTCTAAGCATATTATATTTCTCACAACCATATCATGATATTTAATAGCCATAACATGATAACTTTCTATACATTTATCATATTATGCATCATAGATGCAATCAAACTATTTTAGCTCTAATCATATTATGTTACCCCATTTGTAAAATAATTTTTTTTATTTGTGAGCGGTTAAACAATTAAAAGATAAAATTCCAAAAAAATAAGTTTAAAGAAATAAAAATTAAAATATTAGCGGAGTTCATTCAAGTATTAGTGATGTAATAGTGCAAATGCATGCTTTTTTGTAAAATCCAACAACAAAACACACAGAGATTTCGATATATTTTATGAAAGTGCCAATTGTAGGGGGATGTAAGAAAAGATAAACTCACTGTTTATTGTTGGTGTTTTGTTTAAGCTTTGATATTGTTACAAGTAAGACTTTGAGTGTTTAAAACTCTTATTCGCTTTAGGGTTTTATTTGTATAATATTTTTAGCTTTTCTAAAATCTTTGGAAAAGGTTTCCTGATGATCTGGCCTAAGCAACCAGTGAAATGCGCATAGAGGCTAGCTTTCCCTCAACAATAAATTTCGGTGTATTTATCAAATATGGAAAATTGGGAATTTAGCACGTCATACAAAAATCTTAACAGTGCTACGACATTTTTGTGGTTTTCATGGGCAACCGCGTATGTCTTAAAACAAATTGTTCAGGAAAGCCGAAAAACCATTCTAGATCAAACTATGGGCTAGGTATTGCACATTTTAAACTTTGTCATTACGTTAAAAAATCGGAATTGATCCATCTTTTTTCAAAAAAATGTTAAGAGCGTTCAAAATTAGGCAATAGGCATCAACATCTTAAAATCGAAAAAATGGACACACGCGGTTGCCCATGAAAACCACAGATTTTTCATTTGCTCTTTTGCAAGCCTTATATTGAACTCCGCTATTTGATTAACATTAAGAAAAATTGTAAAAAGCCACAAAATAAAAAATCGATTCAAAAATATTTAAATTTATTTTGTATTTTTATGACAGTTATGAAAGGGGCTGTATCATAATATGATTGCTTCAAATTTATTATGATTAACATGATGATAATATGATTACTTCTTAGCTTATTATGATTAACATGACAATAATTTGATTACGTCTTAACTTAGTATGATTAACAGAATAATAATATGATTAATGGAAAAATATTATGATGTAATAGTACGAGTATATTTAGTCATAATATGATTCAATAATAATCTAAATATGGTGACTACAATCATAATTCTTATCATAATATGTTGCTCTTAGAATATGTTTTCCACAACCATGTTTTTTCTTTGCGTGTACGTAAATTTAATAAATATTCACAGAAAAAATTCTCCAAAATTTTTCACCAATTAAAGAATTAATCAAAAATAAAATCAGTTTTAGTTAAACATTGAATCAAGTGAATTTAACGTTTAATCAAGTAAATTAAATGTTTAATTGATAATATAAATTTGTTTACTGGTGCAAAGTTAATTAATTTTTTATTTAATATAACAAAATTTTTAATTGAAATCAATTTTTATTTTTTTCTGTGTTATTACACTTTTTTTGCAAGCTGACAGCATTTAATGTTTGTCCAAATGACGTCTGTTCATTATTGTTATTCAAGTACCCACTTCCCCTTAATGGTTTTTATCCAAGTAAAAAATTTTAATTTAAAACTATTTTTTTCTGAAAAAATTAATTATATTTTTACAAATTGCCAATAATGATTGTTGTATGTTTGAATGAAAAAAAAATAAACAGCTAATTTGATAGATTTTGTGATTTGAAGTCACAAGTGACTAGAAAAAAATTCATATTAAACTATAAAAATAAAGCAGAGCCAGGTAGAATTTCAAGTGAGCTTTAAAAATAAAATAAATTTAAAAATTTAGCGAAAAAACTATTATTCTGAATTTGGATTCCGAATCAGTGGTGGATTCGGTAAACAGTTCATGCTTACGCATGTGTATTGCAAAAGAAGCAAACAATTTGCATTGTCAAAATAACAACTACATTTTTAGAGAAGCACAGAGCAAAAATAAAGTTTAAAGCCCGTTTTCACAACTTAACGATAGCCTAAAGTAGACTTTTACCGGCCTTGAAAAAATTATTCCATTATGAAAAAAATGGAACACTTTTTATACGGCCGATAAAACCTGCCTTTAGCTATCGGTAAGTTGTGAAAACGGATCTATGCGGACGTGAATCGACGCTGTCAATGTCTAAGCACGCTTACAGGGGAATTGAAAAAATACAAATAAACTAATCCAAAAAAAGTCAAATGTTAACGAAATCTTTAAAGCAATAAAACCAAAAATTCACATTTTATTTGAAATATGAACGCGTATTTGAAATTATTCTATCTAATCAATAAATATTTTATAATATGTAGTTGCTATTTGATTAACTTCTAAAAAGTTTGCTAGCTTCAGTATACCGATCTGTATAGAAGGGCACCTTTAAAAATAACATACACGCAATTGATAAGAATGTATGTATGTACGTCAAGTAAAATGCAACAAATACTCGTATTATCTTCGATAGACAGTCTAACAAATAATATTGATTTAATGTCAGTTTAAAACCAAGCCCATCAATTTTATTTCTATTGTTGTTGTACAGTCGAATCAACAACATGTCTAAGACCCCACAACAACAAAAATAAACAAGTAAATGTTGTCATGCTTCATGTTTGCAGCAATTTTTGAATTTGTCATGCACTTTATATTCAGTTGCACAGTGGGAAATTGTGTAAATTAGAAATGTTCATTCATTGCGAAATATTTATGTTAATCTTTAGTTTCGAGTAGAACCAAGCCTTAAGGGCTAAATAAACCACACAAACGTTCACCAAACATGTGGACAAAAGTATAGGGCATGTTTGTGTGAATACATATTATAATTTTCTAATATTCACACAAACATTTTGTTGTTGTTATTGCCAAACTGCTTGTGTCTTTTATTTAGCCTTTTAGCGTTGGGCACATCGGTTGCAAGCAAAACTTAAAACGATCTCTATGATCTTCAGTTTTTTTGACGGTTTATAAGATTTTCAATTCAGTATTAAACGTTTTTTTTAAAAGACTAATTTTCGGTAACTTTGATTAACTTTATACCCATTCAAATACAATTTGATAGTGTGTTAGTTATGCAAACTAAAGTCAATTTAATAAAAGCAGGGTTTAAAAAACTGCAGTCGAAACCAACAACTATCGAACTAAAAACGAATATGCGTGTACAACTTTTCGCTTTTTGAGTTGGCTAGACAGCGACTGCTTACATTTAATGAATCAGAAGTAAAAGAAACAGTTTTTTTCTGGCCCACGACAAATTAAGAAGTGGAAGAAATGGCAGCTTTTCTACTTTGACTGCAGTTTTTTAAACGCTGAATAAAAGGTATAAGTGATTTCCGGGAGTTATTCTTGTATGGAATTTATTTAAGCACGGAGCATAATATGTTTTAATGCCAATTTCTAACATGATATTGTTACAATTGATTGGATTTTAGGGTTCTGTATGTTGCGCTAATGAAAATTTCAAAAAATGTTTGCAAATTGCCAAAAGTTGATTTTTGTAGACGAAAAATAATTATATTTTGTTTTCAAATTTAATTTTTTTTTTGTCCAATCAAGGAGTACTTCTTGCCGTAAATTAAATCAAAAACAAAAACAAATGAGGTTCACTGTTAATCTCTTTACAAGAAAGAAGACGCAGAGGGTGGAAAGTATTTTTCAGAGGAAGTTTATAAGAAGGTTAGAAGAATTGAATAAATCGAGAATACCTAATTAGCAGTATCCCCTTAGAAATTGCCTGTTATTTATAAACATTAAAAATCTAATGATGTCCTGGAGATAACACTGTGAGACATCACGTAGATAATCGTTAAAAAAGCTGCCTAAACATCTAGCCCTGTATACGCTTAACAGTAGACAATGACAACTATTATGCTCAACATGCCAATGTTTTTCAATATACATATACCTGATAAACCATATATAAACAGATAGATAAAGGAAGTAATAAGCCCTGGGACCCATTAGATATTTTGCACAGTCCCGATATGAATCCCTAATGGGGGGACAGTAACACAGCAGAACTGAAGCTACATTGTTTGGTAATGACTAAAGAGCTGCACAAGATAAACGCTTACAAGCAATCTAATAACAAAACTGTCTTATTATATTCTCATTATTATTCCGAAATATTCGTTTTGCTTTACGATAACAATATTGAAGTATAGAACAAAACTGCAATAGAACAATGTTAAAATAAAATAAAGCTTGAAATAGAACATTCAAAACATGTTTGAATGTTTTGATTTTAGACATTGGGATCAAAGACAATCTTGGATAGAGAGAAACATGTGGACTTTTTTTTTTTTAAAATATCGTAATGTAAATTGATACAGTAATGTTGATTTAGCTACACCTGATCCCTAACGTTCCAACAACGATACCGAAAATGGGCTCAAACCTCTCGAGCTCCTTCTAAAACATTCCTAAGGACATATAAGGATGAAGTATATATCCGCTTGGAAAATCGATGGTTGTGATATTAAGGCTACACCAAGTCACGGCCAGCAATGAGTTGACATTGCCTGCACTTTCTTTAAGTTATAATGATCTAGGTATCTAACAGTCTTTCATGCTAACCCAGGCCTGATTTATCATATCTATGACACATTATCCGATTACGTTATTGGCCCAATGGCTAATATATTAAGACGTCTATGACGTCCAATGCAGATTATTTTCTTAGAAGCTTATTATCTATCAATTTTATTGTCCCCAAAATTGCAATAACCCTAGAAGCTCTCTTAGAGCTTTTTGCATATTCGAAGTAGCCTCGATTTCACAATTTGCTGCTTCAGAGCTATGAGTGACGTCTGACTATATATTGTTAATACACTAGCCTTCTTAAAGTTTTAAGCCACCACTTATGTTAGCTTAAGAAGCAGAACCAATGCGAAAGGGAATACATATGCCTTTTGCCTGGCTCTGTGAAATAAGCCCCAGGTGCAATAAGTCTCAGTGCAATAACTCCCAATGAAATAAATCCCAAAATAAATGAAATAAGTCCCAAACTGGAAAAAAGAAATAAATGCAAAAAAAATGAAATAATTTCCAAGTCTAAAATGAAATAAGCCCCCACTTTTGGGAGTTGTTTCATTATGAAATAACTCCTAAACACATAAATGAAATAAATTCCAAAAACAGTCCATCGAAAAGAAATGAAATAAGGCCAAAAAAAGAATGAAAGAACTCATAAAGAAATGTACTATATATTCGTTTTACTTGAATATTTACATATCAGGTTACCAAAAAACTAACATTGAGCCCTCGACATTTTGGCATAAAATAGGGCATTTTATTGTATCCTGACCTCTTGTAATGGCAGCTGCCTGCAGTTTAAGCACGCAGCTATTGCAAGTTTTTAGGTGCTTGCATGGCAAAAAGAGAGTATTTGATTCACTACCCATACATATGGCACAATCTTTTGTACAAGGATTATCTCCTCTATGGTATAACAAACACCGGCTTCGCTGACTAAAGCTTCTTTGTATATCCATTCTTCAGCCGGTTGCAAGGATTTTCTTCTTCACTCTCCCTCTTTTCGCGTTTTTAACATACATCCTTTAGCTTTTCAAAATATTCCAAATGTTTGAGTAGCAAATGTTTAAACTATCCCGTTATAAATACCGCTAAAAAAATGAAATAAAACCGAGAGGGCTGGGAGCTATTTCCTAATGAAATTACTCCCACATTTGTATGAAAAATTGTTGGGTCTAAATTCATTTTTTTTTCTTGGGACTTATTGCACCTGGGAGTTATTGCACGGAGCCCTTTTGCCTACGTCCAACTTAGATCCAACAACTTAATCTGCATTTCTCCCAAACAGTTTCACAGACCATATCTGGGATAGTTAATGGGAGTGGCAAAAACAAATGAGCTGGAAATATCATTAGGAAATAGGTTGAAGGTACTGCCTAAGCTGTCTGTCCTATAATTAAGTTCGACTGATTTATTACACCTACTTTCTTTAATATTATCCAATGTATAAGATTAAAATAACAAAATAGTTCCAATCGTTAAAAAAAACTTTGATTTAATTATTTTCTTTTTCTCCCACTGTACCAATAGAATTGCAATTTCGAAACTAATGAATTAAGTAACTAACAATTTCAACCGGTTATTTTGAATTATTGTTAAATTTGTATCTATTGTAAATACTTTAATGTTTTTGTTTATTTATTAGTTAGAATTCAATTTTAAACTTGTCTAAAGATTTCGTCTCTATTGTTTTCAGTATTTTACGTTTTATTTTTCAAACAAAATAAATAATGGCTTAAATGTCTTTTTAATTTGTTTTTTAAACATTTTAATTGAACTTTAGTTGGGGAATGTACGTTTTTTTGTGTAATTTAAACGTTTGTGTTAATTTTGTGCTATTAAAGAAAAATTGTTTATTTAAGTTTTTATGTAAAAAAATTAGTTGAAAAATATCGTGATTATAGTCACAACTTTTTTTTATAGTTTTTAGAGGATTAGAGTTATTTATTTCGAAATATAATTCAATCCTAATTAATGATGTTCTTTGAGATTTCTTTTTTCCTATTTTTAAAATTTTATCCTCTTTCTTGATCACACAAAAACTTTTTAATATTGATCTTAATTTTTAAACTAACTAATGAAACACCATTCGGGAATTCGATTTAAAATCGTTAAATCGCTTTTAAGAAAACTCTACTTGTAGCTGAGTTTCCTAAATTCCCCCTTTAATTTGATTCTGAAAACCCTATTTTAACATGAAAGAGACTTTAATAATACTTAAGGTATTTTAAAACGGTGACGTGACCGAACGTAGACCACCACTCACAATAGATTGAATTAAGCATTTTCGTTTAAAATTAAACGTGCAATGAAAACTTAAGTTTGAAACAAGTTTGAAATTGTCTTTAAAAATAACATCTTAGATAGTCAATAAGCAAAAACGTGGATCATTAAACAACAAAAAATAAAGTTGTAGTTAAATAAATGAAGCCGAAAGGTCAATAATTTTATTATTTTTATTTATTTATTTTTTATTTATTTATTTATTTATTTATTAAGTTTGCAATTTCGGATACAACAAGATATAATATCTTATAATTTACAGTATCAGAATCCGGAAGTTATATCAATAAAAAATATCGTAGGTTTAAACATTATGTTGATAAAAAATTATAATAATATGAAATTTAATAATTTAATAATTTAAGATAGAGGGAAAAAAGAAACATTAAATAAAAAATAGATGAAAAAGAAACATAAGAAAAAATACTGTGAGATGTTCATAGAAGTTACTACTGTTTTGCAGCAGATTAAGTTGATTAATGTTGAAGTAATTGTTTGAATTTATTTGCGTTGCCAATAGTACGAAAGTTTGAGGGAAGTTGGTTCCAGAGACGGATAGTTAATATAAAAAAGTGTCTTTCAGATGCCGTGTCTCGATGTCGAATTTGCATGATACCATTTCCCCTTGCAGACCTCATAAATATTAAGCGATCATGAAAATATTTCGGTTGTTCCGTTGTTACAATTTTATGTAGGAAAACAAGGTTTTTTATCTTTAAGTAGTTCATAAAGGTGACATTAAATATGCGACTGGAGTATTGAGAAACATGATCAAATCTCCTCAAGGAGAATATGTAACGTACAATGTTGTTGAACGTTGTGTTTAGTTTAGCAGTGTCTTTTGAGTTACAACCGCAAAAGATTTCTGATGAATACATCAAAGCTGGTAGTAAGTATGTTTTAGCCAGGAGTAGTCTTATTTTTAAAGGTGTGCAATACTGTGTTGCCCATAAACACCTTAACATACTATACACTCTTCCACATGGTTGGTTGATGTGATCTGACCAAGTGAGTGTGCTGTTGAAAACCACACCAAGATTTCTTGCAGACTTAACAATATCAATTTTGCTACCACCCAGGAAAACATCAATTCTTGACTCGATTTTGACTGAGTTTTTGCAAATTATAATACATTTTGACTTTTCCGGGTTAATTCGTAAACCGTTTGCAGTCGCCCAGAGGAAAATATTATTTAGATCAGTGTTAAGATTTTTAACACTAGTGAAGATGGATGCTTTGCAGCTATCCAGGTAGAGCTGTATATCATCAGCATACATCTGCATTCTTGAATATTTTAACTGTTTTGGTATATCATTAGCATAGATCGAGTACAGTAATGGTCCCAGTATGGAACCCTGCGGAACACCTCTAGTCACGCGAAGAGGATTAGAGAGAAGGCCTTTATTAGAGACGTATTGCCATCTATCAGTTAAATATGTTGACATCAATCTAACGGCAGTTGTGGAAAAATTGAACATATTAGATAATTTGAAACCCAGTATAGAGTGGTGAACCGTATCAAAGGCCTTTGAATGATCGAGCAAGACTAAAAATGAAATTCTCCCATCATCTAAGTTGCTTCTTATGGCTTCGATTACATCAGTTAGGGCGGTTAAACAGCTATGCTGAGATCTAAAACCTGACTGACGATCCGTTAATAAACTGTACTGATTTATATATTCAACGATTTGCTTATGTATAAGTCGTTCAAAAACTTTTGAAATGTATGGTAATATGGATATCGGGCGGTATTCATTGTTTGTTTTTGGTACTGGAATGATTTTGGCATACTTCCATTCCGTCGGAAAGGTACTTGTGGTTATAATTGTGTTATAGAGATGTTTGATAGGGTGTATTATCCCTGGTAGTATAAGCTTTATGAACCTTGGGTTAATATCATCCAGACCGATTGCGTTTGATTTGACTTGAAGGAAGCCATCTGCAACATCATTTAGATTAAGACACTTAAAACTAAACTGAGCAACGTATGGATCAAATGGCGACGTTTGAGTATAAAAACCAGGGTTTACTGTTGGCAATGGGATATTTACGAAAGATTCGTTAAGCGAGTTAACATCAACATCATCTTCACGCTTGGTTGTCTTACCAATTCCAATATCGCGTATTATTTTCCACGTCTTTTTTGTGTTAACAGCGCTGTTGAATTTATTGGAATAATATACAGATTTATCGTGTTTTATTTTAGTCACAACAGCTTTCCTAGCTAGACGATACTGCTCAAGATATTCTGGTGTCCTGTATCGTTTCCATATATGATACATATTATCCCGACGCTGTATTAACGATTTAGTATCATTATTAAACCATGGCCGTTCACTGTTCCTAATTGTCTTAGTTTTTAGGGGAACATGTTTGTTATAAAGGTGCAAGATATTGGAATTTATAAACGATACTTGTTCATCAACTGACGACGTGCAATAAATTTGATTCCATAGAATATTGCTAAGGTCTGATTCCAAGTCCAAGATATTAATATTTCTGAAATCGCGGTAAGAAAATGTTGTTGCAATCTTCTCATTGGCAAAGTCGTATACTGCAAAAATGAGATCATGCTTATTATTTTTTTAATTTTATAAAAACTTAAAAAAAAAATTGGTGAATTTCAATTAGAATTTTTTATATTCTGATTCATTTGAAACCTACTAACACTCGTAAATATAGTTTGGCATATACGATTTCGTTATAGGCAATAAAAAACTTTTGCAAAAGTTATAAGTTGTAAATTGTATCATCTTGTTTTAGCCGGCCGTAAGGTACCCTACCGACCGGTATACACTGATAACTTTTTGAGATTGCACGCTATTTTGGACTTATCGGCAGTCATGAACTCCTACTAAAAAAAAATTATATTATGAGGTTAAGGGTTATTTAAAGGGTGTTCTTTTAGAAGTATGACTTCTGATAGTATAATTGTAAAACAAGCTGTCATAGTAATGCATTGTGTTTAACTTATTTCTAGTATACTCTGGCAAATCCCCAAGCAAGACTAACCCCAAAACAACGCTTACAAATTATAGAAATTTGCGCTCCGTTGGCCAAATTTATAGAGCACTTCTTTATGTTAATCACCCATCTAAGTAGCTAATACGCAATACTATTGATCGATTCACTTTACTCTTTTGGATAATATTCATTAAAATCTAGCCCGTACCGTGCGTATCGAATAAGTCATTGCCGCTGTAGACGTGATTACTCACAAAGGACTCGAATTTATCTTTATATCTTGATCCAACTGGTGCAATAATTTAAGCCAGCAGACAATCAATTGCGTAGTATGTTCCGTAAATGGATTAAGTATCAACTGGAAGTTGAACTAGGTGTTTATCGTCAAATCATTTCAGCGATGAGGCTTATTTCTTAATTTAACGGGTATGTGAACAAGCAGTCTCATGAGGACATTACATGCCGAAAAAATCACTGTTTGGTGCGGTTTACATGCGGAAGGCATCATTAAATCCGAAATCGGTGCCAACATTACCGTGAATGACAAACCCTACAGGCAAATGATTAATAATTTTTTTTATTCGTCATGTCATTGCAATTCATTTGGAAAAGAAATGGTTCCAGTTCTGTCTTCGATCCTGTTGTTCTGTCTTCGAAGTTTAAATTTCAACCCATTAAGTCTTCCATCATATACCAGCAGGCTCGCCCTTGTAAAGTCGACGATCTATCTTAAATGTCTCGTTTCTATTGAATATTATTAACGGTGATGTTTGTTCTGGTTTTCTGATCAACAATATTTCGTTCAACATTCCTCAACGATCAACTCGTTACTTCTCACCATTATTCGTTCAGTTTTTTAGGGCTAATTATGCAAACGCTGACCCTCTCAGGAGAATGTGTATTCAATTTAATGAACTGTTTAGATTTATAGATTTTTCTTTAAATACTAATATAACTAAAAGTAAAATAATAATTTTTTTAAATTCACAATTAATTATTTTATGTGAGTTATTAACATTTGTGTTGTATAAATAGTCTGTAAGGATTAATTCCATAGACGAATAAATTAAATAAATAAATAAAAAAGATAGCGAAACATGCCAAACAGCGCGTGAAACCGTTACTTTGTGGAGCCAATCGTTTGGTGAACGAATTATCTCAAGATATTTGTGTAAATTGACACCACTGGACTACTTTTTGTTGGGGTACGTCCAATATTTGGCCTTTGCTGATAAACCAGCAACGATTGATCATTAAGAAGCCATCATTTGGCGCAATTTGGATGAAATAAGACCGGGTATACTCGAACAAAGGATGGAGTTCATACACAGAAAGAAAAAAAAAAATAGTAAAAAATTTAAGTTTTTTCTTCTTACTTTAGGTCGAATCGTACTCAAAAACTTCAGTACCAAAAACACTTTAAAGTACTTAAAATAATTCAAAATGGGATAACTTTCGAAAACCAATATTCGTGCAATTGCGTGTTTGTGAAAGTTGTTTGTAAAACCATCAACAATACCACAATAGGAGAGATATAGATTAGTTTCATGATTAAAATGTACAATAAGAAGCAATATTCCCATATTCTATTTGCTAAAATTACTAGATTAAATCCATCAAATTTTTAAAGTAGAATAATTACGGAAACCCTATCGGCATGCTGCCGGTGTCAAGGTATATTTATATCAGGTAGTCTCGGAAAGCCAGCTGGTTATTTTTTATTTGCTTGTTTTGTGATACAAACTGTCAAATGTTGTATAGTCAAAAAGTTTTTTGTCTTTATCTTTTGTCTCTTTTCAACCCCTTTGCTGTTTGACAGTTCGTATCACAAAACAACAATAAAAAGCCCTGTTGTTTGTTTTATTGAACAATTGTTGTAATCTCGCGGCTACCTGCTATAAATATACCTTGGACGGTGTCTTATAATTGAGAGTTCTTCTGTAAACAAAGGGCGGAATACAACAAAAGTGAAATAAACATGTGTAACAGGTAAGTAAAATAATAATATTCTCTCTGGTTCTGTGGGGTAAGTGTTAAGGTTAGAATCAATCTAATACCTCTTTCGGATTATTTCAATAACGAATCGAGATTAAAAAATCTTAGAAATTCTTCAATAAAGCACAGTTTAAAAATAATTTTATCTCATTTTTAATTAAGTCAATTCTGTTTTCGGATTATTTTAAGAATAATCCGTAGTTGAATCAAGCGTTCTGTACTTGATTTAAGACACCGCTATTGACTCCGCTTCAGCTTGATTAAAGTACGGATGGATTGATTGGTTTTTCAAGTGCAAGAAGGAGTCGCGGAGGCCTTATGCCAGAAACTGTTTTTAAGCATAAAATGCCATGGAATTTGTGAACTAATGTCTGCCAAAATTTTGGATCCCTTTGAATTTGTAGCGTTTAATTAAAAAAAAAAAAATTGAATGCCTCTAAAAAAACACACCCCATAAGACTTATTTTCGTCGAATATTATTTAAATATCCACATTTACTATATATGTATAAAAAAAAGATTAACTCAATGTTTATGTTGTTGTTTTTGTTTAAGTTTTGATATTTTGATTTTCGAAAAATTCAAAAATTTCAAGGCCTGGAATTTCAAAAATCCGTTTTACATACGTTGCACGATTTTTTTGTCTTAGAAGACCCCTAGTAAAATTGAATGCATAAAATATTCGCCGAACATTTCAACCCTCTCAAAGTGGCGTTTTAGTATACTTTTGTGTGGAAGTAAAATAAAGGACAAAAATTATCACTTAAAATGAGTGCTAGAGGGTTAATATATTCTAAGAAAAAAATCGCCATACAATTACACTGAAGACATCTGAAATAGTATTTTAGCTCAGAAGTACATTAAGTATATTCTTTTTTGACTTATACCGAACGCCGTTTCAAAAAATTCAAAATCTTTTGGGGTCCTTATTACGGGAACCCGAGCTAACTTTTCAAAACCCTTTCATTTCGCGTTGCAAGTATTGATGTTGTGTTTTTTTTGTTGCACAGTGTTATTGACCTACTAGCATACTAAGTAGCTGTTATAAAAGCTATCGTCGTCCTTGGAACACTTAGAATACATGTACCATATTTTATCAAATTATCTCCAAAATTGCAACATTTACGATGATTACATGGAAAGACAACCAATCAAAAGGACGGATGGACATCGTTAGATCGATTCAGAAAGTGAATCCAAAGTTTTGTATACCGATAATTTGGGTGGTTCTAAAACAAATATTTTCATATTTTTCTCTCATTAGCACATACACATAATGCCCACTTCACCTATGTTGGTGTGTGTATAAAAATTCATTCCTTAAGTCGAACAAAAATTCTCAATTCTATCATTAAAACATTTTTCCAAATTATTAATTTCGTTATGAATAATTGAATCTATTTAGATTTAGTTAATACATACAAATTCGTATTCCAATTAATTTAATTAAAACCTCATTAAATAACAATTATTATCTAGAATTAAACTATTTGTTTATCCCAATAAACCATATACAGAAAAAAACAAGTACGAAAGTATAGTCGGCCAAGCCCGACCATATGATAACCTACACCACAGTCTTTAAAAACAAATTTTCGAGAGTGTATGGCTATATGAATAGGGAAATATCTACGTTTTAAATTTCATTAAAATCGGTTTGATATTTTCTGAGAGGCCAATATTGCCCCCATCTCCCCTCGTGGTCATATTTTTTTAAAAATGCATAGCTTATGTGCCGTTCTTATATGGATCTATCTACATTTTAAATTTCATTAAAATTGGTTTGATAGTTTCTGAGAGGCAAATATTGCCCCTCCCATCTCCCCTCGTGGTCATATTTTTTCAAAAACGCATAGCTTATGTGTCCGTACTTATATGGATCCATCTACATTTTAAATTTCATTAAAATTGGTTTGATAGTTTCTGAGGGACAGAAATTGCCCCATATCTCCCCTCGTGGTCTTACAATCAACTGAGATGAGTTTTAAACCGTAATAGGGGCTATAAACTTTAATTTCACTTGATTAAATGTTAAATTTAAACTGATTTTATTTTTGTTTAATGCTTTAAGTGGTGAAAAATTTTGTAGATTTTTTTGTTTATATATAAAGTAGTGATAGCCACTCCATAGCCTCGCGAGGCGGTCAATAATCGTATTTTTCACAAAGACACGGTCGGCAATTCACATGTATACAACAACTTTGTTCGTTTCAAAACATCAGTCTATCAGCGACCGCAGCTTCTCATATATCTTTGTGTGCGTGCGTTCGGGGCTTGGTTATTACTGATATAAAGATATGATAGCGAAAACGATTTTGTATTTTGCGGCGATTATAATATTATATACGATTATTTATATCGTTTAGACATTTCTTTTTCCAAATACATATTAACTTTCCAATTAAAAATTAATCATTTGAATATAATTGAAAAATAATTTTAACAATCCAAAACGATATCAAACGATACGATATTCTCTAAAAACAAGTAAGAGTGCTATATTCCGCTGTGCCGAATCTTATATACCCTTCACCATTGTGCGAGTAGAATAGAGAGCAACTAAATAATTTTTACATATACATACATATTTACAATACTTACAACTTCATTATACATAATTGAAATTTAAAAAGCGATAACTGGTAAATATTTTTTATTATGAAATAATAAAGAAGGGTGATAACGAAAATCATATTGGGCATTATGCTAGTATATGTAAACAAATACGAAGGGTGGTGAGGGGATAGGAAGAAGAGACGACAACCGGATTTGAACTTCGCTTTACATAAGGACCCAGAATATATATACCTTATAGGGTGTAGGACCTTCGGTGAAGGGTATAAAAAACAATCTTAATTATAAAAAAGAGTAATTTTTGGGATTTCAGTATTTTGGTCATAACTCTGCTATTTCTTCACCGATTTGACAGATTTATATACCGACGTGTTAAAGAAGAAATTTTCCAGTTATTTTAGCTATAAAACGTGGACTCGGGAAGATCTATGGTTTCTGAAAATGGGTATTTTTCAAAAAAAAATTAATATTTTGGTCATAACTTTTTCGTATCTGAACCGATTTTCCCGAGTTTTTCAGAAAATATTTTCTATTAAAAATTTCTGATATATAAGGCGTAACCATAGGTCATATTACAGTCAAAAAATTCAGGTTTTTATACAATTTTTTAATACTTTTTGTATGAGAGGTACCACGCCTACTTCTCCAATCCCGCCCACATTTTGTAGGATGGTGTATATTTATAACCTAAATGTTTGTACCTAATTTTAAAGCTTTGGCTCTTGCCGTTCTCCAGATATACAGAAAAAAGTAATACAAATACAACAACCAGAAGGAATTTTTTGGAAAAATTAGAGGCAGTCGTGTTTTTGTGGTCATATCTCAGCCATTGTTGGACCGATCTGGCTGAATTTCAATAGCAAAAAATGGTGGACTATATGTGACATAAATGTAAAACAACGTAGCCGCTATCATGTCTGGAGTCTCCGGAAAACACATATCAAACGTAAGACGGACAGACGGACGGACGGATATCGTTAAATCAACTTCTCTCCTCATAAGGACCCAGAATATATATACTTTATAGGGTTATATTGTAGAAATTACAAACGGAATGACAAACTTATATATACCCTTTTCCACCTGTGGTGAAGGGTATAAAAAAAAAACGATATTATAGGGAAAGGCACAACAAATGACCAATTTATTTATATATGAATTTATTTTTAAAATTCGTTTTACATATCAAATAAAAATAAAAATACATGAAAAAATAAATTTATATATGAAATTATATTAAAAAAAGTTGGTGAAATTGGCCATAAGTCCGTAATCAAAATGATTATCACTTGTGATATTTTCTATCACTTATATGAACTCATTTCGAAATCGTTATAGTATCGCTTGGTTTATTGGGATACAAAAAAAAAAACTGTTTAGTTTGTTAATTATTTTATTATTAATTAAAATCTTATTCTGGAAAACTATTTTCCATTATTTTTATACCCTACACTTTTAAAAGAAGTTAATGGCAGACAGTATAACTAAGTTTGCCATTCCATGTATTACATTAAGAAATATTCATCTCGGTATTGATAAAGTTAATTTAGCTTAAGTTATGGCATTAAAAGGATTTTCGGGAGTAGTATTTGTATGGGAGCTGTGGTAAATTATGGACCGATTCCAATAACATTTGGTAAGCTGATTTTGATACCAATAAAATAAGTTTCGACCAAATTTTATCTAAATACCAACATAATAAGATGGTTTATGGGCACAAAGACCCTATTCCGGAAAAAGCTTTTATGGGGGCTATGCGAAATTATGAACCGATTCACCCGATTTTCAACCTAAATACCAAATTTCATCCAATTATTTAGAAAATTGCGACCTGTTCTTTTCGCACAAGGTTTACATGGACGGAAGGACATCGTTTGATCAACTCAGAAACTAATTCTTAGTCGATCGGTATACTTAAAGGTGGGCCTAGGACCAATTTTTTAAGATGTTACAAACATCAGCACAAATGCATAACACCTTCTCCGCTATTGTGGTGTGCGAATATAAAATATATTTTTAATCAATATGTTCCTTGTTGAAGGGTACCAATGATTCGACACTGCCGCATTCTTACTTGTTTCTTGTCAGGTAATTTATAATTTTAATACCATCTGGAAATTTAAAACCTTATTTGTTTTTTTTTCTCAAACAATTAAGTCTCTCAAAAATCCCCCACCGTCTTGGGTATTTCCATCTAAATGTTTATTGAATAAATACCAATAATATTATAAATGCCAATTATTTCAAATCTAATCTAAAATTATTGTGAAAATTGTGTTACATACATAGTTGTTAGGTTAGGTTAATTAGTGTACAATTAATATTTAATTGAATTCCCGGCCAACTGCATCAACAATTTTAAATTTGTTTTAAACAATCAGCAATAAGTTGCAAACAACTTAACTTAAAACAAATTACAAATCATAAAATTGTAGTTTTTATATAATAAAAGAATATATTACTTGAAAAAAACTTGTAAAGGCGGAAAATTGTAAAAATTATTAAGAACTTTGTTTATTATTTTGTTTGAATAACGTTTTGAGTTCCATTGAATACCAAACCGTAACCTTTAACATTTCTAAGTTTTTTTTTTTTTTTTGTTCAAAAAAGAAATATAAAATTTCTTTTGTTTGCTTTTTTGTTAAAACCACAATTATTTTTATTTATAGTTTTTATTTGATTAATGATTTATTTATTTCCATTGGAAATCTATTTATGAAATCAACTTCATAAAAAGAAGAGAAAATAAGGTGGTGAATCATTCTTTAAACGTAAGACCAACCTTCCGCTTCGAGCACGATTTTTGAAGTTTTTATTTTAAATTTTTTTTGTACGGTCAATGGTCCGTGAAAAAGTAACAAACAACAATATGAAATAAAAAATAAATAAAACTATAATCTTTAGAAATAAACTTGAAATACTTAAATTGTAAAGAAATTTGATAAAATACTTTGTTGAATATAAAAAAAAAATTGCAAAAGTCACGCTTTTGTTAAATATTTTGTATTTATTTTAGTTTGATTTAGTTTCTTTGTTAACAGTGAGTACTAGATGAACCCAAAGTGACTTGATTCTCTGAATCCTCGGATTGAGAATTAGATCGACCACATCGCCATAAGGGGAAAGTAGCGTGACTCACTACTTGATAAGGGAAAAACTTATTGCTATCGGGTGATTTTTTAGCTATTATCTTTTTGGTATGCCAAAATTGGACTAAGCTGATGGACCATTTGAGGCGCAGTTACGTTCAACATTTTCATGAAATAATCTTCAAACATTAAATTATATGGACCGTACTATCGATTCAAATAAAGATTTCATGCAATTTACTGAATTTTATGTGTTTTTTTTTTTTTAACTTTCCTATAGCTCGTAATAATCACCCATTACTATTCGCCCCAAACTTGCAGACATCCGGAAGGCTAACAACCCTATGCAAAGTATAGGACTAGATTTCTCGATCTTAAAACAGCCAATATTCTACTCCAACGTGAAATTTGTACTGCGCTATTGCAGCGAATCATGGAATGCTCCACCAAAAGACACGCGTCAATTCGCCGACGAGTAGTGTGCGTTAAAAAACTTAAGCGAATGAAAAATGGCCTTTTGAATTCCAAGCTTCGGCTATTTTTTTTTTGTAGTCCTGGGCTTCCTTTTTTAAGCAATACTGTATGTTAAACTCTTCAATAAGTTGTTCCTCCATGATACACAAATTTGTTTAAATTATCCATTTTTATTGTCAGCTGATTACGTGTGAAAAATACACAATTCGTTTAAAAGTTCAAAGCTAACCAATTTCCTGTAGCAAACGCGTCAAAATATCTTTATGTATGTAAAAAGACTTTTTTTTGACAGAAGTCTTAACAGCATTCAAGTCTTTGTCAACAGTTGCCTTCGTTTAATCCTACGTACATATATTTTGGCCCGAAATCCCGTTTTCGGCAAATCATCCATCAAATCCCTTATTCATAAAGAGATTCGTAGGACGAAATTGCGTTGGATTGGGGATACGCTCAGGAAATCGCTCGACGAAATTAACATAATGTCCATTGATTGTAACGCCTAAACCCAGAGACGTGTCGGCAGACCTACACATTTGCAGAGAAGGCAGCTCGATAGAACTGCAAAACAATCGATAGTACTATCGATAGTATCGATAGTTTAATTTTTGGCGGACTATCGATAGTTTTTATCACTATCGAAAAATTTTAAAAGCAAATGCAAAGTTGATTAGATGTAGTCAACGAAACATTTTTAACAACTCATTCGATGCAAGTTTTACGCAGTGCATAAACTTTTTTAGCTCTTTGCGAAAAAGGAAAAAGTACTGAAGTTGACTTAACCTAAATTTGAGTTTTTTTTAGATCTTCATATGTATTCAAAAGTACACATGATCTTCACAATCAAAATTACACACGGGTAAAGTTTCAATTATTTTGTAAGACTTTTCAGGAAGTTATAGAAAAATTACTCTTTAAGTACATGTGTATCTTTTTTCAATGGGTAATAATATATGGAATAAAAACTTGAGTTTACTTCTGACCTATGACATAAGAAATTTTTAGGAACAAAAACTTAAAAATAAACATAAGCAGATAACTAATGATTATATCAACAGGAGTAAATATTTAAAAATCACCTTAAAAACTTAAAAAATAGACTTAAGCACTTTTTCCTTGTTTCCACAGAATTATGTACTAATTTACATATTAAAATAATGTTAATCGGACCTTCCTTATATAAACTAAATTAATTCAAAGAATGTTACCTTGTTTATTCAGCTAAAACAATCTTAAGTTAAAAAAAAATAGCAGCCAGAGTTCTTAAATGTGGCTATTTTTTTACCTGTTTGTCATTTTTTTCTTAACGAAAAGTCCTAAAAAAAAATTAATTAATGGTGTTATTTTGAAAACGACTTTATTCTTCTTCCTTGACAAATTTATATAAATAATATGAATACATTTTCAACGCATTTTTAAAAAATTGTATATGAATAAATTTTCAACGCAAGGGTTTCGTAAAAACCTTTAAAACTTCTAACCTTAAGTTGAATATTTTGACGTCAAAGGTGAAAAAACTGACAACCCTGAAGACAATTAACCGTCTCTGTGGTGCCTATTATGAACTAAATTCGATTTTCGACAGCAGTCGAATTAGCTGATCGAACGAATTTTCATTTGGTATTATGGCGCGCATTCGATAAAAATTTACTATTGTGATTTTGTTAATTCACAGTAGTACATTTTCGATCAGCTGTCACTTAAAATAAAAAATTTTTGTTTACAAATTTAAAAAATAAAATTAAAGTTAAACGTGATTACGGCGAATTATGGTTGTTTTCAAATAATTTAGCTTCAGTGGGGTTTCATCCCATTTTTTTACATGCTGAACTTTGCTGCAAATCATTTGGTGAATAAAGAATTTTGTTCCATAAGGAATATGAGCGCTTCCAGTTGCTGTTAACGACGTTGGACTTGCATAAAATGAACAAAACAGATAAAGAATATTGCATTTGGTATACGAACACCAACAAATTTACAAATAGTTACATTTTCAACAAGTTTTTTACATTTATTTGCACAGTCGAAAGCAAATTTGTTTTCGTTGAAAAATTCGATGCACAACGAAACTTTCGACAGTGCTGCCAACTCATAATACCAAATTAAGATTCGATAGTAGATGTTCGATAGCCAGCGAAAATCGTTTATCGAATGTAACTCATAATAGGGGCCTGTATCTATAAAAAATTTATAGTAGTTATAAACTATAGATGACACTGAAATTTAAAGTGAATATGCTGGGGTTTATACCTGAAAAACGTTTTCTGTAATTGAAGTTTTAACACTATATCATTTTGATACCGTGTTCACAGAAATGGCACAAAGAAACTTTTCGATACTATCGATAGTTTTTAAGCTAACTATCGAAACTATCGATTGGGCCGACTATCGATAGTTTTGCAGCTCTACAGCTCGATTATAAAATCAGAACTTCAGGATACAGTTGGAGAAAAATAAGGCGTAGGGCAAATGCATGAAGCGATTTCAACAACTTTGTTGCGGCCCTATGTTCCTTATGGGAATTTCAGAAAACAATATACATACATATGCACGTATTTAATTTCTTTAAATTAAAGCATACAAAGTTTTCAAGATTTAATCAGTGTATGAAAGAAAAATAAAAAACATTTCGGAAACGTTTGCAAAATGTACAAAACTTTTTTTTTCTTTTTGTATATGAGCAAAAACAAAAACATCTTAAGTCACAATGTGCCAACACGGATGCCAGATTTGACGATTTATTGTCGATTTGACGATTTTTAGGTCCAATGTTGTCCTATTGACGATTATACGATTTAAATTTTATATTTAAATAAATTTTGAGACAAGAACAACAAAACGAAAAAAGTTAAAAAACGATATTGCTTATTATAACAACACTACAAGAAGAGAAAAGCAAATATAATGTTCATGTTTAAAAAGTAAAATAAGAAGCGAAAATTCCCGAATTCTTTTTATTAAAATTATTTAATTCAATTCATCAAATTTTTATATTAGAAAGATAACGAAAACCGTATTGAGAGTTTTACTGTAAACAAAGGGGTGAAACAACAAAGGTGATACAAACATGTGTAACGAACGGTTGGGTAAGTAAGTGATATTCTCTCTCTCTGGTGCTCTTGGGTAAGTGTTTAGGTTAGAATAAATCTTAATCCCCTTTTGGATTATTTCAAGTACGAATTCTGGATTAAACCCATGAATAAAAAATAAAAAAACAAGATTGCGCACTCAGCCGTACAAAAAAAATTTTTCTCCTACACATTTACGTACATCATCATAGACTAAATATAAGTGTTTGTTGTAAAAAATGTAAGACACACACAAATGCACATATACAAACTCTATATCTACGTCAAACACAAATACTTAAGTCAATCACGTTTTCGGATTATTTTAAAAACTGGGTACTTGAAGAATCCGTACTTGAATTAAACATTCTGTACTTTGATTGAAAGAAATCCGTACTTAACGCACTAATCACACCGCTTTGGCTAGATTTAAGTACGGTTGGATTGATTTTTCTTTTCAGGGTAAAGCCAACAATCGGAAAACACTTTGGCCGCCTAAAACTGTAACGAATAACATCATTGAAGTAAAATTTGGTCTGTTAGAGTTTCATAAGACTAGAAAGTTCACAACTTAATTTTGTGAAGATTGGTCTTTAATTGCCCAAAGCCCCACAAAAAGTATTAAGTATTCTAACTATCGGTAAAGGGAATCAAGATTCGGCCAAGCCTATTAAAATTTTAATGATTATTTATGGATTATCTAAAACATGTTAGGAAAACCCTTTAGAGTTCATTAAATTTTAACGGATTCAACATTTTATGTTTAATTTAGGTTTTATTATTATTTATTAAAGAGAAGTTGATATTCAAGGACGAAGCCCATTGAAAATGTTAAGAATTAGTCTGTGATTTTATCTAGCCTCCATGCAAATGTCTTCCCCGGAATAGAGCACTTTTTTTTTAAACCTTCTAATTATGTTATTGTTTCAATCGAAATCCGCCCAAAAATATTTTTTTAAAACCCTAATCATAACGATTCCATAAGAACACCAAGTTTTGTATATTTCCTGAACATAATTTTAGTTAAAACAACAACACTCTTTAAAACGTAACTTATAAAAATTTTTGTTCACATTTTTGCATACAAAGTTGCTTCGAAAAAAATCTATACAGAAACTGATAATAGAAATTTTTATTAAAAGAAAAAAATCTCAAAGGTGGAAAAGTTTGTAATAATATTTAAATGGGTGGGTGTTTTAAAAAAAACTGGTCATGAAATATTTGTTGACTATAGATATTTAACCAACAAACCAACCAACCAAAACAATAAATCTCTGCTTAAAGTGTTACAAGGTTTATCAAAAAAAAAAAAGGTTTTCCAATTACATCACAATATTAAATATTTGTATTTTGCTAAAGCTTTTGCCAATAATAATATTGCTACTGCCTCCAACTCCCTCAAACTTCTTTCCTATATTCTCTACGGTTGCTCTTGCTGTATTTTAATGTCTATAGAACACTTTTTTTTGTAATTATTTAATGACAAAATAATTAATTGTAATCAGCAGGGCAAGTTTTAATATGAACAAACAAAATTGTTTTTTAATATAAAAGAAAAAAAAAATAAAAAAGGCTTAAATATGCAAAAAAGCATAAATATGCAAACCCAAAACTGTAGCAACAAAATTTTTTTTTGGAAATATTTGGCTGAAAAATAAAAAAATTTTAGTTTTGTTGATGGGATAAGCTATTCCTATGCGCATTTCACTGGGACAGGAATCTTCATCCAAAGATTTTAGAAAAGCTAAAGATATTATTTAAATAAAATGTGAAGCGAATAGGAATTATAAACACTCAAAAGTCTTACCCGTATTACATCAAAGCTTAAACAAAACACCAACAACAAGCAGTGAGTTTATTTTTTCTTACAATCCCGACTACTGGTTGATTTTTTGTCAACTCTAATTGTAATGTCTGATTTTTTAAGAGCTATAGCAAAGCTAAAAAAAACACACACAATTCAGAAAAATGCATGAAATCTTTATTTGAATCGATAGTACGGTCCATATAATTTAATGTTTGAAGATTATTTCATGCAAATGTTGACCTTGACTGCGCCTCAAATGGTCCATCCGCTTAGTCCAATTTTGGCATACTCTTTCCAACATTTCGGCCGGTATCTCATGAATAAATGCTTCAATGTTGTCTTACAATGCGTCAATTGAAGCGGGCATGTGTGTTTAGACATGAGCTTTAACATAGCCCAACAAAAAATTGTCTAAAGGCGTTAAATCGCACGATCTGGGCGGCCAACCGACCGGTTCCGAACGTGAAATAAAATGTTCACCGAACTCCCCTCTCAATAAAGCTGGAGGTCCACACCACGCGTTACTCGCTTTTTCGCAGCTGTCAAAAAAGGAGAATCTGAGTAGTTATACGTAGGAAGTTACATGCACAAAAGTGTAGATGCCTTAAGGCGAAAAGTAGGTTTACTTTCAACTTTCATATATTTAATATATGAAGATTCAATAAAAAATAATGACAAAAAAAAAAAAAAAAAAACTTTCAACTTTTGTAAACGTCACAAGCAGCGTTCGAACAAATAAGCTGATTTTGACAAATTAAATTTTATTTTTACTTGTGCTGCTGCTGCATAAAAAGCATTGCATGTAACTTGAAACGTAGAACGCAAGTATGGTTATAAAAGCATGCGCTCAGTGGAGGCGAAAACGCGTGGTATGGACCTCCAGCTTAAGTCCATTGTTAAGCGTGCTGTGTGGCACCATCTTGTTGAAACCACATGTCATGCAAGTCAAGCTCTTGCATTTTGGGCAAAAAAAAGTTGGATATCATGTCACGGTAGCGCACACCATTCACAGTTACGTTACGATTCGCATCATCTTTGAGGAAGTACGGTACAATGATGCCAGCAGCCCATAAACTGCACCAAACAGCGACTTTTTCTGGATGCATTGGTAGCTTTTGCAATGCTTCTGGCTGATCTTCACTCCAAAATCGACAATTCTGCTTATTAGTGTACCCATTGAGCCAAAAAGGAGCTTTGTTGCTGAACACAAGAAGCGCGCGATGAACTTTCTTAACAGAGCACGCATTTTGATAATAAAATTCAATAATTTGCAAGCGTTGTTCGTTTGTAAGACGATTCATGGTTAAATTATAGACCAAACTGAAGATGTTTGACAGTTAAACAAAGCACGAAACGTGCGTGAGCTGTTTAAACCAGTGTTGCCAAAAAGATAATAGCTAAAAAATCACCCGATACTTGTTTGTAGGGGAAAACAGCAAGATCAGCAATAAATTTCAAGTGTTTTTATCAAGAATAAAAACTGGGAATTAAGCACGAAGAACAAATTCTTTTGAAATTAAAATTTTGTATTCCCAAAGAAATTACTTTTTGATAATAAACAGGCCTGAAAAAACACTTAATTGACAAAATGCTTTTGTAAGTTGTTGTTGCTTTTATTTTATTTTTCTTAACCTACTTACAACTACAATTAATGTTGGGAGAATTTCAACTAGTTGTAGTAGGGAATGTAAGATGAGATAAACTCACTGTAAAGGTACTGCTGATGTTACGGACAAATCTTTTTTATATATCATAAATAATATGTACATAGCCCCATACCTGCCTAATGATCAAAGCACATTTTTGCTAAAATTTTTTTTTTTAATTTTTACACAGAAGTGCCAAAAATACTGAAGGTATTTTTTTAAACATGGATATTTGATATGTATGGCAGATAACCAAAACACATTCATGGGTATTTTATAACATCTGCATAATATTCATGTATTTTTGTTTACTGAATGTGGTTGCGTGAAAATATTGCAGTGCATAAGTATAAGTAATAACCATACTTTTTGCAACGCACAACTATAGCTGTTCTTATTATTTGCGTTATAAATATGTGTATACACAATAACGAAAAGCGTGGGTAAATACCTCTGTATATTATTCTTATGGGTACTTGTTGTCATTCTCTGGTATAGACCCATTAAGAGAACAACAAAAATTACTTGTTGGTTCTCTACATTTTGTTTTTGCTTGTCAAGCAAATTTAAAAAGTTTTTTTTACCACTTTTATGCTGAGAATGCTGAGTCCAGTCAATCCATTAAAAGCAAAAAACAGATTGCTGAATTTCAATATATGCCATTATATTTTTTGTTTTTAAAATTTATTTTTTATTATTGAATCTTTCTTATCGAAATTTACAATATGTATTCAAATCTTAATTCTACTTGTTGTTTATTAGTTGTTACCAGTGTAACCACTAACTGCTGTATTCAAATTTTAAGACTGTCTTCTAGTTAGGCTCAAAGTATCGGTTCTTTTTAGCCTCTAGTGACCTTCGAACTGAAGCAAACCCCGAGCGAGGTAGTTAGGGTGGACCATTAGTTTATCGATGTAGCTTATTGAATATTTTTTAATTTCCTCCTGGATAGTGGGGACGTTGAGATCTCTGTGGATAATATTATTACGTATATACCATGGGGCGCAGACAATTTGTCGTAATATTCTAGACTGTCTTCTTTGAAGCTTTTGGATGTTAGATGCGCATGCAGTACCCCATAATTGGATGCCATATGTTCATATTGGTTTTATGATGGACTTGTATAGAAGAATTTTGTTGTCTAAAGACAAGTTTGAGTTTCCACCGAGAAGCCAATGTAGTTGAGCTGCTTTAAGTTTCATAGCCGTTATTTTCGCTTCGATATGACGAGACCAGGTCAAGCGTCTATCTATATGAATTTCCAAGTACTTTACATGGTTTTCTACCGCAACAGTGATGTTATCTATTTTTACTGCTGGGTTAAGTGAGCACATTTAGCCGGGTTAACCTTTATTCTCCATTTTTCTAGTCATGCCTCTAGTTCATTGATGTGGGACTGCAGATTTTGCGATGCGACTTTTGGTTCATGGTTAACGCTAATAAATGCTGTGTCGTCTGCAAATGTAGAGGTATGCGTGCTCAGGTTTGTTGGCATATCCGCTGTGTATATTATATATAGAAGCGGTCCTAATATGCTGCCTTGGGGAACACCAGCAGTAATTTTCTTGAGGGGGGATTATTTATCTTGCGACCTTACTATGAATATTCTGCCTGTTAGATAGCTCTCCAGAAGCTTGTGAGTGTTTTGAGGAAGCATTCGTGTTATTTTGATGAGTAGCCCATCATGCCAAACTTTGTCAAATGCTTGGGAAATGTCTATAAACAGGGCTGAGCAGTATTGCTTTTTCTCAAACGCCGATCTAATAAGGGTGACAATTCTATGCACTTGTTCTATTGTACCATGTTTCGCTCTGAATCCGAATACGTCAAGTCCGGGAGATTTTCTAATATTCACTTTTTCTCTTGCAGATTTTACTTGAGTAATGTTAAATTTTAATGGATGGTTTACCTTATCAGGAATGATTGGACGACAGGAACAAGTATGTGTATCATGTGGCGTGAAAACTTTCTCAAGGTGGCCCGCGAAAGCGTTTAATTTTTCATCTGTGTTTTTGGCCCAAGTGCGGTTTTCCAGTCTTAATGGAGATTCTTGGGTTATAGGGCATTTCATATGCCGTACAGCCTTCCATAAGCTATAATTGGAGTTTTTTGTGGCATCTAGGCTGTTTAGATAGCCTTCTATTGCAGACTCGTGGTTCTGTCTCAATTTGTTGCGAAGAGTTGTCAGGCATAATTGTAGTTGGGCCTTAGTGGTTGGGGAACGACTGTTTTGCCATTGTCTTCTTAACTTCCTCTTTTCTCTGATAAGGGTCTCTATATATTTTAATTGTCCGCTTGATTGGGGTTGCATTTCTTGCTGCAGCATCCAAGACTTCTGTAAATCGGTCGACAGCTATTTGGATGTCAGATGAATTTTTTAGGGGAATGCACTGTGATAGGTGAGAGCTCACATACATTTTATACTTTAACCAATTTGTGTTTCTGTTTGGATAGGAAATACAGTTTGCAGCTGCGGCGTCAGAGTTACCTTTTAAAATGAGGATTGAAGGTGAATAATCAGACGAAAGATCATAGGAGGAACTAACTAGTACCTGATCGCGCTTGATGTTTTTGATAACAGCAAAGTCAATAAGGTCTGGTAGCTTGTTGAAGTCGGTTGGCCAATAGGCAGGCTCACCACTCGATACCACATCAAAGTTATTTGCAGTTACGGTATTATATAGCTGATTACCTCTAGGACTAATAAGTCTGGAGCCCCAATATGTATGTTTAGCGTTGTAGTCGCCAGCAGCAATGAATTTCTGGCCCAATGTGGAGAAGAAGTTGAGAAATTTATCGTGTAGAATTTTGTGCCTCGGGGGACAATAAACGGATGTTAACGTAAGTTTGAAATCAGTAAGATTTTTAGATGTGGCCTGGATACAATCTTCTTCGAACTCTGGCAATGGTAAGTGTCTGATGTGTTTGTGCACAATTATGGCTGTGCCACCACAAGCTCGTCCGCTGGGATGTTTTGTGTCATACGTAAGGTAACCATTTACCCTATAGCAGTTTTTATGAGGCCATGAAGTTATTCATAGTTTGAATTAAGTTTTCAATTGAGGTAGGCATTTGTGGACCTACCCTAGGAACATTAGCGTACGGAGGTTGCTTTGCGTTGGAAGTACTCGGGGGATTTTTCGCATTAGGGTTTCCTTTTACGACTTGGGCATATGATTGGTTTTGTTTGTGTAGTACTAGCAATAGAGCCAGCGGCTTGGCTGGGCGCATGTGACGGACCATATTGGGAGTGAGTATATTTTTGAACTAAAGCAGGTTTTTTTAAATGCAAGAAGAATCTACAACCCCTATAGTTTGCCGTGTGATTTTCGCCACAGTTGCTGCATTTCTTAATATTCGGGTCAGCTTTAGAACGATTACATTCGGCGGTTTTATGAGCGTCGCCACAAACCACACATACGTGACGCAATTTACAATATGATTTTGTATGCCCATATTCCTGACAGTTTGTGCATTGGGAGGGACGCTTTCGTTTTATTGGCTCCTCAACAGTTATTCTTCTGTTGAGTAGGTAGCGCAAGTTGTATATGGGATGAACTGAATTTTTGGTTTTGAAAACCGATGAATCAAACGATATCTCAATGCGGTGCAGTGGTTAAGGAACTTTATTCCTGTTCAAAATATTATGCACAGATTTTACCTCATACCCCTCTTGCTCTACGGCAGATTTTATATTCTCTGTAGGAACAGAACTATCTATGCCTTTTATGACAATAATCAATCCCTTAGCACTTTTTAATTGGTATGTATAGTAACTTTTATTTTCTGCGGCCAGGTGTCTTGATATAATACGAAAGTTCGTTTCTGTACTGGCTTGAATTTGCCCGCGTCGTATAGAAACGACGTAGAAATTATTCTTACCTACAAGTTGAGTCAACATATTGACTATGCTATTTGATGTTTGCTCCCGCAGATAGATAGGTGGCGGTTTAACTTCTTTAGTGGCTACCCCATTAGCTGATTCTGCTTCTTCATCGTCAGGTATGGATAGTACAGAGAATCTGTTACCATTTGTTGGCAAAGAGACTACGTTAGAGCCTTTGTATTGTTTGGCCATGCGTACCTGTTGGTTGGACCTAGGGCTAGCCTTTCTCTTAGTTATTGTTATATATCTGTCCATGCCCGTTTGCACTTTAGTAGTTTTTGGCACAGCTCCTGTATTTATTAATGCAAATCGTGATGTTCCAGGTTTTTCGTTATTATTCCTCTGGTCAGACGACTTCATACTTTGAACCCCATTTACGGTCGGATCAATACACTTGCTCAGGTTGGGCACACTTGAACTTAAATTGCTGTATGGAAAACAAGTTGCGCTGGCAATTTTTGCACTTAAATAATTTTTGTTTAATTCTGGGTATCGAATGTTTTCATTGCTCACGCTCGGGGAGCTTACCACAATATAAGCATTTCTGCTATTTGTGCTGGGCCTACTCTCCTTATTGGGAGTATTTGTGAGGCTCATTCACAAATCTCTTCGGGCACACTTATTATTGTTCTTTTTTTCACCTATTACAAATATTTTTTTTTTCACCCACGGCAAATATTTTTTTTCACTTCCAATTTTATTTTTATTTTTTTTTTTATTTTTGTTACTCACTGATACACGTCCGTACTAGTCAAGAGCTGGTTCGCAAATCTTGCAAAAAAGCCAAAATTATGTATTTTAAGCAATCATTTTAGAAAAACTTTCCCTGGTAATCAGATACATTTCTGAAAAAAATGCTTGGCTAAAAGGTTAAAGTAACTTTTAAAATTTCAAATAACAAAGATTTACACACAAACGTTAAAAAAAACTTTGCCATAAAATTCAAATGAAGCCGTAATTAAGAGATACAAATCCCCAGCCTTAACGATTCTATTGTGTTGTCATTAAATTTGTAAGCGTTAAAATTAAGAACAACACACAATTTTAAAAACGTTACAGATTTGAATCTAAACACGATCACGTGTTGTTAAATCCTTTTATAAGATTTTACGCCACAAGTTATTAATTGGACATTCGTTTAATTTTAAACTGGGAAAATTAAAAATATGAGCACAAAATATTTTCGCTTTATATTCCAAAACATGTGTCACTTTTAAAGAGATATTCGGATATAGTTTCAATAATTAATGTAAAAATAAACCAAGGTATAGTTAAGTTCAAGGCGAATTGACTAAAAGGTGAGGTCAAGTCAACATATGGGGTTTTTTCGGTGGTCGACTTGTCAAAGTTTGTATACAAACTAGTTTTTTATGTAAACAAACCAATTTTTTTTACTAGCAATATTTTTGACAACCCGACCACAGAGGCAGTGTTGTTGTAGAGTTGACCTCACCTTCTAGTCAATTCGCCTTGGTTAAGTCTATTATGGCTGACTTCATAAACGCAGTTTGCAATGCATCACTGCAAACAAATGCGTAGACAAGGCAAAGCAATACATTGTGACAACACTGCATTGTAAAAAAATGCAATGATATTTTGACACATTTATGAACGCATGAATACTTTGCAGTGTGCATCATTTGTTGTGTGGCGTTTGTGTTTACATAAATAAAAAAAGAATAAAATGAATCTTAAGGAATCCTGTGCTGTTATTTTAAAAACGCCCTTGAATTGGTTGATAATAACAATAAAAGTAGAGTCACGTTAATTAAAAACACTCTCATTGTAAAAATTAGTGTTTAAATATACATTTTACTTACCATAAGTCTGCCATTTTAACCGCCAAGAAAATTTTCATGTATAAAGCATCAGAAGTAAAAACACTGCACAAATTTGACAAATGTTGCGCATTAAAAAGTATTGCCATGCAATAATGAACTTGAGGCATTGCCAAAACTAACTTCACTGCGTTTATGAACATTTTACATTTCAGTGTTGCTTTGCAAACTGCGTTTATGAAGTCAGCCTATATGTCAGTCTAAAGCACAAGTAGAGGGATGAGCGCGTAAGAGGTTTTTCAATCACGATCACGCACGCTTACAAGGGAAAATGTAACGCACGCTTACGCATGAATAAATTTTAAATACTCACGATTACGCACGCTCTTTTCTATTATCTCATAATCACATACGCCCACAAAATATTTCATTAAAAACAAGGATTTTTTACTGAAACTCGAATCCAAGGTGAATTCATAGCAGGTGAACTCGAGAGATCAGCCGACTATTTTTTGCTTCATGCATTTTGCTCTAGTTTGTCTTGTTGGTTTGTCAAAACATGTTTTATGCATTGATTTTGAAAACTGATTTTGACAAATAAACTAGATATTTGTCAGAGTGAATTTGGGCGAGTCTAACTGTTATAAATTTGCCCTACTCAAAGCTTAAATTCAATTAAATTTTTGTAAATATTTTTAAACAAAATTTCTTGAAATTTGTATGTATTTTTTATATAAAAATCAGGTTACGCATAACATATATTTAGAGCAGTGATAGCCACTCCATAGCCTCGCGAGGCAGTCAATAATCGTATTTTTCACACAGACACGGTCGGCATTTCACATGTATATCACTTCTTTGTTCGATTCAAAACATCAGACTATTATCAAGCTCTGTGACCGCACACAAGCACATAATACGTGCGTTCGGGGCTTGGTTATCACTGATTTAGAGTAATCACAAGTGATTAAAGCACGACACGAAAAATGAATATCACGTCCACACCTCTAGTCTATTTTATAGACTAGACAACAAACGAAAATTATTTACCAATACGTTTTTTATACTTTTGATGTGTTGAAATGCGACAAAGTTGTCTCTGGCAAAATTCTTCAAACAAGCAATTTGTTTTAATGCTTCATTAAAGGAATTTATGTATTCAGATATTTCTACATTTATTTCGTCTTGAGAGCATTCCGACTGACTTCAATTTAATATTTCAATACAATCATCATTTAGTGTAGGCGCATTTTAATATCTTTTAGAAGTTCTTCAAAGCAATTTTATCCGAACAGGTGGGATATTATTCTCGGCATTAAAATCCGTAAGTTTATAACTAGCTGATGAGAATCCAGCTTTCCGAAAGCCAGTTTGTGGTTTTTAAGCAGAAAACTTGAGCTTAACAACCCAGTAAAAAAAATTTGGGTTTTTTGAAGCACTACAGAGAAAAAGCGCATACTCAAGCGCTTCAATTAGCAGTAAGTGATAACGAATAAAACATTCAAAAAACGCTGCTATTTTAGTGCTGACAACGAAGAGGGGTTTTAAGCGAAAAAAAAAAAAAAAATATATTATGGTTTACGAAAATGATTGAAAAAAGGTAAAAGTAAAAGCAAAACATTAATGAATATGTTAATATAGTTAGCCCTTAAAAAAGCACTCTAAGAGCGCTTTGTTTGCATGTTAAAAGAAGCGCTTATTGTCAGCAGAAAATAGTCCTCCAAACCGGGAACACCCCATACAAAAATTAGGCATCCCATCAGCAGGTTTAAAGCGATTTCAGGTATGAATTCATACAAAAAATCTGCTCCTTTTGGAGCACGTTTTCCTTTGCCATCCTTTGTGTTAACAGGGGAATCACAAATTGTATTTGCATTAACACAAATATAAATCAGAGTTATAGCCTTTTTACACTTGTCAACATTTAACATTTAACATCAATTTGCGAAGATGTTGGAATTTTCCCATAAGAAATAAATAGGGCTCAAAATCCAAATTTTTCAACATCTTTACAGAATGTTACTATCTCATTTTGTTTCATTTTACATTTTTCGATTCTTTTAGTGTATCACTAGAAAAGTGGCAATAAATTCAGTTATTATTGTGGCATCACTGACAAAATTGAAGTTGCTTTGAAAGCAGCGTTACCACTTCTCAAGTTTTTCCTTTTTTGCAAGCCTTATTTTGCTAAAATTACTTAACGAATTGAATTAGAAATACATTTTGGTGTTATCTTTTGAAATGTTGGCCCTTTTGTAGAAAAAAAGTATTTAAAAAAAAATAAAAGTTTTTTTTTCAGAAATGTTGACATTTTTTATTGATAGTAGATGATAGATGTTTCAAGTGTGAACGCGTATTTCAAGTTTTCAACATCTTCAATGCGTTCCTTCGAAATGTATGCAAGTGTACAAAGGGTATTACAAACAGAGGATCCACTAATAAAATACAAATATCGTTGGTGTTTTTCAACGCCAATTTATTTTCAATTAAGCCATTAATCAAAAATGAAATCAGTTTAAAATAGAAATTTTTATCATGTATGTCAGGGATCACATTATGAAAGTTGTCTTTCAGAAAGTCTGAGTTTATTGGTGAGAGGGGAAGAGAACATGCTTTTCTTCTTTCCTCTCTCACCCATAAACTCAGACTTTCTGAAAGAAAACTTTCATAGTGTGAACCCAGACTATATTTAACTTTTACTTATATCAACAACATTACTGCAGAAATTGTTGCTAGTATCAAAAAATATTTAATTAATACCATTAATTTTTTTACTGGTGCAAAAATAATTAATTTTTTTATTAACATCACAAATTTTTTAATTGAAATTAATTTTTTTTTTTTTTGTGCGAGATATTTTGAAAACCAAAAATTTTAATTAAGGGTCAGTGTCCGGTAGTAAGAGTGTCCCAATTTCGGAATACATTTTGTATAAAAAAACGTTTAATGCAGGTATCTGACTATGCGAAGTGTTGGTTATGGGAGGTTTCACTGTATATCTTAGAATATCATCTTGGATTGCAGTCTATTCTTAAATATTTTGTGTTTACGAGATGTCCTCTCTTCTTTTATACTAGATTTTAGGATAGAGAAAATCTAAAGACGCCAACATAAATTTTTTCGAGTCATATAAAAAACTCGAATGTTCAAAAAGTTCTCAATGTGCCATCAGATTAAACTATGATCACAAATTATTCAATAAAATATTTAAAAAGGTTTAGGGCTTAATTTTGGTAAACGCAACGCATCGCCAACAATTTCATTGAAAGCAAAAATAAAACCAAAAGTATTTTATAACTTTGTTGTTGCTTTCACAGAAAAAATTAAAATTGTTTCTTATCACCAAATTCATAGAATTAAGCAAAAAATTTGTGGATTTTGCACCTATAACCAAAACGATTATATAGATTACTAAAAATTGTAATAATTTTATATTGTAAATATTTTTTTTTTTTAATAAATGCTAATTTAAATTTTAATTAAAATAAATTTTAAATTTTAATTAAAAAAAATGATAAAAAAAACTTTGCCTTTTTAAACAATGTGTTAATTGATTTAATTAATATAGCTCAGGTTTTGACAATTCCCAACTGCAATTCTACAAGTTTAAATTATTTTATTTTAAACGAAAAAATCAATTAATGTTATTTAATTAATATTTTAATAACTTGTATTGTGGTTATTTTGTTGAACTCTTTATGGTTTTTAATCCAAATTTTGATATTTTAATTAGGCTAAAGCTCATCAAATTTAATTTTCATTAAAATATTTTTATGAAGAAAGGAATTTTAGAAATTCATTAAAATTTCTTGATAAATTTTCATTCTAATTTTAATTCAAAATTTATTTCAAAATAACCAAAATGTTAATTAAATCAAAATTAAATTTTTAATTTTCTTTCAACAAAAAAAAAAAAAAATAATTAAATCAATTATCACATTTATCAAATCGAAATACTTTTAAAATAATTTTTTTAATTGATAAAAAAACTAATGGTCAAAAAAAAAAAAAAAAAATTAAAAATAGCCAAAAAAAATCCATGTAAAATTGAGCCTGCATTCATATGAAGAGTGACCCAACATTTTTGGGCTATTTTTCGTTATTATTGGGTGAAGCAGGCCATTTTTCATTTTTAAAATTTCGTCAAAATCTTACATACTATTTGTCTTAATCATTCATTATTACTATACGTCGAATTCCTAAATGTTATTTGTAAAAATAACGAAACATATTGCAAAAAGGTGGCACTCCAAAAAGTGTCACAGTGTCCATCATATCAGTGTCATAAAGTCCGTGGACGTTATGTCACTTTGTAGAGTATCATAATGTCCACAACGTGCTTACAAACTCGAAAGCATAGCCGGCCTTTGACCGGGCGCAAGGATTTTCTCCTCTTTGATAAAACAAGTACCAGCTTCGCTAACTAAAGCTTCTCTGCACAGCCGGCCTTCGGCCGAAAGAGAAGATAAGCTTTAGTTAGCGAAGCCGGTTTTTGTTATAGTACCATAATGGAGATATGTTTAATATATGCACCCAGACAAAAAATAACAAAACCATTTTTAAAAAATTTTAACCATATTATGTTTAATTTAACCAAATCATTGTCACCGACATCCAAATTATGGTAAAATAAGTTTCTTTAAAAATAGTTTTGTTGGTTGTGATAGCATGTTTTTCTCTGCGTGTATGTAGATATTTTTTTTTGTATTTAACATCTTTAGTAATTATGGACCTTATGCAATTTTTAAAAATGACATAATGTCCATTTGCAAAGTGTCTTAATGCCCACGGACATCATGACATTTTCAAAAGTGTCACAGTGCCCATGGACACTACGACACTGGACGTTATGACATGCCACCTTGCAAAAAGCTATATTCTGTTTTGAGTAATTGATTATAACTATGCAGTGATTAAGTTATATTTAACTATTGAAGAGTGCACACAATTTGGCGGAGGGCTCAAATAAGTATTACTGTCCATACTGCTGAGCAGCTGTTGAAGATGCAATGCAATTTTTTACATAAAACTTACATTTGAATGTAACTAAATTTATATTGATAATAAACACTTTTTTGCAAATTGGGGGAAAAAATCGTTTTTGCTATTTGGGTCATTTTTCATTTTTTTTGCCGTTTTTTTTTGGGCAAAATTTCATATTTAACTTTTTGGGTCATGTTTCATGTTCTTTTGGGCGATTCTTCATTTGGGCGATTTTTCATTTGGTTTCGTGGCCGATTTTTCCTACAGCCGTATTCTATAGAAATTCATAATGAATTTTTAAATATCAAAATTTTTTTAGTTGTGAATTTCTGTAGAAAGCAACAACAAAATAAAAAATATTTTTAATTTTGTTTTTGCTTTAAATTAAATTGCTGGCGTTGCGTTGCGTTTTACACAACAAGGGCTTTAAATTCCATCCAAATCTACTAGATCGAAATATTTTAAACGGTGGCGGTGAAAAAGGAGAAAATTTACTGCAGGATTTATTAGATCAGAAAAGCCTTAAAGTAACTACATATGTGAACGGAAGCCGTGATTAGGGGAATTTTTTGTCCGGCATTGAGAGGACATAAACTTATTTATAAGAATAATATTTGATTAATTTTTGATAGTTTATATTTTAATGCATAAAGATTCAATAAATATACATACATGCAAAAAATCTACTTTATTTTATTTTATGTTTCCCCGATTAATCGCTACTGATTAAAATTTTTCACGTTATTTACTAATCTTATAAACAACTGCTGAAATAATAAAAAATAACGATCACCAATTAATACAACTGTCAGATGTTTATAGGTTTCATAACAAGCATATTTACTACATTTATTTGGCTTTTATTTATGAATTATATTTTTATTTTTGTTTGCAGATAGATGTACACCGAAAGAAAAATATGCTTTAGAACTATCTTTAATAGGTTAGTGTATTCTCCTCACATTGGACCATATGGCTTACACAAAGCATCTCCAACTTACACGATTTGTTGCAGTTTTTTCCGCGTCTTCCCATGTTAGATTCTACTGTCCCCAGCGATGGAAAATTTAAAAAATTTAGATGGTACTGACCACCAAGCAAAAGAGTATTTTTTTCAACATTTTGGTACTTTTTTCAAACATTTTTTTTTTTTTTGGAAAATAAACTTAAAAATAAAAGCTAAAGTATATATATTTTTTTTTGCTCTTATCTCAGCCATGAACCGAGCTGGCTAAATTTCAACAGCAAAATTCATATGAGGATA
The DNA here is from genome assembly GCA_930367215.1 of Pollenia angustigena. Classification (NCBI taxonomy): domain Eukaryota; kingdom Metazoa; phylum Arthropoda; class Insecta; order Diptera; family Polleniidae; genus Pollenia; species Pollenia angustigena. The sequence continues at coordinate 186,366,288 of OV884060.1, read as the reverse complement.
TCTGGCATAAAAATATACCAACAAGCAAATATACTTTTGATAAAAATTAATTTTGTGTAGGTCGGAGTTCTAAAGTCGGAGTTGAGGCTTTTGTAGCGGAGTCGAAGTACCCACAAAGTACGCGACTCTGACTCCAAAATTTTTCGGCATAACAAATTTCAAAAAAATATTCTAATCAGAGAAAGCCAAAAAGTTATATTTTTAATACTTATAACATATTTATACGCCACCGAGCACGAGTACAGGCAGGTATGACTACCAATAAGTATGAGCATGAATAAGTTTGTATATCGACCGGTATGAGTATGAACAAACACGCATGCTTATGGGTAATCCTTTGAATGCGTATGAGTAAAGGCATGTATCGTAAGTATCGACAAGTAACTTCAAAATTTTGTATGGTTATTTTAAAGCAAGCAGTGTTGTCACGACCTAAAAATTTATGGTAAAGTTATATTAAAACATAAATATTTGCTTTCAAATTAAAATAATGCTTCTAAAGCTATAATAATTTATAAAAAGGAGGCTATCAACTATTTTGGGATCTTTTCTGTTTCTTTTTTTTATGTTTCCAGCTAAAGAGAAATCTTAATCTAAAGCTGCGCTGCAGGCAGGAAATTTCATAAAATTCTTGATTCTTATTAAGACAACCGTGAATACCTTGTGGAGTTGTTTTTCTACCATAGCATGATGTCGAAGTCTTCATTAAGACTAACATTTTCGTTGGCATACTGATTGACTTCAGCAATTAAATTTTAAACCGTTTTTTAACGTCTTAAAAATGCAACTGGCAACAGATAAACTACTCAAACTCATAATATAAATGAATGTATTTACATGTGATATCTCATTTCTTTACTGCCAATATGAATATTCGATTTTTTTTCTGTTGTTATTAAGAACGATTAAAATAACACGACGTATTTTAATTTGCATTCATTTAGTCATTTTTTTAGATTTTCTTAAATAAGAACCCAAATCTTTATATCACAGAAATTTTTTTAAAGTCAACAATCGTTTTTCAATAAAATTTTGTTGAATTGTACTCAAACGATTTTGAAAAAACGTATTTATTTGTGATTCAGCAATTTGGAAAAAAAAAATTCTGGCAACATTTATGAAAAAATTTAACAAAAAAAAAAAAAATGTTTGAAGTCAATGCTATAACTATGGGTGTGTCTGAATATGTGCGAGAATGAAACACAATAAGTATGATAACATACATGAATGAAATCAAATGCGCATGGATATACACAAGTATGAGAATAAACAGATACGAGTACGCACATGTATTGAAAATTGTCGATATGTGCTAGAGTACTTTAATTTTTTTATACCCATTGGCTTTCTCTGATTCTAATACATAATTTCCAACATAAAAATACTTTGGATTTGGCAATGCAATATTTATAATATTTATTCCATATTTTTACTTAATCCATTTCTTGCTGTATTTAACTATTTAAAAGGTACTGCATTAAAAAAAGGGTTTAAAGTCAAATAAGGACCAGTTTCATATACATTTATCATTAAGGTTAGATTAGGAGTCGGAGTTGGAATTTCAGCGGTTGGAGTCGAAAGTTAGCACTTTTTGTTGACGACTCCACAGCCCTGGTTGATAATGTTAAAAAAAAAAAAAATGTAAACGCTTAATTCCTAAACACAGAAGCATAACAAGAAAGAGTACTAAAACGGACGTGGATCTACCGAGGTATTTTTGAAAGGAAAAAGTACAGAAAATAGTACCATAGTACTGAATTTTCCATCACTGACTGTCCTTCTTCTTGGAGTATCAACCCTGCAAATAAAATTGGACCACCTGATCCATTTTGATAAAATGGACTACTCCCTGGACTGCTCCGATGTAATGCAAGCATGGAACATGTCATTGTTAAAAAGTGTTTGTAGTGAGACGAAATGTCTTCGTTTTTTAACGACATGCTTTCGTTTTTAAACGACTTCAAAACTAATCCTCTTGAGTATACCATGGAGTAGTTTTAAAACTACTCCTAAGTGGTCAAAAGGTGGGTTATATGGTCCTCTCCTAGGACTTCGTAATGTTAAATAAACCTTTTTTTCTATACGTTTGGGTTACTTTTGGACTAGTCCTGGTCCCTTGTGGACTACTGTTTACACGCGTGTTTGGACTGGTCGTATTATTTGCAGGGAATCCATGCAGTATTGTTATTTTGCTTTATATCAGTTTTGTTATTCGGTTGTTGTTCCAGCTAAGAAGATGATTGGTATGCTGGTCTAGACTGCTTTTATGTTTGTTTGACATTCCTGTTTGGTTAATTAAATTGTGAAACCGATATATCTATACTGTTATGATAGTTTCTTTAACGGACTACTGATACCGATATAATTAATATATCGATACCCAAATTACAAATACTTTTAATACCGAAATACGTTTCGGTTAACAACTTTTTAAAGAACTTATTAAATTTTTCTCAGTGTATCGTAATAAAATACATAAAAATAATATATAAGCATAAATCTTAACAAACGACATATCAAAATGCACATCTAACAAATTTTCTAGTTAAAATATTTTCTTTGTTGTTGAATAAATTTTTTTCTAACTTCCTACCGCAACTACAACAACTTTGGGAAGTGCAAAAATGCGATAGACGAGAAGAAATTAAATAGTTACATAGTCTGACTCTACAGTTCGTTGTACACTAAAATATACAACGGCAATATCAAAAAAAGAAAAAAGTTTTTTTGTGCGTCATGTTTTTTTTTTTTTTGTTTTATGCGAATGTGACAAACGGAAATTAAACATTAATATTCATAAACAATACGAGAATAAATACTTAACAAAACAGTTGTTTATATTTGCTTTTATAAAAATAAATAATACAAAACAGATTTATCATTACAAAAATCTTATATACAGCAAATCTTGATATAGAAATATGAACTCGTGCTTTAAAGTGTAGAAGAAATTTTGTTTGACATTTGGTTCTTATAAAACGCTTATTTTCCAAATGAAATTTTTATAATCATTATTACGATAAAAATAAGAACAAACAATATCGAGGCCTTACCGCAAAAATAGCTTAAGCGACACAATTTTAAATTTTCGTTTTTTTTTTAATAATTAAATTTATTGGCAACACTTGCATAATTTCCTAAAATGTCATGGTCGCATAAGGAACCGTTACGATTTTATAACAAAAATAATTTTAGCTTAAGCGCCAACCTTCATACCAAATTTTTATGAAATATGAAAAAATCTTCTCCTGTAAAATTGCGTTTTTATCTCGAACACCCAGCTTTTAGCGTTTGCAGATAATAAGGACCTGATTGGAAGATCGGTTTACTCAATGAAAGAATAACAATTGACGAATCTGAATTACAATCTACGCTTTCTATATTACGACTGGAAAAGGTGTAGTTTTACATTTGGATGTCTATCAGTTTTTTGCTCATGTATCAAGAGAATAATACTGATCAAAACTTTTAAAGTAAAGAGAGAAAATGTTTGTTAAGACATTTAGTTCCTTTTCTGCAATTTTACAAAAAAAAAAAATAAAAAACAAATTGAGAAACTTAGGCCTAGGCCCCCGATGTTGACAAGCACATTTCTTTCGTATATTTGTATTAAAAACAAAAACAAATTTTAGTTTTTTATTATTGTTTTCAATATAAATATGCAAAAGAAATGTTCTTGTCGACATCGTGGGCCTGGCAGTTATATTGATATTGCCTTATTATGTCATCTACTGTAGATAAAAAAGTATGTATGCACAAAGTATGGGTATGTAACTAGAACGTGTGTGTGCGTACAAATATTTATACTCGTGACATCCGTAGTTGTCATAACACACGTGGATTTTACTGGAACAAATGCGTACCAATCTCTATTTCACCATACATACTTCCTTTAATCTCTGTTTAAGTGGAGGCGAATGTTAAGAGTTGTGAAGTGGGTTGGATGTCAACAAAATTGTGTTTGTACCCTACATGACCACGAAGTGACACGGTGGTTGTTGTACTTAAAAGTTTTTTGTTCTGGGTCAAAGTATCAAACAAAAAGCCAATTGGGAAATTCTGGAAGAAAAGAGTTTTCATAAGTTTAAAAGTGTCTTAAATGGAGTTTAAGGATTTGTTTGACTGTTTTCAAACACAAATTGTTTGTCTTTTTGTTAGAATAGTTTAAATTTAGCTTCTGCTATTACTCTAAGCAAAATAAATAATCATTTTAGAATCATTTCCGTTTGTGTTTAATGTTCGGATGAACAATTTTTATTTTGCAACATATAATTGCATTATGCCATTAGAGTGCACCGGCCTGTTAAAGCCAATTGCTAAAAATGTCATGGAATGGTATTTTTTGTAATTATTAAACGGAAATTAATCTTAAACAATGTTGTTACGCTAAAAGTGGTAAAATTGTACGGTTTAATGAGGCTTTAATCGGCTCTGCTATAAATTTCTATAGTAGCAATGCACGCCATAGTCAGTGGGTATTCATTAAATTAACGTTGGTCATTAAAAAAAGGAGATAAGAAAATGAATAGTGTTGGGTATAAAAATAAGTCTAAGTCCGTAATCTAAGCCACTTCATAACATTCCAGAATATTAAGGGTTCCCGAAGACACCTAATTGAATCCTTTTTATTTTTGTTATAAATATCATCATAGATATACTAAGGGCCATTATAATAACTTGGCGTTAGCTGTTATCCGACAGTTAACAGACGCTTTTTGACAGATAACACATTATTATCTGTCAATTTAATCTTAACTTTAACTTCAAGTTGTAATAATGGCCCTAAGAATATTTCTTAAAAAAAAAAAAAAAAATTCAAACAAAAATACTAAATGGTGCCTACCCTCATTCTTAAAGCTCAAATTACGCGTGGCATAACCATAATTATACAATACAGCTGTTTGAACCAGCCTTATGGGGAACACAGTATTTGGTTATTGGTGAATTACCATAACGACTTAACCATACAAGCGAACTGAATTTTGGTTACTAAGTATGGTCATCGTTACGACTACATCATTATGTTTATGCCACGTCTAATAAGTATTTGCCTCTTTAATGGCCATTTTCTCAATGTATCGACAAACTGTCTGTTACTTAATGTCAACATAAATTTATTGGACCGATAAACTGTCCGTTAACGATTTTGGGTTTCTCAATATACCGACAAAAAACAAAGTTTTCAGCTGGCAACGCCACTCAAAATACATGTAAAAGATGGGAGTCAGCTGATTGAATTTTTCTGTACGGCAAATGAAAGGAAAATAAATAATTGGCAGATGAGTGCCTGTTAGCTTTGCGATTAAATCGAAGCAAATGAGACATTGAGAAAACCAAGTTTCTTTAATGTGCAGTTTTTCGTTGGGAAAAAAGATAATCGCCTAATGAGAAAGTGGCCATAATACTTTTAAGTCATATTATTGGCAGATGTTCAATTTGCGAAGTACTTGTGCAAAACAGCGAAACCTTATTTGTACTCCTAAACACGGGTGATATTTTATCCGCAGTGGTATTGAAAATGGGCAAAAACATAGACAATTTTTAAAAGTAAATGAAATATTTGTTAGAGGCGATAAATGAATTCCTTCCATTTACTTTTTAAAGATGATTTTATGTTAATGTTGCCTGAGACTACGCCGTACGGGGTCTATAAGTTAATCTCCAATTTTGGCATATTTGTTCCAACATGGCAGGGGATCTCACCTAAAGGCAGTTCTTGTCATGTCATCTAGTGTTTTACGAAGTGTATAATATAGCCAATTACATCTGCGTTTTTAATATTTCGGTGAGCAGAGGAACTTGACTTGTGGCCGTCCAAGAGTCGTAATTGGAAGTCAATCTTTTTGAAATCCTCCTCAAACATCCGTTGCCAAAATCCGAAGGGGGCGTTAATGGCGCGAGGTACTGCATTTTTTGCCTCGCATGCGTACAATAGAGTTAACTTTACGTTGAAGTTAAATAAGCAGATTTTTAGCCAGGTTTCGTTTAAATGTGCTAAATTCCCATTTCATACTATTGATAAACTGAAATTTATTGTTGAAGGGATAAGCTTTTCCTATGCGCATTTCACTGGTTGCTTAGGTCAGATCGTCTGGAAACTTCATCCAAAGATTTCAGAAAAACTAAAGATATTATACAAATGAAACTATGAAGCGAATAAGAATTATAAACGCCAAAGAATATCAATAACAATAAACAGTGAGTTTATCTTTTCGTACACATTTTTGTTTTTCTGGAAATATGGGATGGACCAAATCGTCGTGCATAATTGATACAGTTAACGATATCGGTATTAGAAACTCCATTGTTGTTGATGATGCTGCCGAGATAATAGAAGCTACTAATATCTTTAATTAAATAAGTCATTAATTTACTCGAGCACCTGCCATATGCCGTAATCTTATGGTAGGTCTCAGCTACTGGGTGACAATTTATGCATTTACCAAACTCCCCTGTATATGTTTTGGCTAGGACATACATACAGAAAGCAATTAAGTGTATAATCCGGTAAAAATTATACACTCGACCCTTTGTTAAGGAGCTGGAGCTATTTAACCTCTGCTGCTTAAAAAATAACCATCAACATCTGTTGAATAGCAACAGCACACTGAAGTGAACCGTAAGTGGAAAGCTCTCATTGCAAATCAGTAACACTCGCCCCGTGATCTTTGGGTTTCAACCTCAGCCAACACGTGATTCCCAAGGACAAATTCTCTTGATAAGTCACCCTTTGTCAATAAGCATCATTCTTAGAACAAAATATTCTGTGAGTGTAGTCACTAGGGTATTCATTCGGTTAACCGTCAATCGGTTAACCGATTAATTACTACCCGATTAACTGATCGGTTAATTTCAAATTGGCTTTTTTCGATTAACGATTAAACCGGTTAATTTCAGTCATTTAATCGATTAACCGATCTAACAAAATTTTCAATATTTTGTAGTATTATAACATATTTTTTTGTGTTTTTAATTATTTGTTTCGTCTTATATATAGAAAATGTATGTGTTTAAAAAAGTGATCTTCATTTTAACCCATTTTCCGCCGACCGGCGACTAAAATTACAATGTTTTTTAATGATTTTTTATCTTCAACATCGATCAACAGGAATGTGGCGAAAAATGGGTGTAATGTTTGATTGCCAACACCTTTTTTTTGTTTCACGTACTTTTTATATGTATGTGTTTAGTTACTTGTTTCTTTTCATATCTTTCCATATCAGTCTTTAAGCAGAATTAACCGAAACAATTAGAAGTGTTAAAATTTAAAAAAACTCCAATGGCATAATGGAGTATTTTAAAGGTTTAGAGAAATCCTGGAAAAGGACTGAGAAATTAGATATTCATCTATGATAAGTGAAAGAATTTTTTCCAAGTCAAGTTTTGCCAAAACTAATGAAAAGATTTGCTTTAATCCTAAAAATTTAAACCAAATTACTTTTCTAAAAGATTATTTTATAAGATCTCCTTTAACTATTGAAATAACTAAAAATTATCTCAGTTTATTTTTTTATAAATAACTCGACCAAATGATTCACAAGGTAGTCATAAAGTTTTATGTCTTAAAATAATAACAAGAAATACATATCGTCAGCTTAATATGCCAACCGGCTAAATCCACTTTTTATGTAAATTAAGATTTTGAGGCCGTGTGGTAGAGAAAGATACTCCTCATCGACCAGCATGAGGTTTATCTTCAATTTGAGTCTTGCAGTGTGTTAAATCAACTTTATTTTTGGTTTTTCTCTTAAGCTGTACATATGAAATAAAAAAAGTTTTTTGTCTCTCCTGAAAAATGTGCTGAAATTGAATTAGCCAGTATTAAGCCAACGATAAGACTAATTTAGATTTCTACTGTACAGTTATGACGAAACAATGAACACAGCATTAACATTTTTATTTTGTTTGAAACACAGCACTATTTATTTTAAACAATTGTTTGCTCGTTTTGGTTCAAGAATTGTTATAAGCAATAAACAATTAAGGCATTTTTATATATTGAAATTACTTAATTTATAAAAAAACTTTATTAATCGGTTAACCGATCAAAAACAAAATTAACCGATTACTAACCGATTAAACCAAAACCTCGGTTAATTAATCGAGCGATTAACCGATTAAAGCAAAAGGTCGATTAAATGAATACCCTAGTAGTCACCCTCTTCATCCTCCCGGCCCTCGACTCTTCACCACTCCAAAATCGAAGTCTCACCTGCCATCCAACCCAAAACGCATCATTAACGCATACTCCACCGGGGTCTCGACTCTTCATCACTCCAAAATCCAAGTCTCGCCTGCCATCCAACCCACCACGCACCAGCAACGTACAGTATAATTTATCTCAAGGAGCTGTCTGTTGTCGGTGTTCATAGTCATGGTTTAAGTCTTGCCTATGTTTTTATATTCTTCACCGGAATAAAGGGGACATATAAACATTTGTCATTCCTTACGTAACTTCTACATTATTGAACTAAGACCCTATAAGGCATTCATATTCTGGATCCTTATGTCCGTGTATCCGATAAACTGGGTTTTCCGAAGATTCTAGATATGATGGTGTTGATATATAATTGTATCGCATATGTTCCGACATCGTCTGCTAATAAAATTCCGCAAGATCGGTCCATAAATGGCTGAGATATTAGCAAAAAACTACTAATGCCTCTAATTTTACCTATAAATCCAAGGATTCCAAATTAGGAGCAAGCATATTGGTTATCAATACACAGCATTTGACAAAATGTGGGCGAAAGCAAAGATATGATTATATTTTAGCAAACTTTACATAAGTTAATTTTCCTGGATATCACACAAATCAATATATCCAAAAGTCATAAGTCGACCGAACCATTGTTATAGTAGGGCGAAAAATTCAAGAATCCGCTCCAAAGTATTTTGGTCTCCACCAGTAATAAATCTATGTTTTAAATGGTTATTCATTAAGTCCCGCCTGGTTTTTTTTGGTTTTCCACATGACGAATACATTACAAATGTGAAGTTAAAAACGATTGCGTATGGTTAGCCAAGGCAAGCGAAACGCAAACGCACGAAAAGTAAGCAAACAAAATCAGCCTGGGGCAAATTACGGCAATCGATTTCGATCGAAATTCAAATACATTTTAAATTGTAATTTCGATCGATATCGAAATTTGTCCCGACGTGCGAGCTGCGTGCCCGCCCAGAGCAGTTTTCGCATGAGTTACTTTTTTACTTTCCGACTACACCATTTTTAAAGAAATTTTGAACAGTTTAATAATGACATCCGATCTTAACATCTTTATTATATGAAAAATATTTAGACCCGTTTTGACAACTTGCCGATACCTAAAGCTAGGATTTTATCGGTCGTATAAAAAGTGTTCCATTATTACAACTTTACTTTAACCTTAAGTGAGCGAGTTAAAGTAAAGTTGAAATCAGGGCTGGGCAGTATTTGAAATACATGTATTTGAAATACGTATTTAAAATACAAATACAAATACTTATTTGTATTTTAAATACATAAGAAGAAAGGCAAAGAATCCAAAACTTGCAATTTATACTCTAGAGGAAAATTACAAAAAATTAAAATGACACCTGAAAATATCAGAAGTAGAAGCACCAGTAAAGAAGACGATGATTTTGTTGTCTTCGTAGAAAGGGATGATGGTGAATCTGGGACATCAAATTTGGAGTTGGAATTTGTCAGTTTCCTCAGTGACAAGAGCGAAGACATTATCACTCTTGACAGCTATCCAAATATGAAAAGTGTATTCATAGAATTTAATACAAGTTTGTGCTCATCAGGACATGTAGGAATATTATTTTCTTCAGCAGGTTTTATCTATTCTCCACACTGAAAGAATTTTCTTCGCAATACCAATGAATTTTGACATTATTCCCATGAAAAATTGCATTAAAAAGGAACCTATGCAGCGCTTCGTTGGATCAATTAAACCTGTTTCATAAAATGTATACAATGAAACATTACATTAGATCCATGAATATTATTCATTGGATGATTACTATCAATAAAGCAAAAAAAATTTTTTTTATATTTCTTTTTCTTAATTTTTTTTTATTTATTTTATTTTTTCTTATTTTATTTAATTTTTTATTATTTTTCTGTCTCTGGCGGGAATCGATCGCGCAACCTCGGTGCTGATAGATTAGCTCACTAGCAGCTAGCCTGCGGGGGCAGTGTAGTTTTTGGATAAAAAAACTATGTTTTTTACTCAATTAAGAGCGTGACATTTTTTTAAGGTAACTATAATTTTGTATTAATTTGTGAATATAGTTATGTTTGTATATTGTTTTCTTATGTTCCCAATTAAAATTTTTTGTTTAACTTGGACAAACTTAAGTTTTCATATATCCAATGAAAATTTTTAACGTAATTACGAAATCCAATGAAGCGTTTTTAACGAAAATACTTCATTATAACTATGAAATTCCATTAAGACAATGAAAATTTTCATTTAACCAAGGGAAATTTTTTTATGAAATGATTCATTAAATATATGAAGCAATTTTCTTTCAGTGCAACAAGAAACTGTTTGTTTGATGCTACATTCAAAAATCTGATATTTATGAAAGGAAACAATTGTTTTGTTAATTAGTTTTATCTAATGTATTTTTTGATTTGAATAAATATGGTGTATTTCGTATTTTAAGTACATACATGTACATGACGTGGAAGTACTTTGTATTTTTTGTATTTGAAAAACGCACAATAAATGGGAGTATTTTGTATTTTAAAAACATACAGATGTGTAAGTATTTTGGATTTTGTATTTTAAATACAAAACCTGAAAGTATTTTGTATTTTAAATACATGACCAGCAATTATTTTGTATTTTAAATACCGCAAACCATGTATTTTGCCCAACACTGGTTGTAAAATTGGAACACTTTTTATACGGCCGATAAAATCCACTAACTAGCTATCGGTAAGTTGTAAAAGCGGTCCTTAATAGGCCACAAGTTTAAAGTAAAGAATATTTGACTATTTGATGACTATTTTTAATCAGTTATAGGGTGCTTTCACAACTTTACTCTTAACCGGCTTAACATTCCTTAACATTTAAAGTTTTTGTTTTTGTCTGACGCCAGCATTTAGTATTAAATAAAATATAACATCTGTGTTTTGATTCAATGTATTTTATTATTTTGTAAATATTTTTGCTTATTTTTTTCAGTAACAGCTTGTGCAAGCGACCTTCAAAGCAACAGAACTTTCCCTAATTAATTATGAGTTTTTTTTTGTTGGTGAATAAATAAAAAGGAAAAAAAAAATCAAAAACATTAAACTGGGAAGTTAAAAACGAAATATTTTTTAGAAAATTGTTTACGCATATTAAATGTTCATAAATTAGAAAACATAAACATGATTTTATAAACTCTTGTTAGACTTATGTTAGCAGGGTTGGAAAATTGCATGAGTTATAGTGGATCAAAGCTTAGATTTAAGGAAGCTTTTAACATTTTTGACGAATTACTATCACTTCGGATTTTTTTTAGTTTTTTTTTATTACAATTAATAATAAAATTGAGAGTTTTATAATTTTAAAGTTCATTTGATTACAAAAATTTTAAGCCATGATAGATCGAAATCGGCTAAAAACTAAAAATTCATATAACAAAGAAACAGAAAAGCTAGCATTTAACTGAGATTTTACACAATTAGGGAGGTAGTACCCCCATCATATTGTCGCATTTTTTAAAGTGGGTGAAGATAAATACGCCGAGTTAAATATGTTTTATGACGTAAAACGTTACGTTATTAAAAACGTAGCTGAGCTACGCGTAGCTGATAAAAACGTAGCTCAGCTACGCATATTTCAGCTACGCGTAGCTCAGCTACGTTTTTATTTAATTTTTTTCTTAATTTTGAGCGGTGTGTATGGGAGAGATTTTTTAAATTGCGGCCGAACCAAAAAAGATTACGGAACGGACGGGGCACCAAATTAGAGGTAATCAACTCTACTTTCGTAATCTTTAATCAAAATTTAAGAAATATAAATTTTTCTATTTTTAAAGAATTCTTTAAATTTTGGCTAGTGCATCTGAAAGAGATTTTTTTAAGTTGTGACCGAACCAAAAAAGATTACGGAACGGGAGTAGCACCAAATTAGAGGTAATCAAACCTACTTTCGTAATCTTTAATCAAAATTTAAGAAATATAAATTTTTCTATTTTTAAAAAATTCTTTAAATTTTGGCTAGTGCATCTGAAAGAGATTTTTTTAAGTTGTGACCGAACCAAAAAAGATTACGGGACGGGAGTAGCACCAAATTAGAGGTAATCAACTCTACTTTCGTAATCTTTAATCAAAATTTAAGAAATATAAATTTTTCTATTTTTAAAAAATTCTTTAAATTTTGGCTAGTGCATCTGAAAGAGATTTTTTTAAGTTGTGACCGAACCAAAAAAGATTACGGGACGGGAGTAGCACCAAATTAGAGGTAATCAAACCTACTTTCGTAATCTTTAATCAAAATTTAAGAAATATAAATTTTTCTATTTTTAAAAAATTCTTTAATTTCCGGCTAGTGTATCTGAAAGAGATTTTTTTAAGTTGTGACCGAACCAAAAAAGATTACGGAACGGGAGTAGCACCAAATTAGAGGTAATCAACTCTACTTTCGTAATCTTTAATCAAAATTTAAGAAATATAAATTTTTCTATTTTTAAAAAATTCTTTAAATTTTGGCTAGTGCATCTGAAAGAGATTTTTTTAAGTTGTGACCGAACCAAAAAAGATTACGGAACGGGAGTAGCACCAAATTAGAGGTAATCAACTCTACTTTCGTAATCTTTAATCAAAATTTAAGAAATATAAATTTTTCTATTTTTAAAAAATTCTTTAAATTTTGGCTAGTGCATCTGAAAGAGATTTTTTTAAGTTGTGACCGAAACAAAAAAGATTACGGAACGGGAGTAGCACCAAATTAGAGGTAATCAACTCTACTTTCGTAATCTTTAATCAAAATTTAAGAAATATAAATTTTTCTATTTTTAAAAAATTCTTTAAATTTTGGCTAGTGCATCTGAAAGAGATTTTTTTAAGTTGTGACCGAACCAAAAACGATTACGGGACGGGAGTAGCACCAAATTAGAGGTAATCAACTCTACTTTCGTAATCTTTAATCAAAATTTAAGAAATATAAATTTTTCTATTTTTAAAAAATTCTTTAAATTTTGGCTAGTGCATCTGAAAAAGATTTTTTTAAGTTGTGACCGAACCAAAAAAGATTACGGGACGGGAGTAGCACCAAATTAGAGGTAATCAACTCTACTTTCGTAATCTTTAATCAAAATTTAAGAAATATAAATTTTTCTATTTTTAAAAAATTCTTTAAATTTTGGCTAGTGCATCTGAAAGAGATTTTTTTAAGTTGTGACCGAACCAAAAAAGATTACGGAACGGGAGTAGCACCAAATTTCTATTTTTAAAAAATTCTTCAAATTTTGGCTAGTGTATTAAGATTACGAAAGTAGAGTTGCACCAAATTAGAGGTATTTATCTATTAGTAGCCTTGGTATACTTCCAACTGCAATATATCGACCCCTTTGCGCGAAACTATCGTATGTTACAAAAACCAAATTTTACAGGAGAGCCATTTTTATACTTTTCTCTCCTATCACTTGCAATATAAATATGAAAATATACATTAAATTTTTGGAGCAACGATGTGGAATTCACCTACAATATTTTGTCAGGCGACGTTTCTTTGAATGTAGAACAATATTGCATCAAAAACACAATTTCAAAAAAATGGGCATATACGATAATTTCGCGCAAATGGGTCGATATGGGCTCTTGTTCTTCAGAAATTAAAGTCATCAATGGGCAGTGAACAAAACAGTCCTAAACATATCGTACGGTTTTGACTTTTTCATATCAAACGACTGCTATTTTTGTGTTCTAATACTGCAACAACTTATTATTTCAATACAATTTACATAGATGTAATCAATTCTTTAATAATTCCATTTTAACTTTAACCCAAACACCGAAGTATACAAAGATGAAACGTTTTTTTTTTTCTCCTAAGAAGTTGTATTTTTTTAAGATACGAGGTTGAGAAAGTAAGGCATCGATATGTATTATAGAAACACAACAGGTGAATTAAGCCATGGCATTCCTGTACAAATACGCTAATATTCAAACACACCACTGAGTGAACGATAATTAAATCTAGTTATAAGCAGAGTGAAAAAACAAAAAGTATGTAATTTATCGTATCAAATACGAAATTACAAGGACATATCTCTGCATCTTTCTGACATCAATGATGTGCAAACGTTTGTGTTCTATTACTTACTGAATAGTAACTTAGCAAAGAAAGGCTGTTTTCCTAAACGTGTGTTCATAATGTATCAATACCGTGTTGATGCATTGTGTACTTAAATTTTCACCTACTTTGTATTGTATATGAATATGGTTTGCATCTACATTATTTTAACTGCCTTATTTGCTTTTCTCTGCGCAGTGACAACTACAAAGTTGCATTTCGGAACTAAATGCATTGTCAAAATTTTTATGGTTGCATTTAAGAACATGTTGCCATGTATTACTACAATGCAACATACGTTTAGGAAAACAGCCAAACAGTCGCCACGGATCAGGAACTATTTTCATAATACATACTTTGAAATACTATCCATACATTCAGACTTGTCACAGAAATCAATTCCGATCGAAAGGGATTTCGTTTTATGTGAAGCAAGATACGAAATCTCTTCCACTTTCGATCGGAATTAAATAGTGTGACAGGACCGATTGACTATACAAGAATACAATTTTAATTTGTAAAATGTACATGCACTTGTTGTTCCTCTAAATGGCATCTCAAAATTTACACAAAGTTTGCAAATTAATATTAAACGATTTTGAAATCTATTTTGAGGTTCGATTACTCGATTTCAAAAACCGATATATAAAAAGTCAATCGAAAAATCGAAAATCGATTTTGGAATCCATTTACCATTCCCTAGCATATACCATGCTAGTTTAGTATACAAATCCTATGTCTGTCAGGGTTATAAGGAGAAAATATGAAGTGAACAAATTGGCGCACAGTTTGCGATTTCCACTACATTTCTCAACTTATAGGTTAAAAATATATTGATTAAACATTTTCAAAAAACCATAACCAATAAAACAATAAAAAAAATCGAAATTTATTACGAAATTGAGTATTATTTTATTAATTTATACCTTAAAAAACTATTTTATGCATAAAAATAAATATGCACAGAAAAATTTTAATTTTTTACCTTTTTTTGATTTACAGATAAAATGAAAGAAATTTCCGATTAAATATTAATGTTGTCTTACTTACCGATGATCTAACAGGATTGCTCGAGTCAGTTTGCAAAATGACGAATTAAAAATTATTTTTATTTATTATAACGGATTAAATATCAAATTTAATTTGTATTAAACTTTGTTCACAATCAGAGCAACAATTTCGTTTTTACTTCTTTTTTCTTCCCAAAGTATTTCATATATTTTCCTTTCATTTTTAGAACAAAAATGTAACTAAATTTTTTTTTAAAAATGTAACTAAAGTTGATTTTAGTCTAGAGTTTCCGACGTTTAAAATAATTTTATTTAGTTTTGAATGAAAATTTTAACATAAAGAATGTGAAAACAAAAAGCATGTTGTATTTGCATGTTTTTTGGTTTCGTATGCTTAGGGTGTGTGTGAAACGGTAGCAAAGTACTCATGGAAGTAAAATTTTGACACTATTGAGGTGAATAAAATTGCACTAGCCCTAGGGGCTAGTATTAATTTTTACATTAGTGTAGACATTTTTGACAACCACAAAATTATTTTTTTTCATCAAGTTTGTTTAAACAAAATAAAAAATAAAATGGAAGCAGGACCAGTGGCAAAAAAAATTAAAAAGAATTATACAAGATATAAATATTTAATATGTATAAGCTTTTTTGCCCACACCTTTTGTAAAATTTGTTAATATCTCAGAACGAATTCATCAAATAGTTGTGACGATCTCATTTCCAACATAATTGAAATGATTATTGGTAAACGTTTGTTTAATTTATTGATTTTTACAAAACTATTAGTAATTGCATTTTTCTTTCAAAATTTTATGTTGTCAAAAATGTTACAATTTCACACAGCACAAATATGAAAATTTTCTACCATAAACAAATTTCATTTCACCATAGAACTTTGCTACCGTTTCACACAAGGTATATTTACACAAGGTAAACTCGTTGGCCCATATGTTTGTCAGCTGTTTACCCCAGTTGGAACCCAAACGTCAAATTTCGTGTACATGAGCCAAAATTTGTACATGTGTGCATGTGTTTTATATGAAAACAATTTTGACAACTCGGTTCCACTCGCTTATTTTTATAGAGCAGCATGTCTACACTCCCCGATGAGTCTACCTTGTGTTAATGTACCTTGGTTTCACACACACAACGTTACCGTTGGTGCCACTAAAGTGGCATTTTCCCACTTTTTCGACTGCATGGATACTATTTGGCCACTTTTACAAAATGCATCCAAATGTGGTACTTTTTGTGATTCTTGCCACTTTTTTGATACTTTTTCCGTTAGGAAAAGATACTTTTTTTCTTTCTGTTTTATTATATATCCCAGCTTTAATATAAGTAAAACTGTGTTAATATATTAATATCATGCGTGGTTAGCAGAAAATCGGTTGAATAAACTTTCTATTTACCTGTGTTAATTATTATGAATAAGGGGGTAAAGATATCTCGCATGTACATATATATATATCGGTCGCAACTTAAAAAAATATCTCCCGTATACACTAGCCGAAATTTAAAGAATTTTTTAAAAATAGAAAAATTTGTATTTCTTAAATTCTGATTAAAGACTACGAAAGTAGAGGTGATTACCTCTAATTTGGTGCTACTCCCGTTCCGTAATCTTTTTTGGTTCGGTCACAACTTAAAAAAATCTCTTTCAGATGCACTAGCCAAAATTTAAAGAATTTTTTAAAAATAGAAAAATTTATATTTCTTAAATTTTGATTAAAGATTACGAAAGTAGGGTTGATTACCTCTAATTTGGTGCTACTCCCGTTCCGTAATCTTTTTTGGTTCGGTCACAACTTAAAAAAATCTCTTTCAGATGCACTAGCCAAAATTTAAAGATTTTTTTAAAAATAGAAAAATATCTATTTCTTAAATTTTGATTAAAGATTACGAAAGTAGAGTTGATTACCTCTAATTTGGTGCTACTCCCGTTCCGTAATCTTTTTTGGTTCGGTCACAATTTAAAAAAATCTCTTTCAGATGCACTAGCCAAAATTTAAAGAATTTTTTAAAAATAGAAAAATTTATATTTCTTAAATTTTGATTAAAGATAACGAAAGTAGAGTTGATTACCTCTAATTTGGCGCTACTCCCGTTCAGTAATCTTTTTTGGTTCGGTCACAACTTAAAAAAATCTCTTTCAGATGCACTAGCCAAAATTTAAAGAATTTTTTAAAAATAGAAAATTTTATATTTCTTAAATTTTGATTAAAGATTACGAAAGTAGAGTTGATTACCTCTAATTTGGTGCTACTCCCGTTCCGTAATCTTTTTTGGTTCGTTCACAACTTAAAAAAATCTCTTTCAGATGCACTAGCCAAAATTTAAAGAATTTTTTAAAAATAGAAAATTTTATATTTCTTAAATTTTGATTAAAGATTACGAAAGTAGAGCTGATTACCTCTAATTTGGTGCTACTCCCGTTCCGTAATCTTTTTTGGTTCGGTCACAACTTAAAAAAATCTCTTTCAGATACACTAGCCGAAATTTAAAGAATTTTTTAAAAATAGAAAAATTTATATTTCTTAAATTTTGATTAAAGATTACGAAAGTAGAGGTGATTACCTCTAATTTGGTGCTACTCCCGTTCCGTAATCTTTTTTGGTTCGGTCACAACTTAAAAAAATCTCTTTCAGATACACTAGCCGAAATTTAAAGAATTTTTTAAAAATAGAAAAATTTATATTTCTTAAATTTTGATTAAAGATTACGAAAGTAGAGGTGATTACCTCTAATTTGGTGCTACTCCCGTTCCGTAATCTTTTTTGGTTCGGTCACAATTTAAAAAAATCTCTTTCAGATGCACTAGCCAAAATTTAAAGAATTTTTTAAAAATAGAAAAATTTATATTTCTTAAATTTTGATTAAAGATAACGAAAGTAGAGTTGATTACCTCTAATTTGGCGCTACTCCCGTTCAGTAATCTTTTTTGGTTCGGTCACAACTTAAAAAAATCTCTTTCAGATACACTAGCCGAAATTTAAAGAATTTTTTAAAAATAGAAAAATTTGTATTTCTTAAATTCTGATCAAAGATTACGAAAGTAGAGTTGATTACCTCTAATTTGGTGCTACTCCCGTTCCGTAATCTTTTTTGGTTCGGTCACAACTTAAAAAATCTCTTTCAGATGCACTAGCCAAAATTTAAAAAATTTTTTAAAAATAGAAAAATTTATATTTCTTAAATTTTGATTAAAGATTACGAAAGTAGAGTTGATTACCTCTAATTTGGTGCCCCTCCCGTTCCGTAATCTTTTTTGGTTCGGCCGCAATTTAAAATATCTCTCCCATACACACCGCTCAAAATTAAGAAAAAAATTAAATAAAAACGTAGCTGAGCTACGCGTAGCTGAAATATGCGTAGCTGAGCTACGTTTTTAATAACGTAACGTTTTACGTCATAAAACATATTTAACTCGGCGTATTTATCTTCACCCACTTCATTTTTTATAGAATGGTATGCACGGAATGAAACAAAATATTCAAGAGAGCTTTAACGCATTACTTAAGAAACATTTATTTGCTATTAGTGCATTCCAATCATAGAGGCAGCTATAATTTAGTTTCTTTAAAAAAAAGATATAAAGCAGGTAGACATGTCCTTGCACTGAATGCGAAAAAATTTACAACTGCGCTAGAATGTAAAATTTTACAGCCAGACACCATCTTTTGCTACATTCTGTAGCTAAAACTTTAATTTTTTATTTGCGGATGTATGGGAGGAAGGCATATTCTGGCACCGATTTTTACCAAACTTTTCTTAACTTATACTGTGTTTACACTTGGGCTTTTAAACGCGTTTAGGCAAAATGTTGATTTAGCTAATCAAACCCGTTCACATTACATTTGAGATGATTAAGATAAGAATTACTCATTTTGAAAAAGTAGGCGAAGTTTTTACTGGGAAAATTAATGAAATAAAAACATTAAAAAGAAATCGTCGTCGGTTGTACACGTTAGAGGTATGTTTATTGTGGCCGGTTCTACATCATACTCACACAGAAAAAATTCTCTAACATTTTTACAAATTTAATCAGGTGAATTAAACTTTTAATCAATTGAGTGAAATGTTTAATCAAGCGAATTAAACGTTTATTTTATAGTTTTAATTTGTTATCTAGTGCAAATTGAAATAATTTTTTAATTCATATTACAAACTTTTTAATTGAAATCAATTCTTATTTTTTTCTGTGCAGTTTGAGGTGTGTTCAGATTAATATATGATAAATAAAACACGTCAATGTATTGTTAATCATCTCGATTTTGATGTGATTAGAGCCTAATCACATTTGAGGTGCTTAAACGCGTTAAATAGGCAAGTGTTAACGTAGTAAAATGCGGCATTTTATCTTTCTACGATAACTGCTCTAGTTTTGCCGATTCAATATATGAAGACGAAAAGCTGTGGGACATATGCGGGAAATTATATTCAAAAAATTAATGCCTTGAAATTATTTACCAGATTATAATAAAAACAATTACATTCAAACAATATTTCTGTCATGTATTAACATTTTAGGTTCTCATGCAGCCGGTTTTTTTTTTTTTTTTTTTTTTTTTTTTTTTTGTAATGAAAGCATCACTCAAAATGTTTAAAATAATATTCCTTTTAATTTTTTGACCAGCACGAGACAAACGGCTTGACAAACCGAGAGTTTGCAAACAAACAATACACGAAAAATATTCGTGCAAGCATTATTATTTAAAAGAATATCTATTATTCTTCTCCTTCTTTGCTTTGCCAAATTTTTGCTGAAATAATTAAATTTATCACTAGAAAGCACAAACAGTTTGATAAATATTAAATATATTTATATTTACGAATAGTAAAAATTTTAGATTTTCGTAGAAAAATGATTCAAAGTTTGTGTGCAAACAAGCCACCCCCCCCCCCCCCCCCCTCCTAATTAACAACGCTTAAGGGTTGTACGAACTTTAAATTGTAACTTATTTCCCAAGCCGTTTTTGTAGTTTATTTGGCTCTTAAGACATTTGTATCATATTTGCGCTAACTTACACGAAAAAATATATCTGTAGCAAAAAAGTTTAAAAAAACTCAAAAATTAAAGAAAAATTTTGTTAAAAATACATAACTTTAAAAACGTAAAAAATTATTTTTGGAATGTAAATTCGTATGATCAAGAAAATTTTTTCGAACTTTTAAAATTTGACTTAAGATGTTTTGTCAAAATTTATATATATATATATTTGGAACTATCTTAGTCCCAGGCCTGTATGTTTATGAACATATTCGAACAAACAAAAAATAGTAAAAAGGGAAACATCAGTTGGTGACATAACATTTTGTTTGCTGTGGATTAGAATATTTTGCATTTAATTTAAGCCATGTTTATTTACAAATGCCAATAAATAAAACAAAAATTACAATTTCCAACGTTGACATGTGAAATATTTTTACATCCATACATGCACGAGTAAATAAATGATTGTATAAATGTAAATCAGTAGTTTTTATAATTAATCATATTTTGTGAGAATGTATTTATATGTGTATGTATGTTTGTGTGTGTTTGATAAATAAACAGCGGGAAAACTCAGAAGACCTTCTTACTTCAGGCCTTTTTGAAGGTTTGCTTAAAATTTTTTTTAATCAAATACCGTTTTAATTTAACTGCTAAAGGATGCCTCCTAGATAGACATTCCACATTCCCTTCTCTGAAAAGGGAGAAGAGAAGGAGGGACATTTTTTTTTGTTTTTTTGCCAAAGCAAAAGATTTTTTTGTCCATTTATAATTCTTATGTAACTGCGAAAAAAGCGGGAGCGGAATGAAAACATGTGTAAAGAAGATATGAGTATAAAATGGAGCGATAAGGTCTTGTGCATCCAAAAGAAGCAGCACAGAGGCCTTCTCAAAGGCGGCCGTACTCCTCCTTTTTCCCGCTAAGTAACTGCTCTTTTACATAAGTGCTTTTATTCATAAACCTGAATAGTCAATATTTTTATAGTTGTTTATTTAATTGGGTAATTATTTGTTGCTCATTTATGCATTTAAATATAAAATTAAATTACTAAGTAAGCAAAAATCTACAAGCATACAAATAATGCAGAGTAAAGTCGGTTGCTAAACATATCGCACACTACTTAAATTATAAACAGTCAATGATCAACACGTTTTTTTTACATAAACCAGTTCAGTTCACAAATCAAATTTCTAACGACCACAAAAATTTAGTTTGCGTCAATGCTAAAGGCCGTTTTACACTATCACACAAGTCTTAAATATTTTGACGAAAATGCTTCCCTGATCCAACTAATGTTTGGAAATGATCAAAAACAATAACAACTTATCACGACAGGGTTTTACTTTCCTCAAAATACGTAAGACTTGTGTGATTGTGTAATGTACCCTTAAAGATAACCATATTTTATGAAAAACAGTAAAATTATATTTGACAATACCTCCCTCTTAGCAGTTACAAATCTTTAAAAAACCTTTCAATACTATAGATTATCTTTATAACATCATTTTAAATATAACATCTCAAAATGGCTGATAACTCCGAACATTTTTTGAACACTGTTACTCGAACAATATACATATCGATACTTTCCCGTAAGAATGTATTAAGCGACACTTTTTTCGAAAATGACTTTTTGATGTGGAACTATACTAGAAGTTAAGCACCACATTTTGGCCTGGGTTTCGCTGCCCTATCATGGATGCAAAGGAAACTAGAGTGAAAATAAAATTGTATCAACCGTCAAGTTTTCTCACTGGAATAATGTTGCACCCTGTAATTTTTATTATCCGCCAAAGAAATTATGCTAAGCCACATTTTTAAATATGTTTTGTATTCTGAAAATCGCTTTCCAAATATGTTTTTTTTAATAAAATCCGAAAAACAAATAACTAAATAAGACGTTTTTTTCGTTTCCTACACAATTTTAGAAATGTCGCTTAATACATTCTTACGGGAAGGTATCGATATGTACATATATTGACTGCAATCCAGAGTCAAGATATTTATTGAACGTTTTTCAGTATTAATGAATCGCATAATACCCTTGTATTCTGTCATCCAGATCGTGAATCACAGAACACGTGATAACTATAAACTGGCGATATGCTGGTAAAAAGCGAGAAATAGATCAAATAAAACGTTTTACTATATATATATATTTTAAGTAGTGGTAACACAGAAAAAAATAATTTTCATTTTTGAATACGAAAATCGCATATTTGGTTACAAAAACTTAGAATTTTCTGCGATGACGATTTTGCGGTATTGATTAAGAAGTTTGTAGGTATAGTTATTGAATAGTTATAGTCAACAGCCAAGTTTATTGAGTCAATAGAAAAAGTTGTTGCCAAAAACTATTTTTTTTCAACAAAATGATTACGTGATTTGTTAAAATAAATTGTTGGAAATGTTGGATAAATCAAACAAAATGTTTATAAATTCTTTATTTATTTATTTATTTATTAGTTATGATGAGCTAATTTCCAATTATCAGAAAACCTTTTTTTTAAAGATTTTGGAAAAACTAAAGATCTTTTTCAACTTAAACTGTAAAGCGAATGAGAACTATAAGCTAAAAAATGGACAAAAGTTGTAAAAAGACCTTGGTTAAAGTAAATACATTATACAAAAAAAAAACTTTAAAGCGGATGGGAATTATGAGCTATTAAAAAATGGACAAGAGTTGTAAAAATACTGGCCCATACTTATAGTCAAAATAATGAACACTTTTAACTAAGCCCGACTCTAAAGGCATATGAACACCATTGTTTTAAAGTATACTTTTTTAGGTGACGATATGATTGTATATCATACGGTACCTCATAAAAAATTTTACCCTCACTGAGCCAAAAAACCAATGAAAATGAACGTTAAGCAAACGAATTACGTAATACAATGAACATTTTATTTTTATTAGGTATTATTTTCATTATATTAACGAAAAATTCGTTGAGCCAACGAAAATATTTTAATAAACGTAATTCGTTTGCTAAACGTTCATTTTCATTGGATTTTTGGTTCAGTGCTTACACCCTCTAATATAATGTATTTTTTCAAGGATGTTTCGAAAACAAATATCTTTTGCCGAATGTAGGGTGTCGCCCTTTTAAATTTTTCGTCATATCTTACGCATTTACAGTTCGATCTCAATTGATATATATGAATGTCTTTGTCTCGCGAATACCAATGTTTTGCCCTTTGGGGCCATTGGCCTAGGGATTATCGTTCTAGTATTTATCAACCAAAACTCTGTTCGTACCACCCTAATATCAGAAAACTAAAGCTCGCAAGAAACTATTAAGGAAATGATTTGATAATTCCAGCAGAGACACTTTAAAACTTAATTATACAAAAATATATACCGTTAGATCGAAAATGGTGGAAGTTGCACAACATATCAACCCGTTTGCGCGAAATTAACGTACATGGCAATTTTTTTTAAAATTGAGTTTTTGATGCAATCTTGTTCTACATTCAGAGAGACGTCACCTGACAAAATATTGTAGGCGGATTCCACTTTGTTGCTCCAAAAATTGAATGTATATTTTCATTTTGATATTGCAAGTGATAGCAGAGAAAAGTAGAAAAATGGCTCTCCTGTAAAATTTGGTTTTTGTAACATACGTTAATTTCGAGCAAAGAGGTCAATATGTATATCCGCGTAACTCAAAAAACTGTTCAGTGTATTAAATAAACAAAAAAAAAACCCGAAATTCCGCAATAAAATAAAATAAATTTTAAGGAAGGATATACTGTTTTCTAATATGCGCAGTCGTTTTAGATAATAACTTTTTTAGTAAAATTTCGAAATTTTGTTATATAAAAAATTGGAAAATGCAGCTTGATCTTCTCTATATCAGGCGACCACTACGTTCGGCAAAAAAAAAGGGTTTTTTCGAAACTTTTTTTCCGTGTTAGCAAGTACGCTCTAATGTATATGCATATTCTATATATGAATATATTTATAGTTGTACGTGTGTATGTATATATTTCTGCAAATTTTAAAACATTTTAGTTACACTTACAGGTTGGGTTTTCCTTGAATATCAGATCTAAATGCCTCCTTTTTATACTTTATTTAAACCAATACATATCATATTACTCTCCAAAAATAAACATGTTTTACTGAAAATGTTAAATTTGTTTTTTTGTACTTTTTGTGCCAAACTAATCAATATTTTAAAGATAAATTCGACACTCAAAAACGTGTATAAAAAAAGAAAAAAACAACTTGAAAACATTATTTTGTTGTTATCTCTGGCATTATTTCTTTATTTTTTTCTCCCACATGTCCCTGAAGATTTTCCAGCAACAAAATATGTATGTGTGTATGTGTTTGGAAAATATTTATAAAAAACAACAAATGCAAGAAAATACATATATTTTAGGAAAATTGCTACAAAGTAGTTTTAAGTGAAGGCAAACAAAAATTCCATTTTTATTTTCTTGTTTTCAAAGGAGAGATTTTAAAGGAGAGAAAAAATAAAGTATGCTCTCCAAATAAATACCAAAAATAACACACACACACACAAACACAGTATGTAAACATTTTAATAAACAAAATGCTAGACCGTTATCTTTAACACAGGATGTTGTTTGTTAAACGGAGAAATGTAACAAGAAAAAGCACACACATACTGTCACATACACTACAAAAAAGCCTTTCTAAACGTGATATTCTTCACAAAATTTGTTGTTGTAATTTTTTTTTTTTGGAGCTTGTATGCTTCTCAGTGATGTTGGTGTTGAATATAACATTTAACGGAAATACAAAATGTTATTAGTATGGGTAAGTATGAAAGTATATGTATGTGTGTGCGTGTAAAAATAAAAACGTTTCACATGTTTAAAGGAAAACACCGAAAAAAGTGGTATGTATATGTTTTCCAAACATGTAAAGAGTGTCCAAACATTTTAATTAAAATTAAAAGGAGGGTTTTTTTTGATTTATAAAAAATATTATTATTTCAGTTTATTAGAAATAGATTCCGGTTTAAAATAAAAATTATGTCGGTAAAGTGAACCCCCTACTGGATTGGCAGGCTCCCAATCTTTTACCAAAACTCTCAATCACGTTCTTCGTTAAACTGTTGTCAATGGTTGATATCTGCCCGATAATGTTGTTTTTAAGTTCTTCAACTGTTGTGGGATTTTTGCAGTACACTTTCCATTTCAAAAACCCCACAAAAAATAGTCTAAGTGTGTCGAATCGCACAATCTTGGTGGCCAATTCACTTTACCTCTACGATAAATAATGTGATTTTCAAACGTTTCTTTCAAAATATCCATTGTTTCTATTGCTGCCCTACAGATAATATTGGACTACGTGGTCCATTGTGGCTTAAATGGACTACTACCAACATGGTCCAATGTACTGTTGTATGGGCCATGTTATAAGAAATGAACATGCAGTGCTGCCAACAACAGCATGATGTATACTTTTTTATTGTTTTCAGTATTACACATTGGTAGCCCTGATGGTGTCCATTATTAATTGTTTATTTAAAAGTGAAAGTTTGTGAAATTTGTGGAAAAAAGGTAAAAAAATTAAAAATACCAAATAAATATATTTAATAATAGCAATAATAGACTACGGTACACACCGTAAAAGGCGATTAGTAAAAAATGAAAAAGATAAACTACCCCTTAAGTTCACTCCATGCTGTAGTAACATGGAGTACTTTTAAAACTAACCCACTTTAGATTAAACTACCCCTTAAGTGTACTCCATAGTGTAATAACATGGAGTACTTTTAAAACTTACCCACTTTAGTACTCCATGGAGTAGTTTGGGGACTACTTCGGTGGGTTATATGGTCCCCTCCTAGGACATCGTAATGTTAAATGGACCACCTTTTACCCATATATTTGGAGTACTCATACTCCGTTATCGACTACTCTTTACATGCATGTATGGACTAGTCTCGTTATCTGCAGGGTGTGTGTCAAGTGATACCATCCAATTGAAACCACATACTCTCTACGTCTAAAAAATAAATTTTTCGCCACAAAAAGATTCGGATCATCTCCCTGTAGCGATTTCCATTGAACATTGATTCCTCAAATTTTGGCAACCATTACATAAATTAAAATTGATTAATCAGACTATTTTTTTTTTAATGTGGAACGTCTTTTGAAATTTTATTTAAAATATGGCAATTTTTTTCTGATTTTTTATAATTTGGCGTGTATTTTTTTTTTTCTTCGGAAAATAATTTCTCTCTGGCGGAGTATTAAAGCCGCAACTTATTGGTTATAGGAAAGAACTTTCAACCTGGTTAGTCTAGTGATATAAAATACTAGCATTAAAAAACATTTTAAAATCGAGTTTTACCTTCATTTTATTAAAAAACTGGGACCGTTCTAATGTTTAAAAGAACTGTAAGTGTGCCTACGTGTCTGATTTTGTGTATATGTTTAAAGCAGTGTTCGAAAATAAACACTAAATATCGCTCCATAGTGTTCGGTTCGGTAGATTTGTGAAAACACAAACGCTAATAGTGTACACAATACACGCACAAGCTGTTTGTGCTGCGTTCGTTGCTAAAATTTATTGTTTGTTCATTTCTTTATCAATGTAAAAAAATAAACATTATAAATGTTTGTCTACAGCAGTTTTGAAATGGTACTGAACTTCAACTAAAAGAGTATTTTTCTCACCAAATAGTACTTTTTGTTGAAAAAACCAATAATTTATGAAAATAAAAAGAACAAAAAATATTTAAATTTGAGGTACACATGTAAATAATATTTCTGTTATACATTAGCGTCAAGCGCCCCATCCACTTATTTATTTTTATTTATTTATTTATTTATTCAACTTAACTGAAATTGATGCTCAGAAATGTGGTATTGATAAACTACCAAAAGCAATATGTGAAATGTCAGCAAACATTAGTTTCGTTCTTAATATTGGCTATATTTTTCAAAGAATTTTAAATATATTCAGTTCTGAAAGATCCCCTTGAACACGGAATGGAGAATCAGTATTATGCTATTGGGTTTTCCGGAAACAATATTTTCTGGAGTGAAGCTGATTATCACTTTTAAGGTTTTATGTTCAAAACAAAAATTAGTTCTTAATGTTTCGCAAATTGTCGAATAAAACGATTCCTTATCATTGCATGATCACATCACAGTTAAAAAGTTAAGAGTTAAAAAGCTCAAAGGATAAAAAGTACAAAAAACAACGCGGGGGTACTGCGGTATTTTTAATATGAAAAATACTGAAAAAAGTACCAAAGTACTAAATTTTTCAACACTGGTCTACAGTATCACTGAATTGTTCTGTTTTTTAACGATGAACAGAACACTATAAAATGTTCGGCTCTTTCTTGAAAATAGTTACGAACGTTATTTAGGATTGTGTTCGTTTACGCAATCACAAAAAAAATCGATATCGCTCTTATGCTTATTTTCGAACACTGCACCAGTGCACTGGTTTATATTACGCAGCTCAGGGATGGAAATGACCTTTCGGTTTTTTACAAACTTAAATAACAAAACGTACTTTTTCGATTATAATGGTACCAATTTTATATAGTGAAGTAAGAAAAAATTAAACTTATTTAAGGCGAATAAAATTTCTTGTGAAAGAAATCTTTTATTTTTATATTAGTTTTAAATATGAGTGAATGGCGGTAGTACCACGGTACCAATAAAACCAATTAAAATGTATAAAAAAAAGTACAATCGTACCATATTCCATCCCTGATGCAGCCATATTTTGATTGAAGTAGTAGAAGAAGGATTTAAGATTGTTTGAAAAGGAAAAACAATTTTAACCACTCTCGCACAAGCACTCACACAAATAACAGCAGTATGTTGTTTTTTTTTTTAGCGAGCACATTTTTCCTAAAAAAGGAGTGAATGAGAAAACGAAAAACAACACAAAAAATATACACCAAAATTGGCGTTAAGGAATCTTAGCAGACATACTGACTATAAAAAGTCAATGTTGGGCTTCTTTCTATACAAGGACTTTAGAAAAAGTTCAATAGTATAAAAGTTTGTTAACTTTGATGACGACTTTTCCATCCGAGAACCGAAGTAGATCTGATATTTATTAGTGATTTAACTTATAATTTTTTTTTCTTATTTAGGACTAATAAATCAATGCAAGTTCAACTCTCTTTATGGTTTTAGCTGTTGAGTTTAAACTTATATGTAATTCAAGTTTAGTTCAACTAAACCAGCGTTAAAGCCATCAGTGATTTATTAGTCATTAGTTATTGCTTTTTTAATTGCGCTCATACCATATGAGGACCAAATTTGACTCAGAATTTTTTTTAATATTAAATAAGTATTAAATATTAAAAATGGATTAAATTGGAACTTCACGTGGCCACCAATACAAGAGTCCTTTTGCATTATGAACTTTAGAACTATATGGAGGGCTCAGAGCTGAACCGAACCAAGTCATAAAATATATCACGTATATGTATTTCAAATCTGGTGCGAAAATCTCCGCAAAATTTAACTCAATCCAGTTCTGTAATGGGGTAAATCAAAAACAGTTTCGTTCCTAAGGTAACGGTAATAAACACAAGTCAGTGGCTCAAGTAATTAATGGCAATTTACTTACTCAAACTCAATATATTTTCGAATTTTCTTTTTTGACTTGGTTCGCTTCAGCTCTCAGCCCTCCATATGTTCCTTACAAAACAAGTTAGTTTAATGAAATTTAACTTTACAAATTTAAATTGTTTGGTATTTTTAATACAAATTTTTACATTCAATCAGGCTCAAGTTCATTAAATTTAATTTTCATTAAATACATTTTATGAAGAAAGGAATTGTACAGCATAGAATGAATTAAAATTTATTGATAATTTTTCATTCTTGACTGACCATGGAATTGAACCCACGTTTACGGACAAGCTGATTTGATATGTTTCGTTAGTAACCACACTATCTCTTCAGACGTCTTTGCCGTTGAACAGTCACCGCCATTGATGACGACTGGCAGTCAATGGGCAATTGCACGCATAAGTCTTCCATAAATGGAAAAAATTAATTTCTGATTTTGGTAGTAAAAATACTTAAGTATGGTGGCAACATTATTTTACTTAAAGTTTTTATAGTGGCAACAATTTTTTGATATTTTTTTTTTTTTTATTATTATTAGGGTAATTTCATGTCAAAACGACCAAGAGTGGGACACGATGCTTTTGATTTTAATGAAATTTGGTGAGAAGCTTCCTTTTATCTTAATTTTTGAGCTTATTTCTTCAATATCTCGAAAACTACTTGACATACGAAGATGTCATTTTAAAGAGAACAAAAAAAAAACACCTCCTTCAAAGTTTCAGGATTTTTAAAGAACAGTTTGAGGTATTACATAAAAACAATTAGCCAAATAAAAACTTTTTTTTATATTTGATATATAGCCCCAAGTATTCTCTTTAAAATGACATTAAAGAAGAAATAAGCTCAACACATTCGGCTAATTTGGTGAAATTATGGCATTTTGAATATGACATAACTTTTCAAAATTAAATTATTTTTTCGTTAATATATGTTTCTTATAAGATAAAAGGATTCTTCTCCCCAAATCGGAAGGGGTCGTGTCCCACTCTTGGTCGATTTGACATGGAATTACCCATTATTATTTAAGTTTCAAAGTTGGTTTCTATTATTA
Organism: Pollenia angustigena; assembly: GCA_930367215.1. NCBI lineage: Eukaryota > Metazoa > Arthropoda > Insecta > Diptera > Polleniidae > Pollenia > Pollenia angustigena. The sequence continues at coordinate 186,336,365 of OV884060.1, read as the reverse complement.
GTGATTTCCTTTAGGCGGTGTTTATATTCAAAAATAGCATTTTAACGAGTTCATTAATTACATTTTGTATCTTTCAAATAATTTAAGAGTTCTAATTTTATGCGCTGTGATTTCGATGCTAACGTTTCATGTAAAAATACTGACTTTTTACTACACAAAGTGAGTGTAGTGTCGGTCACGTTTTGGGCTGTAGTGTCAGTCACAATTTATTTTACTAATAAATATTTTAATTTCAAAAGATTTTGTTATTCGTGCTTAATTCCCAGTTTTTATTCTTGACAAAAACACTTGAAATTTATTGTTGATGGGATAAGCTATTCCTATGCATTTCACTGGTTGCTTAGGCCAGATCATCAGGAAACTTCATCCATAAAGATTTTAGAAAAACTAAAGATATTAAACCAAATAAAACTGTTAAACGTATAAGAATTATAGCAACAGTTCTACTTGTAATAATATCAAAGTTTAAACAAAACACATCAACAATAAACAACAGTGGGTTTATCTCATCTTACATTCCCCACTACAATTAGTTGAAATTCTCCCAACATTAATTGTAGTTGTAAGTAAATTTTGTATTCCCAAAAATTGAAATTACTTTTTGATAAACAGGCAACTGCACGGCCTAAAAAACACTTAATTGACAACTTCTTTTGTAAGTTGTTGTTGTTTTTATTTTGTTTTTCTTAACCTACTTACAACTACAATTAATGTTGAGAGAATTTCAACTAATTGTAGTGGGAAATGTAAGATGAGATAAACCCACTGTTGTTTATTGTTGATGTGTTTTGTCCAAGCTTTGATATTGTTACAAGTAGAACTGTTGCTATAATTCTTATACGTTTAACAGTTTTATTTGGTTTAATATCTTTAGTTTTTCTAAAATCTTTATGGATGAAGTTTCCTGATTATCTGGCCTAAGCAACCAGTGAAATGCATAGGAATAGCTTATCCCATCAACAATAAATTTCAAGTGTTTTTGTCAAGAATAAAAACTGGGAATTAAGCACGAATAACAAAATCTTTTGAAATTAAAATTTTGTATTCCCAAAAATTGAAATTATTTTTGATAATAAATATTTTATTAAATAATTTACCGCTTTTATTTCAGCATTTTATAATAGTTTGTTTCTTGAACTGTCGATAAAAACACAAATTAAAGTTATTACGAAAGTGCAGAGGAAGATTATTGACGTTTGAAATCACTCACGAAAACGACTTCCTTTTGCATGTAGTGTCAGTCACGTTTATATTTTACTAAAAAAATGATATTTCAAAATATCATTGATTGCCATTTTTTTCTCTATCAGATAATTGTTGAAACTCCTACATAGCCATGATTAAATCGATACTAAAAAAATATTACTAACCGTAACATAAGACATAACAAAACGCAAATTGTGTCAAATGTATCGTCAGTCACATATAGAATGGCCACAATAGTCTTTAAACCAAATGTTATTTTCTAGTTGGTGGATCGAAATTTATTGTGAATGATTATCGATTTTAATGGACTTACATGTTCTTCCTTATACATCCGTTTTTCATACTTTTTGTCAAGAATTCTTCTGGAAGTACCTTACGATGTTGTTGAACCCTTTCAGCAGAATTCGTTAACAAAAGAGCTACAAGATTATTTTTTAGTATTTGGTATTATGTTTAGAAAGCATATTTTTCTTTTTTTATCGAAAAAAATTCAAAAATATATTGTGATAACTGCAACCATATTATTGGGTAAATTAGTCTTCACTTATGAATCCACAGCCATATTTTGGTTGCCTCTGACGATTTCATTTTTAAAAGGATGAATTCGAGATGTTATAGCTGCGCAAATAAAACTATCGAATGTTTTTGCATACGACAGACACTGACGTATCGAATGAAAACTCGATAAATGTAATGTCGAGTTACTCGATAACTAATGCTATTATTTCAAATTCCATAATTTTCATTCGATATCAAGTTTCATGATACCAAAATAAATAATTTCGATTAATTTTGCTCGATGTCGTATGCGGTGCTTAGACCCCCGATGTGAATGTGGCTGTTCTCGAAAATGTAAATTTGACCCGAGTTCTAGCCCTAATTCAGTGAAGAATAAAAATTGTCAATAAATTTTAATTCATTTCATGTTGTTAAATTCCTGTCTTTATTAAAAATAATTAAATGCAAATTAAAATTGATGAACTTAAGCCTGATTTAGAAAATATAAAAAATTTTAATTAAAAACCTTGAACAGTTTAATAAAAAAAAAAAAACACAAAAAAAGTACTATGTATCCTTTAACCTTAACAAAGCCAGCCTATTTTTACATGTCAACAACAGACTTTAAGGCAGAGCGCCTTAAAAAGAAAACTTTTTTAAGTTACCGCTAATATTTAAACGAGGAAAACACAGAAAGCAATTTTAAAAGACATGTCAACATTTTGTATAGAAGATACAAAAAATCTAAAGATTAAACAAAAAGAAAAAGTACAGAAACACATGCCTACAAGACTACAAGCATAAAACAAAACAAACAAAATTTTTCAATTTCTTATTAAAATTTATTTCTATTTTTTTTTTTTTTTTTGTTCGAGCGTGTTTTTTAGCATTTTTATGTCCTTTTATCCCTTTAAGGCAAAAGTGTGTCGAAGTTTAGATAAATATTAATTTTTTTCTAATGTTGTTACCTTTTTCTTGTATTTATACCCTAAACTGCCACAGGTAGAAGGGTATTATTTGTTTGTGTATAAGTTTGTAACACAGAGATATATTGACTCTGTCTAGCTGAAAACCTTGTGAGCAATTTTAGGCATAATTTGATACAAAGGTCATAATTGCCACAATGGCTAAGCCTGCTTAAAATTCTCGCTATACTCGACCTAACGCAGTGTAAAAACTGGCGTGGTATTACCGTGCGTAACGCCACAGGGAAAATAATGGCGACATTGATACTGCAACGAATATCACCAGTGGTGGAACGAATTGTGCGAAACGAACAAGCTGGTTTTAGGCCTGGACGATCATGTGTCCATCACATCAATACTCTACGTGTAATTATTGAGCAATCGGCAGAGTATAACACACCACTTTACCTGCCTTTCGTAGATTTTAAGAGAAACACAATATCCCGAAACTCAATGTGGTCTGCACTAATTGGTAAAGGCATACCTGAAAAAATCGTCAACCTAATACGTGAGTTGTACAGAGATGCAGAGTGTAAGGTCCGTTTCAACGGAAAAGATAGCCAACCTTTCACAGGGTTGTATCCTGTCTCCCACATTATTCATTCTGCTCTTGGATTGTGTAACGGAAGCAACCAACAGGGAGGCCCCTACCGGTATTCGATGGAATATGATAGAATACCTGAATGATATAGACTATTCAGATGACATATGTTTAATGGCCCACCGCTTTGCGGATATTCAGGAAAAGTTAAAAAGACTCTCCGAAAACGCCAAAAAGTAGGATTGAGAATAAACATTAAGAAGACAAAGCTGATGCGTATGGGAACTAACGTAACAATACAACTCAGTGTCGGTAATATGATATTTGAAGACGTAGAATCTTTCAATTATCTCGGATGCAAAATTACGAAAAACGGTGGCTCTGCACCCGATGTTTATGACCGCATAAACAAGGCACGTGTTGCGTTCCTCAAGTTGCAGAAGGTTTGGCGCGCCCACAACTTATCCAGAGGATCAAATTACGTATATTTAACTGTAGCGTTAAATCGGTACTGCTATATGGTTGCACTACATGGAGCCTCACAAAATTAACTACAAACAAACTACAAACGTTCGTTAACCGATGTCTGAGACAGATATTAAAGATTTACTGGCCGAATTGTGTATCCAATGAAACCCCGTAGAATCTGGCACTTTGCTGCCCTATTGAAGGTGATATACGAACACGTAAATGGACATGGATCGGCCATATTCTCAGACGACCATTAACTGATGTAGACTGGAATCCTCAAGGTCAGCGCCAGCCTGGTCGACCACGTAATTCCTGGATCCGGATCATCAGAAAAGAGTACGAAACTGCTCGTCTTACTTGGAACTAGATTAAACTACTTGCCAGAAAAAGAAATAGATGGAGAGAATTCGTTGAAGCCCTATGTTCTCCGTGAACATTTTATTTAAATATTTAACTGTACATTTTTTTTGTATTCATTATATTTTTTTTAGATAATAAAAAAAGGTTTTTTACTTAGTCCGTTTTTAAAAAATAATATTTTGCAGATATTACATTTTTCCAAAAATTATTTCTTTCCAATACAGTGAGCAAAAAAAAAAACTTGTACACTTGTTAAATTAAAATAAAAAGACAGAGACTAAAGTAAACCATAAGGAAGGGGAACCACTTAATCTACGAATCCAAGTGCAGACAGATTTACGTCCATCACTTTCAAATACATATCTGTATGGAGATAGAAAGGGGAAGCACTTAAGCCACAAAATATTTTTCATACTGTGAAGCACGGTGGCGGCAATGTTATGGTTTGGGGGTGTATCAGTGCTAATGGAGTAGGTAACCTTGTGTGTATCGAGGGAATCATGAATAAAATTGATTATTGAAATATCCTAAAAAATAATTTGCCATAATCCGCCCAAAAAATGGGTTTAGGGAATGATTTTGTTTTCATGCAAGATAATGATCCAAAGCATTCGGAAGTTATCGTAAGGGAATGGTTGCTTTATAACACAAAAAAAGTTTTGCCTCATCCTCCGCATAGCCCGGATTTAAATCCGATTGAGCATTTGTGGACTCATATGAAAACAAAATTAAGAGATTACCACATATCCGGAAAATAATCCTTAAAAAACGCTCTCAAAGATATCTGGAGTTCTATTCCCCAAGAAGTTACAAAAAATCTAGTCCATTCGATGCCAAGAAGACTTCTTTCTGTTAAAGAAGATAAAGGACACCATACAAAATACTGAAAACCTAAATATTTTAATCTTTTTTAAAGTTACGTTAAGTTTTTTGTCCTGTATAACTTTTTCTTTTGTTTATGAGTTTTAAGGTCCCATTAGCCGACCGTAAATGTAGAAATGTAAATGTAATGTAAACAGCTGCAAATGCTTAACTGACTGTAATGTCACTTAACCGTAACGTGCCAACCTGTAGAAAATAGAATTTCATTACGAGGTTACGTGACAGTTGTAGATAGTGATGGGCTGCTTATATTTTAAATGCAATGCGGGTAAAATCACTCTTTTTGTTTGGTACTTTTTCAGTTATAATATCTGTGGACTTTTGACAAAATAAGTTACAATTCATACATACATATTTTCATTTATACAAATATATGTTTAGATGTATAAAATTAACAAATGTATACATATCCACAAACAAACGAAGTCTGGTTTTTAGTGGTATCAAAACCTTTATTACGTGTATGCACATTTTGAATTTAATGTAAGAACATGTGTACGAATATGATATAATACATATTTGTTTTTTGTAAATCTGTAATATTAATATCAAATATTAAATTATTTATTTATTTATACATGCAAGAAATCCAGTTTTAATACTATTTAAATCACTTGGTACTTTTTCTGCAAAGCGGCCACCATTTCAACATTTTTAATTCTCATCACTGTGTGTGTTGTTTTATGTATACTAATGCTTTTTTGTTTTTGGTTGTGAAAAACAGCTGACACGTTCTTACATGTTCTATAAGTGCACAAACGAGCTTACAGTACGTTACGGTGCTTTACATTGCATTTAATTACCTTAGCATATTTGTGTTTTTATTGTTTTTTTTTAACGTTAAAATATACAAAATGAAAAAGAAGTTTAATTTAAATTAAAATATAGATCTTAAAATTTAATTAATGTGAAATAAAAGTTATAATATGGTTTTACTTTAATCTCTGTGTTTTCTTTTGTTTTAATTTAACGAGTGTACATTAAAATCATTTTCGTTTGTCAAGTAGTTTTCGAGATATTGAAGAAATAAGCGCAACATATTCGGCTAATTCTGCGAAATTATGACATTTTGAATATGACATAACATTTGAAAAAAAAAAAAAATTTTTTTTAATTTTTTTTCGTTAGTATATTTTCCTTATAAGATAAAAGGAACCTCCTCACCAAATTTCATTAAAATCGGAAGGAGTCGTGCCCCACTCTTGGTCGTTTTGACATGGAATTACCCATATATGACCATAGTTCCCATAAAAATACCACTTCCGAAAATAGCTTTTAATGCCATAACTTCCTTATAAATGAATAAGTTTAGTGTTAGCTACTATGTTATGGCAAAATGTTTTGCCATAAGGGGTTACATAAGCCCCATCCCTTTAATCAGTTTAGGGCGAAAAAATTTCAAATAGATGTAGATATCTAAATAATATACGACACAAAGAACACCTATGTAAAAATTAACCTCATAACATACTTTTATTTTGGCGGATCCTTGATTACTAATGGGTCCCAAATATGGTATACTCTCGTTTATTTTTCAGCAAATATTGTGGTGTAGTGTATTAAACTTTCGGGCTTGACCGACTTTAATACTTTCTTACTTGTTATGTTTTGTTGCTGTTATTTACTATTTTATTACATATTTTGAAGGGTAAACTATTTTCATAAGAAAACTACTCAACTATTGTCTATATAATTTCCGCTTTATTTCCGTTCATATTTTAGTTTTGTGTTTTCATTCGTATCATTTCCATGGTGGCCAGAGGGTGATGCATGTGTGCGGGAGGGAAGCCTCAGTGTAATGACTAATTACCGTATAGTTCATTGTCTTAAATTCAGTAGTATTTGTGCATGTTGGGTCACTTTTAGTACTGGTATTAGTTATATTTACCTTTACATAGATATTTTTATGTCAACACCTTTTTTTCTTTTATGAAATATGATTTTTTGCCTTAAACATTTAAAGATTCAGTTCAAATACATATTTTGAAAGTCATTGCAACTAGAAGTTTAGTTTGGATTCAGTTAATTAAACACTATTTAATTGCAATACGACAGACATAATTCGTAATTTTGTATGGAACACATATACATGGATGAAGTTGTAAATCGATTTATAATGAATGAGTTCATTAATTATAATTAATAAATTATGAATCGTACAATATGTATTCGAATTTTACGTAACAATCGAATACAATATGACGAACATACCATAATCCGGAAATGGCATTTGAGCTTCCAAATTGTGTAAGAAAAGCAGTGATGCCAACAGTAGGGAATTTTCCCTTTTTGTAAGGATTTTTTTGGAAAAATTTAAAGAGTAGGGAATTTCAAGAGTAGGGAAGGAACAATCGAATGCGCTATTATAATTTTAAAAATAAATAAATGCATAATATGAAGAAACCAAATAAAGTGCTGCACTGCTTAAGAAAAAAATAAATAACATCCCTCTTCTGAAAAATTTGCTTACGATATAATCGCAAAAAGGGTGCGATATAGTCAGTGTTGCCAGTTTAGCAGTTTTCATTCTAGATCAGGGGTCTAATCACCGCATTCGATACTATCGTATCGAATAAACTATCGATGTTTTTTGAATACGATAGACACTGACGTATCGAATGAAAACTCGATAAATGTAATGTCGAGTTACTCGTTATCGAATGCTTTTATTTCAAATTCAATACATTTCATTCGATATCGAGTTTCATTATTCGATATTGTATGCTGTGATTAGACCCCAGCATTTTTTTAAGTCATTTGGCATGAAAAAAACTGATTTAGCATGTTGCATATTTTCTAGCATTATTTAAAAATGTCTACAATTTTTTAGTTCTTAATATTTTCCATTTTTATTATGCTTAATACAGATATACAAAAAAAAATGGAAGGTTCTTACATTGAACTAGATATAAAATATGTAAATGCTCATTTATGTGGATATAGTAACCCTTTCACTGAAATAAAAATCAAAAAAGGAAAAAAAAAATTTCAAAAATTAGTAAAACCTGTTCGCAAAAGTTTTGCAAAGATTTTCGCAAGCACCTTAATTTAAAAGAATGGGTGAAAGAATTAGATGACTTAGAAAGAAACCTTTTGCAATAACTACAAATGCGATACTGATTCCAAAATTAAAGGCATGAAGCAACACGCAGAAAACAATAAAGCACAAAAATGCTACGAGCATAAGTAAAAACAGTTCAGCACAGGCGGCATAAAATTTATGTGCTTTGCACAGTTCGGTTTCACCTGTCGATCATCTGACAAACTTTTGTTAAACTCAATTTGACAACTTGTCGCTGAAGCTGAAGGACAAAATGCAGGATATTATAAAAAATTAATTGACTTTAATTAAGATCTGTCTTTATTTTTTATATAATTATTTTTTAACCTTTTCCCCGCAGTAAGTTTTGGCAACACTGAATAACTCTTTAACAGGTTAAAAGTTGTTATTTAAGCTACGAAATATCTGACAAGTTACGCTTCAACATTTTTTTGACGAAACATTCAAAAACTTAAAATATTAAGATAGTGATTTATGGAATGAAGACGAGGATGATCAAGTACTTTACATTTTATAAATCAATGACCAATTACACTATGTGACAGTTTTTTGACCAAATGCATTCGACACCTAATTTTTATGTAAAATTGCCCGCTGAATCCGAATATGAAGTCAGAATGCTCAAAAGCAGAACAGTTTTCGAGATAGTCACCCCTATTATGTAAGGCGTTGTCGACGTCGACATTAATTTTTAATTGTTGTCACATCAAGGCGACGACTACAACACTTCGACCTTAATTTGGTATTTTATAAGAATGTTGTGTCGACGTCGACTAGTTATCGAAAATTTGACAAAAAAAAAAAAATCCCATCTCCAATTGTTTTTTTATTTTTATTTTTGTTCTGCACTCACTTTTTAACGCTATGGTGAGTTCATACGGCTCATGTCTTATTGACAAGATTCTTCCTTTTCCTTCTTTGAACATGAATTGGCGTTCAAATGATTCATGTCATGCTGACGACATGTGCTTTTTTGGTATTGAAAACAATAACAAAATTAAACAACGAATGAAAAAGCAAAACGTAAAGACAGTACATGCATCTGTGTACTCGTTTCTTTTCCCCTCGTCCCTCTCGCCTATAAAGTAGCAATAATGTCAATAAGGCAAGAGCCGTATGAACACAGACTATTTATGCTAAATTCCGACATATTTTTTTTTAACTGATTTAGCTTTTTAAAATAAAGTGTAGAGATTGTTTCCAATTTTGAATTTTTTTCGCGAATTTTTGGCATGCTTTAGATAAAAGATATTTTTACTGTAAGTTTTCTGATTCTTTATAGCTTTAACGTTTATCAATAAATATAAGACTTTTCTTTCATGCCGCTGTTAGCAAATTTTTGAGAATTTTCGTTAATTCAGCAATTTTCGCCGAATTTTTGCCATTTCTTTCAGTTTAAGGGACTTTTAATCAATTTTATGGCTTGTTTGATATATTAAAAATTTTTCGCTGTTTTTGCATATTTTTTTTTTTTTTTTTGATCTTCCCGACATTTTGTTTTTTTAGCAGTTTAGCGATTTCAAACCAATTTGAGGGTTTGTTTCAAAGTTTGCAATTTTTGCTAATTTTAGCCATGCTCGCGATAGAAGCGAAAGTTTTCTGATTCTTTACAGCTTTAACGATTTTTAATAAATATTAGACTTTGCTATCATGTAGCTGTTAGCAATTTTTTACGAATTTCCGCTAATTTTGCAATTTTAACCAAATTTTTGCCATTTCTTATAGTTTTAGGGAATTTAAATAAATTTTATGGCTTTTTTTATATATTAAAAATGTTCGCGAATTTTCGCTATTTTTGCAAATGTTTGCGAATTTTCGCAATTTTGGTTCTTTGAGGCGTTCGTCTTAAATAAAAAATTTTCGCAAAATTTCGCTATTTTAGCAAACTTTTCCGAACTTTCGCAATTTTCGCGTTAAATTTACTAATAAAATTTGTGCCCATAACTTCTTTAAAATTTGCATTTTTTATTTCAAACGTATTCAATAAATATGTTTACATTTCATTTAAAATTTCTTTAACTTTCATTTGAGTCGTTGCAAAATTTCCTGTCGACTAAAACGGAGACAATACTACTCGAAGTCGACTTGAAAGCGCCTTAGAAAATATCAATTGACTGTCAATAGTAATCGATTATTGTCAACAACGACTCAGAAAATACCATTACTGTTCAGGTGCCGTCGACTTGTGTCGATGTCGACTTTCATAATAGGGGTGAGTAACTGTTAGTTGTGTTTCTGAAAACGATGATGTCACTTAAATGCAAATTTCTTCAAAAATATTAAACGAATTATGTATTTCTTTTTTTTACTAAAATATCAATGGATTGCTAGTGAAGATTGGTCAAGAAATGAGAGAGTTGCAGGGGACAAAAGTTAAAACTTCATTGAAAATTGTATGATGTTTTAGCAATTTTGCTCTTTTCAAGTTATTTTTTTTATACCAAACAATGAAATTTTAATGTTTTGTAGTTTAGGGCAATAGTTAATTTCAATACGAACATTTTGCGCCCAACAAGAGCTAGATTGGTGCAAAAACGATAAAACTACAGAAGATTTAGTACATTAACCCACATAGAAATTTTACAGTTTTAGGATTTTTTTAACATTTTTTGTTATTGCAGTGTTATGGCAGTGTTGCCAAAACTTGGTGACCAAAAATGGCTAAATTTACGGCAAAAAATGGCTAAAATGGGCTAAAAAATGCCTAAAAGCTTGTTTAAATAAAAACACATTAAAATTTAATAACAAAACAGAAATAATTAATTTAAAGTTGTTAACGATGAAATTGTGAGTTGAGTGAGATTTGTTAAATAAGAATAAACGTAAATTAATATTAAAACAAATTAATATATTACAAAATTAAATCATCGAAAAATTCGATGTCGTTATTGTTCATCTCATAGGAATCACTCATTAGTTTCAAATAATCCTAAGTTTTAAATAATTTGAAGGTAAATCATAATCATCCAACCTTTTGAGTCCAGATATACAATAAAAAACAAGTAAGAAAGTATGTCGCTTAAACCCGACTTTATGACACCCTACACCACATAAAACCTTTGTACCAAATTTTATAAAATAAGCTCCTGTACTTTACGCACAAGATTTACATGGACAGCCAGCCAACCGGACAAACATCGTTAATTCGACTCAGAAAGTGATTCTGAGTTAATCGGAATACGTAAAGGTGGGCTAAGGGCTAATATTTTAAAGTGTTACAGACATCAGCACAAACGCATAGTACCCTATCCACTGTTGCGGTGGGGGTATAAATATTGTATTGGTATGGTAAAAATGTTTACCTAATTGATAAAATCGAATTAACGGTTGCTTAATGTAACCTATTTCACAAATTACTTTTAACGATGTTTACTTGGCTAAACACCCTCTCTACTTGAGCATTAGACCATTGAAGTGAGAGGAACTTTATAGTCAATTCTGAAATTTCTAAAACAATTTTGCTACCGCCTGCATTCCTTTATTGAAATACTTACAACCAGAAAAAAAAAACAGCGATGTTTGTGTTGATCAATTTTATAAATTTAATAGTGGAATACTTTTTGAAAGATGTTTCAGCTTCATAGTTTATAGCGATTTTCAACATTTGTAAAAGTTGTAATTTAAATTAAAGGCGTTTTAATTGTTCAAAATGTTTGTTTTACTTTTATAAATTTTTATAATAAAATAAAAATTATTCTTTTAAAAGAAAAACGGCAAAAAAATTTTATGGCTAAACAAGTTGAAAAATGGCTAATGGCTAAACTCATTTTTTAATGGCTAAACAGGGTGAAAATGGCTAAATCTAGCCACTTAATGGCTAAATTGGCAACACTGGTTATTAGACTTTTCGCTGTGTGTATTTACTTGGTCTGTTTTTTGTGATTTGGTAAAAATCGAAAAGTGGGATATTTTTTAACGATTTGGATCCTATTCTAGGATCTAACGTCGTAACTGATAAAACTTAAAAAAAGGTTATTGTTTGGTTCTAAAAAAATAAGTTGAAAGGAGAAAAATTGCGAAAAATCCTTAATATTTTTGAGAAATTTGAAATTTGACCGAATGTAACTTAGTCATTTCTTGACCAATTTTTACGAACGACCTGTGGTTGTTTTAGTAATTTCATTATCATATTCACCCCTATTATGTAAGGCGTTGTCGACGTCGACATTAATTTTTAATTGTTGTCACATCAAGGCGACGACTACATCACTTCGACGTTAGTTTGGTATTTTATAAGAATGTTGTGTCGACGTCCACTAGTTATCGAAAATTTGACAAAAAATAATCCCATCTCCAATTATTTTTTTTTGTTCTTCACTTACTTTTTAACGCTATTTATGCTATTTTCCGACATGGTTTTTTAACCGATTTAGCTTTTTAAAATAAAGTGTAGAGTTTGTTTCCAATTTTGTATTTTTTCACGAATTTTTGGCATGTTTTTGATAAAAGATATTTTTACTGTAAGTTTTCTGATTCTTCATAGCTTTAATGTTTATTAATAAATATAAGACTTTTCTTTCATGCCGCTGTTAGCAAATTTTTGCGAATTTCCGTTAATTGAGCAATTTTCACCGAATTTTTGCCATTCGTTACGTTTAAGGGACTTTAATCAATTTTATGGCTTTTTTTTATATATTAAAAATGTTCGAGAATTTTCGCTATTTTTGCAAATGTTTCCGAATTTTCGCAATTTTGGCTCTTTGAGGCGTTCGCCTTAAATTGGACATTTTCGCGAATTTTTGCTATTTTAGGAAACTTTTCCGAACTTTCGCGTTAAATTTACTAATAAAATTTGTGCCCATAACTTCTTTTAAATTTGCATTATTTAATTTTAAGCGTTTTCAATAAATATGTTTACATTTCATTTAAAACTTCTTTAACTTTCATTTGAGTGGTCGCAAAATTTCCTGTCGACTAAAACGGGGATAATACTACTCGACGTCGACTTAAAAGCGCCTTAGAAAATATCAATTGACTGTCAATAGTCATCGATAATTGTCAACAACGACTCAGAAAATACCATTACTAGGGTATTCATTTAATCGGGCTTTTGCTTTAATCGGTTAATCGCTCGATTAATTAACCGAGGTTTTGGTTTAATCGGTTTATAATCGGTTAATTTTGTAATTGATCGGTTAACCGATTAATAAAGTTTTGTTATAAATTAAGTAATAATAATATATAAAAATGCAAAAATGATTTTTAATATGGTATTTATTAGTAAAAAAAACAATGACATAACAAAAAAACAATTCTTGAACAAAATTTATATGTAAAAAGTATTTTTTGACAAAACTAGGCAACTCCAAAATGTCTTAAAAAAACAGAAGCATTAGAAGTTTAAAACGACGTTGTTTCGAAAAATAAGACAGAAAGAGCGAAATAGAAAAAAATCCGGTCACAAGCTCTTTGGGTCAAAATGTTAAACCTAAACATTGCAACTCCCGAGCATTCAAAGAATATTGTTTGCGTTCTTTTCATGAAAGTTTGTTCGAATGTTAAGTGGGTAAAAAGGGTAAAAATGGATAAATTGGGTAATATTATATATCCATAACTAAAAGACATACAAAAAAATGTAATACCTATCGTTGCTCTTTAGAAAAATAAGCGGACAGGTGTCTGGTACTTTTTAGAAATTCGGTCTTTTTTTGTCACCCCATCTATCTTTTAAACCAATAAACATATAAATAAAGTTAATATCACATTCGAAACTAATCTAAAAAATCCAAATACGAATTCGGTACTTTTTCGAAATTCGAACGTTAATTGTCTGGCTCCCAATGCAATATTGCAATTTCTAATACTTTAATGAGGAGAAAAAAATACCAACAAGGGGGAATACGGGAAACTTAATTCCTTTCCTTAGATTTTTGTTTTACAATGGTACTTTCTTTAATTAAAATTATATTTTACCTAGAAACATAAGCGTCCTGAGTGGATAAGAATTTTTTGGTACTATTTTATTTAACTTGCATTTTTTTGAGGTGTCTTTTGGTACTTTTTGTTCGTTAACTGGACATTTTTTCAATTGTCATTAATATTGCAATTGGTTGTTTTTTTTTTTTATCTAGAAACATGAACTTTGGCATAGAAGTACATACATATGTTCACGAATGAAAGGGAGATCTCGAAAGCAATCCTTAATACAGCTTATCTTATTTCTCAATTCTTTTCCAGTATTACTCTAAACAATTAAAATCGTCCATTATGACATAATTAGAATTCAGTTTTAATTTTAAAAACTTTAAACACTTCTAATTGCTTCGGTTAATTAATTAACCGAATTCTGTTAAAAGATTGTTTGTGTTACAATCGAGAGTTTATTTTACTGTCAGTTCATCATCTGACTCATCCTGGAAAAGCTCAGCACCGGACATATTCTTATCTTGTACTGTATTTAAAGAATGTATTGCAAAAAGGAAAAAATATTTTACTATACAAATACATTTTTGTAAAACACAAAAATATATGTTAAACTACTACAAAAAAAATTTAAAATTTTGTTACTTCGGTTAATCGGTTAATCGACTGAAATTAACCGGTTTAATCGTTAATCGAAAAAAACCAATTTTAAATTAACCGATCAGTTAATCGGGTAGTAATTAATCGGTTAACCGATTAACGGTTAACCGAATGAATACCCTAACCATTACTGTTCAGGTGCCGTCGACTTGTGTCGACGTCGACTTTCATAATAGGGGTGATTATTCATTATATAAAAACAAAGGAATAAAAAATCCGTTGTATATTTTCGAAGATACTTTTATAAAAGTGACGTTACCTTTTTCTCATATCTCGAAAACTGTTTTACGTTCGACCATTCTGACTTCACATTCGGATTCAGCATAAAGTTAAGGTATCAGATTCATTTGGTCACGACTTTTTGTTTTTGCGCTTTTTTGAAGAAATTACATGATAATATGAGGGGTATAGATGCAAAGACTGCATTGTCCACTTGTTTCACAACCGTAACTAATAATACCTCTTAGTTGTATTAAATTAATGCCTCCAATTAGTAAATATTACATTATCAGAAACACTTTTATCCCAAAAAAAGTATGTTCAAAAATTAAGAATTGACGCAAAAACGGCAATGTCCATTGGAGATTGTCGTTTTTGCAATGATCACAGTTTGTTAAGGTCTTTTTCTCTCAACTATTTGCGAAAATGCACGCTATTTTTTTTATTCTGTTTCTTTTTTGCAAAACAAAATAAAAAAGAAATTAAAAAATCAAACAAATTATTTTTTTTGTATGAAACAGTTAATTTTATTGTTCATTTTATAACTTTGTCATTAGTCGTAATTATGGAGCTAAGTTGTTATGAAGTTCCTCCAAATCAAGCAAGAAAAAACTAAGCCTTTGTTAAGTTTAAGAATTTTATAACTACTGATTTTTTTACGTACTTGCCCATGCTACAAAAGCAGCAACTTCCATTTGATTAGATAAAACACAGCAATGTCCAATTTGATTACAGTAGTTTTGACTTAACTGCCTTTTGTTTACGTGCACTTTTGACTTAACTGCACAAAATTGATAATTTTTGGAATTATTCTTTATAATTCCATACAAATTCCTTTTTTAAGTGCACTTTCTATACCTGCACATTTAAGATAAATGCACAAAATTTTTGGCATTTAAAAATTATTTTCATACAAAAAATTTAACTTAGCTGCACTTTGACTTAACTGCCCAAAATACATATTTTCTGGAATTATTCTTCGAAATCCTTTTTTACGTGCATTTTGTATACTTGCACATTTTTCATATTTTTGCGCAGCTTTGAAATATTTTCATACAAAACATCAAAGATAGCTGCACACATACAAATATTTGGTGGCCACTTTTTCACATAAATATCCAATTTAAGATGTTTATAAAAATATAAATCGCAATTATTTTGTTTTTTTTTCCATAAATTTTAATGTTCTTTGTTAATTCTCATTGTTTTTGTTAATATTTCTTTTATATTAAATAAACATACACTGAAAAAATTTTCTTCACAGATCGAATGAAATTTACATTAAAATTCAACCTATGTAACCCTTCATTGGATTAATGAAATGTTTCATAAAATCAATGAAAGTTTGGCATTAGTTTAATGACAAACGTTTATTTTATCCATTTTTTCAATGAGGATTCATAAAATCAATGAAAATTTTGTCATTGATTTTATTAATCCTTCATTAATCCAATGAAGGGTTACATAGGTTGAATTTTAATGTAAATTTCATTGGATCTGTGCAGAAAATTTTTTCAGTGTACATACACGTATAAAATGATCTGTTATTTCCCAGCTAGCATAGGCTGTTTGTTAGACGATTATGTTTAATATACAACACCTAAAAGAATCTTTTGATGCTAATCTGATGAGTGACAAAAACATCTAAATCTCTTTTTAATTTATTATTTTATTTTTTGACACGATCATCTTTAAATCTTGGAATGAACCTTTTGAGATTCTCTGCAAGAGTCGTATAACAATTACTGGGCTACCTAAATAAGACCGTTTTTGAAGTATGAAAATGCTATTGCCAACACAATTTTAATAAAACAAACCGGCCTTAGGATCTGTTAAAAAGGATTTTCCGACAGGATGGTGTTGATTTCGCGACCTTAAGGTTTGTTTTATAAAAATTGTATGAAAATTAGAAGTTTTGGCATGAAAAATATGCTTGATGCCCTATTTAGGTAGCTCAGTCATACGGCATTTCACGAGTTGTAAAAAAATACTTACATGGGTCTCATACGACTATTGGCATGCTTTTTAAACGACTTGTTAGATAATCTCTACAGACATCATAAACGATTCCCTTTACGATTAATATAAGCGTTTTTCGCTGCGTTATGGAAGAATCTCTCAAAGGAATCAGCACGTGTAACAGTTTCCCCCGTGCGAGGAATTGTCTACAATTAAAAAATGAGTTCGTCAATCAAAAACACTCTTTGTGAGATTCCCAGTAGACTCCTAGACGATTGAAAATGCTAGCTGGGTTGAAATAATAAAATAATTTTTTTATTTTTCTTTTAAATCAAACACTTTACTTTAGCTGCACTTTTGTGCATTTAACCACAATTAAGATAACTGCATTTTTGATTTACCTGCACAAAAAATCGTGCAAAGGAGATTGTGCAGCTAAGTCAAAACTACTGTATTCTAATAGCCAGCAAACCGCTATATCGATTTGGTTGAAACTTGCGTCATATCTTCATCATATTCTTATTTACTGAATAGCATGATATACAATACATATGTAAATATGAATATACTTTGAGCTAGAGGTTTTTACTATTTATTACGAAAACTATAAATGTGGACATTGCTGTCTTTGCATCTATACCCCTAAAAACGTCTTTTTATTTTCAATTCAGCCCTTTCTAGCCCCTTTTTTTAAATGTCTTCACGTGTTTGGTCCCAAGAGTTGGCATCACTACTTGTGCATATAACAGTTAGTTTTTGTTTTTAAGTAAAATTTAAAATGGAAAAATTTTTAGGAGGTACCTAGACAGTGCATGGCGTTTTTTAAAATTAGTTTTATTATTATTATTGCTAGTTTTTATTGCAATTTTTCTTATTGTTGTAACTTACATTTAGTTGATGTTGTTGTTGTTGTAGATTTATAGTTATTTTTTCCTTTTTTATTACCTACAGCAAACAAAAAACTTTAGATGCCAAAAGACAACAAAAACTTAAATAAAAAAAAAACAAATAAATGAAACAGAAAAAAACTATAAAACGAGTTGTAATTTAGCAAAAAAACAACTACAAAATCGGTTTTATTTATTATTATTTTTTTTTTTTTTAACAATTATTATTATTGTAAATTGTGGTTTTTTGTTTCTTTTAAAAATAGTGATGATGACAGTTGTAAATATTTTTAAAAAATATTTTCGTTATTACCCAGTTAAAATCTTTGTTTTATTTTAATTAAAGTTTTTATTAACAATTGATATTTATATTTCTTTTTACGTTTTGAAGCTTGAAATTTATTTGGCAGCTTTTTGATCAAATTTATTCTTAATTTATCACTTTTTCTACAATTTCAGTTGCAAAATTATTTTTCTAACAACTATTTTGCTTTAATTTTAAGATTTTTTATGTATGTATGTAGGTATTTGTAATTTTCTTTAATTTTTTTTCTATTAGGAATGATTTTTTTCCATTAACTATCTATTTGTTGTTATTATGTATTTTTATGTATTTTGTATCAAAAAAAATTCTGCTCGAATTAACATTTATACACACACACACATGTTAAATACGCACTGAGGCACAAACACACGAACGCCCAACTCACAGACCCTAAACTGGTAAATATGTATGTATAACGGTAGTTAGAGTGAAAAATAATTATTTATTCATCATAAATCTTGAATTAGAAGCACTTAAAAAAAAACTCTTTCTTGACTTTAAAAGAAATTCTCAATTGCTCGGGCTTACATAAATGGAGAAAAACAAAAAATCTTATAGGTAGGTAGATACTTAAAAGTTTGCTTTCTAGTTTATTTTATTTAACTCTTTCTTTTAAGGTATTTTTATATCTTTTTTTTTTTTTTGTATACTATCTACCGTTTTCATTTAGTTAAGGAATTTTTCATTTAAATAAGTAGGTATCTTTTTTTCTGTTTCTAGTTTGTCCGTCTGTTTGACTTGTTTCGTTCACTTCACGTAAAAAAAAAATCACAAGTTTATCAAACGCGCGCTACCGAACGACTGGCTGGCTGTAAAATTGTTGTCTATACTTGTTCTGCTGTTTCTGTTTAGCTTTTTTCATTTTCTTTTAATTTCATATTTTGTTTTAGCCACCGATTCTGTTGTTAACATTCTTTGTGCATTTTTAACCTGCCCGCTTTACTGTGCTCGACTTTACTTTGTTTCGATTATCACCACTGACTGTTATTTTGTTTGTTGCTTATTGTAACGAGTTTGCCGTTGTTGTCTTGCTCCACACAAATTGAAAGGGGGAGCTGTTTATTCTCTACATCATGTCTTTTTATGGGGGAAATACGTTAATATACAAATATAGTTGCCTCTTTTACTCTTTAGTATTTCAGTACTTGCTGGTAAAGCTTGCGGTTTATGAGTGTGTTTATGTGTTTTAAAAGCAAAAGCTGGTTGTTTGTTATTAAAAGTGGCGGCTGTGAACTAGACTAACAGTTTTTTTAAACTTTCATAGCTTTTACAGTTTAAAAAGCACTGGTAGGTTTTTTTTTCAAAATTTGTGTATAACAAAACCGTTACGCATTTGGAATTTCAAAAACAGCTAGTTGTACCATGTGATAAGATGCACAAAGTTTGTCCGTGACATTCTAGGTAGATATTTACTACAGTAGGTATTTATAGCTTTAAGCATTTCACAGCTTGGACGTTTTTTGTGCTTATAAACGAGAAATGCATTAATAAAAACACACTTATATGCATAAACTGTGCTTATAATTTCATCAGAATCATGAAAAACAGCAATTTTAATTGCATGATGCTTTTAAGAGTTTTTTTTAATGCGATTTATAAAAATTGTAGTATGTGTATTGTAATGCTTTATACATATGGCTATTTCCAAAAAAACGTCAACCACAAAAAATGAAAAAAAAAAAATTTCTTTTCAAGATTTATTTAGAGAATTGCTTATATTTTTTTAATATATGCGTATAAATTAATTGATTCGAAAAAAAAGATAAATGGTAAACGAAGTACTACAACTTTTAGCACATACTTGCGTATATTAGAAAATATGCATTTGGAACAACAATACTCTAATCTAAGGCATATTTATGATCTGAAAAACATTTTTTATTAAGTTTCTTATAGGTATAAAGGATTATAAATAGCAACATAAAAAAATTTTAAATCATGGTGGAAAAATAGTCCCGTTTACAATTTCTTTAACAATTTATTTAAAAAAATGTAATTCATATTTTATTTTGAAATCGAAACCATTTTTAGGGCACATTAGTACGCAACATTTTAAAATTAATCCCAATAAAATATTGTGTCAGGTTTCGCAGAAATCACTGTTTAAACGGTTACCCCTTAAAACCCACTTCCGTTTTTTGTCCCGTTTACAATCACTGGTTTTTTGCAATTATCTCGGAAACCACGACAGTAAGCGAAAAATTTAATTTGCGGAAATTAAAGATCTAATTGAGAGTTAAAAGAATCATTAATTTAAAAAATGAAAATCAGGTTGTTTTTTACAGTTTTGTCAATATAAACGTGTGAGAATGTCCCGTTTACAATCTTGGAAGTGCCCATATGCATCGGGATATGCATATGTATAAGCAAATTATACACGAAAAAATGTTGGTTATTATAAATAGCAAACTGAAATTGCGCAAGTTTAGATGCAAATTTAGGTAAAATTATCTTAATCACTGTGCAATATGTACTTACATATTTTTTTAAAGTTATTAATGGTAAGCTTTGATTAACATTTATCAACTTTTGGAAGTCAGTAAAAGCAATTTGTGGTGTTTGTATTTAAGCTGTGGTCACGATTAAATAGGTCATAAATATAATTTAGTAAAATTTTCTTTATTTTCATTTTTCATCAAGTGAAAATCTATGATGGTGTTTTTCTGGAGGCATCGAACTTTTTTAAAAATAAAGCACAACAAGTTTAATGAAATAACCAAAATTTTGGCTTTATAAGCTCACAAGTTTCATGTAATTTAATGTTTAAAAATAATTCCTGGCTTATGGCCACCACGACTGCGCCTTATGAACGCTTTGCTGTCGGTCCACTTCATAGCCACTTTTTCGCCCATAATCGGTCTTATTTCGTCAACTGTGCGTCGAACGTTGGCTTCTACATGATCCATCGTTGCCGGCTTATCAGAAAAGAACAGAGATTGGACGTACCCCCACATATAGGTCCATTTAGACGTGACATAACCATAACAAAACTGTATTACCAAAACGACATAAACATACCATACAAACCAGTTAAATTTTGGTTGCTACGGTCATCATTACGGCTGTGGCATTATGGTTATGTCACGTCTAATTGGAACTTCAAGTAATTCAAAGGTGTCAAATAACATGAACGAGGTGGTTAATTCACAGGTTCATTTCTTGAAATAATTCGGTCACCAAAAGTTTAGGCTCAACAAATTGATGGCAATGACATGAGGAATTAAAATACCAGGAATCATTTGCCTGTATCGTTCGCCATTCACGGTAATGTTGGAATCGGTTTCAGATTTAAAGACAAATGAGCCGATGATGCCTTCGGCATGTAAACCGCAACAAACGCGAATTTTTTTGGGATGTAATAGCATCTCAAGAGTCTCATGCGGATTGTGCTCTCTCCAAAAACTACAATTCTACTTGTTTACATATCCAACTAGCCAGGTATTGCCACTAATTGCTGAAAATAATTTGACGATAAAAATGTGGTTCAACTACCAATTTACACGACGCAATTGATGTCCCGCTGGCTTTTATTCTTGCATCGGTTTGATCGTATATGAATGTAGGCAAAACTTTTTTCTCAAAATTTTTCAAGTTGTTAAGAACGGCGATGGATCGAGAAATTCGAGTCCTCTGTCACAATCACGTATACAACGACGATGGCTTAAGGCCTTGCTTAACCTACTGTCAAAAATTAACAAAAAGTCTCTCAAATGTATTTAAGAAAACAAAAACAAAATAAAACAAACATTTGATTCCGTACGGAATGTGCGATTAGATTCGCACCTTGTTTAAGCAAATGACAGTTTCATTAAACTAAGCAAAAAGTTTTTTTAAGTTCAATATGGTTTGCCTCCTATAATTTACATGTATTCGCTCCTTCGCTTAAGCCAACTTAAGCACATTGTGGTTGGGCCTTTAGCCGGGAGTAACAGTAACGTTTCAAATCAGCAGCTTCATATTGTTATATGTAACGCAATAAGAACGATTATAATTAGCAGTAAATGTGGTCATGAATTGCGTATTTGCTGTTCAGATGGACGATTATGCGCACCATAAACTTGCCGAAGTGTTTTATAAAATTGGCGAAATAAGCGCTAGTTTGGGAAATAAATTTCTGCGATTTGTAATAGTTGTGCTGGTGAAAGTCTTTGCATGGTAATTTGCCAAATACACAGAAAAAATAAAAATTTGTGATATTGATTAAAAAATTAATTAAATTTGCACCAGTAAACAAATAAGAAGTATCAATTACACGTTTAATTCAATTAATAAAACGTTAAATTCACGTAATTAAAGGTTTAAATTTTAAACTAAATTTTTAAATTAAATTTTTAAATAAAATTGATTTGTTTTTTTTGTTTAATGCTTTAATTGGCGAAAAATGTTGGAGAATTTTTTCTGTGTAACTCTTCTTTAAAGAAAGTTTACGTACAGATGTATTCAAAACCAAACCGAATTCAAGCAGATGACTTCATCTGAGAGAGAGAGAGAGCTATGTTGGCTGCCCTTTTTTGTATGCAGTAATATGTATTCTAAATGTCAAACTCCATACCAAACTTACATACTCACTCTGATGCGGCCACCTGTATGAATTCGCCTTGTTAAAAGCGGATAAATTATATCATATATTAAATTGATTGCCACATTTAATTAATGATTGAAAATAAATCGTATTCAATTAACATTTTTTTATCCTTTAAAACTAAAGTCATCATTAATCATTTCAATTAATTTGTATTTTTCAATAAAACTTCATTAAATAAACTCGCACATCGCATTGTTTGATATTTTTAACAGGGATTTCCCATTTTCGTTTTTAGAAGATGTTATCCAAAAGTTGAAACAAAGATTGATTTCATTGCAAAACGAAACCAGTTTAACGTATTATTTTACATATTTAAATGCGTGTCTGTATGGAAAAAAAGATGCATTATTTTACTTAAAAAGCCAGTGGGAATCTGCAAATTGTTTTCGACTACGCTACAAAATTGAAACTAAACATTTTATAAAACAAACAAAAATTATTATGGATAAAATGGGAAATTAAATAAAATGCAAGTTTTCAAGGCGGAGATGGGAATGTTTCTCAGACTTTTTTTTTACTGATTTCTTTGAAGATGTCTGAAGTTAATTATTCTTTTAAAGTCCGTTTATAAATGTCCTTTCGAAAAAGAGAATATTTAAGGGTTGAAAAAACAGCAGTCGACACCAAGAACTTTTCGCTTTTTAAGTTAATTTGAAAGCGACTGCTTAAATTTATTAAATCATAGTTAAAAGCAACATTTTTTATTATCCAATGCCAAATGAAGCAGTGGAAGAAATGGCAGTTTTTTGACTTTGACTACAATTTTTTAAACGGTTTTAACAAAAGGATTTTTTCCGAAATTTAATGACAATTAGTATATTCCGCCCCTCAATCACCACTAGTGGTAGGCTAGGCTCTAATCTTGTTTGACGTAATCTACTGTAAAAGCCTTTAAAGGGATACATCTAAGGATATTTCACTTATCGCTGCAGCCAATACTTTGGCACGGTAGGTTTAAAATAAGCAGATTTATTTTTCTGGGATTTCTTGGTCCATATTTAAGTGTCCCGGTTGGCTAGCTGGTAGTGAGCTTGTCTACCTGCGCCTGGGTTGCGGGTTCGATTCCCGCCAGAGACTTTGGTTTATTTCTTGCGGACAAGCGTGAGCTTCGCGAGATGCGCTTAGAGAATATCTGGCACCAAGAGAAAAAGTAGCCCCGCGCACTAGGGTCCAGGACTGGCTATTGGCTTCTACTCGAATATCATGAGTGCTCGCATTTGTACTTCAAATCAAGGGATGGGAGATCTGAAATATGTACGAATTAAGGGTGTAATATTTTATCCATTGTGGGTAAGTTTGGCCTACTGGCGGATCTCCTAAAGTGCTAATGCTAATCAGCATAAGCTGCTTTGTTTCAGTAGTCGATGTCAGCATGCTTCAGCTTTAAAGCAAGGGCTTTCTGCCTAAATACAGTACAACGTACATGGCAGGTACCGGCGTTAATCTAAAACATTGGTTTTCCTCTTTTTATTTTTTGGGATGCCAGCAGATAAAATAATATTGATATCAAGCGTGTTTTTTATATGATGTGCGGCACTGATGGGATTTGTGATACAATTGTACCAAATTTGGTACACTGGTACAATTGATTCTTTTTTTGGTACAATTTAAAAACAAATACCAACGAAGTTCATAATTTCTTTAAAGTGGATTAACGAACTTTCAATAATATAATTTCTAATTACATACATATCTCCAGCCTTGACCAGAACTACCAAAAATTGTATAATTGTTCATGATATTATAATAACATATTAAGTTCATACATAAGTATATGTACGCGTATCCCTGTACGAAGCCTGGCATCAATCAAGTGTCTCCAAATCGGTTTTGTTGTTGTTTTCATAGCAGCGAAACCTGAAGAGCAGGTGTTGCTTAGTTGGAAATCTTTGGTCAGTTCAACGCGCTATTCTTGTCAATTTCTTGGTGATGATGTTTAAGGCGCCCGTACACGACATGTATTTGTCATCTGACATGTCAAATTTTCAAGTCACATGTAATTGATCATGTCTGTCAAAATTGCTGTTTTACATAAGGCTTATAATATTCGGTCACAAACGTACATGTAATTTGTTTCTGACATTGCCTCTGTTTTTTTCGCATTGTTATTGCAGAAACCAAAGTAGTTCTCGGTTTCAAAATAGCTTGCTGCCGCCACGAAAATATTTATTTGCGCCGTAAAATAATTTAGCCATCTTAACATTTTTTCTTTTATTTTAAAGATACCAATTTAGAATTTTATAATTAAACGGTTTTTATGTATATATTTACATAAATTATATTCAATGGTGAGATGAGCATACATATCTTGGTATTGTAAAATATTAACTTCAGCCGGCTAATGATTCCGTCAATAGTTGACGCCGCTGCCAGTTTCTTCCCGGCATAGATTTCTGATGTCAGATGGTTTGTCAGAAGAAAATAGAGCACGCTCTAATTGAAATTTTGTCAGATGACTTTGCGTCTGACTTTTACAGAAGCAAAGTTAAAAAGGTAACACACGACATGTATGTGTTTTGCAGTGGGAAATTTGACATGTCAGATGACAAAAACATGTCGTCTATATGCTCCTTTAGTATACCGATAGACTCAATATCACTTTCTGAGTCGATTTGACGTTGTCCCTTAGTCCGGCTGGCTGGATGTCTGTCCATGTTGCCTTTTTCGCAAAGTACAGGTGGCAATTTTAAAGGTAATATGACGAAATTTTGTAAATGGTTTCAGTTCATAAGCACTAAGCCAACTGAAAATTGAGATCCGGTCCATAATTTCACATGGTCTTCAAACAAACTTCTTTCCGGAAAAGTGTTTGTGCCTATAAACAATCTTATTATGTTGGTATTACGATTAAATTTTGAACAAACTTATTGCAATTCAAATCATCTTATTAAATTGTATTAGAGTTGGTCCATATTTAACAATAGCTCCCATACAAAAGCTTTTAATCCTAACTTCTTTATAAATGTTGATATTGACATACAAATTGGCGACAATAAATTCTACGATAGCTTCTATGTCATGACAAAACATTGTGCTGGTAGGCCCAAATTAGCCATAACTCACTTAAGGACAACCAAATTGTATATAGATGAAGATCCAAATAATATTCCGCACAAAGAACTTTCACATGAATCTTTACCTCTTGAAATAATTTTGCTCTGGCAGGTCCATTTTATACTTATAAACTGTGGTGTAGTGTATCAAATGGCCGAGCTTAATCGAATATACATACTTACTAAATTGTTTTATTGAATAAAAATGTTTTATTAATTTTTACTATGTATGCTTTTTTATTTTATAGCCAAAATTTGGTACAATTTTGCCATTGAGACGGTACTATTTAGGAATTGTCAAGTCCCAACAGTGATGTGCAGAGTAAAATTAAAATAAAGTTGAAAACTGGTTCTAAATAGTGTTGAAGCTTTTTCAGGTATCGCTATGCAAAGCAAATAAAATACATAATTTGATTACTATAATAACACTTTGCCAACTCTGGTTCTCCTTAATTTTTCTTCAAAAATTTATGGATTCATATAAAACATCTTGCCATGATAACTTTAGATTTTTTTTTTTTGTATGTTGAAAGATCATCTTGACACCGACATCAACCAACATAAACGGAGGATCAGTAAAAAGTGTGTGTACAACATGACAAAATTTTTTCTCTCTCTCTCTCTTTAATAAAGTCCCCAGAGTGAGTGGACAACATATTGGAAAATTAAAAGTGCCTGATTGCAAACAAATGAACAAAACGGACTCATCATAAAAACCAAACACGATTGAACATCATCATTTTTAAATTTCGTTTTATTTTTTATATTTTTATTATGTTTTTTGCCAAAATATTTGTTGTTAGCAAATTAAAGATCGTTTGCAGTACATTTTATTACAGGCCCGCTACCTCTGCTCTGCAGAGCAACAGCAATCAACACACAGGGAGATAAGCCAGAAGAAGACGCCACAGAAGAAGCACCATTTGTGTCATAATAAGTTGTTGGCCGTTGACTGTTTTCTGTTTTGTTTTGGCTGTTTTTGGTGTTGGAGTTTTTATTATTTTGGTTTTTTTACAGGTAATTTTTATTTCTTTCATTAACCAGATAAAAATGAAAACAAAAAAAAAATTACTACCAACCTGAGGAAAATCGTATTCGTACCCGTACTAAATAATAATTTTTGTTTAAATTTTGTTCATATTTTTTGTTTTAGAAAGGAGGAAGTTAATTTAACTTTTTTCTTATATATTTTTCTGGACAAACATAAATTGTATTCCCTGTAACAGTCCAATCCATTGTCTGTTGGCAATTTAATTTTACAAATTAAATATTTACTAAACAAAGGTTTATTAAAAATATAAAATATATATTAAATAGAATTAGTTTGCTGCAACAGTTGTGAAAAGTTTGTTTTATAACTTTTATGCGAGGGATGAAAGTGAAGTGCAGAGTATTAATATTGTTTAAATGCAGATGGGGTAAAGTAAAATGTTAAATTCTTTCTTTTTTTATACGTTTTGAAAGGTCTGCTAACTGGGATCTAGATTGATAGAAAATGCGTCAGTAAGCTGATGTATTTTGACATCAGTACTATGACAAGTGTCTGCGTTTTTGACACCATTACAATTTTCATCACTGTGATGTCAGCCTTAACATCACTTGGCTAAATTGCCATCAGGGTCAAAAATGTAAATTATGACATCAGTGGGATGACACATCTGCGTCACAGAAATTACGAATCAGAGTCAGTTTGATAAAAAATGTCAGCAGTGCAATGATGGCTCAGTAACATCGGAAAAAAGGTTTCGTTAGGCTCAATTTTATGACAGTTTGTCATCGGGATTGACTTAAGTCAAAGTGAGAGAATATTATTATTTACATACCCGTTACACATCCCAGTAAAAAATTAAGATTTTCTGTTAAGCAGTTTTGTAAGGAAGAGAAGCACAATACCGCTTGCAAACCTGCTCACAAGAGGCATGGTTTTTATATGGCGAATTCCCACTTGGAAGCAATACTTTTTTCCTCTCTGCTTAAAAAAACAATTTGATGACTGATTGCGTTATAAAAAATTTCATTTCTATGTTCGGTAATATTTCGGGAATGATCGTAAGCACAATTTAAAATTGTTGCAGTACAACCTGCACTTAGAACGTTGTTTGTGATTTTAATTATTGACTTACAACCTGCTTACTTATAAGGGATAATGCGAAGTTATTCAATCATTAAATAAAAAACTCACTTAAATGGTATTCGCTTCTCTGCTGCTTCTTAGTAGTGTGTAACACTGGGTCTCCACGTATCAGTTTTTATTGCTAAGGACAAGCAAAAACGTCGGCAGAACAATGGTGCAATAATTGCTGATTATATTGCTGGAGAATACGTGAAATTGCTTTACCATAAACAAACATACAGATAAATGAAATCTCAGATAAATGACAACTGATTTTACAGCAGTTTGCTAAAGTCTGAGTTCATACGGCTCAGGTCTTATTGACAAGATTCTTCCTTTTTCTTCTTTGAACATGAATTGGCGTTCAAATGATGTTGACGACATGTTTTTTTTTATTTTGTATAGTCGTGCGTATTAGACCTGGCGTTAAACACTTTTTATTGAATCTTGAATGTGGGTAGCGATGAAAATATGCGATTTGATACCAATATTGATGTAGCAAAGGTTAAAACTTTGAAAAACCATCAAAATACTCTTTTTTTACTTTATAATTTTTTTTTAATACTAAATACTAATTAAATAAAGTTTTTTTCTTTAATTTTTGTTTATTATTCTTATTATTTTTATTTGAAATCAATGAAGATTTTGTATAGGATGGGAAGTCCTTACGGTAGCCCTCTACAATGTGTAGCAAGTACTGTTTATCGTCTTCGTTGTCTGTTAAGCATCTGTTAAAGTTTTATTAGTTCGACTTTTCTTTCGGCGGGATCCTTCACAACAGTAATGCATTTCACGATCTGTTCCCCTTTACAAAATGATTCGCTCTTAGGCCAATTTGCTGGATTAATGCGTAAGAAATCCATAGAAATTTCCAAACGAGAAAAAACATTTTTGTTTTGGTAGTCACAAAAGAGCTTAAATCCTTGGATGTGAATAATTGTAATTCATCGACGCTTGCACACAATTTTTTTGAAGGAAAATTATCAACATCGTCGCCGATGTGATTGTCTTCATCTAAATGCAACGCGAAAACCATCTTTTCCTTTATTTCTGATTCTACGTGTGGATCAAAAAAGACAAGTGCAACTGCTTCCTCTGATGAATACCACAGATGGTTTCGGATTTTTTCCAATAGCAGTTTATATATTTTTTTATCAAAGTAGCCAATAATCCCCTTTATTAGTTGCATATCTCTATCTGGCGCTTCAACTGCATTTGCGGTACTGAACCAGTATGGAATATAGAGACTTACTAAGAAAATGCACATATTACGAATTCCATTCAACTGACCTGCAGAAATTTTAAAGTGAGCGTGAAAAATATACATTTTTAAACAATAGTTGGCCTTGGACATGAATCTTGCATGAGACGGTGCACGAAATGTGAAACTGGGAATGCTACCACCAAGAAAAATTAATGCACGTTGTAGTAGTTCTCTATAATCATGACGAATGAGGACTTATATTCAAGGCAAAACTGCTCGTTTGTTTCGCGTTTCTCGACAGATATGACACGCAAAACTTGTTCATCATGCATACAATTGATCTATGCCTTTAAATTAAGTGTGCTCCATTCCCGTGCAAAACGTTCAAAAATTGCTTCCTCTGGGCCACTTGATTTTCCAAAATTTATCTCAAAAACAGCTCTTAAGAGAATTTCTGCAATATGGTGGCGACATGGTAA
Organism: Pollenia angustigena; assembly: GCA_930367215.1. NCBI lineage: Eukaryota > Metazoa > Arthropoda > Insecta > Diptera > Polleniidae > Pollenia > Pollenia angustigena. The sequence continues at coordinate 186,307,035 of OV884060.1, read as the reverse complement.
CCACAATAAGCTACGTTTCAGCTTGCGTTCCAATAAAATTCCAGCACCACTAAAAGGGCCAGTATTTGAAGCAGTTGTATCAAAACATATCATTTCTAATGAGTGCAGCAGTTGCATCTTCAATGATGGGGATAGCTATCAACTTTTCAACGTTCTCCGACGTGAGCACAATAGCCAAGTGATCAACTTTATCATTCCCAGCAATAGCAGGAAGTAGCCTTCCGTCCCAATGCAAAACAAATGTTTCAGGGATCTAAAAAACTTAAGCTCAAAGAAAAAGTGCCCAAAATAAAAAAATTACCTTAAAATGTTCAATAATTTCTTTGCCATGACGCTGACGATATTTTTTACGTTGTTCACGCAAACTTGTGCAATTCAGAACAAGATCCTCAATATTGTGACCCAAAGCTTTGGCAGTTACACTGATGAAATGTATAGCAAGTGGAGTTGCCATATTGCCAGCATCCATACAAGCTAGCATTCTGTCGTCTATAAAATTCTTCTTTCCACGTTTTCGAATTAGCTTATTAAAGCAACTTGGAAAGTTATCAGTCTGTTTTACATTTATCGCCTGGCCATCCTCACCTGATTCGTCACTCTCAAATTCAACATGTTCCATAGTCAAGTCTGTACATGAAATTAAGTGCATCAAAAAATAGCCACTGTGCGTCAAAATACTACATAATAATTACATACCTGAAGTGCTCTTTTTCTCTTCATAATTTTCTTTTCGACGTTTTTCATCTTCCAATCTTTGTGCCTTTCTTTTTTCTTTATTTGTGGCATTTTGATCGACACAAGTCATGCTACCAACACGCCCATTTTCTCGCTGCTTCGTTAAGAAGTCTCTATCTTCCTGTATACTTATCAACTTGAGACCGTCAACGTGCGCAATGTCATATAAATTGTTTAAATTTTCCTTAAACTTATTTTCTTTTTTGCGATGGCTTGCTAACGGGGACTTACATACTTTTTGGACTGTTCTCCACTCTTCATATAGTTTAATGACTTTTGCAGCACATGTTCTTCGATCTGGCGTTAGGATTCTAGCTTTTTCCCAAAAAGGCAGTATTTCATCCAACACCAATCTTCCACTTTCTCTTACCGTTTTATTTCACAACGTACATTATAAAAAAAACAAGTAAGAGTGCTATATTCCGCTGTGCCGAATCTTATATACCCTTCACCATTGTGCGAGTAGAATAGAGAGCAACTAAATAATTTTTACATATACATATACATACATATTTACAATACTTACAACTTCATTATACATAATTGAAATTTAAAAAGCGATAACTGGTAAATATTTTTTATTATGAAATAATAAAGAAGGGTGATAACGAAAATCATATTGGGCATTATGCTAGTATATGTAAACAAATACGAAGGGTGGTGAGGGGATAGGAAGAAGAGACGACAACCGGATTTGAACTTCGCTTTACATAAGGACCCAGAATATATATACTTTATAGGGTGTAGGACCTTCGGTGAAGGGTATAAAAAACAATCTTAATTATAAAAAAGAGTAATTTTTGGGATTTCAGTATTTTGGTCATAACTCTGCTATTTCTTAACCGATTTGACAGATTTATATACCGACGTGTTAAAGAACAAATTTTTGAGTTATTTTAGCTATAAAACGTGGATTCGGGAAGATCTATGGTTCCTGAAAATGGGTATTTTTCAAAAAAAAATTAATATTTTGGTCATAACTTTTTCGTATCTGAACCGATTTTCCCGAGTTTTTCAGAAAATATTTTCTATTAAAAATTTCTGATATATAAGGCGTAACCATAGGTCATATTACAGTCAAAAAATTCAGGTTTTTATACAATTTTTAATACTTTTTGTATGAGAGGTACCACGCCTACTTCTCCAATCCCGCCCACATTTTGTAGGATGGTGTATATTTATAACCTAAATGTTTGTACCTAATTTTAAAGCTTTGGCTCTTGCCGTTCTCCAGATATACAGAAAAAAGTAATACAAATACAACAACCAGAAGGGATTTTTTGGAAAAATTAGAGGCAGTCGTGTTTTTGTGGTCATATCTCAGCCATTGTTGGACCGATCTGGCTGAATTTCAATAGCAAAAAATGGTGGACTATATGTGACATAAATGTAAAACAACGTAGCCGCTATCATGTCTGGAGTCTCCGGAAAACACATATCAAACGTAAGACGGACAGACGGACAGACGGACGGATGGACGGACGGACGGACGGACGGATATCGTTAAATCAACTTCTCTCCTCATAAGGACCCAGAATATATATACTTTATAGGGTCTAAGATCAATATTGTAGAAATTACAAACGGAATAAACTTATATATACCCTTTTCCACCTGTGGTGAAGGGTATAAAAACATTGAAGCACTTGCTGTTTGGATGGCAATTTTATACCGACTATTTTCGGTTCACATTTACCAATCAAGTACACATTTTTGTCAGCAGATCGAAGCCGTTTCAACGATGAATTTGTCTTAGCCATTGTATTACAAAAATTAGCAAGTATTTTATTTTACAATTAGTTAAACCTTTCTCAACAATATTAAAATTTGCAATGACAAAACTTTCCATATACATGTGCTACACCAGTGCTATGTGCTTAGTAGCAGAGCTAGAAAAACGGTACTTTTAGACAAATATGCAGTTGTCAACAGCTCAAAGCGAAGAAATTTTGATGCTGTTAAAAAACAGCGACGAACAAAAAATTTCACCGTTTTTCTAACAAATATTGCTAGGCATTTACTATAATAGCAGAAGATAATTGTCTTTGTGGTTGTTGTTATATTTTTGCACTTTTGCTTTTTTGCAAGGGTACAACTTGTGACGTGAATACCCCTATTATAATATACCTAAATGTCTTTGATTCTGATGGCATTGTTTACTACAGTGGTAATACAACTTATAATAAATGATGTTCTAATTTATAGTAGTTTTATTTATAGTATTTTTAATTAAAAAAATTTATAAAATACAAAATAAGAGTATTTTGGTGGTTTTTCAAAGTTGTGACCTTTGACCTCATCATGGCACAGGATGGCACCATACGATCAACCTGAAAACTTGTTACATCAATTTTGGCATCAAATCGCTACCCACATTAAAAACTCCAAAAAATAAAAAACCCCATATTAGCTACGCCAGGTCTAGTGCGTATGCATGTGTGCTTTAAACAACGAATGAAAAAGCAAAACGTAAAGACAGTACATGCATCTGTGTACTCGTTTCTTTTCCCCTCGTCCCTCTCGCCTGTAAAGTAGCAATCGTTTCAACAAGACATGAGCCGTATGAACACAGACTAAAAGCAATAATTGCTAAAGCAATCAGAAGAGCAATAATTGCGCAATGGATTGCCACTCATGGCAATATGCAATTTTAATTGAGCAATCAAATTTGACGTTTGCCGCAATAAATATTGCTACGTGGAGACCCGGCGCATATATCAGCGATCATGTAGTTTTCTTGCTTCCAGAAGCCTAAAAATTTGTAACTGGGATGCTTGTTTCACTTTTGTAGTATTCCGCACTTTGTTTACAGAAGAACTCACAATGATAAGACACCAGCAGCATGGCCGAAATGGTTTTCATTCTACTTTCAAAATTTTCTGTTTTTAACTAAATAGTTTAATCAAATAGAAAATGAGAGTTTTTACTTCTTTTTTAATTGTTAAACATTAAAGGGCTGCATGAACAACTTCTTTCATAAACATACTGAAATGCTTATTCACTGAAAGTCGTGTTCGAATAAAATTGAGATTACCGAACAAACTGTTGTTTTATTCATGCTGCTATGAACACATTTCGTTTCATATCGTAAACACACAGAGGTTGTTCAATGAAACGGGCTTTGTTTCATAGTTTTCATTCTCTCTCATTTATTTTTATTAATACTCAATAGCAATGTTGCCACCTCAGTAAATTCATATAATTATTTACATGCGTTGCCCATGTGTAATTTAAATTTTAATACATATGTAGATATACCTATGCACAGATATGTATAGTATACATTTTTGGAATATAAACAATAAATAAAATGCAAAATATGTTTTTTTTTTTGTTTGTCATTTGCATTTTTGAATAATACAAATCTTTGAAACATGGCAAGATTTTATTGTCTTGTAATGTACTGTACACGCCCTGAAATGAAAATAACTCATAAAAACACACACATTTTTAGGTGAAAGATGAAAAACAAAAGGAGGAATGAGTTTATGAGAAATTTAATTGTTAGTTTTTAAGTGTCTTAGGAGTCTGACTACGTGGTTGTTTTTTTTTTCGAAAGATATTAATAACTTGAAAATGAATTTAAGTAAATATAACTAATAACGGTTCACGTTTGTCTCGCTAGTATGTAGAAATTTACTTTGCGAAAAACGTTGCGTCATTGGGTGGAATACAGCGTCAGTCGAACAAATTATGTTTTTACATCATAATATGAAAACGATGGATGTTGATCGTGTTGGATGATGTATATGACACTTTTTTGCCTAGAATTTATCACTTTTATTTTAACCATGAATTATCTCATTTTTTAGTTCTCAATATAATAATATAGTATAATATAGCTATAATGTAGCTATCTACTTTTGTCTGTTTAAGACAAAAATATTGCCGAAAATTTTTTAATATTATGGTGTTTTCTTTTCTACATAAAATGTGACATTTTATTTAAAAAAAATGCAGTTTGGTGTATGTTTCTTAAAAATTTTGCTCCCATAAAGGGTGGCTTGCTTTATTCTAAAAAACTCACCCTTTTCGGCATTTTTTTAAATAAAATGTCACAGTTTTTTGTAGAAAAGGAAACACCATTAGTGAATGTTTTTGAAAATAAAATTAAATATATTTAATTTTATTGAAAATTTACATTGAAAACAAAAATAAATTTGAGTTTTTATTTCAATATTAATGTATCTCTTAAACTTGTTTCATTTACCCCTCATGGTTATTTCTATTTTTTTTTTTTAACTTTTAAAAGTTTTTATTTTTCTACAACTGGCAACACTGACATTTAATTATACTGTTTTTCCATGAACTTATTCGAGATTTGTTCAATGGTTGTTCTGTTTCATGGTTGTTAATGTTCATATTCTCTTGTATAAGCAAATAAACTAATTTCATCTTATTCGTCTCTTAAATATCGAGTGTTCATTGCTTTCATTTCATAGTGTTTCATCTTACTGAATACGAATGAAGCGAACACAAAATTGTAATGAAGGTTTCATGAACATCATTATTAAGTTTCATGCAGATGTTTATTAAACATGAAAATAATGTTAATTATACACAAAATGTGGCATCGAATTGATGTCACTGTAGTCTTATACATAGATGACGCATTAAATATGCCAAAATTTAATGATGCCTTTGGTCATTGGATTAATGCTACTTTTTGCATCATTGATGCCATTTGTAATAACAATTCTGATTTTGGGGCATCATTAATATGAAGATGCATTTTTCTATCAGCGTATTAATGAACTTTATTTCATTGCTTTTAACATGCAGTCTACAACTGACAAGCCCTTAACGTAATCCATTAAATAGAATTTAAAATCGAACCAACAAACTTCATATACCTACTAAATTTAATGCTTTAAAGATCTTATTTCTCAAAGATAAAACAACTGGCAGATTCAACTTATCACGTAAACAAAGCAAGCAAATTCCCATTAGTGGTATTCACACCGAGCTTGTTAGTCGTTATTTTTTTACACGCATTTTGTTTTTGCTACCGGATTAACATTTAACAAATTAACGACACGGCACCACTGATCAAATAGTTGTTAGTTGGTATTTCACAATCAGCTGTTGCAGTTTCGAAATAAATATAATAAAAAAGTCATTTGTGATACATTTCTAAAAAAAAATTTTTGTGTTTTGGCAATTTTCGTGTACATTGAGAGTAAGTATGTTAATTAAGTCTGGGACTTTCAGAAAGTCTGAGTTTATTGGTTAGAGGGGACAAGAGAACATGCTAACATTCGCTCTCCTCTCACCAATAAACTCAGACTTTCTCAAAGAAAACTTTCATAGTGTGAACCCAGACTAAATGATGTTTTTATTTTAAAGTTACCAGACTAACAAAGTTTTAAAAAGGGGGTCGTTCACAGTTGTAACTTTAACAAATTAACAAACTACCGAGTAACAATTTAACAAGTTCGGTGTGAATACCACTATTGTTTTATTGTGACACTAACAACAATTTTAAGTAAAGTGGGGTGGGTGGCATTTAGTTGTTCTTATCCAAATTGTTATTATAGTTTTTTTTAGCCTTTTAGCAGTCTAAATATAATCCCAAATTTATCTAAATTTAGATATTTTTTAGATTTATTTTGCTATTTTTCTTTTTCTTTTTCCCATTTATTTTCCTTTTAAACAATTAAACAAGTTTCTGGTTGATTTTTTTATTTTTTTTATTTTATTTTTAAAATGCACATGCAAATATAATTATTTAGGTTTTGTTTGCATATTGTAAATTTAATTAACAACCTTGTTTTTGGTTTTTTTTTATTTATTTTTTGTTTTACAATATATTCTTTCGTATTTGTGTTAAAATGAAGAAACTTTAAACGACAATATTATGGGAATGAGTAAAAATAAGTACGATAAGTCTGTTTTTATCGACCCATTTACAAACATTTTTGCAAAATTGTAAAAATAATGAAAACACTTGTTAAATGAAACAAAGGGGTGTGTAAACTGGCTTAATTCCCTGTTTGTATCTGGTTTAAAATTGCACCTCCACATTTTCATTTGTTTATTAATAAGGTTAGTAAGATAATTTCGAAATTTAAGATCGAGATTTTTTATCGCTTTTTTATGGCACAATTTAATCTGCAGTAATGTTCCAATGTTGCCACACTCTGAATATTTATAAAAACAATTTACGGTTTTCTGTGCTATACACAGAAAAAATTATTTTTCCAATTCAAACAAAAAATTTGTAGAATCAAACAATTTTTTGTCTGAAATCGGTCCTATAAACAAATTCGCATATTCAAACAATTTATTTGCATTTTGTTTATTGAAAAAAACACTGATTTTTTCAAACAAATAATTTAACTGAATCAAACAAAAAGTTTACTGAAATTCATATACTATATTTCAAAATCAAAAAAAAAAGTTTTTGCACAAGCAATGATGCGCACACAAGCAGGCACTGTATTAGAAGATAATGGCAGAGAGAGAGCAGAGCGGCCGGCTGGCTTTGAGACACATTTTTTTGTTGGAATAATTTTTGAACGAAGTCTTTTTTTAAAACATACAATGTTTTTCATCATCACTCACTGTTGCTGTATCCTTTCCTTTGCTAATGAAGAAGAAATGTAACCCAAAAACGGCGACAGACCGACTCGATATGTTTTTCGTCATCATTATATTTTTGTATTTGATGTATTTAAGCAAACAGTTTGAAAAAATTGAATACGGGATTTTGTTTTTTTTTAAACCAACTTTGAAACCAACCAAAAATTTATTTTGTTTCTTATAATGTTGTTGTTGTTTCTGTTGTTTAAAAAGAGTGAAGCGTTTTTTTACCTGCTATTTTTTTGTTTTTTTTTTTTTACTTCAAACCTCTTCATCTTTCTTACTGTTGTACATTTATAAAGCGTCCAAAAATAGATTGCATGTGTTTTTTGTTGTAGTTCTTATATTTCACATAAAGAAGTGTTGCTTACGATCAAATAAAAAAATGCAAAAAGACGACAACATTAAAAAGCGTTAAATATTTCATACAAAAGTATGAAAACTTGAAACCAATAACGCGTGTATTATATTTTTGAATGGTTGTCAGCATTTTTGTTGGTTAAATAAAAATCAAACAAAAATTTTAATTGAATCAGTAAAAAAATTTGTAGATATTAAAAAAAATTTCAAACAACCGTTTGTTTGAAAATAATTCGGCAATAATTTTTTCTGTGTATTCGGCTGTGCCGAATCTTTGATACCCTCCACCGACAGTTCGAATGTTTATTTATTATTTATTATTAATTTATCTTTATAAAAATAGACATCTGCATTAAAATTGGTTGCGGCTTAGACCTATATTAAATTATTGACCGACAATCGGAAAGTTTTATGCTTTTTTTTCTAGCAATTTTAACTTAAATGATTTTCAGGAGGGGAATTTACATTGTAGCCATGGTAAGCTATGAACCAATGCAGCGGTGAAATTAGCTTTAGCGTTTGCCGTGAATTTCAGAAGGCTGCTTAAAATGGGTCTAAGGTTTATTATGGACCGTATACCACATAATTGCATAACATTTTTTCTGGCCATATGAAGCTAAGTTGAAAGAAAATTTACCGCAATATCTATTTCTGTTACGGTTTTAGGCGTATTTTATTATTTTACCAGAGTGGGCTTTGTATGGGGCCTATAGTAAATTATGGACCGATCATCACGAAATTTATTAGTGTGATTTCTAGTCATATACATTTGTGAAGTATTAAATTTTATTCTGATAGCATTATTTTGTACGGTTTTAGGCATACTAAACGGTTTTCCGGGAGTAGCATTTATATGGGGCCTAGGGTAAATTATTGACAGATCTTCACGAAATTGTACAGTCTTGTTTTTAGTCCTATATAACTGTGATGTACCAAATTTTGTTATGATACCATTATTTTTTACGGTTTTATATATATATATATATATATATATATATATATATATATATATATATTGGTTCCTTTAGTTCCTATAAGGAGCATAGGGCCTCACATTTACATTGTTTGAGGTTTCGGTAATCATTTGTTTTAAGATGAGTAGCTGATTGGGCTTCTGCATCCGATCCTGGAACTGGGGCTGCCAGCATGACCTCCAGGAGGGCTGTTGGTGGCAATTGGTTATTTGAAGGCGCCAATCTCTCGCCTTGACGTTCCGAGTATCATTGGCACTCATAACTTGTTAGGAGTCCGGTGCCACCTGGAAACCCTCTGAGACTCTCCTCCCGGAACCGCTGATTGTCCGCGACTGCATTTGCAGCTGTTCCGTATATGTACGGAACTTTCCACTATCCGCAACCTGTGGACGCGCCCGATAGCACTCAGCTGTGCTTCCATCAGAGATGGCGGGTTTAGGCGTACTAAACTGTTTTCAGGGAGTAGGCTTTATATGGGGCCTAGTGTAAATTATGGACCGATCTTCACGAAATTTCACAGTGTCCTTTCTTGTCCTATAAAACTGTGACGAGCCAAAATTTGTTATGATAGCATTATTAATTATGGTTTTAGGCGTTCTAAACGGTTTTCCGGGAGTAGGGTTTATATGGTGCCTAGGGAAAATTATGGACAGATCTTCACGAAATTGGGCGGCATGAAATAACCCCCCAAAATATAACCCCCCAAAAAAATAATGAAATAACCCCACAAAAATTTGTACAGAGAACAACAAAAACGATTTTTGGGGGGTTATTTCATTTTGTTTGGGGTGTTATTTAATTTTTTTAATTGGGGTATTATTTCATATGAAATTATACCCCAAAAAGTCATTATGAAATAAAGCCCCAATATATTTTTTCGGGGATTATTTCATTTTCAAATTTATAATGAAAACGTTTTTGGGAGCAAGGATTTATCAACTTTGGTATGCAGAACACCGGTTTCGATAAAAAAAAGCTGCCCTGTATAGACGGCCTTCGGCCGGGCGCAATCGTTTTCTTCTATATGGTATACCAAACACCGGCTTCGCTAACTAAAGCTTCTCTGCGTAGCCGGGTCGAGTCGGTATTTGTATACTATAGAGGAGAAAATCCTGGCGTTATGCAGAGAAGCTTTAGCTAGCAAAGCCGGTGTTTGTTATACCATAGAGGAAAAAGTCATTGCGGAAAAGCCTTAGTTGGCGAAGCTTGTGTTTGTTATATCATACCATTATAAATATCGCGTGATTCTTTAAAACAAAACTGTATAACTAATTGTATTAAATATATTGGGCCTTTATTTCATATGAAATAAGCCCCCAAAAATTAGGGAATTATTTCATTTATGTTTGGGACGTTATTTCATTTCGTTGGGGGCTAATTTCATTTTCAAAAATGGGGCTTTATTGCATATGAAATATGGCCCCACGCTTTGGGGGGTTATATTTTGGGGGGTTATTTCATGCCGCCACGAAATTGTACACCGTGATTTCCAGTCGAATAAAAATATGTTTGCAAAATCTTATATCAGTCCGTGCATTCTTCCACGATTTATGTTAGTTTTTGTAACAAAATTATCCATTTTTATTAGGTGGTAGTTCCACATTTTGATTCATAGCTCTGATCCTACTGAACCGATTTTGCTGGATTTCAATCCCAAACTGCTTAGGATAACTATAAGCAATTTGACATCTAGTTTGTTTATTTATTTTGAGTTTTTCGAAAGTGAGCGTGTTTAAACAGACGGACAGACAAACGAACATGGCTTAATCGACTTAGAATAACTCAAGGACCCATAATAGGGACCCATGGGCAATAATGGACCAGCCAGAACAAAATTATGTTACGAGGTTAAGATTCATATAAGTTCTTTGTTCCAAATTTTATTTATATATCAACAGCGATGTGAGATTTATTTATCTTACAGCGATTTTGGAGAGGGTATTTATAGTTCCCATATAAATGGTCATTATAGTATCTACCAGTACCAAGTGTTGCGCTGATATAGAAGCTTTTATAGCAGATATCGTCGATAAATTATGTATCAATACCAACATTTACAAGAAAGTTATTTAATTATATATTTTTGGACTAAATTTAATCTAAATACCAACATAAAAATATGTTTTAAGGCCGTTACACACTATCCCACTTTCGTATTTAATGAAAATGCTTCCCTGATCTAATTATTGTTTATAAATTTTCAAAAACCAATAACAACTTATCATGACAGGGTTGCATTGCCATAAAATACGTAAGACTTTGTGGGATAGTGTGTAACGGCCTTAATGAGCACTAGGGCTATAACTTTTTTAAACTTTTTGCGAAAATCAAAAACGGCATAGTATAGTCGTGTAGAACATTAAAAGTTATTAATAAAAAATATGATAATTTTTTCGGATTGTTAAAAAAGTTTGCGCAGGGATCGGTTTGAAGTTTGAAAACAACCATTTTATCTCACGGAAATTTTTAAAAATATAAACCTGATATTTGTGCATATTCCTATACGTATCACTTAAATGCTATTTTGGAATTTATCCACTGCTTTAGATGTAAAAATTTTCCTACGGTTTACAATTCATCGCGGTTCAAAATTTCTTGGAAGGTTTTAGAAATTTGCTTCCCTGCGTGAGGCTTTTTTTCGCAAAACGACGGTAGACAGGTGTTTTCATTACTAAAAAATTCTTGGCCACTCCGTCGTACTATGCCAATAATTTGGTTATAGTTATAGCCCTAATGGGCACAAAACCTCAATTTCGAATAGAAGCTTATACGAAGGCTAATTGAAATTATGAACCGATTCTCACCATTTTAAATAGGTTTTGTCCTTTTGACAATTGAAGCGTACATGACAAATTCCTTACATTATTTCTACTTGCGGGCAGCCTGCCGGACAGACGGACATCTTAAGATCAATTCAAAAAAAGATTGTAAGTCGATCGGTATACTGCGATATGGATCTAAAACTAATATTCAGGTATGTGATGAAAATCGATCGATTTCAAAACGAACGTTTTTAAAAGGTGTGATGAATTTCGAAGGATTTTAAACTCTATTTCTGAATTATAGTCTTAATTTTCATTCAAAATACACTTCAGTTAACGTTTATAATATAAAATTTGAAAGAATAAAGACTGAAAAGATACTAAAAAGGATATTTTCGGTTTCAAATCGTATCGTTTTTAAAATCGATTTCCATCACATACCTGATTATTTATGTAATATTTTAAGAAGAAGGTGGCTTTTTCAGTGCGACATTTGTGAGGACAACGTGAATTGATAAACTGGGAACATTTAAAAATTTTGTCGTATTATCATAGAAAATGGCGTCCTATACTTTTATTAACTGCCAGTGTAACGATTTCGAACGTAATCGTTCGCATAGAAAATTTATATGTAAAACACTCAGTTTTAAAAATATTTCCATATAAAATTCTATGCGAGCGTCAACGTTCGAAATCGTTGAACAGGCAATAAGTTAGGCTTGTTATGCACGATATGGATGACGGAACTAAATTGTTGATAAGTTTCAGCATAGTACCAACACAAGGTACAAAAAAGTTGTTCTAATTAGTACCCTACTCCATGCACGTATACGGATGTATGCATATCGACCCCTTTGCGCGAAATTATCGTATGTTACAAAAACCAATTTTTACAGGAGAGCAATATTTCTACTTTTCTCTGCTTAAGCTTGCAATATCAAAATGAAAATATACATTCAATTTTTGGAACAACGAAGTGGAATTCGCCTACAATATTTTGTCAGGTGACGTCTCTTTGAATGTAGAACAAGATTGCACCAAAAACTCAATTTCAAAAAAATTGGCATATACGATAATTTCGCGCAAAGGAGTCGATATGTAAAGTTTTATTTTGTTTATTTTATAAACAACGTATAATTGTTGTCCTTTTTTTAACTTCCACATTAAAGTATAGGCGGCATGAAATAACCCCCCAAAATATACCCCCCAAAAAAATAATGAAATAACCCCCCAAAGTGTGGGACCTTATTTCATATGCAAGAAAGCCCCAATTTTAAAAATGAAATTAGCCCCCAACGAAATGAAATAACGCCCCAAACATAAATGAAATAATTCCCTAATTTTTGGGGGCTTATTTCATATGAAATAAACCCCAATTTCTGAAATGAAATAAGAGCCCAATATATGTAATACAATTAATTATACAGTTTTGCTTTAAAGAATCACGCGATAGATAGCATGGTATGATATGCCAAACACAAGCTTCGCCAACTAAGGCTTTTCTGCATAGCCGGCCTTTGGCCGGGCGCAATGACTTTTTCCTCTATGGTATAACAAACAACGGCTTTGCTAACTAAAGCTTCTCTGCATAGCGCCAGGTATTTTTTTCTCCTCTATAGTATAAAAATACCGACTCGACCCGGCTACGCAGAGAAGCTTTAGTTAGCGAAGCCGATGTTTGGTATACCATATAGCTTTATTTATCGAAGCCGGTGTTCTGTATACCAAAGTGGATAATTCCTTGCGCCCAAAAACTTTTTCATTATAAATTTGAAAATGAAATAATCCCCCAAAAAATATATTGGGGCTTTATTTCATAATGATTTTTTGGGGGATAATTTCATATGAAATAATACCCCAATTAAAAAACTGAAATAACACCCCAAACAAAATGAAATAACCTCCCAAAAATCGTTTTTGTTGTTCTCTGTACAAACTTTTGGGGGGTTATTTCATTATTTTTTTGGGGGTTATTTCATGCCGCCTAAAGTTTTCTAAAACGGCACTTAAGAGGGTTAAAATGTTTGACGAACATTTTCTGCATCAAATTTTACTAGGGGTCTTCTAAGACCTTAAACTCGTGCAATTTGAAAATCCGTTTTTATACATTACACGAACTTTTGGTCTTTGAAGACCCCAAGTAAAATTTGATGCAAAACTTATTCGTGCAACATTTTAACCCTCTAGTGCCACTTTCGTATACTTTTGTGGGGATATTAAAAAAAGTACAAAAATGACGCCTTAAAATTAGTGTTGGAAGGTTAATATATCCCCAGAAAAGAATCACCATACAATTCTACTGAGGCTGTAGGAAAAATCGCCCAAAGAAAAATGGCCCAAAAAAAAAAAAAATTAAAAATCGCCCAAAAGAACATGAAAAATTACCCAAAAAGTTATATATGAAATTTTGCCCAAAATAAAAATGAAAAATGACCCAAAAAGAAAAAAATAATTTTTACCCAAAAAAAAAAAATATTTTAAAATTACCCAATTTGCAAAACAGTGTTTATTATTCATATAAATTTAGTTACATAGAAATGTAAGTTTTATGTAAAAAATTGCATTGTATCTTCAACAGCTGCGCGGCAGTATGGACAGTAGTACCTATTTGAGCCCTCCGCCAAACTTTGTGCACAATTCAATAGTAAAATATTAATTAATCACTGCATAGTTATAATCAATTACTCAAAACATAAAATAGCTTTTTGCAGGTGGCATGTCATAAAGTCCAGTGTCATACACGCAGAGAAAAACCTGTTTTATTATGGTCACAACCAACAAAACTATTAGTCGGTCTTTGTTATATCATAGAGGACAAAATCCTTGCGCCCGGCCGAAGGCATGCTATGCAGAGAAGCTTTAGTTAGCGAAGCCGATTTTTGTTATACCATAGAGGAGAAAATCCTTGCCCCCGGCCGAAGGCCGGCTGTGCAAAGAAGCTTTAGTTAGCGAAGCCGGTACGTGTTTTATCAAAGAGGAGAAAATCCTTACTCCCGGCCAAAGGCCGGCTATGCTTTCGAGTTTGTCCAAGGACACTATGACACTGGACGTTATGACATGCCCCTTTTTGCAATATGTCCCGTTATTTTTATAAATAACATTTAGGAATTCGGCGTATGGTAATAATGCATGATTTAGACAAATAATATGTAAGATTTTGACGAAATTTTAAAATATTAAAAATGGCTTGAAAAAATGGGCTATTTTTCATATAATATTTTTGGGTGATTTTTTCATTATGAATAACAAAAAATAGTCCAAAAATTTTGGGTCACTTTTCATATGAATTCAGGCCCAATTTTACATGGAATTTTTTTGGGCGATTTCTCATTTATTTTTTTGGGCCATTTTTCTTTGGGCGATATTTCCTACAGCCTTCTACTGAAGACATCTGAACTAGTCATTTAGCTCAGAAGTACATCTAGTATTTATTTTTAATTTAATAACAAACTCCTTTTCAAGAAATTCAAAAATTTCAATGACCGAAATTTCGAAAATCCATGTTACATACATTCCACGGAATTTTAGTCTTAGAAGACCCTAAGTAAAATTTGATGTAGAAAATATTCGTGCAACATTTTAACCCTCTAAAGTGCAGTTTTAGTATACTTTTGTGGGGAAGTTAAAAAAAATGATAAAAATTACCCCTAAAATAAGTGTTAGAGGGTTAATATATTTTAAAAAAATGCCTTTTCAAAAAATTCGAAAAACTTAGGGGCCCATATTTCTGAACCCGAGCTAACTTTTCAAAACCTTTTGGCAGATTTGCTCTACCAATAGTCTAGTTTCATTTCGCGTTGCAAGTATTAAGGCTGGCGGCGACGACCCGAATTTTGTTGCACTGTGTATTTTGCCCAATTAGGAATGAAAATTCTGCGGAAATTTTTCGCTTTTCCCATTATGAAAAAAATTGCGAATCAAATTTCTCATTTTTTCCAAAAAAAAAAAAAAAAAAAATTACTTGCAAAACAGAAGGGGTTTATAAACTTGTTTATCGAACGGAACAGAGAATGCAATTTCTTTTCCCCTCTCTCCTAAAAACTCAAGAATTGCCGGGTCAAACTTGACGTGTGTGAACCGGCACAATCCAGTTACAAACAACCAGTTTTTGTTAATGCAACTCTGTTATTCAAATTTTTTATTCTTGCACTAGTGTTCCCAGATATTTGACATTTCCTTAAAAAAAAAAAAATTTAATGAAGAAGATGCTAGCTTTCCCTCAACAATAAATTTCAGTGTTTTTGTCAAATATGAAAAATTGGGAATTAAGCACGTCATACGAAAATCGTATTTATGAAAAAAGTTTACTTTTATCTGTGAATAAAAGCCAAAACAATAAAATATACAAAGAAAATGTTTAAAAAAATATCAAATTTATAAGAAGTATTTTTTAGTTTTTATTAATATGGATAACGGAAATAAAAGGTATGTTTATGCGTTTATATTTATCAACCTTTTTTTTAAATATTGGGCCTAACAATTTTGAGTTTTGTCAAAGATAAACAACTTAGCTGCCTAAAATGCTGATGTAAATTGATAGTTTATGAATCATAAACTAGTTTGAAAATTACAAGTGTAAATGCACTAAAGTAGAGATTTAGAAGGATGCTGAACAAAATCTTAACTCCATGGCCCATGGTGCCATTGCTGAGTAAGAACATGTTTCTTGTTAATATTCTTAAAAGAAATTGATTAACGTAGTTAATCCATTCACCATTGTGAAGAGCGGAGGTACGTTAAAACCTTGGTAGATAAGGCCATCATGGCATTATTGCTCAATTGAATGGGAGATAAAGCCATAATGGCCTTATTGCCCAATCATTGAGAGGTAAGGTCGTATTTAAAATTTTGCGAAATGAGAGATATAGCCATATTTTTTTTCGCAAATGAGAGATAAAGCCATATTTTTTCAGAATATTGTTATGCATGGTGGCAACATTTTGTAAAAGGGAAAATCCTTAGTTATCATTGAAAAACATTTTTTTATTCTTGTCACGCACGCAGGAAAACTTTATTCAGCGAAGCCACCTGCCGAGTCCTACTGGAGGAAAAAACCCCTAAGCACGGCCGCAGAAATACTTAACTTTAGTGTCTCCGGAACTGAAATGAGAGATAAAGCCATTTTCAAATATTGCTAATGTGAGCTAAGGCCATGATGGCTTTATCTCCCATTCAAATAAAAAAAAAAATAATAAAAAAGGCTTTATCTCCCTATTGAATTAGAGATAAAGCCATCATGGCCTTATCTACCATGGTATTAAAGCCCCCCCGTGAAGAGTACATAGGATTCGACAAAGCACTCTTACTGGTTTTTATTTAAATAATTACTCACCACTAATACCTTTTTCTGAGGGGTCATTTGTATGGAGACTAGGTGAAATAGTACACACTGTTTTACTTTTTACTACACCCTGCTCTTTGTCCAAGGAATTTAATTTAAGGCAATATTTAATTGAAAATGTAAAACTGTAATCTGTACCTGGATCACGTTGCACAGAAAAAAATTAAAATTGATTTCATTTAAAAATTTTTAGATATTAATTATAACATTAACTAAATTTGCACCAGTAAACAAATTAATAGTATTAATTAAACGTTTAATTCACTTGATTAAACGTTTAATTTATTCGATTAAATTTTTAATTAAAACAGTTTTTATTTTTAATTAATACTTTAATTGGTGAGCAATTTTGGAGAGTTTTTTCTGTGTAATTAAATACATTGAAGAACGAGTCGTAAAACCAAAAAGCGCAAGATGGGTTTAAGAGCACTTGTTTTCTTGGCCAGGTTACAAAATTCAGCACAAGCTTATGATATCGCAGGGAATTACCAAATCAAATATTAACATTTATTTCTATTTAATAACTTTGAAACGATTGTATTAGCAGATGTTTAAACTAAATCAACTTAATAAAACTATAATTAAATTAAATTAAATTACAATTTTATTAAATTATCGTGTACAAAATTAATGTCATAAATAACAAAAAAAAATATTTAAAAAATATAATTATACGAAATAATTATTAAAACTATTATTATTAAAGTTTATAGTGAACAAAGAGCAATATAATTTAATGTTAAAAAAATATTAATAATATTGCATTAAGGCTCAGTTAGTCTTTACTTTCTGTTCTGTTACGAATCAGCTGGTTTGTTTTTATTATTAAAAAACCTGTGAAATTGATCAGTTTTTCTGTTCTGTTGCGGTTCAGTTTGTTAAAATCAAAAAATTGTTAAGTTATTGTAAGTGACAGCAAAATAAATAATAAAAAATAGATACATATTTATGTTGAAATAAACTATTTTTTGATTTTAAGAATTTATAAAATTTAATTTCTTCAAATTTATTTGCATTAAAGTGATTGAAATCAAACAATGGACGGTGCAAAACTAATAAATTTGTCATAAATGGCTGATAAGTTGCTACAGAAAAAGTAACTATTACAATTTCGAAACAGAACGGCGCGGAACAGAACAGAACAGAAACAGAAAGTAAAGACTAATTCTGCCTTTAGGTTAGTGATGTAAATCTTTTTAAAACTTAAATAACATAACACTGTGCGACAAATGGTAGGGGTCAGTGATCGGGAAGGGTTCAAACTACCGGGGAAAGTTATATCGGTAAAAAAGAAGTTATACGCTTCCCGGTGTTTCGCTGGGTCACGTCTAGGAATCGAGATATATCGATTTGAAAAATGGGCTAAAAAACATCAATATTTTTATGAAAACCTAAGTTTTAGGGCTGCCATACGTCCTTTGGATATGACTTATATACCACAATATCGGTAGAACATCTTAGTAGAACATATTTTATAAAAAATTCGGAAAAATCGGTTCAGATTCAAAAAAGTTATGACCAAAATTAAATTTTTTTTTCACCGAATTTTGGGGATTCAGTATTTCGGTTATAACTCAGCCATTTTTTAACCGATTTGACAGATTTGTATACCGACGTGTTTAAGAAGAAATTTATCATTTACTTGAGTTATAAAGCTTGGACTCGGAGAGATCTATGGTTCCCGAAAGTAGGTATTTAAAAAAAATTTAATTTTGGTCATAACCAAGTATGGGCACCACTACCTTGAAAGCTTTGCATGTGTGGCATTGTATTGGTTTGTTTACGTTTGCATTTGTTGGTTTTATGCTCTTTTGCTCTTTGTTTTTTGTGTATGTATACAAATCGTTCGCTCTTTTTGCATTTTCATTTTGCATTTGCCCATAGCTGGTCATAACTTTCCGATATTTTGGTATATAAGTCATATCCATAGAACGTATGGCAGCCCAAAAATTTAGGTTTTTAACGGTTGTTTAAAAATTATTCTTCATGTCGCACTGATTCTTCTTAAGGGGGTTAACTCAAAATTTCTAAAATTTCAGTAGAGACAAAAAACTGTTTTCTTTTTATCCTATGCAGTCTTTTACTAGAAAGGGAGACACAGTTGTATTTTTGTTTTCTTTTTTTTTGGCAAAATACTAGGAAAATTGATCTTAGATTTTAACAGTGCGCGTAGATTTCTTGCAAAAAGCGAAAATTGTTTTGAAATTTATTTTTTCTTTTTACTCACTTACAACTACAATTCGAGTCGGAAAAAAGCCAACCAATTGTAGGGGAATGTAAGAAAAGATAAACTCTCTGTTTTTTGTTGGTGTTTTGTTTAAGCTTTGATAATAATACAAGTAAGGCTCAAGTGTTTATAATTCTTATTCGCTTTAGGTATAATATTTTTAGCTTTTCTAAAATCTTTGGGAAAAGGTTTCCTGATGAGGACTGGACCAAGCAACCAGTGAAATTCGCATAGAAGCTAGCTTTCCCTCAACAATAGATTTCAGTGTATTTATCAAATATGAAAAATTGGGAATTTAGCAAGTCATACAGAAATCTTATTGATGAAAAATTTTCAGTTGAGTCTCTCAATAGGAACCAGTGCGTTTTGTAAAATTAAAAATTGTTTAACTTCTACTAAACAATTTTTAAATTTTGATTTAATACTCTTTTGATGATCAAGTGCGACATGTTTTAAAAAAGCATTAAAAGCCTAATGTCAGTGTAGTACTTTTACCCACTAAAAACTCCTCTCGTTTGCATGGCTTACCCTCATGGAATCCCCGCTAACTTTATACTTCGAGTTTTGTTTGTTAGATAACTTACGAAAAAATAAAGAAAAACTGATATTTAAGGTTCCAACTGAATTTCATTGATTATATTTTAGTCTGTGTTAAGCTTAACATGCAATTATTTTAACAAAACATGAATGAAAACGTGTAAATATTGATTATATTTCTAAACAAATATGTTGGTGTTAAATCATTTTATACATACATAGGGAAAAATTTCCAGGTGACTGAGCCACTGTAGCACAACATTCTGCTCTTACTTTTTATACCTACACTACTGTATGTAGTGTAGAGGATATTATGTGTTTATACGAATGTGTGTAACACATTTAAATAAAGGTTCTGGGCTTGCCTTTTAGTATATCGAATCAATGTCAGAATCCATTTAACGAAGCCAGTCCTTCTATCAGGATGGCTGGTTGTCTGTACAAGATAATCTTGTGCGCAAATTACAGGTCGCAATTTTAAAAATAATTTTATAAAATTTGGCACATATGCGTTTATTGTCACAAGGTCGAAGCCTTTTTATAATGGTGAGAAGCATTTATTTAATTTTAAGCCCACATGAAAACTTCTTTCCGGAATAGGGATTTGTGCCTATTAATAGCCATCTTGTTTTATAGACATTTGAGTTGAATAAGATCCAAAAATATTTTGTCGCAACCTACATAAATCACCAGAACAAATTTTTTTTAGAATCGGTCCATATTTGACCACAGCTCCCATACGAATACACTAATAATGGTAGTAGATACTTAGATAATATTTGGCACAAAAATGTCTTATGTGAATATTAACCTCACAACATACTCTTTTTGGCGGAAACATGATCGCCCAAATACTGCAATGTAGAGTCGGACTTGATCGACTATACTTTCTTACTTTTTTTGTGTTAAAAATTGGCTACTTTCTCTATATTTTTAATATGTTAACAGTACATTTATTGTCGTTATTATTTAACAAGAACTTTTTTTGTGTCGTTAGCTACCGACATTTTTTGACGATAAAAATTGTTAAAATTTCATTACAGAATAGCTCATAACGACAACTTTCGTTAGCTAACGAATTTTGACTACTTAACGACAATTTTTTGTCGTTAAAAAGTTACAGAATTTCAGTACAGAAGCTTCAGAGACAACATATTTATTTATTTAAGAATAATTTTAAACACTTACCCGTGGAACCAGAGAGAGAGAGAGAGAGATATAGAATAAAATTATTTATTTTTCCGCTAACAAATATTTAACTTTTTTTTGTGTTCCCCTTTGTTTAAAGAAGCACTCACAATTAAGATACACCAGCAGAATGACTCGATATGCTTTTCGTCATCATTCTACTTTCAAAATTTGAAGTACTTTTTAACTAAAAAATGTTTACAAGAAGGATACGGGAATTTTATGGGTTTAAAATTGAGCAATGTTGTTATAAAATTTTTCATTTAACATTTATTTGAAACAATAATAATTTTAAATAAAGTCCATACTTTTGCAGAAATTTACTATGATTTTTAAACGACATTGTGCCATGTTAATTTAAAATTTGTATTTTTTCTGTGTGTACTTACTCCGAGTATTTTTAAATCTATATATCTCGATTCGTAGACCAGAGCCCAAATAAACGCTGAGACAAGTATAACTTTTTTTTACTATATAACTTTTACCAGTAAGCATAACCCCCGCTGATCACTGACCCATACCATTTGACGCACAGTGTAATACATATTTCAAATCTTATTCTTATGCTTACGTTCGGACAATGACGGACAAAAATACTCCTAATCACGGTTCCCAATCCCAAAAGTGTTTAGCGCTCCTCTGATCGGATCAGTGCTGCTTTATATCTTCGCCTTAAGCAAATGTGGCTGCCATCATTTCAAATATTTTGGGCGTAAGGGCTTGGGTGGGATTAAAAAAAATAGCAAGTAAGAAAGTATAGTCGGTCAAGCCCGACCATATGATACCCTACACCACAGTGTTAAAAAACACATCATGCTTATATGTCCATATAAATATGGATGTATCTATGTTTGTAAAAGTCATTAAAATCGGTTTAAAAGCTTGTGAGAGGCAGAAATTACCCCCTACCTCCCCTTGTGGTCCTATTTTTGAAAAACTACATAGCTTATGTGTCCATATAGATATGGATCTATCTATGTTTTGAATTTCATTAAAATCGGTTGGAGAGGCAGAAATTGGCCCTATCTCCCCTCGTGGTCCTATTTTTTAAAAAATGCATCCCTTTTGTGTCCATAAAGATATTGTTCTATGTATGTTTTAAATTTCATTAAAATCGGTTTGATAGTTTCTGAGAGGAAGAAATTTCCCCCTATCTTCCCTCGTGGTCCTTGTGCCAATAAGAACCTATGTCCTAAATTTTATCAAATTATCTTCAAAATTGCGACCTGTACTTTGCGCACAAGGTTACATGGACAGCCAGCCAGCCAGCCGGAAGGACATCGTTAGTTGGACTCAGAAAGTGATTCTGAGTCGATCGGTATACTTTAAGGTGGGTCTAGGACCAATATTTTAAGGCGTTACACACATCCACTATTGTGGTGTGGGTATAAAACTTGTAGTCGATGCACATAATTTTTATAAAGTAGAAAGTTTTGTAAAAGTACTTCCAACAAAAACGCTTACAGATGCTTTATTTTAGTTTAACAGTGCGCATTTTTATTACTCTTTTTATGTTGTTTGGTTTTAAATTCAACGAAATTGACGTTTGATTTTACCTTGCGCCCATAAAAAACATAGGAACCAATTGGTTTTTCAGTACTATGGCGAAGGGTATCAAAAAATAGCACTAACATAGAACTTACCTTGCATACCAGGCGCGGATCCAGCTTGAGCCTTACGGGGGGGGGGGGGGGGTAATTTTGTATGATACAAAAAAGTAAAAAATTTGTTTTTAAAAGTTTATTAAAAATAATGGCCCATATTCATAGTCAAAAATAAAGTCGACTTCAATGTTATTGAAATCCATTTAAAGCCGGTTTTAACTTAAAGTCGATTTTATTTTTGACTATGAATATGGGCCAATATATGTGTATAATATATTAAAAAAAACTCAACAAAAAGGTAAAATAAAATATCAGATCAGTTCAATATGCATTAATCTTTTTAAATAAGCAATTTATGATTTCCTTGTGAGGCAAATTACGACAGTACAGTAAATCTTCTGTCATTGTTAATCTGAGCCATGTTTTTATTCGACGAAGGGTAGGAAATTACCTCTCGCTCAAAGCATTACTGACGAGCATTGAAACGAAAATTTGAAATATTTTTCTTAGATTTGGGTAGATATATTCACCACAGTTTATTAAAACATCTTTAACGTTATCTGATAGATTTTCAGATTTTCAATGCAACGGTTCAGGCTCAAGTTAAGATGTTAGCAGGTGTTTATCTCTTTTATCAAATATAATCAGCTCATCAGCTAGTTGTGGTTTTAACAGTTTTGTATCAGTATATGACTTGATTACACTTTGAGGTAGAAGTTTAGGTATGTTCAATACATTTGGGATATCTATTGGGAAAGTTGTTATGAGATCTTCTAAAATAAATTCTTTAAGAGGAATGTAACCTACAACTCGGTAGTAATCTTCAACATTTTGGATGTGATTATTTCGTTCAAATCTTGTCTTTTCGATTGGAACCTCGATTTGAACGCAGATAACTTAAACTTTTTCAAAAATCTCTTTGAATTGTTTTGATAAGGCTTGATCCTTTTTGAAGATCTATATCTTGCTTTTGCAAAATAATACTAAGTGGCTGTGTTACAATAGGTATCGCACTTAATATGTATATTCCGCAAATAAATTTAAAAGTAATAAGTGAGTTCCTTAATATAAAGGTAGATATACTACCTTTCCACTCAGATATTTTTTCCAAAGCTTCTACTATATGATAGACACTTGTTGCAAAGTTTAAAATTGAGTCGTGACCGTTCACCCATCTTGTCTCGCATAATGTAGAGAGTTTGGCTCCCAAATACGTTGCTTAAACTGTGTTTCGCTTGGGATGATTATATTTAACAAATTTTGTAATTTCTTTAACAAATGATACAACTTTTTGTATTAATGGCACTTTATTGCTTTTAAAAAATTAGTTGTTTGATTTATGGGAATAGCAAGGCGTTTGTTTCGCATCTATTCCAAAATTTTTTAGCAATTTAAAAATGTTATTGTAGAACTGTTGCTACCGGGACTTATGCAATTAAAACTGTAAAGAAATAATAAATTTAAATAACATTTAAAGTCAAATAGCAGTTGTATTTTCCCGCTATGGTTATATTGGTGTAACAATAACTAAATTTGAGGAATATTGTTCACTTAACTCAAATCAAATTAACTGATATGCAGAAAGTAAAATTAACAACGTGTAAGGAAGAATATCCCTACCAATTAAATAAAAATTTAAATGTTTTACAAAAAAATTAAGGATTTCTAAAAATAAATCAAATTTCAAAAATTTTTGATCTGGAAGCAAATGTGGGATTTGAATTAATAAATTAATATACTCCAAAGGAACTGACATCTCCTTCAAGTATGCGCCTATAACTTCGGTTAGCGTTCGGAGCTCATTTTCCATGTACAAAAACTTTTTGCGGCCGAACAGACAAAGGCTTACTTTTGATATAAAAACAAGTTAGAGTGCTATATTCGGCTGTGCCGAATCTTTGATACCCTCCACCGACAGTTCAAATGTTTAAGGAGTAATATCTGTATGATGGTATTATTATCTTAAACTGTGACGATTTGTTATTAATTATGGTTTTAGGCGACTAAACTGTTTTCCGGGAGTAGGGTTTATATGGGGCCTAGGTTAAATTATGGACCGATCATCACGAAATTTCACAGCGTCATTTCTAGTCCTTTAAAACTGTGACGTACCAATTTCTGTTATGCTAGCATTAGTAGTTATGGTTTTAGGTGTACTAAACTGTTTTCCGGGAGTAGGGTTTCTATGGGGCTTAGGGTAAATTATGGACGGATTTTCACGAAATTTAACAGCATGATTTCCAGTCAAATAAAACAAATTTTTGCAAAATCTTATCTCATTCCGCATTTATGTTATTTTTTGTAACAAAATTATCAATTTTTTTAGGTGGTGGTTCCACATTTTGATTCATAGCTCTGGTCCTACAGAACCGATTTTGCTGCATTTCAATCCCAAACTGCTTAGGATAACTACAAGCAATTTGGCACCAAGTTTGTTCATTTGTTTTGAGTTGTTCGAAAGTGAGCGTGTTTTCAACAGACGGACATGGCTAATTCGACTTAGAATTACTCAAGGACCCAGAATATATATACAGTCAAATCCCGATAATTCGTACCCCGATAATTCGTAATAAACTGTTGGTCCCTTGAAAAAATCTCGTTAATTCGTAAAATTTCCATACATTTTGGTCCCCTCGCTAAAGGTGCTATCAGACGGGATGTATTTTACATATGTACTGTCAAATTTTCCATCTGTAAAAGTTGTACACATCGTGTGATACATATGAAACTTTGCATGTGTAAAAAACATGTGGAAATACATATGTAAATTTTTCGATTAGAACACGCTCCATTTTCCTGTGGCAAACATAAACAAAACAGCTGGTTTGCTTTGAAACGTAAACAAAAGTCAGCTTTTGTTTACATTTATAGGTTATGTCATAAGGAAAAACATAAGCAGGTGTGATAGCAAAAATTATGAATCGTATGTAAAATGGAAATTTTGACATACATACGGAATTACATATGTGAAAGAAAAGTGACAGTACATATGTAAAATACATCCCGTCTGATAGCACCTTAATTCGTAATTTTTTTTCAAATAAAATCTTCTTTACCTCTTATAAATCGCAATTGTTTGCTAACTACCACTTATAATTCACAGAAAAATGGAAAGAATGATTTTTTTGTTAACCACTATTTTATTTTGCGTGGGTTTTTGCTTGTGTGTGGGTTTATTTTCTTGTTACATTTGTTACATTAATAATTTTTATATAGTTCTTTTTATAGTTTTAGTAAATAAATTGAAAAACCCCGATTATTCGTATTTATTTTATTTTAACCCCGTTAAATCGAAACTCCGCTAAATCGGAAACCCCTATAATTCGTAAGAAATGGCCGGTCCCTTGCTATTACGAATTATCGGGATTCTACTGTACTTTATGGGGCTGAGATGAATAATAAAAAAGTTTCACACGGAATGACAAACTTAATATACCCTCTTCACAACTAATTGTGGTGGAGGGTATAAAAAAGTATTTATTTGTTTATGCAAAAAAAATTTATATGAGTTATTTAAACTAAGTTTTAAAAAATATAAGACTGAACTTTTTATTTTTATTTTGTTGTTTGTTTTAAAAAAATTAAAAAAACGCCTTTTTAAAGAAAATGTACAAGATTTTAGTGCATATTTTTTATTTTTTTAACGCATATCTTGGAGTTTAAAGTGCATATTTTCGCGTTTTTAGTGCATACAAATCTCATCCCTACTTATTCACCCCTATCGCGAATGTTATGGGAATATGATAGGATCAAACCTAAATTCCCATCCCCAACAAATCGGTATCGCAAATATTTTGGGAGTAAAAATTTATATTGTGAATTATTTTTCAGTGCTTTGTAAACAAAAGTCTCTATTGTGAGTAACTTGTCAGTGCCTGTATTGTGAAAGAAAAATATACAAAATAAAATACTAATAAAAATATGAAAAAATAAATAATGAATAGTGTTTATCTTCATTTTCTTTATGTACACTCCTTCAAAAAGAGGAAAAAGTAATTTAATTTAGTCCTTCTTTAGAATATAAATCAAAATTTACCTGTTCCCTTCTCGTTCACATTAACACTTGTTGGGAATTTATTTATTAAAAAAATTCGCGGGAGTAAACATTGGCGATGCCAAATTTTTTAAGTTTAAAATTTATTCCCAAAAAATTTCTTATGGGAATCATTCACAATACGAAATAAAACAAGTTAGAGTGCTATATTCGGCTGTGCCGAATCTTTGATACCCTCCACCGACAGTTCGAATGTTTAAGGAGTAATATCTGTATGATGTTATTATATTCTTAAACTGTGACGTTTGTTATTAATTATGGTTTTAGGCGACTAAACTGTTTTCCGGTAGTAGGGTTTATATGGGGCCTAGGGTAAATTATGGACCGATCATCACGAAATTTCACAGCGTCATTTCTAGTCCTTTAAAACTGTGACGTACCAATTTCTGCTATGATAGCATTATTAAATATGGTTTTAGGTGTACTAAACTGTTTTCCGGGAGCAGGGTTTCTATGGGGCCTAGGGTAAATTATTTACCGATCTTCACGAAATTTTACAGTATTATTTACAGTCCTAAAAAACTGTGAGGTACCAAATTTTGTTACGCTAGCGTTATTTTTTACGGTTTTAGGCGTCCTAAACTGTTTTCCGGTAGTATGGTTTATATGGGGCCTAAGGTAAATTATGGACCGATAGTCACGAAATTTCACAGTGTTATTTCTTGTCCTAAAAAACTGTGACGTACCAAATTTTGTTACGCTAGCGTTATTTTTTACGGTTTTAGGCGTACTTAACTGTTTTACGGGAGTAGTGTTTATGTGGGGCTTAGGGTAAATTATGGACGTATCTTCACGAAATTTAACAGCGTGATTTCCAGTCCAATAGAACTAATTTTTGCAAAATCTTATCTCATTCCGTGCCTTGTTCCAGCATTTATGTTATTTTTTGTAACAAAATATTCAATTGTTTTAGGTGGTGGTTCCACATTTTAATTCATAGCTCTGGTCCTACTAAACCGATTTTGCTGGATTTCAATCCCAAACTGCTTAGGATAACTACAAGCAATTTGGCACCAAGTTTGTTCATTTCTTTTGAGTTGTTCGAAAGTGAGCGTGTTTTCAACAGACGGACATGGCTAAATCGACTTAGAATTACTCAAGGACCCAGAATATATATACACTTTATGGGGTCTGAGATGAATAATAAAAAAGTTTCACACGGAATGACAAACGTAATATACCCTCTTCACAACTAATTGTGGTGGAGGGTATAAAAATATGGGAATATTTTCATGGGAGTAGTTGTTTGCGATAGGGGTGATTAATAATTCAACCTCACGCATTAACAAGTCAAACGTTTAGTCTTTGGATATAGATGGCACCTGCTACGATTGAATGTAGAATAACAAGTATTTGAATATGGTAAACTAGATTTTTCATTGGAAATATCTAATAAATAACTATTAGGATTAAGATTGAAAATTTCGTTAGAGATTCAATAAAAAAAAAAACAAAAAAAAAACCTTGCTAGGGTTTCCAAAATTTTTGTACATTTAAAAAAAATATTATTATTGGGAATTCTTGTATTATCGAATTAAACAAAGCATATTTTTATAATTTAGGGCGGGGGGATTCCTTATTTCCTCCCCCCCCTGAATCCGCGCCTGGGCACTACTAACCTTGGCTAACATTTTCACCAATTCTTAATAATAATTTCTACACGCATTGCGGTTTTTAAATGGGTTGTTGTGCGATACTTGTTATTTCCCACATCCAAGAACATGAATAAATTATTCTGTCAACAATCAATAACGGTTTTGTTGCACTTTGAGAGATAATATTTTTTAATTCTACATGTTGCATGGTAAAATGGATTTAAAAACGCGAGTTGCTTTTTTCCTAATCCCGCGAAGCTCGACGCTTGTCTGCAGGAGACCAGGGGGGTTACTGCGTATTTCGATTCGAAAGAAAAAATTTACGAGTTCGAACAATTTGTACTGTGTATTACGATGTTCGCAATCGTTCGAAACGACGACAGAGATTGTATTTTTTAAAAAATGGGAAATTTGATGAACACCTTTTGTTCGTAATACAGAGTGGCTTTTAAGAAAGTGATTTTTTGTTTTCAATAAGTTATGAAAAACGTCCGTTTATTCGAAACAAATATAACGAAAATCGTAGTACACAGTACAAATTGTTCGAATCCGTAAATGATTTCTTTCGAATCGAAATACGCAGTAACCCCCCAGGGTATCTGGCGAGAATCGAACACCCAACCCCCGCACTGATAGACTATCTCACTACCAGCAAGTCTACCGGGGCACACTCTGTAAAACCTTGATGGGTCAATTTAAATTAAAGTTTTTCAAACTTGGATGCCTTTGTTTTTAACAAAATAAACCTAAGGTGTCCTTATTATACTGTAAAAGTTTGATTGGATATTTAAGAGTTATGTAAATTTCCTTACAGTCGCAAAGACAGAACAAATTAGTCCAGCAACTACGCCTCTACACAAATTTTTATTCTAAAAAGTGGAAGTGGAAAGCCACTTGAATAATCTAATAAAAGGAACTAGCGTGAAGAATTGAAATTGTTATAATACTTACGAGTCGTTAACGGATAGAAACACAACTGAAGATGAGTTGTCAGCAGAGAAATTAGGCAACGCCGCTCATGTGTTTAAGATCCCCCACACCCCCCATAGTTAGAGATCTGAAATCCCTTTCGATTTGTTAGGCTTTTACACCCTAAACATTTTTAGATCCTCTTGAATTTTTCTAAACTTCATTAAAATAATAACACATTTGTAAGAATAAATATATATTTTTTTTTTGTTTTAAAGTTTTTATTTTTATTTTATTAACATTTTTAACATTTTTTTGGGGACATTTTGTTGTTTTTGTTGTTGTTGTATTTGTTGTAATATGTATATTTTTTAATTATATTTAATTAACTGTAAACAAAAAATAAATCATTTAAAATTAAAAATTATTTATTAAGATTAAGGACTATTAAAAACATAATAATTAAATAATAATAATAAAAAAAGATTTTTGTTTTTAACACAAAAAAAGAAAAACGAAATAAAAACTTAAGATGACAAAACAAAAATTACGACAAAAAAAAAATTCATAAATCAAGTTATCCAAGTGTTCCAAGGAATATCTAATGCTAAAGTGGAGAAACGAAAAGGAGAAAAAAATCTACTGATAACGGCGGACCTTAAGAAAACTGATAAGAAGCATTGAAGCATCATGATCTTTCAAAAAATAAGTTACTAGTATTTCAGGCAATTTGCCAAGTTTTTGAGATTAAAGGATTTTCTCTTTTTATAAGAATGACAATCTAGAGAGTTTTACTGAATGATCTTAATAATAAAAAAAAAAAATTATGCTGGATGCTCTAAATCTTTTTGGATACTCTTCTATTTTTCCTTCTCTAACTATTGTCCATTATCTGTATCAGTTACCCGATAGTCGAGCGATTTTATTCCTTATGGGAGTGACAATTTTAAAAATTTCACTTATAATCCTATTTCTAATATTTCTTAAGGCCGTTACACACTATCCCACAAAGGCTTTCGTATTTTATGAAAATGCTTCCCTGATCATATTATTGTTTACAAATTTTCAAAAAACAATAACAACTTATCATGACAGGGTTGCATCTTAATAAAATACGTAAGACTTTGTGGGATAGTGTGTCACACAAGTTTTACGTATTTTGTCGAAAATGCATCTTTGATCTAATTATTGTTTGAACATCTTAAAAAAACCATAACAACTTATCATCATCAATAACTTGTTATGACAGGGTTGTATTTTTCTCAAAATATCTGACTTGTGATAGTGTAAAGTACCCTTTAAAGAAATTTGGCAGACAAATTTTTTATAATGAAATTTTTACTGAGATATTTTAACTTTTTATTGAAATTGCTAAAGGATCTTTTGTATGACGTTTGACACTATCAAAAGGTGTTATACAATCAGCCCAATTATGAATAAAAATTCTCCATTAGTTTTTTCCCTTTTCCCATTTTTACAATTACAATTAACTTAGGAAAAATGGGAGAAGGGCGAAAACTCCCGGAGAATTTTCATTCATAATTGGGCTGTATATATTTTCGGCGATTTAGTGTTTTTAAAAAGCAAACTCAAAATGAGTGGGAGAAAGACCCTTTTAGAAGATTTGTCATAATGCGTGAATTGATTAGAGCTTTTCCGAGAGCTGTTTAGAATGGACAATTACAATCGTTTCTGAAGTGCCATCATTACAAAAAGTTATTTAGCTGGAAAACATTTTATAGTAAATTTCGTTTAACATTTGAAAATATTCACATGGGCATGTTCTGACAGACGCGCGATTTTAAAACGCAAAACGCTAGATTTATTTTATGGTGTTCTGAAACTTCCGGCAGTCGTTATTGAGTACTTTCTCGATTCAAAAGCAATTTTATTTCTTATTCTTTCAGTCGATACTGAACGAAGCGAAATAATTTGTTTAGTATTGTGGAAATCAAATTAATGCTTTACAACACTGAAAAAATAATTCCGATTCGTTCAGCCCAATTATGAATAAAAATTCCCCGGGAGTTTTCTCCCTTTTCCAATTGTTCCTATGTAAATTCAATTGTAAAAATGGGAAAAGGGAAAAAACTCCCGGGGAATTGGTATTCATAATTGGGCTGGTTCAGTATTGACTGAAATAAGTAGATATTTAATTGCTTAATAATCGACAAAGTACTCGATCATGACTGCCAGAATCGGGCTCCTAAACTAGTTTTTAAAGAATATTATACTTCCCTTAAGCATACTTTTGCGATTTAAGGTCACCAAACTTCTTGTTTTTGCGATTTACAACACACCAATTATGCGATTTTAACTTAGAATCGTAAATTTTAAGCGTTTTGCGATTATCAGAAGGTAGTTACGCAAATTACTTTAAACGTTTAAGCCTTTTTTAATAGCTTTTGCTGATTGTTCTTCCGAATCGTATCATTTGTGTTTGTGTTTTTGTTTTTCTATTTAAATTTAAATGACTGCAAGCTCTGGCAATCATTATCAAATACTTTTTCAATTCGAAATAAATTTTCAGTCAGTACGAAAGCATTTATTTGCGTTTTCGCAACACTGAAAAAAATAATTTCGAATCGTTCAGTATCGATTGAAAGAATTAGAAAAAAATGCTTTTGAATTGAAAAAGTATTCGATTACGACTGCCAGAATTATCCCCTGATTTCACTTAAATACTTCAGGGGTGGGGGGTTTTTTTTTTTTTGTTACTTAGAGAATCTTCCTTTGAACTGTCTGATTTTTTGTTTTGTGATCATTCAGGGGTGTGCTGGAAATCGAAAACGTTAATCGCAAGAATTTGGAAGTTGTTTTTAATACATTTTTAATCGTATTTTTATAATTTTTGTTATAAAATTCTCTTTAATAGAGAAATATTTGTAGAGTATTTGCCAAAAAATTCATTTTTACCCTGCGGCCACACGGTCAACTTGTTCTTGATAGTCTTTTACATATACGGGTTGTCAAAATTTACATAAATTGAAAGCTGTGACGTAGGCTGCATTCAATTTTTGAGCAATTTGCTTTCAAGATGTCATCAAGAAAACAATTTATAAAGATATTGTGCTCACTAACCTTGAAATCAGCTGTTTAGAATTTTAAAGGCAAGTTCGTATCAATTTTTATTAAAAGTGTGATTGTATTGGTAAAGAAGTGTGAGTGTATTAAAACTTGATAGGCAAAACTTGATCGTGTGTAACCCTCAAGTTAGAGAAATCTTATTAAAAAATGATTTTTAAAATTCTTGCCTTTTACGTTTTCGATTTCCAGCACTTCCCTGATTAACTTTAAATCGTTTTGTAAGATTTTTACAATATGGTCCTTTAAAATTCTTTTCTTTTCAGAGTTTTTTCAAAGCTATTAACGCTTTAATTCGGCTTTCAGTTTTGAATTGTGCAAAATGTTTCTAAAGAGCTAAAGGGCTATTTCAGTTTTCTAGTTGGTCCTTCGAGTTCCTCAGCTTACAGAATGTTACTTAAAGTTTTGTGTTTTATTTTAGTTTAAGCGTTTTTTTTTTCTTCTGCTATCTATAATTTCATTTGACCGATTTTTGCGTTTATTTTTTATTCCCACAAACTTTTAGAATATGGTCCTTCGAACTTTTGTGTTCTTTGTTTTAAAATAATATTTTCTTTTTTTCTCGCTTTAGTGTTTTTCCCCTAACTCGGCATTTTTCTTCTTTACTTAGAACACTTTTTCTCTTATTCCACTTCTTCTTTTCACGTCTTTTTTTTAACAAAAAAAAAATTATAATTAGAATATTAAAAAATAATTATAATAAAATTACAAAATTTATATTTATAGATATTTTACAATTTTCTTTTTGTTTTTTGAAAATATTTTCTAAAAATAATTTTTTATTTAATAATTTTTGTTTAAATGCAAGAATTTACTTGCTGTTTGATTTCTTTATTTATGTATTTATTTAATGGGCGTGTAATTAATTCCCTTAATTCTGATTTCTTTTTTGTGGACTTAACACTAGAAAGAAAAAAATTCCTTCGCATTTATGTTTTTTTTTTTTTTTTTTAATAAATTTAACACAAAAATAAAATTATATTTATAAAAAGAAATTTGTTTTTTACAAAACCAAAAAATGCTAAAAAAAAAAAAAAATTCCAGCAAATTTGGCGATTTTTTTTTTTAAAGAAACAGGTTGGTTTTTGTTGTAATAATTTAAATTAAATATTATTAATTAATATTGTATTTTTTTACATGAAATTTATAGATATTTCTTTAGGTTTTAGGTTTATATTTATAATTTTATTTAATTATTTATTTATATATAAAGTGGTTGTATTTGCTTAATTTTGTTTTATAACATTTACAG
Organism: Pollenia angustigena; assembly: GCA_930367215.1. Classification (NCBI taxonomy): domain Eukaryota; kingdom Metazoa; phylum Arthropoda; class Insecta; order Diptera; family Polleniidae; genus Pollenia; species Pollenia angustigena. Next base: position 186,273,831 of record OV884060.1, on the reverse strand, counting down.
GAATTATTTGTTATAAAATATAATTTTTTTTTCAAGGGTTTCTTACTCATTTTTCTAAACTTTTGTGGTTGCTTTTATTTATTTCTTAATTATTTTTAAAGTTTTTAGGTAAAAAAAATTGATTTATAATTTATTTTTTGTTAATAATTTTATCGTTTTTGTTTTTTATTCTTTGTTTCTCTTTATTAAAAATTAATAATATTTATAAGTAATTTTTTATTTATATTTATATAAAAAATGTTGCTTTTTTAATGTCTTTCATTTACTAAAAATTATTAAGACTTTTTCTTTAATATTCCTTTAGTATTTTTTTCTTTCTTTTAATTTATAAGAAATATATTGGATTTTTCTTAATGTGATCAAAGATTTTGTCTTCAAATGATCTGAAAGTCTATTTTCAAAATGAGCGTTTTTTTTTTTAATTAGGCGTTTTTGGAAATTTTTTAGGATTTTGTTTTCAACATGTCATGTTTTTTTTTTTAAGTTTAAGTTTGGAATTTCCTTTTTTTTATAATAATTTTAAATAATTCTTAGACATGTCTTAAAAACTTTATATTTTGTTTAAATTTTACTTAAAATAAATTTATTTTTGTTAAATATTTCTTTAATTTTCTTTTTATAATTAAAAAAAAAATTATGAATTGTTTTTTCTTACAAAAAAAAACAGGAAAAGTTTTTTTTAATCATTTTTAAATTCTATAAAAAAAAAGTTAATAATGGAAAGAAGTAACATTTAGTTAATGGTTTTTTGTGTAGTTGATTTTTTTCATTAATTTGCCCACGGTTAAGTTTATTATTTTCTTTAACTTTTTTTTTTTTTTTTTATTTGCAATAAAAAATATTTTTTTAAAAATATATTTATAAGTATAATGAATTTCTCTTACTTGTGTTTTACAAATGAATTACAATCAGTTCTCCTTAAAAACGACTCAAACAAAAAAATCGCTAAAAGTTAACACCTCAATTAAAAACAAAAAGTTAGAAATAAAAAAAAAACAGATATAGTTTTTTGTTTGCTGCTGTTGCTGCTGGTTTATTCTTTAAATATCATTTAATTCTATAGTTTATATACCTTAATAAGATAAACATTCAAGATTTTTTTTTTTTTATTTATTAGAATACAAAGAAAATTTATTAATATTTAAGCTTATGAATATACATATTTAAAAAAAAATACAGGGTTCGGAAAATACCTTAAGAAAATAGGCGTTTTTTTTAAGATTACTTTGTCTAAAGGAGTACTGAGTAAGGTTTTCTTGGAAATAAGTTTTACGAAGTGGTGAATTATGCCACTTCGTTTTACTTTTTGATAATATTAAAAAATTATGTAAAAGAAAATATAGACTAAAGCCCCAGTAAGCGCAAAGTAACAGTAACGATGCAAATCAGCTGGGGTCTAATTACCGCATACGATATCGAGCAAAATTGATCGAAATTTTTTATTTTGGTATTATGACTCTCGATATCGAATGAAATGTATCGTAATTTGAGATGATAGCATTCGATATCGAGTAACCAAAGACATTCCATCTCTCTAGTTTTCATTCGATACGTCAGTGGCTATCGTATGCAGAAAAATACGATAGTTTACTCGATACGATAGCATACTCGATATCGAATGCGGTAATTAGGCCCCTGCTTTATATTGTTGTATGCAAAGCAATTAGCAGTAAGATATAACTTAATAGCAGCGTCTATATTTGTAGAAAATTGATTTTTCTTACTCTGTACGGTTACATTACTGTAACGGTCAGCTAACTGGGGTTTACGGAAACTTTGCATCCAGATTGATAAGATAATCACCCCTATCGTGTATAAAAATTCCCTGGGAGTTTTTTTCCTTTTCCCATTTTTTATTTTACAAAAGAATTATCATAGGAAAATTTGAAAAAGGGAAAAAACTCCCAAGGAATTTTTATTCACGATAGGGGTGAATAAAAAAACATAATTTTAATCATATTATCGTCACCTCAATCACAATACCGCACACTAAATCATAAACAGTCACAATTCATAAGCAATTGCAAAAGTTGAGGAGAGGAAAAAACTGGGTTTGTAAACATGGTTGTAATTTTATAATCCAAATTGAGTTCCACACTAAGGAAACCCCTCTTAGAAGAAAGTTTAACCAATCTTTTTTTTTCTTAAATTTGCGCTTTATTTTTGGAAATAAGAGGTTAATAATGCAGTGGGACACATTAGGCCCAACTCTTAATAGTGCATCAATAGCGACTCAACTCGAAATAATACTATTTAGGTGAAAGAAAACTACTCAGTTACTCATAAGAGCACTATTAATATTATAAATAGTACTCTGTACAAGCGACGACACATGTAACACAAAAACAGAAATAATTCTAGTGCAAGACAAAACAAGATTCGTGCTGGCACAACAAAAATCAGGGTGGAGCAATAGGCTGTTGGTAACGCATAGACTGTGGCGTTCCTAAAGCCTGAAACAGAATGAAATAGTTGTAGTAGAAGCTTAAACACACGAATGCTCTGTAGCGTAACAAAGTTCAAAATTTTGAATTTTGCGCTTCAACTTCAACGACTACTAAAACTACGTATTCTGTGGACACTATTTTGTAACTGCAGTTTTTACCTTTTGACAGCTTGCAGCGCTATTCGTAACGTTGAACTACAGCGACTATTCTGTTCCCCACTTAACTTATAACCAGCACATGTGGTCAGTGTTCTTATGAGACCCCCCCCCCATATATTTAATTGTCCAGTTATGCCTACTCCGCTTTGTCCAAGAAGTCTAAGGCCCACCCTGTGGAAGTAGCTCAATTCCTTCAACTGGAACTGCAGAAACCCGCGATAAAGTTTAGTAGGCAAAACTGCTCATGTAAAAATACACCAAATTTTTATTTTTAGTTTATATTCTAACATGAGCGGCATTGACTGTTCAGTCATCATCCATAATCGACCCATTGATTTGTGAACTGGTGTATGGAAAAAAACGATTTTGATAAATTTTGAGTTATGACTGTTTAGAATTTAGTATGCGATACGACCGGCAAAATCATTTATATAAATCTTAAAACCATAATATGATTAAGTCCTACCCTTACATAACTCTAACAAACTATGATTGCCTATAATTATTTAAAATCTTTTGCAATCCAAATAAATGTTTATCTGCAGCAATATTTTATGATTGTCAAGAATAAATAAAATGTTGCTCATAAAAATATTTCTCAATTGCCACAAATTATTATTCAAATGATTGTAATTATGTAGGTAACTATAGAGAGTGAGAGTTAAACTATAATCATAAATACATACGATTAAAGTGATCATAGTATTGTCAAATTTTCTCAATTATGTACCATAAATTCTCTTAATCAAATTGTTAAAGGTTTTTTCCTTAAGTTCATACTATGAAAGTTTTCTTTTAGGAAATTCTGAGAGGGTAATAAAGAATAGCATGTTCTCTTCACCTCTCACCAGTGAACTCAGGATTTCCTTAAACAAAACTATCATAGTGTGAACCGAGACAAAGTGTGAAAACCCAAAAATAAAAGTTAGAAGCAAAAAGGGCATATTTTAGGAAATCAGGATTTGAAAAAGTTGTATTAAAAAAAAAGTCTAATATATCCCCTTTTTCAATAAATTAGAAAACGTTTAAATAAATAATATAAATTAATAAATAAAATTTAGAAAATGATGTAAAAAGCAAAAAGATTTTCCACAAATTTCAATATAAATATAAAATTTTTTAAAAGGTTTAAAGAGACTCCGCCAAAATTATTTTCAAAAAGTTGAAACTGCTAATTTTCTCGGTAAAAAAAATTAAAGACCATTTTGAAGCTAAAAAAAAACTTAACCTAAAAAATATTTTTTTTTTTAATGTTGCCAAATTGATAAAACTTTTCTTAAAAACTATTGAAATGATATTGAATTTCCTTAAGAAATTATACGAAATGCAAATAATTTTCATTAATATTGAATAGATAAGATGTAAAGCCGATTTTGTAAAAAATTAACAACATAACCTCAATTTTTTTAATGCAAAACAATCACGCCAATCGTAAATGAGAAGGAAACTGTTTTTCCTCGAAATTAGCTTTTCCCCTAAAGTGAAATTTATTCACATTGATAAAATAAATTAAGAATTCTATAACGGATTTATCGGAATAGACAAACTTTAACTTTGAGCTCATAATGATTGCATGCATTCTTCTTAAAAATCTGAAAATTCTTTTTTTGTATAAAATTCTTTCAAAATCGACTTAAATTGAATCCAAGCGAATATTTTTTTTAACGTTATCTTGATATACATAATAAACTTTTTTTTTAGATTTAGGAAATTTTGAATACTTTTGTTTCTGGTTTTTAGAATTAAGTCTGCTTTCACACTATGAAAGTTTTCTTTCAGAGAAAGTCTGAGTTTACTGGTGAGAGGGGAGAGAAAAAAGCATGCATATTCTCTTCCCCTCTTATCAATAAACTCAGACTTTCTGAAAGAAAAAACTTTCATAGTGGGAACCCAGACTTTCATACTTAGCAAAAGATTTTGGACAATAATTAAACAAAACCTAACCTCAACACTACTTAGCTTACATGGTTTTTTATTATAAATTCATTTTCAATTTTAATAAAATTTTGAAATATTAATTTTCTTTTCGAAAGCGGTCTTGTTTAGCATTAAATGAATCGAGTATGTTGCAACACAACTGAAGTTGAGTTGCCAGCGGCGAAATAAGGCAACGGCGCTCATGTTAAAATATAAAATTTTTTTTTATTTTATATTTTAACAGGAGAGGCGTTGCCTGATTTCGCTGCTGGCCAGCCACTCAACTTCAGTTCAGTCGTCTTCCGTTATCGACCCAAAGTTTATAGAATATCTAACCTTAAATTTTAATTTGAAAAACTTTCGATTCGAAATTTTTTAATAAAATAGAAACAATTAAAAATTATATGAACTGCCTGTTCTTAGATGGCTTGCGCAACAATTCGTTCGTCATCTAAAAACAGGCAGTAAATGTTTTTATCGTTATACCTTCTAAAATTTAAGCTCAAATTCAAGTCAATAATTAAAAAAAAAAAAATAAAAAAAACTAAACTAAACATAACATAACCTCAAATTGTTTATAAAATTTAATTTGGCAATAATTTTAAAGTGTTTCGAATAATTAAGGGCGGCTTTAAGTTGCATCCGTGTAATTAAACGGAATTTAAACGATCTTAAAACAAGAAATGACGTTTTAAAATTGAACTAAAAATATTTTAAAATTAAGAAAAAAAATATAGATTTCTTACAATTTTCTTTTAAGAATTTTCAATAAATATTAATTTAAAAAGTTTTAAAGGAAATACTATAATTGTATTTTAAATTAAAAATTTAGTTTAAACATAAAAATTCGTATACGACTAGAAAATGTTAAGAAAAAAGTAAAAAAAGAGCAGCAAATAGAAAAAGTAAAAATTCCAAACCCTGTTTACACAAAGGCAAAAAAGAAAAAGAAAAAAAAAAATAATTAAGGGGGAAAGGGGTCACATTTATATTTCTACTACAGTATATGTATGCTTTAAATTAATTATTATTTTTTTCTTATATAATTAAAACTATATCTGCGCCAATTTATTAAAGTGCAGACTCGATTGGGTGCAAGTGAAGAATTAACACTCCTCTACTTCTGAATTTGCTGGCTGTTCTTCACTAACCGGATCGAGGGGAAATCAACTTAATTGAGGTGTTACGTTAATATAAAAATCTTTACCTATTAGGAGTAGAGAAGGCTCAGAACCATCGTAGGGATAGAAATAAGCAAATTCGCCAGTAAGTTTCTTTTTGTCGTTAGCCTGCACTAAAACTGGGGGTAATTCTTCGATGTTGCCTTCTAAATGAAACTCGTGTTGTTCATGAGTCAGAACCAAATCACCGGCCATGGTGGGTATGGTCGGTTGAGTGTCCGATTCTGTTAGATCGTCGTGCAAACAACATGATGCTAATGATGTTGAGGGGGAAGATTTTAAACTTTTTGTGGAAGTTCTAAGGTTAAAGGGAGATGTGGTGGTGGTGGTGGTGGAGGTAGAGGAAGAGGTGAGGTTAATGGGAATTGTGTTTGCATTGGAAAAGGGTATAATGGAATCAATAATAAACTTGGCCGGAGCTAATGTTGATGTTGGTGTTGTGATTAAAATTATATCTGCTGATGTTGCTGCCTTTGTATATGCTGTTGTTTTTGTTGTTGCTGCTGCTGATGCTACTGCTACTTTATTTGCTGTGGCTGATGTGGCTGCTATGGATGCTTTTGTGGTTGATGCGTTCATTGGGGGCGAGACACTTAATCACGTACTCAGCCATGTTGAATTGCAGGTGCAAATTGTTGTGGGAATCACAGGTGCATAGTAGACGCCGTTGGCGTAAATCAAACCAGGTGGTCCTGCTTGAATCTGTATTGTTTGTGGTACCGTTGAGGCCTGAGCCGTTTGAGGAACCGTTTGCTGTTGCTGTGGTTGTTGTGATTGTTGTGGCGGCTGCTGCTGTGATTGTTGTGATTGTTGCTGCTGGACTTGATCAGCATTTGTAGCTGGCATGGCACAGCAAATAGTGGCTGTTTGTGGCGGCGTTTGTGGTACCTGTTGTAAGTAGATGGTGTGTGTATTGTGAGGTTGTTGCTGCTGCTGTTGCTGCTGCTGCGGGGTTTGACACGGCGTTGTATTCACCATAGTCATTGTGGTCGTATGTTGTTCAACCAAATGTTGGTGTTGGTGCTGATACTGTTGCTGTTGGTGCTGATGCTGCTGTTGTTGCTGCTGATGATGGTGATGCTGATGTTGCTGTTGTTGGTGATGGTGCTGCTGCTGTTGCTGTTCATGGACTTGCTTTTGCTGCTCCTTGTACAGCACTTGAGCGGCCAACGATTGTATCAACAGCAAAGTCTGCCGTCTCTCGTGGCCCATCAGGCACACTGTCGAATTCTCCACCACCTCACGTAAATGCATCAGGTACTGGTACTGCAAAGGTTCCTCATCGACACCCCAGAAGTGATTTCGCAAATAGGCTTCCAATTTCACCGTCTGCGTATTGATGTCTGGAAAATCAATGAAGAAACGCGAGCACATGTACCTCTCCAAAGTTTTGATGCGCTGATTGTCGACTGGCTTGTAGTTGCGCACTAGCAAATTGCAATACTTGAGCAAACCGCCGCCTCGTATCTCTTCGGGTTGCCGCGTTGAGATCAATTTCTTTTGCAAGTGATACAAGGCCTCTTGAAAGTCGCCGTAGACGGACTCGCCCACGACAGTGGGATAAAAGTTCTCGGATATTGGCAAGGCTGCACAATCGTAGAATAGCAGCAACGAGTCGAGAACAATTTGGAAGGAATCAACAGAAAATTCAAATTGCCGCCGCATTGTATCGACAAATTTCAGTTCGACATTTTTGTGACCGGGCGAATTGCCCAATGATATAAGCGACCAACGGTCGCCATCGTTATTGTTATTTACCTTGACCATTTTGCCAACGTATGCCTCCTTAAGCGCACACGGCATGATGCGACGCTTGGAAACACCTTCGGGCAATAGGTCGAGCAATGTGTTTAGTACCGCTGTCTTGACGCGGTCGAAATGACGTGGTGAGCTTAGCTCAATGGCATAAATTAAATCCAGATCATTATAAGGCTGATCCTCTGAAGCCAATACATGACTAGCTGCTCCGCCGTTCAAGCGTATATCCTTGACTATCACACCGGCGCCACCGGAACCCACATCGGCCTCCAGCTTGCGCCTTACCAAATTCACCAAGTCTTTAAGTGTCACCTCCAGTGTGGGAAAATTACCACGTCCATGTATGGCCACCTTTTCGTCCATCACATTGTGCAGTTTGCGTACCTGTTCGAATGACAAAACAGCCAAACGTTGTGTACCACCCGTATCGACACTCTCTAGCGAGCCATGATCTGATGTGGAGGCTATCGAGGAGCCGGAACTAGGCGATGGTGGTGGGGTTTCGGTGCCACCGTCTGAGTGAAAACCATCGTCAATTTGATAAACGTCCATTCTGTTGGATCTTTGTTTGTGATATGACGAATCGGGTGCGTCTAGTGTCCCGCACTGTATTTGAAAAGAGAAAGAGAGAGAGAAAAAAATATCAAAAATTTGTAAAATGTTTAGGAAATGATTTAAAGTAGAATTAATATAAACTATTTTCAATAGAACACTTTAAAGTTTATTTAATTGTTTTTTAATTTTTTTTTGCAGTGTTTTACACAAATATTCTCTAGATTTACTTTCATTTTTGTTTATTTGTCTTCTGTTTTTATTCTTTGGTTTTTAATTTACAGCCCACTATTAATTAATTTTTTTTTTTAAATTTGATTTCAAAAAGTATCTGTGGGTGTTAATTAAAAATTGTTGTTGTATGTTTTTGAAAAAAAAAAAAAATAAACGGTACACCATTTCCAAGTCGCTGCAAAAGTTTTTCAAGTCTAACTATGTGTGTTAAAAATTTCTTGTTAAAGATTTACAATGATGTTTCGGAATTTTTAAACCAATTATAATTTAAAATAGTTCGTTTTAATTTTATAACTTTTTTTCAGAACTACATTTGATAAATTATTATATGCAGTTCAAAAGTTCTTGAAACTATGAAATTAAATAAATAAATGATGTTTTTTAAACCCGATGAAACTTGAAATTTAAATATTCATGGCTTTAACATTTCAAAATAGTTTTGGGCATATCGATATCGCAGCTGTTCTTGACGAAGCGCCTTCTGGACGTCAAATTTTATACCACTTTTCTAGCATTGCTGGCCGTATTTCACGAATAATACGAATAAGTTTAACCACCAAGGCGTCGATTGCTGCTGGTGTATCAGCATACACCAGTGCTTTACGTAGCCACACATGAAATAAACGAGATGTGACAAATGACACCACTTTGAAGGCCAATTGACAGTTCCATTTAACGATATAAACGTATCGCCAAATTTTGATTTCAATAAGTCGATGATTGCGGTCGCAGTATAGCACGTAGCGCCCTCCTGTTAAAACCAAATTTCGGCCCGATCAATGCCATTTATATCTTCAAGCAAAAAATGTTGGATCAAGGACCGGCAACGATAATAATTGAAAGAAACAAGGTCCGATGATGTCACCAGTAGGTAAACCACATTAACAGTGCATTTTTTGAATGAAATGGATTCAGAAGGGTCTGCTGTGGATTGATCTAAGTCCATTTGTGCAAATTTTTTTTATTAACAAAAACGTAAAGCCAAAAATGAGACTCATCGCCAAACATAATTTTGCGTGTTTAAGTTGTGCGATTCGATGACAGATTTTAAAAATATTATTATATGTTTGTTCAAGCATGAATCTATTAACGAAGATTCGCCAGTCTATACCGATCACAAATGTGCAGAGTAAGCGGAGCATGACAGTTCCTTTGGCAGCTAATCCTTTCATTAGTTCTATCGGGCCTAAAAACAACCCTTTCAACGCCACAATTTTGAAATACAATTGGAAATGGTGTAGATTTTGTTGTTTGAAAAAATAAAAAAATTATTGTTTAAACTAAAACAAGAAGAAAAAAATCCCATTTCGAGACAAATTTCAAGAATTGTATCGAACAAATCAACCAAGCACAACGAGCCACAAAATTTTTAATGACAAAAAAAAAAAAAAAATAAAAGGAAATTGTAGACCATAAAAAAACAAGCAAAAAAACATTAAAAATACAAAAATAAATACGAATTGACATGAAAGACATTATAAATAAAAAAATAATAAGACCAAAATAAAATACCAAAAAAGTACATACAAAAATTCTTTAGAGCAAATGAAATCTAATCGATTTACAGTCAGGTAAATAATTAAAAAGTAAAGGCCCCTATTACGGTTTACAACTCAACTCAGTTGAGACATAATTTCTTAATTTTTGTATTATGGTTTTCAACTTTGCTAAATTGTGGTGAGCAAAAAAACAGAAATTACAACTGATCACAACCAGTTTTCTAAATTACAACTCAATTAAAATTGTATTTAATTTCCTAATTCTGCAGTCACATGTTCAAGATATGCATTCAAGAGATCTCTGTATATACCCTACTTGATTGTAAAGAGGGTATTTATATTAATGGCATATGGGCAGTTCCAGCGAAAAGTCTACTTCTTGTCACGTAACGCCAGAAGTAATTTAATTTGTTTCTTAAAAAATTGTATATGTATAGTTTATATTTTTATATTTTGGTGCAAATTGCAACTAGCCCTACATTTAGTAACAAAAGGGATAACGGTTGAATGCGACAAAAATCACAGTTTTGGTCTAAAAACATTTAGTTAAACATATTTCGAATGAAATGAGCTTTATTTCATTGCAATCGGTGGACAACTTTTGATTTTGTTCACAATTTACTAAGAAAACTGAACTTTTTATCCAGTCAGGGGTCTAATCACCGCATTCGATACTATCATATCGCATAAACTATCGAGTTGTGTTGCATACGATAGACACTGACGTATCGAATGAAAACTCTATAAATGTAATGTCGAGTTACTCGATATCGAATGCTTTTATTTCAAATTCAATACATTTCATTCGATATCCGATATCGAGTATCATGATACCAAAATAAATAATTTCGATCAATTTTGCTCGATATCGCATGCGGTGATAAGACCCCAGTTTTCTCAGTAAATTGTGAACAAAATCAAAAGTTGTGCACCGAAATTCGAAATATGTTTGGCTTAATGCGTTTAGACCAAAACTGTGATTTTTGTCGCATTTTTATTTTTTTAATTAATTTTTAAAGAACAAAAGATTTCTTATTTTAAAAAACTTCAACGAGCATAACTTGAAAACGGTTGACCGTCATGCCAATATATGTAGTGAACGTGCTTTAATTTTGGACCTAACGGTATATCCCGAAAAAAACGGGCTGATAGTAAAAAATGGAGATTAGATGTGAAACCAGCGACCTCAAATTAGTAAAAATTTGCAATAAAGTTCCAAGCCGCAAAATGACTGTTCCCTAGTGTTATCAATTAAACATGTACCCCAATAATCATAAAATATATTTTTGATTTATAAGATTCATTATTTTTTATGAATATATATGTTACTCAATAACGGACCTATACTTATTGCCTTCACTGTTCAATTATCCTAAACTACATAAAAACATATGTACGTTAAAATTTGATACTTAACACATTTCTAATTAAATATTAATTTCAAATGAATAAGTAAAATGTAAAAAATGGGGGGTTGTAGTAAAAAAAAAAATTGTGATTTGAAAACCAGGGGTGAAGTGTTTCTCGATTGCCAAATAAGGTATTATTTTTTTTTAATTCCCTTTAAATTCGTAGACTTTACAGAAACTCTTTCAATTACGTTATAGAAAACTGAAATTTAGTTAGAAACAAATAATTATAATTAGAATTTTAATTCTTTATTATACCTTCAAGCACTAGTTGAGAATGAAGGTTGTCACTTCGTGGGGAAGTTTTTTAATATTCCGCTAAGACCTCATAAAGTATATCCAGCACCGAGCACAAGAAATGCAACGACTTAATAATAATAATGTATGATTGAATCGTACATATTTGTAATAATATTGTTACGTTACTGCCTTTTAATAACGTTTTGGTTTATTTCCTTTATAATAAACCGTTTCGAGTTCTTTATTGCACTTTAAATAAAACTAAATAATCACAACACTAAAAACACTGTTAACAATTTACACAACTTTTTTTAGTACTTAGTCACTGTAACAACCGTAATTTATAGCTCTTATTCACAACCAACAATAATTTTCTCTTGCGATCCTATTTATACTCTAGCCCAGACGTGTAGATGATACTAGTAACGTCTAGATGGCTCTAGAAAGTTCGCCGCATAACGTTGTGCGTTAAAAAAAAAACTAAACCATATAAAAATAAGGCCCTTATCATATAAAACGCAACGCCAAAGAATAACATTGAAAGCAAAAACAAAGTCATAAATACAGATATTCATGTACCGTTTTCAAATGTTCAACGCCACAAGCTATGTGGCGTTTGAAATTACAAAATATTTATGACTTTGTTTTTGCTTCAATGTTATTCTTTGGTGTTGCGTTGCGTTTTACATGATTAGGGTCTAAGTCTTGTGTGCGTCGCACAATGGCTGAAAATCATTTTTCGTCGGCCAAAAGTTATTTTTATTCCGCTGAAGAGAAGATTTATTGAGCTTTTTTTCCAGTTTTGTTCCAGTTGTTTGGATACCTTCTTAGTTCTAATATGTTTGCTATATTAATTCTTTTGAAATCGGCGATAGCAAAAAATTGCCCTTTTGGCCGAAGAAATCACATTTTCAGCCATCGTGCGTCGATGGAATATTTGCTCTGTCAAAAAACATAAACGAACATAAAGTTCTTTAACAGCTGACACGAAAATTTTACCAGGTTTATACGCAACGCAACGTTAGAGTAGAGCATTTTGAAAATTTTATAGGAAAAGCCAAAACTATTTACAATTGCCTTAATCTGCTTATAATTTATTTTCTTTGAAAATGTTGCGAATTATGCAAACTGTAAATTAGGACTTTAAGCGTTTCAGTTACCGTTCGTTAAGTCCGATGGCATAATAATCTAAAAAGATACTTCGGCAGATTAAAGTTCCTCAACTAAATTGTTCCCTTTTTCTTTGTCTTTTTTCAGAATAACAAACAGATTTTTACGACGTTTAATAAACGAAAATTCTCTTTAATATAAAATCGTTTAAGCCGTTTTATTTATTTCGCTCATAAATCAATATCAATTAAAAACAAATTTAATCTGTAATAAATTTCTTGCATATTTGACACAAAAAAAAAAAAAAAAACACAATACGGAAGAATTTATGCATTTAAATAAATATTCTATAAATAAAAGTATATAAATACATAAACATATTCAGCATAATAAGCATATATATTTTTCTTTGCTTAACAGAAAAACAATTTTCTTTGCTAAGAAGAAAAGAAAAATATTTTAGAAAGAAAACACGAAAAAGTTCGAAAGCAAAGTGCAATAAAATCTCAGAAAGAATGTATTTTTAGTGAATATTTTATAAGTGTTAAAGAAATAAAAATAATATTCAGTAAATTGTTATTTTTAAGCGTAAAAATATCTTAAATAAAAAAATAAAAAATACAGGAAAGACATAAACACTCCACTTTATTGAAAGATGCCCGCCATAAAATACTAAAGAAATTATTAAATAAAAATTTTATATGAAAATATGCATCCTAAACTCTGCAGTTTTAAAAGTGCATAATAAAAATTCTTTTTTCGATAAGATGAGGCTTCATTAATAACCAACTATATTGAAAAGTTTTTAACCTTTTCAAACGCTTTGGTTTATTTGCATTTAAACGAACCGTGAGCTTTTTTATTGCAAATTTGAAATAAACACACCACACTTATTTAGCTTTAACAATCTTTATTGTCCACTTTGATAACGCACATTTCACAAAACAATTTTATCCTACGGCATCGATCTTTAAATGACAATGTCTTAAGCTCCAGTTAGCTGACAGTAACAGTGATGTAACCGTACAGTAAAAAATGTAAGAAAAATCAATTTTCTACAGTTTCCGACGTTCCGATTAAGTTACATCTACTTGATAACTATAAACGTTCTAATTGCTTTACATACAACAAAATAAAGCAGCTGATTTGCAACGTTACTGTTACTTTTAGCTAACTGGGACTTTTGCTAAAACTCATAGCACAGTACAGTGGGATGGCTTAACACATTTTTGTGTGTTAAAAATATAAAAAGTGAGCTTAGATCAGTTGGAAATTGGCAATAAGCATTTTATTGACTAAATTAAGCAAAAATTTTAATTTCATTAAAATAGGCCACGCCCACTGCCCATACAATCTTAAACGATTTTTTCGCATTAAATTTTTCCTATTCAAGCAAAAGTCTTTAAATTTGGTACACACATTTTCTAATATAAACAAAAGATGCATGTCAAGGTTTATCAACATAAGCCACGCCCTTTGCGCCTAAATAAGTACACACAAACGAAATGAGTGCAAACTAATGAACAATTTATTCCTTAATTATGATTTCTATAAGTACACGTAACAAAAATTAGGCTTTTCTGAGGAAATGCCCATATGCACAATCTAAGGGGGTAATTTTGTTGTTCACTTCACCTTGCGTTGAGAAAATTTTCATATAAAATTTTTTGAAATTTTGAAAATTCAAAAAATTTTTAATGAAAACTTTCTCAACGCAAGGTGAAGTGAACAACAAAATTACCCCCTAAATAATTTTTCTTAATTAAAAATAAGATGATGTATTTTAATAAAATAAAACCATTAAAATGACTTCACAGAAACAAAATTATTGCTTAAATATAGTCAAACCAACCATACTGCACGATGATAATTGTGAATCCAACCTTAACTTGTTTATAGCCATATTTAATTTGACATTTCTTTGTTTCAGAGTTTGACAAATTTAATCATAGAGCATTACACATTTGAGCAGCGCGTTAAGATTGTTGAAGCATTTTACTTAAATGGGCGTTCAAATTAAAATGCATTTCGTGCACGTCGTGATTTTTTTTTTTTTTTTGGTCAGCATAATCGACCAAATGTGGGAGAATTGTGCGCAATTTTAGCAAACAGGGTCTGCAGGAAATGTGAAAACACTTGTTTGATGCGGTTTAAGGGCTGGCGACGTCAGCGAAAATGTGGTCGGGCAAGCAGTTACCGTAAATAGCGTTTACTATCGCAGGATGATAACGAATTTTTGTGGCCAGAAATTGAGGATATGGACCTGGTAGATATGTGGTTCCATCAGGATGGTGCTACTTGCCATACAGCCAACGAAACAATGGCTCTTTTGCTCGAGAAATTCAATTCCGGTTGTCGTTGTCGTAATCGATCAAGTCGTTTTTTGTAAGAGATTAAAGAACACTGGTTGTGTGTTACTTTAATCTCTTACAAAAAAACGACTTGAGCGATTACGACAACGACAACTGGAATAAGGCTGATTATCTCTCTTTTTGGCGATGTTATTTGGCCGTCACGATAATGTGGTTTGACACCGTTTGACTTCTTTCTTTAGAGATATTTAAAAGAAAAAGTGTACGTCAATAAGCCAAGCACAATTCCTCAATTATGTCTCAGAGTCATTGAAAAAACCATCAGATAGAGGTATGCCACCGAAGCCGTGGCCAGCATTTGGCCGATATTAAAGAACACTGGTTGTGTGTTACTTTAATCTCTTACAAAAAAACGACTTGAGCGATTACGACAACGACAACGACAACTGGAATAAGGCTGATTATCTCACGTTTTGGCGATGTTATTTGGCCGTCACGATCATGTGGTTTGACACCGTTTGACTTCTTTCTTTAGAGATATTTAGATGAAAAAGTGTACGTCAATAAGCCAAGCACAATTCCTCAATTATGTCTCAGAGTCATTGAAAATATGAACCATCAGATAGAGGTATGCCACCGAAGCCGTGCTGAGCATTTGGCCGATATTTTATTTCACAAATAATTGGCATAGATCCTCCTATCATTCCTATCAAAAATATTAAGATAATTCTTTGAAAACTTTTTGTTTTATTTTTTACAATTAACATCGTGCGTTTTGGTTGGACTTTATAAGAAAGAAAAACATAAATATTTGGTTGTTTTCAAAGTTGATAAAGTAGAATAAAAAATTCCCGATTTTTTTTTTTTTTTGTTAAAATTGATTGAGTTCAATACATCAAATTTCTCAAGTAGAATGATGACGAAAACCATATCGGATCATTCTTTTGGTGTTTGATAATCGAGATTTCTTCTTCTGTAGCCAAGGAAAGGAATAGGTGGCATGTCATAACGTCCAGTGTCATAGTGTCCATGGACGTTATGACACTCCAAAAAGTGTCATAGTGTCCATGGACATTGTGACACTTTCAAAAGTGTCATAACGACCATGGACACTATGACAATTTGCAAATGGACATTATGACACTTTCAAAAGTGTCATTAGGCCCATAATTACTAAAGAAGTTAAATACAAAAAAATGATCTGCATACACGCAGAGAAAAACATGTTTCATTATGGTCCCAACCAACTATTTTTAAAGAAACTAATTTAACCATAATATGGTTGTCGGTGACAATGATTTGGTTAAATGAAACATAATATGGTAAAAATTTTTTTAAAAAGGTTTTGCTGCTTTTTCTCTGGGTGTATATATTAAATATATAACGAAAACACTTTTGGGCGCAAGGATTTTCTCCTCTATGGTATAACAAATACCAGCTTCGCTAACTAAAGCTTCTTTGCACAGCCGGCCTTTGGCCGGGCGCAAGGATTTTCCTCTCTATGGTATAACAAATACCGGCTTCGCTAACTAAAGCTTTGCTGCACAGCCGGCCTTTGGCCGGGCGCAAGGATTTTCTGCTCTATGGTATAACAAACACCGGCTTCGCTAACTAAAGCTTCTCTGCACAGCCGGCCTTCGGCCGGGCGCAAGGATTTTCTCCTCTATGGTATAACAAACACCGGCTTCGCTAACTAAAGCTTCTCTGCATAGTCGGCTTTCGTTCGGAAACAAGGCACATTTTAGAAGCTTTACTTAGCGAAGCCGGTGTTTGTTATACCATAGAGGAGAAAATCCATGCGCCCGGCCGAAGGCCGGCTGTGCAGAGAAGCTTTAGTTAGCGAAGCCGGTATTTGTTATACCATAGAGAAGAAAATCCTTGCGCACGGCCGAAGGCCGGCTATGATTCCAAATTTGTTTACATTCTTGCTTGTATGAATTTTTGGCATTGTACTTACTTATTTTGATATTTCAAAACAAATTTTACACATTTTAATATTTTTCAAAGTGTCATATCGTCCGCGGACGCTATGACATTTCTTTGGTGGACGTTATGACACTTTTGAAAGTGTCATAAAGTCCATGGATACTATGACACTTTCAAAAGTGTCATAACGTCCATGGACACTATGACACTGGACGTTATGACATGCCACCAAGGAATACAGCAACAGTGAGTGAAGTATTGTGTATAAAAGGACGAACGATACTGATGGTTAAAAATTATTCCAAAATAAGAATTTGTCCCAAAGCCAGCTGCCTCGAATGTAGATTAAAATCACCAAAATTAGGCAATTTGGTTTAAATATCATATTTATTAAATTATTTAGTTTTATGCTGGAAATAATTGTAGACATTTTTTAAAATCTGTAGTCTTTAAATATATTAAACTATTATTTAAACCAGTGTTAATTGAGGTTTAATTATATAAATATCTAATTAGGTTTAAAAGTAAATGTTTGATTTAAACTAAGATATAATTAAAGATATTTGCTGTCTAAGTTTAATGAAAGAAAGACAAGAGTATTTAACCTTGAATGTTTTAAAGTTTATTTTTAGGGTTCGTTTATTATTCTTTAGTTAACTTGCTTTTAAGTTTTTGAAGTTTTAGTCAACAGTTATTTAATAGTCTATTTAATAGGCCTTAAAAAATTGGTAGGTCATTTTATCATACCTATTGTAGGGTCTACTTATAAAAATTCATATACAAATATGAGTTTTAATTTTTTTTTTTTTGCAAAATAACAATGACTAAATACGATGAATACATTAAAAGTGTTAATAAAAAGCAAACTACCAACAACAGAAAACACTAAATCATTAACAGGGCCAATTTTTTTGAGCTTTCTGCTTAAAAACATAAGTTTTTGCAAGACTTTAAAAAATACTTTATTTGCATATAATTGCATATTTTGCCATCTGACAATTAATTTTCTAACAAAGATGGCTAAAAGTAAATGAATATTTTTGATATTTAAAAATTTAAAAGAAAGAAAGCCACCCTTATTCCAGTTGTCAACATCGATACAAAACCAAGGCGAATTCAATACAGGTGATCCTTAAAGCCCTGCTGATAACTTTTTTTTTTATCTTTTTAATTGTTGGTTGTCAAAATTTTGTTAATTATCTTTGCTTTTGTTTTGTTTCGGTTTTTGACATTGTACAATGATTTTACAAAAACAAATTGCTTGTGGTTTTTGTACGAGGAGTTATTTTTGTTTTGCGTTGTCAACCAAAAATTGTATTTTTTGTTGTCGTCGTCATCGAAAATCTACAACTGCTGTCAACATTAGGAATTTATTGGTGTCATTTTCGATAACGACTTGAGTTTATTTGACGCTATATGGAGCACAGTTTGAAAAATTGATGTAAGAGGTGCAAAATAATCCCTCTCTTGCAGTAGGATTTCACAGAGGCAGTGTTCCAACTAACTCTAAAAATCAATGGAAAGAAATGCGATAAATATTAAATTCTCTTGGCCCGCCGACAGGATATAGAGATGAGTGGCAATATGTAAGGAAATAATGGGCGAAAATATTGCATTAATTTTAATAAGAGATTTGACGGGACTTATGGCCGATTAAAGCTTTGTATAGCAACTCAACAAGCCGGGTACTGCATGAACGCGTGTTAGGCAACCCGATTGGTGTAAGTACTGGTGTACGAAAGGGATGTATCCTTTCCCCGCTGTTATTCAATATTGTACTGGACTCACCAATGCAGCAATCAACTCGCGCTAGAAGAGGCATCACATGGGGTATGAATAGTCGATTAGAAGATCTGGACTATGCTGATGATATCTGCTTACTCGCGCATAACTTTACCGACATATCAGCCAAATTGGAACAGATACACCAGCTAGCATCGAATGTTGGTCTTCATATTAACATCGACAAAACAAAGGTTATACGCATCAACACAACTAATCTCTCTAAGCTCAGGGTCAACAACATAGAGCTCGAGGATGTGCAATCGTTTTGCTACTTAGGAAGCATAATTTCCTCCACGGGCGGCTCCCGTGAAGATATTGCATATCGCATAAAAAAGGCAAAGCAGTCATTCGGAGCACTACAAAGAATATGGAAATCACCACAAATACATACAGGCACTAAGCTGCGTCTTTTCTCTCCAAATGTTCGCTCAACCTTCCTTTATGGATGTGAATCCTGGAACTCTACGGCAAACGATATACAACATCTACAGGTATTCATTAACCGTTGCTTGGGGAAAATATTGAGAATTTTTGGGCCGAAGGTAGTTTCCAATAGCGACCTGTGGCAAAGAACAGGCGAAACACCAATCCGTTCAGAAATTGCAAAAAGGAGATGGAGCTGGATTGGCCATATCCTAAGAAGACCTCATGATGATATATCGAAGATGGCAATTGACTGGAATCCTCAAGGCAGCAGGAGAAGAGGTAGACCCGCTAACACCTGGAAAAGGCTACTAGAATCCGAAATTAGCAAAACAGGAAAAACCTGGTCTGAAATAAGACTAGTGGCACAGGATGGATCCGCATGGAAGGATTTCGTAAAGGCCCTTTGTTCCAACTTGGAACCATAGGAATCAATATATATATATATATGGCCGATTTCACCAATTCATTTCAATAGCAATTTTTTGTTAAAAATTAGTTTTTCATGTCAAAATAAAAAAAAAATACAATTATATTAAAAACTAAATTTAAAAATGAATTGATTTTAAAATATAATTGGTGAAATCGGCCATAAGTCTCGCCAAATCGCTTATTAAAATTTATGCAATATTTTCGCCCATTATTTCCTTATTGGTCATTAAAGTTTAAAGTAAAGAAGAAAATTATTGCCAATATGGTTGAATATCATGCAACGGGTGGAGGAATATATAAGCAATTTACTTTCATTCCGTTAAGGGAAACTGTGGCAGGCAGCAGTTCTGGGAGACCAGTTAAAAAAAGGCATGTAATGAATTAGTGAAGGCACAGCTTACACAGAAAAGAATTCTCGCTAATTTTTTTTCAAATTAACCATTAATTTAAAATAAAATCAGTTTTAATTAAAAATTTAATCAAGTGGATTAAACGTTTAATCAAGCGAAAAACCTCAATTACTCAATTAAACGTTTAATTAATTGAATTAAACGTTTAATTGATACTATTAATTTGTTTACCGGTGCAAATTTAATTAAATTTTAAATTAATATTAAAATTTTTTTAATTGAAATCAATTTTTACTTTTTCCTGTGAACTTCACATTCTTAAATGGAAACACCTGAAAGTGTTCTGACTTCTTTGGAATTAAATGAAGAAACAACTTCTACCACATTCAAAGTGGACAGTACACCATCAAGGCCTCCACTGGAGCAAAGCAATGTTAAAATAGAGAATATTAATCCGAGATCAAATAAGAATCAGAAATGCTTTGGTCATGAGGAACGGCTACATAATCATATTACAGCAAATCTGTTAACGGACATATCCAATTCACTGAGAACTGAAAAGCGCAGCCTCCGAGTTTTTGATAAATTAAATATGTTAATTTCTGTCTCAAAAGTTTTCGTTCTATCATTCGCATCAGAATTTATCACACAAATGGAACAAATTTTTGATTTTTAAACACATTTTTTTTCTAGAATAACAAATAAAACACGTTAGCTGATTAAAACCATTAGAGATCGGTATTTTCTATCTTGATATAGACGATAAATACTCAACGTCGTCGAAGTGTTGTTATGGAATGCTAAATGGTTATAGAATTGATTTTAATGTTGAAACAAAATGGTATTGACATTTAAATAGCGGCGTTGTTTTCGACGACAACTGGAATATTGGTGACTAATCCGCCTTATTGGGTAAGAGCACAGAACACTTTAATCTATTATAAAAAACGATTTCCTCGTTAGTTCCAATACCTTACACAATAAGGCCTATTATATATTTCAGTCGATCAGCCCTCCATGTTCTGAAAATCGAGCTCGGATTGAAAAAATTTTGAAAACGATTCTGTTTTAGAAATGCATAAAAATATCGCATTTTATGTACTTTATACATTAAGTACACTAATCTTTAACAAAACAACTTTGAAAATCAAAAAACGCTAGTCAATCGTTTAAGAAAAAATTGGAAATCTTCATTAATTCTAATTTTACACGATTTCGATTAAATAACAATTATAAGTTTTTCATTACAGGGTGGATCCATCTTTCAGGGCGACATAGTGGAAATTAAGTCGGAGCAGCCTTTAAGCTCGATTTATGATTTAAGAATACCCGTACTCCACAAGCCGCAGGGGGGTCATGATCTCCATGACCACTACTCCCCCTTGACTCCATATTCATCTTTTTATTTTGGTTTAAAATTTTTAATTAATTTGTTTTTTCATTTAAAAACTTGCCCTCATAATTACTAAGCAGAAAATCATATTAAGAAAAAAAAAAAACATTATAAAACACATAATTTGTTAATTATTTTTTTAATTAACATTATTATTTGTTATTGTTAAAGAAAATTAAGGAAAAAACAAAATACCAAAAAATTTTTGTGTAAAAATATTTCAAATTAAAATTAAAAAAAAACCGACAACAACATCGTCAACACAGAACAACAACCATATATTGTTACAAAAGAAACAACAACAAATTAATGATGAAATAATGACAATAATAATAATAAAATGTTACTCAGTATGTAGAAAAATAGACAAACAGATAGACGGACAGACGAATTGTTAGTCAGACACGCACATTTTTTCTATACTAAATTTTTTACTAGACTTTTTCAATTATTGTGATTTTTTGTTTTCAAAAATACGTGTTTTACGACAAAAAAAAAAGCCACAAATACAAATAATTACCGTCTGTCACACAGAAGGACGGACTGGGTGACAAAGTATAGAATGTTTTCTTTTTTTTCAAATTTATAAACAACCTTTGAATTTCTGTTTTTACAAAGAAATTTATTTCTAGCGCATTTTTAAAATGAATGTTTTTTATTTGTTTGTAAAATTTTTATTTTATTTAGTGGCGGAAAATTTTTATGGGCAAGAGCACATTTCCTGAACGAATGGTCTGTTTCTGGCTCAGTTTGGTTAAATATATTTTACATTTCTTGGGATATAATTTTAATGAGTTTTTTGGTTTATAGTTATTCTTTATAGTCTTGCTATAATCCTTAGTAAGATGTAAGAAAATTGGTTCAGAAATTTTCGAAGTACATGTATGTACTTTTTTCTGAGAAGGCAACTTCTGGTGTCCCTTCGAAAAATCGTATACGTTCAGACGTAACGTTTATTGCTGCACACCTCAAGCTATACTTGACGTTTAACTATTTTATTAAAATTTAAATATTAATGCCAGGCACACAATTGGGTTGCATGCCGTACGGACTTAAGGCCGCAAATTTCTTAAAAACACGCTTAATATACCCGCGATTCCGTCGTTTTTCCATTGAAATAAAATTGGTAAAAACCAAAATTATTAAACAGGTACATACATATCGAGCCCTTACTGCAAAGAAAGCTTAAGCGACAAAAACACAATTGGCCAGGAGAAGGTTTTTTTTTAATTTTATTTCATAAAAATTTTGTATTCAAGGTTTGGCGCTTAAGCTAATATTGTTTTTGATATAAAATCGTAACGGTACGTACCTTATGTGACCATGACATTTTAGGAGATGATGCAAGTGTTGCCAGTTCATTTATTAAAAAAAAATCGAAAATTTAAAATTTTGTCGCTTAAGCTATTTTTACTGTAAGGGCTCGTATGTTGTTTTGTTATTTCTTCTTTTATTTCGTTTTCAAATAAACAATTTTTTATTTTGCATTTTCTATGACAATACGGTCGCATCCGACGTATAAAATGGAATTTTTCCTTTGCCGACTTAAGACGTAGATACGCTTTGTGTGTCTTTGTATTAAATATAAAACGTTTTAATGTGATAACGTCTCCACGACATACGCTACTACCCAATAAAAAATGGAGCTTCCAACGAAGCAGGTTTGTAAGGGAGAAACATAAGGGTTTCGCTTACCATTGCGCTTACGGAAGACATGAATTTTATATGGCGAGTTCCCACTTTGAAGCAATACATTTTTGACACATAAAGCGCATTATTCAGCGCACATAAATATTGTTGGATGTAAGGATCATCTTTACACACTGAATGTTTTGATACAGTTATTTTTTAGTATTCTCCCTTACAAACCTGCTTCGTAGTAAGGGAATGACGTAGCACTCGAAATGTAATTTTTTTTTTATAAAAGTTGTTGAGAGTTCTTTCACTTAATTTACTGCATTTCTGTATGTCTTATTGCGTAGCGCATAATTGTGCGCTTATTTTTTTAAATGTACCTTTAGTGCTTCGCAAAATGGTAAAAGCTTTTATTGGGTATGTTAATGCGATGCAATTGTATTCCTACGATAAACTTCAAAAATTTATACAAAACATTTTACAGAGAAACATCAAATTATTGCTTGATTTTACATTTTGTGCTGGATTGTGTACCCTGTAAGCCAATGAACAGCAGCACCTCAGAATATTTGGCAAAAAAAAATCCTACGCAAAATATTTTGCCCAATTTGCGACCCAAATGGAAAATGTGTCCAAAGAAGTAACGACATACTGCTCGAACTATGGAAGGTAGAAGACATAGTAACCAGTCTTATTACGGTTGTCGTTGTCGTCAGCGACAGTGTCGTTTTTTGTAGAAGATTAAAGAACACAGGCTGTGAGTTACTTTAATCTATTGCAAAAAACGACTAAGATGGGCAGGACACGTGGCATTCATGGACGACAGCAGATCGCAAAAAAATAAAATCAATGTTCTTCTACAACATCCTATGTACTAGACGACGAGGACGGCCGCGAATAAGATGGAGAGACTGCATAGAAGACTACTTATGAAACTGGCCGAAATAGAGCTGTAATGCTATAAGATGATGATGATGAAAACCGTGGCTTCTCCTGAAGACTATTGCAGGAGTTTTCGTTCTTTTTCCATTTTTACAACTAAATTTTAATAGGAAAAACAGGAGAAGGAAAAAAAACTTGCAGGTAATTTTAATTCACAATCTGGGTGATAATATCGAGCCCTAGTCGCGAAAATAACGTAAGCGCCAAAAATCTAATTTTACAGGAGAGGTTTTTTTTTTATTTAATTTCAAATAAATTTTGTATGAAATTTATCACTTACGATGAATTTGTTCTTGCTATAAAATCTTAACGGTACCTTATGTGACCATTACATTTTAGGTGATGATGCAGTGTTACCAATACTATCATTTATTAAAAAAAAAACGAAAATTTTAAATTATGTCGCTTCAGTTATTTTCGCGGTTGCATAAACTTCTTAGTATGTCGTTTTGATTGTCAATTATGCATTCTTAAGATTTCGGCCTCTGAAAATTCAGAGTTGAATTCAAGAAAAATTTTTCGTGTTCATCTTTAGTAAGCGGATCATCGAACCATTAACCCATAGTGGTCATGTTTGGTGTGATTTTTAAGTTATCCCTTCAACAGCAAATACAATTTTCATTTTTTTCCGAACACATTTTTAAATAACGCACCTTTCTTCTTACAACATTTCAAGAGGCGTGCATTTGCGATTATTTAAAAAGAAATTTATAACCAATTTGAGTATAATTTATCAGTCGAATTTATAACTAAAACCTCACAATTTCTATTTTCTGACAAATAGTCCAGTATTTTTATTATTTCTGTTTTCTTATATTTTTTTTTGACGTTTTTCTTATTTAATTGGTTTATTTTTTTTTTCTTCTTTAAACACTTTTTATAATTTTTGCAATTAAAAAAAATTCACGTTAAAAAGATATTCCTGCGTTGTTGTTTATTGAAGAGTTGATTTTATAAGTACAGTATAGCCTCGTTGAACGCAACCCTTGATATGCGCAACATCTCGCTTAACGCAACACCCAATTTCGTAACATTTGTGACTCTGTAAGCGCAACTTTTCAAAAAACAAAGCCTCAATAAACGCAACTTTGCAAAAGGAAAACAAGTTGTGTTTGGTCCAATACCTTCAAAAATAAGATGTCGGGATGCAATAAATAGCTTCAAAGTTTGTCCACAATGGGCAGAGGAGAATAGCTGTTCTTTGGAGGATATAATAGTATTGCAAAAGATTCGTGAAATTGCAGTTTAAAAAACTATGACAAGTACAAAAACTTAGTTTAAAATTTTAGACTTTTTCCCTTTAAGACATGAATCTTTTACTCGATAACAACCATCAGCAGCCGTATTCCGTAATTCGCTAAAGCTTAATCTCTATCGCTAAAAATTTATAAAGTTGATTTTGCAATTTTTGGCTACGAATGCAATTCTGTTACGTGCATTGCTAAATTTGGCAATGGCATAAAAATTTAATTCGCCGCAATTTTAGCTTTTAATATTATGGCTAAAATTTTTCGATTTTGTATTCTCTAATGCATTTTAGCGATCGAGATTAAGCTTTAGCTAAGCGAATTACAGAATACGGCAGCAGTACAAATTAACATACATTTGAATGTGTATTTAATTAATTTAATTTATTATTTAATTATTAAAAGCTAACTTTAGTTTTTTTTATAAAATTCTTGATTGGTTTAAAATAAGCTTTTAAATAGAGAAATATGACTAGAAATTTGTGACTTGGTTTGCGCAACAACTCAGTTCACCGAGGTTACACTGTATTTTTCAAAAAGTTTTGTTCAATTTGGCAATACCATAAAAAGTTGCTCCACTTTTATACTTTTTCTCTGATAATCTTACAATTGGACCCTGACAATTTGGCATCGTTTGTGCGAAATAATTGCCTATGTGGTTGTAGTTATGGTTTTTGCGATTTAGCTTTTCCGCAAGAGTGTAACTTTTGACATGAATACCTTTAATGAGTTCTAGTTCGTTCGCCACCACGTTGTAAATAGTTAGTTCAACAACGATTGGTTAATGTCGCACCCTGGAAAACTGTAACACCGTGCCGTTATGCGACGTCAAACCATTAATCAATGCGGACAAAATGTAAAGTGAACGAAGTCCTCCGACGGCTTGATTTCCCTTGAGAAATAGTGGCAATGACGCAGTCAGTTGTTGTTCCATCCAGAGCAGTTTTATGAATGGTCGTCGTCGTGTTTAATTTATTTTGTTAAATTTGTAAACAAAAACTTTTTTGTTAACATGCCAGCTGATAGAAATGACTACTGTGTATGATCCGTAATACCAAATAAAAATTCTTTTGATCAAATTCAGTTTATATTAAATCCCCTAACATTTCAAATGTAAAATTTTTTTTTTTGGCAATAAATAATAATTTGCCCTGGACTAATAGAGAACACTATAGAAATAAATGGAAATAAGTTTTGAAATCTCAAAGATAAAATATTAATGAACAACAAAGCAAATTAAGTTGTTAATTAACTTCATTTATATTCTATCACGTCTGTGTCGGAAAAAACTCATTAAAAAAAAGCAAAATTGATAAGGAAATTTTTACTTTTTGACTTTTCTCTACTAAAATCACTACAGTACAACCAAATATCTTTTTGCTCTAAACACTTATTTATCAGTTGAATGACAACAAAATTAGTTACCAGGCAAAACACGTGCTTTTTAATCAAAGACAAAGAAAAAAATTGCATCATTTTAAGAAATTAGAAAATTTCAAGGTTAATTGATTTATATGTTTCTTTCTTTTCGATTCTCCCTCCAGACACACACACACACACACACACACACAGTTTATACATACATTAGAGAATTTGTAAAATTCATAAATTATAAATATAAAAGAAATAAAAAACAAATTATATATGTATAATTAAAGCCGGTTTTGACGGTTTTTGAAAATGTTTGTTAATTCTTTCAAAACCCCGTCTGTTAAACTTTAACGATTATTGATTGCACGAAAAAGGTTTACGACAAACTTTTTTCATAATTTGAATTGTAAATTTTATTTATGTTGTTCGAAAAGTTTAACACAAATTTTTTAATTGATTTTTAATACAATTTTAATGGGCTATAAAAAAGTAAAAAACTTATAACTTATAGAAAAAATATTACTGAGCTGAAAAATAGTTCGTTAAATAAATCAGAATTTTATGGGATTTAAGAATTTGAAATTTAAATTTTTTTTTTTAACGATAAACAATCTGGTGAGACGTGTCCCCAGCTTGTCTATCGTTTACCTTATATTTTATTTACTAATTTTTAGTAGAAAAATCCCATAAATGTTTAGAAATTATTAACAAACCTTTATAATTTAAATCATTTGGTATTAGCTTAATTTTATTGGGAACAGACACTTAGCATTTTGATAAAAAATAGTTTTATTAAGGCTTAATTAAATAATTTATTAATTTATACAAACCAAATTTGTAACAATTTTAGCCAATTAAGGCCTATTTTAATTTGTATACATACAGACCCTAAACTATGCTTAAGATTACAATGTTTTTTTGCTGTGTTTATATACAATGTTGCTCATTATTGCAATGCTTATACAAATAGATATGCATTTCTAAAGCCTAGTCAGGGCTGCCAGATTTGACGATTTATCGTCATTTTGATGATTTTTTGTTCCGAAACTAGCAAAGTGCCGATTTGCTGATTTTTGTCTAAAAAGTGACGATTTTCTCAGTCTCCAAAAACAGCTAATTTTCTGACAATTTCGTTTTTTAATCTTGGAATTTTTAACAGCCGTATCTTAATAAGAGCGGAAGGCGGAACTGATATGTCATACCAAAGCGAGTGCGTCAACGTTGTATCACGAACAGTAGTGATAGCTTTCTTGTTTAATAAAACCCACAAATTATAAATAAAAATAGAGATAAAAACGCTAGATTGACCAAAAAATAGCTAAATTGCCATTTTTAATTAACAATAGCGGAAAACTTCACTACTAAACGAGCTGTCAAAATCGGTGTTTCCAATTGCAAAGTGTTCAGGCCGCTCTATTCAAAAACTAGAAAACTCGTACCGCTTTTGTTTAGGTACGGCTGTAATATGCAAGTCTTAAGAAAATCTTTGATTATTTTCAGATTACAAGAACAACAATGTTACGCCTTGCTTATCTTTCGTCAACACCATCATCGAATAAGCCTTTTACGGCTCTCTGTATAAATCAGATTTTCAACAATTATATGGCAAGCTTTTCACGAGTTGTAAGAGTCTCATACGATTCTTTACATGAAAGTCTCGCTAGATTGCACTACTTGACAGTTTTATGACTAAATGAATCTGACACCTAATCTTTATATAAAATTTTCCGCTGCATCAGACTTATCAAAAGTAGAACTGTTTGAGATATTCCAAAATAACCGTTTTTTGTGTTTTTAAAAGAAGATTATGTGACTGAAATGCAAATATCTTCAAAAGTTTATGTCTTTCTTTCTATTTCGTGAAAGGCTATAATATTTCTAAAATAACCATGGGCCGTTTGTGAAGATGAGTCAATAAATGGCAGAGTTATAGTGGAAAAAATTTCAAACTTCATTATAAATTTGTTGATTTTTTTCAATTTTGCTCTTTTTTTATATTCGGATCCAGCGGACCATTTTACATCAAGATTAGGTGTCAGATACATTTGGTCACGACTTTGGTGGAAATTTATGACGCAGTGTTAGCTTTACCCACCTCTTCAACGATTCCCACAACGATTGAAGAAGCATATTTCGCTGTGCTATGGAAGAATCTCACTCGTGGTACGATCAAAGACGCTCTTTATGAGACTCCCAGTAGCTCTTACACGTTTGAAAATGCTAGCTGTGTTTGAAGTATTTATGTTTTTGTTTGAATGTTTTTTTTTTATAAAATTCGAACAAACATTTTTTAAAACCAACTAAATTTTAAGTTGTCCGATTTTTTGACGATTTTTCGAAACGATAAAGACGATTTTTTTATTTTTTCTCAGCAAACTGACGATTTCCTCATAAATTTATCTGGCAGCCCTGAGCCTAGTACATACTCTGTTCAAATTTTGTTGTGAAACATTGATTATTTCACACGAAAATTTTGACAAGTATCAATGTTACCAATCATGCGAGTTTACACAATTTGACGTTTTGTTTTGCGTATGTAAACAAACCCCACATGAATTTTACAAAAATAATTTTTTTTTTTTAATAAAAAATTAAATAAAAAATAAATTAAATATGGATAAAAAAAAACTGTTGCCGATTGTGTTATTAAATTTTTAATTTTTATATTATATGAAGTTTATACTGTATACATTATTTCGCAGTTGTACAAAAATGTTGCCAGAAACGTTTCGTAACTTTTTCACAAAATGAACAGAGTACAACTTTATCAACATTATTTCATAGATATTTCGCACAAGTTTTTTTCATTTGCGTTTTGACAGCATTTCACGTGAAATGTTGAACAGAGTACCCGGGTTAAAAAGGAAGACTTTTCTTTTCAAAGTTGTCCGATTTGTTTTAAAATTGAATTTTTAAGCGGGTAGAAATGTTTTCGGGTACATATGAGGAAAACAATTAGAGAAGTAACACTTAAGCCAACTGAAGCGTCAAAAAGTCAATGGTAACACTTTCCGTAGTTTTTGAATTCCGGTTTCTAATAGCATTAAGTTTCCAAAAATTTCAATTTGATTCGAATTTCAATATGAAAGCTAACGCGATAAGAGGTCAATTTCGAACTTTCCATCGCTTTTGAAAACACGCTCACAAAATATTTTTGGAAACAAAGCAACACTGGCAATACTAATTGAAGATAATGCAGATTGGTAACAACAAAAAAAAAACAAAAAAAAAATAATTAGAAAGGAAGTTAAGTTTGCGAAAAGAAAAAAAAGATGGAAAAGAAAAAACATGTTCCAACAAAACTATTTTTAAAGAAAAATTTAAACATATTGGCCCATAACTATAGTCATAAACAAAGCATACTTTAAGGGCCATTATTATAACTTGGCGTTAGCTGTTATCCGACAGTTAACAGACGCTTTTTGACAGATAACATATTATTATCTGTCAATTTAATCTTAACTTTAGCTAACTTCAAGTTGTAATAATGGCCCTAAGAGTTCTAATGTTAACTTTTATTTAAAAAATGTTTTTGATCTACTATAGACAAGCAAAAGCATACTTTACACGTTAAAACCGATGTTAATTTTAAAACCAGCTGAAGTTGTTTTTAACTCATTTAACAACAGCATCAGCTGTTTTTCGCCAAATAAAAAAGTACTTGCAAAAAGTTAAAAATGTTTATGTTACAATATATTGGCCGATGTTTTGCAATAATTAATGATTTGGAGGAAAACTTTTATGGAAAGAAACACAAAATACATATTTATAGGCCCTAATTGTGTAAAACGCTAGGCCAAAATAACATTGAAAGCACAAACAAAGCCAAAATGTTTTGTAATTTTGTTGTTGCTTTCTACATAAATTCATATTGCGTGTTAAAATGTTCAACCCCACAAGATATGCAGTGTTTTATTTATATTTTAATTTTCAATGTCGGCTGCTTAAAGTTGCCACTTGCTTATATTTTGGTCTATGTTGTATGAAAAATTTTCTACATTTAAGGTGGCACCCAGTTAAAGTCGGTTCAATTTATAACATACTTTATACCATGTTCACACGGACAGCAATATTCGTGTTTCGCTCTCTTATTCCTGTTTCGCGCCCCAAACATGACTGAAACGACTTGTTTCCCCATACAAAATTTTGTGAGCGAAACAGGTCGTTTCATTTTGAAACAGGCTGCGAAACAGGAAAAATGTACTATCATCTCTAATTTTGATAACAATTATCGTTAGTTTATCTGAACTAGCTCTCAAAAAAATCAAAACAAAATAAAATACAAAATAAAAATTGATGTTTAATAAAATAAAGTGATAATTATCAAATAATAATATTAATAAAAGTATTAAATAATATATTTTTAACTTTTAATTACTTTTTTATCTGTTTTAAATAAAATCACACTAACAACACAAAAAAAATGTCAAAATGAAACCAGAATGAATCGTATGAACAGCATGTTTGACAATCTAGTTTCAGAGAGCGAAACGAGTGGTTTTTGTCGTCGTATGAACATAGCATTACCCTGCGGCCACACGTTCAAGTTGTTCTTGATAGTCTTTTACATATACTACTTGTCAAAATTTACATAAATTGAAAGCTGTGACGTAGGCTGCACTCAATTTGTAAGCAATTTACTTCCAAGATGTCAACAACAACAGAGACAAACTTGTACTCAGCTGTTAAATTGAAAGTAAAATTGTCAAACAAATGGAAAGGTGAAATTGAAAGCCATCTCGTGGTCAATTTAAAAAGTGTGAGTGTGCTAGTAAAAAACTGAGAGTGTATTGCAAATTGAAATGAATTAAAAGGCAAAACTTGATCGTGTGGCCACCAAGATAGTTTCGACTATATTAGCAAAATAATTAAAAGAATGTTTTTATTTTAAAGTTGTTTTTAAATAGAACCGACTTTAGCGTTTGACTATGATTATGGGCCATTATGTTTAATTTAATCATATTATTTTCACCGACAACCATATTATAGTTAAATTAGTCCTCGATCAAGAAGGCTCAACCATATTTTGGTTGCCTCTGAATATGTTGTGGTTAATAAAACCTAAAATATGTTAACCATTTATAATAGCATGGTTGGTTTTCAACCATAGCATGTTGCTCTTGGAAAAGACGAAAATACTATCGTTAATTTAAAAACAAATTATTGTTATATTTAACCATAACATGTTTAGCGGCAACCATAATATGGTTGTGGCTTCTTGATCGAGGACTAATTTAACCATAATATGGTTGTCGGTGAAAATAATATGGTTAAATTAAACATAATATGTTTAATTCATTAATTACATATTTCCTTGGAATCAGAATTAAATTCTAATCCGTTTTGATATTTAAGCAATTCCCCAATTTTTTAATCCTCATACAAGTATTTTCCATGTTTGCAATTCCAAGTGAAAATTGTAGTTTTAAGACCCATACGCCTTATTCTTGCTTAGAAACAAAATGTCACGCTGATACACAAATGGACCTATTAAGCTCAGACAAAAACCATCCTCAAAACCCCCAAATTTTTAAAATTACACCCAAAAAGTGCATTCATAGAATACCTTTAACATAGGGCTGCCAGATGTTTGAACCTATCAACCAGGACACATGCAAAAAATGGATAAGAAATTATACCAACAGAAAAGTTGTTTTTTTAAATACATATGTATGTATGTAGTATATCGCACCCTAAATACTAAAGGGTCACAACTCAAAATTTTTCAAAAATTACTTTTTTCATAAATTAATTCTCATAAGGCATAGCAAAACTTTCTTCAAGTTGGACTTTTTTCATTAGGGAACTAATATTTTTTTTTTTAATTTTAAGGGTATTCACGTCACAAGTTGCACCCTTGCAAAAAAGCAAAAGTGCAAAAACATAACAACCACAAAGACAATTATTTACGCACAACTAATTGTCTGTGTGGTTGTTGTTGTATTTGTTCAGTTTTGCTTTTTTGCAAGCACCATTTTTACATAAACTGTTTTTTGGATCTCATGAAAATTTAAGAATTTTGAGTTGTTACAGTTTAGTATTTAGGGTGCGATATGTAAAAACCATCCAGTTTTTATTTTTAAATCCAACAATACATAGAAAAAATAAAACAGGCAGCATGTCATATTAAAATCAAACTTTCATTGAATAATACTCTCCAGTGTTTCAGTCTTTAACGAGTTTCTTTCTTTAGTCCATTGAGCAGACTAAGTACTCAACTTGAAAAACTCAACAACTGTCAAACTAATCAATTGACTAAGCCATACACGCTTTGATTTAGACAACGACCGACTCAGTTGACAATTGAATTGAAACGTGTATGGGCTGCCTTAGAGAAAGCAATTTGTTATCGGTTTTCGATTACTTATAAAAGTTGTTTACACGGTATAACTTTTAACAGCCACTAGTTGAAACAAAATTTGAAAGAGGATTGACTATCATCTAATATTATTGACAGCTTTTATCACCTTTACACCAGATAACAGTTGCATTTAATTAAAGTTCTTTATACAGTTACCTTATGTTAGCAGTGTTATAACAGAAATCTTAACCTTTGTTAACAACTAAAGCAAAAAACAAATTTGACCTGTACAAAAAACCAGTACATTTTAATAGTGGACCAGGACACCAGGACAAGTAGTCTAAAACCAGGACAATCCTGGAAAACCAGGACGTATGGCAGGCCTACTTTAACAACATCCAGTCTAGGACCCAAAAATGTACAGGACTTGTTGGTGCTCCTGATACTAGACTCAACTCTTATTACCTGCGATATATTAGCGATCGGCAAACTTTAGGCATTAGATAAGTTTGAACCTATCATCCCTTAAGAATGAAATGCCAAGATTTTGGTGTATGCTTAAGATAAATACTTCACTCTTTGGGATGTCTAATCAACAAACAACATTATCCAAAACATTACTTAGTAAGCAAGGATGTGGGTTCAAAACCTTGCTAAGCTACAAGTTAAAGCGATATATTTTCGAAAAAAGCCAAATATAGTACGTGTTTTTGCAAAAATAAAAAAATTCTTATAATTAAGTGCAAAAGTGTGTATAGAATATAACTTCTTAAATGGAGATGTGACTTTCTGTCTTAGGAGGGCGAAACATTTGTATAGGACATTTTGGGAAAACAGAATTGCCCTATTTGCATGTCCTACCTGAGGTAGGACTAAGGTCAATATTTTTTTAACACTGGTCACTGGATGCGGGGTTTTAAATATAGGCCGCTCTTGGGACATAATTGAGCGATAATGAATTTTTTTCTTTTAATAAACAAATTAAGAGAAAAAAAAGTATATTTTGTTGCATTCTCAAAAAAAAAAAATGGTTTTAATTATATAATTCCTAACGGGTTTTTTCTGTCTCAAACTGGAAATATTTTTTTTATCTCCAATAATTTTTTTTTTTATTAATTTTAACAAAATTTGTTTAGTCAATTTCGTGGTTAATTATTTATAACGCTTAATTTAATATCATTGACTACCAAATGTTTGCTAAAATTATTCAAATCGAAAATAAAAATTGTTATAAAAATATCGAAATTTCAAAGATTTTATGAAAAAAAAAAGTTTATTATTTTTTTTTGGATTTTGAAATATTATTTTTGTTAAAATAAAAACCCATCTTCAACTGGTTTCAATTTAATTGTTCTACAGCTTTTATAATAAATGACTTCAAACAATTGAAGTGTAATGCTGATTATTCGCATTGAAATAAAATGTAGACAAAAATTAATTAACAAATCATTTGTATAACAAAAAAAAAAAAAAAAAAAAAAAAAAATAATATTGCATGTCACAAAATAAATAAAAAAAACTTTAAATCTAATGAAATCTCGTGTTAAACAGTTGGAAATTAAAAACAAAAATAATCAAAATGAATCATTTTCATTAAAAAGAAAACTGGGGAATGAATAACGAAGTTACTAGAATAAAACTAGTGAGCTTGTAACCTGTTTGAGACCCATGGGTGATCATAGACCCGCCAAAACAAAATTATGTTATGAGATTCAGAGTCATATTAAATTCCTTTGTGCCAAAAAATACAGATATTGAAATGGCTTTACATGAGAACGTGCCGTATCGGCATTACCTCATGGCGGATCTTAACCACAACTATACGTTTACAAGCCGCCCTAGAGTGTGACAGTCACCATCACACCTAGCTAATAATTTAAGTGTATAATCAGGCCCTTTGTTAAGGAGCTGGAGTTATCAATCTCGACTGCTTTTGGAAAAATGTCAGCCTCTTCTCTTAAATAGAAACAGAACCTAGGGATAGTCCTCCCACAAGGCCGAACTCTCCAATGAGTGGTGAAAGTCAGCCCTTTAGTAGGATTTACAGAAGTATCCCTTCCCGCGACTTTGGGTTTAGGCTAAAACCAACGCGTAATTCCCAAAAGTATTCTGGCAGCAGACAGGCAAAACTTCTGCAAAAAACAAAAAAAAATACTAGTGGCGACCTTAACCAATAGTCAGTCCGATGCGTGCTTACCGATATGATATATTGCCAGCTGCGATCGCAAAGGTCTCCTGTGATCTGCCAATTTTGGTTTTTAACCGAATCCCAGGTATTGCGTGCACCTGGTTTTTCCTAGAGGATGGTACACCAAAAGGTGAAATATCCGTAAGATGATTCTAAACACCGTTTAAAAACCGCGGTCAACGTAGAAAAACTATTGCTTTTACTTCTGATTCATTAAATGTAAGTATTCGCTGTCAAACCAACTCAAAAAGCGACAGAATTTAGTTTCGACTGCAGTTTTTTAAACCCTTATGACTTATAAATCACTAATGGTTTAAGCGCTAGTTTAGTTGAACTAAACTTGAATTTATTTGTAGTTTAAACTTAACAACTATAAATCAGTGTCCCATGTATTATATTTTTGTTAAAAAAATAACATGTGGCAGCACTACAATAAATCTTATAAAATTCATTAGTAGTTTAAACGCCAAATTTTATACGTTTAAAGATGGTTTTTATGTTTGGTGATTTATAGATTTGTTGGTTTAAACACATTTTAAACCAAAAAGAGAGTTAAACTTGCTAAAACGCAAGAATTTTAAACGTCGTTTTTAATAAGATCTCTGTAATAAAAGAATTTTATGACAAATATTATACAAATATTTCTCTATTAAACAGAATTTTATAAGAAAAATTATAAAAATTAGATTAAAAGTGCATTAAAAATAACTTTGAAATTCTTGCGTTTTCGATTTCCAGAACACGCCTGATAGAGGCCCCTATTACGGTTTACAACTCAACTCAGTTGAGTTGTAATAAATACAACTGGTTGTGATCAGTTGTAATTTTTGCTATGTTTTTGTTCACCGCAATTTCGCAAAGTTGTAAACCATAATACAAAAATTAAGAAATTACAACTCAACTGAGTTGAGTTGTAAACCGTAATAGGGGCCAGAATCTCTCATGACCATAAAAATGTGTCCGTACAAAGTGGATCCCCTGTTCCTTACAGAAAGCTTTTGCAGCCCGTCTAAAGGTCGTGAATATGCCCCTTTTTTACTGTGGTAAAGACTATAAACATTTTATAATTACCTTTTCAATTATATTTTATAAATTTTCTTTATACCAGGCCCCGTTTCTCAAAACTACAAGTTACAAATCTACAAGTGAAATACATTTAAAACAAAAACCAAAATGTTTCCATTTTTTAATGTATTTTACTTGTAGATTTGTAACCTGTAGTTTTGAGAAACAGGGTCCAGGATTGCATACCAAGAGGTAGTGTCGATCCAAAATATTGCATACTGGGAATTAGGGCTTTCAATCGGGATTGATTTTTCTGAATCCCGGGATTCGGGATTGGAGATAATATTTCGGGATTTCGATTTCGGGGTCCCGGGATTTTCGGGATATTTTTTATCCCGGTATTCACGAGATTTTATATAACAAAATTTTTTGAACTTTATAAAAAACAACTTAATTTTCGAGTTAAAATACACATTTTACGAACGTATATTATTTATTTGTAAAAATATAATAAAAACAAACTTAAATTATTAATTGATCAAAATTCATAAAGACAATGTAAAGCGGCTAATACACTTGCAATAAAATTGTTCAATTTTACGTATTGTAAAATTATATCGGCACAATATATTAACAACAATCAAAAGACTCTTGATTTTTATAGCACAACATTAAAAGTGAAATGTGTCGGCAACATTGTACAATGCTGTTTATATTATTCATATAGGTTAGTTCACCTTTTTATTGAATGAATTAAACCATTGTGCGACTTATTGCACAAAGCCTAGTACTCTGTTCAACATTTCAAGTGAAATGCTGTCAAAACGCATATGAAAAAAACTTGTGCGGAATATCTATGAAATAATGTTTTTGTTAACCGCACTAACACAGAGTTGTAAGCCATAATACAAAAACTGCAAAATTTCAACTGAACTAGAGTTGAGTTGTATTAAAGAACAACTTTTTAAGCAAAAATAAGCTGTTCCGTCAAAATTATGTATATAAACTTTGTTATGGCGGCACAAATATGTTTTCAGATTAACTAAACCTAGTTTAACTCACATCTCAAAAACCCAGTCTAAATGTATTTTTAAATTATCCAAATATTTTAAAATTTGTCAAATATATTTTAAAATTGTCCAAATATATTAAAAATTTTTAAATTGTTCATATCGTTAGCTAAAATGCAAAAAGACGTAACTAACAAAAAATTCAAAATCAAGTTTTTGATTGATTATTATGAATGCTATAAAACTAAACGTCTTGACAAAATTTTACACTTCTGCGATCAAAAATTGCGCTTTTATTAACAAAAAACAAAGGGACGTAACTACAAGTTTTTTTGTTTGATGTATGCAAAACGACATAATTACACATTTTTTTTCTAAGAAAATATAATGAAATGGTTTTCTTTGCAAATTGGTTGAAGAATTCCATGGACGACTTATCAATGCATGTTTTTCTGACATGTTTATAGTTTTCACTTTACAAAGTTTTTTGCTTCTCCTGTAAAATTATATTTTTGTTAGTTACGTCTTTTTGCATTTTAGCTAACGATATGTATTTCAAGTCTATCCAAATGTATTTTAAACTTTTTTTTGTCAACAAATGCACGTACCTTTATACAAATTATTAAAAAAAATAAGGAATATAAAAAAATCGGGATCCCGAAAATCCCGGGATTAGAAATCAGAAATCCCGAGATTCGGGATTCAGGGATTTCCCATTTGGAACCCCTACTGGGAATAGACTCGATTCTTTAAAATAAGTAATAAATCCACTTTTCCAATGAAAGTTTGTTAGAGAAAAGAGTATTAACTGGAAATGTGACATTGTGCAAAAAAACCTTTTGCCTACATTAAGGATACAAACAGAGTTACCGTATTTTGAAACTCTACCGTCGTGTCCTTTTTTTAAATAAATTTTCTTATCTTAATTTAAAATTTAAATGTCTTAATCGAAATTCTTATCATTCTTAATTACACAACAAACAGTAAAAACACAATGTTAATACATAAAACGTGCCACGAACTGAATAAAGATCATAAATAAATAAATTAATTTATTAATAAACATAAAGTATTTGCTGTTTTTTGTTTATTATTTTTGATGCTTATACATATGTTTTATTTATTTAATAATAGCCTTGATAAATAAACATATTGATATTAATGTTTTGCGTTTTTTCTACTTTTAAATATCTTGGGCTTCCGTCTCTTTTTCTTTGCTTTTCTATGATAAATTATTTTTTTAAAAATACCAAACAATTATTTATGGCGAAATTTAAGAAAACAAAAAACAGCAACAATGTCTTTTTGTTTTTTTTTTAACCATTTAAAACACCTGTACAACAGTATGAAAAGATGATGATGGTGCAAGAGATTAAAAAAAAAAAAAATATGAAAAAATATTTTTAAAAAATGACTAAGATTTTGTTATATTTAAATAATATTCATTAATAAATTGGTGTTATAAATGTATTAATAAATATTTTAAATTAATATGTTTTTTATTAACTCCAACCCAAAATAAATTTGCCAAACAAAATAGTCACATTTAGAATGACGAAATTGGGATAGACTGGAGAATTTTTAAATTTAGATTTGCATAAACATAAACAGATATTTTGGTTAAAAAACAAGTTTTTGAAAAAACTGAAAGCTTCAATTTATAATAAAATTGTACTTTAAAATCACAATCAAATCCCGCAATTTCAAAAGCCAAGGGAAAAATTTCCAAGAATGTGTAAACTTGGCCTGCTAAA